>JAIOJX010000002.1:125913794-127113794 GCA_022376925.1 Tragulus kanchil
TTTCACTGCTGCCACAGGCTCTTTTCTAGTTGCAGGGAGTAGGGGCTCCTCTCTAGGTGAGGTGAGCAGGCTTCTTGTTGCAGTGACTTCTCTTATTGTGGAACTCAGGCTTTAGGGCACACAGGCTTCAGTAGTTGTGGTTCCAAGACTCTAGAGCACAGGCTCCAGAGTTGTGGCTCATGGACTTAGTTGCTCCACAGCATGTGGGATCTTCCCCGATCAGGGATTAAACCCTGCATTGGCAGGCAAATTCTTCACCATCGAGCTACCAGGGAAGCCCCAAGAAGCCCTGGTTTCTTTTAGTGAAAATGATGTATAGAGACCATGGTCTGGGCGTCAGAGATGACCGTCGCTGCTGTCCATGCCTTTCCATGGACAGAGCTAGGATATGGGTAGAGATGACCTGGCCATACGTCTTAAAAGAAAATGCCTCGTGAGTTCATACTGGCGTTTTTGATTCGAGATTGGGCTTTTCATTCCACCTCTTCTGCACCGTGCCCCTGTCTCCTTTCCTTCTTCGGTCACCAGAAATTCTGCTTCTCGAGGGCCCAGGGATAACGTCAGGATGTCCTCCAGCTGCCTACTGCCTCACCCCATATTATTCCTGCAGCCATCTCAGAATTAACAGTCCTAATCCCACCCAGTCACTAAGGTTACTGAAAACTGTTGAGTTTTTATATGCACCATCTTCATTCTGCCTACATTGCTATCATAGTGTGGTTGTGTAGTCTTAACAACAAACTCAGAAGCTCAGAGCAACATAAATGTGTCTTCCAGCTCTTTAGGTCAGAGATCTGCTGGGCTCAGCTGCTTTCTCTTGTTTGAGTCACACAGAGCTAAAATCAGAGAGTATCTGTAGGACTGGGCTCATGGGGAGAACCGTGCCAGGTGGTTAGGTCAATGCACAGTTGCATTTCCTGCAGCTACAGGAACGAGGCTTCATCTCCTTGCTGGCTCTTTTTTTTTTCTTTCCAGCTATACCAGATCTCAGTTGTGGCATGAGGGGTCTAGTTCCCTAACTAGTGATCAAACCCAGGCCCTCTGCATTGGGAGCACGGTCCTAACCAGTGCTTTTCAGTCTCTTTTCTAGTTGCAGGAGTAGGGGCTCCTCTCTAGGTGAGGTGAGCAGGCTTCTTGTTGCAGTGACTTCTCTTATTGTGGAACTCAGGCTTTAGGGCACACAGGCTTCAGTAGTTGTGGTTCCAAGACTCTAGAGCACAGGCTCCAGAGTTGTGGCTCATGGACTTAGTTGCTCCACAGCATGTGGGATCTTCCCCGATCAGGGATTAAACCCTGCATTGGCAGGCAAATTCTTCACCATCGAGCTACCAGGGAAGCCCCAAGAAGCCCTGGTTTCTTTTAGTGAAAATGATGTATAGAGACCATGGTCTGGGCGTCAGAGATGACCGTCGCTGCTGTCCATGCCTTTCCATGGACAGAGCTAGGATATGGGTAGAGATGACCTGGCCATACGTCTTAAAAGAAAATGCCTCGTGAGTTCATACTGGCGTTTTTGATTCGAGATTGGGCTTTTCATTCCACCTCTTCTGCACCGTGCCCCTGTCTCCTTTCCTTCTTCGGTCACCAGAAATTCTGCTTCTCGAGGGCCCAGGGATAACGTCAGGATGTCCTCCAGCTGCCTACTGCCTCACCCCATATTATTCCTGCAGCCATCTCAGAATTAACAGTCCTAATCCCACCCAGTCACTAAGGTTACTGAAAACTGTTGAGTTTTTATATGCACCATCTTCATTCTGCCTACATTGCTATCATAGTGTGGTTGTGTAGTCTTAACAACAAACTCAGAAGCTCAGAGCAACATAAATGTGTCTTCCAGCTCTTTAGGTCAGAGATCTGCTGGGCTCAGCTGCTTTCTCTTGTTTGAGTCACACAGAGCTAAAATCAGAGAGTATCTGTAGGACTGGGCTCATGGGGAGAACCGTGCCAGGTGGTTAGGTCAATGCACAGTTGCATTTCCTGCAGCTACAGGAACGAGGCTTCATCTCCTTGCTGGCTCTTTTTTTTTTCTTTCCAGCTATACCAGATCTCAGTTGTGGCATGAGGGGTCTAGTTCCCTAACTAGTGATCAAACCCAGGCCCTCTGCATTGGGAGCACGGTCCTAACCAGTGCTTTTCAGTCTCTTATTCGTCTGTATATTGATGTCTCTCCAGCCATTTCGGTTGTCTCAGTTTCATTTTTTGAAGGCCTCATGGGCTGGACCTTTCCAGAGTTCTTGCATGTTGATAATCGTTTGAGTTTATACATGAATCCTGTCTCATACCTTCTCTCTCTGAGCCTTTTAAATTTATTTCTTCATTTTCTTCAGAGAAATAAAGCAATTGCTCTGCAAGAGCCTGATGATAATTTAATTTTCTTTTGTCTTTTATGTCACATGCCCTTTTCTCTTAAATGCCTGAAGCATCTTTTCTCATTAAAAGTCCAGTAATGCTGTTAGACTGTGCCTCCAAGTTGTGATCCTTTTGGGTCACTGACCTCGGGTGCCGTGTGGACTCCTCCAGTAGCTTTCAAACCTGTTTGTTTTTTGTTTTTTAAGGAATGCCTTCTCGAATTACAATTTTTTAGTATTTGTTCTTTGCTTTCATCTTCCATGAAAAGGTACCTTAAAAATAGGTGGCTTACACAACAGAAATTTATCGTCTCACAGTTCCAGAAGCTGTAAGTTCAAAATGGGGCTGTCGGCAGGGCTGGTTCAGAGGATACAAGGGAAGGATATGCCCCCAAGCCTGTGTCTCCTCGGCCCTCGGATGACCGTCGTCTCCCTGCATGTGTGTCTCCTGCTGTCTTCTTCCTACAAGGAGACAGATTGGATTAGGGTTCCCTTGTCCTTTTGTTTTAACTTGATTGCCTCCATAAAGACCCCATCTCCAGGAGTTCCCTGGCTGTCCAGTGGTTAGGACCCCGCACTTTCCCTGCCAAGGGTCTGGGTTCAGAGATCCCAGACCCTTGGCAGCGAACCGAGGTCCCACAAGCCACATGAGTGGCAGGAAAAAAAAGACCCCCATCTCCGAAAACAGTGCCATTCCGAGGTGTGGGGCTTTAGGAGTCCAACATACAAATTTAGGGAGGAAACAAATGAACCCATGACAATCTCTTAATTTCTTTTTTGATTTTAAAATTTTCACTCCTATTCTCGGTCTTTCTTAAGGACTTTCCTGGTGGCTCAGACAGTAAACAATCTGCCTGCAATGCGGGAGATCCATGTTCCATCCCTGGGTTGGAAAGATCCCCTGGAGAAGGGACTGGCAACCTACTCCAGTGTTCTTGCCTGGAGAATTTCGTGGACAGAGGAGCCTGGCAGGCTGCGGGGTCACAATGGGTCAGACACAACTGAGCGACTAACACTTAAAAGATGTATCTGCTTTTACGTTTTATTATGTTTCTTCAAGTAACCTTTCTTTCTGAAATGGTGTTTTCTGTTGCTATCACATATTTCTAAGTGTTTCTCGTAGCTTCTCAGGCCTCGCCCCAGGTCTCTCACCCTCCCCACTACCGGAGCAGGCGGGTTCCTTCCTCGGTGGGCTGCTGCTTTTCCAGCACATGCCTGTTGACTCTGGGTCCCCATCCTCAGGTCCACCTCGTGCACTGTCGTCTCCCTCTTCCATCCGCTGACACGTTGAGCTCACGAGGGTTCTGTCGCCTGTCTGCTCTGAACCTCCCAGTGGCTCCCCATCACATTTAGACTCAAATCCTACTTCCTTCCATGATCCACGAGGCCCTCCCTGCCTGCCTCACCTCCCCGCCCTGGCTGCTGGATTAATTCTGTCTCCCTGTTTCTGCCCAGCCTTCGGGGGACTCGGTCACACTGTCCGAGAACACGGCCATCATCTCCCATGGCACCACGGGCCTGGTCACATGGAACGCCGCGCTCTACCTGGCAGAGTGGGCCATGGAGAACCCAGCGGTCTTTGCTGACAGGTGACCCTGGGATGCAGGGCTGGGCGCCCGGGAGGGTTGGCCACTGCGCAGTAGCAGACACGGCCGCTTCTGCCCACCACCCAGGACTGTCTTAGAGTTTGGCAGCGGAGCCGGCCTCACGGGCCTGGCCATTTGCAAGACGTGCCGGCCCCAAGCATATGTCTTCAGCGACGGTCACAGCCGCGTCCTCGAGCAGCTCCGAGGGAACGTCCTTCTCAACGGCCTCTCACTGGAGCCACGTGTCGAAGGCCAGGTCCAGCATCCAGATGCAGAGAGCCCCAGGGTGACGGTGGCCCAGCTGGACTGGGACATCGTGACAGCACCCCCTTTCCCGCCAACGGCTGCGTCACTGCACTTTCTGAAGGACTTGGAAAGAACAATCTGCCTGCAATGCGAGATCCATGTTCCATCCCTGGGTTGGAAAGATCCCCTGGAGAAGGGACTGGCAACCTACTCCAGTGTTCTTGCCTGGAGAATTTCGTGGACAGAGGAGCCTGGCAGGCTGCGGGGTCACAATGGGTCAGACACAACTGAGCGACTAACACTTAAAAGATGTATCTGCTTTTACGTTTTATTATGTTTCTTCAAGTAACCTTTCTTTCTGAAATGGTGTTTTCTGTTGCTATCACATATTTCTAAGTGTTTCTCGTAGCTTCTCAGGCCTCGCCCCAGGTCTCTCACCCTCCCCACTACCGGAGCAGGCGGGTTCCTTCCTCGGTGGGCTGCTGCTTTTCCAGCACATGCCTGTTGACTCTGGGTCCCCATCCTCAGGTCCACCTCGTGCACTGTCGTCTCCCTCTTCCATCCGCTGACACGTTGAGCTCACGAGGGTTCTGTCGCCTGTCTGCTCTGAACCTCCCAGTGGCTCCCCATCACATTTAGACTCAAATCCTACTTCCTTCCATGATCCACGAGGCCCTCCCTGCCTGCCTCACCTCCCCGCCCTGGCTGCTGGATTAATTCTGTCTCCCTGTTTCTGCCCAGCCTTCGGGGGACTCGGTCACACTGTCCGAGAACACGGCCATCATCTCCCATGGCACCACGGGCCTGGTCACATGGAACGCCGCGCTCTACCTGGCAGAGTGGGCCATGGAGAACCCAGCGGTCTTTGCTGACAGGTGACCCTGGGATGCAGGGCTGGGCGCCCGGGAGGGTTGGCCACTGCGCAGTAGCAGACACGGCCGCTTCTGCCCACCACCCAGGACTGTCTTAGAGTTTGGCAGCGGAGCCGGCCTCACGGGCCTGGCCATTTGCAAGACGTGCCGGCCCCAAGCATATGTCTTCAGCGACGGTCACAGCCGCGTCCTCGAGCAGCTCCGAGGGAACGTCCTTCTCAACGGCCTCTCACTGGAGCCACGTGTCGAAGGCCAGGTCCAGCATCCAGATGCAGAGAGCCCCAGGGTGACGGTGGCCCAGCTGGACTGGGACATCGTGACAGCACCTGAGCTCGCTGCCTTCCAGCCAAACGTCGTCCTTGCTGCAGGTACCTTACGCCAGCTGTCAGCGCAGGGCGGAGGGGCGGCACTGCCTGGCAGGAGAAGCAATGGGACGTGGGTTGTGTGGGGACATCAGAGCACAGGGCATGCCTCTTGGCTGCCCCAAAGCCACAGGCTCCCGCCTGAGACATAGCCACACGTGCTCCCGCTCTCACGGTTCATCCTCTGGAAGAGCCAGCCCTGCCCAGCAAGGCGTGTGATGAACAGAACAGGCCCCCAGGCACCAGACCGGTGTGACCAGTCTGAACCAGGTCACAGTCTAGGAGACAGACTTCACGTCCCTCTTCGGCAACCTGAGAGAGGCCTCTCAGTCGTTCCAGAACCAAAATGACAAGACCAGGGAGCCATGCCAGCCTCCCACACACACACACGTGAAGGCGGAAGTGGCCATGGCAGCCTTGACCTGGTCCTGATTGTTCTGTGTGCCCTGGGCCCAGGCCAAGGGTCGAGGAAGGAGCTCTGGATGCCTGCCTCTTGCCAGCGCGGGCTTCCTTCTGCGCCGGGCACACCTGTGTGTCCTCGAGGCTGAAGGGTGCCGCCCATATATCTGTGTCCTAGCCCCACAAAATGTGCCCCGCAAGGAAGGACCACCCACTTCTGGTGCAAGGACGGGAGCCTTGAGGGAAGGGGTATATGGCATGGCTGCCAACAGGCCTCCACGCAGCCCACCCAGCCCCGGATGGCCAGGGGTGCTGCACTCTGGCCTGGCCACAGCCCTTGAGACCCATGCCAAGGGGCTCAACCCCACAGGCCCAGCGGGTGGGCGGGAGGGGGCCTTGTCCCCCCGAGAAAGGAAGCGAGAAGTCTGAAGCCAAGTCAGGTTTGCTTCATTAAGCACCTTCTGGATAGGCCACAGGCAAAGAACTGATTTTATTTTCTTTCTTTTAAAGAAGCACCGGTAAGTCCTGGGTATTTGTGTCGCAGTGTCTCTTTTCTCTGCTAAGCTCTTTTGTTTTTACTCACATGATTTTCCTACAGCCCAACAGCACAAACCTAATAAAACCTCTGCTTTCCAGCCTTCGTTCGGCTACCAAGGTCAGCACAACCCAGAGGCCCCCACCTCAGGACGCTTGGGTCCTGGGTCCAGGAGGAGCCCCTTCCAGTAACCCAGAGTTTTTGTTGCAGACGTGCTGTATTGCCCTGAAACCGTCCTCTCCCTGGTCAGAGTCCTGCAGAAGCTCTCCATCGGCCAGAAGGGCCCGCGGGCCCCTGATGCCTACGTCGCCTTTACCGTCCGTAACCCGGAGACGTGCCAGCTCTTCACCACGGAGCTGGGTGAGCCCCGGGCCCAGGGCCAGGCAGCTGTCCCTGAGAGGCTGGCAAGGCCACCGCACCGGCCATACACAGGGGTCCAGGGAGGCAGAAATCAGGAAAGTAAAAGAATGGGGCCCTAGAGATGAACCAGAAAGCCCCAGACCATGATGTGCTGGGGCGGCACCCCCACCTCCACCCAGGAGGTCAGCAGAGGAGCCGGGGCCAGGGAGCAGGTGCCGGGGAGGAAGGTGGCAACTTTTGCAGGGACCTCAGAAGCCTGACACTAGCAGCCCAACTGTGTGTGGAGGGCGGGTTCTGGCAGCCTTCGGTCTTCCCTCGTCTGTGAAACTGGGAGGGTGGTGGACGCCAACTGGCATCAGGGCAGATGAGTTCTGTCCTCACAGCGGTCAGGCACAGGCTCTGGGTCCCACCACCCGCCAGGTGGAGCCGGGCCACCCGCCCAGGTCCTCCTGGTACAGCAGAAACACCCCTCTCGGAGGAGAGGCAGGGCTGGCACCCGGGGGCCCTCGGGAAAATGGCAGGCATTGTACTAGATCAAGCACACAATAAATGGAAGTCGGGGGCACTTTAGAGACGGGGGTCGGCCTGGCTCGGCGCTGCTGCAGGCAGACACTGCCCTCTGAATTGACCGTGTCAGCCCCTCTGGCACCTGCGGGTGGGGGTGCTGTTACGCTGCCTCACCAGGAAAACACTGGGGTGCAGGGCAGCTAAGTAGTTACCCAGGCACCTATGGACTAGATAGGCACCCGGCTACCACTCTCTGGCCCTCACCCGATCCCCACTCACCCTTTTTTTTAAGCACCGGTAAGTCCTGGGTATTTGTGTCGCAGTGTCTCTTTTCTCTGCTAAGCTCTTTTGTTTTTACTCACATGATTTTCCTACAGCCCAACAGCACAAACCTAATAAAACCTCTGCTTTCCAGCCTTCGTTCGGCTACCAAGGTCAGCACAACCCAGAGGCCCCCACCTCAGGACGCTTGGGTCCTGGGTCCAGGAGGAGCCCCTTCCAGTAACCCAGAGTTTTTGTTGCAGACGTGCTGTATTGCCCTGAAACCGTCCTCTCCCTGGTCAGAGTCCTGCAGAAGCTCTCCATCGGCCAGAAGGGCCCGCGGGCCCCTGATGCCTACGTCGCCTTTACCGTCCGTAACCCGGAGACGTGCCAGCTCTTCACCACGGAGCTGGGTGAGCCCCGGGCCCCGGGCCAGGCAGCTGTCCCTGAGAGGCTGGCAAGGCCACCGCACCGGCCATACACAGGGGTCCAGGGAGGCAGAAATCAGGAAAGTAAAAGAATGGGGCCCTAGAGATGAACCAGAAAGCCCCAGACCATGATGTGCTGGGGCGGCACCCCCACCTCCACCCAGGAGGTCAGCAGAGGAGCCGGGGCCAGGGAGCAGGTGCCGGGGAGGAAGGTGGCAACTTTTGCAGGGACCTCAGAAGCCTGACACTAGCAGCCCAACTGTGTGTGGAGGGCGGGTTCTGAGAGCCTTCGGTCTTCCCTCGTCTGTGAAACTGGGAGGGTGGTGGACGCCAACTGGCATCAGGGCAGATGAGTTCTGTCCTCACAGCGGTCAGGCACAGGCTCTGGGTCCCACCACCCGCCAGGTGGAGCCGGGCCACCCGCCCAGGTCCTCCTGGTACAGCAGAAACACCCCTCTCGGAGGAGAGGCAGGGCTGGCACCCGGGGGCCCTCGGGAAAACGGCAGGCATTGTACTAGATCAAGCACACAATAAATGGAAGTCGGGGGCACTTTAGAGACGGGGGTCGGCCTGGCTCGGCGCTGCTGCAGGCAGACACTGCCCTCTGAATTGACCGTGTCAGCCCCTCTGGCACCTGCGGGTGGGGGTGCTGTTACGCTGCCTCACCAGGAAAACACTGGGGTGCAGGGCAGCTAAGTAGTTACCCAGGCACCTATGGACTAGATAGGCACCCGGCTACCACTCTCTGGCCCTCACCCTACGATCCCCACCACGTGCCAGGCCTCATCGGGGCATCCCACAGAGACCGGGCAGTCGTCCAGAGCCCTGTGCTGGCCCCAGCCCCATCCCAAGCAGAGCCCTCCCACAGCCGCCTCTGCCGGCCGAGAAGACCAGCACCCCCCATGTACACCCCGTCCCACTGATGGCGTGTTTGGCCTTGAAAAATAATGAAGTCCTTCTTCAGATGCTTACGTGGAAAAACACCCATGCTGTTATCTTTTTCATACAATTTTTAAAAATATTTATTTGGCTGCACCAGGTCTTAGTTGGCAGCACGCAGGATCTCTTCTTGTGGCACGGGGATCCAGTACCCTAATCAGGATTGAACTCAGGCCTCCTGCATTGGGAGCGCAGGGTCTTAGCCACTATCCCCTGGGAAGTCCCCTCTCTCTGTATTTTGAGTGAAGAAATCTTGAGTGCTAAACAGTATATACAGTATAAGCCCAAAAATAATCATGTTAATACACATACATGGAAACTTCATACACTCTAACATTATTAACAGGTTATATGTGCACAGCAAGGTCATGACACAGGACATCTAGTATTTCCTTTTTATAAATAATTTTTCATTCATAGAAAACTGATGACTAGGGGCTTCCCTGGTGGTCCAGTGGGTAAGGACACTGCCTTGCAGTGCAAGGGGCGCTGGTTCGATCCCTGGCCTGGGAAGATCCCACGTGCTGCGGAGCGGCTGGACGGATGTGTCCAATTACCCAGCCGGAGCTCTGGAGCGCATGCGCCCAGAGCCGGCGCTCTGCGACAACAGAGGCCACCGCGATGGGAGGCCCACAGGAGCCAAAGAACAAAGACGGATGAAAATAGAGAAATGAAAGACCAATAGAAGTGGCCCCTGACCCCTTCCCTCCCACCCCACCCGCTCCAAAAAAAAGAAAACTGATGACTAAACACCCTTGCCAGGGACTTGTCAGGCATCTGTGCTTCCAGAGAGGACATGAGCGCCTCGGACGCAGGTCCAGCCCCTGAAGGCACCAGGCAGATGTGGGTTCAGACCTCAGCTCCTAGCAAGCTGTCCCCAGTGACAGGGTGAAGGATAGAGGCAGAGAGGGACAGGAACCTGCGGGCCCTGACCTCCTAGGGATGCGCGTGGCCCAGTGGGTAGAAGCAGGGCACCTGGCTGCTGTGAGCTGTGCCCAGTGAACTCAGGCCTGTCCCCACCTCCGCACCCCCCCCTTGGGGAAGCCAGCACCCAGTGGTCGTGTTTGGCCTTGAAAAATGAAGTCCTTCTTCAGATGCTAGTGGAAAAACACCCATGCTATTATCTTTTTCATACAATTTTTAAAAATATTTATTTGGCTGCACCAGGTCTTAGTTGGCAGCACGCAGGATCTCTTCTTGTGGCACGGGGATCCAGTACCCTAATCAGGATTGAACTCAGGCCTCCTGCATTGGGAGCGCAGGGTCTTAGCCACTATCCCCTGGGAAGTCCCCTCTCTCTGTATTTTGAGTGAAGAAATCTTGAGTGCTAAACAGTATATACAGTATAAGCCCAAAAATAATCATGTTAATACACATACATGGAAACTTCATACACTCTAACATTATTAACAGGTTATATGTGCACAGCAAGGTCATGACACAGGACATCTAGTATTTCCTTTTTATAAATAATTTTTCATTCATAGAAAACTGATGACTAGGGGCTTCCCTGGTGGTCCAGTGGGTAAGGACACTGCCTTGCAGTGCAAGGGGCGCTGGTTCGATCCCTGGCCTGGGAAGATCCCACGTGCTGCGGAGCGGCTGGACGGATGTGTCCAATTACCCAGCCGGAGCTCTGGAGCGCATGCGCCCAGAGCCGGCGCTCTGCGACAACAGAGGCCACCGCGATGGGAGGCCCACAGGAGCCAAAGAACAAAGACGGATGAAAATAGACAAAAAGAAAAGACCAATAGAAGTGGCCCCCCTGACCCCTTCCCTCCCCACCCCACCCCGCTCCAAAAAAAAAAGAAAACTGATGACTAAACACCCTTGCCAGGGACTTGTCAGGCATCTGTGCTTCCAGAGAGGACATGAGCGCCTCGGACGCAGGTCCAGCCCCTGAAGGCACCAGGCAGATGTGGGTTCAGACCTCAGCTCCTAGCAAGCTGTCCCCAGTGACAGGGTGAAGGATAGAGGCAGAGAGGGACAGGAACCTGCGGGCCCTGACCTCCTAGGGATGCGCGTGGCCCAGTGGGTAGAAGCAGGGCACCTGGCTGCTGTGAGCTGTGCCCAGTGACCACTGGAGGACACAAGCAGAGCGACAGGGAACCCATGGGCCCCTGACCTCCTGTGGTGCGCGGGGCCCAGTGGGTAGACGCAGGGCACCTGGCTGCTATGAGCTGTGCCCAGTGACCAGTGGAGGACAGAGGCAGAGAGCAACAGGGAACCCGCAGGGCCTTGGCTGCTGTGAGCTGCTTACAAAGGGGATTCCTGGTCCCACCCTGGCGGCTGATTCCAGGTGTCTGTACCCTCCTCCTAGGTCTGTCCCAAAGCTTCACCCTGATGAGGCAGGGACCCATCCCCTAACCTTAGCATCCTGAGACACATGTGTCTCCTTTCCAGGTCGGGCTGGGATCCCATGGGAAGAACTGCCTCGTCACGACCAGAAACTATTTCCCTACGAAGAGGACTCGGAAATGGCGATTCTGAAACTCACTCTGTAGTTTTTACAAACGGTTCTGAAGACCAAACACTTGTCCTGGAAAGAACCTGATAAAACTTGCACTGGACTTGAATGTTTTAGGAATGTTAAGTTTTGAATCAGGAACCGTAAGCCGTTCTAAAAGAATCTAAACTGCTTGTGTGGGTGGGTTACCGCCCCCATCCCGGCCAGCTGGCTTAGTTCTTCAGCAAGTCACAAGTGAAATTTCTTGGCTCAGAGACAAGCATTTCACTTGTGCAGATAAAAACACACACCAGGTGTGCTTTCCCCCAGCCTGGACACGCGTGCCTTGGAGTCCAGCCAGCTGCATGTGGGACACATCTGACGGCCCCTTGAGGAAGAGTTGGAGGGGGGCGGGGCGGCTGCAGTACCTGTTTTCAAGGCTGGATTCAAAATATTAGGAACACGACCGGGCAGCTGCAGCAGGAGACAAACCAGGGATCTTGAAGATGCCGCAAGACAGGAAAAGAAGGAATTCAGAACCTCCAACGAAGAAAGGCTGAGCCAGCAACAGTAACTTCAGTCCCCAGGCGTGGCCCCCTGCTGTAGTTCCAGCTGCGTGCACTAGGTGGCGCTGCTCTGCAGCGTCTGCACGGAGTCTGGCCAGCGGAGGAGGCTGTGAGGAGGGCCGGCTCAGGTGGTGGCAGATGAAAGGGAAGGAAGGGCCACAGTGTGAAGGCTCTCTCCACAAGGCCAGCATGGGGCTCCTCAGGGGGTTCCGTCCCGAGGGGTCACGTGTCTGTAATCAAAGGGCGCACCGACTGCTCCCAGCTTTCCTCCCAGCGAAGCTGCTCTGACCCCCGGAGGTTCCTGCGGAACTGCTGCAGTTTGCCAGCAGGATCAGGAAACTTCGAGAAAAGCATCTAGAAGAAAAATAAAGACAAGAACTTACCTCATCATTGCTTCCCGGTCCCACCAGTGGCCAGCCCTTCTCATCAGCTCTGACCCAGACACCCCCGACCCAGCAAGCCCCCTCCCTCACCAGGCACAGGGAGCCCTCAGGCCCAGCTGACTCCACGTCTGCTCTGCTCCAACGAGGCACAGCCAGGCTGCAGTGGGACTATCCACACCCTGTGCCCTGCAGCAGCCCCTGCCTTGCACCCAGCCCTCGGCGTATGCCCAGCACCACCCTGCCCACGTGCTGCGATCTGGGCGATGGCTGTGTTCTGCCAGCTTTGCTAAACCAAGTCAGGTGTCTGCCGATTCCAGCCTGTGGCCCACAGGCGGCCCACCGCCTGTCTTGTAAATAAAGTTTGTATGGAAACACAGCCAAGCCCCTTCATTCAGACTGGATGCTTTCATGTTACAACAGAGTTGAGTTGTTCTGACAAAGACTATGGTAAAGTCTAAAACATTTTCTTCTTAAAATAAAAAAAAATTTTAAGAAAATTTAAAATAATATTTTCTTCTTGGGTCTTTCCAAGTTTCTTGCCTTTGGTCTCAATTGTTAAGAATGATGACATACTACTTTTGTAATTTGTAGTAAACGTAACTATTTTCTTCTTAACCCCCATAAAAAAGTACCGGGCAGCTGCAGCAGGAGACAAACCAGGGATCTTGAAGATGCCGCAAGACAGGAAAAGAAGGAATTCAGAACCTCCAACGAAGAAAGGCTGAGCCAGCAACAGTAACTTCAGTCCCCAGGCGTGGCCCCCTGCTGTAGTTCCAGCTGCGTGCACTAGGTGGCGCTGCTCTGCAGCGTCTGCACGGAGTCTGGCCAGCGGAGGAGGCTGTGAGGAGGGCCGGCTCAGGTGGTGGCAGATGAAAGGGAAGGAAGGGCCACAGTGTGAAGGCTCTCTCCACAAGGCCAGCATGGGGCTCCTCAGGGGGTTCCGTCCCGAGGGGTCACGTGTCTGTAATCAAAGGGCGCACCGACTGCTCCCAGCTTTCCTCCCAGCGAAGCTGCTCTGACCCCCGGAGGTTCCTGCGGAACTGCTGCAGTTTGCCAGCAGGATCAGGAAACTTCGAGAAAAGCATCTAGAAGAAAAATAAAGACAAGAACTTACCTCATCATTGCTTCCCGGTCCCACCAGTGGCCAGCCCTTCTCATCAGCTCTGACCCAGACACCCCCGACCCAGCAAGCCCCCTCCCTCACCAGGCACAGGGAGCCCTCAGGCCCAGCTGACTCCACGTCTGCTCTGCTCCAACGAGGCACAGCCAGGCTGCAGTGGGACTATCCACACCCTGTGCCCTGCAGCAGCCCCTGCCTTGCACCCAGCCCTCGGCGTATGCCCAGCACCACCCTGCCCACGTGCTGCGATCTGGGCGATGGCTGTGTTCTGCCAGCTTTGCTAAACCAAGTCAGGTGTCTGCCGATTCCAGCCTGTGGCCCACAGGCGGCCCACCGCCTGTCTTGTAAATAAAGTTTGTATGGAAACACAGCCAAGCCCCTTCATTCAGACTGGATGCTTTCATGTTACAACAGAGTTGAGTTGTTCTGACAAAGACTATGGTAAAGTCTAAAACATTTTCTTCTTAAAATAAAAAAAAATTTTAAGAAAATTTAAAAATAATATTTTCTTCTTGGGTCTTTCCAAGTTTCTTGCCTTTGGTCTCAATTGTTAAGAATGATGACATACTACTTTTTGTAATTTGTAGTAAAACGTAACTATCCTTTGAAGACACCCACCTATCTCATAAGGCCTGTCCAGGAAGTGCCCTCGCTCCTCCACGATAAACAGCACAGTCCACATGGCCCTAGCCACATCTGTGTGGTGTGAGTTCCTTAAACCCAGACGGCAGGGCTTCCCTGGTGTTCCAGTGGGTAAGGACACCACCTTGCAGTGCAAGGGGCGCCGGTTCGATCCCTGGCCTGGGAGGATCCCACGTGCCGCGGAGCGGCTGGACCGATGTGTCCAATCACCGAGCCGGAGCTCTGGAGCGCATGCGCCCAGAGCCGGCGCTCTGCGACAACAGACGCCACCACGATGGGAGGCCCACAGGAGCCAAAGAACAAAGACGGATGAAAATAGATAAAGACCAATAGAGTGGCCCGCCTGCTCCCCTCCCTCCCCAACCTGCCCCCCTTCCCCTCAAAACAAACAAACACCCAGACGGCAAACTGGGTTGGGCCCTGATTCCATAGGCCCACTAGGGTCCAGCTTCTGAGCTGTGCCCAGTGACAAGGTGGAGGACAGAGGCAGAGAGCTGCTCCCTCAGTCAAACCCAGTGCAGGTCCACCCACTCAGCTGCAGGAACAAGGGATCACCAAACCCTGTGAGCCCCGGCGCGGGGGCACACAGACACACCACCTGCAGCTGAACTGCCAGCTCTGCGGAGTCCTCGAAGACCAGCCCGTTCTCCTCGTGTTTCACAAGTTCATGTAAGCTGCAGGGGGAAGGACAGGAAGTGTGAGAGCCGCCCGGACGAGAAGCAGAACGGGTGCCCACATGAGTGCCCCCCAACCCCACCCCATTGCAGGCTAAGCTGGGGGTCAGGAACTGTCGACCTGGCCTCAGGGAGCCTGTCCTCAGACCTAGCATCTAAACTGAAAAAAGACCTAGAAGGACACATTAGAAACAAACGGATGTGTAGGAGACAGTGAACTTTTTGTGCTACTTGGGATCTTTTCAGTGGGAATGTTCTTGAGTGCTGCACTGTTGTTGTTGTTGTTGTCTTCCTTAATTCCACAGCACAGAAATCAGGTAAAAGGTAATCACTTGGAGGTGATCAGGGGTTGATCCCAACATGATCTGAACCCAGGGTCCCACATCCTGGATTTCCTGTTCAGAACCTGGCTCCTCGGCTCATGGTGGTGCAAGGGGCCACCGTGTCTAGAACCTCGTCTAACACTACCCTTTGCAAATGCCCTCTGCTGCCCATCTTTGCCAAGAAGAGTGGAGACAGAAATAAGACCCAGCCAAGTGATTCGAACCCAACTACCTGAGCTCAGACAAAGGGGACCGAGAGAGAAATAAGTCCATGTACGTTGGGCAGATCATTCCACCATTCCACCCGGGGCACAAGCCCGAAGCAGAGTTTTGACTCCTCTAATTCTTTTTTTGGGGGTGGGAAGGGTGGGCTCTGGAGGAGGGGCAGGCGGGCCCCGGATGAAAATAGATAAAGACCAGGGGCCCCTGCTCCCTCCCTCCCCAACCTGCCCTTCCCCTCAAATCAAACAAACACCCAGACGGCAAACTGGGTTGGGCCCTGATTCCATAGGCCCACTAGGGTCCAGCTTCTGAGCTGTGCCCAGTGACAAGGTGGAGGACAGAGGCAGAGAGCTGCTCCCTCAGTCAAACCCAGTGCAGGTCCACCCACTCAGCTGCAGGAACAAGGGATCACCAAACCCTGTGAGCCCCGGCGCGGGGGCACACAGACACACCACCTGCAGCTGAACTGCCAGCTCTGCGGAGTCCTCGAAGACCAGCCCGTTCTCCTCGTGTTTCACAAGTTCATGTAAGCTGCAGGGGGAAGGACAGGAAGTGTGAGAGCCGCCCGGACGAGAAGCAGAACGGGTGCCCACATGAGTGCCCCCCAACCCCACCCCATTGCAGGCTAAGCTGGGGGTCAGGAACTGTCGACCTGGCCTCAGGGAGCCTGTCCTCAGACCTAGCATCTAAACTGAAAAAAGACCTAGAAGGACACATTAGAAACAAACGGATGTGTAGGAGACAGTGAACTTTTTGTGCTACTTGGGATCTTTTCAGTGGGAATGTTCTTGAGTGCTGCACTGTTGTTGTTGTTGTTGTCTTCCTTAATTCCACAGCACAGAAATCAGGTAAAAGGTAATCACTTGGAGGTGATCAGGGGTTGATCCCAACATGATCTGAACCCAGGGTCCCACATCCTGGATTTCCTGTTCAGAACCTGGCTCCTCGGCTCATGGTGGTGCAAGGGGCCACCGTGTCTAGAACCTCGTCTAACACTACCCTTTGCAAATGCCCTCTGCTGCCCATCTTTGCCAAGAAGAGTGGAGACAGAAATAAGACCCAGCCAAGTGATTCGAACCCAACTACCTGAGCTCAGACAAAGGGGACCGAGAGAGAAATAAGTCCATGTACGTTGGGCAGATCATTCCACCATTCCACCCCGGGAGCACAAGCCCCGAAGCAGAGTATTTGACTCCTCTAATTCTTTTTTTGGGGGGGGTGGGGAAGGGTGGGCTCTGGAGGAGGGGGGCAGGCGGGCCACTTCTACTGGTCTTTCATTTATCTTTTTTTTTTAATATTTAAATTATTTATTCCTAAGGTAATTATCAAGATTATTATGGCACAGTTTCACAGACTGGAAGAACTTTAATTGATACTTTAAACTTCAAGAAAACGTTTAATACAGCTGACAGGTTTACAAAAAGAAGAAAGTCTAACAAGGTCTTTCATTTATCTATTTTCATCCATCTTTGTTCTTTGGCCCATGTGGGCCTCCCATCGCAGTGGCCTCTGTCACAGAGCACCAGCTCTGGGCGCATGCGCTCCAGAGCTCCGGCTGGGTAATTGGACACATCAGTCCAGCCACTCCGCGGCACATGGGATCTTCCCAGGCCAGGGATCGAACCGGTGCCCCCTGCACAGCAAGGCGGTGTCCTTACCGACTGGACCACCAGGGAAGCCCTTGACTCCTCTAATTCTTATTCAACATGAGTGCCATGTGGAAGCCACCCCATCTGGTGGGGCACAGCCCACCTATGGGGGCTCGCAGGGGCTTCTGCTCTGAGTGGCTGAGCTGCACCGATCAGAGGCAGCACCCTCCCAGTTTCTTGAGCAATTCTGACTGTGTGGGGCACCTCCCCACCCCAACCCAGCTGCTGATTGGAGAATCAAACCCCCGGGGGACGTGGTTTCCGCTCCTACCACGGGAAGTTCACGGCACACACGGGCAGGCAGCATCCAAACATGTCCACCACCTTCATGGGCAGGTCCAGGCCGCTGGAGGACCGGTGCAGGCAGACGCCGAGGTCCGCGGACCCTGCAGGGTGAAGACAAGAGGGGTCAGCGCTGGCCGTGCACTGGTGACCACACAACCTGCACAACTGTGGACCGAGGCCCGTGGGGAGCAGTGGAAAGGGGCTAATAACGCCCCTAACCCCATGTATGAATGCCCGGAGCTGGCCGAGCGGCCTGGCCAGAGGTGGGGACACAGAGGTGCTTCCCACCCGCTGCTCCTGGCCTCTCAGCCCGTTCTGAACACTCTGTCCATCACTGATGTTTTTATTTAAACGGACCCCCTTTTCCTCCTTAACCACAATTTATTTTAGAAGAAGAACACCGATTACTGCTTCATGAGTTCAGAGTTTCTGCTTGGAGAGATGAAAATGTTCCAGCAAGACACAGTGGCAGTGACTATAAAACACTGTGAATGGAATGAATGCCCCCAAGCTGCTCACATGTGAAAATGAAGAATGGTTAAAATGGCAAATTCTGTTAGGGGTATTTTAACGCAATAATTAGGAAAAGAACCCAAAGCAGACACAACAGAAAATCAGCTGTCATTGTAAAGCCAAGGAAGCACCCTCGTGTCACCCAGTGCCATGGGGACATCCGGCCCAAGATGGCTGACCAGCTGCCGAGACCTATCAGCCCTGGGCCAACCCGCCCTCCCCAGGGGATCAAGACCATGAGAGGCGGCCGTTCTCACTGGCTAAGTCCACACGGTTTAACTTGTGGTTTCTACACCTCCCAGGCTTGGGAGTTGGTCCTGAGCCCAGCCCAGCCCAGCCCTTCTGCCCATGGGACAAGCTGGGCTGAGCGAAGGACATGGAGACAAGACTCAAGGCGTGACCCTGGAAAACAGACAGGGAAGGCGGTGTCACGGGCACCGGCCCTTAACTTGTGCACTCCCAGTTTCTTGAGCAATTCTGACTGTGTGGGCACCTCCCCACCCCAACCCAGCTGCTGATTGGAGAATCAAACCCCCGGGGGACGTGGTTTCCGCTCCTACCACGGGAAGTTCACGGCACACACGGGCAGGCAGCATCCAAACATGTCCACCACCTTCATGGGCAGGTCCAGGCCGCTGGAGGACCGGTGCAGGCAGACGCCGAGGTCCGCGGACCCTGCAGGGTGAAGACAAGAGGGGTCAGCGCTGGCCGTGCACTGGTGACCACACAACCTGCACAACTGTGGACCGAGGCCCGTGGGGAGCAGTGGAAAGGGGCTAATAACGCCCCTAACCCCATGTATGAATGCCCGGAGCTGGCCGAGCGGCCTGGCCAGAGGTGGGGACACAGAGGTGCTTCCCACCCGCTGCTCCTGGCCTCTCAGCCCGTTCTGAACACTCTGTCCATCACTGATGTTTTTATTTAAACGGACCCCCTTTTCCTCCTTAACCACAATTTATTTTAGAAGAAGAACACCGATTACTGCTTCATGAGTTCAGAGTTTCTGCTTGGAGAGATGAAAATGTTCCAGCAAGACACAGTGGCAGTGACTATAAAACACTGTGAATGGAATGAATGCCCCCAAGCTGCTCACATGTGAAAATGAAGAATGGTTAAAATGGCAAATTCTGTTAGGGGTATTTTAACGCAATAATTAGGAAAAGAACCCAAAGCAGACACAACAGAAAATCAGCTGTCATTGTAAAGCCAAGGAAGCACCCTCGTGTCACCCAGTGCCATGGGGACATCCGGCCCAAGATGGCTGACCAGCTGCCGAGACCTATCAGCCCTGGGCCAACCCGCCCTCCCCAGGGGATCAAGACCATGAGAGACGGGCGGCCGTTCTCACTGGCTAAGTCCACACGGTTTAACTTGTGGTTTCTACACCTCCCAGGCTTGGGAGTTGGTCCTGAGCCCAGCCCAGCCCAGCCCTTCTGCCCATGGGACAAGCTGGGCTGAGCGAAGGACATGGAGACCGCGAAGACTCAAGGCGTGACCCTGGAAAACAGACAGGGAGGAGCGGTGTCACGGGCACCGTGTCGGAGCTTACTCTGATTACTATTCTCACTAGTTCTCGCTAAGAAACACCATATTAAATAGCTCAGAGACCTTTTCGAGAACACAGCGTGGTCCCCTCAGGGTGTGAGCCTCGGACCTCGACAACAGAATGTCATGGTCTCAAGTATTGTCAAGCCAAGAGTGGGTTTATTAATCATTGGATAAAGGCAAGCACAAACAATCAGAAATAATCAGAACTCAATCAAATGCAAACAGATGCTCTTACCCCAGAGCTGGAGAGTCTCGGTCTCACATCGGCGCAGCCGATCTCCGTGAGCGAGCCTCCCGCACAATCTACTCTCCCCACTTTATAGGAAAAACCCTTAGCCACTTAATCACAGCTGTATATACTTCTGCTTCCACTTACAATCCTAAGAGATCACATTCATAAAGGCAAACCAATCTTCACTCTATTCGAACACTGCTCCAGGCTTTTATGCGAGCTTACAACCTGAGCTAGACCACAGCAGGTTACTCAGGTCAAGAATCAAGCTAACTTGTTCTTAGGAAAGTAAGCAGATAAGGTTGGAATGTTGCCATTAGGGCTTTTCTTATTTACCAGTAGCTTACAAGCTTTGCTTGCGGGTAGAACTTTGCTGAGTCCGCTAGCTGTTGAGTTACAAATTCCTCATTGCTGGAGGACGAGCCTTGGCTCACCTGGCTGTAACTTCTCTTAAAGACAAACTTCTTCCCTTTAGGGTTTGTATATACACCCCCTTTAAGTACCATCATATTCACCTGCTCTTCTGCTCCATCTGAGCTAACATTACTTTCTAAAGGGCAGATTCTAGGTCTCAAGAGCTTATCTGGGGTTTGAGGATCGTCTGAGTCACTCCCTTCATCCTCTCTAAACTCTCTATACCCTAAGGCCCAGTATATTCCTAGGAATTCTCCACAGTCTGCCCAAGACAGCGGGCACACCAGGAAACTGCCTTGTCTCCTAGAGCCCAGCCAGGGCTCACGCCAGCCTCAGGCCTGTGTGTGGAGTGCCCCTCAGCAGAGAATGCCTTTAAATCTTTAAAGGGTTATTAAAACAGGGAATGTGCCAAAGAAGTTGGTAAAATGGCCCTTTTCAGAAAAACTCTGTCTCTTGCCCTCAGGTGGTTGGTGGTTGTTTCGCTAACTCATGTCTCTTTTGCAACCCCACGGACTGTAGCTTGCCAGCATCCTCTGTCCATGGGATTTCCCAGACAAGAATACTGGAAAGGGTGACCACTTCCTTCTCCAGGGGATCTTCCCGTATCAGGGACAGGCCCCATGTCTCCTGCCACGGCAGGCGGATTCTCTACCACTGACCCTCCCAGCAAGCCCTCTGCCCTCGGGTATTCCCCTGTAAAGCCCGCTTCCTGCAGGCTTCCTGCCAAGGATACTCTTACCTAGAAGCAAGGGGTAGTCCTCAGCCTCCAGCCACGGGGTGCAGACCTGGATGTGCTGGAAGCGCTTCTGATCGATGAGGTGGCTGTAATAATCCTTCAGAGGCCCTTTGCCTTGCAGAGAAAAACAAGAGTCACACAGTAGGCCCACCTCCGCTCCGTCCACAGTCCCAGGCCTAAGAAATTCCTGTGCGGGCGTGAGCAGAAGGGGCAGCTCCAATCAGGGCCCCATCCAGGCCCCTTTCAGAAATGACTCCTAGGAATGTGTACCCCGACCACGGAGGCCACAGCCCTTGCCCCAGGGGACCTCAAGCTCGGGATGCGTCTGGGATAAACTCTGGCCGGTTACCAGACCAGGCACCCGTGCCCTGCCCAGCCCACCGAACGGCACAGCATGAGTGCTGGGCTCCTGCTGTCCCTAGGCATCCCCGGCGAGGAGGAAGAGAGTGTCTAAGGTGGGGCTGCTGGCCCAGGACCCTGCTCCTCCGCTTCTCTCTTGTCACTGTTTTACACTAGACAGTGGACTCTCATTTCTTTCTTTATTTAAAAAAAAAAAAAAGGCTCAGAAACCACTGGGAAGTAGGAAGCTCAGTGTCTGTGAGATCATGCTCTCTGAGGTTCAAATCTAGAGAGTCCACGCCCTGCCGTGAATTCCCTCTGAGCCTCAGCCCCCGGCTCTGTCAAGCTGGCGTAGAAAACCATACACTGGAGAGCTGGGGTGGGGACCAAGAAAAACCAATGGGTTATTAAAACAGGGAATGTGCCACCGAAGTTGGTAAAATGGCCCTTTTCAGAAAAACTCTGTCTCTTGCCCTCAGGTGGTTGGTGGTTGTTTCGCTAACTCATGTCTCTTTTGCAACCCCACGGACTGTAGCTTGCCAGCATCCTCTGTCCATGGGATTTCCCAGACAAGAATACTGGAAAGGGTGACCACTTCCTTCTCCAGGGGATCTTCCCGTATCAGGGACAGGCCCCATGTCTCCTGCCACGGCAGGCGGATTCTCTACCACTGACCCTCCCAGCAAGCCCTCTGCCCTCGGGTATTCCCCTGTAAAGCCCGCTTCCTGCAGGCTTCCTGCCAAGGATACTCTTACCTAGAAGCAAGGGGTAGTCCTCAGCCTCCAGCCACGGGGTGCAGACCTGGATGTGCTGGAAGCGCTTCTGATCGATGAGGTGGCTGTAATAATCCTTCAGAGGCCCTTTGCCTTGCAGAGAAAACAAGAGTCACACAGTAGGCCCACCTCCGCTCCGTCCACAGTCCCAGGCCTAAGAAATTCCTGTGCGGGCGTGAGCAGAAGGGGCAGCTCCAATCAGGGCCCCATCCAGGCCCCTTTCAGAAATGACTCCTAGGAATGTGTACCCCGACCACGGAGGCCACAGCCCTTGCCCCAGGGGACCTCAAGCTCGGGATGCGTCTGGGATAAACTCTGGCCGGTTACCAGACCAGGCACCCGTGCCCTGCCCAGCCCACCGAACGGCACAGCATGAGTGCTGGGCTCCTGCTGTCCCTAGGCATCCCCGGCGAGGAGGAAGAGAGTGTCTAAGGTGGGGCTGCTGGCCCAGGACCCTGCTCCTCCGCTTCTCTCTTGTCACTGTTTTACACTAGACAGTGGACTCTCATTTCTTTCTTTATTTAAAAAAAAAAAAAAGGCTCAGAAACCACTGGGAAGTAGGAAGCTCAGTGTCTGTGAGATCATGCTCTCTGAGGTTCAAATCTAGAGAGTCCACGCCCTGCCGTGAATTCCCTCTGAGCCTCAGCCCCCGGCTCTGTCAAGCTGGCGTAGAAAACCATACACTGGAGAGCTGGGGTGGGGACCAACGAGACCACAAACATCACAGGCCTGACGTGGGGAGGGCCTTCTGTCCCCTCCACCGCCCACCTCATACAGAACAGGGAGGGTCCCGGGGGGTACCTGTTATGACACAGACCAGAGAAGGGAGGCTCTCTCCATAGTTGATCAGCTGTTCAAACTCTGTGTTTAAAGACATTAAATACAAGATAACCAAGATCAGGTAGGCAGGTGAGTGAGGAGCTAAAAGGACGGGGGAGGAGGAGGTGGAGGGCGGGGCACTGCTCCTAGCCACGCAATCCTGGAATTGAGGACTGAGTCCCCATTGAGCCAAATGGGGACGCAGGGCCACCACCGCCACCCTGTGTCCTCAGGCTGCCCCAGCCAGTGGCCCCACGGCCAGGAACACCCTGTCGAGGACACCACGCAAGGCCAGGTGAGCATCCCACAGCTCAGGATCCCCCGGGAAGCCCAGCTCCTGATCACAGCCACACACCTACTTTCTAATGCTGCCAGCAAGATGGAGAAGTCTTCGTCCTCTAGGAGAAAAGAGAACTGAGTGTCACAGGCCGGTTTTTAGGGGCCTCCCCACTCAGCCCGGAGTGCTCCCCTTTATCATCAGAGCCCTGACTATGTGGGGGCGCAGGCCTGGGCCTCGTCCAAGTCCCAAGGGCCCGGGAGTGTCCTGACACCTGTCCAGCTCGTGCTGCTGACCAACAGGCCCGGCCGCCCACGAAGGCGAGTCACCGTTCCGCTCTGGGCATCCCGCTCCGTGAAGGCCGACCTCTCTGCGCCCAGGTCCGAGGGTTCTGAGCTGAAGGAACAGAGAGAGCCTGTAAGCTGCCACAGAGCAGGCCCTCGGGCCCCAGGACAGGTATCTCCCTCCAGCAAGGCCTTCAGACTCCCAGTGGTCAGGAAGGGGGGCGGGCACATCAAGAGATCCCAGGTAGCCCCACCACCTGAGGCCTGGGCACTGATCTGCACCATTTTCTCTATCTGGACATAAGTGTTGGCAAGTGGGGGGAAGGACCAGCCGCAGGACTCGAGGTTTGGGTAAGAACCGGAGTCAGCCCCCGGCTCTGTCAAGCTGGCGTAGAAAACCATACACTGGAGAGCTGGGGTGGGGACCAACGAGACCACAAACATCACAGGCCTGACGTGGGGAGGGCCTTCTGTCCCCTCCACCGCCCACCTCATACAGAACAGGGAGGGTCCCGGGGGGTACCTGTTATGACACAGACCAGAGAAGGGAGGCTCTCTCCATAGTTGATCAGCTGTTCAAACTCTGTGTTTAAAGACATTAAATACAAGATAACCAAGATCAGGTAGGCAGGTGAGTGAGGAGCTAAAAGGACGGGGGAGGAGGAGGTGGAGGGCGGGGCACTGCTCCTAGCCACGCAATCCTGGAATTGAGGACTGAGTCCCCATTGAGCCAAATGGGGACGCAGGGCCACCACCGCCACCCTGTGTCCTCAGGCTGCCCCAGCCAGTGGCCCCACGGCCAGGAACACCCTGTCGAGGACACCACGCAAGGCCAGGTGAGCATCCCACAGCTCAGGATCCCCCGGGAAGCCCAGCTCCTGATCACAGCCACACACCTACTTTCTAATGCTGCCAGCAAGATGGAGAAGTCTTCGTCCTCTAGGAGAAAAGAGAACTGAGTGTCACAGGCCGGTTTTTAGGGGCCTCCCCACTCAGCCCGGAGTGCTCCCCTTTATCATCAGAGCCCTGACTATGTGGGGGCGCAGGCCTGGGCCTCGTCCAAGTCCCAAGGGCCCGGGAGTGTCCTGACACCTGTCCAGCTCGTGCTGCTGACCAACAGGCCCGGCCGCCCACGAAGGCGAGTCACCGTTCCGCTCTGGGCATCCCGCTCCGTGAAGGCCGACCTCTCTGCGCCCAGGTCCGAGGGTTCTGAGCTGAAGGAACAGAGAGAGCCTGTAAGCTGCCACAGAGCAGGCCCTCGGGCCCCAGGACAGGTATCTCCCTCCAGCAAGGCCTTCAGACTCCCAGTGGTCAGGAAGGGGGGCGGGCACATCAAGAGATCCCAGGTAGCCCCACCACCTGAGGCCTGGGCACTGATCTGCACCATTTTCTCTATCTGGACATAAGTGTTGGCAAGTGTGGAGGTCACAACAGCCGACAAGACCGACTCAGCCCCGCCTTCCCAGGGCTTACTGTTCTCATCACTCCCTGAACTTAAGATGAGGACACTGTGACTCCTCCAACTGCCCCTAAGGGACTAAACAAAGACAGGCCTGTGGAGAGCAACTCAGAGAGGCTCTCCTTACTCCCGGGAGATGCCCAGAGGACTGACAGGTGTGCAGACCCTGCCGTGGATCAGGAACCACAGGCAGGAGAAGACACTCACAGCCTCCGGCAGGGCAGACCCTTCCTTGAAGGGCCACAGAGTAAACCTAACAGGCCTCGGGGATCCTACAATCTCTTGCCAAGCTCAGCTCTGCTCTCATAGCAAAACCAGCCACAGTGTGTAAATGAATGATGATGCTGTGTTCCAAGAAAACGTTTTTATAAAAACAGAGAGCAAGCCTGCAGCCACAGTCTGCCAATCCCTGGATTAGCAGATCCCCAGGTCAGCAGCAAGCCTCAAACGAGGCACCCGAAAATTGAAGACAGGAGACTTACCGGGCCCTGAATACAGAGTAGGTGTGGCTGAGCTTCATAAAGAGCCGATGCTGCAGGTCCAGGGGCGTCTCTTGGAAGAAAGATGCTGGCTTGTCGTAGACAGTCACGGCTCTGCAAGGAGGTCATTGGGGTGGCTCGAGGGAGGGGCAAGGAAAGGCCTCAAGAACATGAAACCCAGAAGGAGGCAGAGGAAGAAGGGTCCTTGGAGATCCAAGTCTCAACTGTAAGCTTCAGAACCACTTAGAGAAGCAGAGAGACATGGTCCAACGCCAAAACTGCCTGAACCATCTCTCTGGCTGGAAAGAAACTCCAGCCTCCTCACTGCCTCAGCTTCCCCAAACCAGCAACCACCTCCTGGACTCCCCAGGAGCTCCCATGGCCTCGCCAACACGGCACAGCGGCTGGGAGTCAATGGCGCTGGGAGGGACCCCTCACCACCCGAGGCCTCTACCTGATGCCCCAGTTCTGGGCCAGGTCATCTCGCATCGCGTTGGTCACACACAGGTTCAGGTGGGAGAGGCGCCCGCAGAGCTTCTCGTACCTGAAGAGGAGGAGCAGTGTTGAGCCTGGAGGCCCGGGACAAGCACAGCCACCCCAACTGCCTGGGACGCGACGCCTGCAGATACAGAAGAGGCTGCGGGCTCGGGTCTCCCAGCTCAGGTTCCCAGCGACGGGGGCACCTTCCCAGTGTTTGCACTCAAGTTCCACCACCTGTATGGTTCTCTCCTTCACACACCTTTCAGACTGCCTTCCTTCACGCCTTAAATCAGACTGTGGTTCAGCTTAAATACGGTTGCTTTCATATTGTCACTCCGGAAGGGAAAATCCAGTCTCTCTTGCCAGAGAAGGAAGGAGGAATACCAAGCCTTTAAATATGGCCTCGGGATCCTACAATCTCTTGCCAAGCTCAGCTCTGCTCTCATAGCAAAACCAGCCACAGTGTGTAAATGAATGATGATGCTGTGTTCCAAGAAAACGTTTTTATAAAAACAGAGAGCAAGCCTGCAGCCACAGTCTGCCAATCCCTGGATTAGCAGATCCCCAGGTCAGCAGCAAGCCTCAAACGAGGCACCCGAAAATTGAAGACAGGAGACTTACCGGGCCCTGAATACAGAGTAGGTGTGGCTGAGCTTCATAAAGAGCCGATGCTGCAGGTCCAGGGGCGTCTCTTGGAAGAAAGATGCTGGCTTGTCGTAGACAGTCACGGCTCTGCAAGGAGGTCATTGGGGTGGCTCGAGGGAGGGGCAAGGAAAGGCCTCAAGAACATGAAACCCAGAAGGAGGCAGAGGAAGAAGGGTCCTTGGAGATCCAAGTCTCAACTGTAAGCTTCAGAACCACTTAGAGAAGCAGAGAGACATGGTCCAACGCCAAAACTGCCTGAACCATCTCTCTGGCTGGAAAGAAACTCCAGCCTCCTCACTGCCTCAGCTTCCCCAAACCAGCAACCACCTCCTGGACTCCCCAGGAGCTCCCATGGCCTCGCCAACACGGCACAGCGGCTGGGAGTCAATGGCGCTGGGAGGGACCCCTCACCACCCGAGGCCTCTACCTGATGCCCCAGTTCTGGGCCAGGTCATCTCGCATCGCGTTGGTCACACACAGGTTCAGGTGGGAGAGGCGCCCGCAGAGCTTCTCGTACCTGAAGAGGAGGAGCAGTGTTGAGCCTGGAGGCCCGGGACAAGCACAGCCACCCCAACTGCCTGGGACGCGACGCCTGCAGATACAGAAGAGGCTGCGGGGCTCGGGTCTCCCAGCTCAGGTTCCCAGCGACGGGGGCACCTTCCCAGTGTTTGCACTCAAGTTCCACCACCTGTATGGTTCTCTCCTTCACACACCTTTCAGACTGCCTTCCTTCACGCCTTAAATCAGACTGTGGTTCAGCTTAAATACGGTTGCTTTCATATTGTCACTCCGGAAGGGAAAATCCAGTCTCTCTTGCCAGAGAAGGAAGGAGGAATACCACAAAGGCCTCATTATTTAATCTCAGCTGCACTGCACGATTCCCTGCAAAGGCTGTGGGGTGGAGGCTCACTCCCAGTATGTTACAAAGGGAGTTTAGCAAAAGCTCTGCATGCTACGTTGCTCCAGTCATGTCAAACTCTTTTGCAACCCTATAGTCTATAGCCCACCAGGCTCCTCTGTCCATGGGATTCTCCAGGTAAGAATATTGGAGTGGGTTGCCATGCCCTCCTCCAGGGGATCTTCCCAACCCAGGGATCAAACCCACATCTCTTTTGTCTCCTGCACTGGCCGGCGAGTTCTTTACCACTAGCGCCACCAGGAAGCCCTAGCAAACGCTAGAAAGGCATTATCAACAGATTCGCTCCACACTGAGATATGAGCCCTGGAGGCCGGGCAGAAGTGAAAAAGAACTGGAAATGAACAGGGTATTTAATGTGTGTGAGAAGCAAGGCCTGTTCCTCAGGATGCAGAGAAAGCCAAGTCCTGGGAGGACTGCCCGGGATGGAACACTGGCGCTCACACTTGTCAGCTGTGTGGCCTGTGACCTGTGGGCTCTGGCCTCGGTTCCCTGGTTTGTAAAAGGAGAGCAACCACAGGACATGCTCACTGGGCGGCAGTGGAGTCTGGACGGGAGAAAGGCTTGGCCTGAGGCTGGGCATGCAGCCAGCACCCACGAATGACCCATCAGGGGAAAAGCCACAGCCGGCCAATGCCTTAAGGCTGCAAGTCCACAGCAAGGCCGGCGGTATAACTTGGGCTCAGAACATGGCACTGGTTCTTTCAGCCATCTTGACCCTGTGGAGGCCTGCTTGGAACAGGACCTCTGAAATGACAAAGGCTGGAGGGCACTTTTACGGGCTCTCTAAGTGGGGTCTACAGAAATCGAGGGAGCACACAGCTCTCCTGGAAACTGTAGGTGTACGTGCTCGAGATGAAAAATGAATTCTCTCTCAACAAGAGACATGCTTATGTGTACAAAGCACAGAACGACACAGTGACGCCTGGCGGAGACACTACCAGAACTGGAGTTGTCTGGGGAAAGACAACTCGAACTCACGGAAACAGGGGCATGGTTCGGGCCAAAATCCAAAGCAACCTTTCTGCCAAGGCCTCTGGATACAGAATCCATGTGATTCCAAGGCCACTGGACACAGAATCTGTGTAATGCTGAACCCTTTGAGGATTTAAACTTACTAGAAAGTAAATAAAAGTGTGGACTCGTGAAAAAGAAAAAGAACCTGGCACTGTTTCCTCCTCCAAGTGCAACCTGCTCCCAAGGCCCTCCTTCCCTCTCCCCGTCAAATCAGCTTGCAGCAGACTGTGGCCACGTCCCCATCCGCCAGCAGCAGTCCCAGGCTTCCATCCAGGGATCTGGTCTGCGTGCACCTGGGACCGCAGCTCTCTAGTTGAGCACATGTCCCAAGCTTGAGACAATGGAGTACTGAACCCCCGCCACCCCCGGCTCAGTGGGTGTCAGAGGACACCAGGCAAGGAGGAGTCAGGCTGGCTCTCTCCAAGCCTGATGGGGTGAGATGAGAGCAGCAGGCTCCTGGAGCCTGAAGAACACCTCGAGGAGGAAGAGCGGAGACAGACAGAGGAGAGGGGTCCTGACGACACAATTCGTGAGCTCGGCATCAGTCATTTCTCAACTTCTCAGTTTCGTGGGCTAACAAACGCCCTCCTCTGCTCTGGTCTGTTTTTATCACTGGTCACCAGCGTCAGCCCAACCCCCTAGCCTTGTTCTCGCCCATACAAGGCACGTCAGGGACCATCTTCCCCGGGTCTCTGCACTGGTCCTTCTTCCCATGGTGGTTTGGGGACAGTGTCTGCACCTTCTTCCAGACCCTCACCACTTGGCCAGCAGAACGACGGGGTGTCTGGGGCCGTGCACCAGACCCATAATGGAGTATCCATAGTTGTGCCAGTCGATAACAAGCTTGCTCCCGCAGAGGAAGCCCGCGAACCAGCAGACTGCAATGGCAGGCAGGCCCGGAGGGTTCTGGGAAAGAGAGACTTGAATGAAGAGGACGAAATCAGACCATGATCAAGAATAAACCAAGTAAAAATAATGTACATGGCAAAGAGTCAATTATCTTCACTGAGCTCTTGATAATTGATAAGCAGAAGGCCGTCTTCCTCACCAAAGGTATAAAAAGTCATAAAAAAGAAAACTGATCAGACGTTCCTGGTGGTCCAGTGGCTAAGACTCTACACTCCCAATGCAGAGAGCCCTGGCTCAATCCCTGGTCGTGATCGAGTAGATCCCACAGGCCACAACTAAGACCAAGCGCAACCAAATAAACATTCAAAAAGAAAGAAAGAAAATAAAATTCACCGACACAAAAAGTCCAAGATCACTGATACCTAAGGAGACGAAAAACGGAACAAGGTGGTTACCATTTTTCACTTATCAGAATGGAAACTCTAAAACACCTAACAATACCTGCTGGTGGTGAGGATGGGTAGAAAGGCCTCCTTGTTGGAGGATAAACTGACCCAACCTTACTTGAGGACTATCCAAAAATACACCACTCCACACTGTTACAGTATATGGTCTCTGACCAAACACTTCCCTTACTAGGAATTTATCTTAAAGAAGAAACTAGACCCACACAAAAGACCCTAATGCTCTTTGCCACATTTGTAAAAACAAAACAAACAAACAAAAAAAAAACAGGAAGAATCCAAGTGTTCATTAAGATGATACTAAATAAACACAGTAGGGTATGTATCACACTGAGATACAATACAGTCAATTAAAAGGAACGTCTCTGTCAAAAAGCAGTGACAGTAAGAGGGTATGAGCATAGCTCCAGAACTAAATGATGACCTAGGTCAAATCCTGACCCCAGCACATCCTAGCTGTGTGACAGTGCGTCACTTACAACCCTCCCTGGGTCCAGGTTTCCTCATCTCTAAGTACAGGTCACACAGAACCTACTTCTTAGGACTGCTGTGAAGAATTAAATGAGATAATGCATGAAAACATTTAGAGATGTAATAACTAACCATCTGCAATGGCATGGAAACCTGAAGGAATGAGTTCCATACCTAGAGTGGACACACACCGCAGGCTCCTCCTCGTGTTTCAAAAAGTTCATACACACACATGACTGTGCGATTCATTTACCAGTTTGTACAATTTTTTTTTAATTGTGGCCTCTTTTATTGGTGTTTTATTTATTTTCATCATCTTTAGCCTGTGTGGGCTTCCCACCGCAGCGGTCTCTCATCGTAGAGCACTGGCTCTGTGCACATGCACTCCAGAGCGCTGGACACACCAGTCCAGCTGCTCCGCGGCACATGGGATCTTCCCAGGCCAGGGATCAAACTGGTGCCCCTTGCACTGCAAGGCGGACCCTCCACCCACCGGACCACCAGGGAAGCCCAGTTTGTACACTTTTAAAAAGTGAGAAAGTAAACACACGTAACAGTAGTTCTTACACTGGGAGGTGGGGCCGGAAGGTACCTGGAGAAAGATGTAGGCCGCTGGCTCCATGCGCATCAACTTCCACAGCAAGTGCACTGCCTGGAAGACAACCTTGACTCCGTACTGGACAATGCGGGGCCCAACTGCAAGGCAGGAAATGGCTCTCACTAGTAAAGGCTGCAAATGTTTAGTCACTCAGTCGTGTGTGGCTCTTGGCGACCCCACGGACGGAAGCTCGCCAGCCTCCTCTCTCCGTGGGTTTTCCCAGGCAAGAATACTAGAAGGGGTTTCCATTTTCCTCTCCAGGGGATCCTCCCCACCCAGGGATTGAACCCACGTCTCCTGCCTTGGCAGGTCACCACTGAGCCACCCAGGAAGACCCACTAGTACAGGAGTTCTTGGTAAGTTGCAGATTCCCCCCTACACACACACACCACCCACACACACACTCCATCCACACACACCCACACCCACACCGCGGAATTTAGAGTTGAAAACTTCCTACCTGCAAAACTCTGAAGTTCTGTCAATCTCACAATCTGAATTCTGTCACTATGCAAAAGCTCGTCACGGGGCTTGGAGTCTGAAACGAATGTCCTCTTTAATGTGCTGGACAAGACAACTTCATACGTCAGATGATCCCTGCCCTCCAGACTCAACAGGGGAAACTGTTCCTCAGTAGCCAGAACAGAGAATGAGGCCAGTTCTCGCCCAGACTTCTCTAAACCAACCCCAGAAGGAGGGCGGGAATCTTATCTACTCACACGTAACATAATGCCTGGCCCTCAAGCTGGCCTAGATGGTGGAATTATCACACCACAAGGTGATCCCTCGAAAGTCCCACTCACGCCCCTCACCCTGAAGTAGCAGACTTTAAACAGGGACCAGAGGCAACAAGTGCTGGCAATCAGTCAATCAATCAGAGGCAATCAGCCCCCGATGGGGGAACTGCTTTCTCCTGATACGGGGCAGAGCTACCTCTAAAGATGACAACATGCTGGACCTGCTGAGAAAACGAAACATCTCCTGCCTGCAGGGCTCTGCACCCAGGGGGAGAAAAGGAGACAAGCTGCCTGTCCTCAGACACAGCCTCAGAGATGTGCTTACCACCCCTGGCCCTAGGGTCACACGCACCTGGGTTCGGGTCGACTTTTCCACTCACTAGGAGGAGTATGTAAGACTATGCACTGAGTTCATTTAGCTTAGCACCGTCCCGGCATATGGCAGGCGCTCGGTTAACGCGGACTGTTCCTAGAGACACCCCCAGGCTCGGGGCGGGGGCGACACCTGGCAACAGCTGTCCAGGGCAGAACTCGGCTCCTCCAATCTCGGAGAGCTGCCCCAGGGAGGAGAGAGTAAAAGTGGGCACCCCCGCCGCACCCCCACCCCGGGGAGGTCAAAGCAGATGGTCAAAGGCTAACTGAGCAGCCTCCCTCCCGGAGTCCCTGGCACTCACTGCAGAACCCCAAGAGGGTCACGGAGAAGCCGCTCTTGGCCAGCGACCACGCGTGGTACTGCATGCGGGGGCTGCGGCCCACGTCGCCCAGCACCACGACAAGAACGTGGCGGGCCGCGCGCCCCCGCCGCCAGCACTTCCAGGCCACCAGCAGCAGCAGCGGGAGGGCCAGGGACAGCAGCACCTGCAGGGCCACGTAGGGAGCCGCCATCTTGGCGGGCCGGCCGCCGTCACGTGACCGCGCGGCCGCCGACCGGGCCCGCCTTGCGCCGCCGCAGACCGAGCCCCAGAGGTGGGCGGGGAGGCGAGTCAGGACCCAGTTCCCTGAGCAGGTGGCCCGCGGAACCTCCGAGGAGCGCTAGGGGGCCGAGGTTTTGTGGGGTTAGGGTAAAGCTGTTATTATGTAGGGATCTAGGAACATGTTTTTTCTTCGAAGTTCTAAGATAAGATAATTTAAAATATAGGGAAATAACAGTTCATTGAGTAAGTATCATCTTGAGAAAAGAAGCAAGATGCCAGAGTGGGTACCGGCTGGTTCTATCATATGAAAATCAAAACTACTCTTTATTGTAAGAAGTCTGAGGGGTGACCTACTTTGGAGGGTCAGGGAGTAACTGGATGGGGGCAGTGGAAAGTTGGTGGGGGGTTGTCGTGCTCTGTCCCTTGATCTGAGTGCTGGTAAGGTGGGCTTCCCTGCTGGTAAAGAATCCATCTGCAAGGCGGGAGACCCGCGTTGGATCCCTGGATTGGGAAGATTTCCTCGGAGAAGGAACTGACTACCCACTCCAGTATTCTTGCCTGAAGAAGTCAATGTCTTGTCCATGGAGTCACAAAGAGTCGGACAAGACTGAGCGACTTTCACTTTAAAGGTAAGTGTAGTCCATTAGCGAAAATTCATCAAGCAGCGAATGTATTCATTTTTCAGGGTATGTGCTGTACCTGAATAAAACATGTAAAAGAAAAAGAGGGAATTCCCTGGAGATCCAGTGGTTGGAACTTGGCACTTTGACTGTAGAGAGCTGAGGGTTCAGTCCCTAGTAGGGGAACTAAGATCCCACAAACAACATGTCATGGACAAAAAAAAAAAAAAAATATATATATATATATATATATATTTATATATATATATATTTATATATATATATATATATATATATATATATAAAGAGAGAGAGAGAGAGAGAAAAGGACAGTGAAGGAAATAAACCATAATTAGTTTAAGTATCCATTGTAAGAAGGGAAAATTTTCCCATAACTCTCCTGTCTCACCTCTCAAGGTAACTGCATTAAAGAATTTATTTTATTTTTTTTTTAAAGAATTTCATGTGACAACGTTTTGACTATAAAAGGGCTGCCCTTGAAGCCACAACCACTGCCCTCACCTTGGGAGCTGCCCCAGAACCTGCAGGGTCAGGCACAGTGACTGCCCTGGGGAGGTCCCCTCATCCACTCACATGTTCCACAAAAAATCAGCACAGCCCCTCCTCCCTTGATGAGAACCGTGACTGGGCAGTGCCAGGGGCCCTAGAACCCAGCTCAGGACTTGACCCGAAGCATATTTGCTTCTTACGACAGCCCCGTGACCCCTGAAGTCTTCTCACAATAGTCCCGTGACCCCTGAAGGTCACATCCTTAGGGAGTGTGTGGCAGAGGCAGGGCTTGAAACCTGAGCAGAAGAGGGTGAGAAAGGATGAGTAAATATGTACAGACGGAGGGATGGGCAGACAGACACCGTGGGCAGTCTCGTTAACCCCCTGGTCTCCAGGGAGGCCCTGCCTTCAGTTGTATTGCTGGGGTCATGACACCAAAACACGGACCCTTCCCACTCCGGGGAGCCCTCCGTGGTGGGACCAGACTGGAATCCGGGGACCTCGGCAGCAAGGCATTGCTTCGTCTTGAGCAATCCCTCTCTGTCGACCTGTAAGCTAAGGGAAGGGACTCCACACCTGAGAGGGCCCCTCTTGTTCTGATGGTCTGAGAGGGTAAGGACCGAGCACATGGTTGTGACAAACCAGAAGTAAACACCTCGTCGTCCTGGAAGATAAAACCCTGCTTGGGAAAGGCATTGGGTTTGTTTCTCCAGTGAGAGAGGAACAAGATGCATCACCACCCAGGCCTGCTCATCCTGCTTGCCCATTGGGCCGACACCACACGTGAAATTCAATCCTTCCGTGGGTCAAGAGGGTATTGTTTCCCCTTCCAGGGATGGGAGGCTGAGCCCTGGCTGGATTTCCTGATGATTAAGGTGTGGACTCAGGTGTTGGGTTCCCTGTACCAACCAAGCTGTGAGACAGTGGGTCATAGGAAGTCACTGAGCCCCGAAGACACTCGAACTTCAAGGTATGAAAGAGGGTAGGAATAGTACCCTCTTCCAGGGTTTGTTGTAAGGATTCACAGAGGCGATAATAGTGACAAACTTCTCCTGGAACAGTCATGCTTCATGGCACACCCAAGGGAGCAAAAATTGGTTCTTGAGGAATAAAGAAACACTCTTTTTATATATGAAGCACAGATATAGGGACTTCCTGAGTAGTTCAGTCGCTCAGACTCCATGCTCCCAGTGCAGGGTGGCCTGGGTTCAATCCCTAGTCAGGGAACCAGATTCCACATGCCCCAGCTAAGACTTGATACAGTCAAATAAATCAGTAAATATTTAATGTATGCATGCTCAGTTGCTCAACTGTGTCCAACACAACTGTTGGCAACCCCATGGACTGTGGCCCAACCAGGCTCCTCTGTCCTTGGGATATCCCAGGCAGGAATACAGGAGTGGACTGCCATTTCTTACTGCAGGGGATCCTCCTGACCCAGCTAGAGCATTAGTTGCACATTTTGGCAATGGTATTGTGGTTTTTTTTTTTTTTTTTAAAGATTTATTTATTTATTTATTTTGGTGGGGGGGGGGTGGGGAGGGAGGGAAGCAGGCGGGCCACTTGTATTGGTCTTTCATTTGTCCATTTTCATCCATCTTTGTTCTTTGGCCCGTGTGGGCCTCCCATCGCGGCGGCCTCTGTTGCTGCAGAGCACCGGCTCTGGGCACATGCGCTCCAGAGCTCCAGCTCGGTAGTTGGACACTTCAGTCCAGCCGCTCCGCAACACGTGGGATCTTCCCAGGCCAGGGATCGAACCGGTGCCCCTTGCACTGCAAGGCGGTGTCCCCACCCACTGGACCACCGGGGAAGCCCGGTATTGTGGTATTTTTACAGGTCTGTAATCTCTACAGAGAAACCCTGGGGACCAAGTATGTTTCTGAACTTAGAATTCTGGGGCTTTTAGAAGGTCCTGTGGAAAGCATGCATGTGGTAGTCCCAGCAGGTTTGGGACATCACTCAGTACTCCCACAGGGACCTTTCCATGGGAAATCAGAAGTCCTTACCCAGTGAGTAAGCTGCATGAGGGCACTAAGTCATCACTATTCAACATAAGAAGCTCACATGGACTGTGGGCTCTTGAAATGTGTCTCGCCTGAGCTGAAATGTGTTACTAGTGTTAAAATACTCACCCGGGGCTTCCCAGTGGTCCGGTGGGTAAAGAGTCCACCTTGCAGTGCAGGGGGCACTGGTTCAATTCCTGGCCTGGGAAGATCCCACGTGCCGTGGGGCGGCTGCACCAGTGTGTCCAACTGGGACTAGTGCTCTGGAGTGCATGCACCCAGGGCTGGTGCTGTGCTACAGGAGAGGCCTTCAGTGGAGGCCCACACAGGCCAGAGAACAGATATGAATGAAAATAAATAAATGAAAGACCAATAAAAAAAAATACCCGATTTCAAAGATTTTGTGAGGGGAAAATTATATTTAAAAAACAATGCCAAAAATAATTTATATTGATTTTTATATTGATAACAGTTTGAAAGGATAATATTTTAGATGTTTGGATCTTTTCTTTCCAATATATTGTTAAAAAATTATTTTACCTGCTTCTCTTTGCTTCCCTTTATTTTTTTTTTTTAATGAAGTAGCCGCTAGATGATTTTGAAGCACCCATAAAACTCACCTTTGCAGCTCATATTCTGTTTCGTAGGGCACTGCTCTTAAGAAATCTTCAGTTCAAGGCAGGTGTACCCTCGGATGAGCCTCGCTGTTGTTCAGTCGCTCGGTCACGTCCAACTCTTTTCAACCCCATGGACTACAGTACATCAGGAGAATCACCACCACCCCACCCCCCACTTCATCATCTCCTGGAGTTTGCTCAGACTCATGTCCATTGAGTAGGTGATGCCATCCAACCGTCTCATCCTCGATTGCCCCTTTCTCCTCCTACCCTTAGTCCTTCCCAGCATCAGGGTATTTTCCAATGAGTTGTCTCTTCACATCAGATCGCCAAAATACTGGAGCTTCAGCATCAGTTCTTCCAGTGAATATTCAGAGTTGATTTCCTTTAGGATTGACTGATTTTATCTCCTTGTTGTCCAAAGGATTCTCAAGAGTCTTCTCCAGCACTACAGTTCGAAAGCATCAATTCTTCGGAGCTCAGCCTTCTTTGTGGTTCAACTCTCACATCCACACATGACTACCAGAGAAACCATAGCTTTGACTGTACAGACCTTTGTGGGCAAAGTAATGTCTCTGGTTATTAATATACTGTCTAGGTTTGTCAGAGCATTCCTTCCAAGGAGCAAGTGTCTTTTAATTTCAAACTCATTTCCAAACAAAGCAAAATAAAACCAAGCCAACGTTGCAATTGCTAGATCAGAGGTGTAGCCTGTCAACCTGGAGAGTCAGGGGTAAGAAGGAAAAGGTGGGCCCCTCTCTCCAGTCTGCAGCCAGCTGGCTCCACATCCAGGGCCAGTCTGACGGTGAGGCCCCTTCCCCCACCTCTCCCCACCACCCTTTCCCCATCTTCCTCCATCCCTGGCAACAGCCGTTCCCAAAGCCCTCTGTCCAGGCCACCCCCCCAACCCCGCCTACCCCCGCCTTCACCACGCCCACCCCTTTCTGGGTCACCCTTTGCCACTCCTCTGCCGCCCTGCTGGGGAAGGGGGCGGCCGGGGGCGGAGGAGGAAGAGGCGGGGGAGGGGGGGCGTGGCGGGAGGAGGGCAGGTGGGGCGGGCTGGCCTGGGGCTCAAGCGCTCCACCAGCCGCTCCCAGAAGACCAGCCATGTCCCGCCCAGAGCTCCTGCTCCTGCTGCTGGTAGCCCTGCCACTGCAGCCCGCCTTGCTGCCACCACCGGACACCCCAGGGGGCAAGGCCACCCTCACGAGCTTCATCCTCTCTGCGCTGGAGAGAGCCACGTCCTTCCTGAAGAAGAGGCTGCCCGAAATCAACCTGGATGGCATAGTGGGGTTCCGCCTGCTGGAAGGTGGGTGCGCTCTCCTTGCCCTGGCCTGGCCACCGAGAAGCCAGTTCTCAGCCTGTCACCTGCCTGCTCTGCACCCCTCGGGCCAGCCCACCTCCTGGTCCCCAAATAGCCTGCTTCACTGGAAGGAAAGAGGGACGGAGGGCAGCTTGCTCCTTTTGGGTGTCTGAAGCCCTGCTGTGATAATTTTCCTTTTAGAAACAGGAAGGATGCAGAGGCCACTGCAGAAAAGATTTGGAGACTATTATTCTCCCGGGAGGAAATGATTCATTTGACAGTCCCTCCCTCCTGACCTGCCAGGGTTTCCCCATGGCTCCGCAGGTAGAGGGCTTCCCTGCCAATGCAGGAGACATGGATTCGATCCCTGGCTCGAAAAGATCCCTGGAAGACAAATGGCAACCCATTCCAGTATTCTTGCCTGGAGAATTCCATGGACAGAGGAGCCCCGCAGGCTACAGTCCATGGGGGTGGCAAGCACAGTCCCTCCCGACATGCCAGGACCAAGGCGAGCAGAGGGAGTGTCTCCAGCAGTGTGCCCACCCCAGCTCCCCCACATCTAGTCAAAGTTGCCTGAAGGCTCCAAGAAGAAAGCCAGGTGTTTGTTCAGCTTTAAGATCCCCGAGGAGAGGGCTGGAGACTGGCCAAGGCAAACAGGGAGCCACCTCCCACTCTCAGCTTGGGTTGCAGGGAGCCCCTCCCCAACCCCAGAGACAATGCCCAGGGCTCTGGCTGGCTAGCTCCCGTGTTACTCCATCTGTGTTGCCGGGCTGCTTTCCACCCACCAGGACTCCCGGCAGGAGGTGGGACTAGGGACGGTCTGCACCTGTGCCCTCATAGCCTCAGGGCCTCCTTGTGTCCTCCCTACGCCCCTGACCTCCCCCCCAAGGCTGCATCCTGGAGACTCTCAAGACTCTGGTCCCCTCCCCTCCAGGCCAGGATCAGAGGATGGATCTTCTTCATGTAACCCAGCCCCATCTGTAACTTCTGTTTGTTGTTTAGTCACTAAGTTGTGTCCAACTCTTTGGGGCTCCATCTGTAACCCACCAGACTCCTCTGTCCATGGGATTCTCCAGGCTAGAAGACTGGAGTGGATTGCCATTTCCTCCTCCAGGGGATCTTCCCAGCCCAGGGATCGAACCTGCATCTCTGATATCTCCTGCTCTGGCAGGCGGATTCTTTACCACTAGCGCCACCTGAGAAGCCCTACAATAACCTGTTGCTGCACAAATGGCCCCAGGATTTAGCTGCTTGAAACAACAGATGTTATCTCCTGGTTTTTGTGTGTCAGGAGCACCTTAGCTGGGTGGTTCAGACTCAGGGTCTCACGACTCAAGGTCTCATGTGAGGTTGCCGTCCAGATGGTGGCCAGCACTGTGATCATCTGAAGGCGTCCCTGGGGCTGGCGGAGTTGCCCGACTCACTCACAGGCCGGGCGGGTCAGTGCCGGCTGGTGGCTGGAGGCCGCAGGTGCCCCACCACGTGAGCTCCTCCAGGGACTGCTTGACCATCCTCACAGCTCACAGCCCAGAGCAAGTGACCCACGAGAGAGCCAGGTGGAAACCTCAGTGTCTTTTACAACCTAGTCGTGGAAGTCACATGTTGCTGTGTTCCCAGTTTCTTGTTGGTTTCACAGGTCGCCCCATTCCAAGTGGGAGGGGGCCGAAAAGGTGGGAAAATTACCTGGCTACCACAGCCCTCCTTCTGAGGGTCCTGCCTGCATTCTCAGACTTCCCGGGAGAGAAAGAGGTGGGGTTCACATTCTGGGAGGGCTCCAGGAGCAAGAGAATAACCATCAATCTCTTGGACACTCTCTGCTTGGGGCTGGAGAGGTGGACTGAGAGCAAACTAGCTCCCGTGTTACTCCATCTGTGTTGCCGGGCTGCTTTCCACCCACCAGGACTCCCGGCAGGAGGTGGGACTAGGGACGGTCTGCACCTGTGCCCTCATAGCCTCAGGGCCTCCTTGTGTCCTCCCTACGCCCTGACCTCCCCCAAGGCTGCATCCTGGAGACTCTCAAGACTCTGGTCCCCTCCCCTCCAGGCCAGGATCAGAGGATGGATCTTCTTCATGTAACCCAGCCCCATCTGTAACTTCTGTTTGTTGTTTAGTCACTAAGTTGTGTCCAACTCTTTGGGGCTCCATCTGTAACCCACCAGACTCCTCTGTCCATGGGATTCTCCAGGCTAGAAGACTGGAGTGGATTGCCATTTCCTCCTCCAGGGGATCTTCCCAGCCCAGGGATCGAACCTGCATCTCTGATATCTCCTGCTCTGGCAGGCGGATTCTTTACCACTAGCGCCACCTGAGAAGCCCTACAATAACCTGTTGCTGCACAAATGGCCCCAGGATTTAGCTGCTTGAAACAACAGATGTTATCTCCTGGTTTTTGTGTGTCAGGAGCACCTTAGCTGGGTGGTTCAGACTCAGGGTCTCACGACTCAAGGTCTCATGTGAGGTTGCCGTCCAGATGGTGGCCAGCACTGTGATCATCTGAAGGCGTCCCTGGGGCTGGCGGAGTTGCCCGACTCACTCACAGGCCGGGCGGGTCAGTGCCGGCTGGTGGCTGGAGGCCGCAGGTGCCCCACCACGTGAGCTCCTCCAGGGACTGCTTGACCATCCTCACAGCTCACAGCCCAGAGCAAGTGACCCACGAGAGAGCCAGGTGGAAACCTCAGTGTCTTTTACAACCTAGTCGTGGAAGTCACATGTTGCTGTGTTCCCAGTTTCTTGTTGGTTTCACAGGTCGCCCCATTCCAAGTGGGAGGGGGCCGAAAAGGTGGGAAAATTACCTGGCTACCACAGCCCTCCTTCTGAGGGTCCTGCCTGCATTCTCAGACTTCCCGGGAGAGAAAGAGGTGGGGTTCACATTCTGGGAGGGCTCCAGGAGCAAGAGAATAACCATCAATCTCTTGGACACTCTCTGCTTGGGGCTGGAGAGGTGGACAGACATTGACCTGAGAACAAAGGGTCCCTCCAGTTGCCTCTGTCAGCCATGAGGGGGCGCCAAAATGTGACAGCCACTCCACACACGCTGGGAGAAACAAGAACAGGACCCAGGACCCAGGACCACTACGAGGCCAGGGCAGGCTCACTTGGTCTCTTGGATGATCAGCAGCTTCTTGGGACTGTCTGTCTACAGGTAGAGCCAAACAGTCTGGAACAAGGTTTTAGGACTAGACTGCCTGGGTCAAGTTCAGAGGGCCAGCCAAGCTGGGGGGAGGGGTGTCACAGAGCCCATCAGCCCGCAAGACTTGCTCAGTACCCTCCCTAAACCTTGCCCACCCTCCCCACACAGTGCCCAACTTGACGGCAGGTCCCAACCTCGTCTCGGGCCTGCATGGATGCTCTCCCTCACAGCTCTTCTCTTCATAGCTACCCCTGGCCTTCCCTTCCGGCCACCACCATCCTTTCCCATGCCTGCAGGACCCCTGCTCATCCACAGGGCACCTCAGCGAGAATTAGAAGAATTCTTGGTGAGAATTTCTCACTTCACTTGACTGACATCTGCTGGAAAACTGTCTTAAACCATGTCCAAACCCAAGACAGGGTTGTGCGTTGCCCTTGTGCAGTGTGCAACCTGCTCAATGGTCCACAGCAGCTCTCCACTCTGCAGGCTGAGTCCCTCCTTCACTTTTTTCCCTCTGGCCCACAAACCCACCCCTTGAACCACGGCCAAGGCCTAATTTCCAGTAAGTTCAGCAAAATTTTTCCCCTTGGGATCTGGAAGAAGCAGAGAGGTTCAATATGCATTATAACTGGGGTATCTTTCCCTGTCCATGAGGTTTGTCCAATTTTGGAATGAATGAACTCTGCTCTGCCCTCCCCCACCCCAGTGCAGCTGAAAGGCGTTCAGGAGAAGTGGACAAGGGACCCCCAGCTGCAGCCGTTCAGCCTGCGTGTGGGAAAGCTGGTGGAAAAGTTGGCTCCTCTCCTCCACAGCTCCATCTCCTACCTCAACTTGAGTGACCCCAAGTACCTGAGGGGTAAGAGCGTGGGTGGGGTCTTGGGTCCTGTCTCTTCAGGAGCACAGACAGCTTCTGGGGGCGTCTGCTGAAATCACCTGGTGCAGCTTCATTTGGCGTAAGGGTCCAGGATGACCTGTAACCGGCTGCCCTGGGGGTGTTCAGCCATCCTTGACTTCAGCTTGAAATGGCTTCTCCCAACTGCACAGAGCGGGTGGAAGGTAGGGAGTGGCTCTGCCTCATTTGTTCAGCTCATGTCCAGGATCAGGGGGGCCTTTGTCCAAGACCAGAGGAAAGGGAGCGTTGAAATCTGAAAGGAAGCTAGCCCTTTGCACGGCACACATTAGCATCTTGCTGGCGTCTTTCCTGTGCCCTATGATGCAGTGCCTCTGTCTCCTTGTCAGCCTTGAGTCATCCCACCAAGGGCCCCGCCCAATAAGCCCTGCGTTGTTCCTGGGTGGGGCTGACTGGGGGTATAAACCAGCTCCTTGTGTGGTCCAGCCCTGCCTCTCAGGCTTCCACTCACAGGTCCATGGGGGTGAATGGGAAGACAACTGGCCAGACAACATGACAGATCCCAGCGCTCCCGAGCATCAGGCCGCTTCTCTGTGCTCAGGGTGCCCCACCCTCTCCCATGGAGAAGGAAATGGCAACCCACTCCAGTATCCGTGCCTGGGAAATCCTGTGGACAGAGGAGCCTGGCGGGCTACAGTTCATGGGGCCTCAAGGGGTCGGACACGACTTAGCGGTGGAGCACGTACCCTCTGCCAGGCCTGGTCCCTAAGACCATCCCAGCTTGGGTCATCCTGAAGCTTGCTCTGTAAGAGCTCCATGTCCTAACGGAATCAAACATAGCCACTAACCCTGTTTAGATGTCTCAAGCTTCCAAGGGATACGGTAGGTTTGCTCAGAGCCTGTCCCAACACAGTTCCTTAGTTTTTTTTTTTTTTTTTAATTTTTTTTTTTTTTTTTTTTTGGGGGGCGGGGGGGGGGGGGGATGGGCGGGCCACTTCTATTGGTCTTTCATTTCTCCATTTTCATCTGCCTTTGTTCTTTGGCTCCTGTGGGCCTCCCATCGCGGTGGCCTCTGTCGCCGCAGAGCGCCGGCTCTGGGCGCACGCGCACCGGAGCTCCGGCTCGGTAGTTGGACACATCGGTCCAGCCGCTCCGCGCCACGTGGGATCTTCCCAGGCCAGGGATTGAACCAGCGACCTTGCACTGCAAGGTGGTGTCCTACCCACTGGGGGTTTTGGGTCCTGTCTCTTCAGGAGCAAGTTCAACCCGGCCCGGGTAAGGGTCCAGGATGACCTGTAACCGGCTGCCCTGGGGGTGTTCAGCCATCCTTGACTTCAGCTTGAAATGGCTTCTCCCAACTGCACAGAGCGGGTGGAAGGTAGGGAGTGGCTCTGCCTCATTTGTTCAGCTCATGTCCAGGATCAGGGGGGCCTTTGTCCAAGACCAGAGGAAAGGGAGCGTTGAAATCTGAAAGGAAGCTAGCCCTTTGCACGGCACACATTAGCATCTTGCTGGCGTCTTTCCTGTGCCCTATGATGCAGTGCCTCTGTCTCCTTGTCAGCCTTGAGTCATCCCACCAAGGGCCCCGCCCAATAAGCCCTGCGTTGTTCCTGGGTGGGGCTGACTGGGGGTATAAACCAGCTCCTTGTGTGGTCCAGCCCTGCCTCTCAGGCTTCCACTCACAGGTCCATGGGGGTGAATGGGAAGACAACTGGCCAGACAACATGACAGATCCCAGCGCTCCCGAGCATCAGGCCGCTTCTCTGTGCTCAGGGTGCCCCACCCTCTCCCATGGAGAAGGAAATGGCAACCCACTCCAGTATCCGTGCCTGGGAAATCCTGTGGACAGAGGAGCCTGGCGGGCTACAGTTCATGGGGCCTCAAGGGGTCGGACACGACTTAGCGGTGGAGCACGTACCCTCTGCCAGGCCTGGTCCCTAAGACCATCCCAGCTTGGGTCATCCTGAAGCTTGCTCTGTAAGAGCTCCATGTCCTAACGGAATCAAACATAGCCACTAACCCTGTTTAGATGTCTCAAGCTTCCAAGGGATACGGTAGGTTTGCTCAGAGCCTGTCCCAACACAGTTCCTTAGTTTTTTTTTTTTTTTTTAATTTTTATTTATTTATCTTTTTGGGGGCTGGGGTGGGAGGGGATGGGCGGGCCACTTCTATTGGTCTTTCATTTCTCCATTTTCATCTGCCTTTGTTCTTTGGCTCCTGTGGGCCTCCCATCGCGGTGGCCTCTGTCGCCGCAGAGCGCCGGCTCTGGGCGCACGCGCACCGGAGCTCCGGCTCGGTAGTTGGACACATCGGTCCAGCCGCTCCGCGCCACGTGGGATCTTCCCAGGCCAGGGATTGAACCAGCGACCCTTGCACTGCAAGGTGGTGTCCTTACCCACTGGACCACCAGGGGAAGCCCCCACTTAGTCATTTTTTAAAAAAACATTTTTTCAGAAAAAGAGCTTTCTGGACTTCCGTGGCGGTCCAGTGGTTAAGACTCGGGGCTTCTACTCCAGAGGGTGCAGGTTCAACTCCTGGTCAGGGAACTAAGATCCCACATACTGCACCACACAGCCAACATAAATAAATATTTTTTAAAAGAATTTTCTGAATATTTCAAATGTAGTGCCCAACCCTCAGGTGATGCTCAGAACCCTGAAGCCATCCGACTGTGGTCAGGGCTGCCTGGGGAAGGACAGACAGTTCTTGGGCTCAGACCCACAGGAGCCATGGGGGTGGTTAAGCACGGCGTGGCTCACTGGTCCTGGGTCTCCCCACCCGCTCCTCTCCACCAGAGTTCCAGCTGACCATCGAGCCTGGGTTTTGGAAGCTCCCGCACTCCTGGACCCGCACGGAGCCCTCCGTGGTCTACCCCACATTTGAGCAGGAGGACTCTTTCTCAGAGGAGCGCAGTGACTTGTGCCTGGTGCAGCTGCTGGGAACCGGGTAGGCCACCTGGACCTGCTTCGCTTCCGGAAAACCCCAGAGCTCTTGCCTTCCACCAACCCTCCAGCCCCACTCACTCTCCAAAGCCCCAGGGGTTTGGGCAAAGCCTCCTAGGTGCCTCCTCCCCCAGAGCTGTTCCTTCTCCCATCTCTGTGAGTCAGCCCCTCCCTCCATCCAAGGCTTCCACCCACTCTAGACACCCGCCTCCATGCCCTGCACCCTCCAACTGACTGGTCTTCCCACACAGAGAGATCTCTCCAAAAAGTACATCTGAACACCCTACTCCAGTGTGAAGCTGCCTTGTTCTCAGGAAAAGCTTCGACTCCTCTGCCCTCCCCTGGTGACTCAGACACTTAAGAATCCACCTGCCAGTGCAGGAGACCCAGGTTCAATCCCTGTGTCAGGAAGGTTCCCTGGAGAAGGGCATGGCAACCCACTCCAGCATTCTTGCTTGGGAAATCCTATGGACAGGGGAGCCTGGCGGGCTACAGTCCATAGGGTTGCAAAGAGTTAGACTCGACTGAGCAACGCACATTTCCTCTGCCCTCCAAGGCCCCCAGGTTCCTCTGGTGCCCCCTCCCGGGGCCTCTCTTCAGACTCTCAGAGACACCAGCCCCCTCCCATTTTAAGCCTCTACAGGTGCCCAGCAGTCCCTTCTGTGGGATCCCTTCCCCGCCTCCGCCCTGCCACAGCCCCTGTGCTTAAGTGCCCGCTCAACCTTCAGGACCCGCTCCAGCATCCTTCCTCCAGAACTTTTCCTGACCCCATGGCAGGAGGCTGACCTCCCACGGTGGACCGGTTCTCTGAGCCAGATACCGTTGACATTTGTTTTATGGTTCTGCAAAACAAATGTGAGCCACATCTGGCTAAGAGAAGCGGTTCCAGAAAGCAGGACAGGTCTGTAGGTCCCAGAAAGAAGGACCAGCCTCACTGAGGTCAACATTTTATCCTGCTGTGAAGTGGGCTTGGAGCAACACCCCCCGCCCCCGGGGCCAGTCCTAGTGCAGGGGAACTTGGCACCCATGAGCAGAAGGGACAGCAGATGCCCAGGCCCCGCCCTTCTCAGTATCTTCAGAGAGGTGCTTGGGCCAAGACACAGCCGGGGTTGCCAAGGGTGTCTGCTCCAAGGAGGGACCTGCTGTGTCCCTTCTATGGGGACAGGGAGCCCAGGGATCTGCTGTTTATGGCAATTCTGGGAAAGATGGTACTTGGGGGTGCCACAGGAAAAAAGGGAAGTCACAGCCCATGGTGGCTCCCCCAACCCAAGACAGCTCCAGGGTCACCTTGCCTGTGCCGGGGGAGACCGATTTAGCCCTAAAGGACACCTATGTTTACCTGGCTCAGCTGTGAGCCTGGGGGCTGTCATAACTAGAGGGGGAAACCCGGACCCAGGAAGTCTCCAGGCCCCTGGGCTTCATTCAGGATGCTCTTAACACCCTGGAACCACTTCTCCAGGACAGACAGCAGCCAGCCCTGCAGAGTCTCTGGTTTCTGCAGGACCCTCATGACCAGGCCTGGCTGCTCTGGCAGCCAGAAGGGCATGGCAACCCACTCCAGCATTCTTGCTTGGGAAATCCTATGGACAGGGAGCCTGGCGGGCTACAGTCCATAGGGTTGCAAAGAGTTAGACTCGACTGAGCAACGACATTTCCTCTGCCCTCCAAGGCCCCCAGGTTCCTCTGGTGCCCCCTCCCGGGGCCTCTCTTCAGACGCTCAGAGGCACCAGCCCCCTCCCAGTTTAAGCCTCTGCAGGGGCCCAGCAGTCCCTTCTGTGGGAGCCCGTCCCCGCCCCCGCCCTGCCACAGCCCCTGTGCTTAAGTGCCCGCTCAACCTTCAGGACCCGCTCCAGCATCCTTCCTCCAGAACTTTTCCTGACCCCATGGCAGGAGGCTGACCTCCCACGGTGGACCGGTTCTCTGAGCCAGATACCGTTGACATTTGTTTTATGGTTCTGCAAAACAAATGTGAGCCACATCTGGCTAAGAGAAGCGGTTCCAGAAAGCAGGACAGGTCTGTAGGTCCCAGAAAGAAGGACCAGCCTCACTGAGGTCAACATTTTATCCTGCTGTGAAGTGGGCTTGGAGCAACACCCCCCGCCCCCGGGGCCAGTCCTAGTGCAGGGGAACTTGGCACCCATGAGCAGAAGGGACAGCAGATGCCCAGGCCCCGCCCTTCTCAGTATCTTCAGAGAGGTGCTTGGGCCAAGACACAGCCGGGGTTGCCAAGGGTGTCTGCTCCAAGGAGGGACCTGCTGTGTCCCTTCTATGGGGACAGGGAGCCCAGGGATCTGCTGTTTATGGCAATTCTGGGAAAGATGGTACTTGGGGGTGCCACAGGAAAAAAGGGAAGTCACAGCCCATGGTGGCTCCCCCAACCCAAGACAGCTCCAGGGTCACCTTGCCTGTGCCGGGGGAGACCGATTTAGCCCTAAAGGACACCTATGTTTACCTGGCTCAGCTGTGAGCCTGGGGGCTGTCATAACTAGAGGGGGAACCAGGACCCAGGAAGTCTCCAGGCCCCTGGGCTTCATTCAGGATGCTCTTAACACCCTGGAACCACTTCTCCGCAGGACAGACAGCAGCCAGCCCTGCAGAGTCTCTGGTTTCTGCAGGACCCTCATGACCAGGCCTGGCTGCTCTGGCTACTGCCTGTCCCACCAGCTGCTCTTCTTCCTCTTGGCCAGAATGGTGAGTGCCCGGCGTGGGCCCGGCCACCGCCGAAGGAGGCGAAAGAATGACTGGAAGGGGCTCCTGACGGTGTGGTTTTGTATACTCACACCAGGAAAATAAGCGGGTTTTAAACCTGTGCTTCAGATGTCAGGAGTGGGAAATAACATGCAATTCATCAGTCATGAAATTCAACCAAAGCGATGGTGAGGTTGGCAGGGAGTGGGGTGGTGGTGTTGAGATTCTGTTGGACAAAGAGCTTTGCCTGCTGAACTGGGTCACAGGCCCTCAGAAGAACAGAGAGGGGCAGAGAGAGGAGCAGAAGAAAGAACTCAGTAAACAATACATAGAAAAGGTCTTAGAACAAAGTCAATCGCTAGCTGTTTTCAGGAAACCAAACCAAGATCAAAACATCCCCACCATCACCTCCCATGGCCCAACACTCTTTCAAGTCCAAGCATTCAGACTTTGCTCAATATTCATTTTAATTTATTTTTTGTGGGGGCAGGGGGAGCGCATCATGTGGCTTGCAGGATCTCAGTTCCCTCACCAGGGAATGAATCTGGGCCGGAGCAGTGAAATCACAACATCCTAACTGCTAGACTAGGCCAGGGACTCCTGCTAAATACTCATTTCAAACATAAATGTATTTATGTACAAAGCAGGGCTTGCTATTTCTATTCAGAAATGTTACTCAGTGTCCAGAGATTCTTAGTCGGGAAAGGACTTGCTGATTTCATGAGATTTTTATTATTAATTTGCAAACTGCCACAGCCCAGTGTTTCCGTAAATGCAATAAATGCCAAAATATAGGGAAATTATTGTGATTCGTAGATTCAGGAGACAGAAATTACTCTGACATGTTGCTATGGCAGTTTTGGGGGGAGCTTTTTGCTGTAGCAGGTTTTAAAGCCTGTCCTTTTCTCTGAGGGCTGAAACCAGTCTGCGGCCCAGCCTTTCTTTTTTCCTTTAATTGGAGGGTCATTGTTTTACAATGTTGTGTTGGTTTCTGCTGTACAAAAGCACGAATCATCCATAATTATATATGTGTCCCCTCCCTCTTGAGCCTTCCTCCCTCCCTCCCCTGGGATCTCACCCCTCTAGGTCTTCACAGAGCACCAGGTTGGGCTCCCTGTGCTATACAGCAGCTTCCCTCTACCTGTGTATTTTTTTAAATTTTTTTTCGGCCACTTCTATTGGTCAAATTTCATCCATCTTGTGCAAAAATGACAATTGCTGGTTTTGTATACTCACACCAGGAAAATAAGCGGGTTTTAAACCTGTGCTTCAGATGTCAGGAGTGGGAAATAACATGCAATTCATCAGTCATGAAATTCAACCAAAGCGATGGTGAGGTTGGCAGGGAGTGGTGGTGGTGTTGAGATTCTGTTGGACAAAGAGCTTTGCCTGCTGAACTGGGTCACAGGCCCTCAGAAGAACAGAGAGGGGCAGAGAGAGGAGCAGAAGAAAGAACTCAGTAAACAATACATAGAAAAGGTCTTAGAACAAAGTCAATCGCTAGCTGTTTTCAGGAAACCAAACCAAGATCAAAACATCCCCACCATCACCTCCCATGGCCCAACACTCTTTCAAGTCCAAGCATTCAGACTTTGCTCAATATTCATTTTAATTTATTTTTTGTGGGGGCAGGGGGAGCGCATCATGTGGCTTGCAGGATCTCAGTTCCCTCACCAGGGAATGAATCTGGGCCGGAGCAGTGAAATCACAACATCCTAACTGCTAGACTAGGCCAGGGACTCCTGCTAAATACTCATTTCAAACATAAATGTATTTATGTACAAAGCAGGGCTTGCTATTTCTATTCAGAAATGTTACTCAGTGTCCAGAGATTCTTAGTCGGGAAAGGACTTGCTGATTTCATGAGATTTTTATTATTAATTTGCAAACTGCCACAGCCCAGTGTTTCCGTAAATGCAATAAATGCCAAAATATAGGGAAATTATTGTGATTCGTAGATTCAGGAGACAGAAATTACTCTGACATGTTGCTATGGCAGTTTTGGGGGGAGCTTTTTGCTGTAGCAGGTTTTAAAGCCTGTCCTTTTCTCTGAGGGCTGAAACCAGTCTGCGGCCCAGCCTTTCTTTTTTCCTTTAATTGGAGGGTCATTGTTTTACAATGTTGTGTTGGTTTCTGCTGTACAAAAGCACGAATCATCCATAATTATATATGTGTCCCCTCCCTCTTGAGCCTTCCTCCCTCCCTCCCCTGGGATCTCACCCCTCTAGGTCTTCACAGAGCACCAGGTTGGGCTCCCTGTGCTATACAGCAGCTTCCCTCTACCTGTGTATTTTTTTAAATTTTTTTTCGGCCACTTCTATTGGTCTTTCAATTATTTTCATCCATCTTTGTTCTTTGGTCTGTGTGGGCCTCCCATCGCAGTGACCTCTCTCGTCGCAGAGCGCCGGCTATGGGCGCATGCGCTCCAGAGCTCCGGCTCGGTAGTTGGACCCATCTGTCCAGCCGCTCCGCTGCACGTGGGGTCTTCCCAGGCCAGGGATCGAACTGGCGCCCCTTGCACTGCAAGGCGGTGTCCTTACCCCTTGGACCACCAGGGAAGCCCCCATGTGCATTTTTTGAACTGTGGTTTTCTCACTGGTGTAATTGCTGGGCCAAATGGTCGTCTGTGTAGCGCTGTAGCTGCGTGCGGGAGCGGCTGGGCTGTAACAGTGACCGCGGCTAACAATTTCGGAGCGCCCCCTAGTGTCGGGCACGCGGTTATGGCACCGCCCACCCAAGCGAGCACCTTGAGGGCACCTCCCAGGTATATGGCTTTTCCCCCACGAAGACCCTTCTGGCTCCTAATAGATTAACTCAGGTGGTAGAGGTCGCACAGCTCCTGAGTGGCAGAGTCCGGACTTGAACCCAGCTCTCTCCCTCCCCCAGAGACTACCCCCTGCCACGGGCTCGGAGTATGGATGGGGAAGAAATTCTGAGAAAAGGGAAAAGACCTGCCCCAAAGGCAGCTCCGTGCCACACCGTTTCAGAACAGCAAGTCTTTCTCTGCGACAGAGTGCGCGTCTGCTGAACACCCCTCCGACGTCCTTGTCTCTTGTGTTTGTTCCCCCAGAGGGGATGCACCGAGGGGCTGTTCTGCCAGAGCCAGCGCTACATGAACATCTTCTGCGCCAACATGATGGACCTCAACCGGAGAGCCGAGGCCATCGGATACGCCTACCCCACTCGGGACATCTTCATGGAAAACAGTGGGCCCCGCATTCTACTCTAGGAATGGAGCGGCAGGGCGTCCCTGATTTCAGGCGCACACACACACACACACCCATACAGAGGAGGGCTGCCAGGCTTGGCAAATAAAAATACAGGATGCCCAGGCAAATTTGAACTTCAAATAAACAGTGAATACAGTTTTAGTGTAAGTATGTCTCCAACACTGCATGGGCTATACTTAATTTTTTATTCACTTATTGGAAACTCAAATTTAAGTGGGCATCCTGTATTTTATCTGCCACTGTTTTAACTACTTCCTGTCCCCCCAAAAGATGACCCCGTGGCAGAGCTCTGGACAGAGTGGTCAACTAGCTGACTGGCAAACAGACCCTCAGAGCCTGAGCAATGAGCCAGAAAGGGGGTCCCTGGGTGGCTCCTTTGCTTGGGGTCCAGATCCCTGTACTGATCGTACCTCTTCAGCAGCCCTGACTGAGGCCCTAAGTGGAAGCAGGACCCAGATCTGTGGGCACCTATTCATTAACCCTTCCAGTTACTGCGCAATATTTTGTTTGTTTGTTTTATGGCTGCACTGGGTCTTCGTTGTTTGTTTTGTTTTGTTTTTTCTTTTCCTGGAGAGGGCTTTCTCTAGTTGCAATGAAATGAGGATACTCTTCATTGCAGTTTGCAGGCTTCTTATTGGAGTGGCGTCCCTTGTGACAAAGCACAGGCTCTGGGGCACAAGATTCAGTAGCTACAGCCTGCAGGCCCTAGAATTTAGGCTCAGTAGTTATGATGCATGGGATTAGTTGCTCCTAAGCATATAGAATCTTCACAGACCAGGGATCGAACTCATGTCCTCTGCATTGGCACCTAGACTCCTATCCACTGCACCACCAGAGAAGTCCCACTACTACACTGAGCGTCTACCTCCTGGTGCTGCTTCTCTCTAGCAGGTGGCACTGTGATGGCCTTGGGGAGGGGGAAGAGGGACCTGGGGGGCCAGGTCTGCAGAGGGTCCCCTGTCTTTGCTTCCAGTCGTATTCCCCAGAGGATGCACCGAGGCTGTTCTGCCAGAGCCAGCGCTACATGAACATCTTCTGCGCCAACATGATGGACCTCAACCGGAGAGCCGAGGCCATCGGATACGCCTACCCCACTCGGGACATCTTCATGGAAAACAGTGGGCCCGCATTCTACTCTAGGAATGGAGCGGCAGGGCGTCCCTGATTTCAGGCGCACACACACACACACACCCATACAGAGGAGGGCTGCCAGGCTTGGCAAATAAAAATACAGGATGCCCAGGCAAATTTGAACTTCAAATAAACAGTGAATACAGTTTTAGTGTAAGTATGTCTCCAACACTGCATGGGCTATACTTAATTTTTTATTCACTTATTGGAAACTCAAATTTAAGTGGGCATCCTGTATTTTATCTGCCACTGTTTTAACTACTTCCTGTCCCCCCAAAAGATGACCCCGTGGCAGAGCTCTGGACAGAGTGGTCAACTAGCTGACTGGCAAACAGACCCTCAGAGCCTGAGCAATGAGCCAGAAAGGGGGTCCCTGGGTGGCTCCTTTGCTTGGGGTCCAGATCCCTGTACTGATCGTACCTCTTCAGCAGCCCTGACTGAGGCCCTAAGTGGAAGCAGGACCCAGATCTGTGGGCACCTATTCATTAACCCTTCCAGTTACTGCGCAATATTTTGTTTGTTTGTTTTATGGCTGCACTGGGTCTTCGTTGTTTGTTTTGTTTTGTTTTTTCTTTTCCTGGAGAGGGCTTTCTCTAGTTGCAATGAAATGAGGATACTCTTCATTGCAGTTTGAAAGGCTTCTTATTGGAGTGGCGTCCCTTGTGACAAAGCACAGGCTCTGGGGCACAAGATTCAGTAGCTACAGCCTGCAGGCCCTAGAATTTAGGCTCAGTAGTTATGATGCATGGGATTAGTTGCTCCTAAGCATATAGAATCTTCACAGACCAGGGATCGAACTCATGTCCTCTGCATTGGCACCTAGACTCCTATCCACTGCACCACCAGAGAAGTCCCACTACTACACTGAGCGTCTACCTCCTGGTGCTGCTTCTCTCTAGCAGGTGGCACTGTGATGGCCTTGGGGAGGGGGAAGAGGGACCTGGGGGGCCAGGTCTGCAGAGGGTCCCCTGTCTTTGCTTCCAGTCGTATTCTGTGGAATCAGTGGCTTCTCCGACTTCTACAAGCTCCACTGGCTGCAGGCCATTCTCAGCTGGCAGAAGCTGCAGGAAGGATGCTTTGGCGAGCCAGGTAAGCTGCCCTTCCTCCCTGCCTGGGGGCATGGTGGGGCAAGGGGCACTGGGCTTCTACCCCAGGTGGGGAAAGGATGCCGTGGTGTTAGGGATGTGGAGAAAGATGCGCAACGTGCATATCCACACACACATGCACATAAACACACACATGTGGAAATAGGCTAGGAGCTTTGGAGGTCAGAACTTTTCAGGATGAGAGGCAGTCTTGTTGGAAGATGCCAGCCCCCTGCACCTGCACTAAAAACTTAACCTCTGGGGATTCCCTGGTGGTCCAGTGGGTAAGGACACCGCCTGGCAGTGCAACGGGCGCTGGTTCAATCCCTGACCTGTGAAGATCCCACGTACCGCGGAGCTGCTGGACTGATGTGTCCAAACTACCGAGTTGGAGCTCTGGAGCGCATGTGCCCAGAGCTGGTGCTCTGCAGTGAGGAAGGCCACTGCGATGGGAGGCCCTCACAGGCCAAAGAACAAAGATGGATGAAAATAAATAGATGAAAGACCAATAGAAGTGGCCAAAAAAAAAAAAAAAAACTTCACCTCTCCCTTGAGCATTCCCTGAGCACCTGCTATGTGTCAAACAGTGTTCTAGGCTCTGGGGAAACTAGGCGAGGAAAGAGGAAGAGATACAGAAACCATCTAAATATGAAATGTGAGCTCTGATAATGGCTGTGAAGGAGACACCAGGCTAGGGAAGAAAAGAATCCTGGAGAAGGCACTTTAGACAGAGTGGTCAGGGTAGAGATGTCTGGGAGGGGGTGACATACTGGCAGAGGGTGGAGGGAACTATGCTCAATATCTTGTGATGAACCGCAATGGAAAGGAATATGAAAAGGATATGTATGTATGCATGCATGTGTGTGTGTGTGTGTGTGTGTATAAACAGAGCAGAGGTTAAACAGCATTGTAAATCAACAATACTTCAATAAAACTTAAAAAGCAGAAAGTGAGAAAAGGATGCAGTCCCTTTCCTGTCCTGTGATGCTCGTCAGCAGGTCCTCTTTGGAGGACATTGCTTCCTCTCTGAGGTTCAGTTTCCCCGTTTATAAATAAATAAACAAAATAATCTCCACATCTACCTGTGAGGCATAGACGTGATACACATGAAAGCACCTAGCCTGTGCCGGGTACAGATGAGGCTCCCAGGAAATGCTGACTTCCCAGACAAGACATTTAGGGTGTTCAAAGAGCAAAGCTTTTGAAATAAGATAGTCTGAGAACAGAGAAGTTTATACAATGAAGACTCTCAGGCCTCCAGACCTACAGGTTCAGCAGGTGGAGGGGCTGTGGAACCTACATGTCCAGTGAGTTCCTGTGGCCATTGTGACGTGGTTGGTCGGAGGACCATAATTTGAGAAACATCAGTTGATGTGGATAGAGGTGCTGGGGAAGTATCAGCAGACAGGTGCTCAAGGAAACTTCCGGAAGTGCCTCCAGATTCAGAAGACATGTGTTGCTTGAAGTGTTGTGAAAAGGAGGGGGGTTAGCCAGTAACTTTTTTTTTTCTTTTTAGTGCTTTCTTATTTGGCTGCAGAACGGGATCTTTAGTTGCAGGATGCAGGATCTTTTTTTAAATTGGGGTAGGTGGGACCAACTTCCCCAACGAGGGATGGAATCCCAGCCCCCTACATTGGGAGTCTTAGCCGTCGGACTACCAGGGAAGTCCCAGCCAGTAACATTTAAAACTCCATCGATTTGTTGTACAACAGAAACTAACACAACATTGTAAAGCAATTATACTCCAACTGAAAAAAAAATAATAATAATCTTGAGAAGTTCACCTTGTACTTTTCTCCCAGCTGCCGAAGATGAAGAATTACCTAAATCCACTCAGCACGAAAAGCATTTTTTGAAAAGAGTGAAGAGGCGAGAAAAACAATTTACAGGTAATGAAAATATCCAAGGGAACTTCTGGGCGAGAAACCAAGAAACCCTAGAAAAGATACACACAGCTCACACTCAAAGAAAACTGGCTCCCAGCATCACCGAGGGGCTGGGGTGGAGGGTCTCTGTGTCTGGGAGCTGAAGGGAAGGGTAGGAATCACTGATACCCTTCTCTTTGAAAGTGGAGAGTCCAGAGATGCTGCCTCCACTGAAGGGAACATAAAAAGAGAAGTTTTCAGTGTATTATCCACCGAAAATCACCAAGATAACTTCTCTCAGTCAAAGTCTAGTCGGAAAAACAGAGCCTGCATGGGGAATTACCACAGAGGGACCTGAATATAGGGAACTCATCTCAGAGTGCTGCAGGAGCTGAAAACAGAAAAGGTTAGAAAACAGATTAACTGCTGCAGGAAGCCCCGCCCTCCCTGGAGTCCAGGGACCGTGGGAGGAGCCGAGCCTGGGGAGACTGGATGCAGAGGAGATGAGGAGGGAGAGGGAGACCCTGGCTTCTCCCCTCATCCCACCTGTGCCCACCTGTAGTGGGCCAGGCAGTCTGGGAAATCTGTTGAATAGTTTGGTGCACTGGAATCTGGAGCAAAGAAGGGCAGAAGATTTTTGAGCCAGTGAACACATGATGAGCACAGTCCTGGTGGCCACATGCCCTGGTGTCCCCAGTTTACACCTATTGTCCTGGAGCCTTTTTTTTTTTCTCACACCATGTGGCTTGTTGGATCTTAGTCCCCTGAACAGGAATTGAGCCAGGGCCCTTGGCAGTGAAAACCTGGAGTCCTAACCACTGGAGCACCAGAGAATTCCCCTAGAGGCGTTACGAATAGTGCCACCTTCCCTTCCAAATGTGTCCTAGTTGCCATGATTTCACCCAGTGATCAGTCCATCCATGTACAGAAAGAATAGGCTATGACTACATTGGGAAAAGAAGGCAAGACATAGCATAGAAGGAAGGCACAGAGGGAGGGAGAAAGAGGGAAGGAAGGGAAGACAATTTCTTTTTTTTTATTAATGAAAATAGAGGGCTGGAGCTGCCCGTGGCCAGTGGTAGGGGCCCAGGGTGCACTTCCAGAGGGCTGGTTGCTCCCTCAAAGAAAATGGAAAAACCTGGGCGAAACCAAGAAACCCTAGAAAAGATACACACAGCTCACACTCAAAGAAAACTGGCTCCCAGCATCACCGAGGGGCTGGGGTGGAGGGTCTCTGTGTCTGGGAGCTGAAGGGAAGGGTAGGAATCACTGATACCCTTCTCTTTGAAAGTGGAGAGTCCAGAGATGCTGCCTCCACTGAAGGGAACATAAAGAGAAGTTTGCAGTGTACTATCCACCGAAAATCACCAAGATAACTTCTCTCAGTCAAAGTCTAGTCGGAAAAACAGAGCCTGCATGGGGAATTACCACAGAGGGACCTGAATATAGGGAACTCATCTCAGAGTGCTGCAGGAGCTGAAAACAGAAAAGGTTAGAAAACAGATTAACTGCTGCAGGAAGCCCCGCCCTCCCTGGAGTCCAGGGACCGTGGGAGGAGCCGAGCCTGGGGAGACTGGATGCAGAGGAGATGAGGAGGGAGAGGGAGACCCTGGCTTCTCCCCTCATCCCACCTGTGCCCACCTGTAGTGGGCCAGGCAGTCTGGGAAATCTGTTGAATAGTTTGGTGCACTGGAATCTGGAGCAAAGAAGGGCAGAAGATTTTTGAGCCAGTGAACACATGATGAGCACAGTCCTGGTGGCCACATGCCCTGGTGTCCCCAGTTTACACCTATTGTCCTGGAGCCTTTTTTTTTTTCTCACACCATGTGGCTTGTTGGATCTTAGTCCCCTGAACAGGAATTGAGCCAGGGCCCTTGGCAGTGAAAACCTGGAGTCCTAACCACTGGAGCACCAGAGAATTCCCCTAGAGGCGTTACGAATAGTGCCACCTTCCCTTCCAAATGTGTCCTAGTTGCCATGATTTCACCCAGTGATCAGTCCATCCATGTACAGAAAGAATAGGCTATGACTACATTGGGAAAAGAAGGCAAGACATAGCATAGAAGGAAGGCACAGAGGGAGGGAGAAAGAGGGAAGGAAGGGAAGACAATTTCTTTTTTTTTATTAATGAAAATAGAGGGCTGGAGCTGCCCGTGGCCAGTGGTAGGGGCCCAGGGTGCACTTCCAGAGGGCTGGTTGCTCCCTCAAGACTGAAACCTGGACACCAGGGACCACCGTGAGGGCTCCAGAAGATGTTGCAGGAATCCCAAAGCCTGAGATCCTGCCTGAGGCCCCTACAGGTTGACCAGCAGCCCAGGAGACAGAAGCATGTGCTTGTGTTGACTAAGGGTGCCATATCTGAAGTCGGACAGACTGGGTTCAAATCTGTTTCTGCCCCTCTTTGCTGTGGGAGTTGCTCAATCTCTCTGAGCCTCAGTTTCCTCATCTGTAAAATGGGAACCAACCAGTACCTAATTCATAGGGATTTGGGGGGATTAATATCATCATGCAATGTGCTTCCCACATTTGGCTTATGAAGGCCACCAGTAAGCATGGATTGCCAAGGTTAGTAATTAGGCTCCTTGAATCTGTATCCTCTCTCCCTCCAAGGGGCCTTCCCTTCTCCATGTCTGGGAGGGGAAAGGAAAATCCTGGCTTCCTCCCACCTACTGAGAGACTAAAGGTGGGCAGCTCACATTGAGCTCAGAGGACTCATAGTAAGAAGACATTATAAACAACATGAAAGGGCCTCTGGCCCAGGCCGGTGTTCAGGGTGACATGGGAACAGGTGCGCCCCCACCCCCACCCCCACCCCAGGCAGCAATGAGGCAGGCCGCAAAGGAGAAGAAATGAACCATAGAGTCTCCAGGGCTGGGAGCTCAGCTCTGTTCCCTGAGCCTCTCAGTTTCTCCATCTGTGAAATGGGGTCATCAGGTACTGTCCTAGAAGGTCTCATGAGGGTCCTGAGGGCAAGGGAGAAAGGAACAGACCAGGGTGTGGCCTTGGGGAAGGGACTCTGAAACATGAATCACAACCCAGAGTCACCCCCTGCCCATGCCAGGAAGCCTTTTGGACAAGACATAACCTCCCAGATGAGGAGGTTCCAGCTGGCTGAAGACATCTCTTCCCAGAAGGAAGACTTCAGCAGCCAGCATTCACAGGAGGTTAGCAGGTGGGATGGGTGCCCAGCCCTGCAAGGAAGGGTCTGGGGGGCCCCAGACTGGCCAGGGGGATTGTCTGGAAAGTTCTCACGATGGAGCAGTAGCTACCACTCTCTCCCCCCGGCCCCCACCCCAGGACTCAAGGCAGCACCTCTGTCTCCCCAGACGGCTGCTCCTCCCACAACACGGCCATGGCTGTCGCGGCTCTGGGTGGCTTCCTCTACGTCCTGGCAGAACACTCTCCAGCAGAGGGAGCGCTGCAGCCACCCACACGGACACTGCTCCCCAGCCACTGGCACAGATGACTCCACGCCTGCCGCCCACCAGGCAGATGAAACCCACGCCTTCAGTCCTTGTTTTCTTAAGTCCTGGGGCGTGGGTCACACCCTGAGGTGGAGGCAGCTGATAAAAGCCAGGGTCATCTCCCCTGCCTACCCCTCCCCCTACCCCACCCCACCCCCCGAGAGCCGGGCTGGGGAGGTGGGGCTAGGATGGACCCAGCGTGGGAGGAGATGAATAAACGTAGAGTACAGCTGAGTGGAGTGCTGGCTCTTGGCTCTCAGCCTTTCAGAGGACTGCTATGGCTCTGATTCGAGTCTTCAACCTACCAACTCAAGTTCTGAAAAGATCCAAAAGCTTGAGTCTTACAGGTGATTTGTTCAGATGTCTCCTTTCCAGTGTGGAGAAAGAAGGGTCTCAAAATTCACAGGTCAGGTCATGACCTCGACCTTGAGAAATAACTAGAAAAAGCAGCACGGAGTCTTTGTATCCGTGCAGAAAGCTCTATGTTCTACGTGCTTTGGATCACGTTACCAAAACGCAGGCCGGCGTGGGGTCGACTGGGTGGTCTGGGCCCAGGCTGCCTGAGTCCAAGTGTCCTGCTAGCTAGCTCTGTGTCCTTGGGCCGAGTTATCTAGTGGCCCCGTGATTTAGTTTCCCTATCAATACGACTGAGATTATAGCACCTGCCTCAATCCTGAGGCTACAATTCTTGGGCCACCTAAGACAAAGAGAACTTGTTTGAAAAGACCCTGATGCAGTGGGGAGGGACCAGGGATATGCAATATGGGACATACATGTCTGTGAACAAAACTTCAGCAGCCAGCATTCACAGGAGGTTAGCAGGTGGGATGGGTGCCCAGCCCTGCAAGGAAGGGTCTGGGGGGCCCCAGACTGGCCAGGGGGATTGTCTGGAAAGTTCTCACGATGGAGCAGTAGCTACCACTCTCGCCCCCCGGCCCCCACCCCAGGACTCAAGGCAGCACCTCTGTCTCCCCAGACGGCTGCTCCTCCCACAACACGGCCATGGCTGTCGCGGCTCTGGGTGGCTTCCTCTACGTCCTGGCAGAACACTCTCCAGCAGAGGGAGCGCTGCAGCCACCCACACGGACACTGCTCCCCAGCCACTGGCACAGATGACTCCACGCCTGCCGCCCACCAGGCAGATGAAACCCACGCCTTCAGTCCTTGTTTTCTTAAGTCCTGGGGCGTGGGTCACACCCTGAGGTGGAGGCAGCTGATAAAAGCCAGGGTCATCTCCCCTGCCTACCCCTCCCCCTACCCCACCCCCACCCCCCGAGAGCCGGGCTGGGGAGGTGGGGCTAGGATGGACCCAGCGTGGGAGGAGATGAATAAACGTAGAGTACAGCTGAGTGGAGTGCTGGCTCTTGGCTCTCAGCCTTTCAGAGGACTGCTATGGCTCTGATTCGAGTCTTCAACCTACCAACTCAAGTTCTGAAAAGATCCAAAAGCTTGAGTCTTACAGGTGATTTGTTCAGATGTCTCCTTTCCAGTGTGGAGAAAGAAGGGTCTCAAAATTCACAGGTCAGGTCATGACCTCGACCTTGAGAAATAACTAGAAAAAGCAGCACGGAGTCTTTGTATCCGTGCAGAAAGCTCTATGTTCTACGTGCTTTGGATCACGTTACCAAAACGCAGGCCGGCGTGGGGTCGACTGGGTGGTCTGGGCCCAGGCTGCCTGAGTCCAAGTGTCCTGCTAGCTAGCTCTGTGTCCTTGGGCCGAGTTATCTAGTGGCCCCGTGATTTAGTTTCCCTATCAATACGACTGAGATTATAGCACCTGCCTCAATCCTGAGGCTACAATTCTTGGGCCACCTAAGACAAAGAGAACTTGTTTGAAAAGACCCTGATGCAGTGGGGAGGGGACCAGGGATATGCATATGACTCATCTGGGAACATACATGTCTGTGAACACCAAAACTCTGTAAAAACTTTTTTTTAAATTAAATTAAATTAAAAAAAAAAAACACCCTGATGCTAGGAAAGATTGAGGGCAGGAGAAGGGGGCAGCAAAGGATAAGACAGACAGACTCACCAACTCAACAGACACGAGTTTGAGCAAACTCTGGTAGATAATGAAGGAGAGGGAAGCCTGGGGTGCTGCCGTCCATGGGATCGCAAAGAGTCAGACACAACTGAGCGACTGAACAACCCCAGTCCTGTGGCTACAGCTGTGACAGTTATCTCTGTAGAGTACTGAGCACCGTACCTGCAAGGTCACAGGGGCCAGGTGAGTGTCACCTGCTCCCACTCAGTGATGATTGCTCGTTCTGTGGGAGTGTGTCCCAAGGCCAAGTGACATGTAATCTTTTTTTGAGATCATAAAATCTGTTCCTAAAAACATCTGCCTGTCTAAAGACCTGTCCCACCAGATCCTCTGGAGCATAGATTGCCTCACTCCACCCTGAACGCCCTTGAGAGTCAGCAACGTCCCAGCACAGGGGTCAGTCTCACAGTGGTGGATGGTAAGTGTCCCTGTTGTTCGGTCATTGGCAAAGTGACTGGTAATTGCCGGTTTGTAGTTGACACCAGCAAACCCCCAGACACAGGAGACAGGCGTGAACAGATGTGCCCCACCCCCGCCCCACCCCACCCCAGTCCTCAGAAGCAGCCAACTCAGGACTTCCCTGGTGGTCCAGTGGTTAAGGCTCTGCATTTCCACTGCAGGCGGTGTGGGTTTGATCCCTGGTTGAGGAACGAAGATCTCACTGTAAGAATCGCAAAGACACGACGGACAGCAAGCTGTTAGGGAAAGAGCCTATTTGGGAAGAGTTCCCGGGCGAGATCCACAGGTTCAAAAGGTGGGCCAGTGAAGTCATGCCCCAGAGATGGGACCAGGTTTTATTTGGGAGGAGAAGGGGAAAGAAAGAAAGGGGAGGGGGTTTTTTAGAGCAGGCGCAGAAACAAAGTCTTTGTTTAAACTAAGCAGGAAATTAGTGATGAGTCGGCTGTCCTTGAGTTGTCTGTGGGCATGGAGGTGTGCAGTTCTTGTTACTTTCACATGGTGGACAATCTTCATGGCCAGGGCAAGCTCCCTATCGCTCGCCTTGAGAGACTCCCACGCACCAGCAGAAATTTCCAGGGGGCTGAGAAACGGAACATAAAATGTCTGTGAACACCAAAACACTGAAAAAACTTTTTTTTAAATGAAATTAAAAAAAAAAAACACCCTGATGCTAGGAAAGATTGAGGGCAGGAGAAGGGGGCAGCAAAGGATAAGACAGACAGACTCACCAACTCAACAGACACGAGTTTGAGCAAACTCTGGTAGATAGTGAAGGAGAGGGAAGCCTGGGGTGCTGCCGTCCATGGGATCGCAAAGAGTCAGACACAACTGAGCGACTGAACAACCCCAGTCCTGTGGCTACAGCTGTGACAGTTATCTCTGTAGAGTACTGAGCACCGTACCTGCAAGGTCACAGGGGCCAGGTGAGTGTCACCTGCTCCCACTCAGTGATGATTGCTCGTTCTGTGGGAGTGTGTCCCAAGGCCAAGTGACATGTAATCTTTTTGAGATCATAAAATCTGTTCCTAAAACATCTGCCTGTCTAAAGACCTGTCCCACCAGATCCTCTGGAGCATAGATTGCCTCACTCCACCCTGAACGCCCTTGAGAGTCAGCAACGTCCCAGCACAGGGGTCAGTCTCACAGTGGTGGATGGTAAGTGTCCCTGTTGTTCGGTCATTGGCAAAGTGACTGGTAATTGCCGGTTTGTAGTTGACACCAGCAAACCCCCAGACACAGGAGACAGGCGTGAACAGATGTGCCCCACCCCCGCCCCACCCCACCCCAGTCCTCAGAAGCAGCCAACTCAGGACTTCCACGGTGGTCCAGTGGTTAAGGCTCTGCATTTCCACCGCAGGGGGTGTGGGTTTGATCCCTGGTTGAGGAACGAAGATCTCACTGTAAGAATCGCAAAGACACGACGGACAGCAAGCTGTTAGGGAAAGAGCCTATTTGGGAAGAGTTCCCGGGCGAGATCCACAGGTTCAAAAGGTGGGCCAGTGAAGTCATGCCCCAGAGATGGGACCAGGTTTTATTTGGGAGGAGAAGGGGAAAGAAAGAAAGGGGAGGGGGTTTTTTAGAGCAGGCGCAGAAACAAAGTCTTTGTTTAAACTAAGCAGGAAATTAGTGATGAGTCGGCTGTCCTTGAGTTGTCTGTGGGCATGGAGGTGTGCAGTTCTTGTTACTTTCCACACATGGTGGACAATCTTCATGGCCAGGGCAAGCTCCCTATCGCTCGCCTTGAGAGACTCCCACGCACCAGCAGATCAGAAACAGGCCCTTTGCTGCTGACCCTTTAGGGCCTGGGAGTTTGCAGCTGTGGTGTTAACCCTTTAAGAGCCTACTAACCTAACACATGCTACGTGGTGCAACCAAAAAAATATAAATAATATACTAAAAGCATTCTTTAAAAAATTTTTAAGCTATCAACCCCACTGACACCTTGATCTCAGACTTCCAGCCTTGAGAACTTTGAGACAGCAGACCTCTGTGAGTGAAGCTTGCACTCCTCTGTGACAGAGGCCCAGGGACACTAACAAGGGCCCTGCCTCCAGAAGCCATCTCCATTCCCAAGGTCCCTGTCACCCAGTCAGACCCTGGGGGAAGGCAATTCACCCATTCCACTTTGTCCTCCGACTGGGCTTCTATTAAAATGATGAAGGGCTTCCCTGGTGGTCCAGTGGGTAAGGACACCGCCTTGCAGTGCAAGGGGAGCCACTTCGATTCCTGGCCTGGGAAGATCCCACGAGCCGCGGAGCGGCTGGATTGGTGTGTCCAACTACTGAGCCAGAGCTCTGGAACACATGCTCAGAGCCGGTGCTCTGTGACGAGAGAGGCCACTGCTATGGGAAACCCACACAGGCCAAAGAACAAAAGATGGATGAAAATGAATAAATGAAAGACCAATAGAAGTGGCCAAAAATAAATAAATAAATAAAATGATGAACGTTAAAAGAGGAACTTTCTTGGGACTTCGTTGGTGGTCCAGTGGTTAAGACTCGATGCTCCCGGGCTTCCCCTGGTGGTCCAGTGGGGAAAGACACCGCCTTGCAGTGCAAGGGGCGCCAGTTCGATCCCTGGCCTGGGAAGATCCCACATGCTGCAGAGCGACTGGACCGATGTGTCCAATTACCGAGCCGGAGCTCTGCAACGACAGAGCCACCGCGATGGGAGGGCCACAGGAGCCAAAGAACAAAGATGGATGAAAATAGAGAAATGAAAGACCAATAGAAGTGGCCCGCCCACTCCCCTCCCTCCCCAACCCGACCCCCGCCCAAAATAAATAAATAAATAAATCTTTAAAAAAAAAAGACTCCATGCTCCCAATACAGGCGGCACAGATTCGATCCCTGGCTGGGGAACTAAGATCCTGCGCACTACACAGCACATCCAAAAAAAAAATCGGATCTGGGAACATGCATGTCTGTAAACAACAAAACTCTGTAAAAGTTAAAAGTAAAATAAAGGTTTTTTAAAAAAAAAAAAATCAAAGAAACTTTCTCCATGTCTAGCCACAACAAAAGCATGCCCCAAACTCCCAGGAACTCACCATTCACTCAGCAAACATATCAAGCGCACACTAAAGTCAGGTGTTTCTCCTGTTAAAGTAGCTCTTCCCTTGATCCACCTTTTCCCAGTCTCTGTTCAGAAGCACCCTTATCAGAAAGTCCTTGCCTGACCCCTGCTTCTCACACACAGCAGAGCCACAAACCCCCCTGCAGGGCCGTGCTTCTGGGTCCGCCCTTTCTCCCTCCAGAGCCTCCCCACCACCAAGCAGGAACCCACATTTGTTTCTCTATGTCCTGAGAGCAAAAATTCCGGGAGAACTTTCTTTAGTTCACTCCCTCAGTACTTGAAACAATGAACATTCAGAATATTTGCTGGGTGATCTTTTTGTTTGTTTTATTGGCATGCTGGCGAAGTGCCAGATCCACTGTAGGGACCCAGAGATCAAACCTGGACCCCTAGAGTGGAAGCTCAGAATCTTAACCACTGAATCACCATGAAATTCCCTTTGTTGGGTGAATTGAGTGAATGAAATATTTATGAGAAGAGACCAAGTGCTCGGGGTAGAACTAGGCCTGGAGGACATAGCTGCCCTCAACCTTAGGAGCATCAGAGTCTCTTGGGAGCTCATCAAACATACAGGTTCCCAGGGCCCCTCCTGGCAGGTGAATGGGAACCAGGATGGAGGCTGAGAATCTGCATTCTTAACAAGGCCTGAGAATCTGCATTCTTAACAAGAGGCCACCCAGGTGATTCAATGCAGGTGGCTACAGGGGTACACGTTGAGAGACTGTCCTGGGTAGAATGTGAACGGTGAGCAGCAACTCTTCAGCCTCTGATTCAAGAAAGGAAGCTCCATCCAGTTAGCTTTATCTTCAGACCCTCTGGAACACTTGGCTGTCACTGCCTGTTTCCATCCTCCGCTTCAGGCAACCACGCCTCTGCTCGCTATCTCTCGATTTAATACAAATGGACACAGAAGTGCTTGCTTTTGCTATCTCTCCATTCAGTATAAAGGGAGTCAGAAAATAAGACTTGCAAGGCCTACTGTAAAGGCCCTAAAGTGGATTAAAGGGCTGCTATCTCTGTACATTTACGAAAAGTCGTGAAGTGTACGCTCCTCGGACAGCAAGGCAATCAAATCAGTCCCTCCTAAAGGAAATCAATCCTGTATATTCATTGGAAGGGCTGAGGCTGAAACTGAAGCTCCAATCTTCTGGCCACCTGATGGCAAAGAGCCGACTCACAGGAAAAGACCCGGATGCTGGGAAAGACTGAAGGCAGAAGTGGGCAGCAGAGGATGAGACGGTTGAATGGCATCATCGACTCAATGAACATGAATTTGAGCAGCCTCCAGGAGATAGTGAAGGAGAGGGAAGCCTGGAGTGCGGCAGTCCATGGGGTCACAAACTAAGACACGACTGAGCGACTGAACAACAGCAGCAGCACTTAAAAACAGGCACATTTTATGGTATGTAAATTACACCTCAGCAAAACCTTCCAGCGGCCTTCTGGTCCACTGGGCTGAAATCCAAAGTCATTTCTCCGGAGCCCTGCTGGATCTGGCACTGGCCTGGTCTCCCACCTCCACCCTCCAGCTTCTGCGCTGCTGGCTGCCCGGTCTCCCTCCTCTTCTCCCCCTACTCTGCCTGCAAGGCTCTGGCCCCAAGTCCACATAGCTGTCTCTCCTTCCCTCTTCTTAGGTCTTGATCTATATAGGCTTCCAGAAGCTTTCTGTGCCACCCCTGCCACCCCGGTCATTCTGTCCTGCTTCTTCACAGCCCATACCACGCCTGCATTGTGTAGCGTCACATTCACATTTAAGTTCCATGATCGATCTGGGTCGGTCCTCCGGCTTCATTAGCGTCTAGCACAGAAGAAGGCCTCAATCTGCCGAATCCACCCATGATTGTGGAGCCCAGATGAGGATGCTCAAAGGGGATCAAGGTTTTCAAAAAGAAAAGTCCGGGGGCTTCCCTGGTAATCCAGTGGGTAGAGATAAAAGAGGCATGCTGAGGGGGAAAAAATTTAGTCAGTTACCATTAAACTTTAAGAAAAAAAAAAAGAAGAGCCAGTCTGAGCAAAGGAGAAAGGCCTGAGTTGCTTAGCTGGTTTGGATAGAACTGCAGTTTGGGGCTTATTAAAAGATAAACAGAGTTACATTAAACATTAACTTGGCAATAGAGTGACAAACGTCTAACTAGGGAGAAGAGTAAAAGTCAGAACTTGTCATAGACTGCTGCCACCTGCAAGCCCTAGTTGATTGAGAACAGAGGAGTTCCAGGAAGTTGGCAGCAGACTCTGGCTTGTTTGCTGATTAATTCTAGGCACCTGAGGACTTGTGCCGGCTCCTGTGTGATCTGTGCATTACAAGGGTACCAGAAGGTCACCTAACCTCGGACACTGCCTTGGGCTAACTATACAGGGGACATTATGTGGACAATTGGAAATATCTGAATGTGACTTGTGTGGATTCGTTAACAGAACTCATCAATGTGGGCGTTCCTAATTTTACTTGACCTATGCTTATCTAAGAAAATGCACACAGAGGATACACAGAGTGTCTAGGTGAAGGCTTATGATGTCCACAGCTTGGCTGTAAATGGTGCCCAAAAATGTATATACAAGTGTAAACGTTAACAATTAGTAAAGGTAAGTAAAAAGTACACAGAGGTTCTGCATACTACTTTTGTCAACTTCAAATTATATCAACGTGAAAACGTCCTGCCCCCTGCTTAAAAAAAGTAAATTACGGGAAGAGATCTCGCGACATCCAAACAAGTTTAAGTGCTTCAGAGTTGAGAGGCCCCCAGCGGCCCTGGGTCACGTGGGTAAGGCCACGTGACCGGAGGCCCGCGTCCAACATGGCGGCCTCCACGGGCTGGTGCCTGCTCTTCCTCATTGGACTGCGCGGCTTCCCACGCGAGGCACTCGGCGACCGCGGCTGGGGGTGAGTACTGCTCTCGTGGGAGGCCAGCCCGGTTGGGCGGGTCCCCCCAGTCCGGGGCACAGCACTCCAAGTTCCCGTGTGCCCCGTCCCCGCAGGTCCTCCCGCGACGACGACTTGCTGTTGCCCTACCCCCGCGCGCGCGCGCGCCTCGCCCGGGACTGCACAAAGGTGCACGTCGGCAGTCTCGAGCACGAGAGCTGGCCGCCGGCCCCCTCGACCCCCGGCGCCCACCGCCCCTCCGTGCGCACCTTCGTCTCGCACTTCGCAGACCGCGCGGTGGCCGGGCACTTGACGCGGGTGACCGAGCCCCTGCGCACCTTCTCGGTTCTGGAGCCCGGCGGACCCGGAGGCTGCGCGTCGAGGCGCCGCGCCACCGTGGAGGAGACGGCGCGGCCGGCCGGCTGTCGCGTCGCCCAGAACGGCGGCTTCTTCCGCATGGAGACGGGCGAGTGCCTGGGCAACGTTGTGAGCGACGGGCGGCGGGTGAGCAGCTCCGGGGGGCTGCAGAACGCGCAGTTCGGGATCCGCCGCGACGGGACTCTGGTCACCGGGTGAGGAGGCAGGGAGTCCGGTAACTGTCAAGGGCAGAGGGCCTGAGAGTCGAGGTGTAGCCATGTCGCTGTGTGCAAGCCTCCTTACCAGCCTGAGCCTCCGTTTTCGCATCTCCAGGAAGGGGAAAATAGTACCTTCCGTGCAGAGATTGTTCATCTTGCAGTGTCATTTACCGCTTGCTTTGAGTCGGTCAGTGTGCTGCTCACTCGGGATGTAGTTGTGAAGGAGCACAGAGCCTTTGCCTTTAAAAAAGGACACTCAGAGCCCCCGTTACTGGTAAAAAGTAAAATCCAGAGAGAAGTTACATTGCCTATAAGCAGTGAAGCAATGAACAGGATGAACCGATTGTAAATAGAGAGTTGAGTTTAGGGAAGATGATCAGGAAAGACTTGTCTGAGAAGGTGACGTCTGCACTGAGATGTAAAAATTAATCATGAGTCAGTCAGGGTCAGAACTGAAGGAAGAGCATTGAATCAGAAGGAACAGTGAGCGCTAAGGCTCCGAAGTTCAGAGGTCCTTGATGTGTGGGAGGGACGGAGCAAAATATCGGAGGAGGACAGGACTGGCTGTGATCACTTAAAAGCTTCCTCTGATCCTGCCAGACCCTAGATTCGTTGAGCCATAGTAGAAGCAAGGAGGCTGTTGCAGGCTTCAGGTGTTAGTTTGGTGGGGTGATGCCCTGAGCATCTGAGGGATGTGTGTGGACTTGAGATCTGTTAGCGTTGGTTATTCCTGTTAAATGAAGTGTAGACTGGGATATGCCGACCGTTTGCCAAGATTGCTTCCAGGACCAGGCAGGCTCCTGGGCGTGAGGAGGAGGAATCAGGTAGCCAAGCAGGGGGCAGGGATGGGGAGCCCCACTAGCCAGTTTGCTCCTGCTGTTGACTGAATCTCAGGCCTTCCCTGGGTCCAGATATCTGTCTGAAGAGGAGGTGCTGGACACCGAGAATCCATTTGTGCAGCTGCTGAGTGGGGTCGTGTGGCTGATCCGCAATGGCAGTGTCTACGTCAACGAGAGTCAGGCGGCCGAGTGCGATAAGACCCAGGAGACAGGTAGGGAGGGGTGCTGAGTACGATGAGATGGGGGTGGTGGGGGTGTTAACAAGCCTCTTGAAAACCTTGGATGGGTGGTGGGTGGTAGGGGAGGTCTTTCCACAAGAACCATTCCAGGTATTGGGAATCAGTGGAGATTAAAGCAAGTAAGATCCCTGCTTTGTGGAATGTTATTAGAAAGGAAATAGATGCATAGTATACTGGAAAGAAGTGGTAAGTGCTAAGAAAGAAGTTGGGAGGAGAGGAATGTGAACAGGGTAAGAGAGGAGTATTCCTAAAATGTACGTGGCCCAGCAGCAGCAGCAGCAGCAGCAGCAGCAGCATCACCCGCAACCTTGTCATAAACACAGAACTTCAGCCCCTCCCCGCCATGCCTCAGAGCTACAGAATCAGAATCCCTGGGGTGAGACCCAAGAGTGTGTGTTCTAAGGATCCCCATGGGGGATTCTGATTGACAGTGGATTTTGAGAACCACTGAGATGTGGAATCCTGGGGCGGGGAATGATTGACTGCCATAGCCCAGATGTGGAGATGGACTGTTTAAGATTGTACAGTCGGGGAAGGCCTCATGGAGGAGGAGACTTCCCTCAGAAGGAGCAGGCCATGGGAAGAGCTGGGGAGAAGCACAGTCCAGCCAGAAGAAACAGAAGGTGTCTGCAGGGTGTTGCAGGGGGGTCCCCAGGAGATGATGTAGAAGAAGCGGGGTCCAGGGAGGTCATGCCAGGCGTAAGACACTTGGGTTTTGTTCTTGGGACAGTGAAGACTTTGGGAGTGTTTTCACCTGGAGGTTGACCTTGCTTGGTTTACACTGAAGAACACCCCTTTGGCGTCTCTGTGGAGACGGAGTGGGGCGGGGCTGGGGGGAAAGACAGACCCTGGATGCACAGACCCAGAGGTGGAGAGGCTTGTCAGACTGGCAGGAAGTGGCAGGTAGAACCCAGAAGGCGGGGTGATCAGCCAGGTGGCCTCTCCTGCAGGTTCCTTCAGCAGATTTGTGAATGTCATCTCGGCCAGGACGGCCGTGGGCCACGACAGGAAGGGGCAGCTGGTGCTCTTTCACGTGGACGGGCAGACGGAGCAGCGGGGGTGAGTGCTGTGGGCCTGAGTGGAGTCTTGCTCTGAGGAACTTCAGTCAGCTGCCCTTTGACCCTAGGTGTCCCCGGGGACCTTCACACCCACCTGTCCCCTGTCGTTGCACTGGCAGAGGGTCCCTATGTCTGTCCCACTTCCATGAACTCATCCTCTTCCACACACTTGGTCTGTCTCCCCGACTTAGGACCTCATCTCTCCTGAACTCTTGTCTGTGGTGAAAGGAAATTATCACAGTTAGCCAAGAGTAGACCTTGGTCCCAGTTCTCATTTAGCCATCGGTTGGCTCTGTGGCCATGGACAAGTCACTTGACCTCTCTGAGCTAGTTTCCTCCTCTGTAAAGTGAATGTTGCTCTGTAACAGGTGAGCACAGGCAGCACCAATTTATTAGATCATAGCTCTGTCAGTCAGGAGTTGGCGGGGAGGGGAAGGGATGCTCAACTGGGTTCTCTGTTCAGGGTGTCCCCCAAACAGCGTCCAGTTCTTGCCCAGGTAGAGGGCTTATCTGGAGCTTCTGAGGAAGGATCTTCCTCGCAGCTAATTCAGGTTGTTAGCGGAATGCAGTTCTTGGAGTTGTAGGACTGAGATCTTTATGTCGTTGCTGGCTGGGGGCCTTCCCACTCGTGAGGCCTCCCACATTCCCCCTTACGTGTATACCCTCCTCTTCTGTATCTTCAGGCTGCAAAGATGCGTCAAGTCCATCAAATCCCCTAGTTTTTCCAGTCTCTTCCACTTCTTTTTTCGCCTCAGCCTGAGAAAGCTCTCTACATCTAAGGGCTCCTATAATTCTGTTGGGACCACCCAGATCATCCAGGAAAGGGTCCCCATGTGTGGTCATAGCTTCCAGGGATTGGGGCAGGACACCTTGCAGGGGGCATTTAGAGGTTTGCCTGCTGTAGTGGGTATGCGATGCTGTCCACTGGGAAGGTCAGATGCCTTCACTGGAAGCAGATGCACCAAGGTCACCAGCATGGGTCTTGTGCCACAGCATTAACCTGTGGGAGATGGCAGAGTTCCTGCTGAAACAGGATGTGGTCAACGCCATCAACCTGGACGGAGGGGGCTCCGCCACTTTCGTGCTCAATGGGACCCTGGCCAGTTACCCATCCGATCACTGGTAAGCCTACCAGAGCTCACTTTGAGGTCCAAGGCCAGGCCTGTCCCTGACTGTCTCATTCAACAAATACTGACTGCCTGCCACGTGCCAGGCTCTGGGGATTCAACAGAGAGCAGAAGGAGCCGAGACCCTGCTTCTCGCTGCTTATAGGAAATGGTGTACCAGCACTGCCCAGGCAGATGGAAGAGGGGTGATTGGTGAGGAAAGACCTGAGGATAGAGAAGCATAAGCTAAGAGCTGGAGGATGGGGAGTTGACTAGGTGGGAGTGGGGGAGCCTTTTGGGCACTGAACAACATGTGCAAAGGCCCTGGGGTGGGAAGAACCTAGGAAAGGCTGGAGAAGGGATGATGAAAAGAGACAGCCCTCAGGGTCTGCGGTGGGTGGTTTGAGGGATTGCTGGGGTGGCCAGTACCTCAGCTGCTCTTCACATGCCTGTCCCCCAGCAGCCAGGACAACATGTGGCGCTGTCCCCGCTGCGTGTCCACTGTGGTGTGTCTGCATGAGCCCCGCTGCCAGCCGCCAGACTGCAGCGGCCACGGGACCTGTGTGGAGGGGCATTGCCAGTGCACAGGGCATTTCTGGCGGGGCGCCGCCTGCGACCAGCTGGACTGTGGCCCCACCAACTGCAGCCAGCACGGGCTCTGCACGGAGAGTGAGTGGGGGCAGCGGGAGGCAGCTCAGGCCCTGGTGCCCCGCTCTCGCGGCCAGCTCAGCCAGGCCCTCACCTGGCCTTCTGGGTCTTGTCTTGGCAGCTGGCTGCCGCTGCAAAGCTGGATGGACAGGGCCCAACTGCAGTGAAGGTAAAAGCCCCCGGGCCAGCTGCCTCCCTGGCACCCCTCAGGGCACTCGGGAGGGGGTGAGCCTGGGAGCTTCGTGCCTCAGCTGCCTTTTTCCTACCTCTTGGTCTGCAGGTCACCTCCCTCTTGTCTCACGCTTTTGCCCACATGTCAATCACCATGGCGTATGTAGGGCCTGCTCCAGCAGGGTCCAGGGACTTGAGCTTAAAACAGTACTTTGTTCTCTCACAGTTCCGGAAGCCAGACCTCCCTAATCCAGGGATCCGCAGGGCCACACTGGCTCTAAAAGGTCTGGGGGAGGATCCTTTCTGCCTCTTCCAGCTCCCAGGAGCCCCAGCATTCCTTGGCTTGTGGCTGCCTCACGCCAGTCTCTGCCTGTGACTTCACAGGCATGGCCTCCTCCCCTGCATCCAGTCTCCCTCTTGGTTCTTACACAGACCCTAGGCCCCTGAATTGGGGTCCACCTTAAATGCAGGATGCTCCCATATTGAAATCCATAATTGCTCCTGCAGAGACTGTATGTCCAGATAAGCTCATGTTCATAGATTCTGGAGTCAGAACTTGTCTTTACTGCAGTTAGCCACAGCTTGAATCCTCAGCAGCTTTCTTTGGTGCTGAGTGACAAATCTGAGCTCCTCAGCATGTCCTGTGCTCTGGCCATGTCTCCTCCCCACCCCCGAACTCCGAGCCTCAAGTTCAGGTCCTCAGAGGGCCCTCCGCCCCACCTTCTCGGTGCTTTGCTGCTGCTGCACTCAGTCCTCTCCCTCCAGCGCACATGTCCTCATTTGTTTTGTGATGCTGGCTGCCCGCCGTCTTAGACCAGAAGCACCATGAGGATATGGCCTGAAGCCTGCCACATGGCAGGTTCTCCAGAACTGTCTGTTGGGAAAACATGTGAACCTTCAGGGCCCCTTGGGGTGATGGAGATGCCTTTGCAATCCCGTCGGCCCCAGCCTGGAATTGGGAGGGCAGGACCAGATTTGGCAAAGACCCGCCACTTCTCCCATCTCAGCTTGCACCAACGGTTCCTTCGGGGAGGACTGTGCCAAGAGATGTCAGTGTCATAATGGAGCCAGCTGTGACCCGATTCAGGGAACCTGCACCTGTCCCCCTGGCTTCACTGGAGACACCTGTGTGCAGGGTAAGCAGAAAGGGCCCTTGAATCAGCCTGGAGGGACCCCCACCCAGCGGGTGCTTCTGTGTCAGCCCAGCTGTGCACATACCTGGGCACGTGATAAGAGTGCATAGAGAGGCCCTGCCACTGAGGCCCCCTCCTGACTCCTCCCTGCAGAGTGTCCCCTCGGCTGGTATGGACCAGGCTGCCAGAGCCCTTGCGAGTGTGAGCACCAGTGTCCCTGCGACCCCCAGACCGGCAACTGCAGCCTCAGCTGGTCACCCATCCTGAGCAGCATCTTCTCCCAAGGTACAGCCCCTCCCAGGTGCCCCAGGGGCAGCAGGGGGCAAGCCCCTGCCCCCCCAGCCTTCAGCCTCTCCCTGGCATCTTGCAGTGAAGCAGTGTCTCCCACCACCCGAGGGTACCACGCGGGCAGGAGAACTCTGCTTTTTCACCAGGTAGGTGCTTTGCTGGGACCTGGGGAAAGGGTGCCTCTCCCTCCACCTTCCAGGCATGGCCTCTGCCCGGGGCCTGGCTGGCAGCTGGGTAGCTGGTGACAGTCTCCGACTTAAGCAGAGGGAGGGTTCCACCTGATGCTCGCAGTCCCCTGAACCATCCGGGGAGACGCGAAGAAGGACCCTGGTCACCAGCCCAACGGACTCCAGAGCATGGGCTTGTTTTCTCAGCTTCTGGTGCAGAAGTACGAAGCCCTGAGCAATTCACGTCATTTCTCTGGCACCCAGGGGTGTTCATCCTTCTTGTTGGATTTTGTCTCTATTTTTTTAGTGCAGGAGGTCAACTTCACCTCCAGGAAGGTGTATTAAAAGACAGCTGAGCTCAAGAATCAATGCTGTTGGTCCGGAAACCCCCCCTTGAAGAACCTCTCTTCTTGGTTCTCATCTCAGATAGCCCAGGGCAGTGCCTGGCCCAGTCCTGCCCCCTCGAGTTGGGAACCAGGTGTGGGAGAAACCCCCTGACCTTGTCCTGGAGGCAGCACCTGGGAGCTCATCACAAACTCAGGTCCCGGGACCCTCCCGGAGACCCCGTGACTGGGTGAGGCCTGGGAGGAAAATCCAGGAGGTGTGCTGAGAGATGCACCAGAGCAGGGACCATGGCTCCCAGGAGCCCGGGATGCACCCCAAGCGCAGGCTTCGTGCCCAGCGGTGTCCCCATTCAGGGTTCTCTCCCACCCTTAGGACCACCTGGCTGGCCATCACCTTGACCCTGGCTTTCGTTCTGCTGATCAGCATGGCGGCAAATGTGTCCCTCTTCCTGGGGTCAAGGGCAGCACGGAGCCGGCATCTGGACGGGGCCTACGTCTACCACCCGCTTCAGGAGATGAACGGGGAGCTCCTGGCTGCTGAGAAGGAGCAGCCAGGTGACACCAGTAACCCCTTCAAGGACTGATGCCTCCTGCCGCTGGTCGCATCTATTCTGGAGGTGTGTTTCCAGGAGCTCTGGCTTCTGCTGAGGAAGTTCCAAGGCCACCAGCCATCTGGGCAGTCATGACCTGGGTGCCATGCCAGGCTCCTTACAAGGCCTGTGCCTCGGCCCCTCGCCCAGCCACCTGCCATGGCACAGGCAGTCCTAGCAACACAGCGCTCCGTGGAGGAACTGTCTCCCTCCCCGCCTGCCTGTGTCTGCTGCTCACGAGGCCTGTCCCCAAGGGCCTGCCTGCTGCTGCCAAAGAGCCTCCGCCTCCAGGGGCAGGAGCCACCGCGAACGGAACTCATGATGACTGAATCCATGGCCAAGTGGCAGGGTCCAGCCATTCCCCTTGGACAGGGATGGATGGAAGAGAGGATGGACTCATCACGTGACCGTTTTATATCACCAAACTCGTCAACTAGAATTCTGTTTCCTGTCACAGGAAGCTCCTTAGACAGGAGGAGGGCTGAAATCATGTTTACAGGCTATTTTATTCCTGCCACCAAGAGGGTTTTTCTACCACTTGAATAAATTGATATAAGAAGATAAGGACAAAAAAAAAAAAAAAAAAAAAGATAAGGACTCTGTATTTGAAATCATGGACTTGAGGGGCCTCTGGGTCTTGACAATTGGGGTTGCTTGAGTTGTAAGCGTCCAGATCCCTGATTCAGTTTAATACAGGGGATTCCCAGGTGGTGCTGGTGGTAAAGAACCCACCTGCCAGTGCAGGAGACAAAAGAGGTGCGGGTTCTGTCCCTGGGTCGGGAAGATCCCCCTGGAGGAGGGGACGGCTACCCACTCGAGTTTTCTTGCCTGGAGACTCCCATGGACAGAGGAGCCTGGCAGGCTTAAGAGTCCATGGAGCCGCAGAGAGTCAGACATGACTAAAGTGACTTAGCGCGCATGCACAGGGGTTCTCACTTTCACATGTATTTGAATCACCTGGAGAACTTGTTAAAATTATAGATTCTGGCCTGAATCAGAGTGCTAGACTCTGCACATCTGTCCAAGCTCCCAGTTGATGGCTACAGGCATCTGGACCACACTTTGCAAGAGAAAAGTTTAGTTCGCACCATGCTTCTTAGTAGAATTTAAATTGTGCCAACACTTACATGTCAAGAGATTAACAACTCCAGAATTCTGGCTTCTGCTGAGGAAGTTCCAAGGCCACCAGCCATCTGGGCAGTCATGACCTGGGTGCCATGCCAGGCTCCTTACAAGGCCTGTGCCTCGGCCCCTCGCCCAGCCACCTGCCATGGCACAGGCAGTCCTAGCAACACAGCGCTCCGTGGAGGAACTGTCTCCCTCCCCGCCTGCCTGTGTCTGCTGCTCACGAGGCCTGTCCCCAAGGGCCTGCCTGCTGCTGCCAAAGAGCCTCCGCCTCCAGGGGCAGGAGCCACCGCGAACGGAACTCATGATGACTGAATCCATGGCCAAGTGGCAGGGTCCAGCCATTCCCCTTGGACAGGGATGGATGGAAGAGAGGATGGACTCATCACGTGACCGTTTTATATCACCAAACTCGTCAACTAGAATTCTGTTTCCTGTCACAGGAAGCTCCTTAGACAGGAGGAGGGCTGAAATCATGTTTACAGGCTATTTTATTCCTGCCACCAAGAGGGTTTTTCTACCACTTGAATAAATTGATATAAGAAGATAAGGACTAAAAAAAAAAAAAAAAAAAGAAGATAAGGACTCTGTATTTGAAATCATGGACTTGAGGGGCCTCTGGGTCTTGACAATTGGGGTTGCTTGAGTTGTAAGCGTCCAGATCCCTGATTCAGTTTAATACAGGGGATTCCCAGGTGGTGCTGGTGGTAAAGAACCCACCTGCCAGTGCAGGAGACAAAAGAGGTGCGGGTTCTGTCCCTGGGTCGGGAAGATCCCCCTGGAGGAGGGGACGGCTACCCACTCGAGTTTTCTTGCCTGGAGACTCCCATGGACAGAGGAGCCTGGCAGGCTTAAGAGTCCATGGAGCCGCAGAGAGTCAGACATGACTAAAGTGACTTAGCGCGCATGCACAGGGGTTCTCACTTTCACATGTATTTGAATCACCTGGAGAACTTGTTAAAATTATAGATTCTGGCCTGAATCAGAGTGCTAGACTCTGCACATCTGTCCAAGCTCCCAGTTGATGGCTACAGGCATCTGGACCACACTTTGCAAGAGAAAAGTTTAGTTCGCACCATGCTTCTTAGTAGAATTTAAATTGTGCCAACACTTACATGTCAAGAGATTAACAACTCCAGAATTCTGGTTTCTCTTTGAAAAAAGTTAGAGAAGTGGTTAAGAATCTGCCTTGCAATGCAGGGGACGAAGGCTCAATCCTTGGTCGGGGAACTAAGATCTCACATGCCAAGGAGCAAGGAAACCAACGAGCCCCAACTACTGAGCCCTCACACCATGACAAAAGATCCTTCATAACACAATGAAGCTCCCCCCATGCCACAACTAAGACCAGATGCATCCAAGTAAGTAAGTAAACGTTAAGAAAGAAAATTTCTTAAGTACCAGCATCAGCTGACGCCCTCAGAGGCAATAAGATGACTTGTCTGAGCTGAAAGTGGCTGGTTTCCACCTGGGTCTGCCCTCTGCAGCTCATCACAGCCCGGGCAGCTGGCCTCCCTCACCTGTGACCTGCACCCCTGTGAGATTAGAGTTTGTAACTGGTGACCTTGAAGGATCTTTAGGCAATGCCTATGATGCCCTGCCTCGCTCTGTGCTTAGCAGCTTTGTGGGGAGGGTGCTGCTGCTTCCAGCAGGTCCTCAAACAGATAGATCCAGGTAGACTGAATATTTGCGCCACACCCGCCCGCAAGGTTTGTATGTTGAAACCCTCACCCACAATGCAATGGGATTAGGAGGTGGAGTCTTGGGTTTCATTAAATGAGGTTTAGATGAGGTCATGAGGAGAAGGAGGCAGGAGAGCACCCTCTGCATGCTCACACACACACGTGCGCACACAAGGACAAGGCCAAGGCCACGAGAGCACATGGCGAGAGGGCGGCTATCTACCAGTCAGGTAATGATAAGCCCTTATCAACTGTGCTAAATACTTCAGTCACGTCCGAGCCTTTCCAACCCTATGGACTATAGCCCTCCAGGCTCCTCTGTCCATGGGATTCTTCAGGCAAGAATACTGGAGTGAGGTGCCATTTTCTCCTCCAGGGGATCTATCCAGGGATCATACCTGCGTCTCCTGTCTCTGCATTGGTAGGTGGGTTCTTTACCATCAGCACCACCTGGGAAGCCCCACCAACTGCTGCACAACAAATCATCCCCAGACTGGCTGCTTACAACAATAACCACACTTTGCAAGAGAAAAGTTTAGTTCGCACCATGCTTCTTAGTAGAATTTAAATTGTGCCAACACTTACATGTCAAGAGATTAACAACTCCAGAATTCTGGTTTCTCTTTGAAAAAAGTTAGAGAAGTGGTTAAGAATCTGCCTTGCAATGCAGGGGACGAAGGCTCAATCCTTGGTCGGGGAACTAAGATCTCACATGCCAAGGAGCAAGGAAACCAACGAGCCCCAACTACTGAGCCCTCACACCATGACAAAAGATCCTTCATAACACAATGAAGCTCCCCCCATGCCACAACTAAGACCAGATGCATCCAAGTAAGTAAGTAAACGTTAAGAAAGAAAATTTCTTAAGTACCAGCATCAGCTGACGCCCTCAGAGGCAATAAGATGACTTGTCTGAGCTGAAAGTGGCTGGTTTCCACCTGGGTCTGCCCTCTGCAGCTCATCACAGCCCGGGCAGCTGGCCTCCCTCACCTGTGACCTGCACCCCTGTGAGATTAGAGTTTGTAACTGGTGACCTTGAAGGATCTTTAGGCAATGCCTATGATGCCCTGCCTCGCTCTGTGCTTAGCAGCTTTGTGGGGAGGGTGCTGCTGCTTCCAGCAGGTCCTCAAACAGATAGATCCAGGTAGACTGAATATTTGCGCCACACCCGCCCGCAAGGTTTGTATGTTGAAACCCTCACCCACAATGCAATGGGATTAGGAGGTGGAGTCTTGGGTTTCATTAAATGAGGTTTAGATGAGGTCATGAGGAGAAGGAGGCAGGAGAGCACCCTCTGCATGCTCACACACACACGTGCGCACACAAGGACAAGGCCAAGGCCACGAGAGCACATGGCGAGAGGGCGGCTATCTACCAGTCAGGTAATGATAAGCCCTTATCAACTGTGCTAAATACTTCAGTCACGTCCGAGCCTTTCCAACCCTATGGACTATAGCCCTCCAGGCTCCTCTGTCCATGGGATTCTTCAGGCAAGAATACTGGAGTGAGGTGCCATTTTCTCCTCCAGGGGATCTATCCAGGGATCATACCTGCGTCTCCTGTCTCTGCATTGGTAGGTGGGTTCTTTACCATCAGCACCACCTGGGAAGCCCCACCAACTGCTGCACAACAAATCATCCCCAGACTGGCTGCTTACAACAATAACCAGTCACTGCTTTTCATGAAAAGTAATTGATCTTCATGCTCCTGGGGCCAGCTGGGTGGGTCTCTTGACCCGGGCTGAGATCAGCAAGTCCACCGGCTCACTCATGTCTCTGCCATCAGCTAATGGGCTTGCTGGAGACGCAGCTCTGGTGCACGTGGTGTGTCCTCCAGGAGGCTGGTTCAGGCTTGGGACTGAGGTGGAGATGGGGATCTAGGCAGAACTGTGAGGCCTCTTGAAGCTTTCTGATGAAAAGCTTGAAGCTTCCTGATGAAAAGGGACATGCATGTGGGAGGCTGACTGGGCCCATCACTGCCACCGAGGCTACTATAATACGGGTCTAGCTTCATTTTTTTTTTTTCTGACCATGCTGCATAGCTTGCAGGATCTCAGTTCCCCAGTCCAGGACTGAATCCAGGCCCATTACAGTGAAAACACCAAGTCAGTAGACCACCAGGGGATTCCCTAGTTTCACTTTAAAAAGGAAACATTTGGTTCAGAGAAGTGAAACATCACAGGCCAGCAGCAAGCCTCCGAGGTCCTGCAGAAATTTGTCTGGGTCTGTGTGTCTTTGTCTCTCCCTGTAGACAGGGAGTGGAGAGCCGCGGTGCCACCCTGTGAAGTTCCCTATGGGGAACGGGACACGTGAGTCCTAATGTAGGTGCCCTAGGTCAAAACGATGGCAGTAGGGGTGATGGAATGCCCCTGCACACAGGATGCAAAGTGTGCACTAGAAGTCCTGGGGGCCCGACTTGGAACCTGGAGAGTCCTGTGTGCCCAGTTGCCATGATGACATGTGTCTCAGCCATTGGGCTGCTCCATACACAATTTTGAGCCTCTGGAAGGTGAAGTGCTACTCGCTCAGTCGTGTCCGACTCTGCGACCCCATCAGCTGTAGCCCACCAGGCTCCTCTTGTGTATGGGATCCTCCAGGCAAGAATACCGGAGTGGGTTGCCATGAGCATCTGGAAAGACTACCAGAAAAATATTCTAATCCTGGAGACCATGGGTGGGTTCAGGGGCCCAAAAATGGAAATAGGACTCACGTGTGACACCACAACTTTCACTGCATTCTCCAGGGATCTTGTGTCCTGGCTCCAGGGCTCCTAGTTCAGAGGTTTCAAATGGTGCTTCTGGGGACCCACATTTCTCAGCAGTGCCTCCGTGGGCTCTGAAGGGAGAAGAGGGAAACGGCTTAGAGAAAAGCTTGAGAACCAACCAGAGCCTGTCCTTCCGCCTCCTTCCAGGCTCAGCCCAAACTCCCACCCGAGCTCCTTGCACCCTGAGCCCCGCCTCTTCTGCAGAGGCCCCTGGCCTTGGAGGAAAAATTGGCCCCAGAGGCAGCTTTTACGCCACTAGGAGGCCGGCTGTGTTGCGCTCTGCTCTCTCTGGACGTAAACCCCAAGGGCCTTCCGGGGAGGAGACAGACGTCAGCAGTGCCCGCGGCTCAGACCCGACCTCAGCTCGCCGGTCCCAGGGAGCTCTTTCTCAGCAACCGCCACGCCCACGGGCGGCTGACTGTTCCTCCGAGAACCCTCGCTCACAACGCCAGAGGAGGGGTAAGTGCAAGAGAGGGCTACTTCCCCTCCCTCGATTAGAAGTGCTGGGACCGGCTGGTAACCCGCAGCCAGACCAAGCAGGAAGGACCGGCGCCACCCCAGACAGGTCCCGCCTTCTCCTGACGTCAGGACTTGGCAATCCTCTGCTGCGATTCTGGGGTCTGGGTAAAATCCAGGGGGCAGGGCAGAGCGGCCCAGAAAGGTGGACAGCGGCGCCCTCACCTTCGCCTGGATGCCTGGCCAGGAGAATTCAGGAGCCCCCAAGACTCAGGGCTGGCCGCGCTGAGTTGGGACCCAGAGGCCTGGATTTACGGCTCTGGTAAACTGCGCATGCGTGTCTGTTGGCGCACTGTGTGTACCTGCCGTGGGTTGGACGGTGTCACGCCGGATTTCGGGTCCACGCAGGACCTCAGAGTGGGACCTTATGTGGAAGTGGGATCCTTGCCCTTGTGCTTGGTTCAGGATCTTGAGATGAACTCATCCTGGATTTAGCGTAAGCCCTGGATCTAATGACTGGGGTCCTCATCAAAGAGAGGCAGCTTTGGGCCATCAGCATGAGCGCGGCGGCTGCCCGGACGAGCGGCCCCTGAACGGTAGCGGGGGCGCTGCGACTCGGCGCCCAGCTTCCCCGCCAGCCCACTGCTTGCGTCCGTGGCGCCCGCGGGCCCGTCGTTACGTGGGGGCGGAGCTCGTCGCTACGTGGGGGCGGGCTTCTGCGGCCCCTGACGACTTCCTGTTCAGAGGCGGTTCGGCCGGGGTTGGCGGAGGCGGGGCGTGTGTATCCGCGCCGGCTTACGCGCGGTGACCGAGTGCCCTGGAAGGTGAAGGAGGTTCACCGCGTCTTGTGCCGCATCCTCCGGCGCGGTGCTGCGCTACCATGGCCCCCGTGCAGCTGGAGAACCACCCACTGCTCCCGCCCGGAGGCAGCGGCGGCTCCGCGTCAGCCCCGGCGCCGCCGCTTCCCGGAGCCGCTGTGGTAGCGGCTGCTGCGGCCGCGGCTAGCCCAGGCTTCCGGCTGAGCACCCTCATCGAATTTCTGCTGCACCGGGCCTACTCGGAGCTCATGGTACTGACGGACCTACTGCCGAGGAAATCGGATATGGAAAGGAAAATAGAAATAGTTCAGTTTGCTAGCCGGACACGCCAACTCTTCGTTCGATTGTTAGCTTTAGTAAAATGGGCTAACAATGCAGGCAAAGTGGAAAAATGTGCGATGATCTCAAGCTTCTTAGATCAGCAAGCCATCCTGTTTGTGGATACTGCTGATCGCCTGGCCTCCTTGGCTAGAGATGCTCTGCTCCACGCACGCTTGCCTAGTTTTGCCATTCCATACGCCATTGATGTACTGACTACTGGGTCTTATCCACGGCTGCCAACCTGCATTAGGGATAAAATTATCCCTCCAGACCCAATTACCAAACTTGAGAAACAAGCTACACTTCACCAGCTAAACCAGATTCTTAGACATCGGCTTGTAACCACGGATCTTCCTCCTCAGTTAGCAAATCTTAAAGTTGCAAATGGCCGAGTACTGACACGGAGTCTTCCAGTCGCTGATCAGTGATTTCGGGTCCACGCAGGACCTCAGAGTGGGACGGGGCTCCCGGGAGTCTGGCAGGTTACGCCCAGCTTCCCGGGCACGGATCAGCATGAGCGCGGCGGCTGCCCGGACGAGCGGCCCCTGAACGGTAGCGGGGGCGCTGCGACTCGGCGCCCAGCTTCCCCGCCAGCCCACTGCTTGCGTCCGTGGCGCCCGCGGGCCCGTCGTTACGTGGGGGCGGAGCTCGTCGCTACGTGGGGGCGGGCTTCTGCGGCCCCTGACGACTTCCTGTTCAGAGGCGGTTCGGCCGGGGTTGGCGGAGGCGGGGCGTGTGTATCCGCGCCGGCTTACGCGCGGTGACCGAGTGCCCTGGAAGGTGAAGGAGGTTCACCGCGTCTTGTGCCGCATCCTCCGGCGCGGTGCTGCGCTACCATGGCCCCCGTGCAGCTGGAGAACCACCCACTGCTCCCGCCCGGAGGCAGCGGCGGCTCCGCGTCAGCCCCGGCGCCGCCGCTTCCCGGAGCCGCTGTGGTAGCGGCTGCTGCGGCCGCGGCTAGCCCAGGCTTCCGGCTGAGCACCCTCATCGAATTTCTGCTGCACCGGGCCTACTCGGAGCTCATGGTACTGACGGACCTACTGCCGAGGAAATCGGATATGGAAAGGAAAATAGAAATAGTTCAGTTTGCTAGCCGGACACGCCAACTCTTCGTTCGATTGTTAGCTTTAGTAAAATGGGCTAACAATGCAGGCAAAGTGGAAAAATGTGCGATGATCTCAAGCTTCTTAGATCAGCAAGCCATCCTGTTTGTGGATACTGCTGATCGCCTGGCCTCCTTGGCTAGAGATGCTCTGCTCCACGCACGCTTGCCTAGTTTTGCCATTCCATACGCTATTGATGTACTGACTACTGGGTCTTATCCACGGCTGCCAACCTGCATTAGGGATAAAATTATCCCTCCAGACCCAATTACCAAACTTGAGAAACAAGCTACACTTCACCAGCTAAACCAGATTCTTAGACATCGGCTTGTAACCACGGATCTTCCTCCTCAGTTAGCAAATCTTAAAGTTGCAAATGGCCGAGTGAAGTTTCGAGTGGAAGGAGAATTTGAAGCCACCTTGACTGTGATGGGAGATGACCCTGATGTTCCATGGCGTCTTCTCAAGCTAGAGATTCTAGTGGAGGATAAGGAAATAGGAGATGGGCGAGCCTTGGTTCACAGTATGCAGATCAGCTTTATTCATCAACTGGTACAGTCGAGGCTCTTTGCTGATGAGAAACCTCTTCAGGACATGTACAACTGCCTGCATTCTTTCTGCTTATCGCTTCAGCTAGAAGTGCTCCATTCCCAGACTCTCATGTTAATCCGAGAGCGGTGGGGAGACCTTGTGCAGGTGGAAAGATATCAGGCAGGAAAGTGCCTCTCCCTCTCAGTTTGGAATCAACAGGTTCTTGGGAGAAAAACAGGGACAGCATCTGTTCACAAAGTGACAATTAAAATTGATGAGAAGGATGCCTCTAAGCCTTTACAGATTTTTCATGATCCTTCTTTGCCAGCTTCTGATTCCAAATTAGTAGAAAGAGCCATGAAGATTGATCATTTGTCCATAGAAAAACTCCTGATTGACAGTGTCTATGCACGAGCGCATCAGAAGCTTCAGGAAATGAAGGCCATTCTTAGAGGCTTCAATGCCAATGAAAATTCTTCCATAGAAACTGCACTTCCAGCTCTTGTGGTTCCCATCTTGGAGCCCTGTTGTAATTCAGAGTGTCTACACATTTTCGTCGATTTGCATTCTGGAATGTTCCAGTTGATGCTTTATGGACTTGACCAAGCCACACTGGATGACATGGAGAAGTCTGTGAATGATGACATGAAACGGATCATTCCCTGGATTCAGCAACTTAAGTTCTGGCTTGGACAACAGCGCTGCAAACAGTCTATAAAACACTTGCCTACAGTAACCTTGGAAACACTGCAGCTGTCCAATTTTTCAACCCATCCTGTAGGAAACCTTTCTAAGAATAAGCTGTTCATTAGACTTACCCGTCTTCCACAATACTATGTTGTTGTAGAGATGTTGGAAGTTCCCAGTAAACCTACACAACTGACCTACAAGTACTACTTCATGTCTGTAAATGCAGTGGATCGTGAAGACAGCCCTGTCACAGCCCTCTTGCTGCAGCAGTTTAAGGAAAACTTTCAGGAATTAGTTTATCAGACAAAAAACGGGAAACAGCTTAGAACCAGTGCCAAGCGCAAGCTGTCTGATGATGTATGTCCAGTAGAACCCAAGAAAACCAAACAATCAGGAGATACATGTGCCTTCAATAAAGTTCTTGCTCACTTTGTCGCGATGTGTGATACAAACATGCCATTTGTAGGACTTCGGTTGGAGTTGTCCAATCTGGAGATCCCACATCAAGGAGTGCAAATGGAAGGCGATGGCTTCAGTGATGCAATGCTTATTGAAAATTCCTCCCTGTAAGGGGGTAAATGAGGAAACCCAAAAGGCTCTGAACCACTCACTCCTCGATTGCACTTTCCGATTACAAGGTCGAAATAACCGCACCTGGGTGGCAGAGCTAGTGTTTGCAAATTGTCCACTTAATGGCACTTCTACCAGGGAACAAGGACCATCCCGGCATGTGTATCTGACATATGAAAACCTGTTGTCTGAACCTGTTGGTGGTAGAAAAGTAGTGGAAATGTTGCCATTTCAGAAGACTGCACTTCCAGAACTCTTGTGCGTTCAGGAAATGAAGGCCATTCTTAGAGGCTTCAATGCCAATGAAAATTCTTCCATAGAAACTGCACTTCCAGCTCTTGTGGTTCCCATCTTGGAGCCCTGTTGTAATTCAGAGTGTCTACACATTTTCGTCGATTTGCATTCTGGAATGTTCCAGTTGATGCTTTATGGACTTGACCAAGCCACACTGGATGACATGGAGAAGTCTGTGAATGATGACATGAAACGGATCATTCCCTGGATTCAGCAACTTAAGTTCTGGCTTGGACAACAGCGCTGCAAACAGTCTATAAAACACTTGCCTACAGTAACCTTGGAAACACTGCAGCTGTCCAATTTTTCAACCCATCCTGTAGGAAACCTTTCTAAGAATAAGCTGTTCATTAGACTTACCCGTCTTCCACAATACTATGTTGTTGTAGAGATGTTGGAAGTTCCCAGTAAACCTACACAACTGACCTACAAGTACTACTTCATGTCTGTAAATGCAGTGGATCGTGAAGACAGCCCTGTCACAGCCCTCTTGCTGCAGCAGTTTAAGGAAAACTTTCAGGAATTAGTTTATCAGACAAAAAACGGGAAACAGCTTAGAACCAGTGCCAAGCGCAAGCTGTCTGATGATGTATGTCCAGTAGAACCCAAGAAAACCAAACAATCAGGAGATACATGTGCCTTCAATAAAGTTCTTGCTCACTTTGTCGCGATGTGTGATACAAACATGCCATTTGTAGGACTTCGGTTGGAGTTGTCCAATCTGGAGATCCCACATCAAGGAGTGCAAATGGAAGGCGATGGCTTCAGTGATGCAATTCGCTTATTGAAAATTCCTCCCTGTAAGGGGGTAAATGAGGAAACCCAAAAGGCTCTGAACCACTCACTCCTCGATTGCACTTTCCGATTACAAGGTCGAAATAACCGCACCTGGGTGGCAGAGCTAGTGTTTGCAAATTGTCCACTTAATGGCACTTCTACCAGGGAACAAGGACCATCCCGGCATGTGTATCTGACATATGAAAACCTGTTGTCTGAACCTGTTGGTGGTAGAAAAGTAGTTGAAATGTTCCTTAATGATTGGAATAGCATTACACGATTATATGAGTGTGTGTTGGAATATGCACGTTCTCTACCAGACGTACCCACTCATCTAAACATTTTCTCAGAAGTTCGTGTTTATAATTACCGAAAACTTATCTTGTGTTATGGAACCACCAAGGGAAGTTCAATTAGTATCCAGTGGAATTCCATACATCAGAAATTTCACATTTCTTTGGGAACCGTTGGTCCAAACTCAGGATGCAGTAACTGTCACAATACCATTCTCCATCAGCTTCAAGAAATGTTCAACAAAACACCAAACGTGGTTCAGTTATTGCAGGTCCTGTTTGATACTCAGGCTCCGTTGAATGCCATCAACAAACTGCCCACTGTGCCGATGTTGGGCTTGACCCAGAGAACCAACACTGCCTACCAGTGCTTCTCCATCCTGCCACAGTCTTCCACCCACATCCGACTGGCCTTCAGGAACATGTACTGCATCGATATATACTGCCGGAGTCGAGGTGTCGTGGCAATACGGGATGGGGCCTATAGTCTTTTTGACAACAGCAAGTTAGTGGAAGGTTTTTATCCTGCACCAGGACTCAAGACATTCCTGAATATGTTTGTTGACAGCAATCAGGATGCTCGAAGGAGGTCTGTCAATGAGGATGATAATCCCCCCTCTCCCATTGGAGGAGATATGATGGATTCTTTACTCTCACAGCTCCAGCCACCGCCCCAGCAGCAGCCATTTCCAAAGCAGCCAGGAGCCTCCGGTATTCATCCTCTCACTTCACCGCCTACATCTTATCACAGCACAGTCAACCAGTCTCCCTCCATGATGCACGCACAGTCTCCCGGGGCTCTGCATGCCGCCAGCTCCCCCAGCGGGGCTTTGAGAGCCCCGTCTCCCGCCTCCTTTGTTCCAACGCCTCCCCCATCCTCGCACGGAATCTCCATAGGACCAGGGGCCAGTTTTGCAAGTCCACATGGAACCCTAGACCCTAGTTCTCCGTATGCTATGGTGTCACCTGGTGGTCGAGCAGGGAACTGGCCAGGGTCTCCTCAAGTACCTGGCCTCTCACCAGCAACACGCCTTCCCGGGACGTCGCCAGCCAACCCGTCGCTGCACTCTCCAGTTCCGGATGCTTCTCATTCCCCTCGAGCTGCAGCAGGTTCCCAAACAATGCCAACAAACATGCCTCCGCCTCGTAAACTACCTCAGCGCTCGTGGGCGGCCTCCATCCCTACCATCCTCACCCACAGTGCCTTGAACATTTTACTGCTTCCCTCTCCAACCCCAGGCCTCGTGCCCGGCCTGGCAGGTAGTTACCTTTGTTCTCCCCTTGAGAGATTCCTCGGATCGGTTATCATGAGACGCCACCTTCAAAGAATTATTCAACAGGAAACTCTACAGCTGATGAATTCTAACGAACCTGGGGTGATCATGTTTAAGACAGATGCACTGAAATGCAGAGTAGCCCTTAGTCCCCAAACCAACCAGACGCTTCAGCTAAAAGTGACACCCGAAAATTCAGGACAGTGGAAACCGGATGAACTGCAAGTTTTGGAGAAATTCTTTGAAACAAGAGTGGTAGGACCGCCATTTAAAGCCAATACCTTAATAGCTTTCACCAAGCTGTTGGGAGCGCCTACACACATCCTCAGGGACTGTGTGCATGTTATGAAGCTAGAACTGTTTCCTGACCAGGCAACACAGCTAAAATGGAACGTTCAGTTTTGCCTGACGATCCCTCCCAGCGCTCCGCCAATTGCGCCTCCTGGAACACCTGCTGTGGTGCTGAAATCCAAAATGCTGTTTTTTCTTCAGCTCACTCAGAAGACTGCAGTCCACCCTCAAGAGCCTGTTAGTATTATCGTTCCAATCATTTACGACATGGCTTCTGGAACCACCCAGCAGGCAGACATTCCCAGGCAGCAGAACTCTTCTGTTGCTGCCCCCATGATGGTGAGCAACATCCTGAAGAGGTTTGCAGAGATGAACCCACCACGACAAGGTGAATGCACAATATTTGCAGCTGTTCGTGATTTAATGGCTACTCTTACACTCCCCCCTGGTGGGCATCCATAGACATTATTGTTTTGAAACCAGGAAAGCCGACAGACCCAAAACAACGAAAAATCTGAATTCAGCCCTGACTTTAAAAAAGATTGACTTTAAGAGCTGATATTCTATGCTGGCAAAAATTTTCAGGGTGCATTTGTTTCATCTAAAAGACCATCAGTCTTTTGTATAGTGAACTTGTACAGTGTGTTTAAATGGGACACAGTTCACATTAGGTAATACACCAGTGTCAGTTTGCCAGTAATAGGTTTCATATTCTGTTTTATACTGTCAAGTTATGGAAATGCCAATCTTGTTTACTTAATTGCTATGTTTGGGGTGTTACAGTCCTTTTTTGGTTTTCTGTTTTTAAGGCAAGTCTGTTATCTTTGAATACTGTAGAACTGTGATAAACTTTATATTGAAGCTGTATTTTAGTATGATCGCTTTGAAATTCTTACATGAAAATGTTCTGGGAGCTCTTATAAACACACTCCCAAAAAGGAGTATTTAATAAAACTAGGTTTTAAAAAAAAAAGTGACCCTCACTTGTGTGTATATCAGCTTTGTAAACTTATTGGCCTCCCTTCATCTTTAACCTTGCGGGGCCAGTGATTAGTTTTGTACTTTAAAACCCCCCAAGTGCTGGTAGGACCGCCATTTAAAGCCAATACCTTAATAGCTTTCACCAAGCTGTTGGGGCGCCTACACACATCCTCAGGGACTGTGTGCATGTTATGAAGCTAGAACTGTTTCCTGACCAGGCAACACAGCTAAAATGGAACGTTCAGTTTTGCCTGACGATCCCTCCCAGCGCTCCGCCAATTGCGCCTCCTGGAACACCTGCTGTGGTGCTGAAATCCAAAATGCTGTTTTTTCTTCAGCTCACTCAGAAGACTGCAGTCCACCCTCAAGAGCCTGTTAGTATTATCGTTCCAATCATTTACGACATGGCTTCTGGAACCACCCAGCAGGCAGACATTCCCAGGCAGCAGAACTCTTCTGTTGCTGCCCCCATGATGGTGAGCAACATCCTGAAGAGGTTTGCAGAGATGAACCCACCACGACAAGGTGAATGCACAATATTTGCAGCTGTTCGTGATTTAATGGCTACTCTTACACTCCCCCCTGGTGGGCATCCATAGACATTATTGTTTTGAAACCAGGAAAGCCGACAGACCCAAAACAACGAAAAATCTGAATTCAGCCCTGACTTTAAAAAAGATTGACTTTAAGAGCTGATATTCTATGCTGGCAAAAATTTTCAGGGTGCATTTGTTTCATCTAAAAGACCATCAGTCTTTTGTATAGTGAACTTGTACAGTGTGTTTAAATGGGACACAGTTCACATTAGGTAATACACCAGTGTCAGTTTGCCAGTAATAGGTTTCATATTCTGTTTTATACTGTCAAGTTATGGAAATGCCAATCTTGTTTACTTAATTGCTATGTTTGGGGTGTTACAGTCCTTTTTTGGTTTTCTGTTTTTTTAAGGCAAGTCTGTTATCTTTGAATACTGTAGAACTGTGATAAACTTTATATTGAAGCTGTATTTTAGTATGATCGCTTTGAAATTCTTACATGAAAATGTTCTGGGAGCTCTTATAAACACACTCCCAAAAAGGAGTATTTAATAAAACTAGGTTTTAAAAAAAAAAGTGACCCTCACTTGTGTGTATATCAGCTTTGTAAACTTATTGGCCTCCCTTCATCTTTAACCTTGCGGGGCCAGTGATTAGTTTCTAATAATGTATGTCTGAAGTGATGTCCAAGACAGCTGCTTCTTTGTTTCAAGATTAATTTATTTTCCTCAAACATTCCTAACTTGACTGGTGGTGAACATTTAGCACCTTGGTTGTCTTTCAGTGTAGGATTTGGATTAAAAAACAACAGCAACAACAAAAACCCAATCTTTGAGAAGAGACAGAGAGTAGTTCATATTGATCAGGGATTCCAAATACAGTCGTTCTCTGTCGAGGATGTGGGAACTTTTCTGTTGGTACATGTAGTTTACAGGATACACGTCTGCATACAGCACTCATTAGGAAACCAAGAACTTAAATGATGTACCCTTGCAGGAAATTTCTGTGATATTTCTTTATCTTGAGTCACTTCTTCCCCTTGCTTTCCTCACCAAAACTGGGGTGTTGCCAACAGAATGATAAAATGTTTTAGGTGGAAGAAACCTGGTGCAGTCTACTCAGCCTGAAGAATCCAAGACCCAGGGCCTGTCCAGGGTCAAATGGAGGTTCTTTTACTGACACATCTCAGCAGTTTCTTTTGGGAGCAATGTGCTCTATCTTTTGGGAGCAAAGTCAGTCAGGAACATTTTTTAAGCTTCAAGGAACATGATCCAAAACAAAGATCTGAAGACTTGACGTTGTTTGGGAAAGTCTTTTTTTTTTTTTTTTTTAATGCTTATTTATTTGGCTGTACTGGCTGTTAGTTGTGGGACTTGGAATCTTCAGTTGCAGCATGTGGGATCTAGTTCCCTGACCAAGGCAGGATTCAGTGAATAGAAATTTTTTGATGCTTATTAAAGACTGAACACATGAATTTGAACTTTGCTGTCACACTTGATCCTTGGAGTTGGTACATAACTTTATTACAGCTTGAAAAGACTTAGCATTCTCCTGTTTCTTCATGAACTGTGTCTGCTGCCTCTTTTGTTAACTAAATTCAATGAAAAGGACTAGATACCCATAGGAATTTTTTCCTAATAGGTGGGTTGAATCTTTAGTGTGTTTCAATGTGACTTTAGTAATTTCTGTAACAAATAAAACTTGTACAAGTTTCAGAGGAGGAAAAAAGAGACAGAGGAGAAACCACCTAACAACAGAGGCAAATGGACTTGCTTGGTGGTCCAGTGGCTAGCACTCCACACTCCCAATGCAGGGGGCCTGGGTTCCATCCCTGGTCAGGGCACTGGATCCCACAGGCTGCAACTGAACTTGAACACCGCAGCTGAAGATCTCGCATGCCACAACTAAGACCTGACATGGCCAAAAAACTCAATAAATATTAAAAAAGAAAAAAAATACAGAGGCAGAGACTGGAGATATGTATGTGGCCACAAGCCAAGGACACCAGGTGCCTCCAGAAGCTGAAAGAGGTGGCGGGCGGGGGGAGGATCCTCCTCTACAGTCGTGGGAGGGAGCACCACCCTGCCACCCCCTCCCTTCAGACTTGTGGCCTCCAAGACTGTGAGAGGATCCATTTCTATTGTTTGAAGCTACCAAGTTTACAGTAATTTGGATCCCACAGCCCTAGGAAACAGATTCAGTGTGTCTGTGCTACATATATTAGACGTGAGTTTTTTGTGTCCCCCTCCCCACCCCCTGAAAGTATTAGTCTCTCAGTCGTGTCCAACTCTTTGCAAGCCCATGGACTGTAGCTCACCAGGCTCCTCCGTCTATGGGATTTCCCAGGTAAGAATACTGGAGTGGGTTGCCATTTCCTCCCCCAGAGGATCTTCCTGACCCAGAGGTTGAACCCGGGTCTCCTGCATTGCAAGCAGATTCTTTACCTCTCCTAATCCCCCTGAAAACCCATCTGCAGACCCTTGAGGGTGATGTGGTCCCTGTTAAACACACCATTGAATCATTTGAAAAACAGCTGAGCCATTCTTGAACAAACCAGGGAATCCTAGGCAACAGACGACAAGAGATGTATCTAAATCTAAAACGTTTACTGCTTCTGGTCAGAGCAAACAATCCGGTGAGCAAGAAACGCCATGTTTTCCAGCCTGAGACAGAGTATGTAATCAATTCATTTTATAGGGGGAAATTCCAGGCACAGGCTAGGAGAAAAGTCTCAAATTCCCAATTCATTTCCTAATAGGGGGTTGAATCTTTAGTGTGTTTCAATGTGACTTTAGTAATTTCTGTAACAAATAAAACTTGTACAAGTTTCAGAGGAGGAAAAAAGAGACAGAGGAGAAACCACCTAACAACAGAGGCAAATGGACTTGCTTGGTGGTCCAGTGGCTAGCACTCCACACTCCCAATGCAGGGGGCCTGGGTTCCATCCCTGGTCAGGGCACTGGATCCCACAGGCTGCAACTGAACTTGAACACCGCAGCTGAAGATCTCGCATGCCACAACTAAGACCTGACATGGCCAAAAAACTCAATAAATATTAAAAAAAAAAAAAAAAAATACAGAGGCAGAGACTGGAGATATGTATGTGGCCACAAGCCAAGGACACCAGGTGCCTCCAGAAGCTGAAAGAGGTGGCGGGCGGGGGGAGGATCCTCCTCTACAGTCGTGGGAGGGAGCACCACCCTGCCACCCCCTCCCTTCAGACTTGTGGCCTCCAAGACTGTGAGAGGATCCATTTCTATTGTTTGAAGCTACCAAGTTTACAGTAATTTGGATCCCACAGCCCTAGGAAACAGATTCAGTGTGTCTGTGCTACATATATTAGACGTGAGTTTTTTGTGTCCCCCTCCCCACCCCCTGAAAGTATTAGTCTCTCAGTCGTGTCCAACTCTTTGCAATCCCATGGACTGTAGCCTGCCGGGCTCCTCTTTCCATGGGATTTCCCAGGTAAGAATACTGGAGTGGGTTGCCATTCCCTTCTCCAGGGGATCTTCCTGACCCCAGGATTGAACCCGGGTCTCCTGCATTGCAAGCAGATTCTTTACCTCTCCTAATCCCCCTGAAAACCCATCTGCAGACCCTTGAGGGTGATGTGGTCCCTGTTAAACACACCATTGAATCATTTGAAAAACAGCTGAGCCATTCTTGAACAAACCAGGGAATCCTAGGCAACAGACGACAAGAGATGTATCTAAATCTAAAACGTTTACTGCTTCTGGTCAGAGCAAACAATCCGGTGAGCAAGAAACGCCATGTTTTCCAGCCTGAGACAGAGTATGTAATCAATTCATTTTATAGGGGGAGAAATTCCAGGCACAGGCTAGGAGAAAAAGTCTCAAATTCCCCTTATTTCAACCTGTGAGGAGAACATTCTGTAGCCGGTTGTGGGAAACATTACTCGGGATGACCCTGTTCTCAAGTCATGAGTGGACATACCCAGAGAATGCACTTTCTAAGAAGGGGAAGTCAGAGGGAACAGTCTCTCCACCCCCACTTTTCTCCAGATGCACGGTGTGTATGACGGTGATGGGCGTTCTCACAGGATGGGGTCTGGAGTCTTTGGATGAGAAGCATTAACGATCAGAATAACTGCCAACTTTTTTTTTTTTTTTTTTTACTGCCAACTTTTATCAAGAGCTTTCCGTGTGCCAGGTGCTGGGCTGAGGACTCTACAGCCACTCTCATTTCCTCCCATTATAACCCAGTGAATGAGGTAGGCACTCTGCTACCCCATTTTACAGATGAGGATGTTGAGGCACAGAGAAGTTAAGTCACCTGCTGGAGGTCACACAGCTAGTGAAAGGATGGCTGGGGCCTGAACTCCACCTTGTCAAAATTTTGAGACCCAGGCTCCTAAACCCAATGCCTGGGCAGGTCCTATTGCCAGTGAGCTAATGAACAAGACTGAGAAAGAAGCTACACCAAGGAGCTTCCAGCCTTGGGGTCTGGAGAAATCCAGAAGTCAAGAGCTCATTCCTTGGATTTTGAATCCCAAGCCTCCCAAAGTTAAGAAGAGTAGCTGTTGGCTGATGACGCTCCAGCGTGGCCCCTAGGACCTCCAGCACAGGAAGGGAACTGTAGCAAATACCAGTGTGGTTGTCTGCTCCTCCTGTGGCCCAGCTCCCGTTGACTCTTGGGTGACTGGCCTCTCCCATCCCTCTTGCTTCTGGAGGCAACATCAGTCATAGCACTGCAGCCCCTTAACCAGTATGTCCTCAGAAGTGAGCCTGTGAGCCGCCCAGGGCCAGTCAGAGCCTTCCTGGAGTGTGAGATGGAGAGTCTCTTTCTAGACACTGAGAGCCGGGGGTGAGCCATTCTTGAACAAACCAGGAATCCTAGGCAACAGACGACAGAGATTATCTAAATCTAAAACGTTTACTGCTTCTGGTCAGAGCAAACAATCCGGTGAGCAAGAAACGCCATGTTTTCCAGCCTGAGACAGAGTATGTAATCAATTCATTTTATAGGGGGAGAAATTCCAGGCACAGGCTAGGAGAAAAAGTCTCAAATTCCCCTTATTTCAACCTGTGAGGAGAACATTCTGTAGCCGGTTGTGGAAACATTACTCGGGATGACCCTGTTCTCAAGTCATGAGTGGACATACCCAGAGAATGCACTTTCTAAGAAGGGGAAGTCAGAGGGAACAGTCTCTCCACCCCCACTTTTCTCCAGATGCACGGTGTGTATGACGGTGATGGGCGTTCTCACAGGATGGGGTCTGGAGTCTTTGGATGAGAAGCATTAACGATCAGAATAACTGCCAACTTTTCTTTTTTTTTACTGCCAACTTTTATCAAGAGCTTTCCGTGTGCCAGGTGCTGGGCTGAGGACTCTACAGCCACTCTCATTTCCTCCCATTATAACCCAGTGAATGAGGTAGGCACTCTGCTACCCCATTTTACAGATGAGGATGTTGAGGCACAGAGAAGTTAAGTCACCTGCTGGAGGTCACACAGCTAGTGAAAGGATGGCTGGGGCCTGAACTCCACCTTGTCAAAATTTTGAGACCCAGGCTCCTAAACCCAATGCCTGGGCAGGTCCTATTGCCAGTGAGCTAATGAACAAGACTGAGAAAGAAGCTACACCAAGGAGCTTCCAGCCTTGGGGTCTGGAGAAATCCAGAAGTCAAGAGCTCATTCCTTGGATTTTGAATCCCAAGCCTCCCAAAGTTAAGAAGAGTAGCTGTTGGCTGATGACGCTCCAGCGTGGCCCCTAGGACCTCCAGCACAGGAAGGGAACTGTAGCAAATACCAGTGTGGTTGTCTGCTCCTCCTGTGGCCCAGCTCCCGTTGACTCTTGGGTGACTGGCCCTCTCCCATCCCTCTTGCTTCTGGAGGCAACATCAGTCATAGCACTGCAGCCCCTTAACCAGTATGTCCTCAGAAGTGAGCCTGTGAGCCGCCCAGGGCCAGTCAGAGCCTTCCCTGGAGTGTGAGATGGAGAGTCTCTTTCTTCCTTAGACACTGAGAGCCCTGTGGTGGTTGGCTAGGGACAGCTGGCAGTCGCCTTTCCCTCTAGGTAAGGAGAGGACAAGATCAGCATGCAAACTGATGCAGAGGCCTGGGCGAAGCTGAGCACATGAGCCCAAGGACACTTTGCTTCTGGATGCAGCCATACCTGAAGCAAGACCCACCATTGGCCATCCCAGTGACTGGAGACAGGGAATTTCCTTTGTTGCTTAAGCCTGTTGGAGCTGGGGCTTTCCTGAGACCAGGGAAAGCCAGCTCTCAAAAGGAGAGCCATGAGGCTCCTTACTGTTAAGGCAAAACCCGAAAACACTAAAGGCAGGCCAGATCAGACTGCAGGCTGCCAGTGGTGACTTCAGACCTGGTGCCTTTTTGGAGGCCCAGGAAATGAAAGCAGAAGTGTCTTTAGACCCTGAGGAGACCCGTGCATGTACTTAAGGAAAGTGTTTCAATATCAGAGCTGGCTCTGAGGATCAGGTTTGCCCCAGTTGAGCTGCGACAAATTCATAGCCCCCACCCCACAGGGGAGTCCTGGTGCTGTTTCGAGAGCCTGGATTCAGCCTTACCTGAAGCAAGCCCTCCTAGACTGGCCAGTTACACATGCCCATGAATGGGACCCCTTTCTGTTTGAGCGCCTGGGAGGTGACTTACAACCAACAAAGTCATCCATTAAACAGATTCCCAGGAGAGAAAGGGACCTCTAGAGAAAATACAGATAGCCACAGCTGCTTCCTCACTTGCCTGGAACTCAGCTTAGAAATGCTGGGCCTTCCACCCTGTTCAAGTCAAGAGTAGTCAGGGTTAGACCTTCCCAGCCACGTGCTGGAAAAATGAGTTTCAAGTCCAGGGTGGGTGGCTCCCCACAGGAAGTGGAGCCTGTAACTCACATAACTGCTCACCAGCACATCCTGGGACCCAGGGCATTGCTATGGGCTTAGATGCTACACATTTCTCTTCTTATGGAGGGGAACCTCAGTAGTCTTAGAGGAAGCCCCCTTGTGCTTTTCAGACCACGTGGTTGGCTCTGGGTACAGGCACGTGGTCCAGGCTGGCCTATCACTGCACCTCCTGCCTGGACAGGGATTGGTCCAGATTGAACGTGACCCTGCAGGCCAGTCAAGGTCTCTGTTCCCCTGGCAACCGTGATTGGTTCAGGGACTAACCTGGGATCCAAGCAGGTTAATTAGACTCAATTCTGGGAGGTTGGATGGAACTAGTCTATCAGTCACTCAGTCATGTCCGACTCTTTGCACCCCATGGACTGTAGCCTGCCAGTCTTCTCTGTCCATGGGATTCTCCAGGAAGAATACTGGAGTGGGTTGCCACTCCCTTCTCCAGGAGATCTTAGACCAGGAAAGCCAGCTCTCAAAAGGAGAGCCATGAGGCTCCTTACTGTTAAGGCAAAACCCGAAAACACTAAAGGCAGGCCAGATCAGACTGCAGGCTGCCAGTGGTGACTTCAGACCTGGTGCCTTTTTGGAGGCCCAGGAAATGAAAGCAGAAGTGTCTGTAGACCCTGAGGAGACCCTGCATGTACTTAAGGAAAGTGTTTCAATATCAGAGCTGGCTCTGAGGATCAGGTTTGCCCCAGTTGAGCTGCGACAAATTCATAGCCCCCACCCCACAGGGGAGTCCTGGTGCTGTTTCGAGAGCCTGGATTCAGCCTTACCTGAAGCAAGCCCTCCTAGACTGGCCAGTTACACATGCCCATGAATGGGACCCCTTTCTGTTTGAGCGCCTGGGAGGTGACTTACAACCAACAAAGTCATCCATTAAACAGATTCCCAGGAGAGAAAGGGACCTCTAGAGAAAATACAGATAGCCACAGCTGCTTCCTCACTTGCCTGGAACTCAGCTTAGAAATGCTGGGCCTTCCACCCTGTTCAAGTCAAGAGTAGTCAGGGTTAGACCTTCCCAGCCACGTGCTGGAAAAATGAGTTTCAAGTCCAGGGTGGGTGGCTCCCCACAGGAAGTGGAGCCTGTAACTCACATAACTGCTCACCAGCACATCCTGGGACCCAGGGCATTGCTATGGGCTTAGATGCTACACATTTCTCTTCTTATGGAGGGGAACCTCAGTAGTCTTAGAGGAAGCCCCCTTGTGCTTTTCAGACCACGTGGTTGGCTCTGGGTACAGGCACGTGGTCCAGGCTGGCCTATCACTGCACCTCCTGCCTGGACAGGGATTGGTCCAGATTGAACGTGACCCTGCAGGCCAGTCAAGGTCTCTGTTCCCCTGGCAACCGTGATTGGTTCAGGGACTAACCTGGGATCCAAGCAGGTTAATTAGACTCAATTCTGGGAGGTTGGATGGAACTAGTCTATCAGTCACTCAGTCATGTCCGACTCTTTGCGACCCCATGGACTGTAGCCTGCCAGACTCCTCTGTCCATGGGATTCTCCAGGGAAGAATACTGGAGTGGGTTGCCACTCCCTTCTCCAGGAGATCTTCCCGACCCAGGGATCGAACCTGGGTTTCCCACATTGCAAGGCAGATTCTTTACCATCTGAGCTACCAGGGAAGTCCCTTGGATGGAACTTGGTCAGGAGGCAATTCTCTTCTGCAGCTGAGCTGGGGGAAGGAGGGAGGGAGCCTAACAGTGCTGGGGTCCCCTGAGAAGGAGGCCACCTGAGGGAAGCAGAGCCAGAGGTGGCAGGGGGGCACTGAGCCTGACGACATCCCTGAGCCCACAGACCTGAACAGGGTCAGCCCATCCCTTGGCTTTTTGTATGCGAAGTCCTGGTCACCTCAGGAGCCGGTGGGGCTCCAGGCACCCCGACTCTGGCAGCATCCAAACCCAGGGCTGCAGCCCACATAGCCTCGTGGACACTTGCAGACGTGGGAGGCAAGCAGGCTGCCCCACAGGGCTCAGCCCCGACTACCTGGAGACCAGGGAGCTCCTATGGGACTGGCTGGAGGAGGAGGAGGAGGTGGTGGCGCTGAGCTGGGAGAAGCGACTGGTGCAGGATTCCAGGCTGGACATGGAGCCCCTGCAGAGGAAGGACACACACATGTTGCCTTCGGCTGGTGACACGGCCCTGGGGCCACCAGTGGCAGCGGAAAAGCTGGCAATGCTGCCAGCGAGGCCCCAGGGCTCTTTTCACAAGGATGGTAACCACCCCAGGTGCAATGGGCAAGTGAAGAGGGAAAGCAGGTGAAGTTCTGATGAGACATGAAGCCCGAACCACTTCCCTGCAGGCCCTTCCTCCCAAGCAGAGCCCAGCCGGCCACCCACCCAGGAGCTTTGCTGACGCAGGGGCCCGGCCTGGCCCAGAGGGCACCCCCAGCCTCACCCCTCCACCTTCTTTCAGCTCCTCCGACACCCGCCTCCCCCGACTTGGGACCTCATGTGTCTGCGCCTGCTGCCCAAAGCCTTTCTCTCCCGCCCACCTGGTCCAGTCAAATCCTACTTCAGACCACAGAGCAGGAGGCATTTCCATAACGACAGACGTGTCCTGTATCTGTGCCTTCCCGAAGGCTGCCATCGGCCACTTTGGGCTGCTGGGCCCTCGAGATGTGGCTAAGTGTGACCAAGGAACTGAAGTTTTTATTTTATTTAATTCTAATCACTATGCTTAAATCGTGATATGTTTGGCTAGCAGCTATCGAGTTGGAGATTCTTTACCATCTGAGCTACCAGGGAAGTCCCTTGGATGGAACTTGGTCAGGAGGCAATTCTCTTCTGCAGCTGAGCTGGGGAAGGAGGAGGGAGCCTAACAGTGCTGGGGTCCCCTGAGAAGGAGGCCACCTGAGGGAAGCAGAGCCAGAGGTGGCAGGGGCACTGAGCCTGACGACATCCCTGAGCCCACAGACCTGAACAGGGTCAGCCCATCCCTTGGCTTTTTGTATGCGAAGTCCTGGTCACCTCAGGAGCCGGTGGGGCTCCAGGCACCCCGACTCTGGCAGCATCCAAACCCAGGGCTGCAGCCCACATAGCCTCGTGGACACTTGCAGACGTGGGAGGCAAGCAGGCTGCCCCACAGGGCTCAGCCCCGACTACCTGGAGACCAGGGAGCTCCTATGGGACTGGCTGGAGGAGGAGGAGGAGGTGGTGGCGCTGAGCTGGGAGAAGCGACTGGTGCAGGATTCCAGGCTGGACATGGAGCCCCTGCAGAGGAAGGACACACACATGTTGCCTTCGGCTGGTGACACGGCCCTGGGGCCACCAGTGGCAGCGGAAAAGCTGGCAATGCTGCCAGCGAGGCCCCAGGGCTCTTTTCACAAGGATGGTAACCACCCCAGGTGCAATGGGCAAGTGAAGAGGGAAAGCAGGTGAAGTTCTGATGAGACATGAAGCCCGAACCACTTCCCTGCAGGCCCTTCCTCCCAAGCAGAGCCCAGCCGGCCACCCACCCAGGAGCTTTGCTGACGCAGGGGCCCGGCCTGGCCCAGAGGGCACCCCCAGCCTCACCCCTCCACCTTCTTTCAGCTCCTCCGACACCCGCCTCCCCCGACTTGGGACCTCATGTGTCTGCGCCTGCTGCCCAAAGCCTTTCTCTCCCGCCCACCTGGTCCAGTCAAATCCTACTTCAGACCACAGAGCAGGAGGCATTTCCATAACGACAGACGTGTCCTGTATCTGTGCCTTCCCGAAGGCTGCCATCGGCCACTTTGGGCTGCTGGGCCCTCGAGATGTGGCTAAGTGTGACCAAGGAACTGAAGTTTTTATTTTATTTAATTCTAATCACTATGCTTAAATCGTGATATGTTTGGCTAGCAGCTATCGAGTTGGAGAGTGCAGCCTTACAGCCCAGCTACTCAAAGTGTGGTCCAGAGACCAGCAGCACAGCGTCTCCTGGAGCCGGTCAGAGCTGCGCAATCAGGGTCTGCATTTTGAAGGGCCCCCCTGGGGGCTGTGTGCACACGGCCTAGATCTCAACTCCAACATCACCTCCCAGGATCTCCCCCAAGCCCCTGCACCCTGGCCCACCCCATGCTCTGCCTGGTCCCAGGCTCTGACAGGCCTCCAGCACTTCCCGGAGTGTGACCTTGGGTGAGAACCCCTGGCTGGAAAACCTTCATGACATGGTCCCTGCTCATGTGTGGTTCCGTGGTCTCCTGTTTCAGGATGGCGGACCCTGTCTATCCAGGACCACCAGTTCCCCACTGAGGGCAGCCTTGAACTGACTCTCTCCTGAGGCTGTTGAAGGTCAGGGCCTGGCCTGGGGGGGTGTCCGGGGCCCTTGTACCTGAAGTCCTCAGACGCCAGCACCTCGTAATAGTAGAGGAGTTTGCATCTGGGTCCAGGGCTGTGCAGGGCCGTCAGGACATCCTCCACACCCGGGAGGCTGCAGGCCACGTGGCCGGGGGAGCTGTGCATTTGCCACTGCAGCAGGTAGATGCCAGGCCATCGGGTCACGTGGGAGCCCTGGAACACAACAGCCGTGCCTCAGGCCCCGGTCCACCTGGGAACCCAAGCCCCTTTCTAAACCAGCCCTCCAAGCAAATCCTTTGGGGGTGTCCCCAAATCATCCCTGATCTCCTCTGAGGTTACCCCCATATCCCTGGCAACTGAGAGCCCCCCTGTTAATCTGGGAGAGTCGGGGCCTAGGGGGTGTGGCTATAGGACTACTGAGGTGTGGTTTGGTTAAACACCTGGATTTTGTTGGACTTCTGTCCTGCTGAGCGGGTTTTCAAATTGAGGAAACCAGCAGGAGGCATTTCCATAACGACAGACGTGTCCTGTATCTGTGCCTTCCCGAAGGCTGCCATCGGCCACTTTGGGCTGCTGGGCCCTCGAGATGTGGCTAAGTGTGACCAAGGAACTGAAGTTTTTATTTTATTTAATTCTAATCACTATGCTTAAATCGTGATATGTTTGGCTAGCAGCTATCGAGTTGGAGAGTGCAGCCTTACAGCCCAGCTACTCAAAGTGTGGTCCAGAGACCAGCAGCACAGCGTCTCCTGGAGCCGGTCAGAGCTGCGCAATCAGGGTCTGCATTTTGAAGGGCCCCCCTGGGGGCTGTGTGCACACGGCCTAGATCTCAACTCCAACATCACCTCCCAGGATCTCCCCCAAGCCCCTGCACCCTGGCCCACCCCATGCTCTGCCTGGTCCCAGGCTCTGACAGGCCTCCAGCACTTCCCGGAGTGTGACCTTGGGTGAGAACCCCTGGCTGGAAAACCTTCATGACATGGTCCCTGCTCATGTGTGGTTCCGTGGTCTCCTGTTTCAGGATGGCGGACCCTGTCTATCCAGGACCACCAGTTCCCCCACTGAGGGCAGCCTTGAACTGACTCTCTCCTGAGGCTGTTGAAGGTCAGGGCCTGGCCTGGGGGGGTGTCCGGGGCCCTTGTACCTGAAGTCCTCAGACGCCAGCACCTCGTAATAGTAGAGGAGTTTGCATCTGGGTCCAGGGCTGTGCAGGGCCGTCAGGACATCCTCCACACCCGGGAGGCTGCAGGCCACGTGGCCGGGGGAGCTGTGCATTTGCCACTGCAGCAGGTAGATGCCAGGCCATCGGGTCACGTGGGAGCCCTGGAACACAACAGCCGTGCCTCAGGCCCCGGTCCACCTGGGAACCCAAGCCCCTTTCTAAACCAGCCCTCCAAGCAAATCCTTTGGGGGTGTCCCCAAATCATCCCTGATCTCCTCTGAGGTTACCCCCATATCCCTGGCAACTGAGAGCCCCCCTGTTAATCTGGGAGAGTCGGGGCCTAGGGGGTGTGGCTATAGGACTACTGAGGTGTGGTTTGGTTAAACACCTGGATTTTGTTGGACTTCTGTCCTGCTGAGCGGGGTTTTCAAATTGAGGAAACCTGGAGAAGGGAGCGTATGGGCTTCCCAGGTGGCTCAGTGGTAAAGAATTCGCCTGCCAGTGCAGGAGACAAGAGTTCGATCCCTAGATCGGGAAGATCTCCTGGCATAGGAAATGGCAACCCACTCCAGTATTCTTGTCTGGGAAATCCCATGGACAGAGAAGCCCGGTGGGCTACAACCCACGGGGTCCCAAAGAGTGAGACACGACTTAGCGACTAAGCATGCATGCATGGAGAGGGGGCTTAAAGGTGTTTAGAGTTTGCTGAGGGTGGAGGGACAGATCTGCAGACCTGCACTGCTCACCAGTGTGCATGTGTGTATTTATGTGTGTTTGGGACCAGTGATGTTGGACCTGCAAGCACCATGGGGCATGGGGATGGGTCAGCAGGCGTGGCCCATGTTCTGGTGACACATCCCTGGGTGTTGTTTCCAGACCTACAGTCTCTCTGCTGTGTGAGTTCCAAAACCTGATGGGAGAGAGACACAGACGCCAGGCACCACACCCAGCAGTTCTGAGCCCGCCCACCTGGCATGGACCCCAGCATCCTGCATCTTGGACAAGAGTCTCAAGGGGGCTTCCCTGGTGGTCCAGTGGGTAAGGACACCGCCTTGCAGTGCAAGGGGCACTGGTTCAATCCCTGGCCTGGGAAGATCCCATGTGCCGCAGAGTGGCTGGACTGATGTGTCCAATTACCGAGCCGGAGCTCTGGAGCACATGCGCCCAGAGCGTGCTCTGTGACAACAGAGGCCACTGTGACGGGAGGCCCACACAGGGCAAAGAACAAAGATGGATGAAACTGAATAAATGAAAGACCAATAGAAGTGGCCCGCCCACCCCCCTCCCTCCCCAACTTGACCCCCGCCAAAAAAAAAAAATCTCAGGGGGTTGCTGAAGATGGGGCTCTGGGATTCCGGGCCCTGGACCTCCCAGCATCTATCTTTCTCCCCTCCTGTCCCGCAGGGTCTCTGAGGCCAGGGACCAGGCCCTCTTTGTGCACTGCTGTACCCCTGGCCCGTAGCAGACACTCATCACTCCCACATGATGAATGAATAAATGAACGGAGAAACAGAACCTGGATGCTCTCCCCTTCCCGGCAGATGAGGGGGGCCTCCACGCGGCTGAACTCTGCACCCGGAGCCCAGCCTCTATCCGTCAGCTGCCCGCCGGCACTGGCCCCAGGCTCCTGGGGGCCCAGCTTGGGCACCTGCTTGGCATGGTACAGACTGAACACCACGTCTCCACGGAGGACGTCAAAGTCCCAGGTGATGACCGACTCTCTCTCCAGAATCTCTATGGTGACCTGCAAGGGGACAGGTGACAGGGGGCCTGAATGTCGGGCCTGGAGGGAGCTGGGATGGGGAAGTCAGTGGTAGGTGTGTGGGTGCCCACCCTGCCTCCACCTAAGTCCAAGAATTGCTCTGGACAAAGAGATCCACCTCTGACTGAGTCTCCTAGGATGACTGCCTGCCACAGGATGACCACAGCCAATGACTGGCTGATGTGAGGGTCACCAAGGCCAGGCCCCTCCGATCAGGCTGGGATAGACCCTGGCTGCAACCAGTTCTTGGCTTATCTTCTGCCCCTAATGGTAAACAATCCGCCTGCCAAAGCAGGAGATGCACAAGATGTGGGTTTGATCCCTGGGTCAGGAAGGTCCCCTGGAGAAGGACATGGAACCCCATGCCAGTATTCTTGCCTGGAGAATCCCTTGGACAGGGGGGCCTGGCGGCCTACAGTGCATAGGGTCACATAGAATCACACAGAAGCAACTCAGCATGCACGCCGCCCTCCTTAAGGGTTTCTCCTGAGCGCTTGTCCTCTGAAGTCACTGGCACAAGGCCTGTCATCTCAGGCTCTGCTTCAGGGTCCCTGACCTGAGACGCCACCCACAGCCCAGCAGGTCCTCCCAGCCCGGGACCCCAGCACCTCATGGGGGACCCCGTGGAGCACGCTGGCCGACTGGTAGGTCTCTCTCCACTGCCGCAGCTGGTCCTCATGGTCCTGACCCTCCTCCATCAGATACAGGGACTTGGGGACCAGTCCTCCTTCAGGGACGTTACACTGGGGGACAAAGATACCGGGGGACAGTCAGGGCACAGCCAGGCCTGGATGAGCCAGAGGAAGAAGCTGTGTGACCCCTGAAACCACACTTACAACATGCATTCATAGCCTGACAATCGGAGAGACCTGGAAAGCTTGACAAAATTCCTAGGAAATGGCCTTTTTTTTTTTAACCCTGAAATCATGCAGGATGGCTGTTTGAGACTTATTTTTTTCTCTTTGGCTGCCCTGGATCTTTGTTGCTGGGTATGGACTTTTTCTAATTGCATCAAGTCGGGGCTACTCTTCAATGTGGTGGCCTCTCCTGTTGCGGAGCTCAGGCTTAGTGGCTCTGAGGCACGTGCAATCTCTCCGGATCAGGGGTCAAACCCATGCCCTCTGCATTAGCAGGCAGATTCTTAAGCACTGGACCACAAGGTAAGACTTGTTTGAGGTTTCTGCTGGAGAAAGGAAAGGATCTGCCCTCCCCTATCAGACGAGGTAAGGGTCACCCCCTCCTCACCCCCAGGGAAGGTGATAAAAGGGGTCTGGGGACTCCTTCACTGGAACCCATTGCCATGTGGATGTAAGTTGGGAATAAGTCCCTTTGGGTACACCGGCTCCCAGGGCCAGGCCACTGGGACATTTGAGTCCCCTCCCCTTGCAGCAAAAGATACAAAGCCAGCAACTAAATGCTAACTGCTGCCTGGCCACATCCTGGACAGAGATACAGAAGGATAAGCCTACACCTGGCCTGGCCTCTGAGCTGCCAGGAAACTCCAGCTTTGCTCGAAAGAACCAAGGTGAGGTCCCTTCTTCAGAGAGGCGTCCCCTCTCATTGGCGCAGTTTCTAAGATCAGCTCTGCCCCCAAAGAGCCAGCAGGGCCTTCCCTAGGTCAGAGCACCCAAAGGGTCTGCCTTCCTCCAGCCTCCAGCCACCTGCAGCCCAACCTTGCTGAGGCCATGGACCACCCCGCCTGGAGTGCGGAGGGTCTGCTGGGGCTCACCAGGCACTCTCCCCCGAGGAAGTCGGGGATGACGTCTTTGTCCAGGTAGTCCACAAGGCCTCCAGGGCCCTGGTAATTGCTGCCGCTGTAGATGAGGAACTTCTGCCTGGTGTTCTCGTTGATGAAGGGGCTGATCTGAAATGGGGGAGATGAAACAAGATGGAAAGGTTTTTTTTTTTAATTGAGGTGTAATTCACAAAACACAGAGTTAACTTATTTTATTTTATGGTTTTTTTTGGTGGGAGGGGTGGGGAGGGAGGGGGGTGGGCGGGCCACTTCTCTTGGGCTTTCGTTTATCTATTTTTCATCCATCTTTGTTGTTTGGCCCGTGGGGGCCTCCCATCGTGGTGGCCTTTGTTGTCGCAGAGCACCGGCTCTGGGCGCATGAGCTCCAGAGCTTCCGCTCGGTAATTGGACACATTGGTCCAGCCGCTCTGCGGCACGTGGGATCTTCCCAGGCCAGGGATCGAACCAGTGCCCCTTGCACTGCAAGGCGGTGTCCTTACCCACTGGACCACCAGGGAAGCCCTAACAATTTTATTTTACTGGTTATTATTATTATTATTATTATTTGGCTGTGCTGCATGGTTTTCAGGATCCTAGTTCCTGACCAGGGATCGAACCTGTACCCTTCTAACAGTGGAAGCTTGAGGTTCTAACCACTGTACTACCAGGGAATTCCCAGAATTAATCATTTTAGAGTGAACAATGCACTAGCATTTAGTTCAATATCTATGCTGTTCACCCATCACCTCCTCATCCCCGCCAAAAGGAAACCCCAGAGCCAGTGGCAGCCACTCCCCTCTCCTTTCCCCTCAGCCTCTGGAAACCACCAATATGCTTCCTATCTCTATGATTTGCCTGTCCTGAACATTTCACAGAAAGTGTCAAAATGTGTGGACTTTTGTGACTGGCTTCTTTTGCTGAATGTCATGTCTTCAAGGTTCATCCACGTTGTCGCTGAGTCAGAACGCCTTTTTCATGGCAGGATAATATTCCATTGTGTGGATGACCATGATTTGTTTAGCCCAGATGGAAAGTATTTCAACACTGAACTTTCTCTGTTTTCAGGGGCTCACCAGGCACTCTCCGAGGAAGTCGGGGATGACGCTTTGTCCAGGTAGTCCACAAGGCCTCCAGGGCCCTGTAATTGCTGCCGCTGTAGATGAGGAACTTCTGCCTGGTGTTCTCGTTGATGAAGGGGCTGATCTGAAATGGGGGAGATGAAACAAGATGGAAAGGTTTTTTTTTTTAATTGAGGTGTAATTCACAAAACACAGAGTTAACTTATTTTATTTTATGGTTTTTTTGGGCGGGGGTCGGGTTGGGGAGGGAGGGGGGGTGGGCGGGCCACTTCTATTGGTCTTTCATTTATCTATTTTTCATCCATCTTTGTTCTTTTGGTCCGTGTGGGCCTCTCATCGCGGTGGCCTCTGTTGTTGCAGAGCACCGGCTCTGGGCGCATGAGCTCCAGAGCTTCCGCTCGGTAATTGGACACATTGGTCCAGCCGCTCTGCGGCACGTGGGATCTTCCCAGGCCAGGGATCGAACCAGTGCCCCTTGCACTGCAAGGCGGTGTCCTTACCCACTGGACCACCAGGGAAGCCCTAACAATTTTATTTTACTGGTTATTATTATTATTATTATTATTTGGCTGTGCTGCATGGTTTTCAGGATCCTAGTTCCTGACCAGGGATCGAACCTGTACCCTTCTAACAGTGGAAGCTTGAGGTTCTAACCACTGTACTACCAGGGAATTCCCAGAATTAATCATTTTAGAGTGAACAATGCACTAGCATTTAGTTCAATATCTATGCTGTTCACCCATCACCTCCTCATCCCCGCCAAAAGGAAACCCCAGAGCCAGTGGCAGCCACTCCCCTCTCCTTTCCCCTCAGCCTCTGGAAACCACCAATATGCTTCCTATCTCTATGATTTGCCTGTCCTGAACATTTCACAGAAAGTGTCAAAATGTGTGGACTTTTGTGACTGGCTTCTTTTGCTGAATGTCATGTCTTCAAGGTTCATCCACGTTGTCGCTGAGTCAGAACGCCTTTTTCATGGCAGGATAATATTCCATTGTGTGGATGACCATGATTTGTTTAGCCCAGATGGAAAGTATTTCAACACTGAACTCTCAGCTGTGTGTCACTCTGGTTATACACGGCCTCCCAACGCTGGGGTGGTGTCTAACTCAGGCAATAGTTGAGGAAGGGAGACAGGGAAGGAGAGAAGGAGGTGGGTTAACCAGGCATTTAGCACAGCAGAACACAAGCCAATTCAGCAGGAATGCTGCAGACAAAGATTAACCGGGACCTAGAAATCCCACTTCTGTGGGTCACGCTCCTTCAGTCCCCATCCCAGGAGCTGGACCCAGTGGGCCTCAGTAGCATGGCTTTCACCCAGTGTAGCCAATGGGGGAAGTGGCAGCAGGAGACGGGAAGTGGACACTTCTTCCCCCGCTCCCTCCCGCTCCAGTGCGCTGGCAGCCACCCTCACCTGCTCCAGCTCTGGTATCAAGGGCCTCCCCTCCTCTCGTCCCCCCAGTGCTGGGGTGGTCAGCGCTTTATAGCCTGGGCCTCCCCATCCTGCCCACACTCCTGCGAGGACTTCCTGTGTGTCACATGCCTACTGGAGCCATCTGGGTGAATCCTTGCTTCCATCCAGGGACCTGCGGAATCTCAATTCCCCGACCAGGGATTGAACCTGGGTCACGGCAGTGTAAGCCCAGAACCCTAACCGCTGTGCCACCAGAGAACTCCCAAAAGGGTGAACTTTATGGTAAATGAATTATATCTCAATAGAGCCATTATTTAGAAGAATCGACGCAGCATAATTAGACAGGCAGATCCCAGAAGGACCCTCCCCCATCTCAGGCTCCCACTTTTTCTCACCAGCGTCCAGAGCACAGGGAAGACGCGGGGGGCTCGCACGATGAGCAGCCGGCCCAGGGTCTCGGGGTAATTGTCCTCCACCACCTCAATCATGCGCAGCAGGGCCTTCACCCCAGGCCGCCACAGGTGCCGCAGGCTGAGACCCTCCAGGTCCACCAGGCAGGTCCAGGAGCTGCGGCAGAGAAGCCTACCTCACTCCACCTTGTTCTGCCACCCCCCAGGGTCCCCAGCACCGTCCTCAGGGAGCAACAGACAGACAGGCAGAGGCTCCGTGGGGCAGGGCTGGGGTAAGGACCAAGGACTCTCGTGGACCCTCCCATCATGGGGAGGCCACGTGGCACAGGGGTTCTGAGTGCACACTGAGACTGAGTGCCCAAATTTAAGTGCCTGAGTGATGTGGGCAGCGTCCTCATCAGGACAAATGACAGAAAGAGTCCCCATCTCATCAGTGGTAAGGATTAAGTGAGATGATTTCAACTCAGGCAATAGTTGAGGACGGGAGACAGGGAAGGAGAGAAGGAGGTGGGTTAACCAGGCATTTAGCACAGCAGAACACAAGCCAATTCCGCAGGAATGCTGCCGACAAAGATTACCCGGGACCTAGAAATCCCACTTCTGTGGGTCACGCTCCTTCAGTCCCCATCCCAGGAGCTGGACCCAGTGGGCCTCAGTAGCATGGCTTTCACCCAGTGTAGCCAATGGGGGAAGTGGCAGCAGGAGACGGGAAGTGGACACTTCTTCCCCCGCTCCCTCCCGCTCCAGTGCGCTGGCAGCCACCCTCACCTGCTCCAGCTCTGGTATCAAGGGCCTCCCCTCCTCTCGTCCCCCCAGTGCTGGGGTGGTCAGCGCTTTATAGCCTGGGCCTCCCCATCCTGCCCACACTCCTGCGAGGACTTCCTGTGTGTCACATGCCTACTGGAGCCATCTGGGTGAATCCTTGCTTCCATCCAGGGACCTGCGGAATCTCAATTCCCCGACCAGGGATTGAACCTGGGTCACGGCAGTGTAAGCCCAGAACCCTAACCGCTGTGCCACCAGAGAACTCCCAAAAGGGTGAACTTTATGGTAAATGAATTATATCTCAATAGAGCCATTATTTAGAAGAATCGACGCAGCATAATTAGACAGGCAGATCCCAGAAGGACCCTCCCCCATCTCAGGCTCCCACTTTTTCTCACCAGCGTCCAGAGCACAGGGAAGACGCGGGGGGCTCGCACGATGAGCAGCCGGCCCAGGGTCTCGGGGTAATTGTCCTCCACCACCTCAATCATGCGCAGCAGGGCCTTCACCCCAGGCCGCCACAGGTGCCGCAGGCTGAGACCCTCCAGGTCCACCAGGCAGGTCCAGGAGCTGCGGCAGAGAAGCCTACCTCACTCCACCTTGTTCTGCCACCCCCCAGGGTCCCCAGCACCGTCCTCAGGGAGCAACAGACAGACAGGCAGAGGCTCCGTGGGGCAGGGCTGGGGTAAGGACCACAGGACTCTCTCGTGGACCCTCCCATCATGGGGAGGCCACGTGGCACAGGGGTTCTGAGTGCACACTGAGACTGAGTGCCCAAATTTAAGTGCCTGAGTGATGTGGGCAGCGTCCTCATCAGGACAAATGACAGAAAGAGTCCCCATCTCATCAGTGGTAAGGATTAAGTGAGATGATTTCTGTAAAGCTCTCTGCAAGGATTCTTTACCATTTTAGGCCACCAGGGGGCTTCCCTGGTAAAGTCTGCCTGCAAGGCAAAAGACCTCGATCCAATCCCTGGGTTGGGACGACCCCCTGGAGAAGGGAATGGCAACCCACTCCAGTATTTATGCCTGGAGAATCCCATGGACAGGGGAGTCTGGCAGGCTACAGTCTATGGGGTCGCAAAGAGTTGGACACGACTGAAGTGACTTAGCACGCAGGCAAGGAAACCTTAGGAAGGATTTACAGAAGAGGAAGCCCCAACTCAGAACGGTTAAGTGCTTTTGGGGGTGATGCCCCTGTAAGGACTGGTGTGGGAAACTCCACTCAGGAATAGGAGCTTGGGCATCCAGAGGGGGCAGTGGGTCACTGGATGAGCCCTGACACCAGTGAGGTCCACCTGCCTGGGATCCCAGCCAGGACAGGTCTTGGGGTGAGAAAGCTGGTCTCAAAAAGCCAAGTCCAGGAGGCTGCAGGGCACCCGAGCCCTCGATGGACAGACCAGGTTCCAACCCCAGTTCTGCCCCTCTCCTGCTCAGCAGTCTTCGCCGATGTCACCACTCCGAGCCACAGTGTCCCTTCCATAAAGAACAGGGACGGGCTTCCCCTGGTGGTCCAGTGGGTAAGGACACCGCCTTGCAGTGCAAGGGGTGCCAGTTCGATCCCTGGCCTGGGAAGATCCCACGTGCCGCGGAGCGGCTGGACAGATGTGTCCAATCACCGAGCCAGAGCGCTGGAGCGCGTGCGCCCAGAGCCGGCGCTCTGCAACCACAGACGCCACCGTGATGGGAGGCCCACAGGAGCCAAAGAACAAAGACAGATGAAAATAGAGAAATTAAAGACCAATAGAAGTGGCCTGCCCACTCCCCTCCCTCCCCAACCCGACCCCCGCCCAAAATAAATAAATAAATAAATCTTTTAAAAAAAAGAACAGGGACACCCTGCTCGCGGAGTCACTGTAAGAATTAGGTGAGGGCATCTCTGAGAACTGTCTAGCAGCCTGCCTGGCACGACGTCCATGCCCAGCGAACCTTGGCTGTTGTGACTGGGGGTGCCCGCCCTCACCCCACCCCCAGCCTGGGCTCTTGCCTGATGGGACGACCAAACTGTTTCGTGTTCCCTTCACACCGCTTCTGTCCCTCCTCGTTGACAGAAAGAACCTGTAAGACAGAGAAGAGGTTGTCAAACGTTCCCTCGGCTGGTCCAGCTGCAGGCAGCCCCAGGGGGCTCCGGGCCCGGAGACCCCGACTCACATGCTGCAGCAACACCTCCTCTCCCACGGCCTTCATCAAGCCCTTGGTGTCCATGTGGCCCAGACGCAGGATGTACAGCGGGCGGCCGTCTTTGGGGTGGGGTGGAGCGAAGCGGGGACAAACAGGAAACAGAATTACGTGATACCTTATATATATTGTACCGCATGTGCGTGCTCAGTCGCTCAGTCATGATACTATAGATAGTATATATTAAGTTTAATGTAAAACATAATATATATAATAGTTTATGTATTATATATATTACGTTTACATGTAAATTGTATATAGTGCATTATATATAAATATTGTATATATATATAATATACGTATCTGCATGTTGTATATATACATTAAGTTTTACCTTAAACTATAAATATATATAGTATTATGACTACAACACTTTATATATGTTATATACATACAATCAATTCTTGTTATTTGCAGTGGTTCATTTCTACAAAGTCACCTCGAACACTGAACCAGGAGAGACATAGGAGGTTAAGTTCCCACCAGCCTCTGGTCACGAGGATCGACCTTTGGCAGTAGATCCGTATGTAACTTTGTTTTGCATGTGCTCCTATTGGAGGACACCTTGTTTCATTTATGTTGTTGATACGTTAGGAACTCGGGCCTGAATGGAGCTTCTCCAACATGAATTTTCTCCATAAGGCATATCACGGTCTTCTTGCCCTTGGCAACGCAGCGCTTCTGCACAGCTCAAAATCACCATCCCAGAAGAGCACACACGCACAAAAATAATGGCACTAACTAGACTGCAGAAAAGATACTCGCTTATGGTAGGAGCTGCAACAAGGAGGCCGAAGGACACTTGTTCAGCCTCAGGTGGGAAGGGACGTGCAGGTCAGGAGATGCACATTTTTGGTCACCTTGTCTGTGAAGGACAGTGGAAGCACCTGGAGCATGGATTTGTGGGTTACAAATAAATTTTAAGGAGCAGTCAAATTCATAAATACAGAATCCACGAGTAACAAAGGTCAACTGTATACTGAAACCTAGTGTGTCGACCGGTTTTTCAGGAGACTCAAGCACTTGCCCTAATCAATACATGTAAATTTTCTGAACATTTTCATTTTTAATGAGGATATTGAAAAGCATAACAAGTGCTGGCTTCAATGGCAGTTTGATTTTTTAGAACCCAGAGATGATATTGGCAGTGGGGTACCCCAAGTTCAGGTCCACCCACAACCTCAGAAGGGGACCTTATTTAGAAATAGGGTCTTTGCTGACATGATTAGTTAAGGATCTCAGGATGAACTCATGCTGGATCGGTGTGGACCCAGCGGCCTGGAGTAGTTATAAAAAGCAGAGGGAGAACAGAGAGATACTGAGTTGGGAGGGGTTTAAAGACAGGCGGAGAATGGGAGACGTGGCCATAAGCTGAGGAACTCTGGAGCCACCGGAATCCAGGAGAGGCAAGAAGGATCCTTCCCTAGAGCCTTCAGAGGGACCCTGTTGCACTGACAGCTTGATTTTGAGCTTCGAGACTCAAACAACGAGAGGATGGATTTCCGTTGCTTTAAATCCCCAAGCTTGAGGTCCTCTGCTCTGGCAGCCCTGGGGCTTTAGCGCAGTATTCACGCGGACAAGTAACGGTGGGCTGAGCCCGCCCCTGGGAGACACAGTTCATCTCAAGCCCAAATGTCTACCGGCTCTGCCTTCCCAGCTGGGCCATCACCTCAACAGTATCTCCAGATGCCCAAAAAAAACAGTTGGAGGACATGAATTTGTATACGTCCGGGCCTGAATGGAGCTTCTCCAACATGAATTTTCTCCATAAGGCATATCACGGTCTTCTTGCCCTTGGCAACGCAGCGCTTCTGCACAGCTCAAAATCACCATCCCAGAAGAGCACACACGCACAAAAATAATGGCACTAACTAGACTGCAGAAAAGATACTCGCTTATGGTAGGAGCTGCAACAAGGAGGCCGAAGGACACTTGTTCAGCCTCAGGTGGGAAGGGACGTGCAGGTCAGGAGATGCACATTTTTGGTCACCTTGTCTGTGAAGGACAGTGGAAGCACCTGGAGCATGGATTTGTGGGCTACAAATAAATTTTAAGGAGCAGTCAAATTCATAAATACAGAATCCACGAGTAACAAAGGTCAACTGTATACTGAAACCTAGTGTGTCGACCGGTTTTTCAGGAGACTCAAGCACTTGCCCTAATCAATACATGTAAATTTTCTGAACATTTTCATTTTTAATGAGGATATTGAAAAGCATAACAAGTGCTGGCTTCAATGGCAGTTTGATTTTTTAGAACCCAGAGATGATATTGGCAGTGGGGTACCCCAAGTTCAGGTCCACCCACAACCTCAGAAGGGGACCTTATTTAGAAATAGGGTCTTTGCTGACATGATTAGTTAAGGATCTCAGGATGAACTCATGCTGGATCGGTGTGGACCCAGCGGCCTGGAGTAGTTATAAAAAGCAGAGGGAGAACAGAGAGATACTGAGTTGGGAGGGGTTTAAAGACAGGCGGAGAATGGGAGACGTGGCCATAAGCTGAGGAACTCTGGAGCCACCGGAATCCAGGAGAGGCAAGAAGGATCCTTCCCTAGAGCCTTCAGAGGGACCCTGTTGCACTGACAGCTTGATTTTGAGCTTCGAGACTCAAACAACGAGAGGATGGATTTCCGTTGCTTTAAATCCCCAAGCTTGAGGTCCTCTGCTCTGGCAGCCCTGGGGCTTTAGCGCAGTATTCACGCGGACAAGTAACGGTGGGCTGAGCCCGCCCCTGGGAGACACAGTTCATCTCAAGCCCAAATGTCTACCCCGGCTCTGCCTTCCCAGCTGGGCCATCACCTCAACAGTATCTCCAGATGCCCAGAAGAGAAAAAAGGATAAATAATAAGCTGCTAAAAGAAAAGGGGCATTCAAAGTGCATTTGGCGGCGACCCCGGCGAGCTCTCCACGTCCTGCAGGTAGAGGGACGCACCTATGTCCTGGTAGTGCCAGCCCCCGGCGTAGAACTCCTCCAGGAGGGCGGGGGGCCGCCAGGTCTGGAGGAGGAGGTCCACCTGGTGCTGCTTTCGCCAGCTCAAGGACTGGCACAGCATCTCGCGGGCCCGGTCCAGGTGGAAGTCTCGAGCCCTCAGGAAGCGAAGGATGTGTTCATCCTTGGGGATCTGAGAGGAGAAGGGGAAGAAAGCCCTTAGCAAGGTATTCCCCAATCCGGGATTGTCCCTTGTAATTTGCTCTGGGGCATGTGTGTGCGTGCGCATACGCACTAATAATGTGCCCATTTTACAGATGAGGAAACCGGCAGACAGGTTACATTCCAGCCCAACACTAACAGAGCTTTTGTGTCTACCCCCAGTCAGGGCAGGGGAGGAAGGACAAGCAACTCATAACTAGGCTGGAAGCTCTTATTCAACAGAGCCGAAGGTCAGGACCTACATGAATGGTGGACCATTATGTTGGGGGCTTTGTGTCTAAAGGCAAAGTTCACATGCAGTCAAAAATCAATCCTCCCAAGTCATGAAATCTTTTAGGAGGCTTCTGTGGTGACTCAGGGGTGGTGAATCCACCTGCCAATGCAGGAGACACAGGTTCCATCCCCGGTCTTGGAAGATCCCACACGCCATGGAGCAACAGAGCCCATGGGTCACAACTATTGAGCCTGTGCTCTAGAGCCCGGGAGCTGCAAATACAAAGCCCACCTGCCGCAACTACCGAAGCCCTCCTGCATACTAGAGCCTATGCTCCACAACAGGAGAAGCCACCGCGATGAGAAGCCTGCACACCACAACTAGAGAGTACCTCCGCTCGCTGCAACGAGAGAGAGCCCACTTGCAGCAACCAAGATCCAGCACAGCCATACATAAATAAATCAAATTTTTAAATCAGTAGTTAAGATGGTTAAAAACATTGTGTTTGAATCTCAGAAAAGACCACTGTGCCTGGTTTTGTGAACCTAACACTCCAGCGACTGCTCCCCAGGGGACACTGGCCATGTCAGGAGCCATGTTTTGTTTTCACAGCCGGGGAAAAAGAGCCCTGACCTCTCGTGAGTGGAGGCCAGGGATGCTTCTCAGTGTCCTAGAGGGCACAGGACAGCCCCCCTAAAGAGCTGTCCAGCCTCAAATGTCAACTGCACCGAGGCTAGGAAACCCTGTGATCAGTGTATATATGTACCGAAGGCATGAAACAGGGTATAGACAAAAGAAGGCAAAATAGAAGGGTCCAGCATCGCTAATTACACAGACTTACGTACCTGGCCCTTGCTCCCCCTCATCATGCCAGAGGCTGAGACGCTGCAGCCCCAGCCCCGACCCACCTTGCCTTTGTGGGTCTCCTGCAGCCAGTGCCGGAGCTGGATCAGGCAGCTCTCCTGCATGGGTGTGAGGTGGCCCAGGCATCTCTCAATGTACTCTGCGTCCAGCTTGTCCCCTGGAGGAGAAGAGGGGGTTAAGAAAAAGCAGGTGACGCTGCGTCGTCTAACCCTTTCTAGAATCCTCACTCCACTGGCTGCCTTGAATCCGAAACGTAGTTCCAAGTGCAGAATAGTCCTTTCACCAAGAAGCCGCTGGTCTTCACGTCTTCTAGAGTTTCCGACCCATTTCCAAATGATTTTGAAAACACCAGTGGGGGCGTGCCTGAATCTCACAGTGGTGAGTGATATGTCCCTTTGACCCTCAGAAACTGATAATTCCTACCCTCTGGGAATGTAAGTTGATGCAGCCCCTATGGAAAACATTATGGAGGTTCCTCCGGAGACTAAGAATAGAATCACCATATGATCAATGGCCCCAAAGAGAAAACGATCATCACGAAGTCTCAGTGAACAGGGTTAAATCTAGATTTATAGGGCATGCGCGATTTTGTATCCGAGGCTTTTTCTTTTAACAAATTATTGTGAACCTTCTAGGTTGATAAATGTCGAATGATGACAAAGGGCTTTGCAGCAACCAAGATCCAGCACAGCCATACATAAATAAATCAAATTTTTAAATCAGTAGTTAAGATGGTTAAAAACATTGTGTTTGAATCTCAGAAAAGACCACTGTGCCTGGTTTTGTGAACCTAACACTCCAGCGACTGCTCCCCAGGGGACACTGGCCATGTCAGGAGCCATGTTTTGTTTTCACAGCCGGGGAAAAAGAGCCCTGACCTCTCGTGAGTGGAGGCCAGGGATGCTTCTCAGTGTCCTAGAGGGCACAGGACAGCCCCCCTAAAGAGCTGTCCAGCCTCAAATGTCAACTGCACCGAGGCTAGGAAACCCTGTGATCAGTGTATATATGTACCGAAGGCATGAAACAGGGTATAGACAAAAGAAGGCAAAATAGAAGGGTCCAGCATCGCTAATTACACAGACTTACGTACCTGGCCCTTGCTCCCCCTCATCATGCCAGAGGCTGAGACGCTGCAGCCCCAGCCCCGACCCACCTTGCCTTTGTGGGTCTCCTGCAGCCAGTGCCGGAGCTGGATCAGGCAGCTCTCCTGCATGGGTGTGAGGTGGCCCAGGCATCTCTCAATGTACTCTGCGTCCAGCTTGTCCCCTGGAGGAGAAGAGGGGGTTAAGAAAAAGCAGGTGACGCTGCGTCGTCTAACCCTTTCTAGAATCCTCACTCCACTGGCTGCCTTGAATCCGAAACGTAGTTCCAAGTGCAGAATAGTCCTTTCACCAAGAAGCCGCTGGTCTTCACGTCTTCTAGAGTTTCCGACCCATTTCCAAATGATTTTGAAAACACCAGTGGGGGCGTGCCTGAATCTCACAGTGGTGAGTGATATGTCCCTTTGACCCTCAGAAACTGATAATTCCTACCCTCTGGGAATGTAAGTTGATGCAGCCCCTATGGAAAACATTATGGAGGTTCCTCCGGAGACTAAGAATAGAATCACCATATGATCAATGGCCCCAAAGAGAAAACGATCATCACGAAGTCTCAGTGAACAGGGTTAAATCTAGATTTATAGGGCATGCGCGATTTTGTATCCTAGGCTTTTTCTTTTAACAAATTATTGTGAACCTTCTAGGTTGATAAATGTCCGAATGATGACAAAGGGCTAGTGGCCTTAACATACAAAGAACTCACATAAAGCAGTAATTGATAGAAAAATAGGAAAATGGACATAGGACAAAAACAGGACTTCACCAAAAGAAAGAAAGAAAGAAAGCAAAAACATGGAACCAAACATGAAAAAATAAAACTTGACTTCATTCATGAAGGAGTGGTCGCTAGCCTACCAGGGTCGCTCTTTGCCTTTCAGAAGTTTAAAACATTTACTAATAGTCTTGGAGGACCTGGGGTGAAATCAGGAATAGATGTAGCCACATGCTTATGGAGAGAACACTAACTAGTACACCCTCTTTGCAGGCCTCATTTGTAAATCCACCAACATTAGAGTTGCCTATAACATTTGACTCAGCTAATCAACTTTTAAAATTATATACAATGTACATGCTCATGCAAATATCTTTTTAAAATTTTATTACAAAGAAGTACCATATTATTTGTATTAAAAAAAGAAAAAAAAAAATGGAGGGACTTGCCCGGCGGTTCAGACTCTGTGCTTCCACTGCACGGTTGGGAACACATGCTACACCATGCAGTTGAGTGGAGATGGGGCCCAAATAAATAAAAATAAATAAATAAAATTTAAAAAGAATGGAAACGATCAACATGTTCATCAATACGAGACTAGATGAATAATTAAAATAATAAATGGTGGTGATTTCCTCACTCAGTCCTGTCAGACTCTTGTGACCCCATGGACTGTAGCCTACCAGTCTCCTCTGGCCATGGGATTTCCCCGGCAAGAAGACTGGAGGGAGTGGATTGCCATCTTCAGAACACCTTTCAAAGATTTTGAAAACACCAGTGGGGCGTGCCTACCTTTTTCCTTGGGATAATTCCTACCCTCTGGGAATGTAAGTTGATGCAGCCCCTATGGAAAACATTATGGAGGTTCCTCCGGAGACTAAGAATAGAATCACCATATGATCAATGGCCCCAAAGAGAAAACGATCATCACGAAGTCTCAGTGAACAGGGTTAAATCTAGATTTATAGGGCATGCGCGATTTTGTATCCTAGGCTTTTTCTTTTAACAAATTATTGTGAACCTTCTAGGTTGATAAATGTCCGAATGATGACAAAGGGCTAGTGGCCTTAACATACAAAGAACTCACATAAAGCAGTAATTGATAGAAAAATAGGAAAATGGACATAGGACAAAAACAGGACTTCACCAAAAGAAAGAAAGAAAGAAAGCAAAAACATGGAACCAAACATGAAAAAATAAAACTTGACTTCATTCATGAAGGAGTGGTCGCTAGCCTACCAGGGGTCGCTCTTTGCCTTTCAGAAGTTTAAAACATTTACTAATAGTCTTGGAGGACCTGGGGTGAAATCAGGAATAGATGTAGCCACATGCTTATGGAGAGAACACTAACTAGTACACCCTCTTTGCAGGCCTCATTTGTAAATCCACCAACATTAGAGTTGCCTATAACATTTGACTCAGCTAATCAACTTTTAAAATTATATACAATGTACATGCTCATGCAAATATCTTTTTAAAATTTTATTACAAAGAAGTACCATATTATTTGTATTAAAAAAAGAAAAAAAAAAATGGAGGGACTTGCCCGGCGGTTCAGACTCTGTGCTTCCACTGCACGGTTGGGAACACATGCTACACCATGCAGTTGAGTGGAGATGGGGCCCAAATAAATAAAAATAAATAAATAAAATTTAAAAAGAATGGAAACGATCAACATGTTCATCAATACGAGACTAGATGAATAATTAAAATAATAAATGGTGGTGATTTCCTCACTCAGTCCTGTCAGACTCTTGTGACCCCATGGACTGTAGCCTACCAGTCTCCTCTGGCCATGGGATTTCCCCGGCAAGAAGACTGGAGGGAGTGGATTGCCATCTTGTTTACTAGTAAATAAATTAGAGTGCAACCACACTACAAAATACGACAAAGTGCCAAGACACATGCACTAATACAATCAGCTGTTCAAGCAGCATTAGTAAGTTAAAAAAAAGCAGACTATCAAATGGTATGTATATATGCTTCATTTGTTCAATGTAAGTTACACGTGCGTATATATGTAAAAACACGTGTGTACATTATGCATGTATATATGTCTAGATAGTTTCAGGAAGGCTGTTTCTGCCTCCTTGCAGAAGATAGGAGTCTTACTTCCTACTTCACATCTGAGCAGTTTGAGTTTTTTTCCACCATGATCAGGCATTACTCAATTAATTTAGAATGGTAATAAAGCTCCAGGAAAGGGTAGCCCTGAGGTGTCAGATCAGCCAATTCCTGATGGAGAAATAAGCCCGTTCCGGCTCTTGGGCTAGAGCAAAGCAAGAAGGCAAAGCAACCAGGGAAGGCAGGAAGCTGAGCACGACCCCAAAGGAACCCCCTGGCAACCCTCTCTACCCCCATCCCTCCCACCAGGAGTGAGCAAACCCGCTGTGGTCCCAGGGCAGACCTGGCCGGCTGGCTGAGACCTACCATCAGTACTGACCATCTCGGGAGCAGGATCCGGGGTGCTGCTGGGCCCACAGACCTCCAGGGAGCTGGGGTCCCTCAGTCCAGCCTGGGAGTGGGTGTCCTCTTCTCGGACTAGCACAGGCGTCCACCGGGGAATGTGAGAGGTGCCCTGGGAGATGAGCTCATTCAGGTAGTGCTCGATCACCTCCTTCCCCTGGAAGCCAGAGAGACACATCCGTACCACGGAAGACCGCCTGGGAGCCACCCATCCCTGGCTCTGCACCCCCAGACATGAGGCCACTGTCCAAGCAGAGATGTGTTGGAGTACTAAACACACACCGGATTTCAAAGACAGAACCAAATGAGGAATGTGAACTAGCCCACACATAGGTTTTATATTTGTAGATTTTAAGTACTGTACATTTTAAATATTTTATTTATAAAAATATTATATATATAATATTTAAAATATACAATACTTTTTTTCTTTATAATACTTTAAAATTTACAAATATAAAACCTACTCTTTTTTTTTAAAGGTGCTGAGTGGTTGGGTTTTTTTTTTAAATTTTGGCCTCATTTATTGGTCCTTTATCTATTCATTTTCATCCATCTTTATTCTTTAGCCTGTGTGGGCCTCCCATTGCAGTGGTCTCTCTCGTTGCAGAACACCAGCTCTAGGCGCATGTGCTCCAGAGCACCAGCTTGTAACTAGACACACTGGTCCAGCCACTCCACGGCATGTGGGATCTTCAGGGACCAGGGATCAAACCAGTGCCCATTGCACTGCAAGGTAGACTCTACCCACTGGACCACCAGGGAAGCCTCCTATTCTTTTCAGTATGGCATGGCAACCCACTCCAGTATGCCTGGAGAATTCCATGGACAGAGGAGCCTGGCAGGCTACAGTCCCTGGGGTCACAAAAAGTCAGACACCACTGAAGCGACTTAGCCCATATTTCTATTTGGCCACCTGATGCTATGGACATGAGTTTGAACAAGCTCCAGGAAATGGTAAAGGACAGGGAATCTTCATGTGCTGCAGTCCATGGGGTCCCAAAGCGTCAGACGTAACTTAGTGACTGAACAAGTTTTGTATTGAAACACAAGGATAAAAACATATTACTGAAATGAAGTTCCCCTGTTTTATTGCACTAACGGGACTTTACTCAGCGATGGTCTGAGGCCTTTAAACCAAGCAGCACACAGTGTCCCCCTGCCCAGAGTGTTCTCCGCACAAACCCGGGAGCATCAGGACAGTGACTCCAGGGCCCGCGTCCTGGACCAGGTGCTTTCTATCCATCATCTCACCTGACATGACTTGAGAATCAGAATTCTCCTCATTCTATGGAAGAGGAGACAGGCTGAGGAAGGTTAAGGGTCTCAAGGTTGCAGATCCTGTCTGCAGGCTCCAAGGGCTGTGTGCCTTCCTCCCCATGACTGAAGGAACCCGCCTCTTACCCGCTTGACATTGGCCGTGTACTGCTTCATGGCAATCTTCTCCAAGGCACTTTCAAAGCCAAAGAAGGACCGGATGTCGAGCGAGGCAGATTGCTCAAAGCACGTCCAGTCTTCATTCTCAGGGTGGACCTGAAAGCCAGGCAGGAGCGTCCACACAGTCTCAGTGTGGGGAACACCATGCCCTCTCCGGGGGCTCTCTTGGTGACCCGGGCCCAGCCAGAGCATGCAGTGGGCAGCATGTCCTAGCCTGGAAATACCCACAGGCAGCAGCAGTGACAAAAGGCCCTGCCCAGAGAACAATTCAAGGTCTAAACCTTAGTGAACAGAAAGCCTTCTCAGGAGTGACCAGAAGAAACTGAGTCCAATGCTCCCATCTCTTAAAAATTGTACATACATAATGATGAACTTCCCTGGTGGCCCAGTGGTTGGGAATTCGCCTTCTAATGCAGGGGACATGAGTTCAATTCCTGGTCCGGGAGGATTTTACATGCCACTGGGCAACTAAGCCTGCGCACCACAACTACTGAGCCCATGGACCCTAGAGTCTATACTCTGCAACAAGAGAAGTCACGGCAATAAGAAGCCCCCATACTGTAACAAGGGAGTAGCTCATCCCCCTTGCCACAATTAGAGAACGCCCACGTGAAGCAATGAAGATCCAGCACAGTCAAAAATAAAATAAACTCCAAAATAATTTTTTAAATTATACATACACATATGTAATATAATTTTTTAAATTTTGGCCTCTTTTATTCTTTTTTTATTCATTTATTTTCAACCATCTTTATTCTTTGGCCTGTGTGGGTTTCCCATTGCTGTTGCCTCTTTACAGAGCGCCGGCTCTGGGCTCATGTGCTCCAGAGCGCTGGCACACAATTGGACACACCGGTCCAGCTGCTCCGCAGCACATGGGATTTTCCTGGGTCAGGGATCAAACCGGTGCCCCTTGCACTGCAAGGCGAACTCTTTACGCACTGGACCACCAAGGAAGCCTGATATATTTAAATAACCCTTTTATATATCATAATAAATTATACATAAATACTATATGGCATATTTTTCAATATATTTATCATGAAAGTGTTAGTCACTCAGTGGTGTTCAACTCTTTCCGACCCTATGGACTGTCCATGGAATTCTCTCGACAAGAGTACTGGAATCGAGCGAGGCAGATTGCTCAAAGCACGTCCAGTCTTCATTCTCAGGGTGGACCTGAAAGCCAGGCAGGAGCGTCCACACAGTCTCAGTGTGGGGAACACCATGCCCTCTCCGGGGGCTCTCTTGGTGACCCGGGCCCAGCCAGAGCATGCAGTGGGCAGCATGTCCTAGCCTGGAAATACCCACAGGCAGCAGCAGTGACAAAAGGCCCTGCCCAGAGAACAATTCAAGGTCTAAACCTTAGTGAACAGAAAGCCTTCTCAGGAGTGACCAGAAGAAACTGAGTCCAATGCTCCCATCTCTTAAAAATTGTACATACATAATGATGAACTTCCCTGGTGGCCCAGTGGTTGGGAATTCGCCTTCTAATGCAGGGGACATGAGTTCAATTCCTGGTCCGGGAGGATTTTACATGCCACTGGGCAACTAAGCCTGCGCACCACAACTACTGAGCCCATGGACCCTAGAGTCTATACTCTGCAACAAGAGAAGTCACGGCAATAAGAAGCCCCCATACTGTAACAAGGGAGTAGCTCATCCCCCTTGCCACAATTAGAGAACGCCCACGTGAAGCAATGAAGATCCAGCACAGTCAAAAATAAAATAAACTCCAAAATAATTTTTTAAATTATACATACACATATGTAATATAATTTTTTAAATTTTGGCCTCTTTTATTCTTTTTTTATTCATTTATTTTCAACCATCTTTATTCTTTGGCCTGTGTGGGTTTCCCATTGCTGTTGCCTCTTTACAGAGCGCCGGCTCTGGGCTCATGTGCTCCAGAGCGCTGGCACACAATTGGACACACCGGTCCAGCTGCTCCGCAGCACATGGGATTTTCCTGGGTCAGGGATCAAACCGGTGCCCCTTGCACTGCAAGGCGAACTCTTTACGCACTGGACCACCAAGGAAGCCTGATATATTTAAATAACCCTTTTATATATCATAATAAATTATACATAAATACTATATGGCATATTTTTCAATATATTTATCATGAAAGTGTTAGTCACTCAGTGGTGTTCAACTCTTTCCGACCCTATGGACTGTCCATGGAATTCTCTCGACAAGAGTACTGGAATCGGGAGTCACTTCCTTGTCCAGGGGATCCTCCCGACTGAAAGATCAAACCCAGGTCTCCTGCATTGCAGGCAGATTGTTTACCGTCTGAGCCACCAGAGAAGCCCCACCTATAATAATACACGCATCGATTTCAGCTGTGTCTGTGAACGTCCGATGTAAGGAGTGTCCCGCGCCCTTTCTGCCGTCTCCCAGCGAGGGCGGGACCGGTCAGGACCCCATGGGCTCAGCCCGCTGTGGGTGCCGGAGTTCCCGGGGCTCACCGTGTAGCTGCAGCTCTCCTTGACCACCACGCGGTTGGCGAAGGTCTCGTTGTGCGCTTCGATGAGGAGCGTCCTCTCCTTCCAGTTCAAGACGTTTCTTTGCACGAAGACCACGTGCTCCACGCCTGCAATCTGCACGGAAGAGGCAGCAGGGTTGTGTGGGCCTGGACGTGTGGTGGGAGCTGGGGGCGCGAACAGGGACGACTGATTCACCCCCAGACCCCAGGAACCCCGGGGCCCCTCCCTGCCCACCAGCCCAGCCTGCACCCCTGCAGCCCCAGATTCGTGGGTCCCTGGCCCTCATGGCCCATGCCAACCCACCAGCAGAAGTGCGCATCCAGACAGCACCCACCTTCCCCTCCACCTCCCGGGCCCTGGGACTCCCTCTCGGGTCTAGTCCGTCTCAGCCGAGCCTCCCTGCCCTCCTCTCCCCTGGACTCCCTCCAACACACTTGCCCCCAAGCCTGAACTGGCTCTCCTGTCCCAGGGCCCCTTCTGCCTTCCTGCACCCCTTCCAGTCCCTCCTCCGCGGGGTCCCAGGTTCTCCAGGACCCCCTCCGCGCCCACCTTCCTCAGCAGCCGCGGGGCCTCCACCCGCAGCCGGCAGCTCCGCTCCACCACGTGCACAGCCCCGTCCGCGCTGCGGGACTCGCGCAGGACCTCGCTGCCCAGGAAGACCGGGATCTGCGGGCAGGAGGGGAAGCGCTTCTCATAGGCCTGGGAAAGGAGGGGTGGGGTGGGGGTCGGGTGAGCGCCAAGGGGGCTGAGGGCGGCCAGAACACAGCCTCCCTCCCGCTCAGACTTAGCTGGGCTCTTGTCTCAATTCTACCAGAAAGGCACCCCGGCCAGTGGAAAGAGCAGTGACCGCTGACCCTATTACCACGACCTTTCTCTTCACATCTCTTCTGGAGCAGTGATCCAGGCTTGCCTGAGGGCTAATTTGGAAAATCACATTTTGACTCTTAGCGTTTTTGCCCTCGGAAGGTAGAGTGGGCTAGCTTGGAGCATTTTAAAAGAAGGCATCTTTTAGAAAATAAAAATGACGAAGTCAGCACCCCTTCAGGATGAAAACAACAAACACTCAACAAACTGGGAAGAGAAAGAAACTTGCTCAACCTGATAAATGGTTAGTCCTTCAGTCCTGTTGGACTCTTCTGACCCCAGGGACTGTCGCCCGCCAGGCTCCTCTGTCCATGGGATTCTCCAGGCAAGAGTACTGGAGTGGGCTGCCATTTCCTTCTCCAGGGGATCTTCCCGACCCAGGGATCAAACCCCAGTCTCCTGCATTGCAGGCAGATTCTTTTTACCATCTGAACCACCAGGGAAACCCACCTGATAAAAAGTACATACAAAAACTCCAGTTAATATCATGTTCAGTGGGGGAAAGATTGACTCTCTTCCCTAAGTTCAGGAACTAGGCAGGGATGTCTGCTTGCAACATTGTCCTGGAGGTTCTCGCCAGGGGTGGTCCAGTGGGTAAGGAGTCCGCCTTGCAGGGCAAGGGGCACCAGTTCAATCCCTAGCCCAGGTCTGGTCCCTGCCTCAGTGTGTCCAGCTGCGAGCCAGTGTCTGGAAAACGTGTGCCCAGAGTGGTGCTCTGCAGCTAGAGGGGCCACTGCAATGGAGGGACCACGCAGGTCAAAGAATATAGATAGATGAAAATAAACTAACTTTTTACAAAATAAAAGAGGCCAAAAATTTTTTTAAAGAAATTTAAAGTATCCACATTGGAGGACGAGAGGCCAGTTCCAGAAATGCCAGAGTCAGAGCCTCCATGGGGAGTCAGGAGCAAGGGCCGGAGGGGATAGGGGCGTGCGGGCACCCGGGGCTGACAGCATTCAAGCAGGGTCTGCTCCAAGATCCTGTCCAGTCTGATGTCCCGGAATTAGGATCAAAGTGAGTCCCCAAAATAGTGCCCGCATCTGAGGATGCACACCTCCTCCCCATCCCTCCAGGCTCCTGGCTGGGGGAGGGGCGAAGGGCAGACGTAGGGGAGGGGCGAGGAAGAAATGCTTGCTTGTCACTCAGGGTCCCAGGAGGCCATCCCAGCACCTCCTCCTCCAAAAGGACAGGAGGCTGCTTTCACATGTAGAGGCCGGTTGCTTTAGGCAAACACACGAGGATTCGAGTATCTCTCCTCGAGGAAGAACGCACAGTGAGGTACCTGGGGATCTGCACTCAGAGGGCTGGCTAGAAAGGCCGCCTGAGAACAGTCCCCATGCCCCACACCTCAGGCTTCCTTGAACGCTCCCTCGGGAAAGGCATTTCAGACGTCTCTGGTGGTCCAGTGGTAAAGACTCCACCTTGCAATGCAGGGGACACGGGTTCAATCCCTGGTCTGGGACAATTCGACGTGCCGCAGGGAAACTAAGCCCCGTTTGCCACCACCACCGAGCCTGGGCTCTCAAGCCCGTGCTCCACCGCAAGAGAAGCCCCTGAGCAGAGCAACTAGAGAGTAGCCCCGCTCACCGAAACTAGAGAAAGCCCCTGCGCCGCAACGAAGACCCAGTGCAGTCAATAATTAATAAGAATAAAATTAAACCACAAAGGAAGGTATTTCCCCACTAAAGATGCTGCAGGAATAGAACTTGGGGTGGGGTCAGGCAGCTGGTTTGACACCCAACTCCACCTCCTCCCAAGGAAAAGGCAAGTCCTTTCTTATCTCTAAACCTGTTTCGTCACCTGGAAACTGGGCACAGACCAGAGGGAGTATCTCAGGCAGAGTCTGGCACATAGTAACCACCCAGGATTTTTATTCCTCAAGCAACAGGACTCAAATGGTGGTACAGCACAGGTTTTAAAGAATCGCCAACAACTGTCTCGCAGCCCCTTCTGAGTAGAGGGAGTAGGAGAACTGGGCTCGGCCCACCTCTGTGATGGGCAGAGGGAGGCTGACATTTTTTGAAACTATATGGAGAGAAAGGTGTGTGTGTGTGTGTGTGTGTTAGAACTGCTCAGTTTGCGTTTCTGCTACCTTCTTACTGGGTGACCTTGGGCAAGTCATTTGCCCTCTCTAAGTCTGTCTCCTCTTCTGTAAATTGGGCTGGTGGTAAGGATGCCACTAGAGGGCGTCTCAGGTGCATGGTGAGCCTCAACCCTGCTCCCCCAGCTGTGTGCTTTCTTTCCCTAATCTTTTAAAGGGTATCCTCATTTGACAAATGAGGAAACTGGAGTTCAGAGAGGCTAAGTAACTTATCCAAGGTCACACAGTGCAAAATGGTAAACCTGGATTTGAATCCTCGGCTGACGCGGCCCCCACTCTCTCAATAACCCCTTGCTCAACAGCTTCAAAAAACCGCCCAAGTGTTCCAAACTTGCTAATGGCCCAAACAACCCCAAGAAAGGGGATCAGGGAGACAAACGACAGGCCGTGAGTCAGTGCACACAGCCAGCCGAGCCTCAATGACTTCCTGTGTAACAAACCTCTTATTGGAAAAGCCCCATCTGGAGCCCCCAGATAACAGCAGGGCTGATCCGAGCGGTAGAGAGTGGCTCGCCACAGCTCTCCCCCACTGAGGAGGAAGGCACTGCTATTTCAACCACAGAGCCTCCCCCATGCACTGGGGAGACCCCAGAGCCCAGGGTCTGCGTCCCTGGTGCTCACAGAGTGAAGAATCTGCCTGCAAGGAGGGAGATCTGGGTTCACTCCCTGGATGATCCCCTGGAGAAGGGAAAGGTTTCCCACTCCAGTAGTCTTGCCTGCAGAATCCCATGGACAGAGGAGCCTGGTGAGCTACAGTCCATGGAGTCACAGAGTCGGACACGACTGAAGCAATGAAGCACAGAGCCCAGGGAAGGCAGAGGGCCCTGAAGTAAGGAATCGACCCCAGTGCCAGTTCTCCAGGGTCAGAGGCTGTCAGCTGGAGACTCCCCAGGCCTGTGAGGACTGGCCTTAGACACTGTCGTTACGGTGACATTTACGGAGGGCTGACTGCGCCACCGTGTCCTCACGACATCCTGTTGGGGTGGAGACTAGTATGTCCCCGTTTTACAGATGAGCAGGTTGAGGCTCAGGAAAGCAGAGTGACCTGTCTCTGACATCACAGGACCGCTAAGTGGAGGGGCTGGGCGCAGGCTCCACCGGGCAGACCTCTAACCCTGGACTACCTTGTCCGACCTCTCAGGGACGTTGGTAAATTGGGCTGGTGGTAAGGATGCCACTAGAGGGCGTCTCAGGTGCATGGTGAGCCTCAACCCTGCTCCCCCAGCTGTGTGCTTTCTTTCCCTAATCTTTTAAAGGGTATCCTCATTTGACAAATGAGGAAACTGGAGTTCAGAGAGGCTAAGTAACTTATCCAAGGTCACACAGTGCAAAATGGTAAACCTGGATTTGAATCCTCGGCTGACGCGGCCCCCACTCTCTCAATAACCCCTTGCTCAACAGCTTCAAAAAACCGCCCAAGTGTTCCAAACTTGCTAATGGCCCAAACAACCCCAAGAAAGGGGATCAGGGAGACAAACGACAGGCCGTGAGTCAGTGCACACAGCCAGCCGAGCCTCAATGACTTCCTGTGTAACAAACCTCTTATTGGAAAAGCCCCATCTGGAGCCCCCAGATAACAGCAGGGCTGATCCGAGCGGTAGAGAGTGGCTCGCCACAGCTCTCCCCCACTGAGGAGGAAGGCACTGCTATTTCAACCACAGAGCCTCCCCCATGCACTGGGGAGACCCCAGAGCCCAGGGTCTGCGTCCCTGGTGCTCACAGAGTGAAGAATCTGCCTGCAAGGAGGGAGATCTGGGTTCACTCCCTGGATGATCCCCTGGAGAAGGGAAAGGTTTCCCACTCCAGTAGTCTTGCCTGCAGAATCCCATGGACAGAGGAGCCTGGTGAGCTACAGTCCATGGAGTCACAGAGTCGGACACGACTGAAGCAATGAAGCACAGAGCCCAGGGAAGGCAGAGGGCCCTGAAGTAAGGAATCGACCCCAGTGCCAGTTCTCCAGGGTCAGAGGCTGTCAGCTGGAGACTCCCCAGGCCTGTGAGGACTGGCCTTAGACACTGTCGTTACGGTGACATTTACGGAGGGCTGACTGCGCCACCGTGTCCTCACGACATCCTGTTGGGGTGGAGACTAGTATGTCCCCGTTTTACAGATGAGCAGGTTGAGGCTCAGGAAAGCAGAGTGACCTGTCTCTGACATCACAGGACCGCTAAGTGGAGGGGCTGGAGCGCAGGCTCCACCGGGGCAGACCTCTAACCCTGGACTACCTTGTCCGACCTCTCAGGGGACGTTGGCTACATCATGAATGTCGTGGATGGGAAATCCTGAGTCCCGCTGGCCCTCTGCCTGTGGCAGGACACAGGGTCTTCCAGGATCGTTCCTGTGTGGAGACCAGCTCGTTTCATCACCTGCTGAGAACCGCAGACGCTGACCTGATTGCTGTCCCCACCAGCAAGGCCTGAGCTTCTCCCTGCTGGATGAATACATGGGGTAGCCTCCTCAGGGACGCAGGGTAGCAGAAAGATTTGGTTTCAGTCCTTCTGCCAAGTGGCTGGAGAGGGACAACCACACCTGCCAGCTCAGAAAGGAAGCTGCCCAAGGCTCAGAACACACCCGGGCAGGGATGGAGCTGGGGCAGCAGAGGCCAATGGAAACTGCCAGTGAAGGCCTTCCCCGGGCTGCCCGGGCTGCCCGAATCTGCATCAACGCCCTGAGCATGTGGAGATGTGAGCTTGGGTTCCTAGCCGGACTCGTCCATCTCTGAGCTGGGTCAGCTTTAAATGTAGATGTATGTGACTGGATCAGGTCTTAGTTTCAGCGTGTAGGCTTAGTCTCCCCAGGGCCTGTGGGATGTTAGTTCCCCAACCACGGAGCAAACTAGCTTCCCATGCATTAGAAGGTAGATTCTTAACCACGGGGCCACCAGAGAAGCCCCAGAGCCGGGCAACCCTAAGCATGCATTTATGGCCTTTCTTGTTTCTCCCTGTGTGCTTAGTCACTCAGTCCTGTTATTTGTGACCCCATGGACTGCAACCCGCCAGGCTCCTCTGTCCATGGGATTCCCCAGGCAGGAATACTGGAGTGGGTTGCCATTCCCTTCTCCAGGGGATCTTCCCAACCCAGGGATCCAACCCAGGCCTCCCGCATCCCAGACAGATTCTTTACTACTTAAGCCACCAGAGAAGTCCCGTTTCTCCCTGAGGCTCATCTATAAAGGGAAGTGTCATGAAACCTCCGTGGTTTCTTGAATGCTCCATGGATCCAGTTCCCTTCTTTCCTGTCTCACCGTTGCTGAAAGAAAAAGTCATCAGCCCTGAATCCCTAGTGAGAGTCACAAGGCCTAGCACGTGTCAACACTCAGTAAACATTACATGACAAGTGAGTGAATGACCGTGCAGCTTAGCCGTGAAGGGCGTGGACTCTGGGCTTGGGTCTGAAGCTCCATTCGGTTTCTTAACAGCTCTGTGGCCTTGAGCAAGCCTTCAAGCAACTCAGTTCCTTCCTTCGTTTGTAAAAAGGAGAATAAGTATCCTAGCTCCCTGAGTGGTTGGGGGAATGAAGGAGTCCATTTTTGGTTAAGTGCTGAAGACAGGGCCTGGCCCATGATTCTTTCCATGGAAACATTTGTTCAATAAATTTAAATTTTAAAAAAGAGTGAGATTCTATAAAGTACAGAGAAGCTATTTCTGCTAATCACTTGACAGCTGCTCTCTCCTCCCCGCCCTCCTTCCTTCCTGCTCTTCCTCATGCAAATTCAAAAGAAGCTGTAACGCTGCTTGCCCCAAACCTTCTGCCAAGAGTGGGGAAGGAATATGCAAACCGCACCCATGTGTTCCAGGTGGAAGCCTCACCTTCCCTTTCCTGCTGCAGGCTGGATCCCCGTCACCACCCCACAGAGTACCCACCCCATCACACTCCTCGGGGCACTTCCTCCTCCGTCCCCAGCTGCAAGCCCGGGAGACCCCAGGACTGATGCATCCATCCTCTCAGCTCCCTCCTACTATTTAAAATTTGTGATATAATTCTCATACCATAAAACGCACCGTTTTAAAGTATACCATTCAGCAGACTTTACTCGAACATTCACAAAGCTGTGTGACGATCACCAGTGTCTAATCCCAGAGCGCTTCGTCAAGCCCCAAAGAGACCCCACACTGTCACCATCACTCCCCATGATCTCCCGGCCCAGCCCAGACCTTGGCAACCACTAATTCACTTCTTTTAAGATTTTTTTTTTTTTAGTGTGGACCATTTTAAAGTCTTTACTGAGTTTGTTACAATATTGCCTTATTGCTTTGTTTTCTTTTTGGGGGGGATTAGTTCCCTGATCAGAGATCGAGCCCACATCCCTGCACCCTTTGTCCCGAGGCTCAAAAAGGGTGTCAAACCTTTCTTGAATGCTCCATGGATCCAGTTCCTTCTTTCCTGTCTCACAGTTGCTGAAAGAAAAGTCATCAGCCCTGAATCCCTAGTGAGAGTCACAGGCCAGCACGTGTCAACACTCAGTAAACATTACATGACAAGTGAGTGAATGACCGTGCAGCTTAGCCGTGAAGGGCGTGGACTCTGGGCTTGGGTCTGAAGCTCCATTCGGTTTCTTAACAGCTCTGTGGCCTTGAGCAAGCCTTCAAGCAACTCAGTTCCTTCCTTCGTTTGTAAAAAGGAGAATAAGTATCCTAGCTCCCTGAGTGGTTGGGGGAATGAAGGAGTCCATTTTTGGTTAAGTGCTGAAGACAGGGCCTGGCCCATGATTCTTTCCATGGAAACATTTGTTCAATAAATTTAAATTTTAAAAAAGAGTGAGATTCTATAAAGTACAGAGAAGCTATTTCTGCTAATCACTTGACAGCTGCTCTCTCCTCCCCGCCCTCCTTCCTTCCTGCTCTTCCTCATGCAAATTCAAAAGAAGCTGTAACGCTGCTTGCCCCAAACCTTCTGCCAAGAGTGGGGAAGGAATATGCAAACCGCACCCATGTGTTCCAGGTGGAAGCCTCACCTTCCCTTTCCTGCTGCAGGCTGGATCCCCGTCACCACCCCACAGAGTACCCACCCCATCACACTCCTCGGGGCACTTCCTCCTCCGTCCCCAGCTGCAAGCCCGGGAGACCCCAGGACTGATGCATCCATCCTCTCAGCTCCCTCCTACTATTTAAAATTTGTGATATAATTCTCATACCATAAAACGCACCGTTTTAAAGTATACCATTCAGCAGACTTTACTCGAACATTCACAAAGCTGTGTGACGATCACCAGTGTCTAATCCCAGAGCGCTTCGTCAAGCCCCAAAGAGACCCCACACTGTCACCATCACTCCCCATGATCTCCCGGCCCAGCCCAGACCTTGGCAACCACTAATTCACTTCTTTTAAGATTTTTTTTTTTTTAGTGTGGACCATTTTAAAGTCTTTACTGAGTTTGTTACAATATTGCCTTATTGCTTTGTTTTCTTTTTTTGGCCACAAGGCATGTGGGATCTTAGTTCCCTGATCAGAGATCGAGCCCACATCCCTGCATTGGCCCATAAATTTACTTTTCGCCTCTCTCTACAGATTTGCCTTTCCTGGACATCTTATGCGAATGGAATCATAACCTAACTGTTGTTTTGGTATCTGACTTCCTTCACTGAGCATCATGTTCTCGAGGTTCATTCATGTTGTTGCTGTATCTGGTCTTTATTCCTTTTCATGGCTGCATACTATTCCACTGGGTGGCTCTTCCATATCTTGGTAGAGCTGCTGCAGGAGCCATAAGACACTCAATGGCAGTAGTGTCATCCCAACTGATGAAGGGAAGTGGCGTGGGAGAACCAGGGTGACATTGCCCTGGAGTCTTTTGAAATGGCTGCTATATACGATCTGTAGAAACAGCTGTCCCCATGTGGCCCTGTAGCTGAGCATGCCTGCCTACTAAGTCGCTTCAGTCATGTCCGACTCATTGTGACCCCGTGGACTGTAGCCTACCAGGCTCCTCAGTCTATGAGATTCTCCAGGCAAGAAGACTGGAGTGGGTGGCCACTTCCTGTAGCTGAGCAACCTGCTGCTATTCCAATCCAAGTCGGCTCAGGAGACAAAAAATGATGCAAAGTGTCAGTAGGACCCTGCAGGGGGCAAGACTGGGATGTGGTGAAGTGGCAGAGACAAAACATGAAGTTTAGAGGCTGCCCCTGCCCCATGCCAGCAGGGTGACCTCAACTTAACCTGAGACTCAGTTTCTTCAGAAAAAAGAAAAAGAGGGCTTCTCTGGTGGTCCAGTGGGTAAAGATAACGCCTTGCAGTGCAAGGGGCATCGGTTCAATCCCTGGCCCGGAAGGAACCCACATGCTACAGAGCGGCTGGATGGGTGTGTCCAATTACGAGCTGACACTCTGGAGCGCATGCGCCCACAGCCGGTGCTCTGCAGCGAGAGGCCACTGCAACGGGAGGCCCACACAGGCCAAAGAATAAAGATGGATGAAAATAAATAAATAAATAAAACAATAAAAGAGGCCAAAATTTAAAAAAAGAATGATGATGATGACGATGATATCAACTTTGTAAAGGTTACTGAAAAGATTAAAGGGAGACAAGATATGTAATCATGTAGCAGAGTGCCAGGCATATATATATATATTCTTTAATGAGTAACAGTAAACCAACAGGGACCTGAATTGATTCATACAACCATGTTCATAGAAACCAATAGCCAAAAAGTGAAAACAACCCAAATGTCCACTGATGAATGAATGAACAGTTAAACACAACACGGTCCAGTCACACAGTGAAATATTATACAGCCAGAAAAGGAATGCCATCCTGACACAGGCTACGACACAGATGAACCTTGAAAATGTAGCACTCAGCGAAAGAAGCCCGGCACAGAACAAATATCCTACGTGTCCACTTTTATGAGGTCCCGAGACGCATTAGATTCATGGAGACAGAAAGTCAAATGGTGGTTGCCAGGGACTCGGGAAGGGGCAATGGGGAGCTAGTGTTTCACGGGGACAGAGTTTCAGTTTGGGAGGATGAACAGGTTGTGCCAATGATGACAGTGATGGGCGCTCAGCAGTGTGACTGCACTCGATGCCGCTGAACTGCACCCCTGAAACGGCAGATTTTGTGTTACATGTGTTTTAACACAGTTTTTGGAAAAGGTAAGCCATCTTGTGGGTGGTTTATGGCTCTACCAGATCGGGATTTGCAACAGGGCTTTGGGTCTGTGTTTATCTGTTTATAATCAACACTTCTGTCTCTAGGTCTGCCTCCTTCAAAACATGAAGTTTAGAGGCTGCCCCTGCCCCATGCCAGCAGGGTGACCTCAACTTAACCTGAGACTCAGTTTCTTCAGAAAAAAGAAAAAGAGGGCTTCTCTGGTGGTCCAGTGGGTAAAGATAACGCCTTGCAGTGCAAGGGGCATCGGTTCAATCCCTGGCCCGGAAGGAACCCACATGCTACAGAGCGGCTGGATGGGTGTGTCCAATTACGAGCTGACACTCTGGAGCGCATGCGCCCACAGCCGGTGCTCTGCAGCGAGAGGCCACTGCAACGGGAGGCCCACACAGGCCAAAGAATAAAGATGGATGAAAATAAATAAATAAATAAAACAATAAAAAGAGGCCAAAATTTAAAAAAAAAAGAATGATGATGATGACGATGATATCAACTTTGTAAAGGTTACTGAAAAGATTAAAGGGAGACAAGATATGTAATCATGTAGCAGAGTGCCAGGCATATATATATATATTCTTTAATGAGTAACAGTAAACCAACAGGGACCTGAATTGATTCATACAACCATGTTCATAGAAACCAATAGCCAAAAAGTGAAAACAACCCAAATGTCCACTGATGAATGAATGAACAGTTAAACACAACACGGTCCAGTCACACAGTGAAATATTATACAGCCAGAAAAGGAATGCCATCCTGACACAGGCTACGACACAGATGAACCTTGAAAATGTAGCACTCAGCGAAAGAAGCCCGGCACAGAACAAATATCCTACGTGTCCACTTTTATGAGGTCCCGAGACGCATTAGATTCATGGAGACAGAAAGTCAAATGGTGGTTGCCAGGGACTCGGGAAGGGGCAATGGGGAGCTAGTGTTTCACGGGGACAGAGTTTCAGTTTGGGAGGATGAACAGGTTGTGCCAATGATGACAGTGATGGGCGCTCAGCAGTGTGACTGCACTCGATGCCGCTGAACTGCACCCCTGAAACGGCAGATTTTGTGTTACATGTGTTTTAACACAGTTTTTGGAAAAGGTAAGCCATCTTGTGGGTGGTTTATGGCTCTACCAGATCGGGATTTGCAACAGGGCTTTGGGTCTGTGTTTATCTGTTTATAATCAACACTTCTGTCTCTAGGTCTGCCTCCTTCCCCCACTGGTTCCCCAGTGGCCTCCTAGCACACCGGGGACACTGTAGACACGCAGCCAGTATTTGTCGAAGGAGGAAAGGAAAGAAAGAAAGAGGGAGGGAGGGGAGGAAGGAAGGGGGAGCAGTTTCAGGGGAAGAAAACAGGAAGCTGGTCCATCCTCACATAGCTATACCTAGAAGAGCAGGTGAAGCAGACCAGGCCCCCCTGTCAGCGACAGTGGGCTTCTGTTCACACTCGCGGGCATGCTGAGGGAGGCACACAGCCCAGAGGATGACCTGTGCCTCAGTATCTCTTCATGCCCCTCAATAGAAGAGCGAGGTTCTGGAAAGTGCCAGTATACAGGCCAGTAGCTGCCGGAGCGGCTCCCCTCTGTGGTCACAACAGCGGCGCATCCTCAGTTACTGGTCAGTGCATCCGTCTCAGACAGGTGCGGGAGAGCGGTTCGGCCTGTTTGTCTCAGGTTCCCACTCCCGAGACGGTGGCCTGAGGCACGGTTAGCCGGACTTGATGCTTATTCGTTCCTGCGTCTGTCCCCTCCTCAAACAACAGGGCCTCCCTTGGCCTGGCCTCCCCTGACCTGGGGGGGCCCACAGCCCATCTGCCCAGCCTGGACCCTGCACGAAAGCCTGCTGTGGCTTCTCACCGGCTCGTAGGGAGCGGCGGGCTGGGGCACTCTCCTGCTCCGAACACACTCAGTGCCCACCGACTTCTGCGTCAGCTGGGAGCCCTGACGGTTCAGGGACAGGCAGGGCGGCAGCGAGGCCAGCCCGGAGCGTCTTGACGTTGAGTGCTGTGTCAGGATGGTGACGCGAAGCTCCAGTTTAGATTTTCCAAGTATCTCAGGAAGGCACTGGCCTCGGACACCTCTGCTCTCCCAAGTCGGGAAAGGAAACCCCTCCTCCAATCCACTTTCCACACCTTCCCAAAGCTCCCAAGGTCCTGGAAGAGACGAACGGAGCCCCGTAGACTAACAGGAACCCAACTAAGCCACATTCATTTCTTCAGATAGACAACATAGGCCCCAGGGGCCCTTGCACAAATGGGTGGGACGCTCCTTCCCCCAACCCCTCACTATCCAGTGCAGCTGACTTAAAACACACCTGGCTGGTGACCAATGGGCCCTTCTCCGTGTTCCTGCATGCACGTGGCCTCAGTCAGTCGTGTCCAACTCTTCACAGCTCTATAGACTGTAGCCCTCCAGGCTCCTCTGTCCAAGGGATTCTCCAGGCCAGCATAGTGGAGTGAGTTTCCATACCCTGTGTCAGGGGATCTTCCCAATCCAGGGATCTAATCCTGCACTGCAGGCTGATTCTTTACTGCTGAGCCACCAGGGAAGCCCCTATGTGTTTAAGCAATGCCTTATTCTCTCTTCCACAGCTACAAACCCTGCTACATGGCATTCCTTGGAATGACTTTCTCTCTCTCTCTCTCTCTCTCTCTCTTACACACACACACACACACACTCTGCAAGCTCTATGAGGGCAGGAAGGCACCATGTCAGGAGAACCAAGTCGAGACAGAAAGAGAACAAGACAGACAAGGTCTCCGTATTTCTGAAGCGTAATCTAATGAAAAAGACCATATAAGCAAACAAGCAAATTCACAGAATAATGACGCATTTCCAAAAAAGTGCTAAGAATGACACTAGTTTGTACCCCTGGCACCTGGCACAGTGCTTAGCACACAGTGGAAACTTAATAAATTTTTGTGGAAGGCATTTTTGCATCGATTAACACATGGATTCACAACTGAATGAGGGCGAAAGTTGATTCCAGAGTCCTCTGAAATTAGAAGATGACCTGGCTGGGCAGTGGCCTCGGACACACCTCAGTGCCCACCCGACTTCTCGTCAGCTGGGAGCCCTGACGGTTCAGGGACAGGCAGGGCGGCAGCGAGGCCAGCCCGGAGCGTCTTGACGTTGAGTGCTGTGTCAGGATGGTGACGCTCCAGTTTAGATTTTCCAAGTATCTCAGGAAGGCACTGGCCTCGGACACCTCTGCTCTCCCAAGTCGGGAAAGGAAACCCCTCCTCCAATCCACTTTCCACACCTTCCCAAAGCTCCCGAGGTCCTGGAAGAGACGAACGGAGCCCCGTAGACTAACAGGAACCCAACTAAGCCACATTCATTTCTTCAGATAGACAACATAGGCCCCAGGGGCCCTTGCACAAATGGGTGGGACGCTCCTTCCCCCAACCCCTCACTATCCAGTGCAGCTGACTTAAAACACACCTGGCTGGTGACCAATGGGCCCTTCTCCGTGTTCCTGCATGCACGTGGCCTCAGTCAGTCGTGTCCAACTCTTCACAGCTCTATAGACTGTAGCCCTCCAGGCTCCTCTGTCCAAGGGATTCTCCAGGCCAGCATAGTGGAGTGAGTTTCCATACCCTGTGTCAGGGAATCTTCCCAATCCAGGGATCTAATCCTGCACTGCAGGCTGATTCTTTACTGCTGAGCCACCAGGGAAGCCCCTATGTGTTTAAGCAATGCCTTATTCTCTCTTCCACAGCTACAAACCCTGCTACATGGCATTCCTTGGAATGACTTTCTCTCTCTCTCTCTCTCTTTCTCTCTCTCTCTTTCACACACACACACACACACACTCTGCAAGCTCTATGAGGGCAGGAAGGCATCATGTCAGGAGAACCAAGTCGAGACAGAAAGAGAACAAGACAGACAAGGTCTCCATATTTCTGAAGCGTAATCTAATGAAAAAGACCATATAAGCAAACAAGCAAATTCACAAAATAATGACGCATTTCCAAAAAAGTGCTAAGAATGACACTAGTTTGTACCCCTGGCACCTGGCAGAGTGCTTAGCACACAGTGGAAACTTAATAAATTTTTGTGGAAGGCATTTTTGCATCGATTAACACATGGATTCACAACTGAATGAGGGCCGAAAGTTGATTCCAGAGTCCTCTGAAATTAGAAGATGACCTGGCTGGGCAGTGGATCAGCTCCATTCTCCCAGTCCTAGAAGCAATCCAGGTGGAAAATGTTGTTTCCCTTAACCTGTTAGCAACAGGATCGAATGACAGGCTCCAGGGAACTTATTTAACCTCATTTAAGCAAGGTCCCTGCTGCTTTATTAAAACTACATCCCTAACAACGATTCCAACGGCAACTGCCGTTGGCCGGGGCTGCAAGGATCTACCCTCAGAGGCAGCTCCTTATTAATAGCCCATTTGCTAAGTTACAAGCTGTTTATCAACACAGAAGTCCAGGTCTTTAAATATTTTAACACTTAATTGCCACCGACAGCCCTCGCCTCTGTAACCCTTCTTCCGCAGGCTCAGTCAGACTCTTGCCCAGGGAAGTCTACTCCATGCCATCGCCCTTCTTAAGCTTTGCAGGATCTGAGACGACCTGAAGCCACAGGGCTATCAGCCCCACAGGGACCCCTGCTCAGTGGATGGACGAGAGGCGGGCAGGTCTTTTCTGAAGCCACCTGGGCCACGGGTGCACAGATGTATACTGTATACAGTCAGAATCAGGAATGTCTGGCTGTGAGCTCAGGCTACGGCGTCAGATTCCCTCAACTGGAATCTCTGCTATTTACTGCTAAGAATTACGGGCTGAACTGTGTGCCCTGCAAATAACTACGTTGGCGGTCAAACCCTGGGTACCTCGGAAGGCGGCCTCATTTGGAAATATGGTCTTTATGTATGACTTGGTAATCAAGTTAAAATGAGGGTCCTTTTAAAGGGTGTCCTTTTTTGGATGTACCTCGCAGGAGGAGAGCACGGCAACCAACTCCAGTATTCTTGCCTGGAGAATTCCATGGACAGAGGAGCCTGGCGGGCTGCAGTCCTTAGGATTGCAAAGAGTCAGACACGGCTGAAGCCACTGAGCATGCAGGTACACACAGTGCGCGCAGGAGCCCGAGGTCCCCGACGAGGGATGGAGCCTGTCCCCTGCAGTGGAAGTGTGGAGTCTGGACCACTGGATAGCCAGGGAAATCCCCAGGGTGTCTTTATAAATCCAGTATGAGTGGTGACCTTGTACAAGGGGGACCCTGGACCCAGAGGTGCACAGTCACAGAGGATACGCCCTGTGGAGGTGGGAGTTACGCTGCCACAAGTCAAGACACTCCGGGAGCCAGGAGAGAAGCCTGGAGCAGGACCCTCCCAAGTGCCTTCAGAGGGAGCTGCTGCTGCTGCTGCTGCTGCTGCTGCTGCTGCTCAGTCATTTCAGTTGTGTCCGACTCTGTGTGACCCTATGGACTGCAGCCCACCGGGCTCCTCCGTCCACGGGCTTCTCCAGGCAAGAATACTGCAGTGGGTTGCCATTTCCTTCTCCAGGGAATCTTCCCAACCCAGGGATGGAATGTTGGTCTCCTGCATTGCACATATATATATATAGTGGGTTTTTTTTTGAAACCCCCACGGACTGTAGCCTGCCAGGCTTCTCCATCCATGGAGTTTTCCAGGCAAGAACACTGGAGGGAATTGTCATTTCCTTCTCCGTCAGAGGGAGCACAACCCTGCTAACAGCTGGATCCTGGACGTCTGGCCTCGAGGGCCGGAAGGCAATACATTCTGTTGTTCTAAGCCACCCAGTTGTGCTGTTTTGTTACGCAGCTTTAGCAAACAAATACACTGACTTGGGGACAGTCTCCTTCACCTCTCTAAGCCTTGGTTTCCTTTTCTGCTGCAGCTGAGGCTGCTATAAAAACACTTGCCTCTGAGCTGACCTGTGGGGCTGGACACACAGAGTGTTCGTTAAACTTTCCTGGGCCATTGACATCCACTGCCCTCCATAAGCCAGGAACTGTGGGTTTTGGCTTTACTCTCCTCTGAGGGGTCCTGATGGAGTGCATGCAGGGGTGCACAGGTGCCACCCCTAGTCAGTTCCACCCCACGCTGCAACTGAGTGTTTACATGCCGCAACTAAAGATCCTGCACTCCCAGGTGGTGCAGCTGGTAAAGAGTCTGCCTGACACGAGACGCAAGAGACGCAAGATGGTCCTCTGGAGCAGGAAATGGCAACTCACCCCAGTTTTCTTGCCTGGAAAATTCCACAGACAGAGGATCCCAGTGGGCTATAGTCCATAGGGTCGCAAAGAATTGGACACAACTGAAGTGACTTAGCACATACAGGGATTATGTGAGACTTGGATACCAGCTGATTCCACTGTTTGAATTGTTTTCCTCTGCTTCCCGAGATAATACTAGCTCATTGTTCTGAACCTAATAATACAGAATGCTATCGAGAAAGGAGAAAGCAACGGTCCCTAGAATTCCAATCTTCAGAAATAGAATTCATGTCAAGGAATTTGGCCCGAATGGGAGAGAGACATCCATTTGTTGAATTAGTCACGTTTTTGAAATGAAAGAGAAAAATTAATTTTAAAAATTTTACACTGGGTCCAAAAAGGTTGCCTTCGTACTAGTTTGTAACCAATTCCACAAACCCAGTTTCAGTGGTGTGGTGGAATTTCTGCAAAGGGACGCTTTGATTCTCAAGTCTGTTTTGTTAAAACAGAAAACCCAAAAGGCCAGCTTGTCTGGTCACTCGGATGTGGTCAAAATAGCCGAGTTCATCCAAAACTTCCTTGGCATCTGACCTTAATGGAGGGCAACTGTTTCGCTGAGAAACAAAGACCGACATTAAATGCAGAAAACCTCCTTTGTGCCCACACAGCGAGCAAGTTATGTTGAGTTATGCAGCTATTTTGGGGACAATGGTGTTTTGTAAACAGTAGGCAAAGTGGCTTTGTCCAACATTGGGATAGTTTGGGGCCATTTTGCAGACAAGGACTGTGTGGAGATAAGGCGACAGAAAAATACCAATGACAAATCGGCCCAATACAGATAATATGTATCTGAAAATCTCTACTTCCTGTTGTGCCCACAGTATTTATCCATCAGCACCTGAAGATTATTAACAGCTACAGGAGCTGAGTCCTTCTTCCTTCAGTTATGGACTCAAAGCGGATGAACTAAGCCTCACAAATCTCACTAGTCTTTTTTGGGGGGTGGGGCCTGCGCCCGGTGTTAGTCGCCACACGCAGGATCTCCGTTGTTGCCTATGGGGTATAGTTTCCCAGTCAGGGATTGAACCCTGGGCCACCTGCATTGGGAGCCCAGAAATTTAACCACTGCCTCACCAGGGAAGTCCTCCAACAGTCCTATTAAGACTGTCTTAAGTGCAACATTAGTGGGCATTTTTATCTTAAAATGCAATGATTGTAATTTTTTGAGAATCCTAAGCATACTAAGCGTGGCTCCGTGGTAAAGAATCTGCCTGCCAATACAGGAGACATGGATTCCATCCCTGGGTTGGAAAGATCCCCTGAAGAAGGAAATGGCCACCCACTTCAGTAGTCTTGCTTGAAACATCCCATGGATGGAGGAACCTGGCAGGCTATCACTCACGAGGTTGCAAAAGAGTCGGACACGACTTAGCTACTAAAAGAGCAACAACAGTCCTCAGCTTAGAGACAGAAACTGTAGGCTCAGAGAGGTTAAATAACTTGCCCAAGGTCACCCGGCTCCTCAAGACAACCCCAGGCCTTCTGCCGCTACTTTGCTGACCTGATGTTGTCCATCCATAACTGCACAACACGATTACTCTAAGGATGCTTTTCTATCTTTGACGTGACTATAAACATACACGTAGGTGTACTTATAGCACAGAGGTGGGGAGGACACTCACACAGAGCCATCGGCTGATAGGCAAGGCATTGGACAGAAGGCTGAGATTAAACAGCCAAGGGTGGGATGAGGTGGTGGAGGTGGATTCTGGTATTACACTTTTAATACGATCATTTATAACACCGTGTGGTGTCCAACCAGGGACAGCCCCCTGTAGTGAGCACCCACAGTGTGCCAGGCGCTGAGACGGAGGCACCAGGCACGGTTTCACTCCCTCCTCACCTCAGCCTCACTGCATGGCCCCTGTTTTATGGGGGAGGGAAGTTCCGAGAGACAGAGTGATGGCACCAAGAAGGAAATCCACATCTGCCTGACTCCAACACTGACCCTAGGGGCTACAGACCACTGATTCAGGAGGCCTAGGACCCGGGAGTCAACTCCGTGCTGCATAGTTAGCTCCTCTGTATCCTAAAAACAACTGCTCCCTGGCCCTTCCTGCCCACACGCACGCCCTCTTCCCCTGGTCTCAGCTTCCTGTAGGGGGAAGAGAGGGAGGACATAGGGGTGTTGTGATTAAAAACTCAAGGCTCTGGAGTCCACCCCTGTGGACCCCAGCCCGGTTCCACCTCTCCTCACCACAGAACTTAAGGCCATCCTTGTCCAAGTGACAGTTCAATGGAGGTAAAATGAGAATAATAAGAGCTACTGGGAATTAAACAAAACAAGGTATGTAGTAAAGACTTAGCAAATCCTCAGTGAATGGCTGCTGACAGCATTTTTGAGAATCCTGTAGGCTCAAGAGAGGTTAAATAAAACTTGCCTTGAAACATCCCATGGATGGAGGAACCTGGCAGGCTATCACTCACGAGGTTGCAAAAGAGTCGGACACGACTTAGCTACTAAAAGAGCAACAACAGTCCTCAGCTTAGAGACAGAAACTGTAGGCTCAGAGAGGTTAAATAACTTGCCCAAGGTCACCCGGCTCCTCAAGACAACCCCAGGCCTTCTGCCGCTACTTTGCTGACCTGATGTTGTCCATCCATAACTGCACAACACGATTACTCTAAGGATGCTTTTCTATCTTTGACGTGACTATAAACATACACGTAGGTGTACTTATAGCACAGAGGTGGGGAGGACACTCACACAGAGCCATCGGCTGATAGGCAAGGCATTGGACAGAAGGCTGAGATTAAACAGCCAAGGGTGGGATGAGGTGGTGGAGGTGGATTCTGGTATTACACTTTTAATACGATCATTTATAACACCGTGTGGTGTCCAACCAGGGACAGCCCCCTGTAGTGAGCACCCACAGTGTGCCAGGCGCTGAGACGGAGGCACCAGGCACGGTTTCACTCCCTCCTCACCTCAGCCTCACTGCATGGCCCCTGTTTTATGGGGGAGGGAAGTTCCGAGAGACAGAGTGATGGCACCAAGAAGGAAATCCACATCTGCCTGACTCCAACACTGACCCTAGGGGCTACAGACCACTGATTCAGGAGGCCTAGGACCCGGGAGTCAACTCCGTGCTGCATAGTTAGCTCCTCTGTATCCTAAAAACAACTGCTCCCTGGCCCTTCCTGCCCACACGCACGCCCTCTTCCCCTGGTCTCAGCTTCCTGTAGGGGGAAGAGAGGGAGGACATAGGGGTGTTGTGATTAAAAACTCAAGGCTCTGGAGTCCACCCCTGTGGACCCCAGCCCGGTTCCACCTCTCCTCACCACAGAACTTAAGGCCATCCTTGTCCAAGTGACAGTTCAATGGAGGTAAAATGAGAATAATAAGAGCTACTGGGAATTAAACAAAACAAGGTATGTAGTAAAGACTTAGCAAATCCTCAGTGAATGGCTGCTGACAGCATCCTCATTAAATATGTGCCCTTAGTAGTATTTATATTATTGTCAGTACACAAAACGACAGCAGCCGCCCAGCCCTTGGTATCCCTGTTCTCTTTCAAAGTAGCCTGAGATGAGAACAGATACACCTCAACAAGGAAAGGAAAGCCTCGTGTCTTGGTCAGTGCACACGCATTCTAGACGTTGTGATGAAGGGTGGGATGCCAGGCAGAGGGGCCCTGGTTAGAAGCTGGACCCATCAGGTCAGCAGAGTAGCTCATTTGTTCCTCCTCATCTGAGGGTTTTCCTCTCCTTCCCATCATAGTTGACCCCCTGGATCCCTCCAACTGACATGCACGGGGTCAGGGGTCACTCACCGCCATGACCAGCTCAAATGGGTGCTTGTAGACGCGGACCGGAGACTGGTATTTCTGCACCATGTTGTCGTGGGACCACCTGCGGGAGCCAGCCAGGTTGGAGTGGGCCCAGGGCCTGGGTGAGGGTGAGGGGTGAGTGGGCAGCTCCGCCCACCTGAAGCAGGAAACCTGGCCACAGCTCTGCCACGCCAGGGGCAGGCCCACCTCTCTGGCCCCACCCACACATCTTCCCAACTCTCAAACCAAGCAGACCAATGTGGGTCCCAGATTACTTCTAAACAGACCCCCAACATTTGCCCTGCCCATTACCTGATGCCCCAGACCACACTCGATCCTCAGGTGCAATCAGTACCCTCAAATTTTCCTCCATTCTCCTCCCTTCATGCTGAGAGGTCCGCGGAACCCCATACAGCCACCCAAGTGGAAACATCCCCACGATTCATTTGCTCACGCACCCAACAGCTCGTCGCTGACGTGTCCCTGAGGATCATTGCACCTGCGCTCCCGTTTTCCTCCAAGATCCCCTAACACACACACATAGTCTTCACCAAATTTCACACATACTCTCTCTGCCACACAGGCACACATGCACAACTCCCCTCTCAGACGAGACACCCTTACACACACACCCAACTTTGCACACACACCCAGCTCCCTGGAGGATGCACCTCCCCAACTCTACGGTCACACACAGTTCCCTAGATGCGCACAGACGTTCACACACATGCACACACACAAATGTAAACGCACGCACGCATGCACACCCACCCCCGAGCAAGCACAGCTCACCCTCGTTCTCGGAGTCTCCGAGGACGCAGAACAGGGGCTGCGTGAAGCTGAGCCAGCCCGGGTCCCCCGCGGCAGCCTGGCCCAGAGCGTAGTGCCTTGGGCGGGGCGCAACCGCGGCCGCTGGACCCTCAAGTCCTGGCCAACGATCGCTGAACCTGGAGCGTGCGGTCTTACACTCTGCACCCTCCAGGTTGGAACGGGAGTGGCCTGAGGGGAGCTCAGGACCCAGGACAGCGAAGATCTAGGCCAGCCCTGGATCCCTCCAACTGACATGCACGGGTCAGGGGTCACTCACCGCCATGACCAGCTCAAATGGGTGCTTGTAGACGCGGACCGGAGACTGGTATTTCTGCACCATGTTGTCGTGGGACCACCTGCGGGAGCCAGCCAGGTTGGAGTGGGCCCAGGGCCTGGGTGAGGGTGAGGGGTGAGTGGGCAGCTCCGCCCACCTGAAGCAGGAAACCTGGCCACAGCTCTGCCACGCCAGGGGCAGGCCCACCTCTCTGGCCCCACCCACACATCTTCCCAACTCTCAAACCAAGCAGACCAATGTGGGTCCCAGATTACTTCTAAACAGACCCCCAACATTTGCCCTGCCCATTACCTGATGCCCCAGACCACACTCGATCCTCAGGTGCAATCAGTACCCTCAAATTTTCCTCCATTCTCCTCCCTTCATGCTGAGAGGTCCGCGGAACCCCATACAGCCACCCAAGTGGAAACATCCCCACGATTCATTTGCTCACGCACCCAACAGCTCGTCGCTGACGTGTCCCTGAGGATCATTGCACCTGCGCTCCCGTTTTCCTCCAAGATCCCCTAACACACACACATAGTCTTCACCAAATTTCACACATACTCTCTCTGCCACACAGGCACACATGCACAACTCCCCTCTCAGACGAGACACCCTTACACACACACCCAACTTTGCACACACACCCAGCTCCCTGGAGGATGCACCTCCCCAACTCTACGGTCACACACAGTTCCCTAGATGCGCACAGACGTTCACACACATGCACACACACAAATGTAAACGCACGCACGCATGCACACCCAACCCCTAGAAAGCACAGCTCACCCTCGTTCTCGGAGTCTCCGAGGACGCAGAACAGGGGCTGCGTGAAGCTGAGCCAGCCCGGGTCCCCCGCGGCAGCCTGGCCCAGAGCGTAGTGCCTTGGGCGGGGCGCAACCGCGGCCGCTGGACCCTCAAGTCCTGGCCAACGATCGCTGAACCTGGAGCGTGCGGTCTTACACACTCTGCACCCTCCAGGTTGGAACGGGAGTGGCCTGAGGGGCCGGAGCTCTCCAGGACCCAGGACAGCGAAGATCTAGGCCAGCCCTGGCCCCACCCCCACTCAGTCCCGGCCCCGCCCCCATTCAACCTCGGCCCCACCCATATTTACACCCCAGGACAGGCCCCGCCTCAGACAGACCCCCGACTCCAGTCTTAGCTCCTCCCTTCATTCTACACATCTTTGACCACGCCCCCACCCCGGTCCTTCCTCCTGACTGACTGATGCCCCATTCAGGCCCCGCCTATATACAGTCCCGCCCCTAAAACACCTAGCCTCGGGTGACTCAGCCCCAGGAAGACCCCACCCCAAGACTATACCCTCAGTCTCGCTCTACCCTCAGGCGAGCCCTTGCCTCTCCCAGCCCAGCCTGCCCCAGTTCAGCTCACGTTTGGCCAGTTCCTTAAGTCGGTCAGCCTCCTCTGCCTGGGCTTTGAGTCCCGTCCCTCCACTGGCCACAGCCCAGAACCCTTCCGACCCCGCCCCAAGACTCCGCGGTGCATCTTTCATTTACTTGTCTCGCGCCTGTTGAGGGTCAAGACTTCGGCGCTGGAGAGTTATCAGTGAACAAAACAGGTAAAAAGTCCTTGCCCTCGTGGCGTTTACATTTCAGTTGGGGAGGCAGACCTTAAATAAATAAAGCAAATACAATACTATCTGAGATGAGGGAAAATGCCAACGTGAAAAAATAACCAAGGAAGGGGTTCAAGAAGCGAGCGGAGTGAGGGTACAGTTTAAAACAGGGTGGACTGGGAGGGTGACGCTTTCCCCATCACTCATTCTCATTTTAGCTCACACGCAAAAGTTTCCAGCCCTCAGAGGATCCCAGAGACCAGCGTCCTTTCCCTAGCCCTGTCCCTATCTGCTTGGCCTGGAGGAGCCAAGAAGTTGGCTCTGGGCAGCCCTATCATCCGTGTATTTATTTATGTGACATGTACTGAGCACCTACTATGTACCAGCACTATGTGACATCCTCCGTTTACAAGAGGGAATCAGACAGGCTCGTCTGCTCTTGAGTGACCCACAGTCCTGAGCAGGGAGAGAGTGTGCAGGGAGAGAGCGCTCTTTTTAGCAGATGTATTGTTGCACTCTGTGATAACCAGCCCGGTTTGCTTCCTTCCTAGCGTGTTTCTCTCTGTAATCATCTTATTTATTTATTTTCATGTTTTCCCCATCATGCCTCTTTTATTTATATTTATTTTCATCGATCTTTTCATTCTTTGGCATGTGTGGGCCTCCCATTGCAGCGGCCTCTGTCACTGCAGAGCACCAGCTCTGGGCGCACTGCAAGGCGAACTCTACCCACTGGACCACCAAGGGAAACCGTATATTATTTATTATTGGTTTTTTTTCCCCCCTTTTTGAAATCATCTTATTTATTCATTAATTTTATCTATTTGTAGCTTTGACCCAGGGGACTGTGAGCTCCGCGAGGGCAGAGACCTTGTCTGTCTTATTCATTTGCCCCACGTCCAAGGGGACCTGGCAGCCAGTAGGTGCTCAGTGCGTTTTGTTGATTAGGGTTATCAAAGATGGAAATGAAGCGCGCGGTTCCCATCTCTGCCACAGGTGGCAGCACACGAAAGTCCATGGCTCCTTGAGTCGCCACCAGGGGAAGCCTCGGGAGGGCTGAGAGCACAAGGGTGCAACTCCTCGCACCCCTGAGTCCAGGGTTCATCAGGGAAACGTCCGAGCTCTTCCGCTGCGCGTCGTGCAGGGTTCAGAGTAATCATTCACCCTCTTAGCTGCTGTTAAAGCACGAAGGTCGCTGAGCTGGCACGAAGTAACCACAGACAGGGATGCTAACAACTGGAAGGATAAGGCGCAGCAATCGATCCCAAACTCCCCAGCTCGGAAGACCGGCCCCTGAGCAGAGTGCATGTTGAAATGCTGATTCTCGGGCATCGCCGGAAGAGCATAGGAATCTGTTTGTTCAACAAACTTCCCAAGTGGTTCTTCCAAGTGGACACACCTGGCGATGCAGGAGACCATTCCCAGCGCTTGGGGATTCCAGGATGCTTGGACTAAACGCCGGCCCTGGGGAGGGAGGCGGGGCGTTCCTAAGTGGGGGCGGTCCCTTCTCAGGAGCTCCACCCAGATGGAGGCGCGCCCCCAGTACCCGCTTCCGCCCGGGGGGAATCTTTCTGGTCACCCCCGCTCGAGACTCCTTTGCCACAGAAGGTGACAGCTTCGGTAAACAGGAGGGCATGTGGGCCATGCAGGAGGTGGGGACAAGAAAAGCCACAAGGAGCAGAGGAGAGGCCCCGACACTGCCCGGAGGCTCCGGGTCTTCTGGCTGCAGTCAGCGCCGCCCCTGCCCGCAGCCCTTTACCGGGTGGACGCCACTGGTGGAGTGGTGGTGCTGGGGCGGAAGGGCGTGGGTACAGCGAGCTCAAAGTGGAAAATGGGGCCCAGAGGGGAATGAGAACCTTACACCCCGACTCCTTCAGCCAAGGGAAGGGCGGATTAGCAACAGCACCACCTGCCATTTACTTCTACTACAGCATGTTTTCCTTATCAGTCATTCCTACCCTTTATTTAGCACTTACTTGGCACGTGCTGTCCCAGGCACTGGGACTTCCCTGGTGGCTCAGCGGTAAAGAATCTACCTGAGTGGAGAAGATCCCTTGGAGAAGGGCACTGGCAACCCACTCTAGTATTCTTGCCTGAAGAATCCCATGGACAGAGGTGTCTGGCAGGCTCCATGAGTCTCAAAGAGTTGAACAGGATTGAAGAGGCTTAGCAGGCACGCATATTCAAACATTTAGTCTTCCCAAATAACCCCTGTAGTGACCGAAACGTTTTGGCACTCCACAGAGTTGGTGGTTGCACAACACGGTGAATGCACTGAATACCACGAAGGTCGCTGATGCTAACCACAGACAGGGATGCTAACAACTGGAAGGATAAGGCGCAGCAATCGATCCCAAACTCCCAGCTCGGAAGACCGGCCCCTGAGCAGAGTGCATGTTGAAATGCTGATTCTCGGGCATCGCCGGAAGAGCATAGGAATCTGTTTGTTCAACAAACTTCCCAAGTGGTTCTTCCAAGTGGACACGCCTGGCGATGCAGGAGACCATTCCCAGCGCTTGGGGATTCCAGGATGCTTGGACTAAACGCCGGCCCTGGGGAGGGAGGCGGGGCGTTCCTAAGTGGGGGCGGTCCCTTCTCAGGAGCTCCACCCAGATGGAGGCGCGCCCCCAGTACCCGCTTCCGCCCGGGGGGAATCTTTCTGGTCACCCCCGCTCGAGACTCCTTTGCCACAGAAGGTGACAGCTTCGGTAAACAGGAGGGCGTGTGGGCCATGCAGGAGGTGGGGACAAGAAAAGCCACAAGGAGCAGAGGAGAGGCCCCGACACTGCCCGGAGGCTCCGGGTCTTCTGGCTGCAGTCAGCGCCGCCCCTGCCCGCAGCCCTTTACCGGGTGGACGCCACTGGTGGAGTGGTGGTGCTGGGGCGGAAGGGCGTGGGTACAGCGAGCTCAAAGTGGAAAATGGGGCCCAGAGGGGAATGAGAACCTTACACCCCGACTCCTTCAGCCAAGGGAAGGGCGGATTAGCAACAGCACCACCTGCCATTTACTTCTACTACAGCATGTTTTCCTTATCAGTCATTCCTACCCTTTATTTAGCACTTACTTGGCACGTGCTGTCCCAGGCACTGGGACTTCCCTGGTGGCTCAGCGGTAAAGAATCTACCTGAGTGGAGAAGATCCCTTGGAGAAGGGCACTGGCAACCCACTCTAGTATTCTTGCCTGAAGAATCCCATGGACAGAGGTGTCTGGCAGGCTCCATGAGTCTCAAAGAGTTGAACAGGATTGAAGAGGCTTAGCAGGCACGCATATTCAAACATTTAGTCTTCCAAAATAACCCCTGTAGTGACCGAAACGTTTTGGCACTCCACAGAGTTGGTGGTTGCACAACACGGTGAATGCACTGAATACCACTGAATTGCACACAGTGAAATGGTTACTTTTATGTTATGTGAGTATACCTACCCTGAATATTCCTTGGAAGGACTGAGACTGAAGCTGAAGCTCCAATACTTTGACCACCTGATGCGAAGAGCTGACTCATTGGAAAAGACCCTGATGCTGGGGAAGATTGAAAGCAAAAAGAGAACTGGGTGGCAGAGGATGAGATGGTTAGGCAGCATCACTGACTCAATGGACATGAATTTGAGCAAATTCCAGGAGATAGTGGAGGACGGAGGAGCCTGGCATGCTGCAGTTCATGGGTCACAAAGAGTCCAACATGACTTAGCAACTGAACAAAAACAACAAGCTATACCTAAATTAAAACAAACAAAACAAAACAAAAAACCTTTTCAGGTCACAACTCTGTTAATCCTTGTTTTAGACAAGGAAATTAGGGCTCAGAAAGGTGGAGTAATTTGCCCTAGGTCACACAGCTAGTAAGGAAGTCAAACCCAGGACTTGTCCCCTCCAGCTGCAGCGGAAGTGGCCAGAAGATGTAACTTTCCCAGTCTGAGCTGCCAAAGATATCCAGGCATCCTGGTCAGGACTGAGGAGGTATCAAAAGGATGGGCTGATTCGATGGGAATGCTGGGGGCATGAAGTCACTCCCAGGGCGGGACTTTTGGTCTCCACCTGCCGCTTCCTATTGACCCTGTGAGAACGATCGAACCACAGCTGCCTTTTGGTGTGGTGGGCTTTGAAGACTCCAGAAACCATCTCACATCTGTGAATATCCCCCCACAGTTGAACTACTATTACCATTAGTAATGCATTTATTTGACTAAAACACTGGGCCCAATCCAAAGGCAGCCGCTCCCAGAGGGCATCCTGCAGGGACCTGTTCTCAGTGTGATACTGCAGGGAGTCAGGGACAGGGAGTAAGATGGTCCAGATTCCAGACCCTTGTGGAGACACAAGTGACCCTTGATCTGGGTCCTAGGGTACGTAAAGACCCTGAGAAAGTTCTGAAGTGGGAGAGGGTGGGGCTTTTTGTATGTATGTGATAAAATATACATAATGGGAGCTTCCCTGGTGGTCTAGTGGGTAGAGAGTCCGCCTTGCAGTGCAAGGGTCACTGGTTCCATCCCTGGCCCAGGAAGATCCCACATGCCATGGGGAGGCTGGACCAGTGTGTCCAATTAGGAGCCAGCGCTCTGGAACGCATGCGCCCAGAGCCAGCGCTCTGCATTGAGAGAGGCCACAGCGATGGGAGGCCCGCAGAGGCCAAAGAAAAAAGATAGATGAAAATAAATAAATAAATAAATAAACAATAAAAGAGGCCAAAAATTAATACACACACACACAAAATGGGACTTCCCTGGGGATCCTGTGGTTAAGACTGCACTTTCATTTCACGGGGTGATGCCGGATCCCACATACCATGGCAAAAAAAGAAAAAGAAAAGCACATAATGTGAACGTTACCAATTTTAACTATTTTCAAGTGTACAATGCAGTGACTTTTAGTGCACTCACACAGCGGTGCACTGCTCACTGCTGTCTAGCTTCAGAAAGTTTCCATCATCTCTAAAGAAAACTGGAACTCACCAAGCAGTCACTCCTTCCTCCTCCCCTTTCCCCAGTCCCTGGCATCCTCAGACTGCTTTCCACATCACGTCTCATTTGTCCGAGACTGCTTCTAGCCCTGTTCCTTCTCCGTCCTCCCACGAGCAGCGATCAGAGACCTCCCACACGGGGGAGCCTCCAGGGCCATCAGGGTCATCTGTCAGGGTGGCCGTGTACGGGTGTGCAGGCTGTAGCCTGCACGGTTCTGTGGTTGTCCTGGTCATTGGGCAGCTCTGACTGAGCAGAGGCTGAGTCCTGACCCAGTGGGACCGTACAGCCAGACCTCAACCACCTCAACTCCCAGTCCACCCCAAGTCCAGTCACTTTCACACAAAAGCTCTGGGATTCCAGCAGCTACAGCATATGGAGTCAGGGTCCAAAGGTGAGGAAAACCTCAGAGCTCCCTCTCAGTGAGGAGGGGAGGGAGTGGAAGGGCAGGGAGAATACCCCAGGGGGGTCAGCGGGGCTCTTGGGAGGGCGCTGGGAAGCAGGGTGGTGAGTGGCAGTGGGTCCTGGAGTCTGGTGGGCCTGTCTGTGCGATCTGGCCCTGTCACCTTCCAGTGTCCCTGCAGGGCATGTGGCTGCAGTGTCCCCTCCTTTCTAATGGGGACCATGTGGAAATGGTTCAGCCTTCACAAAGGAAGGAAAGGCTCGTGGGTGAACCTTGAAGACATAAGGCTCAGTGAAAGAAGCCAGACACAGGACAGATACTGCACGATCCCACTTAAAGGTGGTGCTGGAGCCGCCAGGTTCACAGAAGGGTGGCTGTCAGGGGCGGGGGGGCTGGGGGGTTAATGTTTAATGGGTGCCGAGTTTCAGTTTTGCAAGACGAAAGTTGTAGAGAGAGCGCGTAGTGACGGTTGCACAACCGGGTGAGTGCACTCAATGCCACTGAACTTGCATGTAAAAATGGTCAAGGGGCTTCCCTCGTGGTCCAGGGGTTAAGGCTTAACCTTCTGATGCAGGGGCTATGGGTTCAGTCCCTGGCTGGGGAGGACGGGTCACGCATGCAGAAGCAGTACGGTAACAAATTCCATAAAGGCCGTAAAAATGGGGCCTCCCTGGTGACATGGTGGTAAAGAGCCTGCCTGCCAATGCAGGAGTGCGTGTGTGTTAGTAGCTCAGTCTTTGTGACGCCAGAGACTATGACCCACACGCTCCTCTGTCCATGGAATTCTCCAGGCAAGAATACTGGAGTGGGTAGCCATTCCCTTCTCCAGGGCATCTTCCCAACCCCAAGATCCAACCTGCATCCCCTATGTCTCCTGCATCGGTAGGCAGGTTCTTTACCACTAGCGCCACCTGGGAAGCCTACTGGAAGCAGGACCCACCCTATATCCAGGATGATCTCATCTTGAGATCTTTTATTACGTCTGTAAAGACCCCAAGTGGGTTCACATTGCCAGATTGCAGGGAGTAGGAGGTGGACTTGTCTTCTTTGAGGGACCACGGTCAGCCCACTGCAGGGCCCAGTCCTGATGTGCTGCCCCTGGCACGCAATTCCCTCACGTCTCTGCTCCTGTGCCCAAGGGTCACTTCCAAATGCAAAGTCCCTGCAGGCAAGCTGCATTCCAGGGGGCCTGGACAAGGCTGAAGGAGGTTTTTCAGCTTTTCAGCTGGTCAAATGTGGTGCCTGCCCATCATCTGAGTCATAACAGCAAGTGGGCAGGGAGAGTGGTGCTCAGGAGGGGCAATAAGGAGTAAGGACCAGCCGAGGGAGGGGCAGGGCTACATGCAGGCAGGCAGAGTCTAGGAGGGATGAGGGAGGCTGGCGCTGATGCTGGAGCCCGCACGCCAATGTTACAAGGTCAGCGCAGGTCATGATTCTACCTGCCAATTGGGCCCCAAGACCAAAGGGCTACGGATGTACAGCCATGGGTGCCAAAAGCTAAAGCTTAGCCTCTTTGACAGACCCCAAGGAGCTCCCTGGCTCAGTCCCTGGGATCCCAGCTGCCCCTGCCTTGGGGAGAGCTCAGGGTTCCAGGCCACCCACTTCTTCCTGCCTGCATAGAGCTACCCAATGTGACAAATCACCCGCCACAGGCAGCTACTTAAATTTATTAAATGGATATGAATGTGCCGTATATTTATATAAATACGAAAGGTAAACAGTCAAAATAAACATCCAGTTGCACGAGCCACATTCCGAGGCTCCACAGTTACGTGTGGCTCGTGCTAAAAGGATAGCGTGTTTCCAGCGCTGCAGGAACTTCCATTGGCTAGGGCCGCTCCGAGTCATCCCCAGGCGGGCAGAGGCTGGGCCGTGCCTCGGGAACAGGACGAACTGGGTGGGTGTGGAGTGGGGACCCCAGGGCCTGGAGGAGGGGGTGTTTGTCCAGAGCCGGCTCATGTTGACTCATCAGCTCCGAGGCCCAGGCCTGGGTCGGGGATTAAGCCTGAGCCAGTGACCAGAGGTTGGCCTGAGATGGGGGGTGGAGGAAGCCCGTGGAGGTTGGGCCTCCGGGGTCCAGGGCAGGAATGTTTGACATCAGCAGAGAGAGTGGACAAAGGGCCCAGGCAGATCCAGACCGGGGTGGACAGACCAGCTCACTGAATTAGGGACAGCTTTAGTTTAAATCAGAAGTGGCGAAAATACCGCACCTGCTGCCCCTGCCTAGACTTCCTTCCCTGCAAGGCTACAGACACCGCCTTCCTGACCCCTGTCTACCTTTCCAGAGCCTGCCAGTTTCATTGTTCATCTGCCACTGCCCCATGGATGAGAAGTTAGGTCATTTTTTTTTAAATTACAAATAATGCTCTTAATTATTTAGTTTCCTTCAGTGCTCAAGTGACAGAACTTGACAAATCTTAGTTGTAATTTTTTTTAGGCAGGCAGGTCGGAGTGAGGGATGGGCTGGCGCTGATGCTGGAGCCCGCGCCAATGTTACAAGGTCAGCGCAGGTCATGATTCTACCTGCCAATTGGGCCCCAAGACCAAAGGGCTACGGATGTACAGCCATGGGTGCCAAAAGCTAAAGCTTAGCCTCTTTGACAGACCCCAAGGAGCTCCCTGGCTCAGTCCCTGGGATCCCAGCTGCCCCTGCCTTGGGGAGAGCTCAGGGTTCCAGGCCACCCACTTCTTCCTGCCTGCATAGAGCTACCCAATGTGACAAATCACCCGCCACAGGCAGCTACTTAAATTTATTAAATGGATATGAATGTGCCGTATATTTATATAAATACGAAAGGTAAACAGTCAAAATAAACATCCAGTTGCACGAGCCACATTCCGAGGCTCCACAGTTACGTGTGGCTCGTGCTAAAAGGATAGCGTGTTTCCAGCGCTGCAGGAACTTCCATTGGCTAGGGCCGCTCCGAGTCATCCCCAGGCGGGCAGAGGCTGGGCCGTGCCTCGGGAACAGGACGAACTGGGTGGGTGTGGAGTGGGGACCCCAGGGCCTGGAGGAGGGGGTGTTTGTCCAGAGCCGGCTCATGTTGACTCATCAGCTCCGAGGCCCAGGCCTGGGTCGGGGATTAAGCCTGAGCCAGTGACCAGAGGTTGGCCTGAGATGGGGGGTGGAGGAAGCCCGTGGAGGTTGGGCCTCCGGGGTCCAGGGCAGGAATGTTTGACATCAGCAGAGAGAGTGGACAAAGGGCCCAGGCAGATCCAGACCGGGGTGGACAGACCAGCTCACTGAATTAGGGACAGCTTTAGTTTAAATCAGAAGTGGCGAAAATACCGCACCTGCTGCCCCTGCCTAGACTTCCTTCCCTGCAAGGCTACAGACACCGCCTTCCTGACCCCTGTCTACCTTTCCAGAGCCTGCCAGTTTCATTGTTCATCTGCCACTGCCCCATGGATGAGAAGTTAGGTCATTTTTTTTTAAATCACAAATAATGCTTTTAATTATTTAGTTTCCTGCAGTGCTCAAGTGACAGAACTTGACAAATCTGTGTTGTTGTTTAGTTGCTAAATCTTGTTCGACTTTTTGTGACTCCGTGGATTATATAACCCACCAGACTCCTCTGTCCATGGGATTTCCCAGGCAAGAATACTGGAGTGGGTTCCCATTTCCTTTTCCATTAATGTTTTTCTTTTTTAATTTTTGGCCATACTGCACAGCATGTGGGATTTTAGTCCTCTGACCAGAAATGGAAACCACATCCTCTGCACTGGAAGTGCAGGGTCTTTTGTTAATGTATAATTTTACTTATGTATTTATTTTTGGCTGTGCTGGGTCTTCACCGCTGCTTGGGCTTCTCGCTAGTTGCAGCGAGCTGGGTTATCCTCTAGCTTCAGTGCACGGGCTTCTCACTGTGGTGGCTTCTCTTATTTCGGAGCACAGACTCTAGGACGTGCAGGCTTCAGGGGTTGCAGCTCCCGGGCCCTAGAGCACAGGCTCAGTAGTTGTGGCGCACTGGCTTAGTTGCTCCATAGCACGTGGGATCTTCCCACATCAGGGATGGAACCCATGTCTCCTGCATTGGCAGGTGGATTCTTTACCCCTGAGTCACCAGGGAGGCCCCAGGAAGCACAGAGTCTTAACCACTGGACCCCCAGGGAAGTCCCAGATCATTTAATTTCTTTAAATCTGGTCGTCAGCTTGCTTTTCTATCCTTTCCTCTTGCCAGACTGGGTTGTACAGGCTGTATCTTGTTAGCTGCAGCATCCCCAGACGGGGCACGTGGTAGATGCTCCATAAATGGATGAAGGGAAATGGAGGGGCTAGAATTCGACATCTTAGCTCACAAGCTCTTCCATTTGACAGATGAAGACATTGAGGTTCAGAGAGGTCAAGCCGCTTGCCTAAGATCACACAGGCATGTCCGAGCCAGGATTCAAACCCAGATTGGCTTCAAGCTAAAACCTGATTTGATTGTGTGTTCTGTCCCACGTGGCCTGGCCTGGCCATCGCTCAGGTCTCCAGGTACAGAAGAGAATGGGGTCCTGACCTCCTGACCTGGGCCAACCCCAGGGACTATCACACACTGTCCCCAGAAATGTAGCCCCACCAGTCTGGGCAGTGTGAGCCCCAGCAGGCAGCAGGCGGGGCGGAAGGAAGTAGGCTTGGTCGTGGGGAGGGGAGTTTTGGGGTTTGGCAGCCTGTCCAGCGGGGATCCCAGACCTGGCAAGGTCAGTCTGGCCCCAAGGCCCCACCCGGCTCTACTCTCTGCCCGGCCAGTGTGACCTCCTCACTGGGTGGCCCTCACAGCCCAATCTGAGAGCTTCAGGGATGGATGTGAAATGAGGCGTCCAGAGATGTGGAGCAGCAGGCTTTGCTGGCAAGCCATCTGGGATTCAAGAAGAGGCTCAGATCTGCAAGATGATGGTGCAGTCTGACTGACCCACAGTGAATTCCAGCCTGCTGGTGAGGCCAGGCCCAATAGGGCCCCTGGTGGGCAGAGGGTTAAGCCCTCCGTGGCTGGGCCCTGCCACGGGGTGACCAGGGACACTATGGGCTCAGCGCCACCACTCTTCAACCACAGGACAGGAGCTGTTTCAATGTTTTGACAGCAGACACACCTGTGCAGGTGCACTCCTGCCTCCAGACAGGGCCGGCAGGAAGGTCGTCTGAGCAGCGGGCTCCCTTGGGGGTCAGCAGGGTGGGGCTCCCTTGCAGGCAGTGGGGAGGTGGCCAGGATGGGGCAGCCTGCCCTGGGCCCCAGGGTGGGTGGGGGCCAGAGGCACATTCCTGGGGGATGACTCAGGGGCAGGCAGAGTGGGTGATTCACCGTGGACCCTCTCCTGTCCCTGCTGCCAGCGGCCAGCCTCCCCTCTGGCCCCAGGGGCGCTGTGGGGAGCTCACCAGGCCCCCAGCCCAGGGCTGAGTGTGAGTCAGCCCATCTGGACTGGACGGCCAGCATGATTTTCCATCCATTGCATTGTTCTGCAAGGAAAGTAAATACATTGTTACAAAACACGGGGTGAAGCCAGGCCAGTCCCTTCCTGTCCCCTCAGAGGGTGGGGAGGAGAGGGAAGCCTGCATGCCACGCCATCACAGAACACAGGCTTGTCCCCATGTTGCAGGGGGGGAAACCAGGTTCAGTAGGGGGCGCTCCTGACCTGGGCCAACCCCAGGGACTATCACACACTGTCCCCAGAAATGTAGCCCCACCAGTCTGGGCAGTGTGAGCCCCAGCAGGCAGCAGGCGGGGCGGAAGGAAGTAGGCTTGGTCGTGGGGAGGGGAGTTTTGGGGTTTGGCAGCCTGTCCAGCGGGGATCCCAGACCTGGCAAGGTCAGTCTGGCCCCAAGGCCCCACCCGGCTCTACTCTCTGCCCGGCCAGTGTGACCTCCTCACTGGGTGGCCCTCACAGCCCAATCTGAGAGCTTCAGGGATGGATGTGAAATGAGGCGTCCAGAGATGTGGAGCAGCAGGCTTTGCTGGCAAGCCATCTGGGATTCAAGAAGAGGCTCAGATCTGCAAGATGATGGTGCAGTCTGACTGACCCACAGTGAATTCCAGCCTGCTGGTGAGGCCAGGCCCAACAGGGCCCCTGGTGGGCAGAGGGTTAAGCCCTCCGTGGCTGGGCCCTGCCACGGGGTGACCAGGGACACTATGGGCTCAGTGCCACCACTCTTCAACCACAGGACAGGAGCTGTTTCAATGTTTTGACAGCAGACACACCTGTGCAGGTGCACTCCTGCCTCCAGACAGGGCCGGCAGGAAGGTCGTCTGAGCAGCGGGCTCCCTTGGGGGTCAGCAGGGTGGGGCTCCCTTGCAGGCAGTGGGGAGGTGGCCAGGATGGGGCAGCCTGCCCTGGGCCCCAGGGTGGGTGGGGGCCAGAGGCACATTCCTGGGGGATGACTCAGGGGCAGGCAGAGTGGGTGATTCACCGTGGACCCTCTCCTGTCCCTGCTGCCAGCGGCCAGCCTCCCCTCTGGTCCCAGGGGCGCTGTGGGGAGCTCACCAGGCCCCCAGCCCAGGGCTGAGTGTGAGTCAGCCCATCTGGACTGGACGGCCAGCATGATTTTCCATCCATTGCATTGTTCTGCAAGGAAAGTAAATACATTGTTACAAAACACGGGGTGAAGCCAGGCCAGTCCCTTCCTGTCCCCTCAGAGGGTGGGGAGGAGAGGGAAGCCTGCATGCCACGCCATCACAGAACACAGGCTTGTCCCCATGTTGCAGGGGGGGAAACCAGGTTCGGAGAGGCTAAGTTGCCAACCCAGAGTCACAGATATGGACATATGGCAGAGCCAGGATTCAGACTGGGATCCAGGCTGGTTTCAAGCTACAGCCTGTGGGTTCTTCCGCAGCGGGTGTAGGCCAGGGCTTATGTACATGCTGCATCTCTCTCTGTTCACAGCTGTTTTTCAGGGTGGCCCAGAAACCCACAGGCTTCAGCATCCCAGGGGTATGGCTTGCTGACATCCAGATACTTGGGCTCTCGCCAGCCCCCCCCAGCTGTAATCTCAGAGGAGGGATCCTGGAATCTGCATTTCAAATGCCTCCCCTCCAGGTAGTGGTGAGGCCATACCACGGAGATGGGAGGACTGCTTCCTGTCGGCCCTGGGAGAAGAGGCTCTGTGGCCCTGTATACTCTCCTGGGCTGCGGGAATGCTGCCCTTCTTGTTTCAAACTGGTTCACAGGAACACCGGAGCCAGCCAGGGAGTGAGTGAGCACCTTTCCAGCTGCCGCAGAAACAATGACAGCAAACAGGGAGGGTGTGGGTGACCCTTCAGAACTGGTGGCTTCCTGGGAGCTGGCAGCCTGGCCCAGCTCTAGGCAGGGGACGGGGCTCAGGGGTCAAGGGTGGCCCAGTTGCCAGGGAACAGAATGGTCCTGCAGGTACCATCTCCGCAGGGTTAACCCCAGGAAAGCAAACACACTCCCCGAGTTTCCACCGCACAGCCCAGGCACAGCAGATGAGTCACCTGGCACAAGAGAGCTCCTTGGAACCAAACAAATCCCATTTACCCAGAGGAGGATCCGTGGGGCCAGAGCCCAGGTCCCACCCGATCCGGCCTGCCCACGGAGCATCGTGCACACGTGTGTACACACGTGCGCGTGCACACACACACACACACACACACACACACACACACACACACACACACACACACACACTGCACCAGCTCAGAACCCAGATTTCAAAGACTGGAGGGAGGAGAGATGGTGAAGGACAACTAAATTCCTCCCCAAATCTACTCATTCTGCCCGAAGCACTTGGGCTGCACCCAGCTGAGTCACCCCAAGAGGGTGGAGGCGGGCAGGGGTCTGAGAACGTGGGGCCCAGAGCAGGTTCACCCAGGAACCAACCCAGCAGGCCCTGTGCACTTCCCTGGAACATAAGATAGAGCTTTGTCCTGGGTCAGGGGGGAGGGTTCTTAGGGGGGCCCGTGGGGGTCCTTGGGGAGTGTCAATCAGCTGAAGCATGTTCACCACATGCCGTCTTGCCTGGCATGGAGTTGGTCCTCAGTACATGAGAATGGCATTAATATCATCAATGACACGTAACATCATCAATATCACAGCTGTTACTCAGCAGCTGAGCTATCACCCTGGTCACCTGGGGGTCCCTCGTTTGGTTCCCTCCCAGAAGCTGAACTTCACTTTTCTAGGAGATGTGGGGAAGGAAGATTTGGAAGCTGGGAGAAATCCAGAGTTGTGACAGAGTCTGGAGTTCCTATAATTGCTTGGAACCAGGCAGTGAAGGCTGGGAGAGTGAGCCAGTGAACGAACTCATGGAAAGCGATAGGCCCTCTTGCCACAAAACGTGCCTTTGGACACACACATTTTGCAAGCTACTGTAGGGGGATCTGCGGACCCTCCTAAGCCCATAGCAGATGCCCCATTAAGAATAATGTTTGTTTTTTTTTTTAAAAAAAAGAATAAAGTTTTTCCAGAGTCTCTGTAACATTTCAGAACTGAAGTCCTGTGATGACGGGGACAACAGATGACCCAAATAGCGGTCCCCAACCTTTTTGGCACCAGGGACTGGATTCATGAAAGGCAATTTTTCCATGGTGGGGAATGGTTTCAGGATGACTCAAGTTCATTACTTTTTTTTTTTTTTTGGCTTTTTTTTAAATTGGAAGATAATTGCTTTGCAGTCTTGTGGTGGTCTCTACCCTATATCAATATGAATCAGTCATATTTCTATCCCCTCCCTCCCCCAATAAAAGGTTCTCTTCTGCAGTGGCTTCCTAAGGAAGAGACTCCTAAGTGGAGGTGCCGGGGATTGAACCCAGGGCCTTGTGCATGCTAAGCACACGCTCTACCACTGAGCTACACCCCCACTACTACATTCACTGTGCACTTTATTTCAATTATTAGTACATCAGCTTCATCTCAGGTCATCAGGCATTAGACCTAGGAGGCTGGGGACCTTTGACCTAAAGGACACTGTTCTCTGATGCTTTGGGGTTTGGGGCAAGAAAAGCCTGTAGGAATCAACTTCCTCACCAACCGCCTTATTTTTTAAATAAAAAACAGCTGGGGGAGCAACTGGCCTAAGGACTCGGGTCCCAGTGGGGGCCCCTGCCTCCCTCCAGCAAAGTCCTCATTACTCCCTGGTTGAGCCCTTTGGCATCTCCCCTGGGAACTGTGTGCTCTTCCTCAGCTGGGCTCAGAGCTCCCAGAGCCCTCCAGAGTGGCGCTGAGCCCACCCAGCTGTTAGAGCCCCACTCTGGCTCACTGCCAGACCCCAGTTACTGTCTGCACGACCCAACAAGGCTCCAGTGTGACCTGGTCTCCAGTCAGCTCGCACAGATCTAACTTGGCAGATGGGTACTGTGATTAAGTGCTGTGTGAATTATCTACAGGAATCCCTTATGGGGTGGGAGCGGGGGTTACCACTCTTTGACAGATAAAGGAAACCAAGGCTGGGAGCGGCAAGAAGGTTTGCTAAGGAGTCAGCTGACCATTCATAGCGGCAGGATTTGAACTCAGGCAGCCACACTCTGGCACTTCCCAGGTGGCTCAGTGGTAAAGAGTCTGCCTGCCAGTGCAGGAGATGCAGGTTCGATTCCTGGGTTAACAAGATACCCGAGAGAAGGAAATGGCAACTCACTCCCCTAGGAAACAGGGACAGAGGAGCTTGGCTGGCTGCTAGTCCAAGGGGTCCCAGAATCAGATAGGACTTACAGAGTTTTTAACAAGGCGGGCTCCCAAGTTCCCTTTTCTCAACTGCCATGGACATTACTACCACCTAGCTATAGGGCCTAGAGACCTGCCCCGACTGCTGCCCCACCTGTCGGGAGGGCGCACCCGGGTGTCAGCCCAGACCCAAGAGAGGGCGCAGATGCTCAAGTGGAGGTGCCGGGGATTGAACCCAGGGCCTTGTGCATGCTAAGCACACGCTCTACCACTGAGCTACACCCCCACTACTACATTCACTGTGCACTTTATTTCAATTATTAGTACATCAGCTTCATCTCAGGTCATCAGGCATTAGACCTAGGAGGCTGGGGACCTTTGACCTAAAGGACACTGTTCTCTGATGCTTTGGGGTTTGGGGCAAGAAAAGCCTGTAGGAATCAACTTCCTCACCAACCGCCTTATTTTTTAAATAAAAAACAGCTGGGGGAGCAACTGGCCTAAGGACTCGGGTCCCAGTGGGGGCCCCTGCCTCCCTCCAGCAAAGTCCTCATTACTCCCTGGTTGAGCCCTTTGGCATCTCCCCTGGGAACTGTGTGCTCTTCCTCAGCTGGGCTCAGAGCTCCCAGAGCCCTCCAGAGTGGCGCTGAGCCCACCCAGCTGTTAGAGCCCCACTCTGGCTCACTGCCAGACCCCAGTTACTGTCTGCACGACCCAACAAGGCTCCAGTGTGACCTGGTCTCCAGTCAGCTCGCACAGATCTAACTTGGCAGATGGGTACTGTGATTAAGTGCTGTGTGAATTATCTACAGGAATCCCTTATGGGGTGGGAGCGGGGGTTACCACTCTTTGACAGATAAAGGAAACCAAGGCTGGGAGCGGCAAGAAGGTTTGCTAAGGAGTCAGCTGACCATTCATAGCGGCAGGATTTGAACTCAGGCAGCCACACTCTGGCACTTCCCAGGTGGCTCAGTGGTAAAGAGTCTGCCTGCCAGTGCAGGAGATGCAGGTTCGATTCCTGGGTTAACAAGATACCCGAGAGAAGGAAATGGCAACTCACTCCCCTAGGAAACAGGGACAGAGGAGCTTGGCTGGCTGCTAGTCCAAGGGGTCCCAGAATCAGATAGGACTTACAGAGTTTTTAACAAGGCGGGCTCCCAAGTTCCCTTTTCTCAACTGCCATGGACATTACTACCACCTAGCTATAGGGCCTAGAGACCTGCCCCGACTGCTGCCCCACCTGTCGGGAGGGCGCACCCGGGTGTCAGCCCAGACCCAAGAGAGGGGAGCGCAGATGCTCAAGGGGAGCAGCTGAGAGACTGGAATGGGCTCTCAACCCGGGGTGAGTGCGCAAGGCCCGGAGGCAGGGGTGCGAGGGAGGTACCCAGCGCTCTCGGGAAGACGGCCCGTGCGCCCCCTCCTGCCTGCCGGCCCAGCTCTCGAGTGTCCGGGCTGGGGTTGGGTGCGGTGGGGTGGGCGGGGTCCTGAGAAGACCCGGTGTCCCCACTTCTGTTCCAGGCCGCTCGGCCGGCCCAGGGCAGGCTCCAGAAGCTCCTGAAAGCCCCGCCTACGCGATGCCCCGCCCCCGGGAAGGTAAGCACCACCTTCTCGCGAGGGGCCGGAGAGCCAGCGGCCTGCGGGCGCCCCGCCCCCCGCGAGTAGTGACCCGGCGCCGCCGCCGCGCCGCACTCCGGGCTCCCGCGCCGCCGCTCGCTCACCTGCGCCCGCTGCCCGCCCCTCGGTGCGCGCCGGGGCCTCCGCCGCCCAGTGTCCAGCCCGGCGCCGCGACCCGCCGGCCCGTCCCGAGCGCCACCATGAACTCGCTCTTCAGGAAGAGAAACAAAGGCAAATACAGCCCCACGGTTCGGACCCGCAGGTGAGGAGGCAGGCGCCCGCCCGCCGCGCGCTGTGGGGCGCGCTGGGCCGGGATGCACTGCCCCGGGCGTGCAGGGGACAGCTCGGCCTCCGGGGCTGCCCGGGGTGAGAGAAGGGCGCAGAAACCTCGGCCCTGGGAGGCCCACGCGGCGAGGAACCCAGCCAGGAGTGCGCGACGCGCGGGAACGCGGGCCCCGAGGGCCCCTGGTGGGAAGATGCAGGGTTCGATTCCTGGGTTAACAAGATACCCGAGAGAAGGAAATGGCAACTCACTCCCCTAGGAAACAGGGACAGAGGAGCTTGGCTGGCTGCTAGTCCAAGGGGTCCCAGAATCAGATAGGACTTACAGAGTTTTTAACAAGGCGGGCTCCCAAGTTCCCTTTTCTCAACTGCCATGGACATTACTACCACCTAGCTATAGGGCCTAGAGACCTGCCCCGACTGCTGCCCCACCTGTCGGGAGGGCGCACCCGGGTGTCAGCCCAGACCCAAGAGAGGGGAGCGCAGATGCTCAAGGGGAGCAGCTGAGAGACTGGAATGGGCTCTCAACCCGGGGTGAGTGCGCAAGGCCCGGAGGCAGGGGTGCGAGGGAGGTACCCAGCGCTCTCGGGAAGACGGCCCGTGCGCCCCCTCCTGCCTGCCGGCCCAGCTCTCGAGTGTCCGGGCTGGGGTTGGGTGCGGTGGGGTGGGCGGGGTCCTGAGAAGACCCGGTGTCCCCACTTCTGTTCCAGGCCGCTCGGCCGGCCCAGGGCAGGCTCCAGAAGCTCCTGAAAGCCCCGCCTACGCGATGCCCCGCCCCCGGGAAGGTAAGCACCACCTTCTCGCGAGGGGCCGGAGAGCCAGCGGCCTGCGGGCGCCCCGCCCCCCGCGAGTAGTGACCCGGCGCCGCCGCCGCGCCGCACTCCGGGCTCCCGCGCCGCCGCTCGCTCACCTGCGCCCGCTGCCCGCCCCTCGGTGCGCGCCGGGGCCTCCGCCGCCCAGTGTCCAGCCCGGCGCCGCGACCCGCCGGCCCGTCCCGAGCGCCACCATGAACTCGCTCTTCAGGAAGAGAAACAAAGGCAAATACAGCCCCACGGTTCGGACCCGCAGGTGAGGAGGCAGGCGCCCGCCCGCCGCGCGCTGTGGGGCGCGCTGGGCCGGGATGCACTGCCCCGGGCGTGCAGGGGACAGCTCGGCCTCCGGGGCTGCCCGGGGTGAGAGAAGGGCGCAGAAACCTCGGCCCTGGGAGGCCCACGCGGCGAGGAACCCAGCCAGGAGTGCGCGACGCGCGGGAACGCGGGCCCCGAGGGCCCCCCTTGAGCTGGGAAGCACCGCCAAGGCGGGACAGGAGAGGGGCCGGGGGCGCTGAGGGAAAACACGCTGTTGGGCGCCGGAAAGTTCTGGGAGCCCGGAGAGCTCTGGCGTGGGCGCTTAGAGGGCAAGGTACTTAGATGGAGATACAGGGCGCAGAGTGGCTCGTGGGCCAGGAAGCACCGCGGGGCTGACGGTGGTGTCCGGAGGGCGCTACACACGAGGCGGGCGGGGGCGTGTGTGTAGGGGGGACAGAGAGGCACCTTCTAGGGGCGCACCCCGGCAATGAATTTGAGCTGGAGAGTGGGGTGTGGCGGGAGGGGGCGTTCCCCAGCGCTCCTTGGAGGGTCGCGCAGGTGCTTTTGGCATGAGGGAGGCGAGAGGTGAGGGGGCGTGTGGAGGGGGCGGGTAACGCTGTGTGTAGCCGAACTTCCCAGCACCTGCCATCCTGAGCTCCAGAGCCTGGCTCTGAGGAACCCGTGAGTGTGGAGTCGAATTGGGGGACCGACCCGGACTGAGGCACCCCTGGTCCACCCGTCTCCCCACTCCGGGGTCTTCTCTGCTGCTGGGAGGGCGATGGGAGCCTTTTTCCTGCGTGATTTCTCAGGGGCGTGCTCCCCTCTCCCCGCCCCTGCAGCCCTGAAACTCAGCGTCTCTGAGCCTCGGGTTCCCAGGACGACCTGGAGGGGAATGGCATGTCCCGATGCGTTTGCATTGAAAAGACAGCCCACGTCCGTTTTGATGAGCCTAATGTATTCACTTAATAACCGGTTTAGGGGAAACTCGTGAAGATGCAGAGATTGATGGAGGGGGCAGGACCTGAGACCCTGCCTTGGCCTCTCTCTAGGGGCTCCAGCTGGAGGGAGCTTTTACCAAACAAGGAGCTTCAGGCAGGTGTGAAAACTCAAAAATTGCATAGCCTACTGCCCAAAGTGTATCTACACCAAAGTGCCTTCACCTGAGATCTCCCCTCCCCCAGAAGCAGTCCCTCATTCCCTCCCAGGCCACAGATGAAGGCAAGGAAAGTCTAGCCTGGGCTCCCACCCTGCCCCTGTGGTCCAGCCCAGGCGAACCTGTCTGACAGGTGCAGGCGGCCTGGGCACTGGCCTGGGAGGGTGGGCCCTCCATTTCTTTGAGTTCCAAGCTTTTCAGAAACTCCCCTGTCCTGTGACCCCACTGCCCCATCTCTCCTTCGCATTGTTTGACGCTCAAAGGCATTTCTTTCCCTCCCCCTCCCAGGATCTCCCTCTCCCCACCAGGTCTCCCTGGTCTTTCCCAGCCCTAGGGACTGGGCAGGGCCCTGCACACTGCTCCTCGGTGGCTGAGTCCAGCTGGCTCTCAAGCTCAGCTGGGGTCCCGTCCAGTGCATGAACTGTTCTTTCAGATGTTGCACAATCGGATGCTCCGTGCCAGCCCCAGAGGACTACGCTGTTCTCCCCCGACCAAGACTGGGGCCTCTCCAGTCCTCCGCTCGCACACACACCCACACACCAGGAGATGGGCCAGCCTCGCCCTGCCCTCAGCCTCCCCTTCTTCCAGCTCTGCATCCGTCCAGTCCCCCAAGGGCTGGGCTTGGACCTAACAAAGGTCCGGACGAGCTGGGAGGGTCTTGGCTTTCCCAGCAGAGGGCAGGAAGGAAGCAGTTTCCATCCTTGACAGCTTCGGGGACTCAGGGTTAAAGGACATGGGTCCTTTGCTTCTCAATCCCCCTGACTCAACGCAGCCACCCTCTGCTCCTGGCTGAATGGGTGATCTCTGCTTAGAAGTCCCTTTCTCCAGGAAGCCCTCCTGATTCTTCCCAAGGTGGAATGAAAGACTCTTCCTTTAGGCCCTGTGACTTTGCATACCTGGGTGCCAGGTGCTCGTGGTCATGCCAGCCCAGCATCTCCATCTGCCTCTTCCCCTTGGAGGAGACAAGTTCATGGACCAGATTTCAGGGTCGGGGGTCGCCTCTTGAATGTTACCCAGTGTTTCGCCCTGTACCCATAGCTCTAAGATGTGGTTGCTGGTCACAGGGTGTGGACCCCAAGTTACTCTTGCTCCTTGAGTTTTCTAGGGGTCTCCTCTTCTGTCTGGGGCAGGACAGGGTTGCCGGTGAGATTCAGTATTTAAATGGTCAGTTGAGGACCTTGCCTCTGGTCCCAGCTCTGCTGCATCTGGAGTGGGCAGGAGCCTCTCTGAGCCTCGGTTTCCCGTCCACAAAGCCGGCGTGGTGCTAAGGCTTCTGCATGGGGTTGCTGGGAGGAGCCTGTTTAACCACAGAGAGGATACCCCAGGCACACAGGAAGTACCCAGCTGAGGATCAGCATCCCTGCCCCCAGCAAGGGGATCGAGGAGCCAGAACTTGTGACCCGCACACCCAGCAGTCACAGGCTTTGGAGGGTACACCCAAATAGAAATTCGTGAATGGAGAGCCCCCTCCCAGAAAACCACCCCTCCCTGTTTGTCAGCCTTGTAGCTGAAACTGGGTGTGAACCCTGCTGCTCCCGCTGCCCTGGTTCCTCATGACCGGTGTGGGAACCAGTGTTCACACCTGAGCTAATGACGGGGTCAGGCCTGCTGGTGCGGGTCACCAAAGGGTAGTGTCCTGCTCAGCGGGGACGGAAGCCTCCGGGGGCCCTGGTCCTAGTGCCCTGCTTGGTGGATAAAAGAGAGTACAGCCCCAGCTAGCCATTGCTCCTTGGCTGGGCGATCTGGGGAGAGCTGCTGGGCTTCTCCAAGCCTCTGTTTTCTTATCTGTAGAATGGGCATAAAAACAGTACCTGCCTGGTCCTGGTGATATTGCTGGGATAAGGATGAAATGAAGTAATGCAGGGAAAGGGTTGAGAATTACAGGAAGCAGCTCTGATGATTATAGCTTTTGAATTAATTTGAATAGGCACCTGCTGTGTGTCTGGGATCGAGCTGAATGCTATGACGGACAGACAGGTAGTGCCCTGCAGAATTCCTAGGATGCCATTCTGGGGGAGTGGGTGGGGCCGTGGAGGAGACATAGCAGTCTCTCTGCACTTGATGGAATTTTGCGTAATTACGAGTATGCTTGCAGGACTGTGTCGTGGTGTTGAGAGCCCGGTGCAGGTTCTGGGGGACATAGAGCTGGACAGAAGAGGTCTCCAGCCTGACGGTGCTGGTGCTTCCTGACTAGTCTGACGTGAGGGCTGTCAGGGTTAGGGTGGAGACCTGGGCTGTCAGGGAGGACTTCCTGGGGAGATGTCTGACTGTCTTTGGGAGGAATGCGCGGTTAGATCCAGCTCTGCAGTTAGACTGAACTCTGCCTGTGTTTGAGTCTGACAAAGAAATTTGGCCTCACCACGAACCTCAGCTTCCCCATCTGTAAAATGGGACTATTTTTGCCCTTTCACCTAGACCTGGGTCCCAGTAAACAGCCTGGCCGTTCTTCCTGACCTCAGCCAGGCAAAGTCCTACAGGAATGGCCCAGTCCTGATGGGAGACCTGGTAGGGGAGGCCGGGCCCTAGGCTTGGAGGCTGGGGAAAGGTGTGTGTATCCTCCCGGAAACCTGCTGGAGTACCTACCCTGCGGTTTGATGTTATCCAGGTGTAGGTTCAAGCCCCCGCTCTGCCTGATCCAAGCTGTATGACCTTGGGGAGGTCACATAACACGTCTGAGTCTCAGTTTCCCATCTGTGAAATGGGAGTGTTGCAGCAACCACCAGCTGGTAAGGTTGCTAGTGACTCAAACGAGATAATGCCTGTGACCGACCCAGACCAGGCTCCTGGTGCCGTGGCTCCCAGGCCCCGTGTGACTCACCATGCTCAGTAAGTCGTGGCCGTGGTCGTGGTGACCGCACACTGCTGTTAAAGATGCGGATGGTGCTAAGATCAGAGCTGACCAGGCAGCTGGTCTCCTTCCAGCCGTGGAGACGACAGCCCCTGGGGCGCAGGATGTCAGCTGACTCCCATGCATTCACCTCAGTGTTCACGTGGACCCCCACCTTGAGAAGACACGTGGAGAGGCACACTTGCATGCATTGATCAGTGAGAGCTGGAACGCTTGAACAGTTGTGGCGGGGAGGACCCTGTCAGCAAAGCTCACCTCCTACTACGTGGGTGACCAGGATTGGAGTGAACCGCCCAGCCATTTCTCAACATCTGCTGTGCAGACAGCACGGGCATGGATGATATATACAGTGACATATATTAATGATATATGTATGATATGTATATGTATGATATGTGTATCTATATCATTCTGACACAGTGCCTGCCAGGCTGGTGGTGACATCCCATTTCACAGAGGGAAACACTAGGGCCAAGAGTAAAGGTACTTACCTTGGGCTCATGGCTCACAAATGGCTGATGCTGGGGGCCCAGGGCCCCTGGGGAAGGAAACTCAGCCTCCCCACCTGTACCCGGGGCTGGTGGCAGCTGTTTCTGGGGACTGCCCCAGGCCAGATAGTAGACTCATAGGGTTTTGTATCCCTGACTCCACCCAGCAAACCTTTCCGCCTCCCCTGTCTCTGGTTTTGCCCTCACTTGCCCAGTGCTCTTGGCAGAGGGAGTGAGATGTGGTGAATAAGATTCAGAACAGGACGGAGCTGAACCTGGACCGATGCCTGAGAGCGGTGGAGTTTCAGGCATGGTCAGGACAGTTCCTCTGGGGACAGCGAGTTTTGTGGGGAGAGGGGTAGCTCAACTCACACCTTTTAGACAATGCATCTAGGAGGGTGAGGGGCCTCTGGAGGGCCCTGGGGGCCGGGCAGAAGCTGCCCTTGAGAACAGGTCCAAGACTCCTTGTCAAGAGACTTCCAGCTCCGCTCTGTTCCAGGCAGGGCGCTACCTGCCACCCTCCAGCCTGCCTGCCCCGACCTGTCTCAGGAGTGGGGAGACGGAAATGATCCCTGGTCTTTGTTCTCTCTGCTTTCCATAAGCCTTCTGCCTCCCATCCTCCTGAGCCCCAGGAGCGAGGGCCCTGGTGCCCCTTCCTGCCTGAAGGCAAGTTGAGCCCTGCTCTGCCCTCCAGTCTCCCTGCCTCCAGGGCTGGCAGCTGCCTGGGCGACCAGGCCCTCTCACCAGCCCACCTGCCACAGTTCCTGCTTCTACCCCATCACCCCACTCCCTCCTCCCCATGGAAGCCAGGGAGCTCTCTGTTGTTCAGTTGCTAAGTCACTGAACTGTGGCTGACTCTTTGCGACCCCATGGACTGCAGGACGCCTGGCTTCCCTGGCCTCACTATCTCCCAGAGTTTGCTCAAACTCATGACAGTTGAGTCAGTGATGCCATCCAACTGTCTCATCTTCTGTTGCCCCCTTCTCCTCCTGCCCTCAATCTTTACCAGCATCAGGGTCTTTTCCAATGAGTCGGCTTTTTGCATCAGTGGCCAAAGTCTTGGAGCTTCAGTCTCAGTCCTTCCAGTGAATACTCAGGGTTGATTTCCTTTAGGATTGACAGGTTGGATCTCCTTGCTGTCCAAGGGACTCTCAAGAGTCTCTCTGCCAGATGTCAGTCTGGTCCTGTCCATCCTGACCCAGGCTTCCTTTTGCTCACAGGTCCTGGGAACTGCCACCCTGAACCCCAGGAACGCATTCCCCTCTTCTTTCCATGACCCTTCCAGCCCCTGAGCCTCTGCCCATGCTGTGCCTCCTGCCTGGAATGCCCTTCCCACCCATCCGGGCTCACTTCGCTTCCTCAGCTGGTCCGTCTTCCTCAGGAGAGCCCTCCCTCACCTCTCTGCTGGGGAAGATCACCTCCTGCATTATCTCACCCATCTCCTTGGTCCGTCTTCTCTCAGCGGCTGTTGGGTGGCTAATGGAGGTGAAGGTCTGTCTCCCCCAGAGACTGGTGGGGCGTTACGTGTGCTGAGTGAGTGAGTGAGTGAGTGTGAGCCCTGCGGGTGCTGAGATTCCCCCGTCCTGGACCATCTCAGGCTGGGGCAGGTGCACACACTCACATAGACACACATGCACTCACACGTCCCCACCAAGAAATGGGGTGGGCGGGTGGGGCTTCTGTCTCGGGGAAAGGAGTGAGAGGGCCTGAGCAGAGCGCCCCCTGCCCCCCACTGCTGTGTGCTCCGTAAACAGGCTGCCGCTGTGCTGGGTGACAAGTGTGGTGGAGGAGGCAGAGGGGTGGAGGAAGAGCGAGCAGCGAGGGGCGCTGGTGGCGAGGTGGGCGTCCACAGGCATCAGCCTGCAAGGCATCCCGTGGTGTGAGCAGAGCACACTAAGGACACAGGCAGCACGTTTGTGTGCCTTTACCAACATTCATTCAGGGACTCCCCTGGGGGTCCAGTGGCTAAGACTCCAAGCTCCCAATGCAGGGGGCCTGGGTTTGATCCCTGATCAGGGAACTAGATCCCGCAGGCCCCAACTAAAGGTCCCCCATGCTGCAACTAAGACCCGGGACACCCAAATAAATATTAAAAAGAAGACGTTGAGAGATCCTAGTAACAAAACACGCTTTACAAAATACGCTCCCTACAATAGCAAGGGACTCTCAAGAGTCTCTCTGCCAAAGATCGTCAGTCTGGTCCTGTTCCTTTAGGATTGACAGGTTGGATCTCCTTGCTGTCCAAGGGACTCTCAAGAGTCTCTCTGCCAGATGTCAGTCTGGTCCTGTCCATCCTGACCCAGGCTTCCTTTTGCTCACAGGTCCTGGGAACTGCCACCCTGAACCCCAGGAACGCATTCCCCTCTTCTTTCCATGACCCTTCCAGCCCCTGAGCCTCTGCCCATGCTGTGCCTCCTGCCTGGAATGCCCTTCCCACCCATCCGGGCTCACTTCGCTTCCTCAGCTGGTCCGTCTTCCTCAGGAGAGCCCTCCCTCACCTCTCTGCTGGGGAAGATCACCTCCTGCATTATCTCACCCATCTCCTTGGTCCGTCTTCTCTCAGCGGCTGTTGGGTGGCTAATGGAGGTGAAGGTCTGTCTCCCCCAGAGACTGGTGGGGCGTTACGTGTGCTGAGTGGTGAGTGAGTGAGTGTGAGCCCTGCGGGTGCTGAGATTCCCCCGTCCTGGACCATCTCAGGCTGGGGCAGGTGCACACACTCACATAGACACACATGCACTCACACGTCCCCACCAAGAAATGTGGTGGGCGGGTGGGGCTTCTGTCTCGGGGAAAGGAGTGAGAGGGCCTGAGCAGAGCGCCCCCTGCCCCCCACTGCTGTGTGCTCCGTAAACAGGCTGCCGCTGTGCTGGGTGACAAGTGTGGTGGAGGAGGCAGAGGGGTGGAGGAAGAGCGAGCAGCGAGGGGCGCTGGTGGCGAGGTGGGCGTCCACAGGCATCAGCCTGCAAGGCATCCCGTGGTGTGAGCAGAGCACACTAAGGACACAGGCAGCACGTTTGTGTGCCTTTACCAACATTCATTCAGGGACTCCCCTGGGGGTCCAGTGGCTAAGACTCCAAGCTCCCAATGCAGGGGGCCTGGGTTTGATCCCTGATCAGGGAACTAGATCCCGCAGGCCCCAACTAAAGGTCCCCCATGCTGCAACTAAGACCCGGGACACCCAAATAAATATTAAAAAGAAGACGTTGAGAGATCCTAGTAACAAAAACACGCTTTACAAAATACGCTCATACAAAGCAATCCCATGCAGTGTTTCTAGATGCAGACGCTGACATGTAATGAAAGTTTCAAACAGGCTTAGAAAGAAACAAGCAGCTCCAAAATTATGCTCCTCCCAGAGGAAGGGGCTCGGGGGGGATGAATAATAACACTGTATTTGTTTTTGGACAAAGTCTGAAGCAGGTATGGCTGTGTGGGAACATCTGCTAAGTCTTGGTGCCAGGATTCATTTCCGAACTTTTCTCCACATTTGAGCTAGGCTGAATGGGCTTCTCAGGTGGCGCAGTGGTAAAGAGTCTGCCTGCCAGTGCAGGAGACAAAGAAGACATGGGTTCAGTCCCTGGGTTGGGAAGATCCCCTGAAGGAGGGCATGGCAACCCACTCCAACATTCTTGCCTGGAGAACCCTATGGGAAGAGGAGTCCGGCGGGCTGCAGTCCCTGGGATTGTAGGACATGACTGAACACACATGTACTAGCTAGGTTAAGAGTTTTCAAGAGTTTTTAAAGAGAGGGGTGGGCTGGACGAGAAGGGGGCTGGCAGCTGAAACAGCCTGGAGGGAAGCCCACAGGCCTGCATCTGAGTCTAGTCAGCAGGGAGAGAAAGAGTCTGAGGGAGAAAAAGCTGGCCTCAGGAGAGAAGATGCCCAAGGCCTGGGCAGCAAGAATGGAGGGCAGGCAAGAGAGTCCTAGGTGCAGAGAGTCAGAAATGGGGCGGGGACAATGGCTGGGAGCTTGGAAAGGTGTGGAGCCTCTGAGATTGAGGCGCAGAGAAATTGTGGTTGTATTGTCCTTCTTAGACAGTAATACCCTCATCTCTCTTCCAGGTGAGGCTCAGAGTTTCAGCATCTCCACTGCTCCGAGCTAGGAGCAGGCGAACTGGCTGGGGGTTGTCCCAGCTGGTCACCCAGTCCATCCTGTCCTGGACAGAGGGCTTGTCAGGTCTTATAAATGCACAACGGGCTGCTCGCTGGCTGGTGGCCCCAGCCCATCCTTGGCCCATTGACCCTGGCGGGCTGTGTGGCTGCGAGAAGACAGTCATGTGCAGAATTCTTTGCTGTTCCAGCAGCCAGGGTTCAGGTTTCAGATTCAGGGCTTTGAGGAGTTTTGCTTCTTCCTCCTGGGATGGGGACTTTTGGTTCTGGTTGAAGGTGGAGAAAGGATTCTGAGTTTGTGCCACCAAGGACAGGGAGGGCTCCGGTCCTGCTCTGGAGAAGGAGCTTGACTCTACCCAACTAGAAACTGGGCAACCGAGCCCCCAGGTTACTGAGAGGGAAGTTGAGGCTAAGGGGACGGAGGGCTGGTTGGAGACTAGAAAGAGCTGTGTTTGGGAGCCATGGCCCCCCTGTCCAGGCCCAGTGCTGCCTCTTGTCAGCTGTCCTGCTGGCCACATTTCTGCCCCACTGTGGGCATCGTGAAAGCAGGAGCTTTGCAGGCTGTGTGGTCACTCTGACACCACCAGAATGATGCCTAGCGCAGAGTAGGTGCTCAGTGGGAGGTCTGTTTTGAATCTGCAAATTGGGGGTGTGAGAGTCATGGAGAGAACGGAATTGCTGTGTGTAAAGCATCAAGCACATAGTAGGCGCTTCCTTTGTACACAGAACCGAGGACTCCTTGTCTCCTGGTCTTGAACCTGGACTGATGTCCTAACAACCGAGTGTGTCACGATCGACTTGAGCCCCATCTGAACCTTGCAGAAATCTTCAGGACACGCCCTGGTGTTACTCAAAGCAGCTTGAACTTTGTGTGTGTGTGTGTCTGTAACGAGAGCCCACGAGCACATGCCTGACACAGGGCCTGAATGTGGAGAGGCCTTCCCAGGGTGGAAACGGATGAAGCCATGAAACATAGCCGTAGTTACTCCACCAGCAGCCTGCTCACTTTAGGACTCCTTCCCCAGGATTAAGAGACAGTAAAGTCCTCCACACCCAGCTCATTATCACTGACGTTTCTAGTAGGGAGCCTGTCAGTCAGTTGACCGGTCCATCTGGTATTTGCTGGGTACTTCCTGAGTATGGCTCTCTACAAGACTTCCTTCCTGCAGAGACCGTGGAATCCTTCCTCCATCCACTCCCCTAATCCTGTAATACACGACTGTGGTTCCTTTCCTTATTCCCAGACCTGCCTGTTAGAATTGTCTGAGCTTTGGAATTTCTCTAGTTGTCCAGAGCTTGAGACTCTGAGTTCGCTATGCAGGGGGTTTGGGTTCCACCCCTGGTCAGGAACCTAGTCCCATGTGCTACAACTACGACCTGGCACAGCCAAATTGAAAAAAAAAAAAAAGATCTGAACTTTGAAGGTGATGCCCAGATCCTGTTGCAGATGAACTAAGTCAAAATCAGTGAGACAAGGCCCAGACTTCAGCCTTGTAATGTGCAGCCATCAAACCTGGTGTTTACACTGCCCTGAGTAAAGGGCAATGTAACTTGTCCATAGAGTTAAATGTAACATTGTTGCTATTTAGTCACTGAGTCGTTTCCAACTCTTTTGCAACCCCATGGGCTGTCCGTGAGATTTCCCAGGCAAGAGTACTGGAGTGGAGAGCCGTTTTCTGCTCAGGGGCACTTCCCCACCCAGGAATAGAGCCTGCGGCTCCTGCCACATCTGATGCATTGCAGGCGGGTTCTTTACCAATGGTTTTCCCTGGTGGCTCAAGTGGTAAAGAACCTGCCTGCAGGGCAGGAGACCCGAGTTCGGTCTCTCACTCTTTCTTTTCCTCGGGGCCACTGGGGATGGCCCGTGTGCATCTTGCTCTTCCTTTAAAAGAGCTGAAGCAGCAGATGCCTGGTCTGCCGCGCTCCATTCCTTTTGTTTCAGCCTTCCTGTGTAAGTTTATTTCCGGTACATGCCTTATAAAGCAGCACAGAGCTGGCTTTTGTTTTGTTTTCCTATTCTTAGCCGAGAGTCTGATCTTCTAAGAGATGAATTTAACTAATTCACACCTGTTGTAATGATTGATGCGTTTGAATCTACTCCTGCCCTGTTCGTTTGTGTTTCCTGTTGGTCATGTTTGCTCTTTGTTTCCTTCTTGCTCTTTTCTTGCCCACCAGCGTCACTTTAGGACTCCTTCCCCAGGATTAAGAGACAGTAAAGTCCTCCACACCCAGCTCATTATCACTGACGTTTCTAGTAGGGAGCCTGTCAGTCAGTTGACCGGTCCATCTGGTATTTGCTGGGTACTTCCTGAGTATGGCTCTCTACAAGACTTCCTTCCTGCAGAGACCGTGGAATCCTTCCTCCATCCACTCCCCTAATCCTGTAATACACGACTGTGGTTCCTTTCCTTATTCCCAGACCTGCCTGTTAGAATTGTCTGAGCTTTGGAATTTCTCTAGTTGTCCAGAGCTTGAGACTCTGAGTTCGCTATGCAGGGGGTTTGGGTTCCACCCCTGGTCAGGAACCTAGTCCCATGTGCTACAACTACGACCTGGCACAGCCAAATTGAAAAAAAAAAAAAAGATCTGAACTTTGAAGGTGATGCCCAGATCCTGTTGCAGATGAACTAAGTCAAAATCAGTGAGACAAGGCCCAGACTTCAGCCTTGTAATGTGCAGCCATCAAACCTGGTGTTTACACTGCCCTGAGTAAAGGGCAATGTAACTTGTCCATAGAGTTAAATGTAACATTGTTGCTATTTAGTCACTGAGTCGTTTCCAACTCTTTTGCAACCCCATGGGCTGTCCGTGAGATTTCCCAGGCAAGAGTACTGGAGTGGAGAGCCGTTTTCTGCTCAGGGGCACTTCCCCACCCAGGAATAGAGCCTGCGGCTCCTGCCACATCTGATGCATTGCAGGCGGGTTCTTTACCAATGGTTTTCCCTGGTGGCTCAAGTGGTAAAGAACCTGCCTGCAGGGCAGGAGACCCGAGTTCGGTCTCTCACTCTTTCTTTTCCTCGGGGCCACTGGGGATGGCCCGTGTGCATCTTGCTCTTCCTTTAAAAGAGCTGAAGCAGCAGATGCCTGGTCTGCCGCGCTCCATTCCTTTTGTTTCAGCCTTCCTGTGTAAGTTTATTTCCGGTACATGCCTTATAAAGCAGCACAGAGCTGGCTTTTGTTTTGTTTTCCTATTCTTAGCCGAGAGTCTGATCTTCTAAGAGATGAATTTAACTAATTCACACCTGTTGTAATGATTGATGCGTTTGAATCTACTCCTGCCCTGTTCGTTTGTGTTTCCTGTTGGTCATGTTTGCTCTTTGTTTCCTTCTTGCTCTTTTCTTGCCCTTTATTGGACTGGGCATTTTCTCAATTAAATTAGGATACAAGGCCTGACAGGGGCAGAGTGGATAAAAACACCCTGACCCGGCCAATCTGAACCCCTAAAATTACAGGTATTGGGGCACTTTCCTTAATCCTGCACTATTAGACCATAAACTTTTGGACAGTAGGGACTGACTTACGTTTTGGAGGGGCTCTTCTGTGGCTCTTCATTCCAGGCCTTGTGTAGGCTGGGGGCTCAGTAAATAGGTGTTGGATTCAACAGACATTTTAAAGCTTGCTGACTGCTCCAGGAGAAGGGCCTGGCCCCAGGGCCCGGAAGAGGGACAGAGAGATGACAAGGGGTTGGGGGTGAAAATTTATCAGGCAGTTACTGAATATCTAGACATCTTGACGATCTGGAAAACTGGGGTGTGGTGGCAACCGTCACCAGCATGGACACTAAGCCTCTGGCCCCGGACACGTCTCCCTTCCCCCCTGGCTCACTTTCTTTATCTGCACGGGAAGCAGTGATGGTACCAAGCCTGATGACGGGTTGTTAGGATCAAAGCAGGAATCTGTGTCACACGGGAGGGAGGGTGTGGCCCAGGGAGGGATCCCTCGTGCCAGTTCCTTCCCCCGAATGGCCTGTTGAGAAGGACAGGCTGGGAGCCCCTCATGGTGGCCTGTTAGGACAATGACTCAGCCTCCAGTCCCACCACTGGTGGTTACTCAGCCACTGGGATTCATGGTACTGCTGAAGATGCCAACAAGATGGAAGTCACTATGCCTCCCCAGTTGGTGAACACCTTGCTGCTTTGTCTCGTGTCCTTGATATCACCCCATCACTTTGTGGAAAAATATCAACAGACCCTGATGCCGGGAAAGATCACAGGCAGGAGGAGAAGGGGCAACAGAGGCTGAGATGGTTGGATGGCACCACTGACTCAAGAGACATGAATTTGAGCAAACTCTGGGAGATAGGGAAGGACAGGGAAGCCTGGTGTGCTGCAGTCCGTGGGGTTGCAAAGAGTCGGTCACAACTGAGTGACTGAACCACAACACTGACATGCCCCTTGTTCTGAGGAGGTGGCTCTGGCCCCTGGTCAAAACTTGACACCTGGGCTTCCCTTGTGGCTCAGTGGATAAGAGCCCATCTGCCAATGCAGGAGACACAGGTTCGATCCCTGATCCGGGAAGATACCACATACCACAGAGCAGATAGACCCACACATCAACAAAGACCCAGCACAGCCAAAAATAAATAAATAAAAGTTTAAAAAAAAAAAAAAAACTTGACACCTTCACTTCCTAGCTGTGTGATTTTGGGTAGGTTTCTTAACCTCTCTGAGCCTCAGTTATCTTCATCTGGAAAATGGAGAGCTAAGAATTACTCAAGTGCTATAAAATGTCTGCTCGATTCAACATGTATTTATTGAGTCCCAAGCCTGATTCAAGGGGTTGGGGGTGAAAATTTATCAGGCAGTTACTGAATATCTAGACATCTTGACGATCTGGAAAACTGGGGTGTGGTGGCAACCGTCACCAGCATGGACACTAAGCCTCTGGCCCCGGACACGTCTCCCTTCCCCCCTGGCTCACTTTCTTTATCTGCACGGGAAGCAGTGATGGTACCAAGCCTGATGACGGGTTGTTAGGATCAAAGCAGGAATCTGTGTCACACGGGAGGGAGGGTGTGGCCCAGGGAGGGATCCCTCGTGCCAGTTCCTTCCCCCGAATGGCCTGTTGAGAAGGACAGGCTGGGAGCCCCTCATGGTGGCCTGTTAGGACAATGACTCAGCCTCCAGTCCCACCACTGGTGGTTACTCAGCCACTGGGATTCATGGTACTGCTGAAGATGCCAACAAGATGGAAGTCACTATGCCTCCCCAGTTGGTGAACACCTTGCTGCTTTGTCTCGTGTCCTTGATATCACCCCATCACTTTGGGGAAAAAATATCAACAGACCCTGATGCCGGGAAAGATCACAGGCAGGAGGAGAAGGGGCAACAGAGGCTGAGATGGTTGGATGGCACCACTGACTCAAGAGACATGAATTTGAGCAAACTCTGGGAGATAGGGAAGGACAGGGAAGCCTGGTGTGCTGCAGTCCGTGGGGTTGCAAAGAGTCGGTCACAACTGAGTGACTGAACCACAACACTGACATGCCCCTTGTTCTGAGGAGGTGGCTCTGGCCCCTGGTCAAAACTTGACACCTGGGCTTCCCTTGTGGCTCAGTGGATAAGAGCCCATCTGCCAATGCAGGAGACACAGGTTCGATCCCTGATCCGGGAAGATACCACATACCACAGAGCAGATAGACCCACACATCAACAAAGACCCAGCACAGCCAAAAATAAATAAATAAAAGTTTAAAAAAAAAAAAAAAACTTGACACCTTCACTTCCTAGCTGTGTGATTTTGGGTAGGTTTCTTAACCTCTCTGAGCCTCAGTTATCTTCATCTGGAAAATGGAGAGCTAAGAATTACTCAAGTGCTATAAAATGTCTGCTCGATTCAACATGTATTTATTGAGTCCCAAGCCTGTGCAAGGCCTGGAATTAAAGGCTACAGAAGGCTCCCCCCAAAGATGAGTAGATCCTTATTGTCTCAAAGGTGTATCAGCTGATAGAATTAAGAAACATAACCTAATTTTCATAAAGGTATGTTTGTCCCACGGTTGCGAGGTTTCAGGAGATGTTGCAGAGATGAGTTGAGCTGGCCACGGGCACCTAGTGAGTACAACGCATCTGGTTGTTCATATCAGCAATCATTTCCTACATCTGCTATGTGTATCTCTGTAGTAGAGACAGGACAGGTGTCCCAGAGCGAAAGTCTTTGCTCTCTCAGCACAGCAGTGTTTAAAGAAGGTGGGGTTTGGGGGGCACCCAAGATGAACTTGGAAGTCCCCAGGGAGCTGCTTAGGCCCTGGCTGGGCCTGGAGGCAGGCAGAACCCAGAAGAGGATGGCCACGGGCAGCGGGAGGCCAGGCCCCTTCTCTGGGCTCTAGGAGGGGCGAGGCGGGGGTGGCTGGTTCCCAGGAGAGGTGTGGGCTCCTGTGCATTCCAGCCATTCCAAGGCTGATCCTCCAGCTCTGCCTGAACCCACAGAGACGGAATTAACCCCAAAAGGGAGGGACTGTGGAGGTGATCAAGGCCCAGAACATGGGGGTTGACTCAGGCCTGGAAGGTGGGGCGGCCCTGGCCGGGGAGGAAGGGCTGTCCCCGCCAGACACTCCCTGCTGCGCCCGTGTCCGTCTCAACACCCCGAAAGAAAAAGCAAGTTGGGTGTGACCGAGGATGCACAGGACAGCTCTAGGCGGGCAGTGACCGCTGGCATGGGGGCTCACGGCAGGTCTGCGGGCTCTCCGTGTTGTCGGGGTGTGAGCTGTTCCCTGGAGCGGTCGGGCTGGAGGCTGTTCTCCCCGGCAGGAGGGCGGTGTGGCTGGCTCTGCCCCGTGGCCGTGGACAAGGGGCTGCAGCTCTGGGGCCTGGGAGAGGGTGTGGGGCTGTGGTCTGCTTGCGTTGACACCACGCAGCCTGGTACCATGCTCTGCTAGGCGCAGCCGGGAGCCCTGGGTTGTTTGGAAGTCAGGCAGCCAGAGCCCCATAGCTGAGACCTGGCTGTGGGCACACGTCTGACCATTCTGTGTGGGTCTGTTGGGAGAGTGGCAGGGAGTGAAAGAAATGACCTTTTATTAAGTGACCCTAGGTACCAGGCACGGAGTGAGGGCGACAGATGCTCTGAGCTTCCATCAGCTTTATTATGGCAGAATGGATGGGCTACAGTCACTGTGGGCTTAGCACAGAGCGGTCCAGGGACCCCAGGATGGCCCAGACTGTTTGTTATGCTGTCCTGTTTGTTAACCACTAGCCACGTGCGATGTCCTTAGAACAGACTGACTGACTGCCAGGCACTTCACCTTGAACTGTCTCAATCCTCTGGATGGGGGTTGATTCTAATTCCCATTTTGCAGATGAGAAAACTGAGGCACAGAGAGACTAAGGAATCTGCCTTGAGTCCAAACTCAGTCTCCACTCTTTCCCCGAGCCAGGCTGACTCTGTTTCCCTCCCCGCAGGCAGGATGGAGAGGAATGGACCAGTGCGTGCAGGGTGACAGGGATTGCTGACGGCAGGAAGGGTTGGGGCAGGAGGGGCAGGCCCTGGACAGGAGAGCAAGCTGTCTTCTGAGAGCATTTGGGAGCATTGGCAAGTCTGAGGCAGGACAGTGGCGAGTTCTGGTTGCATTGTTGAGAGATCGCTTGGACAAACGGGCAGAAGTTGCCTGGGGGGGCGGTACAGGGAGATGCCGGGGGTGGCCGTGACATTGGTCTAGGTGAGAGGTGCTGCTCTTGATCAAGGCGAAGACCTTAGGGCCAGAGAGAGGACGGAGGCACAGGACTCTCCTTCTAGGTGGAATGAGCGGAGGGAGAGGCGGGGGGTCTGGGGTGGGTCGTGGGCTTCTGCTCGAACAGCCAGGTAGATGTCTGCGGGCTCTCCGTGTTGTCGGGTGTGAGCTGTTCCCTGGAGCGGTCGGGCTGGAGGCTGTTCTCCCGGCAGGGGCGGTGTGGCTGGCTCTGCCCCGTGGCCGTGGACAAGGGGCTGCAGCTCTGGGGCCTGGGAGAGGGTGTGGGGCTGTGGTCTGCTTGCGTTGACACCACGCAGCCTGGTACCATGCTCTGCTAGGCGCAGCCGGGAGCCCTGGGTTGTTTGGAAGTCAGGCAGCCAGAGCCCCATAGCTGAGACCTGGCTGTGGGCACACGTCTGACCATTCTGTGTGGGTCTGTTGGGAGAGTGGCAGGGAGTGAAAGAAATGACCTTTTATTAAGTGACCCTAGGTACCAGGCACGGAGTGAGGGCGACAGATGCTCTGAGCTTCCATCAGCTTTATTATGGCAGAATGGATGGGCTACAGTCACTGTGGGCTTAGCACAGAGCGGTCCAGGGACCCCAGGATGGCCCAGACTGTTTGTTATGCTGTCCTGTTTGTTAACCACTAGCCACGTCGATGTCCTTAGAACAGACTGACTGACTGCCAGGCACTTCACCTTGAACTGTCTCAATCCTCTGGATGGGGGTTGATTCTAATTCCCATTTTGCAGATGAGAAAACTGAGGCACAGAGAGACTAAGGAATCTGCCTTGAGTCCAAACTCAGTCTCCACTCTTTCCCCGAGCCAGGCTGACTCTGTTTCCCTCCCCGCAGGCAGGATGGAGAGGAATGGACCAGTGCGTGCAGGGTGACAGGGATTGCTGACGGCAGGAAGGGTTGGGGCAGGAGGGGCAGGCCCTGGACAGGAGAGCAAGCTGTCTTCTGAGAGCATTTGGGAGCATTGGCAAGTCTGAGGCAGGACAGTGGCGAGTTCTGGTTGCATTGTTGAGAGATCGCTTGGACAAACGGGCAGAAGTTGCCTGGGGGGGCGGTACAGGGAGATGCCGGGGGTGGCCGTGACATTGGTCTAGGTGAGAGGTGCTGCTCTTGATCAAGGCGAAGACCTTAGGGCCAGAGAGAGGACGGAGGCACAGGACTCTCCTTCTAGGTGGAATGAGCGGAGGGAGAGGCGGGGGGTCTGGGGTGGGTCGTGGGCTTCTGCTCGAACAGCCAGGTAGATGAAGCCTCCCCACTCTCCCCTGCTGTAGGCTGGGGAGAGTCCTCAGAGCAGCAGAACTCATGATAGAAACACCCCGAACCCTCAAATCCCAAACCTAGTGACCTGATCCTTAGTCCAAACCCAAGAGGGTTCTGCCAGACTGGGCCTGCGCGCTCAGGGCAGCCTCGTGATCCGGGCACGTGCACGGCCCCTCCCTGCAGGAGCTGGAGGAGACCTTTCCAAATATTGAGGTGACTTGTGACTTCTCCCTGCCCGGGCGAGACGACATCTGCAAGGTGGAAACGGAGTGTGTCTGGGCTTGCACAAGGGTGGGTGGCCCGGGGTCTTTTTTTTTTTTTTGCTCCCCTGGGCCTGTAGGTCCCGACACGAGGCCTAGGCTGCCAGCTTTTATCAGCTCCTTCAAAGGAGCCCAGACCCCTGGGTGTGACTCCGGGTGGAAGTGGAGAGCCTAGGCTTCCCCCGAGCCAGCCTTTTGTATCCATTCTCTCAATGAACTGCGCCCCAGCCCTGAGGGGTGTGGACTGCCGTGGCCCCAGTGACAGGCAGGGAGCCCGAGGCTCAGAAAGGCTAAGCGACTGACGGCTTAATACGGACTGAGTCAGGGTCCGAATCTCGGCCTCCTGCCTTTGGTCTGGGTGCTTACCCACCAGGTCATACGCGGTGCGGCTGTATCGTGCGAAAGGGCCAGGGGCTCCCCGTCCAGACTACAGCAAGGAGGAGTGACGGGTGGTGGGTGGGGGTGAGGGTCCTGCGAGACCCCTGTGTCCTGTCTTTAGCCGTGTGGAGTATCCACAGAGTCTCGGTGACCCGGAGGGCCACTTTGTCCCCACTTCTCTGGGCGGCATTCCTGCTGGTCCGCTGACCGGACCCCATCCCACTATGCATCCCAGCACGGGGGTTCTAGCCCCAGCTCCCGCCGCTGCAGCTGACCTTCTGGGCTGTGTGCGGCCACCTGCAAAGCAGGTCAGGCTGTGCTGATAGAATTTCTAATGCCCGTGAGAGTGAGGGTACCGAGGCCACCTGGGGCTCTCGGGCTGTCTCCCCACAGTTCTGACGCCCAGCATACATCCTGAAGGACAGAGAGACGTCTGTTCCAGGCTGGTGCCTACGGACTCTGACCCAGAACGTGACTGTTTGTCCCCACACGTCCTCACATTCGGCCCCGGGATTCAGAGGCAGCCCTGGACGTCCCCCTGCCCAGCCTGCACCCCATTTTCCCTCCTCGCTTCAGCAGGGAGTCTCCTATGCAGACCAGGCCAAGTGAGCAGGGCCCCTTGCCACGCCTCAGATGGGTCCTGGGCCCTCCTGGACCCTCGCCAGACTCCACAACAACCTGCCCTGGAAAAGAAAACAAGGGTGGACTGTCTGGATGAACAGCTTCCATCGGCAGGGCGTGACCCCACCCGGCTTGTGGAGCCCACTCGCATCTCCCGACCGCAGCCCGGGCTGGGCTGAGGGCCGTTCCTGGGCATAGCCAAATCCTGGGTCCTCATCGGCTGTTACCAGGTGGGGAGGTCTCGACCCACAGCACCCACTGCCCTACCTATCCAGGTGGGCAGCCCGGATGCACCATCACCCCGAGACATCTGATCCTGTAGGGTACAGCTGGAAATCCTGGAAATCTAGAAGAGAAAAAGTGAGTGTTAGTTGCTCAGTCGTATCCAACTCTGTGACCCCATGGTCTGGAGCCCGCCAGGCTCCTCTGTCCATGGGATTCTCCAGAAAGAATACTGGAGTGGGCTGCCATTCCCTTCTCCAGGGGATCTTCCCAACCCAGGGATTGAACCCGCATCTCCTGTGTCTCCTGCGTCTGCAGGTGGATTCTTCACTTCTTCACCACTTAGCACCCTGTCTGTGGTGGGGATGTTGACCACATGGGTGGAACCGCTCTTCTCCGCAGCGTCCTCCTCTCGGTCACAGATCTCCTGGTCCTGAGTTACGAGGTTACACCAATGGTTAGGATCTAAACCCTTTCTGGCTATGGACATCGGCTGCTCCCTGTGTGACCTCGGGCGGGTGCCTTCGCTTCTGAGGGCCTCAGTTTACTCACCTCTGTAATGAGCAGGTGGGGCTGGATGACTTCCAAGGCACCTACCAAGGCCAACAGCCACTGCCCTCAGCATCTCTGCCCATGTTAAACTTCTGTGTAAGTGGAGGGAGGCTGGGCATGCCCCCCTCCCAGCCCGCCCCTCACCTCCGCTCCCCGGATCCCTTCCCTTCTCTGGGGTGGGTGGAGGACCTCGGCTTCCCTGGCTCAGCCAGGAGAGTTTCATCTCCGTGGGTGGGACTAGACTCAGAAGCAGTCGATAGGGAAGAGCCATATCTGGGCCTCCATCAATCGGGCCGACAGCCTCCAGGTGCCGTGTCTGGCTGTCTCAGTGTGGCTTGTTAGCCAAAATGAAGCTCCACAACAACCTGCCCTGGAAAAGAAAACAAGGGTGGACTGTCTGGATGAACAGCTTCCATCGGCAGGGCGTGACCCCACCCGGCTTGTGGAGCCCACTCGCATCTCCCGACCGCAGCCCGGGCTGGGCTGAGGGCCGTTCCTGGGCATAGCCAAATCCTGGGTCCTCATCGGCTGTTACCAGGTGGGGAGGTCTCGACCCACAGCACCCACTGCCCTACCTATCCAGGTGGGCAGCCCGGATGCACCATCACCCCGAGACATCTGATCCTGTAGGGTACAGCTGGAAATCCTGGAAATCTAGAAGAGAAAAAGTGAGTGTTAGTTGCTCAGTCGTATCCAACTCTGTGACCCCATGGTCTGGAGCCCGCCAGGCTCCTCTGTCCATGGGATTCTCCAGAAAGAATACTGGAGTGGGCTGCCATTCCCTTCTCCAGGGGATCTTCCCAACCCAGGGATTGAACCCGCATCTCCTGTGTCTCCTGCGTCTGCAGGTGGATTCTTCACTTCTTCACCACTTAGCACCCTGTCTGTGGTGGGGATGTTGACCACATGGGTGGAACCGCTCTTCTCCCGCAGCGTCCTCCTCTCGGTCACAGATCTCCTGGTCCTGAGTTATGAGGTTACACCAATGGTTAGGATCTAAACCCTTTCTGGCTATGGACATCGGCTGCTCCCTGTGTGACCTCGGGCGGGTGCCTTCGCTTCTGAGGGCCTCAGTTTACTCACCTCTGTAATGAGCAGGTGGGGCTGGATGACTTCCAAGGCACCTACCAAGGCCAACAGCCACTGCCCTCAGCATCTCTGCCCATGTTAAACTTCTGTGTAAGTGGAGGGAGGCTGGGCATGCCCCCCTCCCAGCCCGCCCCTCACCTCCGCTCCCCGGATCCCTTCCCTTCTCTGGGGTGGGTGGAGGACCTCGGCTTCCCTGGCTCAGCCAGGAGAGTTTCATCTCCGTGGGTGGGACTAGACTCAGAAGCAGTCGATAGGGAAGAGCCATATCTGGGCCTCCATCAATCGGGCCGACAGCCTCCAGGTGCCGTGTCTGGCTGTCTCAGTGTGGCTTGTTAGCCAGATGAAGAGCTCGGTGGAAAGCCGGACCGGCCCAGCCAGTTCCCAGCCCTCTTGGGACCTGCACACACCCTGCCCCCGCGGGTTCCCGACGCGCCCACATTCCTGTCCTCCCGGTGTGGGGCTCTGCGACTCTTGAGGGGACACATCTGCTCCTCTGGCCAGTTGGACAGCGGGAGGGAGGCAGGACCCTTTGGGTCTCCAAACCCAAAAGACAGACATGCTGAAACTGCTCCAGAAGCGTGGATTGGAACCCCAGCTCAACCCTGTTCTCTGGCAGTGAGGCTGTGGCCAAGCTATTTAATGGCCCCACACCTCAGTTTCCCCATCTGTAATATGGGCGCACAGTGCTGCTTCAGGGAGTGGTAAGATTAATGAGCTCACCCAAAATGTGATTTGCTTAGCACCCGCCGGGCACATGGTCAGTCCTCTGTGAGTGTTTAACTAGCATCTTCCAGGCAGCTAGGCGTCACCCAGAACCGGCTCAGCCTCCATGGAAAACAGGATAAAAGGTGGGGACCCCTCAAGAGGGTGAGGGAAGAAGAAATAAACCCCTGCCACTTGTAAGTGGCACCTGCCAATGTTTTATTAAGATAGAACTGACATACTACATCATTCACTCATTAAAAGCATACAGTTCAGCAGTTTTGAGAATATTCACAGAATGCTGGGGCTTCCCTGGTGCCTCAGACAGTAGAGAGTCTGTCTGCAATGGAGGAGACCTGGGTTCAATCCCTGGGTCAGGAAGACCCCCCCTCAGAGAAGGGAATGGCTGCTGACTCCAGTGTTCTTGCTTGGAGAGTTCCATGGAGCCTGGTGGGCTGTTACAGTCCCTGGAGTTGCAAAGACTGAGACGCGACTGAGCGACTGACACTTTCACAGAATGATGCAGCCGTCACCATAGCCAGTTCTGGGACAGGCCATCACCTTCAGCCTTAAGCACTCCCCTTCTCCGCCCCCTCCCAGCCCCTCTTGACTCTGAGTCTATGTTCTCCTATGAATCGACCTGTTCTAGATATTTCATGTAAGTGGACCTTTTGGGTCTGGCCTCTTTCACTTAGCCTCACGGTTTCAGGGTTCCTCCATCGTGTAGCCTGCGTTAGCGCTCCCTGTCTGTTTTGACTGAGCTGTAGGCCATTGTATGGATATTCAGCACTCCGTCCTCCTGTTCATTAGTTGAACGTTTGTGTGGCTTCCACTTGCTGACTGAGGTCGTCACTGCTCCTGTGAACACTTGTGTACAGGCGTGGACGTGTGAGGACCTGCGTGTTCATTCCTCTTGTTGTCTGTCAAGTAGAATTGCTGGCTTCCTCGCTTGTAAAGGGGGGCCTGTACCTCCCCTGGGGACTTAGGGCGAGGAGGCTGTGGGGGCCGTGTCTGTGGGTGTGCCTGGTGAAGCGTGTGTACTAGGTGTCAGGTTACCACGGGGAGTCTGTGGTCGTCCCCAGTCGACAGAGGGAGAGATGGGGGCCCCTCGCGGCTGCGGCGCTTGCCTGGGATGGTCCAAGCAGGAAGTGGCCCGGCAGGCCTTGGAACCCGCGCCTGTCTGACCACAGGCTCCCACTGAGCTGGGCTTTGTTCTCCGCCAGGCCCCTGAGGCCGACTGCCCCCACCCACAACCCTGTGTCCCCTTCCGGTGCCAGGCGTCAGCTGGAGTGGTGGGCTGGCCAGGGTGTGGTCCGGGAGGTTCTTTCCTCACACCTGCCCCAGCCAGTGAGGGGCTGGTTTGGGAGCTGGCCCCATGCCCTCGGGTGGGGACTGGCTGAACCCGACAGGGCTGAAGGCCCCCACCTAACCCACACCGCAAGTTCCTGGTGGTGGCCCCAGCTCTCACGGGTTAAATATTCAGGTTGAGATTCGGCATGTCTGACGACTGAGGCCAGGCTGGGGGTCAGTGGCCGGGGTAGGGCTGAGGGCATTAGGGCTAGCTGGACCCTCGACTGCCTGCCCACATTGAAATGGAGCCCTGCTCTCTCCCGCTTAAAGCCGAGCGCGGCATGTACCACGGCCGAGCTGTACAGGCGCTGGGCTGAGACCTCCTGACGGTTCTCAGGGTGTCTGGGAAAGAGTTGAAATCAGAACGCCTTTTTCACTCCCCGTTTCTGTGGTTTCCAGTGGTCTGCCAAAGCCACGGTGCGGAGCAATGGGAGCCAGCCCTTGACCTGGCAGCCTTCCTTCCCTTACCCAGATCTGCTGTACACAGTCCTCGCTTCTGAGCTCTCCTGGACGCTCCGCCTGCATTCTTTACTGCGGGACTTGTCAGAGCCTTTACTGACTCTTGCTGAGGGCTCAGCCTGTCCTAACTGCCTTGACTGACAAAACTTTCATTTCACACATGATTTACAGGACACGTGTTCCTGGGGCTGGACTTTGGGAAAGGCTGCCCCCTTGGTTGTCTTTGGGTGTGCCTGGTGAAGCGTGTGTACTAGGTGTCAGGTTACCACGGGGAGTCTGTGGTCGTCCCCAGTCGACAGAGGGAGAGATGGGGGCCCCTCGCGGCTGCGGCGCTTGCCTGGGATGGTCCAAGCAGGAAGTGGCCCGGCAGGCCTTGGAACCCGCGCCTGTCTGACCACAGGCTCCCACTGAGCTGGGCTTTGTTCTCCGCCAGGCCCCTGAGGCCGACTGCCCCCACCCACAACCCTGTGTCCCCTTCCGGTGCCAGGCGTCAGCTGGAGTGGTGGGCTGGCCAGGGTGTGGTCCGGGAGGTTCTTTCCTCACACCTGCCCCAGCCAGTGAGGGGCTGGTTTGGGAGCTGGCCCCATGCCCTCGGGTGGGGACTGGCTGAACCCGACAGGGCTGAAGGCCCCCACCTAACCCACACCGCAAGTTCCTGGTGGTGGCCCCAGCTCTCACGGGTTAAATATTCAGGTTGAGATTCGGCATGTCTGACGACTGAGGCCAGGCTGGGGGTCAGTGGCCGGGGTAGGGCTGAGGGCATTAGGGCTAGCTGGACCCTCGACTGCCTGCCCACATTGAAATGGAGCCCTGCTCTCTCCCGCTTAAAAGCCGAGCTCGGCATGTACCACGGCCGAGCTGTACAGGCGCTGGGCTGAGACCTCCTGACGGTTCTCAGGGTGTCTGGGAAAGAGTTGAAATCAGAACGCCTTTTTCACTCCCCGTTTCTGTGGTTTCCAGTGGTCTGCCAAAGCCACGGTGCGGAGCAATGGGAGCCAGCCCTTGACCTGGCAGCCTTCCTTCCCTTACCCAGATCTGCTGTACACAGTCCTCGCTTCTGAGCTCTCCTGGACGCTCCGCCTGCATTCTTTACTGCGGGACTTGTCAGAGCCTTTACTGACTCTTGCTGAGGGCTCAGCCTGTCCTAACTGCCTTGACTGACAAAACTTTCATTTCACACATGATTTACAGGACACGTGTTCCTGGGGCTGGACTTTGGGAAAGGCTGCCCCCTTGGTTGTCTTTGCAGAGAGTGTTACCTGGGGCTTGTTCCCTAAGAGCCTCCCCACCCCCTCCTAGTGCCCATGTGTCCTGGTACAGAGCAGGCCCCCAGACAAGGTTCAGGACAGAGCTGGACAGTCTTGAAGCTTCTGTTTATGTGCCTGTTTCTATCACCACTCTGCTCCCCTCCCCTCTCCCCGCACACCAGTGGTACCTGCGGTGTTGAACCTCAGACCCTGTCCGACTCTTTGCGACGCCAGTGACTGTAGCACACCAGGCTTCCCTGTCCTTCACCATCTCCCAGAATTTGGTCAAACTCATGTCCCTTGAGTGGGTGATGCCATCCCAGCATTTCATCCTCTGTCATCCTTCTCCTCCTGCCCTCTGTCTTTGGAGTCGGTGTAAAAGGTCTTTGATGGAGAATGAAGGACTAAGTGCTCATCTTGACCATTGCTGGGTGGCTCTGTGACATTGACCCAATTGTTCTCTGTCTCTGGTCTTTGTTTCTACCTTTGTTTAAAGAAAACAAAGTCACCGCGGGACAATGATCAGTAAGGCTCCTTACGTATAATCGTGAACCTCTGTGAGAGTTATAGGGCACCCAGCTCTTTGCCTGTATAACCTCACTCCCATTTCTAGCACTCAATTGGGAAGGGTCCATCTGATAGCAGGAAGCAGAGGCACAGAGAGGAACAGCAGCTTGGCCACGTCACTCGGCTAGGACCCACATCTGAGTCCAGAACCATGGTCTTCACTCCAGCAGGACTGTTGGACAGAGTGGGTGCAGGCAGAGATGGCAGGAGAGAGCACAGAAACGGGGAGTGAGAGCGCCATCTGATTTCAAGTCTCTTCCCAGACACCCTGAGAACCGCCAGGAGGTCTCAGCCTGTGCCTGCACAGTTCTAGCTCGGCTGCGGTATGTGCCAAGCTCTGCTATTGAGCAGGAGAAGGCGGGGCTCCGTTTCAACGTGTGCAGGCAGCCGGGGGTCCAGCTAGAACTTAATGCCATCCTTTGTTTTCATGGAATTTATGTTGGTGATTACCTCTGTTTATGGCAAGAGCGTCTGGCTTTCTGTTTACCAGGAGGAAGCAAGTTCCCCTTCTTAGTAAATTCATTTCGATATAAAGAGTGAGTAGAGTGAAAGCAAAGCATCAGGTATTTAATAAAAAAGCTGCTAACACAAAAACTTGGTCTCTGATCCATAGTGGCTGAAAGGTGGAAATAGCCCAAAGGTCCATCAGTGGATAACTCGATAAATAAAACATGGCATATCCAAGCTGTGGAATATTACACAGCCATGAACATGGATGAAGCACCAGCACATGCTACAGCATGGATCACCCTCAAAAGTACTGTTAAGTGAAGGACGCTAGACACAGAAGGCTCCATGTTGTATGAGTCTGTTTCTATGAAATGTCCATAATAGGTAAACCCATAGAGATAGGAAGTAGATTCATGGTTGCTAGGGGTTGTGGGGTGGGATGGCGAGGATTGAGTACTAAAGGGGGCAGGGTTTCTTTCAGGAGTGCTGAAAACGTTCTGGAATTGCATCGTGATGATGGTTATACAACCTCGTGAGTACACTAAAATCCACTGAGGTATATACTTTAAAAGAGGGGACCAGGGCTTCCCTGGTGGTCCAGTGGGTAAGGACACCGCCTTGCAGTGCAAGGGGTGCCGGTTCGATCTCTGGCCTGGGAAGATCCCACGTGCCACAGAGCGGCTGGACCAATGTGTCCAATTGCCGAGTCGGAGCTCTGGAGCGCATGCGCCCAGAGCCGGTGCTCTGCGACAACAGGGGCCGCTGCAATGGGAGGCCCACACAGGCCAAGGAACAAAGATGGATGAAAATAGACAAATGAAAGACCAATAGAAGTGGCCCGCCCCCCCCAAAAAAGAAACCATTAAAACAAAGAGGGGACCATTATCCCAAAATCCGCAGACTACAAGTGCTGGAGAGGGTGTAGAGAAAAGGGAATCCTCTTCCACTTCAGGTAGCAATGTGAATTGGTACAGCCTCTGTGGAAGACAGTGTGGAGATTCCTTTAAAAACTAGGAATAAAACTACCATATGACCCAGCAATACCACTGCTAGGCACATACCCTGAGGAAACCAAAACTGAAAAAGACACACGTCCCCCAGAGTTCACTTTAGCACAATTTACAGTAGCTAGGCCATGGAAGCAACCTAGATGTCCATCCACAGATGACTGGTTAGAGAAGCCGTGGTCTGTATTTACAATGTAATATTAGTCATAAAGAGGAACAAGTTCAAGTCAGCTCTAATGAGGTGGATAAATCTAGAGCCTATTATACAGAGTGAAATCAGAAAGAGAAAAATACCACATGTTCGCTCATCTATATGGAGCCTAGAAAGATGGTACCGATGAGCCTGTCTGCAGGGCAGCAGTGGAGATGCAGACAGAGAGAAACTTAGAGGCACGGGCAGTGGGGAGGAGGGAGAGAGACGAATGGAGAGAGTACCACGGAAGCCTATACACTACCATATGTTAATTGGTAGCCAATTAAGATTTGCTGTATGATGGAGGGAATTCAAACTGGAGCTCTGTAACAACCTAGAAGGGTGGGAGAGGATGGGAGGGGTGGGATGATTTGGGCAGAAGGGGACATAGGTGGCTAATTCATGTTAATGTATGGCAGAAATTAAACTAATATTGTAAAACAATTATTCTTCAATGAAAAACAAATGAGGTTTTTAAAAATGGGTGAAGTTTATGACATGGGAGTTAGCTCTCAGTCAAAATGACGGGAGAGCAGAGTACGTGTCTCTGCCAGCGTGGCGAATAGGAGCAGGAGAGCGACGGCCAAAGCAGCGGCTGACTCCCGACAGGCGCTGCCGCATTTCTGTGCCTTTAGGGATGTGGCCCTGGGGTGACCGCCAAGCTCCCTCCGAGGCTCACTGGGCAGCTTCTGCTTGCAGCCCTGGGCTGGGGACAGCCTGGGGCGCTGGGGACGCTGGCCGGACGCTCAGCTCACCTCCTCCCTTCCGCCTGCAGCGTCTCTAACAAGGAGCTGTCGGAGCTGATCGAGCAGCTGCAGAAGAATGCTGACCAGGTGGAGAGGAACATCGTGGACACGGAAGCCAAGATGCAGAGCGTGAGTGTCCTCCTCCCACCCGCTGCCCCCTGGTGCCAGCCCCCCTGGGGAGCTGGGCTTGTCTGACCCCAAGGTTCTCACCTGGGTGTGATTCCGCACCAGGAGACGTGTGCCCCTCTGGAGACACTTTGAGCCATCGCCCCTTGGGGAGTGCGGTGTGCGGGTAGCTAGTGATGGGAGCCAGGGATGCTGAGATGCCCTTTGCAGCACAGAACAGCTCCGGACACAGGATGATCCAGCCCCAGTGTCAGAGTGCCCAGGGAGAGACACACTGAAAGGAGCCCTGTTCTTGCTGTTAATATCAGCTCCTCCAGGGCTTCCCTGGTGGTCCAGTGGGTAAGGACACTGCCTTGCAGTGCAAGGGGCGCCGGTTCAATCCCTGGCCTGGGAAGGTCCCACGTACCGCGGAACAGCTGGACCAATGTGTCCGATTGCCGAGCCGGAGCTCTGGAGCGCATGCGCCCGGAGCCGGTGCTCTGCGACAGCAGAGGCCACCGCGATGGGAGGCCCACAGGAGCCAAAGAACAAAGACGGATGAAAATGGAGAAATGAAAGACCGATACGAGTGGCCCACCTGCCCCACTCCCTGCAAAAAAGAAAAAAATCAGCTCCTCCAGGACTCCAAGGTGCTCAGACAGTAAAAAATCTGCCTGTAATGCAGGAGACCCGGGCTTGGGAAGATTCCCCTGGAGAAGGGAATGGCTGCCACTCCAGCTTTCTTGACTGGAGAATCCCATAGACAGAGGAGCCTGGCCAGCCCCAGTCCATGGGGTCGCAAAGAGTTGGACACAACTGACCAACTTCTAGTTTTTCACTTTCAACAGCTCCTCCACCCTGGGTACCAAGTTCCTGCAGCCATGGGCCCCATCTGGAGCAGAACCACAGTCTCAGGACCCAGGCTTGGTTAGGATCCCAGCTTTGCCACTTACTGCGTGACTTTGAGCAAGTCACCTCACCTCTGTGCACCTGAAAGGGGAGAAGCCATCGTCCCCATCTCCTGGGCTGCTGTAGGAATTTGATGAGATTAGGCAGGTGGCAGTAGTGGTAAAGACCCACCTGCCAATGCAGGTAGACGTGAGAGACCCCAGTTTGATCCCTAGTTTAGGAGAATCCCCTGGAGAAGGAATTGATAACCCACCCTAATACTTAACACAGCCCACATGCAGGCGCAGCGCAGGGCTTGTCTGACCCAAGGTTCTCACCTGGGTGTGATTCCGCACCAGGAGACGTGTGCCCCTCTGGAGACACTTTGAGCCATCGCCCCTTGGGGAGTGCGGTGTGCGGGTAGCTAGTGATGGGAGCCAGGGATGCTGAGATGCCCTTTGCAGCACAGAACAGCTCCGGACACAGGATGATCCAGCCCCAGTGTCAGAGTGCCCAGGGAGAGACACACTGAAAGGAGCCCTGTTCTTGCTGTTAATATCAGCTCCTCCAGGGCTTCCCTGGTGGTCCAGTGGGTAAGGACACTGCCTTGCAGTGCAAGGGGCGCCGGTTCAATCCCTGGCCTGGGAAGGTCCCACGTACCGCGGAACAGCTGGACCAATGTGTCCGATTGCCGAGCCGGAGCTCTGGAGCGCATGCGCCCGGAGCCGGTGCTCTGCGACAGCAGAGGCCACCGCGATGGGAGGCCCACAGGAGCCAAAGAACAAAGATGCATGAAAAACAGATGAATGAAAGACCGATACGAGTGGCCCACCTGCCCCACTCCCTGCAAAAAAGAAAAAAATCAGCTCCTCCAGGACTCCAAGGTGCTCAGACAGTAAAAAATCTGCCTGTAATGCAGGAGACCCGGGCTTGGGAAGATTCCCCTGGAGAAGGGAATGGCTGCCACTCCAGCTTTCTTGACTGGAGAATCCCATAGACAGAGGAGCCTGGCCAGCCCCAGTCCATGGGGTCGCAAAGAGTTGGACACAACTGACCAACTTCTAGTTTTTCACTTTCAACAGCTCCTCCACCCTGGGTACCAAGTTCCTGCAGCCATGGGCCCCATCTGGAGCAGAACCACAGTCTCAGGACCCAGGCTTGGTTAGGATCCCAGCTTTGCCACTTACTGCGTGACTTTGAGCAAGTCACCTCACCTCTGTGCACCTGAAAGGGGAGAAGCCATCGTCCCCATCTCCTGGGCTGCTGTAGGAATTTGATGAGATTAGGCAGGTGGCAGTAGTGGTAAAGACCCACCTGCCAATGCAGGTAGACGTGAGAGACCCCAGTTTGATCCCTAGTTTAGGAGAATCCCCTGGAGAAGGAATTGATAACCCACCCTAATACTTAACACAGCCCACATGCAGGCGCAGCGCAGGGCTCACTGTGATTCAACCAGTTCAGCCGCTCAGTCGTGGCTGACTCTTTGCGACCGCACGGACTACAGCACACCAGGCTTGCCTGTCCACCATCTCCCGTAGCCTGCTCAAACTCATGTCCACTGACTCAGTGATGCCATCCAACCAGCTCGTCCTCTGTCTTCCCCTTCTCCTTTTGCCTTCTATTTTTCTCTCATCATCAGGGTCTTTTCCCATGAGTCGTCTCTTCACATCAGGTCGCCAAAGCATTGAAGCTTTGGCTTCAGCATCATTCCTTCCAATGAATGTTCAGGGCTGATTTCCTTTAGGATTGATTAGCAACGTCATCATCCTCCCTTCCCTGCCACGGCCACGACTCCGACGCAGGCTGGGCAAATAATTTTTCCTTTCTGTGCCTCAGTTTCCTCTCCTGTAACATGGGGCTAGCAGTCAGCCTGAGCCTGAATTTTTTCCTGGGGATCCTGTACCGAAGCAGTACCAGAGCCATGCCCATACCTGCGAGCTGCTACGATGACCACCACCACTTTGGACCCTCCACCAGCTCAGCGTGGTTGACTTTATTCCTTGAGAAGCCACTTCCAGAGAGGGCAGGATGGACTCTGTTAGTGACAGAGCTGACCTCAGAGGCAGTGCCCCCGCCAGAGCTGGGGCTGCCAGACGTAGCAAGTACTGGAGTGGGTAGCTTTTCCCTTCTCTGGGCGCATCTTCCCAACCCAGGGGTTGAACCCAGGTCTCCACATTGCAGATGGATGCTTTCGCTCTGAACCACAAAAGAAAACCCAAGAAAACTAGAACAAATAGCCTATCCCTTCTCCAGGGTATCTTCCCAACCCAGGAACTGAACTGCATTGCAAGTAGATTGTTTACCAAGTGAGCTACAAGGGAATCTCCAAATACAGTGTATCCAGTTAAATCTGAAAGTCAGACTCTACATTTTTGTGTGTGTACGTGTATCCCACACACTGTTTGGGATATACTTACATTATGAAATTATACATTGTATAGCCGAAATTTGAATTTAAACGGGTGTCTGTATTCCATCCACACTCCAGGCATGACTAAGAGGCAGGTTCATAGGAGGCAGGGGTTGAGGGTAAACAGGTAATGAGAGAGGACAAGGACCGGCTGGCCCCACAGCTGTCCCCAGGCCCAGACACGGCTGCCTTTCCTCTGACCACCCAAGTGTCCATGCACCTAAGGGCCAGTCCCCCTGAGACCTGAGGGACAGAGGTGGGTTAGGGATGGCAGTCCTTGGGTGAGAAGTAAGGGGTTGGAGAGAAGGGGGCAGGACGGACAAGAGGGAACTCTGCTCTCTGCCAGGGCTCCCCTCCCCCTGGCCAGTCCCCCTCCCCCAGGGTCCCCCCTGCCTCTGCCTCCCTCCTTTCTTTCTGGCCTCACATCTTTGGCCACGCCCTGGCCCTGGCCCCCAGCCCCTCGGGCGATTTTTTTTTTCTCCCCACTCTCATGACAGCCATGGTGGCATGTGCTTTCCTAAATGAAAACAGCTTTTTGGGGTGTGTCCTCTTTCCTCCTAATAAAAGTAATGTGTGTTTGCTACAAACATTTCAGGACTGATAAACAAGTATAAAGAAGCAAATTAAGATAGCATATGGTTACACCTTCAGAGAGAGAGATCATGCGCTAACATCCCGGGCTCTCTGACAGCTTCTTGCCCATGTGTGTGTGTGTGTCTGTGTGTCTGTGTGTGTGTGTGTTTGGGGCGAGGGGGACGGGAAGGGAACAGAGTCTAGCCCTCTTCTTTTTTTTTTTTATATATATATGTATTTTTTTTTTGGAGAGGGGGTGGGGTGGGGAGGGAGGGGAGCAGGCGGGCCACTTCTATTGGTCTTTCATTTATCTATTTTCATCCATCTTTGTTCTCCGGCCCGTGTGGGCCTCCCATCGCGGTGGCCTCTGTTGTCGCAGAGCGCCAGCCTGGGCGCATGCGCTCCAGAGCTCCGGCTCGGTAATCGGACACATCGGTCCAGCCGCTCCGCGGCACGTGGGATCTTCCCAGGCCAGGGCTCGAACCGGCGCCCCTTGCACTGCAAGGAGGTGTTCTTACCCACTGGACCACCAGGGAAGCCCTAGCCCTCTTCTTTTTAGATCATGACTCCATGTAACAAGGATGTTTGGGGAAGATCATTTCAAGTGAACAGACTTAAAAGAAACCAGGTTTTGAAGACTATGTGGGCTCCTCTTTCTCCCTTTTCTTCCTTTCCTTTTTGCAGGAGCAAACATCCTTATTAAATTTATTACCCAAAAGTTCTTTTTAATTTTCCTTTTTTTTTTTTTTTTTATGAAAGTGAGATTTGCATGAGAAAAGCAAACCATTTCAAGGGTGGAATTTCATGGCCTTTCATACATTTCTGATGTTGTCTGATGTCTCTTTCTGGTCCCAAGATGCTTTCATCATCCCAGAGGGAACTCCATGCCCATCCCCGCGCCCCTGGGAACCACAGCACTGCTGTCTGTCTCTTTGCATATACATCAGCTCAGTCGTGTCTGACTCTTTGCAACCCCATGGACTGCCGCATGCCAGGCTTCCCTGTCCTTCACCATCTCCTGGAGCTTGCTTAAGCTCATGTCCATTGAGTCAGTGTTGCCATCCAACCATCTCGTCCTCTGTCGCCCTCTTCTCCTGCCGTCAGTCTTTCACAGCATCAGCTTTTTCAGTGAGTCGTCTCTTCACATCAGGGGGCCAATGTCTTGGAGCTTCAGCTTCAGCATCAGTCCTTCCAGTGAATACTCAGGGCTGATCTCCTTTAGGATGGACTGATTTGATCTCCTTGCTGTCCAAGGGGCTCTCAGGAGTCTTCTCCAACACCACAGTTCAAACACCACAGTATGCTGGATATAAACAGAGTCACACAGTATGTGACCTTTTGCGTCCGTCCCATTCTTTTTTAATATTTGTTTATTTGGCTGCACTGAGATGTCATTGCAGCAGGAGGGACCTTTAGTTGTGGCATGCGGGATCTGGTTCCCCATCAGGATTGAACCTGGGCCCCTCTTCACCAGGAGGGCAGAGTCTTAGCCACTGGACCAACAGGGAAGTCCCTATCCCAGTTTTTAAGTGACAGAAAAGCTGGAAGGACTGAAGAACATCTGTAATCTCACCACACAGATCCCACCAGTAACGTCTCCTAGATTTGCTTTATTACCCATCTGTCTGTCAGTGTGGACAAAATTTACAAGATATGTCGGTCCCTATGACTTTTTTTTTTTTTTTTTGTACTTAAAAACTTGCCTATGGAAAGTGTCCACATTTTAACAGTTCATGGGTGTGAGATTCCACATCAGTAGGTACCCATGGGACTTTTACTCAGGTCAAGTCAAAGGACATTTCCTGAAAGGTCCTAGGGGACCTTCCCAATCAATAACCCCGCCCCTGACCTCTGTCCCCATCGATTGGTCTTGCCCGACTGTGGACTCTTGAACGTCCACATGGCATCTCTTGGTTGGATAGTCTCTCTCCTCTCGGCTGGCCACAGTTTGCATTCCCATGTAGCCCCTGCGCCTGTGGGAATCAGGAAATGATTCATTTACTTCCTTCTTTTGCAAAATCAATCTTTGACCCTGTAACTGCCCAGCAGAGCTTCAGATCAGCTGGTGATAACGGAGTCGATAAAGTTCAACCCAAGCCAAGAGCCGTGATGTGTGTGGTAACTTTTTAACCGGCCAGACCTACCCACAGTGAGGTGATGGTCCAGTGCCTTTGGCCTTCTGCCACGGGGGCCTCAGCCCCAAGCCCCTTGGGGCACTGGGCCCTCCCACCTTGTTGCTCAGCCCTCTGGGAGTTGGCCCAGGAAAGACCTGAAAGACGGGCTGGATACTGTCTCTTCCTCCAAAAGAAAGCTGATTCATTTTACTCTGTACCAGGCACCCCATCACCTGCATGCACTTCTTTTTCCTTTGACCATTTCTTCCTTTGCGTGTTTTCTTTTTTAACAGCTTTATTGAGGTGGGTTTTCGAGATCAGGAAATGCATTCCTCTTGAGCACACAGTACAGTGATTTTTAGTCATTAAGGGGTGCAGCCATTGCCTTGGGTCGATTTCAGAACTTGCAATGCCTTCGTGAGCTCTCCCATGTCCATGGACAGTTAGATGCCTGCTCCCATCCAGCCCCTGGCAGCCTCTCCTCTATGGATGAGCAGACTTGTGGCATTACGAGGGGTGTGGCCAGTCCCGGTGGGCATGGCCTTCCACGTCCGGCTCCTCTCACTTGCGTGGTTCTGAGGCTCGTTCCGATCGTCCTGCCGCTGAGGGAGTCCTCTGGTTGCTTGGCTGCCCCTGCTGAAGCACAGGTCTCTCTCGCACCTGCTGCCGAGATGGGGACGCTGAGACACTGCTGGGGGTAGGGCGCTGGCCTCACGAGTCCTGTGTGCGACCTGCCACCTGGACTCAGTCCAAGCTCTGACTCGTTGCCTCTGGGCCTGGAGTCTCCAGGGCCTGGCACGGAACCCAGTCGTGCGCCATGAAAGTCCACAGTGGATTCACAGACTGGGCTTAGAAATCTGCTGCCCCCACTGTTACCGTTCTTCCCGGGGCTCATCAACTCTGACTGTTCACTGGAAGGATGGATGCTGAAGCGGAAGCTCCAATCCTTTGGCCCCCTGATGCACCTCTTTAGAAGAGACCCTGTTGCTGGGAAAGATTGGGGGGAGGGAAAGATTGATGCTGGGTCAGATCCGGAAGAGAAGGGGATGAGATGGGTAGATAGCATCACTGACTCACTGGACGTGAGTTTGAGCAAATGCCGGGAGATAGTGAAGGACAGGGAAGGGGTATGCTGCCGTCCACGGGGTCGCCAAGACTCAGACTCGGCTGAGAGACTGAGCAACAACGAGACTCATCAGCAACGTGTGCCTCCCAGATGCCCACCCACTCTGTTCATTCCTGCCATTTCACTGGCAACACCCCAGGGGACGGCAGCCTCGGCTTTCGCCTGGGCCTTGTCACAGCCTCTGGCGCTGCCCCCAGCAGGGACTCTCTGCCCTGTGGCGCCCCTGGAGGCAGCCCCTGTAAGGAATGGGTAGTGCCGTGCCCTGCCCCACCTGCGCCCTCCCCGTCCCTCCCTCCAGGCACAGTCTCAGCCACCGTCTTCTGCTACAGGACCTTTGCACAGGCCGTTCCCTCTGCCTCCAACACTCTTGCCCTCCTTCCTTCTTTCTGAGCCTGCATCACTGCCTCAGAGGGTCCTTACTGACCCCCAGAGTGCAAGCTCACTCAAGCAGGTCCCTCATGTTTCACCTCTGCTGTGCTTCCTTGGTAACAGTGACTTTATGAACTTTTAGTCACCTTTGTTCCCCAAACAGGGACCAAACCCATGCCCCTTGCAGGGCAAGTGTGGAGTCCTAACCCCTGGACCGTCAGGGGGTCCCTGAGGTTCATCTGTTGACTCGTCCTTCCGGGCTTCTCCCTCTTCCCTGGGCTGGGTGGGGCCGTGTCTTTCTGTGCAGAGCTCTGTCCTGAGCCTGCCACTGCAGGCACTAGAGCAGAGGCTGGGCAGCGCTGGGGGAGTCCCCGCTGAGTCCCGGCCCTCTGTCTCCCCCACCCCTCTCTCGGGACTCTCGCAGGACCTGGCCCGCCTGCAGGAGGGCCGGCAGCCTGAGTACCGGGACGTGGCCCTGCAGAAGGTGTCGGACTCGGAGAAGCTGCTGTACGTGCTTGAGGCGGACGCGGCCATCGCCAAGCACATGAAGCACCCGCAGGGGGACATGATCGCTGAGGAGTAGGTCCCCTCTGCTCCGGGTCCTGGGGAGCCACTTGGGCTCAGGGCAGGGGGCTGCAGCCGCTCAGTGTTCAGGGACCTGAGTCAGGGTTCACTAAGGTCTAACTCGGTGCCAGCATGAGCCGAACACTTCACGTGATCCTCGTGACAACCTACTTCAGAGCCAGGGAAACGGAGGCTGAGAGCACCGGTGTTTTCTATCCTGGTCACAATGTGCCCAGAGCCCCCAGTCTCCAAGCTTGTGAGCATGCTGTCCCCCACCTGATGCCCTACTGGCTTCCTGAGCTCCTGGTTCTTGCCTCAGCTCAGACGTGGACAGAGCACGGTCCCTGTCTGGCCCCCACAACCCTGGGCCCTACTGGGTGGATAGTGGGCTCCAGAGAGCTGCAGACCGGCCCGCTTGTTCTGGAAGCTTTGGGTCTGGGTACATAGTAGGCCCTTGGGAAATACTGGCGGGGTAAGGCAGTGGACAGGAGTAGACCGGGAGTGATTGCCCAGACCCAAGGCCACCGTGACCCTGACCATCCAGCCTGCTGAGCAGAAAGCTAGGCTAGGAGGGGCTGGGAGGAGGAGGCCCACAGCAGCACAGCCGCCCACCAGCCCTGCTCACCAGGGTGGTCACTCTCTCCACGCAGCATCCGTCAGCTAAAGGAGCGTGTGACCAACCTCCGCGGGAAACACAAGCAGATCTACAACCTGGCAGTGAAGGAGGTGGAGCCGCAGGTCAACTGGGAGGCGCTGGTGGAGGAAAAGCTGGTACGGGCTGGGCGTCAGCTGGGGTGGGGCCGTGCAAGACTGGGAAACCCACCCCCCAACCGTGGCATGGGCACCAGAGTCCTGCAGTTCCTGATGTTTCCTGATGTCTGTGCTTATGAGATGAGCAAGGCCCAGAGAGGCACAGTGCCTAACCCAGGGTCACACAGCAGGAGTGGTGGAGGTTGGGACCCTCCCAGGGTTGTTGGGGTCCCGGCAGGCTGGGGGCAGCACCCAGTTCCTGCTCGGCCACTGCTCTTCTTGTGCCTCACCAGCCCATCTCCACCATGGAGAAGCCTGGCCACTTGTGGACCCCTAGCAAGGGACTCCCCTGACCGAGCCTCTGTTTTCCCATCTGTGAAATGGAAGCAGTAACCATGAGGGCCTCTGAGGTTGCTGTGAGATTAAATGAGACGGGTTGGGACAGCCTCTCCCCCGTTCCCTCTGGGGCTACTTCACTCCCTCCTCGGCTGGCCCTGTGAGGAGGAGAGCGGAGGCTCCCGCGGCCTGGGTACCGGGCAGGCCGTGAGACCTGAGCCCCTGGCCCACCCCCACGCATGGCGTCCCTCCGCCCACCCGGCCAGGACAAGCTGAGCAGCCAGAGCTTCGGGACGGACCTCCCGCTGGTGGACCACCAGGTCGAGCAGCACAACATCTTCCACAATGAAGTCAAGGCCATTGGGCCCCACCTGGCCAAGGTGTGCATGGGGCCGGAAGGGGCCCTGGGGAGGTGGGGCTCCCACCTGCACCACCACCCTAACCCATGTCTTCGGCTTCATCCTCAGGAGCAGAACACTGAACTGCAGGCCAAGTACCAGCAACTGCTGGTGAGATGCCCCCAGGAACAGGGTGGGAGGGGACGGGAAGCCGGGCTCTGGGGACAGAAGTGTGCGCAGCAAACACTTCAAGGAGGATGGAGGGCAGTGACGTGGGAAGAAGCAGGATCCTGCGCCTTCCCTGAGGCACCCCTGGTTCAAACCCCAGGAAACGCTATGGATTCAGTTCGTCCCACTGTTTGCTTCTTTAAAAAAAAAAAAACTTTTATTTTTTAAATTCTTTATTTACTTGGCTGCGCTGGGTCTTAGTTGTGGCATGTGGGATCTAGTGCCTTGACCAGGAGCTGTGACCAACCTCCGGAACCAAGCAGATCTACAACCGGGTCCAGGTCAACTGGGAGGCGCTGGTGGAGGAAAAGCTGGTACGGGCTGGGCGTCAGCTGGGGTGGGGCCGTGCAAGACTGGGAAACCCACCCCCCAACCGTGGCATGGGCACCAGAGTCCTGCAGTTCCTGATGTTTCCTGATGTCTGTGCTTATGAGATGAGCAAGGCCCAGAGAGGCACAGTGCCTAACCCAGGGTCACACAGCAGGAGTGGTGGAGGTTGGGACCCTCCCAGGGTTGTTGGGGTCCCGGCAGGCTGGGGGCAGCACCCAGTTCCTGCTCGGCCACTGCTCTTCTTGTGCCTCACCAGCCCATCTCCACCATGGAGAAGCCTGGCCACTTGTGGACCCCTAGCAAGGGACTCCCCTGACCGAGCCTCTGTTTTCCCATCTGTGAAATGGAAGCAGTAACCATGAGGGCCTCTGAGGTTGCTGTGAGATTAAATGAGACGGGTTGGGACAGCCTCTCCCCCGTTCCCTCTGGGGCTACTTCACTCCCTCCTCGGCTGGCCCTGTGAGGAGGAGAGCGGAGGCTCCCGCGGCCTGGGTACCGGGCAGGCCGTGAGACCTGAGCCCCTGGCCCACCCCCACGCATGGCGTCCCTCCGCCCACCCGGCCAGGACAAGCTGAGCAGCCAGAGCTTCGGGACGGACCTCCCGCTGGTGGACCACCAGGTCGAGCAGCACAACATCTTCCACAATGAAGTCAAGGCCATTGGGCCCCACCTGGCCAAGGTGTGCATGGGGCCGGAAGGGGCCCTGGGGAGGTGGGGCTCCCACCTGCACCACCACCCTAACCCATGTCTTCGGCTTCATCCTCAGGAGCAGAACACTGAACTGCAGGCCAAGTACCAGCAACTGCTGGTGAGATGCCCCCAGGAACAGGGTGGGAGGGGACGGGAAGCCGGGCTCTGGGGACAGAAGTGTGCGCAGCAAACACTTCAAGGAGGATGGAGGGCAGTGACGTGGGAAGAAGCAGGATCCTGCGCCTTCCCTGAGGCACCCCTGGTTCAAACCCCAGGAAACGCTATGGATTCAGTTCGTCCCACTGTTTGCTTCTTTAAAAAAAAAAAAACTTTTATTTTTTAAATTCTTTATTTACTTGGCTGCGCTGGGTCTTAGTTGTGGCATGTGGGATCTAGTGCCTTGACCAGGGATCGAACCTGGGCCCCCTGCATTGGGAACATAGAGTCTTAACCACTGGACCACCAGGGAAGTCTCCACTATTTGCTTCTTAATTCTTTATTGAGCACCAGCTGTGTGCCAAGTACAGTGCCAGATGCTGAATAAGCAAAAGGTCTCCATTTCCCTTTACAAAACCTCTGAAGAGCGTCTTCTTGTTATGACCGCACAAGTGATGTGTACATGCTTTCTTGTTGTGGATGCTACCAAGGCCTCAGGTGAGAATGTAGAGGTGGTAACAGGGTAGCCCGTGGGAGGCTCTGGAGCTGGGCCGCTTCCACCTCTTCGGCTGTGGGGAGACCTTCAGCACCAGCTGCTGAGTGTCTGGGAGCCTCAGTCTCCCCATCTGTAGAATGGGGTCACTTCCCGTCCCTGGCTCACAGGATGCTCTAAGGATTGCATGAGTTGATGCTGGAGAAGTCCTTTGCACAGTCCTGGCACGGGGTGCACCCCCAGTTCGTATTCACTGCTGTTCTTGTTTGCAGAGTGGAATGCAGAGACCCCTCCTCCTCCCTTCCCTGAGGCAGTTTGCACCACAACCTATTAAAGACAAAAGTAGAAGCGTAGCCACTGACGTTTATTGAGCACCAACCATATGCCAGGCCTGGTGCCCTAGGAAATCAGTGGTGTTATTCCCATTGCGCAGAGGAGTAAACCAAGGCTCCACCAACATGTCCATTCCGTGAGGGGTTTGTGTGTGTTGCTCACTGTGGTATCGCAGGGCCTGGAGCCGTGCCTGGCGCTTTAGTAGATTTAGTACCATTGGCTGAACAAGTGACAGGGTTTAGGGGTCAGGTGACTTACCCAGGGTGGGAGGTATGGAGGGAGGCTCTGGCTGGTGAGGCCACAGCCTTGTCCTTCCCCGCCGGCAGGCGCTCTCGCAGGCACGGCAGCAGCACCTGAGCTCACTGCAGGACTACATGCAGCGCTGCACCAACGAGCTGTACTGGCTGGACCAGCAGGCCCAGGGCCGCGTGCAGTATGATTGGAGTGACCGCAACCTCAACTACCCCAGCCGCCGGCGCCAGTACGAGGTGGGCCCCAGGCGCTGGGGGCAGGGGGCCAGGGTGCCGGGAAGGAGCTCGGGGCCGCCCAGCTGAGCGCCCAGCTCCTCCACTCCCCTGCTGCAGAACTTCATCCACCGGAACCTGGAGACCAAAGAGGAGAGAATTAACAAGCTGCACAGCGAGGGTGACCAGCTGCTCGCTGCCGAGCACCCCGGGAGGAACTCCATTGAGGTGCGTGAGCCCCGGGAAGGGATGCCTCCTGCAGGCTGGCCTCCAGGTGACCTCTTCTCTGGGCTATCTGAACTCAGGAAGGCCCCAGAGTCCTGGGTCTAGTGTCTGTCTGTCTGTATCTCCATTTTGCCGTCTCCCCTTGCTCTGTCTGACCCTGCCTCCTCTCATTACCTTACCTTCTGAAGTCCATGTGATGCCTGAATCAGTTTTCTGTTCTTGCTGTAAGAAATGAGCACAAACCTGGTGAGTTTAAACAATGGAAAGCTATTCTTTCATAGTTCTGGAGGCCAGAAATTTGGAATCAAGGTGTTGGCAGGCTTGTTTCCACTGAGGGCTCTAGGGGAGAATCCTTCCCTGTCTCTCTCCTTATTTGTCTGGTGGTTACTGGCAATTCTTGGCTTTCCTCAGATTGGAGCTGCATCTCTCCCGTGTGTACCTCTGTGTCTTCACATGGTCTTCTCACCTGTGTGTCCTCTCCTCTTCTCGTAAGGACACCAGTCATTGGATTTGGGGCCCACCCTAAATCCAGAGTGATCTCATCTTGACATTCTTAACCAAGTACACCCACAAAGACCCTATTTTCAAATAAAGTCATATTTTGAGTTCTAGTGAACATGAATATGGGGAGTACTTTTGTGTGTTTTTTTTTTTTTTTTAAAAGTACCACTTGTCTGGGCAGACACAGCCCATACTTTTCCCTTATGCAGTGCCCAACCTGAGCACTGCTACATGGCGGCCCTGCTAAAGTTCTCAATATGTTCTCCTCTCTCCTCCTCCCATCCCTGGGCAGAAACTGGCTGGGAGCCACACCCACACAGAGGCCAGTGCCCCCTCCTCTACCCTCTTCTGGTCTGGAATCCTGCCATCCCTCCCTTAGTGTCCCAGATACCTGCGTGCATGCATGCTAAGTTGCTTCTGTCGTGCCTGACTCTTCGCAATGTAGCCTGCCAGGCTCCTCTGTCCATGAGATTCTCCAGGCAAGAATACTGGAGTGGGTTGCCATGCCCTCCTCCAGGGGATCTTCCTGATGGAGGGATTGAACTTGCATCTCTTACATCTCCTGCAATGGCAGGGGCTTCTTTACCAGTAGCGCCACCTGGGAAGCCCTGCCCCAGATGCCTAGCCAGAAGCAATCTGCCCCGTTTCTCCTGGCAGGCTCACATGGAGGCCGTCCACGCAGACTGGAAGGAGTACCTGAACCTGCTCATCTGTGAGGAGAGCCACCTGAAGTACATGGAAGACTACCACCAGGTACCTGGCACCCGGGGCCCACCTGGCTCACTTGTGGCCTCAGCACCACTTCCTCCGGGAGCCTTTCACAGCTGCCTGCCCACGCCTCCCTGTCTAAGCTTCTCATGCGGAGCACGCGTGTGCCTCAAGCTCGCTGGGCCACTGTTTGCCCTCCCTGGGGGCTGGGACTGGAGACCCTCACTCGCCAGGATAGTGTAGGTGCAGGAATAGGTGTGCGGGGTTTTCATTTTGTGTATGTATTATGTGAGATTTGCCATTTTGGGACAGTTTTCAGTGTATAATCCAGTGCACTGACTATATTCACAATGAGGTGCAAACATCGCCATGGTCTTTCCAAAACTTCTTCATCACCCCAAATACTCTGTACCGAATGAACAATCACTCCCCATTCCAGCCCCTGGAAACCTCCCATCTCCTGTCTTGTCTCCTCGGCTGTGCCTATTTTAGGTATTTCGTAGAAGTAGAATCACACGATGGGGGCCTTGTATGTCTGGCTTTTTCCCAGAATGTTTTCAAGGTTCATCACAATGAACAACACGGCTGAATACTATTCCACTCATACAGGGACCACGTGCGTTTATCCACTCACCTGTTGATGGATACTGCACTGTTTCCACAGGGATGTGTGTATGTGTGTTTAAGAATGTGTTTTAATAAGACAGCTGCACATGACTCTCATACGAGTAGGCGGTTTGGGGAGATGTGAACTCAGGTGACACGAAGGTTTGCTGTCTCAGCTTGCTGGTGTGGCTCCCACTCTTCGCAATGTAGCCTGCCAGGCTCCTCTGTCCATGAGATTCTCCAGGCAAGAATACTGGAGTGGGTTGCCATGCCCTCCTCCAGGGGATCTTCCTGATGGAGGGATTGAACTTGCATCTCTTACATCTCCTGCAATGGCAGGGGCTTCTTTACCAGTAGCGCCACCTGGGAAGCCCTGCCCCAGATGCCTAGCCAGAAGCAATCTGCCCCGTTTCTCCTGGCAGGCTCACATGGAGGCCGTCCACGCAGACTGGAAGGAGTACCTGAACCTGCTCATCTGTGAGGAGAGCCACCTGAAGTACATGGAAGACTACCACCAGGTACCTGGCACCCGGGGCCCACCTGGCTCACTTGTGGCCTCAGCACCACTTCCTCCGGGAGCCTTTCACAGCTGCCTGCCCACGCCTCCCTGTCTAAGCTTCTCATGCGGAGCACGCGTGTGCCTCAAGCTCGCTGGGCCACTGTTTGCCCTCCCTGGGGGCTGGGACTGGAGACCCTCACTCGCCAGGATAGTGTAGGTGCAGGAATAGGTGCGGGTTTTCATTTTGTGTATGTATTATGTGAGATTTGCCATTTTGGGACAGTTTTCAGTGTATAATCCAGTGCACTGACTATATTCACAATGAGGTGCAAACATCGCCATGGTCTTTCCAAAACTTCTTCATCACCCCAAATACTCTGTACCGAATGAACAATCACTCCCCATTCCAGCCCCTGGAAACCTCCCATCTCCTGTCTTGTCTCCTCGGCTGTGCCTATTTTAGGTATTTCGTAGAAGTAGAATCACACGATGGGGGCCTTGTATGTCTGGCTTTTTCCCAGAATGTTTTCAAGGTTCATCACAATGAACAACACGGCTGAATACTATTCCACTCATACAGGGACCACGTGCGTTTATCCACTCACCTGTTGATGGATACTGCACTGTTTCCACAGGGATGTGTGTATGTGTGTTTAAGAATGTGTTTTAATAAGACAGCTGCACATGACTCTCATACGAGTAGGCGGTTTGGGGAGATGTGAACTCAGGTGACACGAAGGTTTGCTGTCTCAGCCTTGCTGGGCTGTGAGCTCCCCGGGGCTCCCAAAGTCAGGTTCGCAGCTGCAGCCGAGGGAACCGCTGTCAGTGAATGATTCCAGAGCGGACAGGCTGAAAAATGGGCAAGAGCGTTTCCCAGAACCAAGTGGGGGAGGCTTGTGTTCCATGTACACATGAAGACAGGAGCAGAAGAGTGGCGAGCCCTCAGGTTATTGGCGTACAGACAGGAGAGCAGTGTGTCTTAGAGCCTCACGTGGTGAGAACGGACCCAGCTTCCCAGGAAGCCGGGCTGGAGAGGGTCGGGAGTGTCCCCAAGCCTGTGGATTCAGGGTGCGCGGGAGGCCCATCTCCACCTGGGAGTGGGCTTAAAGTCACGGTAAGGGTTAGCCAGTCCCCAGGTATCCTAAGGTTTCCTGTCCGTGACGGGGCCCCCTGATCTCCCCTAGTTCCACAAAGACATGAAGGATGCCCAGGAGCTGCTGCGCAAGGTGGACTCGGACCTGAACCAGAAATACAGCCCCGACTTCAAGGACCGATACCAGATTGAGCTGCTGCTGCGGGAGTTGGACGTGAGTGCTCCCAGAACAGGCCCTTCCCCGGCCCCTGCCTGCTGCCTGGGGAGGGCTGCGTGGCCTCACCCGGGCACTCCCCTCCACATCCAGGACCAGGAGAAGGCTCTGGACAAGTACGCGGACGTGGTGCGGGGTCTGCAGAAGCGAGGGCAGCAGGTGGTGCCCCTCAAGTACCGCCGGGAGACGCCACTCAAGCCCATCCCTGTGGAGGCACTCTGTGATTTCGAAGGTGACCAGGTGAGCCCCTGCCCGCGGGCGCCATGTGCCCCAGGCAGCCTGGGCCTGGATCTGCGTTCTCACGTCACTGGAAGGCCATAGGGGTGACCACGAGGACCTCCAACGCTTCAGGAGCCTGGGTTCATCCCCATCACCGGGGTCACTCTGCCAGCTGCCCTTACGGTCCGACCAGCTTAGCAGCCCCCGTCCTTCCAGCACAAGTCCCAGGGAAAGGTTCCCATTGGCCCACTCTTGAGTCACGTGTTCTGCCCGAACCAATCACTGTGGCCGGAAATTCCATTCTCTCATTGGCCAGACCTGAGTCACATGTTCACCCTAAGCAGTCAGGGAAAGCAGGGAGGAGACCACCTGGCGGAACCCGAGGTGGGTGTTAGGCTGGCAGACCCTCTCATCCAGATGAAACGTCTTGGGGAGGGTCTGACGGACGGGCTAAGACTCCCCAAGTCCCAGAGTTAGGGGTGGGGCTGAGACAGGGGCTGGGCTCCTGGCCACCAGCTGGGACAAGTCATGGCAGGTGCTCTGACCGGCCTGTCTCCCGCCAGGGCCCGATCTCTCGGGGCTACAGCTACACCCTGCAGAGGAACAACGGGGAGACCTGGGACCTCACAGACAGCGCGGGGAACGAGCTGACTGCCCCGGCTGTCTGCTTCATGATCCCGCCCACCGACCCCGAGGCCCTGGCTCTGGCAGACAGGTACAAGAGCAAAGGAAGGAGCCAGCGTGGACTGGCCGCACCGTTTGGGCTCCCAGGCCCGATTCACAGCGCTGGGCTGTCCAGCAGAGCCTCAGGGTGCCCCTGACGTCCCCACACCTGCACTCCCTGGAGGCGCCCGTGGGACAGGAGCAGGTCCTGCTGGCTGGGCTGACCTGTGTGCAGAATCTCCGGCTCTGGGCACACTGTAGGGAGCGGCTTCTCTGCAGGTGCCCCTCGGCCTTGACACGGGCAGCTCCCTCCACCTGTACACCAAATCGCCGCCTTGTTGGTTCGGATCTCTTGGCTTGAAGACCCAGCCTGGAGGGCACCTCTCCTGTGAAGCCTTCCCTGACAGCCCCCTCAGCGCCAGGAGAAGGGCTGCCGCCTCTTGACGCTCGAGCACCTTCTCCCACCTCCTGTGCTGCTCTCTTTATGGGCTCGCTGTCTGTGTCCGTCCCATTGATGGCTCCTTGAGATTTAGTATCTTCAGGGACTTGTTCAGTACCTGATGCTAAACGAGTACCCAGGCACTCCGTGTTGAATGAGTGATTCAGGGAGTTCCTTCATTTATTTGTTCAGCAAGTATGTATGGAGCATCTGCTGGGCACTGCTCCCTCGGGGGTGACATCGAGGTGGGGAAAACAAATGAGCAAACCAGGTCATTTTAGGTCGTAAGACTTGCTGTGATGAAGACAGGGACTCCTCTGGTGGTTCACTGGTTGAGACTCTGTGCTCCAACGCAGAGGGCCCAGGTTCAATCTCCGGCTGGGGAACTAGAGCCCACATGCTGCAACTGAGACCTGATGTAAATAAATACAGACTGTAAAAAGAGAGCGATGAAGGAAGAAAGGAGGGGCAGAAAGGATCTCCTGAACTCGGGAGCCAAGAAAGACCCCTGTTTCAGCAGAGCCTCTGTGTGTTGACTTTGCACGGCATTCTCAGGAGCTGCCTGACTCCTCGGTGGTGTCTGTCCAGCCAGACTCCAGGGCCCTGCGTCTGTGGGTGGCGACTGCCCCCAGATCCCTAACCTGTTTTTGCTCTCACAGCCTGGGCAGCCAGCACCAGAGCCTGCGGCAGAAGGCAGCCGGGAGCAGAAGGGTGCTCCAGCAGCGGCTTGAGGCGCTGAAGGCAGAGAGCTCTGGAGGTGGGTGCCAGGGCTGCTGCCCGACGCTCTGGGGGGACGGGAAAGGGGGCCAGATCCAGGGTCTGCTGCAGGCGGGATGGCAGAGGAGCCGCTGAGCTGGCTCCTCGTCCCCCCTCCTCCAACAACCCCCACCACCCCAACTCTGGTCTCCCTCCGGCAGATACCTCTGACCTGCGGGGCCGGCAGCTGCTGGCCAGCCTGGACAAGGTGGCCAGTGACCTGGACCGGCAGGAGAAGGCCATCACAGGGATCCTGCGGCCGCCGCTGGAGCAGGGCCGGGCCGTGCAGGACAGCGCTGAGCGGGCCAAGGACCTCAAGGTACCCCAGGCTGAGGGCACAGGCCAGCCCGCTGGCTCCCCAGGGGCCCTTCCCAAGGTACCCCCAGCTGTAGACACACGTTGGCCCACTGGCGGCTGGGGACCCTGCTCAAGCTCTCATCCCCATGGAGGGTGTGGGTCCTTGTCAGAGACCGCCTTCCATGTGTAACAGGAAGCCGTGAGTCTTAGGGCTGGGGGCTGTTCTAGGCTGAGAATTGAGGAGATAAGAGAAGCCTGGTGCCCGCTAGACGTGTCCCTGGAGAAAGGGCTCTTGGTAGAGCTTACGACAGCAGGACTGTGGCCCGAGCAGCTCAGCACCAAGCTGAGAGAGAGTTGGCGGTGCCCGGTGGCCTAGGGGCTCTGGGCCAACAGAGCCGACGCCCTCACCCTGACCACAGACGCGCCGTTTAAGTCCAGACCTCTGTTTCTTCAGTAAAATGGGTTGTCCCCTTTCTCGAGGGGGCCTCAGGAGGATGGGGCACAGGAACACCACCCATGGCACCTCTCTCTCACACATAGCTTCCTGGGTCCTCGGCACCCTCCGTGGTGGGTGTGACCCTCCCCAGTCTACAGAAGAGGAACGGGGCTCAGAGAAGTGATCATCAAGAATTGCTTGATGGGGCTTCCCGGGTGGTCCAGTGGGTAAAGAGTCTGCCTTGCAATGCAAGGGGCACCGGTTCAATTCCTGACCCGGGAAGATCCCACGTGCCGCAGAGCGGCTGGACAGGTGTGTCCAATTATGAGCCAGCGCTCTGGAGCGCATGCGCCCAGAACCGTGCTCTGCAGTGAGAGAGGCCACTGCAATGGGAGGCCCACCCAGGTCAAAGAATAAAGATGGATAATAATTTAAAAAAAAAAGTGCTTGTTGGGGTTCATGCCAGGGCTGGGAGGAGCCAAGCGAAAGCCTTGTATGGGGCGGAGGTATGGCTCCAAGCCCCTAAATGGCACGGCGTTGTACCCATCTCGTCGGGGTTGCCCCATAAGATGAGTAACACCATCCACGTGGAGTGATGGGACCTGGAAGCACCTGATGCTTACCTGCTAGTTCTCGTCATGATCTCATGAGTCACTGTCCACTGTATCAGAAACCCCAGGATGCTCATTATACAGGCTCCTAGGCCGGCACCCCTGGCCGGTTCCTAGACCCTGCCAGGGACGATGTCCCTGCGGGGAGAGGGGCTGCCGGCTGTGGCCAACGCCAGGGCTCTGGTCCCCACAGAACATCACCAACGAGCTGGTGCGGATCGAGCCCGAGAAGGCGCGCAGCACGGCCGAGGGCGAGGCGTTCGTGCAGGCCCTCCCGGACAGCAGCAGCGCAGCACTGCTGAGGACACGCGTGGAGGACACCCAGCGCAGATACGAGCGCCTGGTGCAGCTGCTGGAGGTGGCCCAGGAAAAGTGGGTGCAGGCGGGCCGCGGGGAGGCCAGGGCAGGGGTGGGGAGGGTGGTCAGGGGCCAGCCCAGCGCCCCCCAACTCCTAACTCGGGTCCTCAGGGTCGACATTGCCAACCGCCTGGAGAAGAGCCTGCAGCAGGCCCGGGAGGTGCTGGCCACATACGAGACCCAGCTGGCCCAGGAGGACACGGTGCCTGAGAGTGGCCATGCCCTGGACAGCAGGAGGCAGGAGCTGGGGGTGAGTGTGGGGACCCTGGGCCACTGGAGCCCCTCTCTGTGCTGGGCATGGGCTCCAGACACCACCAGTCCTCCCCCACCTCTGGATAGTCAAGGGGCCCGAGGCCTGTGGCAGTGAGTCTCCCCAGGTCTGGAGTCCCGGCTGCACGCAGGGAAAGCAGGCCTGTGTGGCCCTGTGTGGCTTGTGGAAATCAGGTGCTGGTATCTTAGAATCAGGTACCTGCACAATCCCCCCAGACTCCCTGCTTCTCTGGAGATCTGGCCACCTGGGCGCACATGTCCGCAAGGCAGACCAGCTGAGTAGAGGCGCCTCTGCCCCCAGCCCAGCATCTGCCATCTTCACGGCTGCCGCCGGGTCACTCTGAGTCTGTGAACCTGCGGGAGGTGCCTTATTCACAGACCACCTCACAGAACCCTTGCCTTGTGGTGAGAACCTCACCTTGGAGCCCAGTAATCGGGCTCAGAGAGCAGAGCCTGGGCCAGTCCAGTCTGTGACAGCAACACAGGCCCATGCTGTGCACTGCAGGGTTTTAGAAGCTAGTTTTTCCGGGGGCATCGTTCAGTGTAATGCAATGGAAACTGTAGAAATGGCCACAGATTTGAGGACAAACTCAGAGGCAGAGCCCCGGTCCCTGCCCATGCCGGGCTCGCCACCCCCTTAAAGCAGGCGGCTTCAAGCGCTCCGGGCAGCTCCGCCCTGGGCCCCGGAGCTCTGGCCGCAGCACCCGCCGTCCGTCTCTGCATCCATAGGCCATGGCGTCTGAGCTGCAGGCCCGGAAAGCCCTCCTTGCTGAGGTGGAGCAGAACCTGCAGGCCGCCAAGCAGTGCGCGAGCTCACTGGCCAGCCGCTTCCAGGAGCACTGCCCGGACCTGGAGCGCCAGGAGGCCGAGGTGCACAAGCTGGGCCAGCGCTTCGGCAGCCTCTGCCGGCAGGCGGAGCTCAGGTGAGTCGCCGAGGGCAGGGCGCCTCGGCCTAGCTAGTCAGCCCTAGGCACCCAAGTGGGATCTCTCTGCAGACAACACTGAAGGCTGTTTGCTTTCTAAATGACTTCCACTTTTTGAACAAAGCAATACACATACATACAAAGTTAAAGAAAAACCCAAAGGGTGCAAGTGAAGGATCTGGTGCTGCTTTCAGATGTTTTATCCTCTGTGTTTTTAAATTTTTTCTTAAAGCTTTAATCTTCGTCATTGTCTTAAAGTCAGCTGGTGTTTATTCTTCATGGACTTTGGTACGATGGTGCTTTGCAAGGATGTAATTATATTTTAATGACAAACATTTGGTCAGCCCTTGTCCACTATTCACTTCCCCCTTTTTGTAAAATAAGTGCTTTAATTTTAAATTGTATAAAAAATACCTTGTATAAATCCCCTTTTTGATTATTATAGTAAGTTGAGTTGTAACAAGTGAAATGTTGATTTTTATAATAAAACAGGGGAAAAAAACCAAAACAAAACCCAAAGGGATTATAATGACCAAACCCCTCCCCTAAGATCAGCCCTGTGACCTGTGTGTCCTTCTGAAGACATCCTGCACGAGCTAGGGTCGGGAGAGAATGTAGGAGCGGTACCACTCCCTATGTGTCCAGCTACCTCCCCGTCCTGAAAAGTCAGAAAGTGCTCCCCACTCTTCTGTGTTCTGGAAGAGTCTGTGTAGACTGATAGAATTCACCACGCAAGCCATCCAGCCCTGCACTTGTTTTTTGTGTGTAAGAGGGTTTTAAACTACAAGTTCAACCTCTCTTAATAGATACTGGATGATCTGGGTCATCTGATGCTTAAGCAGCCTTCAGAAGCTTGTGGCTTTCAAGGACACAGTGTCCGTCTCATCAAGGCCTGTTGAGTTTAGGCTTGAAATGTCCCCCTGGCGGGAGGCCCGGAAAGCCCTCCTTGCTGAGGTGGAGCAGAACCTGCAGGCCGCCAAGCAGTGCGCGAGCTCACTGGCCAGCCGCTTCCAGGAGCACTGCCCGGACCTGGAGCGCCAGGAGGCCGAGGTGCACAAGCTGGGCCAGCGCTGGCAGCCTCTGCCGGCAGGCGGAGCTCAGGTGAGTCGCCGAGGGCAGGGCGCCTCGGCCTAGCTAGTCAGCCCTAGGCACCCAAGTGGGATCTCTCTGCAGACAACACTGAAGGCTGTTTGCTTTCTAAATGACTTCCACTTTTTGAACAAAGCAATACACATACATACAAAGTTAAAGAAAAACCCAAAGGGTGCAAGTGAAGGATCTGGTGCTGCTTTCAGATGTTTTATCCTCTGTGTTTTTAAATTTTTTCTTAAAGCTTTAATCTTCGTCATTGTCTTAAAGTCAGCTGGTGTTTATTCTTCATGGACTTTGGTACGATGGTGCTTTGCAAGGATGTAATTATATTTTAATGACAAACATTTGGTCAGCCCTTGTCCACTATTCACTTCCCCCTTTTTGTAAAATAAGTGCTTTAATTTTAAATTGTATAAAAAATACCTTGTATAAATCCCCTTTTTGATTATTATAGTAAGTTGAGTTGTAACAAGTGAAATGTTGATTTTTATAATAAAACAGGGGAAAAAAACCAAAACAAAACCCAAAGGGATTATAATGACCAAACCCCTCCCCTAAGATCAGCCCTGTGACCTGTGTGTCCTTCTGAAGACATCCTGCACGAGCTAGGGTCGGGAGAGAATGTAGGAGCGGTACCACTCCCTATGTGTCCAGCTACCTCCCCGTCCTGAAAAGTCAGAAAGTGCTCCCCACTCTTCTGTGTTCTGGAAGAGTCTGTGTAGACTGATAGAATTCACCACGCAAGCCATCCAGCCCTGCACTTGTTTTTTGTGTGTAAGAGGGTTTTAAACTACAAGTTCAACCTCTCTTAATAGATACTGGATGATCTGGGTCATCTGATGCTTAAGCAGCCTTCAGAAGCTTGTGGCTTTCAAGGACACAGTGTCCGTCTCATCAAGCTGTTGAGCTTTTGGCCTAAGATGGCTCATGATCGTCGTTTAGGCTTGAAATGTCCGCAGGATCTGAGGGAATGCCCTGGCTTCCATTCCTGATTTGTGTCTTCTTTGGCTGTTGTTTGTTTCTTCGGTTTTCTGTCCCTGAGGACTCTGTCTGACGGCATATCACTTCACTGCCTGTTTCAATGAATCAGCTTTGGTTGCTGTGGTCTTTCTCCTGTTTCCTGACTCACTGACATCTGCTCATTATTTTTTCCTACTGCTGCTCACAGGTTCAGTTGGCCCTTCTTTGTCTTCCTTAAGGTAGAAGCTTAGATTGTTGAGTTGAGAGCTTGCTTTTCTCCCACCATCTTAAGCATTTTAAAACTATATATATCTTGCTAAGTATGGCTTTTGCTGTGTCCCACAGCTTTTGATGTTAGAGATTCAATAGATTTTCTCACCTCCCTTGTGATTCCTCCTTGGAACCAGGAGTTATTTAGGTCCTAGGACACACGGTGGGCATCCCCGCAGGTCTGCACACACGGGCCGGCCTGCCTTTAATGGAGGCCACGCGGTACTCCCGCCCAGTACTCCGTAACTTAGGCCTAACTACTCCCTTCCTGGTAAAGGCTGCAGTGTCTTCCAGTTCAGTTACTTTTGGTGATCGCTAAAAAGGGACGGTAGGCGGCTCTCGGTGTGGCCTGCATGCTCAAAGGCCTGGCCGGCTCTACCTGCCGCAGGGACAAGAGCCTGCAGAGCGCCCGGGCTGCACACGATGCCTTCTGCAGTGGCCGTGACCACCTGCTCCAGTTCCTGTCCCACATCCCCAGCTACGAGCCCCAGGAGACGGATGGCCTCGGCCAGGTGGAGACCAAGCTCAACAACCAGAAGGTGAGACAGCTGCTTCCGCATTCACAGGCCGGGCCGGGGGTGAGCAAGCCCCTTTGTGGACGGGGCCTGGCCGCGGTCCTGGCTGGACAGGCTCCCAGCACCCGAGTCCCTGAGATCAAGGACAGGGCCTTCCTCACCTTTCCTCCCCCAGTTCCCTGCGCATGGGGCCTGGCCTAGAGGGAACCCTCTGTGCAGGTCCGCTAAAGAAGCAGATTACTGAGGGACACAGACGAGCCCTTGGTTGGGGGAACCCATTGCCAGAGCCCAGAGCTCCAGTTCCCCAGAAGGCCACAGGGCCCTGGGGTGGAGGATGAGGAAAGGGAAACCCAACAGCCTGGACTCAAATCCTGCTCCCACCCCTGGAGCCGTGTGCCCAAGTGTCCTCGCTCATAACCCGGGGGGAGGACGCTGCTTGCCTTACAGGATATGGGGAGAGTCACTGAGACCATCTCAGAAAGACACAAAATGCCGTGTCAGACACCTCCACACACTCAGGAAACACCGCTTTCCTGGCAAAGATCCTTGTCTTGGCCCTTCTTCTCAAGGCCTTAGAATCGCCTTTTTTAACTGACAAATGTAAACAAGGGAAGCTGTTTGTTATACGCTGCGCTACAGAAGAGTCCCAGACTAAGGCATCCAGCTGCTCTTTCTCGGGGCTTTTCTAAGTTTTGATTTTTAACACCTCTGTTGCCCTACAGAACCTGTTGGACGAGATAGCAAGAAGGGAAGAGGAGGTGCAGAGCGTCCACACCCACTCCCAGCAGTACCAGCAGGCTGTCAAGGTGAGACTGACGCCCCTGCCTGCCCTGAGGGTGGGGCCGCAGGGCCTCTTCCAGGGTGTCCTCAGGCCCAGCCCTTTGGAAACAACATGGTATCAGGAGTTGAACATCAGAAGGGTTTTCTACCGTTGAAAGCAGTAACTGAGGGAATTTATCCCAAAGGAAAAGATCCAAAAGAAGAATCATGTGGGATTAAGAAAAATCACTATAAAATAGGATTTACAATAGCAAAACAAACTAGAAATAACCTAACTGCCCAATAATAGAAGAACAGCTAGTAAATTACACCCCAGCCACTTGGTGGATGTTAAAGTCATCAGTGACCCACAGGAGGACCAGGATAGGGCCAGCGCGAGAGAAGGTTCACAGGACTGGGTTCAGCAAGACAGAGCGGGCTGTGGGCCTGCTTTCTCCTGTCTCGCGTGTCGCCAGGGACTGGTTATGGACCGTTGATGGAGCTGTGGTTCTGGAAACCTCCTGGCGGTCAGAGTGGGGAGCGACTGAGCAGAGACCACTGCAGTCAGCGGCAAGGGGCGTGCCGCTCCTGGGTCCTCAGCTGCTCGTCTGCCCTCCACCATGGCTCTCTCACCCAGGACTACGAGCTGGAAGCAGAGAAACCCAACAGCCTGGACTCAAATCCTGCTCCCACCCCTGGAGCCGTGTGCCCAAGTGTCCTCGCTCATAACCCGGGGGGAGGACGCTGCTTGCCTTACAGGATATGGGGAGAGTCACTGAGACCATCTCAGAAAGACACAAAATGCCGTGTCAGACACCTCCACACACTCAGGAAACACCGCTTTCCTGGCAAAGATCCTTGTCTTGGCCCTTCTTCTCAAGGCCTTAGAATCGCCTTTTTTAACTGACAAATGTAAACAAGGGAAGCTGTTTGTTATACGCTGCGCTACAGAAGAGTCCCAGACTAAGGCATCCAGCTGCTCTTTCTCGGGGCTTTTCTAAGTTTTGATTTTTAACACCTCTGTTGCCCTACAGAACCTGTTGGACGAGATAGCAAGAAGGGAAGAGGAGGTGCAGAGCGTCCACACCCACTCCCAGCAGTACCAGCAGGCTGTCAAGGTGAGACTGACGCCCCTGCCTGCCCTGAGGGTGGGGCCGCAGGGCCTCTTCCAGGGTGTCCTCAGGCCCAGCCCTTTGGAAACAACATGGTATCAGGAGTTGAACATCAGAAGGGTTTTCTACCGTTGAAAGCAGTAACTGAGGGAATTTATCCCAAAGGAAAAGATCCAAAAGAAGAATCATGTGGGATTAAGAAAAATCACTATAAAATAGGATTTACAATAGCAAAACAAACTAGAAATAACCTAACTGCCCAATAATAGAAGAACAGCTAGTAAATTACACCCCAGCCACTTGGTGGATGTTAAAGTCATCAGTGACCCACAGGAGGACCAGGATAGGGCCAGCGCGAGAGAAGGTTCACAGGACTGGGTTCAGCAAGACAGAGCGGGCTGTGGGCCTGCTTTCTCCTGTCTCGCGTGTCGTCCAGGGACTGGTTATGGACCGTTGATGGAGCTGTGGTTCTGGAAACCTCCTGGCGGTCAGAGTGGGGAGCGACTGAGCAGAGACCACTGCAGTCAGCGGCAAGGGGGCGTGCCGCTCCTGGGTCCTCAGCTGCTCGTCTGCCCTCCACCATGGCTCTCTCACCCAGGACTACGAGCTGGAAGCAGAGAAACTCAAGTCCCTCCTTGACTTGGAGAACGGGAGAAACAGCCACGTGAGCAAGCGTGCCAGGCTCCAGTCCCCCGCCGCCAAAGTGAGGGAAGAGGTAGGCTCCCAGGCCTGGCCTGCTTGGGTTTCTCTGGGTAGCACAGGCCTCAGAGACTCATGGGCACTGGGCAAACTGGGCCAAGGGTCCTCCCGGTGCCAACAGGCTCCATAAGAGATGATGAACTGACTCTGGGGTAGCAACAGTGACGTGCGTACAGAGACAGGCTGCTGGGCTGGTCAGAGTCGGAGCCACTGAAGGGGGCGGTTCCCCTTGCCCCTCGCTCCTTGCTAAGTGAGTCCACACACATGGAGGGCTGACGGTCCCTGTGCCTTCTGTACACGGGCGCCTTGAGGCTCAGACAGACCCGCTCAAGGTCACTGGGGGGTTAGGGTTTGGACGCTGAATCGTTTTCTCTCTGGCAGATGAGACTGTGGTAGACCTCCAGGTAGGAAGGGGCAGGAAGGGGCCCTCTCTCTCCCAAAAGGCCCGTTGGGTCAGACTCCTCGAGCAGCTTGTTGACGGCTGTCCGCTCTCCCTGTAGGAAGCGGCTCTTGCTGCCAAGTTCACGGAAATCAATGCCATCAACAGACAGAGGCTGCAGAATCTGGAGTTTGCTCTGAACCTCCTGAGACAGGTACTGGATCTTAGGAGGGCACTCTACTCAAAACTTTCCCAACGAGGGGGCAGAAATATACCTATGACTGATTTGGCATTACATATAGCTGTAAACAACAAAACTCCGGAAAAGACATAGAGCAATCACTTCACTGTACACCTGAAAGTAATGCAGCATTGTAAATCAACTATACCCCAGTAAATAAATCTATAAAACAACAACAACAAAAAACTGTCCCAACAGCTAAGAAACGAGGCTTGCTCCGCCTCAAGAGAAACTGCCTGTGGCCAGCAGACACGTCCCCTTGCTAACAGGACAGGGCAGCGCCATGCCAGGCCCACACCCCCACCCGCTTCCCTCCCCCACGCCGCCCCCATTGACCTGAGTCCAAACCTACCCGTCAGGTCCCTCAAACACTGGCTGAGTACCCAGTGAAAAGATAACTGCTTCCTACACATCCAAAATGTCGACAAAAATGGTGTTAATAACGTGGAGATGACACGGCATTCATCAGCAGTGGGTACAGAGGGATGAGCCAGGGTCTGTCCACACAGTGGAAGACGATAAAGCTGTCCCATGGCGAGGTGGCCCTCTCTGGCCACTGCGGATTCTCTCAGAACCACCACCAGCTGGGTGCAGGTCAGGGGCCATTAGTGCGGAAAAATTAAATGTGCGTCGCATGCAAAAACACACACGTCTCAAAGGTGACCGTATCCTGTCGCAGAGCCAGAAGTGACAGGCAGCCTTCGCTTCATATTCTCCTGTGGCTTTAAGATATTTTTCCAGAGACATTTCAACTAGTTGTTCTAGCATTTTCAAAAGGGAGCCTGGGAGTCTACTGACCCCGCCACTGAGGGTGTCCCTTGAGGACAGTGGGACAAGCAGTCTAACCACAGGCAGGGATGGGCTGCGTGGAGTCTGGTGTGAACCCTGCGTTGTCTCCCCCTCCCCAGCAGCCGGAGGCCGGTGCAAGCCACAAGGCCCTGCTGGCAAGCAAGCCGGGCACGGGAGAGACGTGGAAGATTCAGAAGGAGCTGGACGAAGAGACAGAGCGGAGGCAGCAGCTGGAGCAGGAGGTCCGGAGCGCCCAGGAGGAGATTCGGACCCTGCGGAGCCAGAACCCGCAGGAGGCGGTGGTGACCAGGGAGGTGCTCAGGAAGGTGCCGGACCCCACGCTGGAGGAGAACTTCCAGCAGACTCAGCAGACCCTGGCCGAGGAGCAGCGCAAGAACCAGCTGCTGCAGGGCGAAGTGGAGGTGCTGCGGCTACGGCTGCGCGCCCTGGAGCAGGAGGCCCAGGCCGGGGGTCAGGAGTATGTGGTCAAGGAGGTGCTGCGCATTGAGCCCGACCGGGCCCAGGCCGACGAGGTCCTGCGGCTGCGGGCAGAGCTGGAGGAGCTGCGGCGGCAGAAGGGCACGCGGGAGGCAGAGGCGCTGCTCCTGCAGCAGCGCGTCGCGGCCCTGGCTGAGGAGAAGCGGCGGACGCGGGAGGTGCTCACGGAGAAGGAGGTGGTAAAGCGGCACAACGACCCCCAGCTGGAGGCCGAGTTCCGGCAGCTGCAGGGGGACCAGCAGCGGGAACAGCAGCTCCGGGAGAAGCAGGAGGAAGAGCTGAGCTTCCTGCAGGACAAACTCAAGAGGCTGGAGAGGGAGCGGGCCGTGGCCGAGGGCAAGGTCACTGTCAAGGAGGTGCTCAAGGTGGAGAAGGACGCGGCTGCCGAGAGGGAGGTGGGCGCCCTGCAGCGCCAGTATGAGGCCGAGGCTGCCCAGGCCCACGCCAGCCAGAGGGAAAAGACAGAGCTGCTCCGGAAGATCGGGGCCCTGGAGGAGGAGAACGCCAAGGTGGTCGTGCAGGAGAAGGTGCGCGAGATTGTCCGGCCTGACCCCAAGGCAGAGAGCGAGCTGGCCAACCTCCGCCTGGAGCTGGTGGAGCAGGAGCGCAAGTACCGGGGGGCCGAGGAGCAGCTGAAGAGCTACCAGAGCGAGCTGGAGGCACTTCGGCGGCGGGGCCCGCAGGTGGAGGTAAAGGAGGTGACCAAGGAGGTCATCAGGTACAAGACGGACCCCGAGATAGAGCAGGAGCTGCAGCGGCTCAGGGAGGAGATCATCGACAAGACCCGGCTCATCGAGAGGTGCGGCCTGGAGATCTACCAGCTAAAGCAGGAGATCCAGTCACTCAAGGAGGCCAAGCCCCAGGTGCAGACCAAGGAGGTGGTCCAAGAGATCCTGCAGTTCCAGGAAGACCCCCAAACCAAAGAGGAAGTGGCGTCGCTGAGGGCCCGGCTGACAGAAGAACAGAAGAAGCAAGTGGATCTGGAAAGGGAGCAGGCGTCCCAGGAGGAGAAAATCAAACAGAAGGAGGAGGAGCTTGCCAGGGGGAAGGAGACGGTGGTCCAGCAGGAGGTGGTCAGGTACGAGGAGGAGCCGGGCCTGCGGGCTGAGGTGAGCGCCTTCACGGAGGGCATTGACAAGGAGCTGCGGCAGATCGACAGCCTCCGTGGGGAGCTGCGGCGGCTACAGCGCCGGCGAGCAGAGCTGGAGCACCAGCTGGAGGAGCTGGAGCGTGAGCGGCAGGCGCGCAGGGAGGCCGAGCGGGAGGTGCAGCGGCTGAGGCAGCGGCTGGCCCAGCTGGAGGAGGAGGAGGCCGCGGCCCGGGAGAAGGTGACCTTCAAGCAGAAGGTGGTGGTGCAGCAGGACCCCCAGCAGGCCCGGGAGCACGCCCTGCTAGCCCCGCAGCTGGAGGAGGAGAGGGCCCGGCGGTGGGCCCTGGAGCGCGAGCTCGAGACCCTGAGGCAGCAGCTGGAGCACCTCGAGAAGATGGAGGTCAAGGAGAAGGTGGTGTTCTCCGAGAGCGTCCAGGTGGAGAGAGGCGACGTGGAGCAGGAGATCCAGAGGCTCCAGAGCAGCCTGGAGGCAGAGCGCCGCAGTAAGAGGGAGCTGGACACAGAGGTGAGCCGGCTGGAGGCCAAGCTGTCGGAGCTGGAGTTCTGCCACTCCAAGTCGTCCAAGGAGCTGGACTTCCTGAGGGAGGAGAACCACCGGCTGCAGCTGGAGCGGCAGAGCCTGCAGCTCGAGGCCCGCCGGCTCCAGTCGGAGATTGAGATGGCGGTGGCGGAGACGCAGGGCCTGAGGAGCTGGCCAGCAGCCGCCTCGGGGGCGGACCCCGGGGCGCAGCTTGACGCCCGGCTGCGCTCCCTGGAGCGCGAGCTGGACGAACTCCGGCGGCTCTCCAGAGACAAGGACCTGGAGATTGACGAGCTTCAGCGGCGCCTGGGCTCCGTGGCGGTCAAGCGGGAGCAGAGGGAGAACCACCTGCGGCGCTCTATCGTGGTCATCGACCCCGACTCCGGCCGGGAGCTCTCCCCAGAGGAGGCCCACCGTGCCGGCCTCATCGACTGGAACATGTTTGTGAAGCTCAGGAGCCAGGAGTGCGACTGGGAGGAGATCTCGGTCAAGGGTCCCAGCGGGGAGTCCTCCGTGATCCACGACAGGAAGTCCGGCAAGAAGTTCTCCATCGAAGAGGCCCTGCAGAGCGGACGGCTGACTCCTGCGCAGTACGACCGCTACGTCAACAAGAGCATGTCCATCCAGGAGCTGGCTGTCCTGGTGTCTGGGCAGAAGTAGGGCTGCCCCCACCTGCGCCCAGGACCCTCTCCAGTGTCTTCTTCTCCCTGGCCCCCAGCAGCGCCCAATCCGTGCAGAGCCCTGTGGGCCCCAGCTCACTGCAGGGCCGCTCGGGGCACAGCCCAACTGCAGGCGGGACCAGCCCGCCAGCCTGGCCAGCGACTCGCTTTGTCTCCCGATGATCCTCACCCACAGCGCGCGTCTTCCTCCTCCCCTTTCCCCTCACACTCCCGTCAGCAGACTCCTCACGGGTGGGTCTCCTGGAAGCAGCTGGTATCTACTAAAGCACAAGAGGTCCAGCAACGCCATGGGCCAGCCTGCTCCAGAGCAGCCTGGAGGCAGAGCGCCGCAGTAAGAGGGAGCTGGACACAGGGGGCCGGCTGGAGGCCAAGCTGTCGGAGCTGGAGTTCTGCCACTCCAAGTCGTCCAAGGAGCTGGACTTCCTGAGGGAGGAGAACCACCGGCTGCAGCTGGAGCGGCAGAGCCTGCAGCTCGAGGCCCGCCGGCTCCAGTCGGAGATTGAGATGGCGGTGGCGGAGACGCAGGGCCTGAGGAGCTGGCCAGCAGCCGCCTCGGGGGCGGACCCCGGGGCGCAGCTTGACGCCCGGCTGCGCTCCCTGGAGCGCGAGCTGGACGAACTCCGGCGGCTCTCCAGAGACAAGGACCTGGAGATTGACGAGCTTCAGCGGCGCCTGGGCTCCGTGGCGGTCAAGCGGGAGCAGAGGGAGAACCACCTGCGGCGCTCTATCGTGGTCATCGACCCCGACTCCGGCCGGGAGCTCTCCCCAGAGGAGGCCCACCGTGCCGGCCTCATCGACTGGAACATGTTTGTGAAGCTCAGGAGCCAGGAGTGCGACTGGGAGGAGATCTCGGTCAAGGGTCCCAGCGGGGAGTCCTCCGTGATCCACGACAGGAAGTCCGGCAAGAAGTTCTCCATCGAAGAGGCCCTGCAGAGCGGACGGCTGACTCCTGCGCAGTACGACCGCTACGTCAACAAGAGCATGTCCATCCAGGAGCTGGCTGTCCTGGTGTCTGGGCAGAAGTAGGGCTGCCCCCACCTGCGCCCAGGACCCTCTCCAGTGTCTTCTTCTCCCTGGCCCCCAGCAGCGCCCAATCCGTGCAGAGCCCTGTGGGCCCCAGCTCACTGCAGGGCCGCTCGGGGCACAGCCCAACTGCAGGCGGGACCAGCCCGCCAGCCTGGCCAGCGACTCGCTTTGTCTCCCGATGATCCTCACCCACAGCGCGCGTCTTCCTCCTCCCCTTTCCCCTCACACTCCCGTCAGCAGACTCCTCACGGGTGGGTCTCCTGGAAGCAGCTGGTATCTACTAAAGCACAAGAGGTCCAGCAACGCCATGGGCCAGCCTGCTCCGCCCAGCACTGCCTCCACACCCCAGCTAGGGAAACTAAGGCAAGGAGGCCTCCCTTTGGCAGAGCACCAGCCCCCAGGGCTGCCACCTGCAGGATGCCCACCCCTCGGGACTCTAGCTCAGCCGACTCTTCATTCAAGGCCTCCTGGGAAACAGTTCAGGGCGCTACGCCAGAGAAGGTGCAGAGAAACCAGAACGGGGTCTGGTCCTGGAGTGAAGCTTAACTGTCAAGCCAGACTGTCCCAAGAGTGCGCACCATCAATGGACTCTTCATGGTTCTGAAACTCCTTTCCTAGTGGACTATCACTGTCACCCTTGGGTTCGCTGCCTGGTCCTGCTTACTCTCTCTTGCTGCCTCTTAGTAGACCCCACTGTTGACTTTTTACCAAATGAATTCCGGGTTCTTTGTATCTCATGTATTATGTAACAAAATGGGAAGTAAGAGGGAACTCTTATTTATAGCATGAAAATAAACACCTGGTGGCTTGATTCCAATTTCATGGAACATGTGTTTCTTCCTTTTTGGTGTGTGAGGCTGAGTCTCCATGGTCTGCTTGGCTTTCAGCCAAAATGAATGTTCCCCACATACCAGCTTTCTAAGGGAGGAAGAGTTGCAAACATGGTAAAAAAAAATTGCAAAAGAAACAATGTTTCGGAAACCTCGGAACAATTTATTGTGTTGCTTTATACAAGATTAACAATTTCCACACCACCCACATAGTCGCTGCACAAAAGCCACAGCCCTTTCACACCCAAGAATTGCTGGCAAGGGGAGCCCGCGGCGCCATGACTGGGGCACCTCCGCCTGCAGCCCTCCTTGCCATGGCTCAAGTCACTCACTCTTCCATTACCACAAATAAAACATCCACAAGGAAAAGAAACCTCATCAACTCCCCATCAAAGAAACGTTTCCCTGAGGCAAGAGGCATCGCTAGATTCCTAAGGAGGAGGGCATCCTGCTCCAGCCGCACGCTCGTGGTGCCGGGAGGGGGCGTGGCAGGAAGGGCACCTGGTGTCCTCCGCCGCTCAGCGTTCTCGGACGGACGGCCTCTGCGCCGCTCTGAGCTCAGCAATACAAATCTCTTCTTTGGCTCTTATGCTACTACCTAAGACTAGTCTGTAAACTGGAAACCCAAGTTGCAAAAAATAGATATAATAAAGGGACAAGGAGTCCACTTGGCCCCGTGTGACACACGTGTTGGTTTTTCTGTTAAAAAAAAAAAAAGCAGAGGCCTGGCCAACTGGCTGGTGGCGGGCTTGCTCCCTGGGAAGCCAGGCAGCCTCTGTGTGGATTGCAGATTACCGAGCATCATATCTTGGGCGTCAGGACCCGAAAGCACTGCCCATGTCTCCACACAGGCGCACATCCTGAGGAGGCTGTTTACTCTCAACATACAGGTAATCACTTAGCTGGAGCAGTCAGTTCAGACCTCACAGGACAGGCAAGCTCCCGGAAATCCTCGTGAAGCAGCCGCTGGCTGAGTGGAGGCACCGCCCTGTCTGCCCCTGACCCGCACTCCTGGAGAGCTGAGGCCCTGAGGCCAGCCTCTGCAGCTCTGCCCGAGCGGGGTTACAATAAACTGGAATGTCTACCTGTGACCTGGAACCCCTCATACCCTCAGCCCTCAAAGAGATGAAGAAGGGCTTTGGGACTCTGAGCCCACCAGCATGAACTCGGGAAAAACAAAGTGGGAGTGCCGGCTGAAAGCCCATGAGCTTCCAGTCAGGACGGCCCAGGTTGTGATGTGCAAAACCTCGGAACAATTTATTGTGTTGCTTTATACAAGATTAACAATTTCCACACCACCCACATAGTCGCTGCACAAAAGCCACAGCCCTTTCACACCCAAGAATTGCTGGCAAGGGGAGCCCGCGGCGTCATGACTGGGGCACCTCCGCCTGCAGCCCTCCTTGCCATGGCTCAAGTCACTCACTCTTCCATTACCACAAATAAAACATCCACAAGGAAAAGAAACCTCATCAACTCCCCATCAAAGAAACGTTTCCCTGAGGCAAGAGGCATCGCTAGATTCCTAAGGAGGAGGGCATCCTGCTCCAGCCGCACGCTCGTGGTGCCGGGAGGGGGCGTGGCAGGAAGGGCACCTGGTGTCCTCCGCCGCTCAGCGTTCTCGGACGGACGGCCTCTGCGCCGCTCTGAGCTCAGCAATACAAATCTCTTCTTTGGCTCTTATGCTACTACCTAAGACTAGTCTGTAAACTGGAAACCCAAGTTGCAAAAAATAGATATAATAAAGGGACAAGGAGTCCACTTGGCCCCGTGTGACACACGTGTTGGTTTTTCTGTTAAAAAAAAAAAAAGCAGAGGCCTGGCCAACTGGCTGGTGGCGGGCTTGCTCCCTGGGAAGCCAGGCAGCCTCTGTGTGGATTGCAGATTACCGAGCATCATATCTTGGGCGTCAGGACCCGAAAGCACTGCCCATGTCTCCACACAGGCGCACATCCTGAGGAGGCTGTTTACTCTCAACATACAGGTAATCACTTAGCTGGAGCAGTCAGTTCAGACCTCACAGGACAGGCAAGCTCCCGGAAATCCTCGTGAAGCAGCCGCTGGCTGAGTGGAGGCACCGCCCTGTCTGCCCCTGACCCGCACTCCTGGAGAGCTGAGGCCCTGAGGCCAGCCTCTGCAGCTCTGCCCGAGCGCGGTGTTACAATAAACTGGAATGTCTACCTGTGACCTGGAACCCCTCATACCCTCAGCCCTCAAAGAGATGAAGAAGGGCTTTGGGACTCTGAGCCCACCAGCATGAACTCGGGAAAAACAAAGTGGGAGTGCCGGCTGAGCTAGGACCTGGGATGTGGGGGCCCGGATGAGCTTCCAGTCAGGACGGCCCAGGTTGTGATGTGCAACCATAGAAAACCCAAAGAAGCTGGCTCTGTCTTAGATACAGACATGTCTTTACAAAAGATCTTCATCTGAGATCCACTCAGAGGGCTGAATGGATGTGCGTGTAGTCCTGCTCCACCATAAAGGCACTGGAATTAACAACATGACGTGCGGAGAACAGTCCGATTCTATCCAATGCGTTTAATGGTAAGGATGAAAACTGAGCCAAAAATAAGTGTCTTTAAAAATCCTACCACAATTGTTGAATCTACAAAGGTCTTTTCTGTAAAAGAGCTTCATTGTCATATTCAGTGGAGAGACTGGCCCCATGATGAGCTGGGTGTTCTATGTATTTTTCAGAGAACAAGGTACCTCTCCCAGCTGGGGTGTGAACCAGGTTTGTCCAGCTGAGCACAGCCTGAGGATGGACGGTCACTGGGACCATCCGGAGAGCTCAAGAAGGAGCCCCTGACCAGTAGGGTACCATAAGTCACTCCAGCCAAACTGCCCCGCCACCAGAGCTCCCAGCACAACCCGGCCTGCTCCCCGGCTAGTGACACCCCTCTGACGATTGTCTGAAACAGAGCCGCAAGGCCCGGAGCACCAGGCCGGCCAGGGCCTCCAGAGAAGCACGGGGCTGCTCCCCGAACTGAAGGCACATCATGCGTGCCAAGAGACGCTCCACTTAGCACTCACGCCTTCTCCAGAAGAAAGCCAAAGGCAGAAACGAGCACAGTTATTATCCGACTTTTGAGACCTACTCGCTTAGCATCCAGTCTTTCCCCTGAAAAGTCACAATTTCCGTGGTGCACTGGGTCCTTTCCCATGAAGCTGAGGAGCATCTGAAAAAGAGAAAGCCAGAGCAGAACACAAGACTCTGAGGATCTCTGACTCCCTTAAAGGCAGCAGGACCCAACTTCAAGGGGATCACTTCTGAAACGACAAAAGCCCCTGAACACCAAGTGTCCGGGGCTCAAAGGAGCTGGACACGCTAGCAGGCTATCTGTTGCATGCACAGTGTGCCAAGCCCTAGGAGGACAGCTGCTGGCTGACCTCTGTCCATGCGGCACAAACCACTCTTGTTCTCAGCCACAGCTGCCTCCCGGAGCAATGTCTGCCTTCTGGTGAGGCCTGGCAGGCACAGTGAGCATGTCCCCATTGCAGATGGTAGGGTCCAGAAGAGCAAGCTCACAGGCACTAGTGTGCTGAATCCATGCAGGGAACAGAGCAAAGCAGACACAACTCAGAGCAGAGATGAGCCAATGGCCTCTCTGATGACCACTAGTGCAATCTCCCAACACAAAGGGTGTCTACAGAGGGGCATCAAGTGGCCTGGTGCAGCAAAGCACTTGTCTAACAGCCTTGCAGTTTCCAGAAAGACAGGAAGGAAATGGTACAAGAAAACGCTTTTCCCTTTTTTGCTGAAAATATACCACAGATCAATGCTTACGTTTCCAGTAGCCCTTCAATTATTTTAGGCAGCGCAGTCTTTCAAAAGCCACCAGCTCTCGTGCGGATGGCTCTGAGACCACTGGCTTGTGGAGCAAGTCCCTGCATCTGATGTCTTCTCCAGAGGCACAGGGAGTAACTGCTGACCCAGGTTTAGCTCCCCCTGCTTTCTCTGAAAAAGCACTTTTCTGTCTTAAGGATTTCCAGTCCATCCCTGCACCCACGTGGCCTCTGGCATTCACTATGAAGTGTCAGCCTCAGATCACAGAGCTAGGGACACACAGTACATCTGGAGGCCACGGGGCCAAAAGCTCTCAGCATGGCAGGTCATGGGCACGCCCAGCCGGCGGCTCCCAGTCTTACATCCACCCAGGACCCATCCACCAGGGCTGCCCAGGCTCACTTCCTGAAGAGTGGCTCTCCTCTGACCAACGCAGCCCCCAGGTTGTGTTGGGAACAGCCGTGGAGCAGCAGGAAGCGCAGCGGCCAGTGAGGGTTCCCAGCAGCCCTGCACTACGTAGCCTAAGAGCCAAGGTCCCAGGGCAGGGGCTGGCTCAGGGTGCCTGTGCCCTCTTCTCCCGGCCGTGAAACCGGCCAGGGCTTGCAGGCTGACCCCTTCTCAAAGCCACTGCTCTGTGGAGAAGAGAAGCCAGGGAAGGAAGGGAGCACGGCCTCAGTCCTATCACTCCATGCGGCACAAACCACTCTTGTTCTCAGCCACAGCTGTCTCCCGGAGCAATGTCTGCCTTCTGGTGAGGCCTGGCAGGCACAGTGAGCATGTCCCCATTGCAGATGGTAGGGTCCAGAAGAGCAAGCTCACAGGCACTAGTGTGCTGAATCCATGCAGGGAACAGAGCAAAGCAGACACAACTCAGAGCAGAGATGAGCCAATGGCCTCTCTGATGACCACTAGTGCAATCTCCCAACACAAAGGGTGTCTACAGAGGGGCATCAAGTGGCCTGGTGCAGCAAAGCACTTGTCTAACAGCCTTGCAGTTTCCAGAAAGACAGGAAGGAAATGGTACAAGAAAACGCTTTTCCCTTTTTTGCTGAAAATATACCACAGATCAATGCTTACGTTTCCAGTAGCCCTTCAATTATTTTAGGCAGCGCAGTCTTTCAAAAGCCACCAGCTCTCGTGCGGATGGCTCTGAGACCACTGGCTTGTGGAGCAAGTCCCTGCATCTGATGTCTTCTCCAGAGGCACAGGGAGTAACTGCTGACCCAGGTTTAGCTCCCCCTGCTTTCTCTGAAAAAGCACTTTTCTGTCTTAAGGATTTCCAGTCCATCCCTGCACCCACGTGGCCTCTGGCATTCACTATGAAGTGTCAGCCTCAGATCACAGAGCTAGGGACACACAGTACATCTGGAGGCCACGGGGCCAAAAGCTCTCAGCATGGCAGGTCATGGGCACGCCCAGCCGGCGGCTCCCAGTCTTACATCCACCCAGGACCCATCCACCAGGGCTGCCCAGGCTCACTTCCTGAAGAGTGGCTCTCCTCTGACCAACGCAGCCCCCAGGTTGTGTTGGGAACAGCCGTGGAGCAGCAGGAAGCGCAGCGGCCAGTGAGGGTTCCCAGCAGCCCTGCACTACGTAGCCTAAGAGCCAAGGTCCCAGGGCAGGGGCTGGCTCAGGGTGCCTGTGCCCTCTTCTCCCGGCCGTGAAACCGGCCAGGGCTTGCAGGCTGACCCCTTCTCAAAGCCACTGCTCTGTGGAGAAGAGAAGCCAGGGAAGGAAGGGAGCACGGCCTCAGTCCTATCATGCTCCCAGTCCCGGTGTCACTCTTAGACTTCTGCTGCCATTCAGATCAGAGTTTCTCCTGAAGCCCTACCCCGTCACCTGCCGCTGATACTGGACTTCCCCTCTCCCTTCCACTAAGACAGAGGCCTCTGTCAGCCGGTACCACCTGGAAGGGGCAGCAGTGTGAACCTAAAGGCCTGCAGTGCCCCAACTAGCCCCTGGGACATCAGCATGATCACATTCCAGTCTCAGTCAACTCAAGAAGAAACACTGAGCTGAGGGCAAGAAAGTCCTCAGCAAGGCACAGAGGCCATCACAACTGCCTGTGATCACACAGCCTAAGGCAGATGTCAAAGTGGAGAGGCTGTCTCTCATGCTGAGTACCACACAGCCGAGCCTCAGAGGACAAGCTGTGATGACACAGTGGCGATGGGCGGACATGGGTGTCCAGGCAGCAGACAAGGCCTCTAACGGGAAGGGGACGGCCGCAGTGGGCATGGCACTCTGACCACCTGGAAGTTACCTGGCAGGCTCTGTGGGAGGTGGGTGGACACAGCAGCGTGTGGGAGAGGTGCTGCGCGGGGCGGGCTGGAGTGCATGCCAGCCAGGAGACCTGAGAAGAGGCAGGAGAGAGAACACACACTGAAGACAGGCGGGGCGCAGCCTCGGTGCTCCCGGGCCCCAGACAACTGACTGCAGTGGGTCTAGGCAGAAACCCCCCAGGGGCTCAGCATGGTCACCAGGAAGGCTGCCCTTGGTCACACAGCAGACAAACACAGGAACCCAGCACGTGATAGCAGAACCTATGGATTGCAGAGTCACAGGGACAGCTTCTGTGTCTCCAGCATGAGGGAGGAGGGAGACACTTACTGTGGCCAAGGCTGTGGTGGAGCGTCCCGGGGGCAGGGCCAGTGACAATGGCCTCCTTGGAGACCCCTGCTTTAGCCGAGGAGTCAGCACTGAAGGAGATCACGTGGAGGGGAAGCTGGGAGATGATCCCCAAGGGGTTTGAGCTCAAGGCCCCAGGCAGCTTGGGGCTGCCAGCCTTGTAGGATGAAGACAGCAGGTTTAGGGGTGAGGAGCTGGTCAGCAGCACAGCCCCACTTGTTCCTTTCTGAAGAGGAAGCACAGAGACGTCAGGACTCCAACCCCATCCAGATCCCACTCACAAACCAAAGCTGGTGCTGCACCAGGGGTGGAGGTGGAGGGCATGTGCTGTCAGCCACCCCTCCACTACAACCGAAAGGAAGGAGGGCCGCCTTGTGGACTGGCACAGAAGGGCTCCGAGACCAGAGTTCACTTTAAAAAGCAGGTGTTAAATATGACTCCTTTGTGCAAGCAAGAAAAGGGAGGGGGTATAGGAACATACGTGTACTTACCTCTACCACACACCCACACCCACACACACATACATTCATCTTTGTTTTTACAAATAAACCGACCCTGGAAACTAAGGAAGGCAGGTAGAGGCTTTCAGGGGGAGGGGAGAGGCTAGTGGAGCTTTCTGAACGGACACCTTTCTACAGTTTTGCTCTCTGCAACCACACTGTCTTACATATAGAAACAGCGGAGGGGAAATAAGCTCTCATTTCCCCAATCTGCATCCAAAGCTTCTATAACTAATCACCCAGAGGCACGCCTCAGTAACCAGGCCCAGTCACAGCACTTGTGTCACCTGCAGTCTCCCCAAACCTAGTGGAAGAATCACCCTGAGAAGTACTGTCCTCCTGGTCACGCCCCCCCCATAGCTGACAACCTGAGAGAGGACTACTTCACGTGCTTGCTTGCAGAGACCAACAGGCAGGAGGCTGTGCAGAGAAGCTCTCTGGCTCTCTCCAGCCGTCTGGCTCCACCGCCTCCCAGCAGGCATGCTGTTGCCCAGTCCCGCCCCCTGCTCGTCCTTCCCGGGAGACATTTCAGGCTTTCCTGGGGATCTCACCACCAGAAAAGTAAAGGTTTGAAAACAGGAAGCCTGTTCTCCTTCCAATTTGTGGGTTCTTTGTTCCTACCTGACCATGAGCATCAGCTCTCACTCTCAGACCAGGGCAAGGCCAGCAGCCCTGCCCACAAGGCCCAGGAGGGCAGCGGGTTGCAGCAGGACACTCACTGGCAGGGAGGTAGATGACGTCACGCTGCTCACTGCGCTGGGCTTGAGGGAAGAGGTCAGTAACTTTGCCACGCCTTGTGTCCCCCCACTAGAATCTCCATTGGGACCACCAGGAGGGGCCACGAGGGTCAGCTTCTGGGACACAGGCGGCTTTTTCACTGAAGGGCCAGGGATGGGTCGGCTGGTGGACTGTCCTGTGGAGGGAGGCTGTGCCGCAGGGAGCAGGTTCCCGGAAGCAGGGCTCTGGACTGGCACTCCTCCAGAGGAAGGGCTGCCAGAAGACAGCCCATGTTTAGAGACAGAGCCCACAAAGGGACCAGTCTTGTAGGGCGGCCCTGAAGAGCTGGCTGGGTGCACTTTTGCCGGATGGCTCAGGGCAGCAGAGCACGAGGCTGGGGTCTTATGAGAGCCACTGGTGGAAGCTGCTGTGCCCCCAGATGAGGCTGCCGTGGAAGCATGGAAGCTCTGGCTTTTGGTCGCTGTCTTGACGAGCTGCAGCAGGGAACGGTGACACTGCGAGGTGCCAGGCTTCGGGCCCTGAAGCCTATTGACGAACGGAGCTGGTGGGGTGAAGCTCTTCTGTGGCTGTGTGCCAGCATGAAAGACTTTAACCTGGGGGCCAGGCACGGCGGTGCCCGCCGGGGGTGCGTGAGACGTCCGTGGCAAGCCGTGGTGCTTTGCTTTCGGCTGCTGCCCTTCTGGTGAGCCCTTGCTGAGCACAGCCTGACAGGACAGCTCTTTGTAGCCAGAGCTCTCTGGTTTTTTCTCCTGAGAGGACTGCCCCAGTGCCAGGGCCTGTTCAGCCAGAAAATTGAGGGGTGACTGCAGAGAGCTAGAGGGTGGAGGGGCAGAAGAAGGGTTGGGCTTCGGAAAGCTCCTTTTTTCTTCTGGACATAAAACACCTGCGACCTTCTCTGCAGGCACTTTCGCGGGTGTGGGCAGTGGGAACTCTGAGCTTCCGCCAGCTCTGCTGTTCAGCACAGCCAGTTCCTTGGACACCACCTCCAATGAGGCGGCAGAATTACGTATCAAGTCGCCATCCGACGAGTCCTCCAGGTTGATAGTAGCAGGATTAGCGAGGCCGCCAGAAGCCTGGGACAAAAGCTCCCGGTGTGCGGCCGCCACGCCCAGGCCTCCTCCCAGGTGCTCTGAAGTCAAAGCCAGGGGGCTGCCCATCTGGCTTGACGGGACAGACACCTTCTTATCTGGCTTAGCAGATGATTCCTAAAGGCAAGCAGAAAGGCACGTGTTTACAAATGTTCACAGATGCCAACACTGGCCCTGTTGAAAGGACACACGCATAAGAACACAAGACAGAGCAGCGGGCTTTCCTGTGTGACTCTACGAAGCTAGGGAGAAAAGGCCAGGAGTCAGCCCTGCATGGACACAAATGCTGTAACCCTGCCCCCGCTGCCCACAGCTGGGCTGGCGATCCAGGCACCCCCAACACACACCCCTACAGAGAAACTCTGCATTCTGTTTCTGAAAAACCCTAAGGCCTGAGCAGAAAGATACCCTCCCTGTTGGTCTCACACCACCTCCAAACTCCCAGGCACAGTCAGGAACCCTCCTTGGTCCCCAGCACCGCTCCTCTCCAGCTCCAGAACAATCTGTCCTGTCACCCTGACCCCGAACACCTGCTGTGGTGAGTCGTAAACAGCAGAGGAGTGCAACAGACACTTGGGAACAACTGACTGGCATGCTCCTTCCCTCTGGCTGTTCAGGTGTGGTGAGGGGCACTACCAAGCTTTGGGAACTAGCAAAAATGTTGGTGAAATGGCAATTTTTACTACATCGAGAGAGCTCTGCAACACTGTCATCATTTGAGTCTCTAGTCTCCCCAGCCACTGCACTTCCCGCCCACCCCCCACCACATCTGCCAGTCAACTGGACAGAGCTTCCTGCCTGCCTGGTACCAATCCAGGCTCACCTGCACCTGGCTAGGAGGCACTCTTCCATAGGAAATGAGGACAATTTACACTGTGACACTTTTCCATTTGCAAGGGCTCATCATTCCTCAGAGGGCTACCAGGAAGACCTCATTTAACTTCATAACCACCCAGGAACTGGGCGGGTGGGTGCCGTTTCCTAGGCCTGGGGCTGGAGGGCACTAGTGGCCCAGCTCAGGTCTCTGCCCTGCAGACCCCAGGCCCATCCTGGGGGCCAGGCTGCCTCATGGTACAACCTCATCCGGAAGAGCGGTCCCCAGGCCAGTAAAGCTGCATGAGCTGCCAGGAGCATGGCTGCAGAGAGCAAAGAACAGGTGGCACGGAACCTGGGCAGGCTGACTCACCTTCACTTTCATTTTGGAAGAGGCCATTACCTTCTTCTTGGCTCTGTGCAAAGGAAGGAACACAGGAAAGGTTCAGAGGAGATACGCAGAGGAGATAAAAATGCCAGTTGTCCTAACAAATGAAAACACTGAGACACTCACAGGATTGACGTCAGGTGCCCGTGGCCTCGTCTGCTCTCCTTAAACAGAGTCCTGGAACAAACAGAGACACCGGGAAGTCTTCACAGGCCCCTGAGAGCAGACTCTGCTCCCCAAGCCTCCCCATCTCCCTGGTACTAAATGACTGTCGCTCATGAACATCAGAGAGCAGCTGAGAGCCTAAGGGAGCTGCCTGGCCACCAGAATGCCACAGAGCTGAGATTCCCACCAAAAGGCACTGACTCTGCCCCAGACCCTCACAGTGACTCTTCCCTTCAAGGCAGGAGCGCTCTCCTTCCTGCCTGTTCTCATCCCCCTCCAAAGGCACATCAGTTCTCAGAGAAACTCAACGAAGGTTCTTTATGCCCTCTGTGCACCTCCAGGATTGGGAACAACTGACTGGCATGCTCCTTCCCTCTGGCTGTTCAGGTGTGGTGAGGGGCACTACCAAGCTTTGGGAACTAGCAAAAATGTTGGTGAAATGGCAATTTTTACTACATCGAGAGAGCTCTGCAACACTGTCATCATTTGAGTCTCTAGTCTCCCCAGCCACTGCACTTCCCGCCCACCCCCCACCACATCTGCCAGTCAACTGGACAGAGCTTCCTGCCTGCCTGGTACCAATCCAGGCTCACCTGCACCTGGCTAGGAGGCACTCTTCCATAGGAAATGAGGACAATTTACACTGTGACACTTTTCCATTTGCAAGGGCTCATCATTCCTCAGAGGGCTACCAGGAAGACCTCATTTAACTTCATAACCACCCAGGAACTGGGCGGGTGGGTGCCGTTTCCTAGGCCTGGGGCTGGAGGGCACTAGTGGCCCAGCTCAGGTCTCTGCCCTGCAGACCCCAGGCCCATCCTGGGGGCCAGGCTGCCTCATGGTACAACCTCATCCGGAAGAGCGGTCCCCAGGCCAGTAAAGCTGCATGAGCTGCCAGGAGCATGGCTGCAGAGAGCAAAGAACAGGTGGCACGGAACCTGGGCAGGCTGACTCACCTTCACTTTCATTTTGGAAGAGGCCATTACCTTCTTCTTGGCTCTGTGCAAAGGAAGGAACACAGGAAAGGTTCAGAGGAGATACGCAGAGGAGATAAAAATGCCAGTTGTCCTAACAAATGAAAACACTGAGACACTCACAGGATTGACGTCAGGTGCCCGTGGCCTCGTCTGCTCTCCTTAAACAGAGTCCTGGAACAAACAGAGACACCGGGAAGTCTTCACAGGCCCCTGAGAGCAGACTCTGCTCCCCAAGCCTCCCCATCTCCCTGGTACTAAATGACTGTCGCTCATGAACATCAGAGAGCAGCTGAGAGCCTAAGGGAGCTGCCTGGCCACCAGAATGCCACAGAGCTGAGATTCCCACCAAAAGGCACTGACTCTGCCCCAGACCACTCACAGTGACTCTTCCCTTCAAGGCAGGAGTGCTCTCCTTCCTGCCTGTTCTCATCCCCCTCCAAAGGCACATCAGTTCTCAGAGAAACTCAACGAAGGTTCTTTATGCCCTCTCTGTGCACCTCCAGGAGTCCAATCAACAGTGAGAAAAGCAATTCCACCTGAAGGGACTCTGAGCCAAAAGCCAAGAGCTGAGAGATGGCCTGGATGGCTCAGAGTGCTCCCTAGCTGCCCGGGGAGGGTCCTGGGAACACGCTGAGCAGGAAGTACCCAGGGTGGCCTCCCGACCCGGGCAACGACTACAGTGGCCAAACCCATCGGATGGAACTATTACGTACTCCAGAGGCGTTCAAGACGTGCAGCTTCCAGGAGGAGACTTCGTCACATCGCTCTCAGCACAGGAGCAGCCACCGCCCCCACCCAGTGGCCGGTAGCTGTGCAGGCTACCTGGAGCAGCTGGCACACAGCTCATGCCAATGAGCACAGGTCAAAAGGACCCTGTCTCCAAAGCTGGGGACCTGTGATACCTGCTTCTGATCACAGGGCTGGGAGGTGCCCATGTGGGGCTGTGGATGCACCTCTGGCTGAAGCAACTGGGAGATTTAAAGAGGCAGGACCCCCTTTTAACCTTCTTTTTCCATTTCTTTCCCCATTTTAGAAAGCAGACATTAAAGACTAGAGCATTAAAAAAACAAAATAACTACATACATGGGAGAAATGAGAAAATGACCATGTGTGCCCAGGAAACAGCTCGGAAAAGACCTAAGAATAGCATGTTATGCCCACACCTTGACACAGATGCACCCCACAACATTAAAACAGAAAAAGAACCAGCAAGCCCCAGGGAAGGGGAAGAATCTGATTTCCAGAGTTACAACATTATTAGAGTAAATGTCTGGTATTCAGCAAAAAAAAAAAAAAAGTTACAAAGCACACACACAAGAAAACAGGAAATGTGGCCCATTCAAAGGAAAAAACAAATCAACAGAAACTGTCCTGAGAAAAGACCAAATGGCAGATAGACTAGGCAAAAACAACCGTTGTAGAGATGGCCAAAGATTTAAGAGAAGATATGGAGAAAGAAAATAACATGAACAAAATGAAAATATCAATAAAAAGACAGGAAACCTGAAAGGAAATTCAAAAGAAATTCTAGAGCTTAAAAGGACAGTGACTGAGGTGAATATAATTCAATAGAGACTCTCACAGACTTGAGCAGGTAGAAAAAAGAAACAGTGAACTCAAAACAGAACAAGGAAGATGACTGAGTCTAAGGAACAGAAAGAAAAGACTGAAGAAAAGTAAACAGTCTAAGGGACCTATGGGACGCCATCAAGTGGACACACACGGCACAGTGTGGACATCCCAGGACGACAGAGACAGGCAGAGAGAGGAGCGACGAAATAATGGCTAGAACCTTTGAAAATGTGAAAATAAACAGCCTAAGTGTAAATATATGAACATAAACATCCAAGAGGCTCAAAGAAGGCCACGTGAGATCAAAGGGACTCACAGCAACACACATGATAAGGAAACTTTCAAAAAGCCAGAGGCAAAGCAGAATACTGAAAACATCAGCTGAATCATCACTGAATCATCACACATGGGATCCTCAATAAAATGATCAGATTTACCATCAGAAACTTGGGAGGCCAGAAGACAGTGGGCTGTTACATTCAAAGTACTAAAAGAAAAACACTTTCCAAAGAAGTATCTGGAAACTATGTATCTGATAAAGGATTAATATCCAGAATATATAGTGAACTCTTAAAACAATACGAAAAAACAAGCACACCAATTTAAAAATGGACAAAGGACTTACTTGAATAGACAAGTCTCCAAAGAAGATACACGAATGTCCAATAAGTACATGAAAAAATACTTTACATCACTAATCATCAGCAAAGTGCAAAGCGAACTACAAGACACCACCTCATAGCTCATTCCCACATCCACTACTAAAAAACAACAACAACAGAAAACAACAAGCGTTGGTGAGGATGTGGAGACAGTGGAAGCCTCTGCACTGCTGGTGAGAATGTAAAAAGGTAATAGTGCTATGAAAAGCACTGTGATGGTGCCTCAAACACTAAACATACAGCCATACGATCTAGCCATTCCAGTTCTGGGCATACATGTAGAACTGAAAGCAGGGTCTCATAGGGATGTGTGTGTGCAGTTATTATTCAAAATAGCTTATATGTGCAACAACACAGGTACCATCAACAGATGAACAGATAAGCAAAAGGTACATATACAGGAGAATACTATTCAGTTTTAAAAAGGAAGACATGTCTGACCCACACGATAATGGATGAACCTTGAAGTCACCATGCTGAGTGGAGTAAGCCAGACACAAAGACACTCTGTACAACTGCACTTATATGAGGTACTTAAAGTAGCCAAAACCATAGACAGTAGAATGGTGGCTCCCAGGTCTGTGGGGAAGGGAAACGTGGAGGTGGTACTGAATGGGTGCAGAGTTCCAGTTTTAAGATGAAGAGAGTGAGGGAGTATTTAATACCACTACTGTGCACTTAAAGATGCTCAAGTTTACATTAAGTGTATTTGACTAACAGAGAAAAAAAAAAAAAAAAACCAGAACACTAGTTCCAGGAAACCGCTTCTGTACTGCAGACATGGGTCATTCACAGGAAGCACACGAGATAAAGCAGCCAGTGGGAAAAGTCTGGTACTTGGCTCTAAGTAGTAATCACTCTTGGGTGCAAACAAGAATTCTGTTCAGAAAACTAAAACATTCCTTATGTGCGCCTGCCTGCTATCTCCAGCAGGAGCCGTCAAGTCAAAGCAGAAAAGAGCAGAAAAGGGCGACAACCACAAAGCCAATGCTGAACTGAAGTGAGACAAAGAATGACCAGGACAAAGCCCTACAGATAGCCCCCCTCCTCCAGGAGAGACGGAGAAGCCCCCGGTTACTCAGGTGAGATCAGAATCCAGGCCACCAACTGGTAACTCTCTGAGAGTCGGGCTCTGTGGCCTGGAGCAAAGGAATCACTCAAAACATCCTTTACCACAGAACGTTCCACCCTGTATCGTACCGACCACACTGGCTGCCCATGGGCCCTCACCTGGCCTGCATCCAGCCTTTGGGCCAGAGAGGTTTGACCTCAGCATCCAGAAATGCCTTCACGTAGTCCTCCCAGGACTGGGCCTTGTTCCTCTCCAGGTCAAAGCTCTCCAGCTTAATCTTCACCACCTGACAGAGTAGCTCCCTGCAGAGTGGGCAGAAGTCAGAACCTTTAAACCATCCCAAATGCTCCTCTGAGGTTTCAATCATGTGCTTTCAGCAGCCCTGATTAAAGTAAATGATTCTAACCTTCATTAGAAACACAGGAACAAGCTCAAACACAGGCCCCACAAACCCTCCACTGGGGCAAGGTCCCAGTTTGGGCACACCTGATTTCATCACTCCACTGGAACTTCTTCCTGGGTCCCATTATCCTCCGGCCCCCCTTTTCTTCATCTTCCTCCTCATCAGAACAAATCCGTTCTCTCTGTTCCTTGTCCTTCTCCTCTTCCAGCATCCTGGGGGGTGGGAAGAATTAAGCAGGTCCTTAAGGGCACCAGAGAACTGCTTCCTCCTGCCTACCATCTCTCCCCACCTTCTAGGACTTCTCAGAAGAGGAGGGGAGACTGCTGAAGGGAGCGATGGGACATACGTACTTAGCGACCTTGGCTTGCGTGTGGGCCTGGCACTCGTCCTGGTACTTGGCCATCTGCTCTGGCATCACCCTGCCAATGGCTTCCTTAAGCTTCTGGAGCGGCTCCTTCAGACGCCCGCCCTGTGAAGGGCAGGACCAATCATGATCTAGTTTATGCGTCACTTCTTCACTGAGGACACACTATAGGCAGAGCCAACTGCAGTGGCTGTGCAGAGGCAGTGCAGCAGAAGCTATGGCATCTATGAGGACGCCATCACCCCTCTGCTGGGCCCCGAAGCCACAGGACTCCACTGCAAAGTCACCCACCTGCTCACAGAGGTGGAGTTTTCGTGCACGCTTGACCAAGGTGTCTTTGCTACAGGGCAGGAAGGAAGCAAGGTAGGCATACACTCCGGAACGGGTCTGGCTGCTCAGCTCCCGGGTCTGTGCCTCTATGCTGAAGAACAGAGCAGAGTTACTCATCTGTACACCAGTGCCACTCATCTGCAGGAGCCAAGAGCAAGCCAGCCTCATCTCACCAGTCACACAGCATAACCCAGCGGCCAGCACAACAAACCCAATGAATCTGGCTAGGCAGAGCTGGCCAAGGTTCTCAGGTCAAAGACAAGATCGAATCAAAGGTGTAACAGAGCCCAAGAGCACAAGCTCTGAAGTTCAAAGTTATATAAACAATAAAAAAAACACAAATGCTTTTGAGCTGGTCAGTAACTGAGTTGCTTGGGGTCAACAGGGAACAGTCTCCAGCAGAGTCTCCCCCTTTCCCCTCCAGTTTCAAGTTCTGTCCCTGAGCAGGTGGTCAGGGAAATCCTCATGCTGCCAGCGTCCGAGATGAGCAAAGCATGGTCTTGTCTCTGATCCTTTGAGCTCTCTGGATCTGGCACGCTGTAGGGGACAAACCTCACATCTGTGCAGACCCTCAGGTGTTCCCTAACCCAAGTGGCTAATCTCCATCCTGGTCAGGCAAGCTCCTTTGCAAGACTATTCCCTGGTCTCACACGTGCAAAATCCTCAGCTTTCACATAATCAGCTTCCTCTGGTCCACAATGCAACCAGGAGAGAACGTGGCAAAGCTGGAGGGCCAGACACAAAGAACCTGGCCTGGACTTATATGTGGGTTTTTTGTTTGTTTTTTAATCCAATTCAAACAGCAGGGTGTCCCAGAGGTCCGGGTGCATGTAAGATGGGCTGTGGGAGGGTGGGCACTGGACTCCACCCAAAGCGAGACCAAGAGAAGAATGACCAGCGGCTGAGCAGCACCTGGGGGCAGGGCCCACCGGGGCCAAGCAGCCTCTTACTGTCTCAGAGATGGGCAAGCGGCGCCTTCCTTCTGCTCCCGTCTCACAAGCAGCATGCCAGGACGGCGACACACAGAGCTCTCACAGTCTCTGCTGCCTCAGGTTAGGGGGCCCAGCATTTCCTAGAGACAGGCAGCTGGTGTCCCCCGCCCCAACCTTTATTAAAAGAACCACAATAAAGCTATAAAATCAGTTTTTAAAAGCCTCACCGGTGCCTTCTCATCTCTCAGTTGTACTTCCCCTTCCCCAGGCCTGCTGAACCCTGAGTGGTAACAGCAAATGCCAACAAACAAAAGATACTCACTCGAGGAGGATGCCATTAATATCCTGGGTGAAGAACTTCTGTCTGCTCTCGCCCTCGGCGGCTCTAGCAACCTGGTTCACAGCAGACAGTAACATCCGTTAGTGCACTTCTCCCACGCGGCCCTCAAACCCACCCCTAGACCTAGACAGCACCAGACAACAAAACCCTCACACCACGCCCTGCCTTCTCAATCCTACCTAGGCTGAGTTCACCTAGGACCACTGTATGCTCCAGAAATGGTGCACCCAGTTCTCACAGGCTGTTGCAGCATCCACGGACAGACAGTCCCTTCTCCCCAGCACTTGACACAATAGTCACAGAAGTCAGTTTCAAAATAACCTAAATGCACAAAATATCAAACACAAACCCTATACCTCTACCCTCAGCTCTGAAGCAGAACCGTCAATTACCTGTCTGAATGAAAGGCCTTTGAGTATAAAACTTGACCTGTCCAGAACCTAGCCCTCTCCTTTCTGCTCTTCCTCTCGTGTGCCTACTTCTAATGGCGGACAGTGGCATCCTACGCTTCTTAAATCCTCCCACTCTTTAACTATTCAGGAGCCCTTCCCAATCCAAGAAGCAAACCCAAACTCCTCCACCTGGCATTCAGGGTCCTCCAAGACCTGGTCTCACCATCCTCTCCAGTCCCCACCACCCACCACATACCAGGAGTCCCTGTCATCCAACAACCTGTCCATTGTCAGCCCCGTGTCCAGGCTTACTAGAAAGCCATGTCACTCAAGAGGCTGGTCAAGCCTGCTGCTTCTGGATCAATGCCCTAAGAACTCCCCTTTCACCTCCTCAAGTCTGGCTGTCCACCTGACCATCTAGTTGGCCAGCCAAACACAATAGAGCTTATTTCCCTCTGTTCTGTCCCATAGCCTCTTGTTTACATGGCTACCAGTACGTCTGTACAATAAGCTTATGGAGAACTTGAACTGAATCTTTCTCATCAACGTATTTCCCACACTTGCCCATCACGGAACAGCTATGGAGTAAAAGTCAGCTGAGTGGGTGATGAATGAACAAATGAACAGATGACCACTGAAAGAATGAACACTAAGAGGAAGAAACACTTAGCACTAGACAAAACTTGCAGGGAATGTGCAAAACCGAAGCTCAGCTGGGGAGAGCAGAAGCCTAAGATGGCTGGTGGAAAGGGAAGAAAGAAAGGGCGTCACTGTGACGTCACCTGCACGTCTGGAATTCCCCGTGGCACCTGGGATTACAATTTCAGTTTGAAAGAAAACAAAAAAGAAGTCATTCTTTTTTTTTTTTTTTTAAATTTGGCCTCTTTTATTGGTTTTTTATTTATTTTCATCCATCTTTATTCTTTGGCCTGTGTGGGCTTCCCACTGCAGTGGCTCTCTGGTTGCAGAGCACTGGCTCTGGACGCATGCGTGCCAGAGCGCTGGCTCGTAATTGGACATGCCGGTCCAGCCGCTCCGCGGCATGTGGGATCTTTCCAGGCCAGGGATCAAACCAGTGCCTCCTGCACAGCAAGGCAGACTCTTTACTCACCGGACTACCAGGGAAGCCCAAGAGTCGTTTTTTTGTTTTAGCTTAGACACACTGCTAGTTACAGGGCTTCCCAGGTGGCACTAGTGGTAAAGAACCCACCGACCAATGCAAGAGATGTGAGAGTCATGGGTTTGATCCCTGGGTTGGGAAGATCCCCTGAAGGAGGACATGGCAACCCACTCCAGTATTCTTGTCTGGAGAAACCCTTGGACAGAGAAGCCTGACAGGCTAGTGCATGGGTTGCAAAGAGTTGGACACAACTGAAGTGATTTAGCACACACTGCTAGTTTTAACATGCAGAAGCACCTTCCGTGTTAATTCAACCTAATTAACCCATGCTTCAAATGCCTGTTTGTCAGATCCATCAACAATGGATCCAGCTCTGGTTTCCAATTTTTTTTTTTTTGGCCACACCACAAGGTTTGTGGGATCCTAGTTCGACCATGGATTGAACCCAGGCCCTCCACAGTGAAAGCAAGAAGTCCTAACTGCTGGACTGCCAGGAAATTCTCTCCAGTCAAATTTTATTTTTAGATATCAGCCATTTCAGAATGTTTCTGACGGTATAATTTTTTTTTTTTCTGATGCCTTTTAAATCATGCAGAGCAGTATCTCTGAGGATCTGGCTTTATGCTGAAAATAAGTAGTCAAGGGCTGCATTTTAAATAAATCTAAGTAAAAGAGTCACTGGCTATATAGTTCACAGCCTGCCAGGAAAGTGAGATCCCTCAGCCCTAATGAAAGGAACCCTAGCAGGAGGAGCTGTATGATTCAATCAGTCCTAGATTACCTAGGAAATGAAGTTAAACCAAGCAGATCCTGCTGATTTACAACAGTTCCCATAGCCTTTTAATGAGCTCTTTTATTCATTATAAGGAAAGTCACTTGTAGTCTTTCAGCACCTAGATCACAACCTTATGTATATACTCTACCTGTTTTTGCTGAATAGAATGAAATCTGGCATGATTTTAAGACCAAACTGATCGTTTTCGTTGGTTTGTTTTTAGGCGGCACGGTGAAGCATGTGAGTTCTTAGTTCCCCGACCAGCAAACAAACCTGTGGCCCCTGTGTTGGGAGTGCAGAGTCTTAACCACTGGAGTGCCAGGGAAGTTCCAAACAAGTTTTTTTCCTATCTTATTCTCCATGGATCCAGGTCTCCCTGAGGTTACAATCAAGAGTTCTAACTGTACAGGAAGCTTAGCAGCAAGAGATGTGAGAGTCATGGGTTTGATCCGGGAAGATCCCCTGAAGGAGGACATGGCAACCCACTCCAGTATTCTTGTCTGGAGAAACCCTTGGACAGAGAAGCCTGACAGGCTAGTGCATGGGTTGCAAAGAGTTGGACACAACTGAAGTGATTTAGCACACACTGCTAGTTTTAACATGCAGAAGCACCTTCCGTGTTAATTCAACCTAATTAACCCATGCTTCAAATGCCTGTTTGTCAGATCCATCAACAATGGATCCAGCTCGGGTTTTCCCAATTTTTTTTTTGGCCACACCACAAGGTTTGTGGGATCCTAGTTCGACCATGGATTGAACCCAGGCCCTCCACAGTGAAAGCAAGAAGTCCTAACTGCTGGACTGCCAGGAAATTCTCTCCAGTCAAATTTTATTTTTAGATATCAGCCATTTCAGAATGTTTCTGACGGTATAATTTTTTTTTTTTCTGATGCCTTTTAAATCATGCAGAGCAGTATCTCTGAGGATCTGGCTTTATGCTGAAAATAAGTAGTCAAGGGCTGCATTTTAAATAAATCTAAGTAAAAGAGTCACTGGCTATATAGTTCACAGCCTGCCAGGAAAGTGAGATCCCTCAGCCCTAATGAAAGGAACCCTAGCAGGAGGAGCTGTATGATTCAATCAGTCCTAGATTACCTAGGAAATGAAGTTAAACCAAGCAGATCCTGCTGATTTACAACAGTTCCCATAGCCTTTTAATGAGCTCTTTTATTCATTATAAGGAAAGTCACTTGTAGTCTTTCAGCACCTAGATCACAACCTTATGTATATACTCTACCTGTTTTTGCTGAATAGAATGAAATCTGGCATGATTTTAAGACCAAACTGATCGTTTTCGTTGGTTTGTTTTTAGGCGGCACGGTGAAGCATGTGAGTTCTTAGTTCCCCGACCAGCAAACAAACCTGTGGCCCCTGTGTTGGGAGTGCAGAGTCTTAACCACTGGAGTGCCAGGGAAGTTCCAAACAAGTTTTTTTCCTATCTTATTCTCCATGGATCCAGGTCTCCCTGAGGTTACAATCAAGAGTTCTAACTGTACAGGAAGCTTAGCAGCAAGCAGGTTAAAAAGGTGGGTGACATGCAGAAGGTGTGTCTCTGTTTCTATTTTTAGTATCACTATTGTTTATGCTTGACTGAAGAGGAAACAGACCTCGGTCATCTGCATGGAGCAGGCTGAGTAACTGCTAAACTCTATCAAGACAGTAACCTGAAGGGACAACATATCTGAGCTTTCCAACAATCAAGACAAGACACAACCAACACATATTGAGAGAAGACAGATAAGGGCAAGACCATGAGATCAAACCACTGGGTCCCTGAGGGCCATAAATGTGCACAGTACAGGGGAATAAGAAGAAGAAAATGAGCTAACAGAGAAGAAAATATCATAGTGCTGGAGGCTCCCTCTCAAATTACCTCTTTAACATATATAAATCTTCAAATTCATTTCTTAAAGTTTTAAGTATAACATCTAGTTAGAAAACAAATCTAATTTTTGCTTCCAACAGAGAACATTTTTCCCTAGAGATTGATGGCCATCAGATTAGAGTCTGCTTCAGTGCTGCAGTGGTCTGCAAGCAGGACCACAGGCCCTCCCTCCTGGTGCATGTACCCCAGTGGGGGTGGCTGCTAGCTGGTGGCCGACACAGGGTGGCAGCAGGGACGTGGTGCATGCTACCTCTGAGGCTACATCAAGCGAACTTTACAGCTCTCCCTTCTCCCTCTTGACACGCTGCTCTGTGACTGTCCTGCCCAGGATGAGAGACAGGAGGAGAGAGAGGCCCAGCTGGCCCAGCTGGCCCAGCACCCAGTCATCTTGCCAGCTGAACGCAGCCCCGAAAACCAACACATTTGGGGAAGGTGGGGTGGGTTTAGACACAGTAGGAAACTGATACATGGATCCTCCAGGACCAAGATTTAAAATCTAAACAAGTATTAAAAGAGAAAAAAAATTAAAAGAAGGGGAGTGAACACTAGTTGAGAAACACGTAAACTCTGCTAACCTTATAGCTATATACATCGAGTTTAATTTAAACTTTCAAAAAGCAATGTCCAGTTCAAGATCTCAGAGAGGGCTTATTACAGATCCAAAGACCCACAGGTAGCTTTTGAAATTATATGCGATTTCTGTATACACAGGGCTCTTCCCTGGGAGGAATCTCAGTGTCAGCAGACTCTCCCAGCAGGGCCTGGTCTAGAGCACCCATGCCCACGTGCAGGAGGTTCCCAGTGCCCCCAATGCTGAGCCTTGCCAGAACAGAGTAGCTGGGGAGCCCTTAGACGGCATTAGCTTTCTAAAATAAGCCTTCTTTCTCGTAATGAGGGCTTTATAAAAATATTTATTAAGTGAAAAGAGCAAGAAATAACTTCACAACTATAATTACAGCTGCATAAAAACATATACACAATCTACAAAAAAATATGTAAACTGAAAATAGTTTCAGATTGGCAGGATCTCCCCAATTTTGAGTTTCTTAACGCTGGCACAGAAGGGCCCAGTGACAGCCAAAGTGACAATCTCACGTGCGAGCGTTCCTTCAAGCCAGCACAGCAATGTTTCCTGTCACCACCTCCTCACCAGGACCCAAGCCTACCTACCTATGGGCTCCTGAAACCTGTCTGCATCGTGCCCAAGAGACAACCAAGCCTAGAAATCCCTGAGGAAGGACAGTCTGCTCTGGGTCCACCCAGCAGACTGAATAAAGTGGGGCTTTCTCAAATCATGACCCAATGCTGTTTCACATAAAGCCACTTTGTTTCTACCAGTCTTGTTCATCCTTCCCCAAAAAATGAAATAACGAATCTCATTATCAGACTAGGACGCCACCTTTGGTGGAACAGGAGCGCAACCCAGAGCCACTTTAACTCTTCTCAAGGAAATGGCTAGCCCCTGCCACATACATCTTACTTGACTCACCCAGCAAGGCTTTCAGAAGCTACACGATAATCTGATTACAAACCAGAGGACTGAAAACAACAAGGAGTAATGTTCTTTAACACAACTGTGCAAGCAAGTACAGGGACAGTATGCTCAAACATACCAAATTCAGATTTAACCACTTCCACCTTAACATCCTATTCAGACAGACCCTGAATTCTGACATGGCATAATTCATTTAAACGGTACATTCAAACAGCATACAGTGCACATTCCAGAAGGTGAACTGGGGCTTGAATAAGATGTCACAGGCTGTGCTCAAGTATTCTTTGGAAGTGAGAAAGTCTTTTGCAGCAGTGGTTAATATTTTACCCAGCTGTGACACACACGAGAGCTAATATACACAGCAGAGATTCCAAAACACTGAGAAACGCTGGCTTAAACTTCAGCTGTGAGTGCCACCAGAGCTGTCACAAGTCATGATGTCCAAGGTAAAATGGTATTTTAACAAAAATACATCAAAACTTACGACCTGTGTTTGGCTTACAGTCGATTTTCATGGATCATGGAATCGACAGTCCTCAGCGCTCTAGTGATCAACTCAAAAATATTTATTAAGTGAAAAGAGCAAAAAAATAATTGTAAATTTTGAAAATAGTTTCAGATTGGCAGGATCTCCCCAATTTTGAGTTTCTTAACGCTGGCACAGAAGGGCCCAGTGACAGCCAAAGTGACAATCTCACGTGCGAGCGTTCCTTCAAGCCAGCACAGCAATGTTTCCTGTCACCACCTCCTCACCAGGACCCAAGCCTACCTACCTATGGGCTCCTGAAACCTGTCTGCATCGTGCCCAAGAGACAACCAAGCCTAGAAATCCCTGAGGAAGGACAGTCTGCTCTGGGTCCACCCAGCAGACTGAATAAAGTGGGGCTTTCTCAAATCATGACCCAATGCTGTTTCACATAAAGCCACTTTGTTTCTACCAGTCTTGTTCATCCTTCCCCAAAAAATGAAATAACGAATCTCATTATCAGACTAGGACGCCACCTTTGGTGGAACAGGAGCGCAACCCAGAGCCACTTTAACTCTTCTCAAGGAAATGGCTAGCCCCTGCCACATACATCTTACTTGACTCACCCAGCAAGGCTTTCAGAAGCTACACGATAATCTGATTACAAACCAGAGGACTGAAAACAACAAGGAGTAATGTTCTTTAACACAACTGTGCAAGCAAGTACAGGGACAGTATGCCCAAACATACCAAATTCAGATTTAACCACTTCCACCTTAACATCCTATTCAGACAGACCCTGAATTCTGACATGGCATAATTCATTTAAACGGTACATTCAAACAGCATACAGTGCACATTCCAGAAGGTGAACTGGGGCTTGAATAAGATGTCACAGGCTGTGCTCAAGTATTCTTTGGAAGTGAGAAAGTCTTTTGCAGCAGTGGTTAATATTTTACCCAGCTGTGACACACACGAGAGCTAATATACACAGCAGAGATTCCAAAACACTGAGAAACGCTGGCTTAAACTTCAGCTGTGAGTGCCACCAGAGCTGTCACAAGTCATGATGTCCAAGGTAAAATGGTATTTTAACAAAAATACATCAAAACTTACGACCTGTGTTTGGCTTACAGTCAATTTTCATGGATCATGGAATCGACAGTCCTCAGCGCTCTAGTGATCAACTCCCCATCCCTGGAGGAAAGTGGGAGCAAGGTCTGCTATTTTCCAAAGACTGTTAGTGGTTTTAACCTGGGGCAGGCACAGCACTTAAGCTTCAGTCAGTCTTACTTACCACAATTCAGGACTCCTGTGACCACTATCTAACCCGGGTGACATCCAAGTCCACGGAGCACTAAGCCCCCAGCAGCTAAGCATATGCCCACATCTAACAGATGTCTGCAAACTTCTGTGCATTTTCAGACCCTTCAGAAGATGACTAAAGAGACGGATCTCTGGCTCAGCTGCCTGCTGCGAACATTAGTGTCAGTCTAGCACACAAAACGAAAGGTACTCTTACAAGTGAGGAAGGAAAGTCTCTCCAGAAAAAAGTATATTTTCCAGGAGTGAAGGAACCACAGAAGGTCAAGAAATGATGCTGCACTGGCAGAGCTTACACTGTGTCTTCGCTTGGGGTAAGAAGAGAGCCTGGAAGAGCTGACACTGGAAGCAGCCACTGCCTAAGGGTTGCTCTGAGCTGTGAGCTCCCAGTGCTTTGGGACCAGCATCAATCTGCCCGAATGCTCCCAGGAGAGCCCAGCCACCTGATGCCACCATACCTGAGCCAGCTCCTTCACGCGCTTCTCCAGGGGTCCTGGCAGGCCTTCAGGAAGGGAAGAGGGTTGCCTGAATTCCTGGTCCAGTCCCACCCCAAGGGAATCACTTTCATCATCCATATCGCGGAAGGGGCTTCCTTCTGGAGACTCACTGAGCAGCTGCTCCAAGTCCAAATCGGTCAGCGAGTCCATGGCGGTGGCCGCCTGCAGCAAGTCATTGTCAGAAGCGGAGCCGAAGAGCGAGAACAAGGGGTCAGAGGTGCCCTCCAATTCCCGCAGGCCCTGCACTTCGGCAGACGACACTGCTGCGGGCTTATGCTCATCGTCCCTCTTTCTCTGAGCCTCTTTCTCCTTCTGGAATTTCCTCAGCATCTCTTTAACACTCAAAGCCCCAGAATACTTCTTCTTCTTCTTCTCCTTACTGGCATTGAGGGCTGTGAAGCTGCAAAGAAGGGGGAAGTCGGTTACTAAGGCCGCAGGACCCTTTGCAGGGGAAATTCCCAGAGGGGTCTCGGCCCCGTTCCCAGCGCAGTGGTCTTCAGGGACCTCAGCCACAAGTCCACCCTGTCACTCCTCCTCCCTCCTCTTGGCACACGGTACTCCTTCTGGCTGGGACCAAAGCTTGAGATTGAATATAGGTTAGCAAAACAGTATCACAAAATGCTACACATCCGATGGGTTTTTAAAAACCACTGCAACGCTGAAATAAAAGGTTGCAAAAACAGGAGGGGCAAGAAAGATATTTAAAGGGAGAAAGCAGGAGCAGCAGCAACTTGGAGGGCAGCTGGGGTGAGACCACGTGAGGCGGAGGAAGCAGGACCAGAGAGGACAAAAGGGGACACAGACAGGAGAAGGCGGGCAGAAGAGGGGTGCCCAGGAGAACAGGAGACGTCAGCAGTCACACAGTGACAGAAGTACCTGCCAACACTGACAGTGAGACAAGAGAGCTCTGAAGCCTGACACACAGAGGCGCGAGAGCACGAGGAGGCCCGCACGGCACTGTGAGAGGCCTGCGGGGCAGAAGGCCCAGTCCTGCTGCCCCGTGGGAGGTCGTGAGCAGGAGGGCGAGTCGGCTCCCAGGCAGCCTGCCCTAACAGTGCAGACTCCATCCTAGCCCAGAAGCTGCTGCCTCTCACCCGGCTTTGGAAAACTTGGACTTTTTCGATTTCTTCTCCTTGTCATAAGTGTCATCTTTTTTCTTCTTCTTTATCTTCTCACCACCTTCCTTCAACTTCCGCTTCTGAGAATTAAAGACAAGGCACAGTTACATGGCTCTCTAGCTCGGGCAGCAAGTGCGCCACCAGCACAGGCCTTGCTCCGCCCGGGGCTCATCCTGAGAGCTGCCTTAATTCCTTCATGAGCACAGGACTTCAGCTCGGCCTCGGACCACAGCCCCGCAGGTCAGGACAGCATTCCCACTGACAGCAGCTCCTAGGAAACCCGGGCCGGAGGCAACAGAGGCTTTCTGCAGCCTGCACCGTTTCTGCTTTAAAATGAGCTGGGTGTGGGCCTACCGCACATTTTAATCACACAGGCCGTGGTAGTTGGCTTTCAAAACAAACTTATCTTAGGGGTAACTTGTTTTCGTTGGGATGATAGCCCTGGGAACTTAAGCCCTCTAATGTCCACAGAAGAGATAGCAAGCTGGTACAAACTCTTCTCACTCCACACCCATCACTGCCCTCATCCCCACCCTGGGGCCACCTTGAGGAGCCAATCCCCGCCGAGCCAGCTGGGACACAGGTGTGGACACAATGACCCAGCCTCCAGGTTCACAGCACACGTGTGAGAAGCGAACCGCCAACCTCAGCATAGCTGGTGCCTCTCCGCCACTCTCCTGAGCCATCCTAAACCAGCATGGATTGGGGCATGTATTCACCTACTCATCTCATAAAGTCACGTAAAAAAAGCACTTCTGAAATCCAAAAGCGAGCAATGTTCTAACCTTTGGAGATTTTTTCTTCTTTTCCTTAATGAAGTCATCCTCGGATTCTGATGCTTGTCTAAATTGCAGGGTTCCCGAGTTAATGTAAAATCCTCCGTACTTTGTAGTCAAAGAAGCAGGAACAAGCTCATCGTACTGAAAGGTGGGAAACAAACCTGGGTCAGCTCCAAGCTCAGGGCTACAGTCCGCAGGCACAGAGTGTGTCTCGACAGAGAAATGTGACTCTGTTTCTCTGTCACACGTCAGACAGCACACCAAGATATGCTTCAGGCCCATCACCAGTGTCCAAGTCAGGCGGTATTCAGCACGGATCTGATCACCAGACTCAGAGAGGGAGCCAGGCCAGATCAAGGTGTCACCTCCTCTCCCTTCAGAGCAGCTCTTCCCACTGAAAGGGCATGTCCACTACTCCACCCGCAGCCTGGGGGCACTGTGGGTAGGGGCTCAGGGATGGCTTCTGGGGGTTTGGTGGTTTCATGAAATACTCACTGCTTCAGAGTTATCGATGAAGGAATCAGATTCGTCATAACCATAACCCATATCAATCAAGTCCTGTATTCGGTCTTTTCTACGTTTCTTTCCACCCTAAAATTTAAAATAGACCACACGCTTGTTTCTGTACTTGTGACAGGCACACATAACACAAGGTCTACCTTTTCAACAAGTCTCTAAGCCTAGGTTTGTTTGTTTAATACAGAATCAACTGTTGCCTTGAGTGCCATCAGCTAACGACTAAAGGTTATAAAGCACTGGATCAGACTCATACACACCATTCCCCAAAACCTTGTTCCCTGAAGACCTATCAAAATAGAACAGATCTGTAAATGCATAAAGTGGTCAAAGACAGAAGAAAGAACTAAGTGGCCTCATATGTGTTGTACCAAAACATTTCTTCTCAGGGTTAAAGCCTCTTTGTGTTTATTCATCCATTTAGCTCCACACATGAGTTCCTGCCGTATGCGTTTTCTGTACCTTACTGCATTTGTTTAATAACTGCATTCTGTTCTAAGCTCTATACTTGTTTCCACATTTGTGTTGGTTAGATAAACGACTAAAGGAATATGGAAATGTCTGAAAACCTCTCCCACTCAACAAGGTTGTTTTGTTGCCCAAGAGAGAAATCTTACATATTTTTCTTCAAATTTCCTGGCAAGGGCCTCCACTTTATGCCTTTCCTTTTCTTCATCGTTGAAAGGATCTGAGAGATCTTTCTTCTGTAAAGAAGACAATTCCACAAACATAAGAGTCACAAAAAAATTCCCACAAGCTATTCACAGTCCCTTCATGGATTTCATACATATAAACTGTACAATAAAAACTGTTTTTCAGAGAAGACAAGGCAGAACATGTTACCTTCCCATCAGTGCTGACCTTAGTTGTTTAGGAAAGTAAAGTTTCTATTCGTGAGATTCAACAGAACTTGATTAAATACCTACAATCACCCACAGTTACTAAGCCCTGTAAGGCTCCAAATATGGCAAAGGGAGTTTAGGTGGTGATGCTCAACCCATGTAGAAGGGCATTCCAATGTAACTGGTTTCCTTTGTAATCCTAAAAATGATCATATGCATTTAAAAACATTATCCTAAGAAGGGGTCCAAAGGCTTCACCAGACTTCCAAAGCAGTCACTGGCTCAAAGAGGCTAAGAACCCACTGAGCAGAGAACAAGGTCCCGAAGGCTCTACAGCCTCACTGCTGGAAGAGTAGGTGCACCTGCACTTGTCTCAGTGCTGTCAAGTCTGTGCCATCACCTTTCCTTGGAAGCCTATCTTAGAGGATCAATAATCTTCCCTCCCTCTCAATTTCGGTACTCCCTCCAGGTATTTTCAGATAGTTTTCCAAAGTTCATACTCTATAAACTTTTCTATTTTTCTCAAATTTTCCAGAGTTGGACCTTAACCTTCCATAATAGCAAGGCATCTGAATTTTAATAAAGGACTCCTTACCAGATACGCTTAAGACTCTGTAGTCCAAAAACACTGGGACTGGACTTGTACTTTTTCTACAATGATCACACATAGCCTAAATGGTTCAGATAATCTTAAAAAACCCCACCATCTGGAGCAGCACTGGGTAGAAGGTACATTCCTCAAGGGCTGCTTCCCGAAGGACTGAAGGTCCACCTCTGTCTAAACACAGCACCTGGAACGTAGGCTTCTCAGTGTCCAAGCCCTTCAGGGCCTGTATTCCTACCTACATATTCAACAACTATCACACTGGGACTCCTGTTACCCGTGCTGGTGTAATTCTCCTAAAACATCAACAAGAGTGCAAAGTTCCTTTGAGGATGGGACAGCACCTTCCGCACCTTTAGTCAGTCCTCAGCGTTCAGCACGCCACCTTCACAGTCTGAGACATGCACGCTAAGTGCCTCAACACATGAGTGTGTCAGATTACACTGTGCTCTGAACACTGCTGAGCAGACAGGGTAACTCAGGAGTTCTGAATCTAAGGCCAGAAGCAAATCCCCTGAAACTGGATCCAAAGTCCTCTGTGCAATTTCCATGAGTTTTCCTGCAACTGAGGAGGGCATCTGAAACCCCCAAAGGTAAAATCAGAGCACTGGAGTTAATTTCAGTTGACCTACTGATTGGTTTTGACCCCATAAGTAAATACTTTAACCAATTCCTGCTACTGTCTCTTCCTCTCAAGAAAGAGGATACTGTTCATACTTTGGAAAAGAGTTCATGAATGGATTTGAAATTACTTTTTCTCAGCCTGGCCCCTGGCCCTCAGACAACAGGCTAAGGTCGGCACAGACTGAATTGGCTTCCATTCAGCCACTAAGATCTTTATCAAGGAAATACATTTTTATCTAAGAAAAGCGGACAATCCTTCTGATCAAAAGCACTCATCCCAAACAGCACAATCACAGATGAGACTGGAGGAACACGGCCTGGAGGCCATCTGCTTCCCGATCAAATCCAGGTATTTTCAGATAGTTTTCCAAAGTTCATACTCTATAAACTTTTTATTTTTCTCAAATTTTCCAGAGTTGGACCTTAACCTTCCATAATAGCAAGGCATCTGAATTTTAATAAAGGACTCCTTACCAGATACGCTTAAGACTCTGTAGTCCAAAAACACTGGGACTGGACTTGTACTTTTTCTACAATGATCACACATAGCCTAAATGGTTCAGATAATCTTAAAAAACCCCACCATCTGGAGCAGCACTGGGTAGAAGGTACATTCCTCAAGGGCTGCTTCCCGAAGGACTGAAGGTCCACCTCTGTCTAAACACAGCACCTGGAACGTAGGCTTCTCAGTGTCCAAGCCCTTCAGGGCCTGTATTCCTACCTACATATTCAACAACTATCACACTGGGACTCCTGTTACCCGTGCTGGTGTAATTCTCCTAAAACATCAACAAGAGTGCAAAGTTCCTTTGAGGATGGGACAGCACCTTCCGCACCTTTAGTCAGTCCTCAGCGTTCAGCACGCCACCTTCACAGTCTGAGACATGCACGCTAAGTGCCTCAACACATGAGTGTGTCAGATTACACTGTGCTCTGAACACTGCTGAGCAGACAGGGTAACTCAGGAGTTCTGAATCTAAGGCCAGAAGCAAATCCCCTGAAACTGGATCCAAAGTCCTCTGTGCAATTTCCATGAGTTTTCCTGCAACTGAGGAGGGCATCTGAAACCCCCAAAGGTAAAATCAGAGCACTGGAGTTAATTTCAGTTGACCTACTGATTGGTTTTGACCCCATAAGTAAATACTTTAACCAATTCCTGCTACTGTCTCTTCCTCTCAAGAAAGAGGATACTGTTCATACTTTGGAAAAGAGTTCATGAATGGATTTGAAATTACTTTTTCTCAGCCTGGCCCCTGGCCCTCAGACAACAGGCTAAGGTCGGCACAGACTGAATTGGCTTCCATTCAGCCACTAAGATCTTTATCAAGGAAATACATTTTTATCTAAGAAAAGCGGACAATCCTTCTGATCAAAAGCACTCATCCCAAACAGCACAATCACAGATGAGACTGGAGGAACACGGCCTGGAGGCCATCTGCTAAAAATCCTGCACTTGCAGGGTCTCGTCCGTCCTAGACACTCTGCGCCAGGTGCTGGCCCAACCCCATTTGACTAAGAGCCACTCTGGAGACTGAAACGCTGCCAGCGCAGGACCCTACTTACCTTTCTCTAAGAGTCTGGCCTAGGACACAGGCTTACAGTAGCTACTTATAATAAATGCTCTGAACCTAGCTCCTACTCAAAGTGCATGCACTATTTCTTTGATATGAAATACACACACATGCAAAACTGATCTCAGCTATTAAGAAATCAGGGCAGGGCTTTCCTGGTGGTTTAGTGGGTAAGGACACAGCCTTGCAGTGCAAGGGGCGCCGGTTTGATCCCTGGCCTGGGAAGATCCCATGTTCTGCAGAGTGGCTGGACTGACGTGTCCAACTACCAAGCTGGAGCTCTGGAGCGCATGCGCCCAGAGCCGGTGCTCTGCAGCAAGAGAGTCCACTGCGATGGGGGGCCCACACAGGGCAAAAGAACAAAGATGGATGATAAATAAATGAAAGACCAATAGAAGTGGCCAAAAAAAAAAAAAAAAAGAAATGAGGGCAGTCCTTACCCTTGAGGGCTGAGGAAGTATTTTGGGAGGGCAGGAGGAGGGTTTCTGGTATCCCGGAAAAAGCTGTTAATTTGTAATTCAGGTGCAGGTTACATGAGTGTTTGTGAAAAATCCATCAGGTTGTGTATTTATCACACGTGCAGTTTTGTTATGCATATAGCTCAGTTGAAAAGTTTATAAAAAATATTTACAATGTTAATGAATTGCCAAAATGTCAGTAACAACTGAAGTTGGCCAATGGATACATGGAGACTTATTACTCTATGTTATACATGCTTGCAATGTTTAAAAAAGTAAACATGTTTTTAAAAGTAAAACAAGTCTGCTAGGAAAATAAACAGATCATTTTTAAAAATATTTTAAGAAATCAGACTGATTCTCTAAAGCCCGAAAGGCTACCCAATTCTGGCAGGGAAAAAAAAAAACCCTTTAAAAATCCCAACAAAAACAAAACACTCAAGAACAGGTTTCTATTCAACCAGGTAAGGTAAAGGAACTATCCTGTCATTTTTTTGTCTGTCCATGTATGAAGCACAGTGAGATTCCCTTGGAAAAGAGAAATGCCCAGCATGCAATTCCAGCACTGGAAAACCCAGGGTCTGATCACACTTAACCTAACATAGTCCCGGCATAAAGAAATGTGCTGGTTTTTATACTAAATAGCCATAATTCAAATTATCTTGGATGTGCCATACATTTTCTCTAGCATAAATCAGGAGAATGGTTCTAGAAAGAATTCTATCCCTTTGCTTCCTATTAGAGGCAAAACCAGCAACCCTTGAGCTTGCTTGTGGGGGAGGCAAGAGCCTGTCTGTGCTGCTTCCACCCTTCAGAGCCCCATCTGCATACACTGTCCTGCACATTAATTAGACTGCAGAGTGAGCACACACGCTGCCCCGTGCATTAGACCTGCAGAGTGAGCGGGGGTCACGGGGTACCTTGTCTGCGGGTTGAAGTCCTTTCACCTTCCCTCGTAAGTTCTTCACCAGCTCTGGGTAGAAGAACTCTGGGCAGCGCTTGTGATCTGGCTCAAAGAGGGTGAGCGTGATCCGAACGGCGGCAGCAGCCGGCTCCGAGTCCTGATGCTGCTCTGCTCCCCCAACTTCCTCTTTCCGTGATTTCTTCAGAAACGCAGGATTCAAAGAACCTGGGAGAGAGGTGAACTGGACCCTGTGGGGCTCCGACATGGCTACCAACAAGTCTTAGCGGGTGTCACTGCATGGCTTCTGTTAACATCGAAAACAAGAGCCAGGTCAAACCAAGATGCTAAAAATGGTGATTTTTTTTCCTGTTCAGTCATACAGATTTAAGTTTAAAAAAATTTTCACTATCAAAAGAATCATTATTAAATTCCTCATAATTACTATTTACTGCTTTTTTCTGCCTAAATACTATTTATCTTATATATAAAAAATTTCATGTAGACATGAAAAACATCCCAAATCCTATCACTCAGATATAATCACTGTTGAGCATTCTTCCTTCTAGTCTTTTCTTTCTATGCATATGCAATAGATCCTTGACACTAGAGAACCCATGCTAATAGAGCCTTAAAGAATCCTCAGAATTGCAAAGAAACCTAGAGAAAACTGGTTTTCATTAATTTATCCAATACTTACTTTTTTTTTTACTTCTAGCTGAGACCAGCCTCTTTCTTATAACCTCTTCTATTTTCAGCACTAGAAGTTTACTTCCATGTGCGGCCATTCCTCATATTGGCAAAGTTTTCATCAGTTCACAGAAGCTTTGCCTGCCCCAAGATAAGCTTAAGACCACTATCTCAGGAGCAATGTAACTGGGCTCACTTCCTCACATAAGCCTCTCCCCACCCAAACTTGAGCCTCAGCAAAGTGATAAATTACCACAGGCCAAAAGACCTTCTAGAGGTTTCCCCAGTGGTAGATAATCCACCTGCCAATGCAAGCAATACAAGAGATGCAGGTTCTGTCGCCGAATGGGGAAGATCCCCTGGAGAAGGAAATGGTAATCCAGTCCTGTACTCTTGTCCGGAAAATCCCACGGACAGAGGAGCATGGGGGCTACAGTCCAGGGGGGTTCCAGAGAGTCAGACATGACTGAGAATGCACACAATATCCATATATGTTATGTGTATTTGCATACATGCAATATTCATCTATTATGACCATAAAATTGTGACCTATAAAACCAGCTAATGGAATTTTAAAATATCTAAAAAATGAAGAGTTAAGATAATTCTAATTAGGAAGAAAAGCAACTAGCAGCAAAACAGGCTGGTTTTTTGGCAGCAAAAAAATCAACATTCACTAAGATGTCAAAAAAAAAAAAAAAAAGAAACAAATTCCCCAAAAGAAACTTTCAAAGCCCCCACAACATCTGTGATACATTGGATTGCAGAAACAAATCCCGGCTGAAAGGTGACAATATAAAGGCCCCCACTCATAAAAGCAGGCAAAGTCTCACCATACGAAGAGAATCTGCACTTTAACCAACAGGATGCAGAAAAGGTCGTCTTAGAAGTGGGAACTAAGTCTCCGCCCTGACCATGCAGTACTTTAAAAATATAACTGTATTTTGGCCCAAATTTCAGATGGTATAACTTCAGTCAACTTAAGAGGGTAAAGAAAGTATCTCTTGGTTGTGTGTAAGTGGCTTTGCAGGCCTGAGAAATTAGATATAAGACTAGAAAATAGAGTAAAATCAAACCTATAGATTTTAGATTAAGTTACACACTTTAAGTCATTTCAAACATTTAACAGAATCAGACATATTAATGAGCGATGTTTGACTTACAATTTTAATTTGAAATGCTTAACGAAATACAACTAAATTTGAAAGTGTGCTTTTAAAAGACCTGACTTAAAAAAAGTCCATTGTTTATTGGAATTTAATCTATTAAACTGATGCCTTAATTTAAACGTTGTCAAAACTCACATATACTTTTATATAAACATTCTTAGATATACGAACAAAATGAAGATTCTTGATAAAGCTTAAAAGACTTAAGAAAGGCTAAGCATTTACTCAATTTTAGACATCCCAATGCAAGCAATCACAAAAAGATGCAGGTTCTGTCGCCGAATGGGGAAGATCCCCTGGAGAAGGAAATGGTAATCCAGTCCTGTACTCTTGTCCGGAAAATCCCACGGACAGAGGAGCATGGGGGCTACAGTCCAGGGGGGTTCCAGAGAGTCAGACATGACTGAGAATGCACACAATATCCATATATGTTATGTGTATTTGCATACATGCAATATTCATCTATTATGACCATAAAATTGTGACCTATAAAACCAGCTAATGGAATTTTAAAATATCTAAAAAATGAAGAGTTAAGATAATTCTAATTAGGAAGAAAAGCAACTAGCAGCAAAACAGGCTGGTTTTTTGGCAGCAAAAAAATCAACATTCACTAAGATGTCAAAAAAAAAAAAAAAAAGAAACAAATTCCCCAAAAGAAACTTTCAAAGCCCCCACAACATCTGTGATACATTGGATTGCAGAAACAAATCCCGGCTGAAAGGTGACAATATAAAGGCCCCCACTCATAAAAGCAGGCAAAGTCTCACCATACGAAGAGAATCTGCACTTTAACCAACAGGATGCAGAAAAGGTCGTCTTAGAAGTGGGAACTAAGTCTCCGCCCTGACCATGCAGTACTTTAAAAATATAACTGTATTTTGGCCCAAATTTCAGATGGTATAACTTCAGTCAACTTAAGAGGGTAAAGAAAGTATCTCTTGGTTGTGTGTAAGTGGCTTTGCAGGCCTGAGAAATTAGATATAAGACTAGAAAATAGAGTAAAATCAAACCTATAGATTTTAGATTAAGTTACACACTTTAAGTCATTTCAAACATTTAACAGAATCAGACATATTAATGAGCGATGTTTGACTTACAATTTTAATTTGAAATGCTTAACGAAATACAACTAAATTTGAAAGTGTGCTTTTAAAAGACCTGACTTAAAAAAAGTCCATTGTTTATTGGAATTTAATCTATTAAACTGATGCCTTAATTTAAACGTTGTCAAAACTCACATATACTTTTATATAAACATTCTTAGATATACGAACAAAATGAAGATTCTTCGATAAAGCTTAAAAGACTTAAGAAAGGCTAAGCATTTACTCAATTTTAACAAGCTAACCATTAATTCTAAATAAAAGCATAGTATTCTACATAAAAAAAGGATCCCTCTTTAAAAACCTCAACCGATGTTATCCGAGAAACACTAGCCTCTACACATCCCAGCTTATTCCCAGAAATGGTTTTTGTTGTTGTTCTATATCCTCTCAATCATATTTTCAAAATGATTATTGGTGAAATGTAGAAAAACCAACCGAACACTGTACGCTGATTTTGTAATTCGTTTCTTCAATGAATTCTTAGTTATTTCAATGGTTTTCCCTTAACTCTGTTTTTCAAAATAAGCTGTCCCATCATTCACAGAAAGAAGAACTTTATCTCCTCCTTTCTTAAAAGTTATGTTCTATTTTTTTTAAAAAAAGCCTTTATTTATGTATCTGGCTGTACTGGCTCTTAGTTGTGGGACTTGGAATCTTTCAGTTGCAGCCTGTGGGATCTAGTTCCCTGTCCAGGTGTCGAACCCAGGCCCACTGCCTTGGGAGCAAGGAGCCTTAGCCACTGTCACCACCAGGGAAGTCCCTGAAAAAAAAATACGCTCTATTTTTGTTTCATGTCATATTGCATTGGCTAGAACTGCCAAACACTATTAGTATATTCGCTACCACGTTCCTGGCTCTAAGGGGAATGTCTCTAGGTCCAGTGTGACGTTAAAGATTCATACATTTCATGAAGTCATTAAAAAGTCTCCTTTAACTTCTCAAACACGAAGAGTTTTTCAACGAGAAAGGGTGTGCTGAGTTTTAAGTTATTTCCTGGAAACGTACATAACGCTTTCAACGACGAGTTTGGTTTCTAAAACCACACCAAAGAGTTCACAGCCAATGACAGCTTCTCAAGGTAGCTGACGGTACTTCAGGGAAACCGGACTCCAAAGAGAAACCAGGCGGCAGAGAAGCCAGTTCGCTAAAAACCCGCTCTCACAACCAGGCTCTGAGTAACAAGACGCCTTTGGGAGCCGGCGTGTGGACCGGCCCGCTCTGTGAGCATCGGACGGCGGCTCAAGGAAAGTCCGGTACGAAGTTAACGCCTGACTTTGACGGCCCAATGCAACTGCAACTGGGATCTTGACAGTTTTCTATCACGGCTGTCGACGCTTAAGGCAGCCGCTGCGCTGACCTGCCGTTCACAGTTCCCTCTTCAACGGTTCAGTTTTCGCGCACTGAAACTACACCTAGCGTCTACCTTCCGGCTGTCACAAGAGCCTGCTCCCAACTTCCCCCCAAAATGTCAAACTACAGCGAGGCTTCCGCGAGAGCCCGGAACCGACAGAGACACACACCTTTGTCCGCGGCGCGATGCAGGCTACGGCCCCGCGGGCCGCTCTCGTCCGTCCGCGGCCGTCTTCATGCCGGCCCGGGAGCCCGGGCAGCGGCGCGGCTAGCGGCCGGCCCCCGAGCCATGTCTCCCGGCGGGCGGCCGGCCCGCGCCGCGGCCCATGGCCGGGTCCCCGCGTGCCCAGGTGGGGGCCTCGCCGGCCGCGCCGGCCCAGGAGGAAGCGGAGAGACGCCGGCTCCACGTCGGCCGGGAGACTCGGAAGCTCGCAGCGGGCAGCACGGCGCCCGGGGGGAACTTGAGGCGCCGGCGCAGGCTTAGAGCGGCTCCCCAGACGCCGGCCGTTTGAAAGCGCGCTCCAAAGAACCTGTCCGCCCCGCGGGGGCGACCACGTTAAGAGCCTCCGGGCGCGGGGCCCCGGGCCCGGGCGAAGGCTGGCTTCCAGGCCGCGCCGAGGTCCGTCAGGGCGGCTGCCGGCGCCCCGACGCGGCCGGCCCCGGGGCCCGCGCTGGACGAGCGGCCGTCACGGAAGCGCTGTCGGGGAGGAGGCTGGAGGCCGGGGCCCGGGGGCGGGGCGGGCCGCAGGGCCGGCTCCGTCGCTAGATCCGCCGGCAAGCACCGTCGCCGCCGCCGCCTCAGACCGCGGCGCTTCGTTGTCACGAGCCGGAGGGAGGGGGAAGGAGCCGGGGGTCACCGAGATCCGGCGCGCGGAGACCGCGGCGCCCGGGTCACGTGCCATTCGGACGTCCAATAAGCCCCGACGGGCGTGGTGACGTCAGAGCGGCGGCGTGGCCGGGGACGGCCGGCCCCCATCACGTGCCCGGGCAAAGGCCAATGGGCGGCGCCGGGGCGACCTGGGCTTCCCGACGGCCCGTGCGTCGGCGGTGGTTGGGTGGTAAGATGGCGGCTGTGAGTCTGCGGCTCGGCGACTTGGTGTGGTGAGTCCGGGCGACCGGGGCCAAGCGAGGGGTCGCCGGGAGCTACTTCCCTGGTCCCGGGCGCGCGGCCAGACCGGGCTGCCTTCCACGCGCTCCGGGTCGTGGAGAGAAGGCGAGACGAGATGCTGGCGCTGAGAGCGAAGCCGGGCGGAAGGGCAGCTGCCCGGGCTGTCGAGCCCCCCCCGCCGCCTGCGGACCCCCCAAAAAGTCCGGGGGTACGGCCCGGTCGTCCGTCCGCGGCCGTCTTCATGCCGGCCCGGGAGCCCGGGCAGCGGCGCGGCGCGCCGGCCCCCGAGCCATGTCTCCCGGCGGGCGGCCGGCCCGCGCCGCGGCCCATGGCCGGGTCCCCGCGTGCCCAGGTGGGGGCCTCGCCGGCCGCGCCGGCCCAGGAGGAAGCGGAGAGACGCCGGCTCCACGTCGGCCGGGAGACTCGGAAGCTCGCAGCGGGCAGCACGGCGCCCGGGGGGAACTTGAGGCGCCGGCGCAGGCTTAGAGCGGCTCCCCAGACGCCGGCCGTTTGAAAGCGCGCTCCAAAGAACCTGTCCGCCCCGCGGGGGCGACCACGTTAAGAGCCTCCGGGCGCGGGGCCCCGGGCCCGGGCGAAGGCTGGCTTCCAGGCCGCGCCGAGGTCCGTCAGGGCGGCTGCCGGCGCCCCGACGCGGCCGGCCCCGGGGCCCGCGCTGGACGAGCGGCCGTCACGGAAGCGCTGTCGGGGAGGAGGCTGGAGGCCGGGGCCCGGGGGCGGGGCGGGCCGCAGGGCCGGCTCCGTCGCTAGATCCGCCGGCAAGCACCGTCGCCGCCGCCGCCTCAGACCGCGGCGCTTCGTTGTCACGAGCCGGAGGGAGGGGGAAGGAGCCGGGAGTCACCGAGATCCGGCGCGCGGAGACCGCGGCGCCCGGGTCACGTGCCATTCGGACGTCCAATAAGCCCCGACGGGCGTGGTGACGTCAGAGCGGCGGCGTGGCCGGGGACGGCCGGCCCCCATCACGTGCCCGGGCAAAGGCCAATGGGCGGCGCCGGGGCGACCTGGGCTTCCCGACGGCCCGTGCGTCGGCGGTGGTTGGGTGGTAAGATGGCGGCTGTGAGTCTGCGGCTCGGCGACTTGGTGTGGTGAGTCCGGGCGACCGGGGCCAAGCGAGGGGTCGCCGGGGAGCTACTTCCCTGGTCCCGGGGCGCGCGGCCAGACCCGGGGCTGCCTTTCCACGCGCTCCGGGTCGTGGAGAGAAGGCGAGACGAGATGCTGGCGCTGAGAGCGAAGCCGGGCGGAAGGGGCAGCTGGCCCCGGGGGACCGAGGCCGAGGGTGGCCGCGGCGGGCCCAGCTCTGAACCCCGAGGCCGCCGGAGGAGAGCAGCGCTCCGGGCCCGGACGCGGGCAGCCACCGCGAGGGGCGTGCCCGGCGCCGCGCCGGCTCCCGGGGACGCCCGGTCCTCGCCTCGGGGTCTGGCGGGGGCTCCCAGGAAAGCTGGAGAGCCGCGGACCCCGCGGGGCCGTCTCGTCTGGGCAAGCCCATCGGAACCCGCGTTGCGATGGAACCGACCTCTGCGGGCGGCTCGGCCGGGGGTGTCGAAACCGGACTGCTGGCGCTGGCCTTTGAAGACACGGAGGGGGGACTTCTGCTTTACAACTGAAGGCTTGCCAGTGACCGGGGCCTTGTTGGGTGCCTCTTGGTGTCGGCTTCTGTGTTCCCGGACAACCGCCCGGACTGAGACCGACTGTCGCCGTTTCCCTCGAACTGCGTAGCTCGTTCGTCGGCCCCGACCGAGGAAGGGCTTCCATTAGCATTGGTCAGAGCCGGGCTGGTGCATTAAAACAGACTGTGTAAGGGAAGTCTGTGTTTACAGAGCGGACTGCCCCCCACCCCCCGTCGCGTCACGGGGAGGCTCTAGACCAATGGCTCTCCCGGGGGGTTTGTTTCTCAGTATCCCTTGTGACCCGAAGAATGCACATACCTTGCGCACAGATCTCTACCGCTTTTTGCATCGCGTTTCTGAGGAAGTTGGGCATCTTTGAGCTCAGCTGTGGAAGCCTCGTTGAGAGCTCCGGGTTGCACTGGAGAGTGAAAGTGGAGATTTAGGAAAATCAGTTGCATGCTGAGTTGGGTTGAAGGAGCTGGACTGGCTTTTCCAGGGCAAATGCTGACTCTCTGTGTTTTCTCTAGGGGGAAACTCGGCCGGTATCCTCCTTGGCCGGGAAAGGTGAGTGTCTTGCTACTGAAGGAAGACGATCTGAATTGAAGCTGGGTTTGAGGAGGGGGAGGATGTAAGTCGCATTACCCGCAGGCTCCAGCATTGAGTTGCACTCTATTTAAGTAACACGGGAGATTTTTTTTCTTTTTTCTATAGTATCAGTCTATTTAGAAAAGACAGTGTATATATATACCAGGTCCTTTAACTTGCAGTGAATTCTTATTTCTTGACTCAGACCTGGTTTGTGATAGTCTTTTAATCCTGAAAATCCATTCTAACTTGAATTTCGCTTTGCGCTTAAATCGAACAAAAGGAGAAGAAAATAAACTTTCCGGGAAGAAAAATCTAAATGTAGGTTAGTAAAAAGTCGAAGTATTTTTGTCCCAACTAAGTTTAAATCTTCTTCCATTTTACCATATGTGCCGCTCCAGTGCATCTTTGCAGAAGTTGGCATTCTACATTTTGCATGAGGCAGTCCTTCGTAGCTTTCCAAATGTTCAGTTTTTGTATTCTTGCTCAGAGCCCAGGAAATGTCTTTAGACTATCTCTCTGCAGTATGGCATTTGCAGTGCCTCATTTGTCTGTCACTGTCGTTACCTGTCTTGACTCTTCCTGCACAGAAGTATTTTCCAGAGGGCCCTCTACATTTCCTCAGTGACGACAGGGTCACTTTGCAGGGGGTAGTGGTCTTAGTTTCAACTGTTTTTGGTCTTAGCATTTTTTTTTTTTAAATTGTATTTGTTTGTGCTTGGCTATTCTGGGTTTTCACTGCTGCTGCAAGCTTTTCTCTAGTTGTAGGGAGTGGAGGCCACTCTCTAGTGGAGGTGAATAGGGTTCTTGTTGCAGTGACCTCTCTTGTGGAACTCGGGCTCTAGAGCACACAGGCTTCAGTAGTTGCGGCACATGGGCTCAATAGTGCAACTCTGAGGCTCTAGAGCACAGGCTCAATAGTTGTGACTCACGGGTTTAGTTGCTCCATAGCTTGTGGGATCTTCCCAGATCAGGGATCAAACCTGTGTCTCCTCCAATGGCAAGCAAATTCCTTACCACTGAGCTACCAGGAAGCCCTGGTCTTAGTTTTAACTGGTTTTAAAACCAAGGAGAAAAGGAAAGATATACCTATCTGCATGCATAGTTCCAGAGGATAGCAAGGAGAGGTAAGAAAATCTTCATAAGTGAACAGTGCAGAGAAATAGAGGAAAAGAATAGAATGGGAAAGACCAAGAAAAAATCCCTTCATAAGTAGAAATGTAGGAGAGAAGTTTTTTCTTTTTTCTATAGTATCAGTCTATTTAGAAAAGACAGTGTATATATATACCAGGTCCTTTAACTTGCAGTGAATTCTTATTTCTTGACTCAGACCTGGTTTGTGATAGTCTTTTAATCCTGAAAATCCATTCTAACTTGAATTTCGCTTTGCGCTTAAATCGAACAAAAGGAGAAGAAAATAAACTTTCCGGGAAGAAAAATCTAAATGTAGGTTAGTAAAAGTCGAAGTATTTTTGTCCCAACTAAGTTTAAATCTTCTTCCATTTTACCATATGTGCCGCTCCAGTGCATCTTTGCAGAAGTTGGCATTCTACATTTTGCATGAGGCAGTCCTTCGTAGCTTTCCAAATGTTCAGTTTTTGTATTCTTGCTCAGAGCCCAGGAAATGTCTTTAGACTATCTCTCTGCAGTATGGCATTTGCAGTGCCTCATTTGTCTGTCACTGTCGTTACCTGTCTTGACTCTTCCTGCACAGAAGTATTTTCCAGAGGGCCCTCTACATTTCCTCAGTGACGACAGGGTCACTTTGCAGGGGGTAGTGGTCTTAGTTTCAACTGTTTTTGGTCTTAGCATTTTTTTTTTTTAAATTGTATTTGTTTGTGCTTGGCTATTCTGGGTTTTCACTGCTGCTGCAAGCTTTTCTCTAGTTGTAGGGAGTGGAGGCCACTCTCTAGTGGAGGTGAATAGGGTTCTTGTTGCAGTGACCTCTCTTGTGGAACTCGGGCTCTAGAGCACACAGGCTTCAGTAGTTGCGGCACATGGGCTCAATAGTGCAACTCTGAGGCTCTAGAGCACAGGCTCAATAGTTGTGACTCACGGGTTTAGTTGCTCCATAGCTTGTGGGATCTTCCCAGATCAGGGATCAAACCTGTGTCTCCTCCAATGGCAAGCAAATTCCTTACCACTGAGCTACCAGGAAGCCCTGGTCTTAGTTTTAACTGGTTTTAAAACCAAGGAGAAAAGGAAAGATATACCTATCTGCATGCATAGTTCCAGAGGATAGCAAGGAGAGGTAAGAAAATCTTCATAAGTGAACAGTGCAGAGAAATAGAGGAAAAGAATAGAATGGGAAAGACCGAAGATCTCTTCAATAAAATTAGAGATACCAAGGGAACATTTATGCATAGATGGGCACAATAAAGGACAGAAACAGCATGGACCTAATAGAAGCAGAAGAGATTAAGAAGAGGTGGCAAGAACACACGGAAGAACTGTACAACAAACATCTTAAAAGACCTGGGTAACCACAATGGTGTGATCACTCATCTAGAGCCACACATCTTGGAGTGTGAAGTCACTTGGGCCTTAGGCAGCCTCACTATGAACAAAGCTTGTGGAAGTGATGGAATGCCAGCTGAGCTATTTCCAGTCCTAAAAGATGATGCTTTGAAAGTTCTGCACTCAGTATGCCAGCAAATTTGGAAAACTCAGCAGTGGCCACAGGACTGGGAAAGGTGAGTTTTCATTGCACTCCCAAGGAAGAGCTTTGCCAAAGACTGTTCAAACCACCGCACAGTTGCCCTCATCTCTTATGGTAGCAAGATAATGCTCAAAAGCATTCAAGGCACCAAGCTAGCCTTTAGCAGTACGTGATCTGAAAACTTCCAGATGTACAAGCTGGATTTAGAAAAGGCAGAGCAGCCAGAGATCAAATTGCCGACACCCACTGGATCATAGTTAAAAACGAAAGAATTCTAGAAAAACATCTGCTTAATTGACTATGCTAAAGCCTTTGACTGAGTGGATCACAGTAAACTGTGGAGATTTCTTAAAGAGATGGAAATACCAGACCATCTTACCCGCCTCTTAAGAAACCTGTGTACAGGTCACGAAGCAATAGTTAGAACCAGACGTAGGATAATAGACTGGTCCAGAATTAGACAAGGAGTACTTCAAGGCTGTGTATTACCACTCTGCTTGTTTAATTTGTATGCAGAGTATATCATGTGGAATGCCGAGCTGGGTGAAGCACAAGCTGGAATCAAGATTGCCCAGAAAAATACCAATAACCTCAGATACGCAGATGACACCATGTATATGGCAGAAAGTGAAGAGGAACTAAAGAGCCTCTTGATGAAGGTAAAAGAGAAGAGTGAAAAGGCTGGCTTAAACTTCAGCATTCAAAAAAGTAAGATCATGGCATCCAGTCCCATCACTTCATGGCAAACAGTTCAGAGACAGTGGAAACAGTGACAGACTTTATTTTCCTGGGCTCCACAGTCACTGCTGATGGTGACTGCAGCCATGAAATTAAAAGACCCTTGCTCCTTGAAAGAAAAGCTACAACAAACCTAGACAGTGTATCAAAAAGCAGAGACATTACATTGCCAACAAAGGTCTGTATAGTCGAAGCTATGGTTTTTCCAATAGTCATGTACAAATGTGAAAGTGGAATCATAAAGAAGACTGAGTGCCAAAGAATTGATGCTTTCAAATGTGCTGGAGAAGACTCTTGAGAGTCCCTAGGACTGCAAGGAGATCCAACCAGTCCATCCTAAAGGAAATCAACCCTGAATGTTCATTGGAAGGACTGAAGCTGAAGCTCCAATACTATGGCCACCTGATGTGAAGAACCAACTCATTAGAAAAGACCCTGATCCTGGGAAAGATTGAAGGCAGGAAGAGAAGGGGACAACAGAGGACGAGATGGTTGCATGGCACACCAACTATGGACATGAGCTTGAGCAAGCTCTGGGAAATGGTGAGGGACAGGGACACCTGGTGTGCTGCAGCCCATGGGATTGCAAGGAGTTGGACATGACTGAACAACAAAACAGGGCTCTTTTTTTGTAGTTCTTCAAAACAGGGCTCTTTTAATTAAAGGAATGTTGTATCTACTGAACACTGTAGGTGATACTAGATGCTGGAAACTCCTGGAATATTTGTACATTTCCACACATCTCAGTAGAAAAGCACCAGGCCTGGACATAAATTAGTCCCTATGTTTGGTTTTGTTTTCTTAGGACATATTTCTTTTTCTTTCATGTTTTTTCTTACTGACTTAAGGCTATGGGGAAAAAAACACTTTTTTTCCTCTTTCATCTCCTAGATTGTTAACCCACCCAAGGACTTGAAGAAACCACGTGGGAAGAAATGCTTCTTTGTGAAGTTCTTTGGAACAGAAGATCAGTGAGTAGCGCTCACCTGGAGTTTCACTCTCCCTGTGTTTGGGAGTTACCCTGGGTGGAGCTGCCATGTGACTGTCCTGTGGATCCTGATTCAGTCTTATCCTTGTCTCTAGGAATGACCTATCCTTCTGGCTTCTACCTACAAGAAAGGTGCTGTTCTTATCTCCCAGACATTGTCCTGGGGCCAGTAACAGTGTCAGTCAGGTGGGAAGTAGGGAGGTGCCTTCAGATTGCTCTCACATCTGCAAACCATCCCCTGGCAGGCAGATGCTTTTGTTTGGTTCTCTTTTTCTGCTCGTTCATAGTTGTGGTTCAGGCAGGAGGTATACAGTGAAAGCTAACAATTTCATTCATCTTAATAAAAATAATTGTTTAGCCGTGTTCTTGTAAAACTAGATTTGATCTAGCATTGTAACAGTAAAGCTTTTTAGCCAGATCTGTTCTAGAGTTGAAGTTAGGACTGTTAATTTGAGATTCTTTGATAGGCTATGTAATAAATCTGAGCAAAGGGAAGAATGTGGACTCGTGTTTCCAGTGACTTATTTAGCTTTCTCATAACTCCATCAAATTGATTGCCTGTGTCTAGCTAGATGGTTTGGTTTTTCTAAGTAGCTGTGTTTGTATTTATGAATCTTACAGGAAAATGTAGCTTTGGGTTGGAAAAATATCTGTGTGTTCTAGAAAGTGATATATGATCTTCCATCGGAAACTCTGTTGCAAACAGTATTCTTCACTGGCAGGTTCACATGTCAGGGTGCTCATCCAGTTTAGAGTTTGCATGGCATGCCTGCCTTCACCATACGCTCATATACCAACATACCCAGGCCCAGTTCTTGTCGCAGACCAACTTAGGAGCCTTTGGTGCCAGAATTTCAAGGGAACCACTGGTGCAGAGGTGTGAAAAACAGACACGGTGGGAAGGAAGGCATGTTCTGGTAACCTCACACATTCTGCAAGGAAGATCATCTGGATTCATTTTCTCACTGACTTAAGGCTATGGGGAAAAAAACACTTTTTTTCCTCTTTCATCTCCTAGATTGTTAACCCACCCAAGGACTTGAAGAAACCACGTGGGAAGAAATGCTTCTTTGTGAAGTTCTTTGGAACAGAAGATCAGTGAGTAGCGCTCACCTGGAGTTTCACTCTCCCTGTGTTTGGGAGTTACCCTGGGTGGAGCTGCCATGTGACTGTCCTGTGGATCCTGATTCAGTCTTATCCTTGTCTCTAGGAATGACCTATCCTTCTGGCTTCTACCTACAAGAAAGGTGCTGTTCTTATCTCCCAGACATTGTCCTGGGGCCAGTAACAGTGTCAGTCAGGTGGGAAGTAGGGAGGTGCCTTCAGATTGCTCTCACATCTGCAAACCATCCCCTGGCAGGCAGATGCTTTTGTTTGGTTCTCTTTTTATGATTGTTCATAGTTGTGGTTCAGGCAGGAGGTATACAGTGAAAGCTAACAATTTCATTCATCTTAATAAAAATAATTGTTTAGCCGTGTTCTTGTAAAACTAGATTTGATCTAGCATTGTAACAGTAAAGCTTTTTAGCCAGATCTGTTCTAGAGTTGAAGTTAGGACTGTTAATTTGAGATTCTTTGATAGGCTATGTAATAAATCTGAGCAAAGGGAAGAATGTGGACTCGTGTTTCCAGTGACTTATTTAGCTTTCTCATAACTCCATCAAATTGATTGCCTGTGTCTAGCTAGATGGTTTGGTTTTTCTAAGTAGCTGTGTTTGTATTTATGAATCTTACAGGAAAATGTAGCTTTGGGTTGGAAAAATATCTGTGTGTTCTAGAAAGTGATATATGATCTTCCATCGGAAACTCTGTTGCAAACAGTATTCTTCACTGGCAGGTTCACATGTCAGGGTGCTCATCCCGGTTTAGAGTTTGCATGGCATGCCTGCCTTCACCATACGCTCATATACCAACATACCCAGGCCCAGTTCTTGTCGCAGACCAACTTAGGAGCCTTTGGTGCCAGAATTTCAAGGGAACCACTGGTGCAGAGGTGTGAAAAACAGACACGGTGGGAAGGAAGGCATGTTCTGGTAACCTCACACATTCTGCAAGGAAGATCATCTGGATTCATGGAACAAGTACTGAGGGTGCAGCTCGACACCAAAGCAAACTTCCAGGAAAGCAAGCGCTGTGGTCCCCATTTCCCGAGAACTCAGGTGACAAGACAGACACTTCAGATGGGATTAAGTGCAGAATGAGCTATGCGTGGGATTATTAGAGAGTTCTAGAACAAGGAAAAGTTGGCAGAGAATAACTGGGTTGAAGAGAACAGAAGGTTTCTGTATGAGGTAGGGTTTGGATCAACCTCTGGAGGATGGGTAGAATTTGGAGAGGAATAGTAAGGGCATCCCAGGCAGTGGGGGTGCTGTCGACCACTGGGAAGTACAGTGGACTTGGGGACAGAGAAAGCCTTCCTGCCTGCAGTATAGAACTTGTGCTTGGGGGAGAGCAGGGCAGCATTGTTGGCCCAGCTTGGTTAACTATAGGAAGAAGTACATGTGTCTAGAACAGAAGTGAGAGCTCATAGAATGTAGAGAGTGAATCTGCTTACAGGAGACCTGAAAGCCATTGTGGTTTTATGATAATTTATTTTTTTGATTTTTTGGCCACTTTTATTGGTCTTTCATTTATTTATTTTCATCCATCTTCGTTTTTTGGCCTGTGTGGGCCTCCCATTACTGTGGCCTCTCTTGTCACAGAGCACCAGCTCTGGGCACATGCACTCCAGAGCTCCGATTCGGTAATTGGACACGTCAGTCCAGCCGCTCCGCAGCACGTGGGATCTTCCCAGGCCAAGGATCAAACCAGTGCCCCTTGTACTGCAAGGCGGAGTCTTTACCCACTGGACCACCAGGGAAGCCCTGAAAATTTTTTAAGTATTGGCAGGCTGAAAGAATAAACTGGTCCCTGTGTGTAAGAATCACTGCAGACAGGACACAGACAACTGGAGCTGAGTGAATCTTAGCAGTCCCTCCCTTAACCCGTGGAAAGGATGTGTTCACTACCTACAGTGAATGTGCCTTGGTAGCAGGGCTTGTGCAGAATTTCAAGGGAACCACTGGTGCAGAGGTGTGAAAAACAGACACGGTGGGAAGGAAGGCATGTTCTGGTAACCTCACACATTCTGCAAGGAAGATCATCTGGATTCATGGAACAAGTACTGAGGGTGCAGCTCGACACCAAAGCAAACTTCCAGGAAAGCAAGCGCTGTGGTCCCCATTTCCCGAGAACTCAGGTGACAAGACAGACACTTCAGATGGGATTAAGTGCAGAATGAGCTATGCGTGGGATTATTAGAGAGTTCTAGAACAAGGAAAAGTTGGCAGAGAATAACTGGGTTGAAGAGAACAGAAGGTTTCTGTATGAGGTAGGGTTTGGATCAACCTCTGGAGGATGGGTAGAATTTGGAGAGGAATAGTAAGGGCATCCCAGGCAGTGGGGGTGCTGTCGACCACTGGGAAGTACAGTGGACTTGGGGACAGAGAAAGCCTTCCTGCCTGCAGTATAGAACTTGTGCTTGGGGGAGAGCAGGGCAGCATTGTTGGCCCAGCTTGGTTAACTATAGGAAGAAGTACATGTGTCTAGAACAGAAGTGAGAGCTCATAGAATGTAGAGAGTGAATCTGCTTACAGGAGACCTGAAAGCCATTGTGGTTTTATGATAATTTATTTTTTTGATTTTTTGGCCACTTTTATTGGTCTTTCATTTATTTATTTTCATCCATCTTCGTTTTTTGGCCTGTGTGGGCCTCCCATTACTGTGGCCTCTCTTGTCACAGAGCACCAGCTCTGGGCACATGCACTCCAGAGCTCCGATTCGGTAATTGGACACGTCAGTCCAGCCGCTCCGCAGCACGTGGGATCTTCCCAGGCCAAGGATCAAACCAGTGCCCCTTGTACTGCAAGGCGGAGTCTTTACCCACTGGACCACCAGGGAAGCCCTGAAAATTTTTTAAGTATTGGCAGGCTGAAAGAATAAACTGGTCCCTGTGTGTAAGAATCACTGCAGACAGGACACAGACAACTGGAGCTGAGTGAATCTTAGCAGTCCCTCCCTTAACCCGTGGAAAGGATGTGTTCACTACCTACAGATGTAACCGGTGGTGCCTTGGGGAGACTCAAGCAAGTGGATACAGGGCAGTGGCTAGATACAGTAACTTACTAAACCTCCTTGATAGCTTCTGTGTAAAAAGCCATTAAGTAAAAAAAAGCCATTAAGTTACAAGGGGATCAACATGTTAACTTTTAGTGGCGAAACAGTTGCCTTAGTGAAAGGAAACAAAGGGTAATGATCTCCAGCAGTGTCTAAAGGGAGGAGAGTTCTTAGTGTTTGAGGCAGAGCTTGTTTGGCATCTTTGTGTCATAAGAAGGCAAAATCTCCAGATTGTTCTATAGCACCAAATTATTTTGGGGAAAGAGCTCTGGATTGTTCCTGGCCTAGTGTATACTCAGATACTACTTTCACCTGCTTGGGGATGTGGGCTGCTTGGCTTTTCTAAGCCTCTGGGGTCCTTGTCCACATGCGGAGGTAACACTCCCTACCTGGCAGTTAGAGGAAGTGGCATCACTTACTCATTGTATTGGTTGGGATAGAGCAGGTGTTCAACAGACATTGGGTTAGGAGATAGATCTGTTACAAAAGAAAAAAAGCTTATGAAATGCAGGTGACTTTGTGTAAGGGAAACATGAGACAGAGACTCCACCTGTGGTGGGGTAGGATGGGGGGGGTCTGGGTTTGGAAAGAGTGGCATCTGAGAGTTGGAGATTCCTAAGGACATCAGCCGGATCTGCTCTTTTGACCATAAAGGCTTTGATACAAAACAGTGCATTGGCCCACCTTTTTCTGTTTAGCTGATATTGTTTTGTTTTTGTTATCCTTTTTTTCTTATTTTAACATTGTTCTACCTTTATGGAAAAACTACACATTCCTCACAGGAGTTCTGTATGCTGTCTTTCTGTCTTCCTAATGGAATTAGCATCGGGAAAGGGCCCAGCATCAGGTGAGAGAGGGTTCTTGAATGTGAAAAGGCAAAGACTGAGGAGAGAACACAACCTGAGTCGATGAGATGATGTATGTCTCTTAAGGAGAGAACACTGACTTGTTCATAAATCCTGCTTTGACAAAGGGCCCCATAAGGAGAATAAACACTGTGTGGCTGTGTTTTGGACAGGTGGACAGAGGGAGCATCCCTTAACCCGTGGAAAGGATGTGTTCACTACCTACAGATGTAACCGGTGGTGCCTTGGGAGACTCAAGCAAGTGGATACAGGGCAGTGGCTAGATACAGTAACTTACTAAACCTCCTTGATAGCTTCTGTGTAAAAAGCCATTAAGTAAAAAAAAGCCATTAAGTTACAAGGGGATCAACATGTTAACTTTTAGTGGCGAAACAGTTGCCTTAGTGAAAGGAAACAAAGGGTAATGATCTCCAGCAGTGTCTAAAGGGAGGAGAGTTCTTAGTGTTTGAGGCAGAGCTTGTTTGGCATCTTTGTGTCATAAGAAGGCAAAATCTCCAGATTGTTCTATAGCACCAAATTATTTTGGGGAAAGAGCTCTGGATTGTTCCTGGCCTAGTGTATACTCAGATACTACTTTCACCTGCTTGGGGATGTGGGCTGCTTGGCTTTTCTAAGCCTCTGGGGTCCTTGTCCACATGCGGAGGTAACACTCCCTACCTGGCAGTTAGAGGAAGTGGCATCACTTACTCATTGTATTGGTTGGGATAGAGCAGGTGTTCAACAGACATTGGGTTAGGAGATAGATCTGTTACAAAAGAAAAAAAGCTTATGAAATGCAGGTGACTTTGTGTAAGGGAAACATGAGACAGAGACTCCACCTGTGGTGGGGTAGGATGGGGAGGGTCTGGGTTTGGAAAGAGTGGCATCTGAGAGTTGGAGATTCCTAAGGACATCAGCCGGATCTGCTCTTTTGACCATAAAGGCTTTGATACAAAACAGTGCATTGGCCCACCTTTTTCTGTTTAGCTGATATTGTTTTGTTTTTGTTATCCTTTTTTTCTTATTTTAACATTGTTCTACCTTTATGGAAAAACTACACATTCCTCACAGGAGTTCTGTATGCTGTCTTTCTGTCTTCCTAATGGAATTAGCATCGGGAAAGGGCCCAGCATCAGGTGAGAGAGGGTTCTTGAATGTGAAAAGGCAAAGACTGAGGAGAGAACACAACCTGAGTCGATGAGATGATGTATGTCTCTTAAGGAGAGAACACTGACTTGTTCATAAATCCTGCTTTGACAAAGGGCCCCATAAGGAGAATAAACACTGTGTGGCTGTGTTTTGGACAGGTGGACAGAGGGCTGGGTGAGACATGGTGCAGACAGGAAACGCAAGTGCACTTCTGGGATGAGAGCTGCTTGGTGGCGGACAGAGCTGCGAGTGGCCACGGCAGAGACTGAGCTTGAGCTCCCTTTAGCACTCGCTGCCAGGGAGAGGGTTGTGTGCTCCTGGCCCATCCCGCAGGTGCTGAGCTTTCCCTGTTCTTCTCCCGTCCAATATATTTGGCAAATTATGTTGACCTCCCACTGAAAGAGGGAACCAGGAAGAGAGAACCAGATGTCACCAGGAGGGCAGTAGAGTTTGTTCCTGACTTTGCTCCCCCTCATAAAAAGGAAAAGAGAATTAGACCTTCCCAACCAGCCTCCTCTGTGAGGGGAAGGACTTAACAAGAGGGCTGGATTCATCTCTCTGAGCGTGGGTGGCTATATTGGAACTGTCTTCAGTCCTTTTCTGTTTCATAAGAATTCAGAGGGGAAGATCACCCCAACCACGTGACCACAGCCCAACATCAGATCTCTGGCACATGAGAGCCCACCTTGAACAGGTGGCTGCCTATCAGAGGAGAATCTGGGCTCAGGGTTTAAAAGTTTCATCAGTGGCCGTGGGTGGTAGAATGGAGGGAGTTCATTTAGTTTGCAGGTGCTCAAAAACCCACCGGAAACAAATCAGTTTAAAGAATACCGTGGGCAGACATTGCGTAAATCCCTAACAACTACCTCAGAGTGTCTATAGCAGCCTTCACATCTGATCCTCACAATAGCTCTTTGAGGAAACAAGATGGTTGTTCTGGTTCTTATTTTTCAACAGATATAGAAACTGAGAGGCAGGAAACTCAAAGACTTAAGTGATAAGATGTCCAGGGTTCCAGTCTGAGGTACTTTTTACATGAATCCAGATGAAAGGTGGGATATGCTGGTTGTGAGGTATCTGAATGAGCACTAAAGTATGAATAATTTCCAGAAAAATTTGTGCCTTGTAATTAGAAGCCCACCAGCTTGGACCCTTCGCATCCTCCTCACCTGGCACCTGACCGACCCTCTTCCCTGCCTCCAAAACAGGGAAAAGCCGTAATAAGGAGAATAAACACTGTGTGGCTGTGTTTTGGACAGGTGGACAGAGGGCTGGGTGAGACATGGTGCAGACAGGAAACGCAAGTGCACTTCTGGGATGAGAGCTGCTTGGTGGCGGACAGAGCTGCGAGTGGCCACGGCAGAGACTGAGCTTGAGCTCCCTTTAGCACTCGCTGCCAGGGAGAGGGTTGTGTGCTCCTGGCCCATCCCGCAGGTGCTGAGCTTTCCCTGTTCTTCTCCCGTCCAATATATTTGGCAAATTATGTTGACCTCCCACTGAAAGAGGGAACCAGGAAGAGAGAACCAGATGTCACCAGGAGGGCAGTAGAGTTTGTTCCTGACTTTGCTCCCCCTCATAAAAAGGAAAAGAGAATTAGACCTTCCCAACCAGCCTCCTCTGTGAGGGGAAGGACTTAACAAGAGGGCTGGATTCATCTCTCTGAGCGTGGGTGGCTATATTGGAACTGTCTTCAGTCCTTTTCTGTTTCATAAGAATTCAGAGGGGAAGATCACCCCAACCACGTGACCACAGCCCAACATCAGATCTCTGGCACATGAGAGCCCACCTTGAACAGGTGGCTGCCTATCAGAGGAGAATCTGGGCTCAGGGTTTAAAAGTTTCATCAGTGGCCGTGGGTGGTAGAATGGAGGGAGTTCATTTAGTTTGCAGGTGCTCAAAAACCCACCGGAAACAAATCAGTTTAAAGAATACCGTGGGCAGACATTGCGTAAATCCCTAACAACTACCTCAGAGTGTCTATAGCAGCCTTCACATCTGATCCTCACAATAGCTCTTTGAGGAAACAAGATGGTTGTTCTGGTTCTTATTTTTCAACAGATATAGAAACTGAGAGGCAGGAAACTCAAAGACTTAAGTGATAAGATGTCCAGGGTTCCAGTCTGAGGTACTTTTTACATGAATCCAGATGAAAGGTGGGATATGCTGGTTGTGAGGTATCTGAATGAGCACTAAAGTATGAATAATTTCCAGAAAAATTTGTGCCTTGTAATTAGAAGCCCACCAGCTTGGACCCTTCGGAGCATCCCCTCCTCACCTGGCACCTGACCGACCCTCTTTCCCTGCCTCCAGCACTATATAATGGTTGGAGGATTGAGGCAGGCAGAGAGTGAGCGCCACTGCTCCAGTGTTTGATCCGTGCCAGCAGTGTCCCTCTGCCAGAGCTAGACCACAGCGATCCTCGAGAGCGCTGGCGGCGGCTTCTACCCTTCAGGTCAAGCCTCCTTCCGCAATTGAGGCGGCGGACCCCAGAAGCAGGTGTCGTCCACCTCGTAGAAGCTAGCATGAGAAGTGGTTGCCATTGTGGCGGCGGCTGTGCAACTTGAGAGCCTCATCTATCACTGGGGATGTCTTCAAGTTTTGGAAACAAAAGCGTTCTGAATCTGTCTCATAGGCAAGTCTTTGTTGATGTCTGTATGATAATCGTTGCTTGTATTTAGCTGAAATTGTTATTTGTTTTGTGGCTTTTTTGGTTGTTTTTTGATTTGCATATTTTGGAGTAACTTGATTCTGAATAGCTTAGGCTTGGACCCGTAACACCTCAGTAAATCCTCAGCCTCTGTTACTGGCAGGGAGAGGGCGAGAGTAATTTACTAAGTACTTCTCACCAGATTCAGATAGAGGGCCAACCAAGCACGCATGTCTGACCGTGTCCTTGTTCTCACCTGTGGCCTCTGCTTGCGTGTGTGTGCTCTCTCTCCCACCCAGGTCACTGCTTCCCTGAAGTCTGAGACACACATGTGAGGATGTTTGAGATCATTCATAGACTGGCTTCTTGGCTGTGATATCTACATAGTCTAATTTTAATTAAGAGGAAATTAGGTCAGAATTATGGAATTGTTTGAAAGTGAGTTTTTTGACCTCTTTTTTTTTTTTCATTGGTTTTTTATTTATTTATTTTTATCCATCTTTATTCTTTGGCCTGTGTGGGCTCCCACTGCAGTAGCCTCTCGTTGCAGAGCACCAGCTCTGGGCACATGCGCTCCAGAGCATTGGCTTGTAACTGGACACACTGGTCCATCCGCTGTGGGGTCTTTTCAGGACAGGAATCGAACCAGTGCCCCTTGCACTGCAAGGTGTACTCTTTACCCACTGGACCTCCAGGGAAGCCCGAAGTGAGTTTTTTTAGTGTTTATTTTTGGCTGTCCTGGATCTTTGTTGCTGTGCGGACTTTTCTAGTTGCGGTGCGAGGACTTCTCATTGTGGTGGCTTATCTAGTTGCGGAGCATGGGCTTTATGGTGCGAGGGCTTCTGTAGTTGTGACCCATGGGGTTAGTTGCTCCACAGCAGGTGGAATCTTGCCAGAGCTAGACCACAGCGATCCTCGAGAGCGCTGGCGGCGGCTTCTACCCTTCAGGTCAAGCCTCCTTCCGCAATTGAGGCGGCGGACCCCAGAAGCAGGTGTCGTCCACCTCGTAGAAGCTAGCATGAGAAGTGGTTGCCATTGTGGCGGCGGCTGTGCAACTTGAGAGCCTCATCTATCACTGGGGATGTCTTCAAGTTTTGGAAACAAAAGCGTTCTGAATCTGTCTCATAGGCAAGTCTTTGTTGATGTCTGTATGATAATCGTTGCTTGTATTTAGCTGAAATTGTTATTTGTTTTGTGGCTTTTTTGGTTGTTTTTTGATTTGCATATTTTGGAGTAACTTGATTCTGAATAGCTTAGGCTTGGACCCGTAACACCTCAGTAAATCCTCAGCCTCTGTTACTGGCAGGGAGAGGGCGAGAGTAATTTACTAAGTACTTCTCACCAGATTCAGATAGAGGGCCAACCAAGCACGCATGTCTGACCGTGTCCTTGTTCTCACCTGTGGCCTCTGCTTGCGTGTGTGTGCTCTCTCTCCCACCCAGGTCACTGCTTCCCTGAAGTCTGAGACACACATGTGAGGATGTTTGAGATCATTCATAGACTGGCTTCTTGGCTGTGATATCTACATAGTCTAATTTTAATTAAGAGGAAATTAGGTCAGAATTATGGAATTGTTTGAAAGTGAGTTTTTTGACCTCTTTTTTTTTTTTCATTGGTTTTTTATTTATTTATTTTTATCCATCTTTATTCTTTGGCCTGTGTGGGCTCCCACTGCAGTAGCCTCTCGTTGCAGAGCACCAGCTCTGGGCACATGCGCTCCAGAGCATTGGCTTGTAACTGGACACACTGGTCCATCCGCTGTGGGGTCTTTTCAGGACAGGAATCGAACCAGTGCCCCTTGCACTGCAAGGTGTACTCTTTACCCACTGGACCTCCAGGGAAGCCCCGAAAGTGAGTTTTTTTAGTGTTTATTTTTGGCTGTCCTGGATCTTTGTTGCTGTGCGGACTTTTCTAGTTGCGGTGCGAGGACTTCTCATTGTGGTGGCTTATCTAGTTGCGGAGCATGGGCTTTATGGTGCGAGGGCTTCTGTAGTTGTGACCCATGGGGTTAGTTGCTCCACAGCAGGTGGAATCTTCCCAGCGCAGGGATCAAGCCCATGTCTCCTGCATTGCCAGGTAGATTCTTTACCACTGAGCCACCAGGGAAACCTGAGAATGAAATTTTTAAAATTTGAGTGTATAATCAGATGCTGGCTTAGTGGATGTTTTCTATTCTCAAATGAAAAGCATTCTTAGGCAGTGTGTCAGAATAGAGGGGAGATTTGCTCTCGGCCTTGTTACAGGTGCTGTTACCCTGGCAGCCGGGCAGTAGCTGCCCACCTGAATAGACCTACACAAAGAAGTCATGGGGAGAGCCCTCTGGACAGTCAGAAAAACCCATGTGCTAGGGCAGGGGACTTTATTGTTGTTTTGTTGAGGGTTTTTCCTTTAATGAATTTTATTTTGTTTATGCAGATACCATTTTTTAAATTTTGGCCTCTCACTGTTTTTTTATTTATTTTTATCCATCTTTATTCTTTGATCTGTCTGGGTCTCCCGTCTCAGTGGCCTCTCTCATTGCAGAGCACTGGCTCTGGGCGCATGCGCTCCGGAGTGCTGGCTCGTAATTGAACTCACCGGTCCAGCTTTCCCTGGCACATGGGATCTTCCCAGCCCAGGGATCGAACCAGCACCCCTTGCACTGCAAGGTGGGCTCTTTACCCACTGGACCACCAGGAAAACCCAGTTTATGCAGATTTTTAATATTTATTTATTTATGTGACTGCACCAGATCTTTGTTGAAGCATGTGGGGTCTTAGTTCCCCTACCAGGGAACCAATCCAGGCCCTGTGCTGGGAATGCTGTCTTAGCCACTGAACCCCCAGGGAAGGCCCTGATTTGTTGTTAAGACTACTAGATACTTATGGTTTCCGCCCACACAAGCTGTAAACCATCGTGACAGCTCCACTCCTCCTCTTCCCCACCAGTGTCTGGCCCACAAGCACTAGCTGCTCATGGCGAGTGCCTCCAGAGATACGTGTGCGTGCGTAGTCAGAAAGTTGCATGTTCCCTTTTCCTCGTCTGTACACAAGTGCCGGCGCACTACACACACTGTGGTGGATCTTGCTGTTCTCCCCTCTGCCAAGGGGCCTTCCATTTCATTCTTTATGGTGACCTCACTGATTGCCAGTTAGCTTGTTTTCAGGCATTTACTTCTACAAACAATGTGTAATTAACTTTCTGAATATAGAAGCAAAGCCAGTTCATTAGACACAACTTGACTAAGCATGATTTTTTTTTGACTTCTCAGCCCACAGCAAATTGGTTGGAAAAAGTGCAGCTCCATCTGGCATTGGGAGCACGTGGAGGGAAATCAAAAGTTACAGCTTAAATCGAGCAAAGAAGCAGAACACTCACTTTAAAAACATACAAACAACAGCAACAACCACAAAAGGCCTCCACAGTCGTCCGTTGTTTACCCAGAAGCCAACAATCCAGCCCCCTCATGGTGCCTGGAAGGTTTCATTTACTGGGTAATTATTGAGCACCAGTTGCATGCCAGTCTCTGCTTACTGTGACTCAGTAGGGCCTTATTGAAACTCCGGCTGAAAAGCACACCCTTTCTAAGGAGACAGAGTTTTGCAATATAGCCTTTGGAGAAAATATTACTGAGATGGCTAAAGTGAATTTCCGTTTGTCATACTTTCAAGAGGTAAATCCTCCTAGCACTTTGGTGGGCTGATTTTTTTTTTTTCTTATGTGACAGGATGTTTCTCCAACAGGAGATGATTTACTAAGTAGATTAACCTTTCCCTTGAAGTCATACTTGGGCTGTTGGTTCTTTTAGCAAACTTATTTTCACTTTTCAAGGATGGTCATGAGGAAAATTTCATTGCAGTATCTGAGATGTTGGTCTTTATTTAGAATGAAGGAATTTTGACTGTTCTGTTCTCTTGGCAGAAATCACTAATCCACCTATTATGCTTAAAAGAAAGATAGGCCTGGGTATATTGGTGCTTCCTCCACAGATATCCCCACCTTCCACATACTCTTGAGCCCCAGGTTAATGTGAGGGGGCTGGGGAAGAGGTAGTTAGGGATGAGGATTCTTACAGTCCCCTCTCGAGGGGCTTGATGAAAACCACCCTGTCCATCTAATGCTAAGAAAATGTGCAGATCTCAGCTTCTGACCCAAAGCTGGAAGAGAGAGGAGGCCTCTCTGAGGACCATTGGTCTTTAAGTTTCATCACCGATACGGGTGTCACCTCAGAGCTACCAGTGAATCTGAAAGTTTAACTTGCTTTTTATCTGATTGCTCTGGTGGTTCAGCCTTAGAAACACACTTGCTGCATAATGTGGGGTCAGAATTTAATTCCATTTTACCTCCTGGTCACCCGGACCCATGGGGTCTATTGTATCTAGTTTCAAACTTCAGGATGAGTTGGTCACGTGAAAGATAGCGACTTACCTCATCTCGTTGGAGCTGTGCAGTGAGCCCAGCGTCTGAGCCCCATTCACTGTGGTGTTCTCGCTCGTCTTGTTTACCCACGGATGACGCACCTAGGCCTCGTCTGCAGACTGACTGTTCCAGAGGTTGTATTTATACAGACCCGTCATCACAGCCATGAGCACAGCACTTGAGGCACAGGTGGCTGTTGCTGGGTTGGAGGCACTATTTTTATGTGCAGAGGTTAGCACTTCGACTATTATTAGTGAGAATTCTCTAGCTTTCTCTAAAGGAAAGGACCCTGAGTTAGTGTAATAGCCCAGTCTCTATACCCTTGACCTGACCCACTTTTTCTGAAGGTTATGGTGTGAAACCTCTTGAGTATTGCAGGGTGAAATATGTAAATTAACTCTTACCTTGCCCAGCCTGTAAAATTCTCTCCATTATACTGGTGTTTTGGAAACTGAATGTCACTTAGGGAAACCACAAAAGCCTACTGGGGCAGACCTGTGCAAGTTAGTGTGGCCAGCCAGTGTATTCTCATGTGCTGTGCTTTGGTGGTGGGATGAAGGAATTTTGACTGTTCTGTTCTCTTGGCAGAAATCACTAATCCACCTATTATGCTTAAAAGAAAGATAGGCCTGGGTATATTGGTGCTTCCTCCACAGATATCCCCACCTTCCACATACTCTTGAGCCCCAGGTTAATGTGAGGGGGCTGGGGAAGAGGTAGTTAGGGATGAGGATTCTTACAGTCCCCTCTCGAGGGGCTTGATGAAAACCACCCTGTCCATCTAATGCTAAGAAAATGTGCAGATCTCAGCTTCTGACCCAAAGCTGGAAGAGAGAGGAGGCCTCTCTGAGGACCATTGGTCTTTAAGTTTCATCACCGATACGGGTGTCACCTCAGAGCTACCAGTGAATCTGAAAGTTTAACTTGCTTTTTATCTGATTGCTCTGGTGGTTCAGCCTTAGAAACACACTTGCTGCATAATGTGGGGTCAGAATTTAATTCCATTTTACCTCCTGGTCACCCGGACCCATGGGGTCTATTGTATCTAGTTTCAAACTTCAGGATGAGTTGGTCACGTGAAAGATAGCGACTTACCTCATCTCGTTGGAGCTGTGCAGTGAGCCCAGCGTCTGAGCCCCATTCACTGTGGTGTTCTCGCTCGTCTTGTTTACCCACGGATGACGCACCTAGGCCTCGTCTGCAGACTGACTGTTCCAGAGGTTGTATTTATACAGACCCGTCATCACAGCCATGAGCACAGCACTTGAGGCACAGGTGGCTGTTGCTGGGTTGGAGGCACTATTTTTATGTGCAGAGGTTAGCACTTCGACTATTATTAGTGAGAATTCTCTAGCTTTCTCTAAAGGAAAGGACCCTGAGTTAGTGTAATAGCCCAGTCTCTATACCCTTGACCTGACCCACTTTTTCTGAAGGTTATGGTGTGAAACCTCTTGAGTATTGCAGGGTGAAATATGTAAATTAACTCTTACCTTGCCCAGCCTGTAAAATTCTCTCCATTATACTGGTGTTTTGGAAACTGAATGTCACTTAGGGAAACCACAAAAGCCTACTGGGGCAGACCTGTGCAAGTTAGTGTGGCCAGCCAGTTATTCTGAGGTTGCCAGCTCTTTTCATTCTCATGTGCTGTGCTTTGGTGGTGGGAATTAAAAACCAGAAGAGTATGTTCCTCTGCCTTTAATCACAGGCAGAATCTTCTTTCTGAAAGCCTCCTTTAGTGACTGCTGCCCTTGTTCCAAACCATGTGTTACATGATGTGTGGTTTGGTAGCCCTGGGTGCAGTCATTCGTGAACAAATACAGGCTCCAAGGCTGCAGACGTCTGTAGGAGCAGCAGGTTTTTGAAGTTGTTGCCTTTCTTTAGCCCTCGGAGCATCCCTCATTCTCAGGGGGTCAATGGGTCATCAGTCTGACTCAGGCTGTGGACAGGCAGTGATGCTGCTGTGCTTGATGTTGCTGCCAAGAGCCCTGGTTCCCCGGGGTCCACAGGGGTTCATTTGTACTGTGAAGTGAGGGTGGGAGCTCACCCCAGGTGTCCTCTGAGTTGCGCTAGTGGCAGGGGGCGTGTTTCAGCGTGGAAGGAAGGCTGGTGGATGAGAGTGGAAATAACCCGCAACAGTGACTGTGTGGAGAATGCTGATTTTGGAGGTGGTGACTTGCCTTGTTTCAATAAAACATGCTTTTAGGCTCAAGAATACGGGGGTTGGGCAATAGCATGATTTGAAAAAGTGGCAGGCCTGTTTCAGAGTCCAGTGAAACCAAGTGAGTATTTGCCTTCTGCTGGGGTGAGGCCTTTGATACTTTCTGGCACAAGCAGTGTGGATTATATCCTTTCTCTGTATGTTTTATGCCCAGTGCCTGGATCAAAGTGGAACAGCTCAAGCCTTATCATGCACATAAAGAGGAAATGATAAAGATCAACAAAGGGAAGCGATTCCAGCAAGCTGTGGACGCTGTAGAAGAGTTCCTCAGGAGAGCCAAAGGGAAGGACCAGGTGAGGCACCACAATTCTCACTCTGTGCCGACTCCAGACTGGTTGTTTTTGCATAGTAACTAACAGATTAAATATCAGCCAAACCCCAAACTCTGTTCTTACGAAGTGCCAGTGGAGACAGCTACTTCAGTTCTAAGGCATCAGCATTTTGCTGATCAGCTTGAAACTCCATACATGTGGCTGACCTTTCTGGAGTAGATTGTTGCCCTTAGGAAAGTCCCTTGAACCCAGCAGAAGTCCCTCAGCTTCTGAGTACTGCACAGGCCTTTTCCCTTTTCTGGAGGTTAGGAGTGTGCTTCTTAACATGGGGTCTGTCCACTGCCTGAGTGTTAATCTGGTTTGAGGACTGTGGGCAAGTGACTTGAATTTTTTTTTAATCTTTGTCCCCAAACGTAAGTGGAGGTGACACCAGCGCCTACTTCATAGGGTTGTTGTGTGGATAATGCTTGTGAAGAAAGTGCTCCCCACCAGGCATGGCCTGTGGTTACGGTGGAGACTGTGGCGGTGATTATCACTATTATTATTAAACTTTCAGACATCATCCCACAATTCTGCTGATGACAAGAATCGGCGTAATTCCAGTGAGGAGAGAAGTAGGCCAATCTCAGGTGATGAGAAGCGCAAGCTTAGCCTGTCTGAAGGGAAGGTGAAGAAGAACATGGGAGAAGGAAAGAAGAGGGTGCCTTCAGGCTCCTCAGAGCGAGGCTCCAAATCCCCTCTGAAGAGAGCCCAGGAGCAGAGTCCCCGGAAGCGGGGTCGGCCCCCCAAGGACGAGAAGGTTGGTTCTGTTTCTGGGACTGGTGACTGTCCTTTGTGCACAGCAGAGCTGAGCCCTCTTCGGGCTTCAGCTCGCTGAATGGATGTAGGGTCCCGTGCTGCACGCTGCCATGAAGAATTCTGCAGATGGGAGGGGCATGGCCTAGACGCATGAGCATGAATAGGAACATGGGGCTCAAGCATTCAACCAGACACACAGTTGGGGAGGAGAAGGGTCTGCTGAGCCAGTGTGCACGGCTGAGCAGGAGAGGAGGGAAGGCCTTCTGTGGTCGAAGGGTACGTGGCCCATATGGGCTTGGCGTTGCAGGCCTAATCTCGGCTCTGGTAGAAGACAGGAAGGAGGACAGGTGGCAAAGGCAGGTTGTTGGGGGGAGGGGCTGTGGAGAGAGCCTCCAGGTCTGTCGGACTGTGGAGACAGCTACTTCAGTTCTAAGGCATCAGCATTTTGCTGATCAGCTTGAAACTCCATACATGTGGCTGACCTTTCTGGAGTAGATTGTTGCCCTTAGGAAAGTCCCTTGAACCCAGCAGAAGTCCCTCAGCTTCTGAGTACTGCACAGGCCTTTTCCCTTTTCTGGAGGTTAGGAGTGTGCTTCTTAACATGGGGTCTGTCCACTGCCTGAGTGTTAATCTGGTTTGAGGACTGTGGGCAAGTGACTTGAATTTTTTTTTAATCTTTGTCCCCAAACGTAAGTGGAGGTGACACCAGCGCCTACTTCATAGGGTTGTTGTGTGGATAATGCTTGTGAAGAAAGTGCTCCCCACCAGGCATGGCCTGTGGTTACGGTGGAGACTGTGGCGGTGATTATCACTATTATTATTAAACTTTCAGACATCATCCCACAATTCTGCTGATGACAAGAATCGGCGTAATTCCAGTGAGAGAGAAGTAGGCCAATCTCAGGTGATGAGAAGCGCAAGCTTAGCCTGTCTGAAGGGAAGGTGAAGAAGAACATGGGAGAAGGAAAGAAGAGGGTGCCTTCAGGCTCCTCAGGCGAGGCTCCAAATCCCCTCTGAAGAGAGCCCAGGAGCAGAGTCCCCGGAAGCGGGGTCGGCCCCCCAAGGACGAGAAGGTTGGTTCTGTTTCTGGGACTGGTGACTGTCCTTTGTGCACAGCAGAGCTGAGCCCTCTTCGGGCTTCAGCTCGCTGAATGGATGTAGGGTCCCGTGCTGCACGCTGCCATGAAGAATTCTGCAGATGGGAGGGGCATGGCCTAGACGCATGAGCATGAATAGGAACATGGGGCTCAAGCATTCAACCAGACACACAGTTGGGGAGGAGAAGGGTCTGCTGAGCCAGTGTGCACGGCTGAGCAGGAGAGGAGGGAAGGCCTTCTGTGGTCGAAGGGTACGTGGCCCATATGGGCTTGGCGTTGCAGGCCTAATCTCGGCTCTGGTAGAAGACAGGAAGGAGGACAGGTGGCAAAGGCAGGTTGTTGCGAGGCTGTGGAGAGAGCCTCCAGGTCTGCTCGGGCAGCACTGTGCCGCCATGGAGTCTGTAGCAAGCCTTGAAGACGTTAGAGCTGGAGGTGGCGGTGGCGGTGTGCACCGAGATGTGTGTTGTGGGTCGTGGCAGACAGAGAAGAAAGACTCAAAGCCGATGAGAAGGGTAACCTCAGGTGTGCGTTCATAATGGGAGCTCCTTGGCTGTTAGCCAATACTGAAAGGCACTGTGTGAGAGGCCTTCCCGAGGAGCGGTTGGTAAGATTTGGTGACTGGTTACATATGGAGGATGATGAGAAAAGGGGAAGGGAGTGATTCCAAGTCTGTGCCTGGGAAACAGTGGGGTCTTCTGAGGGAGCTGGCTTACAGGGCAGGAGGACCAGTTCAGAGTGGGATGCGTTAAAGTGATGTCTAGACTTTTGGGAAGGTTTTCAGTAGCATCAGGATGGAAATGCCTATGTCAGGGAGCGAGTATCTAGAGAAGACGTTGGATCCCACAGCCCAGATTGTGGTTGTCTTGAGGGAAAGCCAGGAGGGAGGAGAGTGAGGGGCAGAAGTTGGCTTTGCAGAGAAAATGCCCACAGTGCAAGGTTGGGAGAAGTGGGCGGAGCCTGCAAAGGGAAGTAAAGCAGAAGTAACATACATTTACCCTTCTTCTCCAAAGGATTTGTGTGTGTCCTGAAAGCCTAGGGGGAAGATGGTGTGAAGCAGATAGTCCGTCAGCACACAGGGGAAGATGGTTAGAGCAGGATCCGAGGCTGGAAGCCTGATGGCTGGCACAGAGAGGAGCTGGAACCGTGTTGAAACACAGGATGTCAGCTCGAGCCATGGAGGTTGAGACGCTGGCGAGACGAGACAGAGGGGAAGAGGGTGCTCACGCAGGGGCCTGGGGTGAAAGACATTAGGGGTGGCAGCCGCTAAGCCCTACCCTCGGGCTTCCAGCCAACTTTTGCCAGATTCTTTGGTTTTTCTCAAGAGAAACTGAAAATACAGGGTTGGTTTTTTTTTTAAGTGAAATGTTCCAGTTTTAAATATTAGAAGCTAATTCAAATTTTTAAAACTTTGAAGTTCAAAGGAGCATCTCTCTGGACTAAATTCATCCTGTCAGCTGCTCCTGTGCAACCTCTGTGTTAGGGTAGGTCCTTCTGTCTGTTAAATGACCTACCTAAGACAGAGAGTAGATGAGAGCAGCTGGGAGCTGAGGACAGCCTGGGTGGCAGGAGCGCAGGGAGCCTCCAGCCAGTGGTGGGGGTAGTTTAGAGACTGCCAGGCACAGTGCATGAAGAACTTTCAGGAGGTGTGATCTGGTCTAATCCGGTTCAGTTGATGTCCCAGGGACCCACAGGAGTCGGGGCTGTTGGGGTTTACGCTGCCCTCCAGAGGCGAGCTGTCTGGCGTCTCTGGCTGTGGGTCTCACCACCAGCTGTGATCAGCCTGGACAGAAACAGCTTCTCTAGGGGTAAAGGGAAGGACAAAGGCTAGGTTAGGAACAGGATCTACCATCTGAATGGTGACTTCATGACTTGCTACACCTATGCAGCCTTGGCCAACACTCTTTGCCTCAGTTTCCTCGTCTGGTCATTGAGCATAACACTGCCTCTTAGGTCTGTTTTAAGAATTAAATGAGTAACACAAGCCAGACACTTAGGACAGTGGCTGCAACACAGTGCATTTGACAAATGTTGCACATGGATTATTTGTCAGCTGTAGCCTCTGTGCAGTGAGAGAGTGGTGGTGGTTATGCACCCCCAGGGGCTGCTGCCAGGCTAACCTGGAGGGACTCTTCTCACACAAGAGTGTGTGCATTGCCATAGTGATTGTCATTTAGCTGGCGCGCTCCTCATGGAAGCAGAGCACAGTAGCCTAGCTGATCACTGGGCAGAGCCCCAGATGACCGTCGTTCTGAGCCATAATCCTCTGTCCCACGAGGGTTAACAGAAAAAACTGACCTTGATGGAAGGGGTATCCACACATCACCCCTTTCCCGCCCAGGGGTGATGTGCAGGAGGAAGGCTGGGTTAGAGTCTAGCCCCATTGTGAGTCCGTGCTGGGGTGCGCACTCACCTTCTCTCTGGGGCTCTGAGTCCCATGGCTATCCCATGCATGGCTCTCCTAAATTCCAGACTCGTGCAGAGAACAAGGGTCCCAAGGAGCATCTCTCTGGACTAAATTCATCCTGTCAGCTGCTCCTGTGCAACCTCTGTGTTAGGGTAGGTCCTTCTCTCTGTTAAATGACCTACCTAAGACAGAGAGTAGATGAGCGCAGCTGGGAGCTGAGGACAGCCTGGGTGGCAGGAGCGCAGGGAGCCTCCAGCCAGTGGTGGGGTAGTTTAGAGACTGCCAGGCACAGTGCATGAAGAACTTTCAGGAGGTGTGATCTGGTCTAATCCGGTTCAGTTGATGTCCCAGGGACCCACAGGAGTCGGGGCTGTTGGGGTTTACGCTGCCCTCCAGAGGCGAGCTGTCTGGCGTCTCTGGCTGTGGGTCTCACCACCAGCTGTGATCAGCCTGGACAGAAACAGCTTCTCTAGGGGTAAAGGGAAGGACAAAGGCTAGGTTAGGAACAGGATCTACCATCTGAATGGTGACTTCATGACTTGCTACACCTATGCAGCCTTGGCCAACACTCTTTGCCTCAGTTTCCTCGTCTGGTCATTGAGCATAACACTGCCTCTTAGGTCTGTTTTAAGAATTAAATGAGTAACACAAGCCAGACACTTAGGACAGTGGCTGCAACACAGTGCATTTGACAAATGTTGCACATGGATTATTTGTCAGCTGTAGCCTCTGTGCAGTGAGAGAGTGGTGGTGGTTATGCACCCCCAGGGGCTGCTGCCAGGCTAACCTGGAGGGACTCTTCTCACACAAGAGTGTGTGCATTGCCATAGTGATTGTCATTTAGCTGGCGCGCTCCTCATGGAAGCAGAGCACAGTAGCCTAGCTGATCACTGGGCAGAGCCCCAGATGACCGTCGTTCTGAGCCATAATCCTCTGTCCCACGAGGGTTAACAGAAAAAACTGACCTTGATGGAAGGGGTATCCACACATCACCCCTTTCCCGCCCAGGGGTGATGTGCAGGAGGGCGAAGGCTGGGTTAGAGTCTAGCCCCATTGTGAGTCCGTGCTGGGGGTGCGCACTCACCTTCTCTCTGGGGCTCTGAGTCCCATGGCTATCCCATGCATGGCTCTCCTAAATTCCAGACTCGTGCAGAGAACAAGGGTCCCAAGAGTCAAAGTCTTTGGTCAGTGCTGGACACACAGCTGTGTTCCTGCCTTACTCTTGTTCAGTTGTGGTCACTAGGCTGGTGACCATTTCCCTTTAATTTACATTAAACCCCAATTAAAATCCAGTTTCTCAGCCACACCAGCCACACGGCAGGTGCTCCATGGTGACACATGAGCTCTTGGTCAGGCTGCTGCACTAGCCCATGTGGATGCAAAACACGTCCATCGTGACAGAAACTTCTTGGGGGCAGCACTGCCCCAGGCCACTGTGGTTTTCTTGAGTGGTGCCCCTGCAGTATTTTTTGTTTTGTTTTTAATTTTGGCCTCTTTTATTGTTTTTTTTATTTATTTTCATCCGTCTTTATTCTTTGGCCTGTGTGGGCCTCCCATCGCTGTGGCCTTTCTCGCAGAGCACCAGCTCCAGGCCCATGTGCTCCAGAGCATTGGCTTGTAATTGGACGCACCTGTCCAACCGCTCCATGGCTTGTGGGATCCTCCTGGGCCAGGGATCGAACCAGCGCCCCCTGCACAGCAAGACGGACTCTTTACCCACTGGACCACCAGGGAAGCCAGCCACCGTGTTTTGTTTGGAGCATCTGCCCCCTGGGCTGGAGGTCTAGGGATAAAGCTCTGGTTTGTTGGTCTGCTCTTGCCCCTCTGCCACAGGTTACCTTGTGTCCCTGTCCCCATTGCTGCCTCCTGTTCTGAAGCCAGTGCTGTTTTCCCTGTTCTCAATATTTGCCTTAAAGGCATTTTTTCTCAGACCTGCTGACCACACTACAGACTGAATCTACACTTTCCGGCTACCTCAATCCTTGTGAAATTTTGGCCCAGGAACACATTTGTCATTTCTGGACCAGAGAAAAAGAAAGGCTCCCTCTGTGTTTACAAGGACTTGCCCTGTTTCTCCTGACAGACAGACATCGGAAGCCATGCCTAGGGAAACCTTGAAACTGCCTAGGGTAGTTTGGGGTGGAGTGTGACTGGAGGAAGCAAAGCAGTGAAGAGGGGCCCCCAATTCAAGCAGGAAGACACCTGCTGCTGAGGTGCCACAGCATTGTGACCATCTGCCTTTCCCTCTGTAGGACCTCAGCATCCCCGAGTCTAGTACTGTGAAGGGCATGATGGCCGGACCCATGGCTGGGTTTAAATGGCAGCCGACCGTGAGCGAGGTAAGAACCCCTCCCGTGGGCCAGGACAGGCCCAGCCTCAGAGCTGGTTTCCCAGCCTTTGTGGTGTACGTTTCCCTTTCCCCCTTTTCTTGTGTATGAGACTTTTTTTTAAACTGACAAAGAGTACAGAAGTGTGTGAGTCCACCCTGGGTCAGGCTCACTGTCAAGTTTGATGTAACTTCAGGCCCTTTGGCACAGCCACTTAGCCATCACTTACATAATCAAGTGCCCATATCACAGGATTGTAACCTGTAACAACAGTCACGGGTTGTAACTTTGGAGAGTATGCTGGTTTTCACAGAAGTGGGGCTGTTCTGCAGGGCTTTGCACTTGGTACTTTATAAACATCTTTCGATTGTGTAGACTTCTGTGGTGCTTGGCTAGCTACACGCTCCCTTATCCTTGGGGTGGGTGCACCTGCCATTCCCCTGCTGCGGGGTCTGCTTATGAAAAGCCCTTGAATGTACTACAGGCACTACCTCCTCTCTGTTAATACTAATCTTCTGTGAGCATTTGGCACCAGGTATAAGTGGGCCAAAATCCTGTGACTGGAGGAGCCTGAGAATTTGGCTTGGTCTGCTGGGTCATCTGAAGTGACTGATGAATGCTGGGTTTAAAAAATATTAGTATGGCTTTTAAATATATTTCCACGATGTTTGGAAGTAATTCATGCACCAACCTGGCAGAAATATCCATTCTTTTCCACTCAAAGCCCATTTTCTTCCAGTTGGTATGGGTATCATTTATAAAAGGCTTAGACCAGCAATGGGCAGGGAGCTTCCAGGCGGTTGTAGGAAGGAGCTTAGCTCCCAGAGCTGTGTCAGCCAGAGGAGAGCCAGTTATCAGTATGAGGGAGTGACTTCCGGTGAAAGATAATGTGTTTTATTCGGTCTTTTCTGGTTCCAGCCTGTTAAAGACGCAGACCCTCATTTCCATCACTTCCTGCTCAGTCAAACCGAGAAGGTAAGCTGTTGTTTGAGCTTATTGATCCTTGGTCAGAAGTGGGCCTGAGGTGGGCGAGTGAGGCTTCATTGTATCCTCACCCCAGTCTACTACCTAAACTGCTGCCCAGAGCAGCTAGTTAAAAAGACACATAGAGGACTACTCACACATCAGGCATTGTTAAGATGAAAAGGAGCACAAAGAAGCTTTTAAAACTTACTGACTGGGCATCCCTGGTGATGCAGTGGGTGGACACTGCCTTGGGGGACCCGACTTTTCTTGGGTTTCACAAGGCTTGGCACTGTCAAGTTTGATGTAACTTCAGGCCCTTTGGCACAGCCACTTAGCCATCACTTACATAATCAAGTGCCCATATCACAGGATTGTAACCTGTAACAACAGTCACGGGTTGTAACTTTGGAGAGTATGCTGGTTTTCACAGAAGTGGGGCTGTTCTGCAGGGCTTTGCACTTGGTACTTTATAAACATCTTTCGATTGTGTAGACTTCTGTGGTGCTTGGCTAGCTACACGCTCCCTTATCCTTGGGGTGGGTGCACCTGCCATTCCCCTGCTGCGGGGTCTGCTTATGAAAAGCCCTTGAATGTACTACAGGCACTACCTCCTCTCTGTTAATACTAATCTTCTGTGAGCATTTGGCACCAGGTATAAGTGGGCCAAAATCCTGTGACTGGAGGAGCCTGAGAATTTGGCTTGGTCTGCTGGGTCATCTGAAGTGACTGATGAATGCTGGGTTTAAAAAATATTAGTATGGCTTTTAAATATATTTCCACGATGTTTGGAAGTAATTCATGCACCAACCTGGCAGAAATATCCATTCTTTTCCACTCAAAGCCCATTTTCTTCCAGTTGGTATGGGTATCATTTATAAAAGGCTTAGACCAGCAATGGGCAGGGAGCTTCCAGGCGGTTGTAGGAAGGAGCTTAGCTCCCAGAGCTGTGTCAGCCAGAGGAGAGCCAGTTATCAGTATGAGGGAGTGACTTCCGGTGAAAGATAATGTGTTTTATTCGGTCTTTTCTGGTTCCAGCCTGTTAAAGACGCAGACCCTCATTTCCATCACTTCCTGCTCAGTCAAACCGAGAAGGTAAGCTGTTGTTTGAGCTTATTGATCCTTGGTCAGAAGTGGGCCTGAGGTGGGCGAGTGAGGCTTCATTGTATCCTCACCCCAGTCTACTACCTAAACTGCTGCCCAGAGCAGCTAGTTAAAAAGACACATAGAGGACTACTCACACATCAGGCATTGTTAAGATGAAAAAGGAGCACAAAGAAGCTTTTAAAACTTACTGACTGGGCATCCCTGGTGATGCAGTGGGTAAGGACACTGCCTTGCAGTGCAAGGGGCGCGGGTTTGATCCCTGATCTGCCTGGGAAGACCCCACGTGCCGTGGAGCGGCTGGACGGATGTGTCCAACTACCGAGCCGGAGCTCTGGAGCACATGCGCCCAGAGCTGGTGCTCTGCGATGAGAGAGGCCACTGCAATGGGAGGCCCACACGGGCCAAAGGACAACAACAACAACAAAAGATAAGTGAATGAAAGATCAATAGAAGTGACCAAAAGAAAAAAAAAACAAGCTTGCTGGCTGTGTGCTTGAGACATTTGTGGTTGCCCTCAACGTCCAGGACAACGTCCAGCCCTGCTGCAGGCGCTGGCGTCCGCCCACAAGGTGGGCAGCACTGCTGGATGGAGACCTGTCTCCGTGAGCCGTGGGCAGAGGAGAGTTTCCCCGGGTGTGTCCAGGGCTCGGTTAGACTGAGCCCTGCCAGAACTTGCTGGTGATGTGGGACCTGGAGTTGACACAGCTGGATTCCATGCCCCATTACACGGACCAGGTCTGTAATTTGGGGCAGAAAACACCTCTGATTTTCAACATCAACACCAGCAAAAGCACCTTGTAGAGCTGCGGGAGAACTGAGTGGAGTGATACAAGCTAACTTTTCAAGAGTGCTTTGGAGTTCAGTAAAGTTGGGACACCAAATAAGTTTTCAATCTTCCCATTTGGGGGGAGTCCCTAATCTCAGTAGGGAAATTGTAACTAAGACTGGTTAACTGTTCAGTTTAATAAGTGGTTTTTTTCACTCTTTATTAGCCAGCTGTCTGTTACCAGGCAATCACAAAGAAGTTGAAAATATGTGAAGAGGTACGTAGGTTCCACATCTCCTCACTTTTATTCTCACCAGGGTCTGGCACAGGTGGGCTGGCCTGACGACCTGTCCTTCCTTCCCTAGGAGACGGGGTCCACCTCCATCCAGGCCGCAGACAGCACGGCGGTGAACGGCAGCGTCACACCCACAGACAAAAAGTAGGGCCTTCGGGGGAAGGCTTCCTTGGGCTCTGGTTCTATAGGGGCTGGGGCTGACCTCAAGACAGCTTATTAAGGGATGCCCCCCCCACCCCCCCCCCAGCATCGCTGCGACTAAGTGGGAAGAGAGAGTTACAGTTCTTGATGATTTGCCTGGGAGTAACTTGTGGGAGATAGAAGTCCCCCTGTAAATGTCCCGTGGCTGTGCCCACTAGTGAGTCTCCAAGCAGGAAACACTTGGGTCAGTGGTTCTTAGACCCTCCTGTACCTCAGAAGAAAGGGCCTCCGTAAAGCACCCGCTGCTGGGCTCCACCCCTCAGGTTTCTCCATCCGTCAGTCTGAGGCAGACCTGTTCCCAGATAAGCAGCTGCTCGTCAGGAGACCACACTTGAGGAACCACTGACCTTGGCCCCCATGGGGGCAGGTGGGAGCAAGAGAGGAAGGCAGCCCATTGTCCTGCCTTCCTCACTCCTCCCAGCTCACCTGCCCACTGCCCTCCATGCCACCCTCACCTTCGCCTCGGTTCTGACAGCAAGCTGTGGTGTAGTGCATGGTGTAGTGCTGAGATGGCCTCTCGAGGAAGGAGCACGCTCCTGGAGAATGTCTGAGTCTCCCGTCCGAGTTTTCTGGGCATTCCTTCTCTGATTAAAACCACTTGTGCTGTTGAAGTCACTTGTTCTACCAGTTATATTTGGTGAATTCGTTTTAGGAGTGAAGGAGCTGAAGGCATGTGCTAATAAAGGAAGAATGAGTATCACCCATTCAATGAAGGAGGAATGTGTTGGCTTTAAAAAAAAAAAAAACCCTCCCAACTCCAGACCAAGGACAGAGTCCAAGGTTTTCTGCCAACACTCAGTCCCTTGTCAACACAAGTGTAGAGCCAACCGCTGAGCAGACTAGCTGTGTCGTACTCCATCCATCTGGTTGCCTCAGGGACACCAAGAGAGACTGTCAGTTGCCGTGTTATACTGATGCACAGGCTTTATGCCCAGGTCTGCTGGGAGGTCCTCGAACATGGAGGAAAGGAAAGAGTTTGTCCTTCATAATTTAGAATCCTGGGGAAAACTGGTACCACCCAGATAGCTTTGAATAACAGATGATACCGCCTTGCTTTTAAACTTCAGCTTGAAGCTTGGTGGCCATGGGTGCTTGAGGGGAGGGAGGTGGTCAGTTCCCTTTTCAGCATTTGACTCAAATGACTTAGAGCAGACTAGGACCAAGAATGTGAAAGTGCATATTCCAGCAAGGATAAGGGAACCTCTAAGCCAGTTCGCAAAGGTGGCTGTGGATATGACTCCCAGGAGACTGAAAACCCTGAAGGATGACACAGGTCAAAGTGGAGAAGCTGCTGAGGTTATCAGAGCTGAGAGAAACACGAGCTGGCAAGAGACCAGGAGGTAGTAAAGGAAGAAGGAGGCCTTGGGTAGCCGTGTTTCGTGCAAGGAGAGGTGAAGAAGTGTAAGAACCAAGAGGAGACATTTGAGCAAAATAAAACCATCCATAAAACCACGTGGCAGGGGGCTTCCCTGGTGGTCCAGTGGGCGAGGACACCGCCTTGCAGTGCAAGGGGTACTGGTTCGATCCCTGGCCTGGGAAGATTCCACGTGCTGCTGAGCGGCTGAACCAATGTGTCCAATTACCGAGCCATAGCTCTGGAGCGCATGCGCCCAGAGCCAGTGCTCTGCGACAGCAGAGGCCACTGCGATGGGAGGCCCACACGGGCCAAAGAACAAAGATGGATGAAAATAGATAAATGAAAGACCAATAGAAGTGGCCCGCCCACCCCCCTCCACCCCCGCAAAAAAATTAAAAAACCATGTGGCAGCTAAGAGCCCCACATTCTGGGGCTGCAGAAAGGAGCGAACGAACTGTAGGAAGTGCAATAAACAGAGCACACTGACCACCCGCATGGTCTAGTCACAGGAGGAGCATCACAGGCCTGCAGAGAGAAGCCGTGGGGAGAGCAGTACCAGGGAGAGAGGTTCAGGAGAAGAATCTATGCACCGGAGAGGACTGGCTCCAAAGGTCAGGAGAGGCTTTGAAAAAGCAGGGCTGGGCCCGTCCCTGCTGACAGCAAGAAGAGGGCAAAGGCGGTGCAGGGCGTGGAGCCAGGAATAGGAGGCGAGCATCAGGCCGAGACTGCTGCAGGCCAGGAAGGCAGGGCTCCACACATGCTGCACCCATTACGTGCAGTGGGTCCCAGAGTGCTCGACGTTGGCACCTCAAGGCCTCACACTCCAGGTGGCTGATCAGGAACTACTGCGTGAGCTGACGGTATGTGTCTGCTTTCTCACTGTGGTGGAATTGTAAGCTCAGCCCCTCCGTCAGAGCAACAAGAAAATGGTTAGGAAGATTTGCTGTAAACTCTGTGAGTCATACTTGTTGCGCTAGCAGTTGAGGGTTTAGAACTGCCTGTGTCAACCTAACGAGCACTTTCGAACAGGGACAGAATGAGAAAAGGCATGCTCTGCCTGCCCTCCTCCTGGCTCTGCGGTTGGGGTGTTGGCACACCGCAGAGCTGTGTGCCTGGTGGGCTGAGGTGAGGTTCCCCAGGTGTAAGAGGAAGCAGAGCCGGTGCAGCAGTCAGAATCCCACCCTGTCCTCCCCAGCCCCACCCCTACTTGAACTGACCAGTCTCGCTCTTTCCCAGGATAGGATTTCTGGGCCTTGGCCTCATGGGAAGTGGCATCGTCTCCAACTTGCTGAAAATGGGCCACACGGTGACTGTCTGGAACCGGACTGCCGAGAAGGTAAGCATTCATGGTGGTGCTTCTCCGATGGGGCGGGATGGAGCCTTGAGCCGTGGAGTTGAGTGAACTGAGGACAGGAATCACCCTGCTGTCTCTGCTCCCCGTTCCGTGTGCCCTGGAGTAGGAGCCGAGCTCTTAGTTCAGGCAGGGGAGGACATGATGGAAGAAAGTAAACGTGGAAAACACCCGGGGTGATAAAATGAAGTAGCGATCTACCCGTCTCTGTAATGACCTGAAATAGTAAGAGAAAACCTATCAGGTTTTCCATGCACATGGATGTGTGTGTGTGGTGAATTCCCTGACGTGGAGAGTATGCACCAGCAGGTCTGCCTCATCCTTGTTCATGGCCACGCTGTGCTGTGTTAGGATTGGGTCAGCAACCCTTTGCCACAGGACACTGTGGTGAAGGAGATGGTCTGTGTCCACACTGGCCAGAGCGACAGCACTGAGCACACGTGGCTCTTAAATACTTGGATTCATGGCTAGTGGACTGAAGAACTGAATTTTAAAATTTATTTCACTTAAAATTAAACAGGCCCCTGTGGCTAGTGGCTACCATGTTGGATAGGACAGGTTCAGAAGTTCTTAACCTAATGTGGTCCACGGCTTCACGGAGCCTGTCAGTGCCCCTAAATGGAATTCCAAGTCTTGTAGAAACGACAGAGGTCATAGCTCCCCTCAAGTTCTCATCCAGGAAAAGATGAAGAATCATCATCTGAGTACCAGAAAATGATGCCCTGTGCTTGCCAGGGACAGAGAAACCAAGAAAGGACAGCCTTTTGAGCAGGTGTGACTGAGCGTGTTTGTGGAGCAGTGGAGTTCCGTGTGTATGGTGACAGAGAACTGGTGAGAAGGGAGGGGTGGAGCTGATGGATTTGAGTTAACACAGCTGGTCCAGGGAGGTAAGTTCACTTGGTTGAAACTGTCCTTTTTATGAATAATAAGGAACTGGTTGGAGAAGAGAGGGAGCCTGGGAGAGAGGGCACTCAAGGCGGTGCTAGGAGATGAGGGCTTTGAGTGCTGGCACTGGGTCGGTGCCTCAGGACCGAGGTCCGGGGTTAGATCTCAAGAGGACCTGTTGGCAGATAGTTTGTGACTAAAGGCCATGGCAACGAGGAAATCTTGACACGTGTAGTTGAAGAACCTGGGGAGAATCCAAGGGTTTGCATGGTAAGTGTGTTCCCATTTGATCGAAGTGCCTCTGGTCATCCTGTTTCCTTGATTGGAAAACCTAGCATGGCCATTCCTTCTAGAGTAACTTCTGGGAAGGCAGTGGAGCAGAGCAGTTACGAATGTGGGTTTGGAAGCAGACAGCTCTGCTACTGTTACCCCTCCACTTTCTTCAAAGGGAAAAGAAAACAAAATTAAATATTAATGTATATCTTTTTAGTCTAAAAGTCTAAGAGTTACCAGAGGAAAAGATGAATAGTTGTTTTTTTTTTAACATTTATTTTTTTATTTATTTTTCTTTTGGAGGGGTGAGGTAGGGAGAGAGGGGGACAGGCGGGCCACTTCTATTGGTCTTTCATTTCTCTATTTTCATCTGTCTTCTTTCTTTGGCCCGTGTGGGCCTCCCATTGCAGTGGCGTCTGTCGTCGCAGAGTGCTGGCTCTGGGCGCGTGCGCTCCAGAGCTCCGGCTCGGTAATTGGACACATCAGTCCAGCCACTCCCCAGCACGTGGGATCTTCCCAGGCCAGGGATCGAACGGGCGCCCCTTGCACTGTAAGGCGGTGTCCTTACCGGTACACTGGACCACCAGGGAAGCCCAATAGCTTTTGATAATGCTCCCCACAACACAAAATAAGATACTGTATTTTTAAAAATTTCCCACTACCCTTAACAATTTCTGTGTGTTTTTTCCTAGTTGCTGTGTTTATTGAAGTATGATTAATTTACGGTAGTGCCTTTAGTTTCAGGTATACAGCATAGTAATTCAGGATTTGTATACATTATGCTCCATTTAAAGTTGCTATAACATAATGACTGTATTTTTGTGTGCTGCAAGACATATCCTCAGAGCTCGCTTATTTTATGTATAGCATCTTGTACTGCCCTACTCTTGTCTTGCCTCTCCCAATTCCCTCTCCTCACTGGTAGCCACTTGTTTGCTCTGAGTCTGTTTCTTTTTTGTTATATTCATTCATTTGTTTTATTTTTTAGGTTTTGTAAGTGTTAGAGTGTTTATTTTTGTCTGACTTATTTCACTAAGCGTAATATTCTCTAGATCCATCCACAAATGGCAGAATTTCATCCTTTTTTTATGGCTAGTTGTCACGTGTGTGTGCACACCACATCTTCTTTATCCATTCATCTGGTGATGGTCACTTAGGTTGCTTCCATACTTTGGTATTGTAATGTTGCTGTGAGCATTTGAGGTGCATATATCTTTTCAAATTAATGTTTTTGTTTTCTTTAGATACAAAACCAAGAGTAGAATCTCTTATTTAACAAGTAGTTTAATAATGGTTTAAAGATACTTAAATAGCTCACAAGGAGGAGACAATAAAAGTATTAGATACTCAGTTCTCAGGAGTAATCAAAATATATCACGCAAAAAAAATAAGTTGCTGTTTTGGGCTTGTTAAATCATCAAGTAGGACAAAATTTTAATGTATTTATGGGTACTTGTTTGTTGTTTTTAAGCAGTGTACTCCATGCTGGTGATCTAAGACTTTGCCAGAGAGCATTAGAAATTGGCACAGCCCTGTTGGAAAGCCATTTGTCTGCACTTTCATTTTCGGTGCCTGTTTTGTTCTATTTATTTTAGTCACTAAGTCATGTCCGAATCTTTTGCAACCCCTTGGAGTATACCCCGCCAGGCTTCTCCGTCCATTGTATTTTTCTAAGCAAGAATACTGGATCAGGTTGCCATTTCCTTCTCCAAGGAGTCTTCCAGACCCAGGGATCAAACTTGCATCTCCTACATTGCAGGTGGAGTCTTTACCAGTGAGCCACCTGGGAAGCCCCTTATGTATATTTATTTGGGTCATTTATAGTAAAAATCAGTCCAGATGTTGAACTGCAGGAGAGCCTTTAGATAAATTCAAAAATCAGATACAAAGTGATAGGTCCAAATTATTCTAAATACTTTTTTAATGCTTTTAGAAGAAAGGAAATACACCAAAATATTATTGATGTGTTATGAGATATTCCTGGTGATTTTAATTTTCAGAAAAGAAAAATTAGCGTTTATCAGTTCAGTTGCTCAGTCATGTCCGACTCGTTGTGACCCCATGGACTGTGGTACGCCAGGCTTCCCTGTCCTTCACTATCTCCTGGAGTTTGCTCAAACTCATGTCCATTGACTCGGTGATGCCATCCAGCTGTCTTGTCCTCTGCTTATAGACCCCCTCAGAAACAGTTCAGTAAAAAACAGCAGCCTTTAGCCCCAGCCTTGCTTCCCCAGCTCACAGGTCACTGGGCAGATTTTGCCACAGCCGAGACAGCCATAGAGAGCTGCGGACAAATAGCATTCACATCCCGTTTTTTGTTAAGGAAACTTCCCACAGACACTTGTTTTGTGCTTCCTGTGGAGCAGAACGTGGAACATCCATCCTAGGCACCAAGTATGCAGACACAAGACTGTCCTTATGGGGCTCCTGTCACTTCCCCTGGAGCAGTAAGACCGCCCACCTTGGAAGGCCACACAGGAGGACTGGGCACTGCATATCTGGCCTGGCTGGTGTGTGTATTGTGTACTGCCTGCAGCTCACGTTAGGATCTGTGACTTTTGCAGTGTGATTTGTTCATCCAGGAGGGGGCCCGCCTAGGAAGAACCCCCGCTGAAGTTGTTTCAACTTGTGACATCACCTTTGCCTGCGTGTCGGATCCAAAAGCAGCCAAGGACGTAAGGATTCCCTCCCTCCCCACAGCATCTTGGGTTGTGGCCAGGAAAGCTGACTGGCCTCCCCCCTTGTCGCCTGCATGCTGAGTGAGTGTCTCCATGTCAGGGACTGGGGGTCCCATTTGGGAGCCATCTCCCACTCTGAAGGGTGTTTGTGTAGATTGAATACAGACTTCCTTTAATTTAGAACAAAGGATGAAACTGGGCTTCCTGAGGTCTGTGCTGAAATGGTTCCTGACAAGCTCATGTGTTCCTGGTGAGCTGGAGGCTTTGGGGATGAGTTTACCTGAGTTTACCTGGTCTGTGTGCCAGGTGCCTGTTCGTATGCTTTAAAAGTTCACGTGCGGTATCATCTTGTTAAACCCATGACTGCACTAACCCAAGTAAATCCAAAGCCAAAAAGAAAATACTGAAGTTTCTTCTTTCAGTGGGAGACTTTTAATAAAAAGAAACACACCTGTATTCTTCTTGAAGGTAAATGGGAATATACCATAAATTCTCCTCTCTCTTGCTCATTTACATGCTCTCCCCCTTTTGAGTCTTAAAAATTAGCTTCTCTTTGCGAAATGAGCCAAACAAATCAACAAGACACTGACTTTATGTCTGAGGAGCTCCTCCTTGGGGTGAGGGGGCTGGGATGCAGCCTTACCCCAGTTCCCAGCTCACAGGTCACTGGGCAGATTTTGCCACAGCCGAGACAGCCATAGAGAGCTGCGGACAAATAGCATTCACATCCCGTTTTTTGTTAAGGAAACTTCCCACAGACACTTGTTTTGTGCTTCCTGTGGAGCAGAACGTGGAACATCCATCCTAGGCACCAAGTATGCAGACACAAGACTGTCCTTATGGGGCTCCTGTCACTTCCCCTGGAGCAGTAAGACCGCCCACCTTGGAAGGCCACACAGGAGGACTGGGCACTGCATATCTGGCCTGGCTGGTGTGTGTATTGTGTACTGCCTGCAGCTCACGTTAGGATCTGTGACTTTTGCAGTGTGATTTGTTCATCCAGGAGGGGGCCCGCCTAGGAAGAACCCCCGCTGAAGTTGTTTCAACTTGTGACATCACCTTTGCCTGCGTGTCGGATCCAAAAGCAGCCAAGGACGTAAGGATTCCCTCCCTCCCCACAGCATCTTGGGTTGTGGCCAGGAAAGCTGACTGGCCTCCCCCCTTGTCGCCTGCATGCTGAGTGAGTGTCTCCATGTCAGGGACTGGGGGTCCCATTTGGGAGCCATCTCCCACTCTGAAGGGTGTTTGTGTAGATTGAATACAGACTTCCTTTAATTTAGAACAAAGGATGAAACTGGGCTTCCTGAGGTCTGTGCTGAAATGGTTCCTGACAAGCTCATGTGTTCCTGGTGAGCTGGAGGCTTTGGGGATGAGTTTACCTGAGTTTACCTGGTCTGTGTGCCAGGTGCCTGTTCGTATGCTTTAAAAGTTCACGTGCGGTATCATCTTGTTAAACCCATGACTGCACTAACCCAAGTAAATCCAAAGCCAAAAAGAAAATACTGAAGTTTCTTCTTTCAGTGGGAGACTTTTAATAAAAAGAAACACACCTGTATTCTTCTTGAAGGTAAATGGGAATATACCATAAATTCTCCTCTCTCTTGCTCATTTACATGCTCTCCCCTTTTGAGTCTTAAAAATTAGCTTCTCTTTGCGAAATGAGCCAAACAAATCAACAAGACACTGACTTTATGTCTGAGGAGCTCCTCCTTGGGGTGAGGCTGGGAGCCTGGGCTATTGCTTCTCCCTTGTGTCCCTACAGCTGGTACTGGGCCCCAGTGGTGTGCTGCAAGGCATCCGCCCCGGGAAGTGCTACGTGGACATGTCGACAGTGGACGCGGACACAGTCACCGAGCTGGCCCAGGTAGCAGCCTCATTCAGGCTGTCCCTGCAGCATCCTTTCAGTTGGAGCCCAAGACCCAGGCTCACTGCGCCCAAGCGTAGTTATTCTAGAACCAAAGCCAAGGACAGTGGGACTAGCCTGTTGTTGCTTTCTGCTTTCAAGTCCTCAGCTAGTCCACAGCGGTGTGAGAGAAGTGCTTCTTAGCCTGGTGGGGCCATCGGATCCCGTAGCTGCCAGCCTCTCGGTTGGAAGCAGTCCAGGCTGCCAGCTGACCCTTGGTGGTTTAGACAGCTTTCTACAGTCGATACTGGCAGAATATCCCCCAGCCCTGAGCCTCTGGGCCCAGATGAAGAGGTAGTGGCTTGCGGCCCACATGTGTTTAGAGGGTGGCCAAGCCGTTGCTGTAGGCACGTTGATTATAGTTTTTGTAGGTGGGACCTGCGAGGACCCCATCTCCTCGCTAACTCCTGCCTGGATTTGGGCGTCTCGTGGAAGGTTGTCTGCTGACCCTCCCACAGCAGCAGCCCAGTGCCTTGGTACACCTGTCAGTTCTGGGGCTCAGCGTGGAGGGCCAAGTGCTTCTGACTTCCTGCCCAAGACCCCTTGTGAGAGACTCAGCCTCCAGAAGCTGTGACTTTCCTTTCCAGGTGATTGTGTCCAGGGGGGGCCGCTTTCTGGAAGCCCCGGTCTCAGGGAATCAGCAGCTGTCTAATGATGGGATGTTGGTGATCTTAGCGGCGGAGACAGGGGCTTGTATGAGGACTGCAGCAGCTGCTTCCAGGCAAAAGAAAATACTGAAGTTTCTTCTTTCAGTGGGAGACTTTTAATAAAAGAAACACACCTGTATTCTTCTTGAAGGTAAATGGGAATATACCATAAATTCTCCTCTCTTGCTCATTTACATGCTCTCCTTTTGAGTCTTAAAAATTATCTTCTCTTTGCGAAATGAGCCAAACAAATCAACAAGACACTGACTTTATGTCTGAGGAGCTCCTCCTTGGGGTGAGGCTGGGAGCCTGGGCTATTGCTTCTCCCTTGTGTCCCTACAGCTGGTACTGGGCCCCAGTGGTGTGCTGCAAGGCATCCGCCCCGGGAAGTGCTACGTGGACATGTCGACAGTGGACGCGGACACAGTCACCGAGCTGGCCCAGGTAGCTCATTCAGGCTGTCCCTGCAGCATCCTTTCAGTTGGAGCCCAAGACCCAGGCTCACTGCGCCCAAGCGTAGTTATTCTAGAACCAAAGCCAAGGACAGTGGGACTAGCCTGTTGTTGCTTTCTGCTTTCAAGTCCTCAGCTAGTCCACAGCGGTGTGAGAGAAGTGCTTCTTAGCCTGGTGGGGCCATCGGATCCCGTAGCTGCCAGCCTCTCGGTTGGAAGCAGTCCAGGCTGCCAGCTGACCCTTGGTGGTTTAGACAGCTTTCTACAGTCGATACTGGCAGAATATCCCCCAGCCCTGAGCCTCTGGGCCCAGATGAAGAGGTAGTGGCTTGCGGCCCACATGTGTTTAGAGGGTGGCCAAGCCGTTGCTGTAGGCACGTTGATTATAGTTTTTGTAGGTGGGACCTGCGAGGACCCCATCTCCTCGCTAACTCCTGCCTGGATTTGGGCGTCTCGTGGAAGGTTGTCTGCTGACCCTCCCACAGCAGCAGCCCAGTGCCTTGGTACACCTGTCAGTTCTGGGGCTCAGCGTGGAGGGCCAAGTGCTTCTGACTTCCTGCCCAAGACCCCTTGTGAGAGACTCAGCCTCCAGAAGCTGTGACTTTCCTTTCCAGGTGATTGTGTCCAGGGGGGGCCGCTTTCTGGAAGCCCCGGTCTCAGGGAATCAGCAGCTGTCTAATGATGGGATGTTGGTGATCTTAGCGGCCGGAGACAGGGGCTTGTATGAGGACTGCAGCAGCTGCTTCCAGGCAATGGGGAAGACCTCCTTCTTTCTAGGTAACATGCCTGCCCACCTGTCGGGCCGCGGCAGGCCTGGAGACTGGGGGGGGCCACATCCCCTCTGAGGACAGCATCAGTCCCGCACGGCCTCTCTGCCTGGGGCCCCCATGGGAAGGTTTGCTTTGACTTGCACAGTCAGTGCCTGCAAGGAGGAGCCAGAAGGGTCAGAGCCAGATCTATCAGGGGCAGGTGAATGGGGCCTCCCCGGTGGAGAGGTGGGTCCAAGCAGGGGTGAGGGTGGCCAGGACGTCCCTCTGCACGGGGTTCTTGGGATGTGACCGCAGTTCTTTGCCCTGGGCAGGTGATGTTGGCAATGCAGCCAAGATGATGCTGATCGTGAACATGGTCCAGGGGAGCTTCATGGCCACCATAGCTGAGGGTCTCACCCTGGCCCAAGTGACAGGCCAGTCCCAGCAGACACTCTTGGACATCCTCAATCAGGGACAGTTGGCCAGCATCTTCCTGGACCAGAAGTGCCAAAGTAAGTCGCCTTGGCCTCTCTGGCTGCATTTGCTGTAGTTTTGGTTCCAGCTGGGGAGCTGGGTCAGGCAGCAGTCACGGAACGGTGTCGTCTTCGGGAGCTCCTTGTGTGTGAATGAGACGCCCTCTGCAGTCAGTCCAGCCCCAGTCAGCGGGCATCCAGAGACATGGCAGGTAGGATGTGGGGGATACAGGCTGGGCACTTATCTCTTAGGTGTCCAAGGGGGCGGAAATGCCAGGTGTGGAGCCCTGACACAGCTCGGGTGCTTTCTTACTTAGGATCCTTTAACTCCTCTGATGAATGCCTTTCCCTCCTCAGATATCCTGCAAGGAAACTTTAAGCCCGATTTCTACCTGAAGTACATTCAGAAGGATCTCCGTTTAGCCATTGCGCTGGGTGATGCTGTCAACCATCCGACCCCCATGGCAGCTGCAGCCAATGAGGTAACTGCAGGAGGCTGTGGGCAGGGCCAGCACCCCTCCCTTGTTCCCCTTGCACTCCTTCCTCTGTCAAATCTGCCTTACCTTGCTTGGCCCTGTGTCTGACCTCTCCGGGGGAATCTTAGGTTGTGAACTTAAGGCTTTCTTTTTCTGAAGTTGTCCGTCTCCTCTGAGCTGTGCTGACTGCCCTGGGAGTTCTTCTTTGACCTATGGATTCAATTACTTGAAAGTATAAAGACCCTAAAGGGTTTCCAAGCTATCTAATGGTTACTGATTGTTAACATATCTCTGTGGTCAACTCTTTGCATTGATTCAGACCTGTATGATGGTCTCTCGTGGTGAGTGTGCCATGTTCACTTAAGAAGACCGTGTGTTCTGAAATTGGGTGCTGTGTTTTTCACATATCAATTAGATCGAGATAGTTGATTGCATATTTTTCAGATCATCTTTACTGACCTTTTTCTGTAGTTCTTTCCACTGCTGAGAAAGGGATGTTATGGGACTCTTTGTTATGGGGCTCATAGCCATTTCTGATTGTTCTGTCTCCCTGATGAATTTGCCCTTTTGTTAGTAAGAAGAGTCCATCTTGATCTTTGTCTCGAAGTCTGTTGTCTGATTTTCGTATGGTTGCTGTAGCCTTCTCAGGTTTACAGTTTCCATGTGATACATCTTGTTCCAACCACTTTCAGCCTTTGGTTTTGAATTGTACCTCTTGTAGACAGTCTGATTGGGGCTTGCATTTTTATCCACTCTGACAGTGTGTGCCTATTAATTGGAGTGTTGAGTCCTTAACACTTTTTTTGGAATGACATTTATTAAGCACATACATAGGTACTTTTTGGGAACAGTTGTTTGTGTTTTTTTTTAATTTTTCTTTATTTATTTTTGGCTGGGCTGGCTCTTCATTTCAGTAGTTGTGGCTCGTGGGCTCTAGAGGGTGGGCTTCGTTGCCTCACGGCATGTGGGACCTTCCACTGGGGATTGAACATGTGTCCCCTGCACTGACAGGCAGATTCCTAACCACTGGACCAACAGGGAAGCCCCTGGGAACAGTTTTAAGTTCAGTTTTCTTATCTCAGTCGGATAGAAGTATAATCTTCAAGCAAAACAGCTGAACAATATTTATCTTTACTGTAAAATTACAATAAAAACTACATTTTGTGAAAATGTATACACATAAATTTATATATGTATATTTTATACGTATATAAATCATGTATCTTCATTTTAGAAGTACTCTCTTCTAAGTGCTGTAAACTGTATGCATTTTTATTCAAGCTAAATAGAGGTCTCCAGTGACTTGTCCTATAGAGGCAAAGAAGAAACAGAGGTGCACAGTACTGGGAAATTCCCTGACGATCCAGTGGTTAGGACTCTGTGCTTCTTTCCACTGGTGGGGGCCTGGGTCTGATCTCTGGTTTGGGAACTAAGATCCCACCAGATGAGCAGTGTGGCCCAAAATAAAAATACACAGTACTGTTGTTTTCAAACCTGCCTTTTCAAAGTTAATAATATTCTGTCTCTCTCCATCCTTGTCTGTCTGAACATCTCCGAGTACTTCACTCTTGGCAGGTTTCACGACAGTCTTTAGTTCTCTGTTTGCAGTGGAGTTCCTTGCTGTTGTGTAGCTTTTCATCGGCGAATTTGTCTATAACTAGTTGCTTCTAGAGGAGTCCATGGTGACTTGTGTTGGGAGCACTTCGCTGTGAGATGTCCACTTGCCTCTCCTGGACTCTGCAGGACTTGTTGGCTTGGAAACGGACATTGTGGTTAATTTCTCAGTGGAACATGGCATTTCCTGGCCATTTAGATGGTGTGAGTTTAGGTTCTCCACTGTCTGGAATTCAGGAGCTTAAGGCTAACTAGTCTATTAACAGTAGACTTTGTCTTGAAGTCTGTTGGTGTGTGATTGGATTCGGAGCTACTGTTTTATTAATTGGTTACCATTTATCCTCCCGACTTTTGTGTGTCTCTTCTTTTCTTTTGAGATAACCTTCTTTGGGGATATTTGAATATTTTTAGGATTCCATTTTATCTGTTGGCTTTTTAGCAGTGCCCTGTCTTAATTTTGTCTTTGCTCTGGGAATACTGTGTGCATCTTAACTTCATGTCCCAGACTGGCTTTACACAAAATGTGTATGGTTTACCACCTCCTTGCTCCCATCCTTGAAGGCAGGGTTCTCAGTCCAGGCACCCCTGACAGCTTGCTGTCGGAGCTGTCCAGCGCATTGTAGCATCCTTGTCCTCTACCCACTGGGACGTGATACATGCCCCATGCAGCTAAATTTATATATGTATATTTTATACGTATATAAATCATGTATCTTCATTTTAGAAGTACTCTCTTCTAAGTGCTGTAAACTGTATGCATTTTTATTCAAGCTAAATAGAGGTCTCCAGTGACTTGTCCTATAGAGGCAAAGAAGAAACAGAGGTGCACAGTACTGGGAAATTCCCTGACGATCCAGTGGTTAGGACTCTGTGCTTCTTTCCACTGGTGGGGGCCTGGGTCTGATCTCTGGTTTGGGAACTAAGATCCCACCAGATGAGCAGTGTGGCCCAAAATAAAAATACACAGTACTGTTGTTTTCAAACCTGCCTTTTCAAAGTTAATAATATTCTGTCTCTCTCCATCCTTGTCTGTCTGAACATCTCCGAGTACTTCACTCTTGGCAGGTTTCACGACAGTCTTTAGTTCTCTGTTTGCAGTGGAGTTCCTTGCTGTTGTGTAGCTTTTCATCGGGAATTTGTCTATAACTAGTTGCTTCTAGAGGAGTCCATGGTGACTTGTGTTGGGAGCACTTCGCTGTGAGATGTCCACTTGCCTCTCCTGGACTCTGCAGGACTTGTTGGCTTGGAAACGGACATTGTGGTTAATTTCTCAGTGGAACATGGCATTTCCTGGCCATTTAGATGGTGTGAGTTTAGGTTCTCCACTGTCTGGAATTCAGGAGCTTAAGGCTAACTAGTCTATTAACAGTAGACTTTGTCTTGAAGTCTGTTGGTGTGTGATTGGATTCGGAGCTACTGTTTTATTAATTGGTTACCATTTATCCTCCCGACTTTTGTGTGTCTCTTCTTTTCTTTTGAGATAACCTTCTTTGGGGATATTTGAATATTTTTAGGATTCCATTTTATCTGTTGGCTTTTTAGCAGTGCCCTGTCTTAATTTTGTCTTTGCTCTGGGAATACTGTGTGCATCTTAACTTCATGTCCCAGACTGGCTTTACACAAAATGTGTATGGTTTACCACCTCCTTGCTCCCATCCTTGAAGGCAGGGTTCTCAGTCCAGGCACCCCTGACAGCTTGCTGTCGGAGCTGTCCAGCGCATTGTAGCATCCTTGTCCTCTACCCACTGGACGTGACTGCGCCCCCTCAGGTGATACACGATGTCCCCAGATATGACCAGATGTCGCTCAGGTGGGGAGCAAGATGACCCAGGCTGAGGACCCTCACTTGAGAGCGCAACTGTCCTGTTAGCTTTGTTTTACTTCTCAACCCACCATTGTTGGCATGTCTTACTTTAAGTACCCATGTGAAGTTTAAAGACTTTACAAGATAAGTTTGTTTCTCTAATTTGCCATTTCTAGTGCTCTCCTTTCCTTTCTGAAGAATTGGATTTCTCTCTGGTGTTGTTTTCCTTTCAGCTGGAAGAACTGGCTTAGCATTTGCAAGGTCTGCCGGCAACGATCAGTTCTCTTTTATCTGAAAGGTCTTTATTTAGCCTTTATTCTGAGTTCACAGCTACACCCAAACTGTAATGGGCATCAGTTATGGTGGTTCCAACTGGGCTGTGTTTAAAAACAGAAAACAGTGCACCTGTCTCCAGCTGCATTTTTTCAGTATGACTGCACATTATCCTGCCCTTGTTGAACAATGGCTTTTTAAGTTTTCTCACACTCTTACATATTTACCTGGTACCTGTAGGGTGGCTGTTAACTGCTGAGGACCATTCTAGGCTCTGGGGACACAGGGTCCAGCCCCTTCTGTTCCTTGTAGAGCTTACATTCTAATGGAAGGAAGCACAACATAAGCACATAAATGTTTAAACAAGTAAGAATTTCAGGCTAGAATTGCAACTAGAATGAAACAGAATAAAGGGATGGAGGGGGCAGGCTGAAGGGGCAGAGCCGGGGCTTCAGTTGGGTGGCAAGGAACTCCCGGAGCCAATGGGCAGCAGCCCAGAGTCACAGGGAGGGCCTGGGAGTATCTTCAGCAGGAAGGAGGTGATTATTATAACTACTGATCAGTGTTGAGCCCTACCTCCAAGCACTTTACACCCCTCAGTCTTATTTATCTTCACAGTAACCCTGTTAACCTTCTCCATAAAATCAGGTCTTTGCTCTGGGAATACTGTGTGCATCTTAACTTCATGTCCCAGACTGGCTTTACACAAAATGTGTATGGTTTACCACCTCCTTGCTCCCATCCTTGAAGGCAGGGTTCTCAGTCCAGGCACCCCTGACAGCTTGCTGTCGGAGCTGTCCAGCGCATTGTAGCATCCTTGTCCTCTACCCACTGGACGTGACTGCCCCTCAGGTGATACACGATGTCCCCAGATATGACCAGATGTCGCTCAGGTGGGGAGCAAGATGACCCAGGCTGAGGACCCTCACTTGAGAGCGCAACTGTCCTGTTAGCTTTGTTTTACTTCTCAACCCACCATTGTTGGCATGTCTTACTTTAAGTACCCATGTGAAGTTTAAAGACTTTACAAGATAAGTTTGTTTCTCTAATTTGCCATTTCTAGTGCTCTCCTTTCCTTTCTGAAGAATTGGATTTCTCTCTGGTGTTGTTTTCCTTTCAGCTGGAAGAACTGGCTTAGCATTTGCAAGGTCTGCCGGCAACGATCAGTTCTCTTTTATCTGAAAGGTCTTTATTTAGCCTTTATTCTGAGTTCACAGCTACACCCAAACTGTAATGGGCATCAGTTATGGTGGTTCCAACTGGGCTGTGTTTAAAAACAGAAAACAGTGCACCTGTCTCCAGCTGCATTTTTTCAGTATGACTGCACATTATCCTGCCCTTGTTGAACAATGGCTTTTTAAGTTTTCTCACACTCTTACATATTTACCTGGTACCTGTAGGGTGGCTGTTAACTGCTGAGGACCATTCTAGGCTCTGGGGACACAGGGTCCAGCCCCTTCTGTTCCTTGTAGAGCTTACATTCTAATGGAAGGAAGCACAACATAAGCACATAAATGTTTAAACAAGTAAGAATTTCAGGCTAGAATTGCAACTAGAATGAAACAGAATAAAGGGATGGAGGGGGCAGGCTGAAGGGGCAGAGCCGGGGCTTCAGTTGGGTGGCAAGGAACTCCCGGAGCCAATGGGCAGCAGCCCAGAGTCACAGGGAGGGCCTGGGAGTATCTTCAGCAGGAAGGGAGGTGATTATTATAACTACTGATCAGTGTTGAGCCCTACCTCCAAGCACTTTACACCCCTCAGTCTTATTTATCTTCACAGTAACCCTGTTAACCTTCTCCATAAAATCAGGAAGCAGTGCTGAAGGCACAGAACCTGATGCACTTCGTCCAAGTTGAAGCCAGGCGGTGGAGGATCCGGGAGTCAGGCCTGGACGGCCTGGGCTCCAGAGCCTCACTACCCAACCACATCCAGAGCCCCTCTAGGAAACAGGTCTGTCTGTAGTCAGGTCTGTGGCCAGACTAAACCCATGTGGTTTTTTCCAGGTGTACAAAAGAGCCAAGGCACTGGACCAGTCTGACAACGACATGTCTGCCGTGTACCGAGCCTATATACACTAAGTCCCTGACCCACCCCACCCCACCTTCCCTCTGACCCCCGCTTCCTCACGGAGTTGGGGTCCTGGGACTTAACTCTGGACCAGCCCACCTGTCTCCACCTCCTTTTATACAGACTTTGAGACTTGCCGTCAGCACAGCACACAGCATCGCTCCTCCCCTGGAGCTCCGGGAGAGGGGCACGGCATCAGCAGGAGTGGCCCTGGACTAAGTGGCTGTGTGTTCACACACACACACACACACACACACACACACACACACACGCACCCCCACACACACACCACACACTGGCTCTTGCCCCAGGATAGAAGCTGCCCAGAAACTGCTGCCTGGCTTTTTTGTTTTCACTTCTTCCTAGCTGTCTTATCTCAGACACTTCCAGTGGAAGAACTAGAGTCGGCAGTGAGAACTGGAAGCTTTCCCACTGCTTCCCTCAGAGCGAAGAGGCTGTGGTTCTGTCCACTGTCCCCCACTGGATCCCACGGGGAGAGAGGCTCTGGGCCAGGATGAGCCAGCACAGACTCTAAGCAGAGGATCCCATGGCCCTTCCAACCTCAGGTGGCCCACTGATGAGGACTGTTTAAGCTACCAGTGTGCAACCAACTCTCCATAAATGCCTTTGTGAGCTGAAAAGAGATAGGCACAGTCAAGCAAAGACAGGGCTCTGGCTTTCCAGGAACACAGCAAGACTAGGCTATCCCGGAAGCCCGCTCTCCTCGCAGGAAGGGAGGTGATTATTATAACTACTGATCAGTGTTGAGCCCTACCTCCAAGCACTTTACACCCCTCAGTCTTATTTATCTTCACAGTAACCCTGTTAACCTTCTCCATAAAATCAGGAAGCAGTGCTGAAGGCACAGAACCTGATGCACTTCGTCCAAGTTGAAGCCAGGCGGTGGAGGATCCGGGAGTCAGGCCTGGACGGCCTGGGCTCCAGAGCCTCACTACCCAACCACATCCAGAGCCCCTCTAGGAAACAGGTCTGTCTGTAGTCAGGTCTGTGGCCAGACTAAACCCATGTGGTTTTTTCCAGGTGTACAAAAGAGCCAAGGCACTGGACCAGTCTGACAACGACATGTCTGCCGTGTACCGAGCCTATATACACTAAGTCCCTGACCCACCCCACCCCACCTTCCCTCTGACCCCCGCTTCCTCACGGAGTTGGGGTCCTGGGACTTAACTCTGGACCAGCCCACCTGTCTCCACCTCCTTTTATACAGACTTTGAGACTTGCCGTCAGCACAGCACACAGCATCGCTCCTCCCCTGGAGCTCCGGGAGAGGGGCACGGCATCAGCAGGAGTGGCCCTGGACTAAGTGGCTGTGTGTTCACACACACACACACACACACACACACACACACACACGCACCCCCACACACACACCACACACTGGCTCTTGCCCCAGGATAGAAGCTGCCCAGAAACTGCTGCCTGGCTTTTTTGTTTTCACTTCTTCCTAGCTGTCTTATCTCAGACACTTCCAGTGGAAGAACTAGAGTCGGCAGTGAGAACTGGAAGCTTTCCCACTGCTTCCCTCAGAGCGAAGAGGCTGTGGTTCTGTCCACTGTCCCCCACTGGATCCCACGGGGAGAGAGGCTCTGGGCCAGGATGAGCCAGCACAGACTCTAAGCAGAGGATCCCATGGCCCTTCCAACCTCAGGTGGCCCACTGATGAGGACTGTTTAAGCTACCAGTGTGCAACCAACTCTCCATAAATGCCTTTGTGAGCTGAAAAGAGATAGGCACAGTCAAGCAAAGACAGGGCTCTGGCTTTCCAGGGAACACAGCAAACGGCCAGGCCTAGGCTAGCCTCCCGGAAGCCCGCTCTCCTCGCTGCTGTTGAGCACCAGTCCCAGAAGTCACTGTCACTCTGGAGCCTGGGCTGGGATCCAGCTTCCTCACCAGGCTGTTGCAGAATTTGGATTTGCATTCCAGCCCTTGGGAAGGGATCCTGAGGGCGACCACTGAGGAGTGAATGGGGAAGGGGGGCTTCCTTCCTGTTTCCGTTACGCCACAGACCCTCCACCTGGCTCTGAAAAGCCATTCTGACCCAGGTCCCCTCGCAGCAGCCCCCCTTCTCCACAGCCCGCCCCTGCACAATCCTCTGCGTGCCCACCTCTCTCCATCCGCCTTCCTTCCCCCTCCTCCCTCGGCGACAGTATTTCTGTCTGTTCCTTTTTTGGCCCAGACCCAGCCTGACCAACGACCGAAGACCATTTCTTAGGCTCAGCTCTTGAAACAGGAATGAATGTCTTCACTTCACCCAGCAGCTTGGTCTTCGATACTTTCAGGACTCTGGGGTCTGTCAGGAGGGAAGAGGAGAACTAGGCTTGACCGAACCAGAGCTCGCTGACCCTCAGAGGTGGTTGTAAGCATTTCTCCTTGCATAGGGGACCAGAGGGGCTAGGAACGTGGCATGAGAACAAGGAGAAGTCACCTGAAAGATGTCAGTGTTCCCTCCTGCTGGATTGGGTTCTCCAAAGTCATGCTGCAGAAGGTCAGCATTTGTCGTGAATATATGATGAGGAACACTGAGGTGGCCACTCTGGTGTGTGCCCCTCCCCTCACAGCCTTGGCCCTTTTCCACTGATCAGAACCCAGGGTAGGGGATCTCAGAAAACATGGGGGGAGGGCAGGGGGAGATGCCTGTGAGTTTTGGCACAGTTGTTAACTTCACTGGGATTTTGAATTTTTTTCTGTCTGAACACAAAGCCTGTTCTAGTCCTAGCCGGACACTGCGGGGGTGGGGGTGGGGGAAGAGGCTGTAATGAAACTGGTTAGTCAATGTTGTCTTAATATTGTTGACAGTTCTGTAAAGTTCTTTTTTATGAATATTTCTGTTTAAGCTATTTCACCTTTGTTTTGAAATCCTTCCCTCTTAAGGAGAAAATGTGACACTTGTGAAAAAGCTTGTAAGAAAGCCTTGCTCTCCACCGCCCCCTCTTTTTTTCCTTTAAGCCTCCTTTAAATGACAAATCTTCTAGGTAATTAAGGTTGTGAATTTTTATTTTTGCTTTGTTTTTAATGAACATTTGTCTTACAGAATAGGATTGTGTGATAATGTTTAAATGGCAAAAACATGATTTTGTGCAATTAACAAAAAGCTACTGCAAGCAAAATAAAAACGTTTCTTGGTAACACAACTGTGACCTTGGCGGTGGTCTGCGCCCGGACCCAAGCGTCCTGCAGAGGGATGGGTAGGGCCGGGCGTCCGCACCGTGGGGTCCGCAGGTCTGTCCCCGCTGGACCAGCAAGACCGGGCGGAAACAGGCTGCGGGTCGGCCTGTCGCGAGGTGCGGCGAGAGGAGCCATGCCGCTGGCCAATCGGTGAGCGCGCACCGGGGCAGGGCGCCCTCTCCGAGCCGACAGGGGCGGGACGAGCGGCCGCCGCGGACCAGTCGGTGAGCCGCGGTGGATGCTCGAGCCCGAGCGCGCAGCCCCCAGAGCCCTGCGGGCGGTGAACCGCTCCTAGCGTGGCGAGTTGGGGGCGTGGCCGGCGCCTGCGTAGCCAATTGGTGGCGAAGGTGGGCCCGGGCGGCGCCGACCGACTGCGGACCGGGGACCTCGCTGGGCAGCGAGCAGCGGCTATGGCGACCGTGATGGCAGCGACGGCAGCGGAGCGGGCGGTGCTGGTGAGGCGCGCGGGCTGGCCGGGGCGGGCGGCGGCGAGCCGGGGCCGCTGACAGCCGGCCTGTCCCCGCAGGAGGAGGAGTTTCGCTGGCTATTGCACGACGAGGTCCACGCCGTGCTGAGACAACTGCAGGACATCCTGAAGGTAAACTCGAGGGCCTGTGCGGGCGCCTACCACCCCTAGCACGACCCCTTCCTCGCCCTCCCGCGGCTGCCCTAACCCTAACCCCGAGCGGCAGCTGTGTACTCGAAGCGCAGTGTTCAGACCAGGCCCTGCCCTCGGGCCCTAGACTCAGTCCTAGGACATTGAAAGCCTCGCCCCCGAGCGCCAGCAGATAATTACCCAATTCCGCCAGGAGTCTTGTGAGGGCGGCCGTCCTGGATTGAGCCCCGGGATCGGGAAAGCTATCCTTTGAAGTTGACATTTAACTTCAGATCTGAAGGACCCAGCATTTTGACTTCAGCCAAGGACTCTCTGGGCTTCCCCTTTGCAAAAAGGAGATAGCAGTACCAGCCTCATGGCTGTTGCGAAGATAAAAAAAAAGCCTACGGAAAGAAAAAATCTCCGGGCAGTGCCTGATAAGGCCAGGATTGCCGGTTGCCATGACTACTGTCTTCCCTGACTTGGCTCCCCAATTCCGAGCTCCTTAACCGAACCGGGAGGCTGTCTCTCGGTCCTCTATCCTGTAGGGGGCACACAGTAGGCTCCCGGGGAATGTCCTGACTTGGCTCCCCAATTCCGAGCTCCTTAACCGAGCCGGGAGGCTGTCTCTCGGTCCTCTATCCTGTAGGGGGCACACAGTAGGCTCCCGGGGAATGTGGAAGGGGCAGGTATGGGCTCAGGTAGAACCTGAAACTCGGGCTGTTGGGGAGGGGCCCTGGGAGTGGGACTTCTGGAGCAGAGGCAAGGCTGGCTTAGGTGAACTTTACCCCACTCCCCTCTGCCCCCCAGGAGGCCTCGCTCCGCTTCACTCTGCCAGGCTCCGGCCCGGAGGGGCCCACGAAGCAGGAGAACTTTGTCCTGGGAAGCTGTGGGTGAGCCTGGGCTGGGCGGAGTTGGGGGGCGCAGGCTCTTCGGGAGTGGGGATCCCTTCGGGTACCCTCTAGGACAGGTGGCATTGCCTTGGCCCTGCCCTGCAGACTGACTTCAGCTCCAGCGCCCAGAGGGTGTGCAGTGGGACAGGCTGGACCATCCCGTGACAGCCAGGGGCAGCCCGTTGGGAGGGTTGGGTGGTGTGCAGGGGCAGCTGTGGACAGTGCTCTGACCCCCGCGTGTTGTAGCACAGACCAGGTGAAGGGTGTGCTGACTCTGCAAGGAGACGCACTGAGCCAGGCGGTGAGTCCCCTGGCCCCTCTCCCCTTCCCCTGTTGCAGCAGCCAGTGAGAAAGAGGGCCAGGGCTCGGGGGCAGCCCCTGCTTAGCTCTGCTCTGCCACCGGCTAGCTGTGTGACTCTGGGCAAGATCCTTGACCTCTCTGGGCCTCGATTTTCTTGTTTGTAAAATGACAACAACCCCCTAGCCTGCTTCTGAGATCAGTGTGCGACTGCAGTGAGAGATATAGCAAGCAGGGGAGTGGGAATGCTTTGCACACAGCCCTCCCTGTCCTCTGGGCCCCAGGAAGCTGAGCATTGCCAGGAGGCTGGGCATTGCCAGGATGAGGCTGGTCCCAGACCAACATCTCAGTCTGTGGCCAGTACTAAGGCCTGGGGGTAGATCCCTCTCCTCCTCAAGCCGGCACTCCATCCCTTAGCCCATCCCTTAGCGCCTATCAATGCTCCCCATCTGCCCATGACCACACCCCTCCTCCTGACCAAGACCGCCTTCCCCTTTCTCAGCTCTTTTCCCTTTCTTTTCTTTGTGGTTCCTCTTGGGCCTGAGTTCCTGTTTCTTACGCCCTGCTTGCCCCCCCTGAAAATGGCCATGTTCTTTCCCCCTCTGCCCCACGGAATGGCTGTGTCCTAAGCCGCCACCACACACACACACACAGCCCCTCAGCCCCCAACCCCCTCCCAACCCGTTTCTGCCCCCGGCTCAAGGGCTCAGAGTGGCCGAAAGCAGGAGGGCATCCTTCTGCCCAGCTTAGCCCACCTTGCCTGTCAGGACGTGAACCTCAAAATACCCAGGAACAACCAGCTGCTGCACTTCGCCTTCCGGGAGGACAAACAGTGGAAGCTGCAGCAGGTAACTGGGCCCTTCCCCAACCTTTGCTTAGGGCACAAGGGCAGGCATGGGCAGGCCCTTATGACGCTGAGGCCTCCAGGACTGGCCGCTGCGGGGCCTCGAGGCTGCAACAGGCTTAGAAAGGTGTTTCCTAGCAGCGCAGCCGGGGTGGGCAGTGCCTGATCTCCTAGCTTGTCCTATCTGTAGGCCTGTGGTTCTTGGGGACCCCAAGTCCATGCTTCCTAACAGCTCCTCTGTGATTGGGCCTGGCATGCGCCCCCTCTCTCTCCCCTCTCACTGGCCCCCAGCTGTTTCCACTTAAGGGCCTGGGCTTAGGCTTATCCCTCTGCCTAGAGTCCACTCCCCCAGCTCTTTCTCTGTTACCCTTTGTGCTCCATGGGAAAGTGAGCTACATGGGGCCAGGGACCAAACCTGCCTCACCCCACTGGCCAGGGCCTGATCTGCAGGCAGCATCCACCCCACCCTGCTAGGAAGACAGGCCCTTGGGGTGAGGGTCCCTAGGCTGGGCCGCCAGAGACCAGGGGTGTTCTGAAGCTGGCACCTCTCTTGCCGAAACCCAGCCCTCTGACCGCTCAGTGGGCCCTGCTTTTAGATCCAAGACGCCAGGAACCATGTGAGTCAAGCCATTTATCTCCTTGCCAACCGGGACGAGAGCTACCAGTTCAGGACGGGAGCAGAGGTCCTCAAGGTGGGAGAGCCAGGCTCCCTGACCACTGACGGGGCCCCTGGAGAACTCTGCCCCCACCCTTCAGGTGGAGCTGAGAGTTGACCCTTCACCTCTCAGTGTACAGACGTCTTTCTGGCTAGTTGAATGGCTCAGAGTCCAGGCCCCAGAAACATGTGGCTTCCCATCCCAGGGCCTGCACTATGAGCTGGGTCACTTCAAAGCCCTAACTCAGCCATTCTGTGCTTCAGTAGCCTTACCTGTAAAAGGTGGGGACAAACTGTCATGAGTGCCACCGTGACAGCACCGGTGACATGGCCTCTGGGCGCTGCAGGTATTAGTACCAGCCACAGAAAGCCTCCGTGATTAGCAAAGCAAACTTAAGTGGTGTGAGGGGACAAGATGGGGCCCAGTGGAAGCTGCAGCAGGTAACTGGGCCCTTCCCCAACCTTTGCTTAGGGCACAAGGGCAGGCATGGGCAGGCCCTTATGACGCTGAGGCCTCCAGGACTGGCCGCTGCGGGGCCTCGAGGCTGCAACAGGCTTAGAAAGGTGTTTCCTAGCAGCGCAGCCGGGGTGGGCAGTGCCTGATCTCCTAGCTTGTCCTATCTGTAGGCCTGTGGTTCTTGGGGACCCCAAGTCCATGCTTCCTAACAGCTCCTCTGTGATTGGGCCTGGCATGCGCCCCCTCTCTCTCCCCTCTCACTGGCCCCCAGCTGTTTCCACTTAAGGGCCTGGGCTTAGGCTTATCCCTCTGCCTAGAGTCCACTCCCCCAGCTCTTTCTCTGTTACCCTTTGTGCTCCATGGGAAAGTGAGCTACATGGGGCCAGGGACCAAACCTGCCTCACCCCACTGGCCAGGGCCTGATCTGCAGGCAGCATCCACCCCACCCTGCTAGGAAGACAGGCCCTTGGGGTGAGGGTCCCTAGGCTGGGCCGCCAGAGACCAGGGGTGTTCTGAAGCTGGCACCTCTCTTGCCGAAACCCAGCCCTCTGACCGCTCAGTGGGCCCTGCTTTTAGATCCAAGACGCCAGGAACCATGTGAGTCAAGCCATTTATCTCCTTGCCAACCGGGACGAGAGCTACCAGTTCAGGACGGGAGCAGAGGTCCTCAAGGTGGGAGAGCCAGGCTCCCTGACCACTGACGGGGCCCCTGGAGAACTCTGCCCCCACCCTTCAGGTGGAGCTGAGAGTTGACCCTTCACCTCTCAGTGTACAGACGTCTTTCTGGCTAGTTGAATGGCTCAGAGTCCAGGCCCCAGAAACATGTGGCTTCCCATCCCAGGGCCTGCACTATGAGCTGGGTCACTTCAAAGCCCTAACTCAGCCATTCTGTGCTTCAGTAGCCTTACCTGTAAAAGGTGGGGACAAACTGTCATGAGTGCCACCGTGACAGCACCGGTGACATGGCCTCTGGGCGCTGCAGGTATTAGTACCAGCCACAGAAAGCCTCCGTGATTAGCAAAGCAAACTTAAGTGGTGTGAGGGGACAAGATGAGCCCAGATGCCCAGAGTTTCCGCTTTAGCTCTGCCCCTGACTTGCTGTGTGTTCTCGAGTGATTCACCTGCCATCTCTGAGCCTTGTATAAAAGCAAAACCAGATGGACTGTGGTCCCTCTCAGAACTGTGAGCACCCCATGGGGTGTCATGTGCAGACCCCATGCCTCCACCCGTTCATTCTGCCTTTCCCGCGAGCCAGGTAGCCCCCGTGCCCACGGCAGCAGCTGGGTGGAGAGCCAGAGGCGGTGGGCGCTGGGGCTCTGAGAGCTTTGCTTCTGGGCAGAGGGAACAGGTGAGTCCCAGATGGTCCCGCCGTTCCCCACCTGTGTGGCCTTAGCCCTTTGGAGGCTTGGTTGCCTTCCTCGCCGGTGGAAAGGGAGCTGCTCTGCATCCTTAAGACCTCCACTCAGTTGTCCCGGTGCCTCCTCGAAGAAACCCTCCCTGACTGCTTATGCCTAAGCTGAGTTAGGGTCCCTTCTAAGCTCCTTCATTGCGTGAACCCTCACCCGCAAAGCGCTCGTGCTCCTGGGACTGACCTCCAGACTCCACCCCCCACTGGACCAGCACCTTCTAGACAGGTGGCCAGCAGCACAGATGTCAGGGCCCGAGTCTGTGACCCCCAGGAAGGGATCTTGGAGCTATTGTAACTTTGTTGCTCCTGATGTGGGGCCAGGGAAGTAGAGGGGAGGGAATTGGCATCAGGACCAGGTCCTGCTGCCCCGGCAGCAGCTGTGACCAGCTCCCTTCCCCAAGCTGATGGACGCCGTGATGCTGCAGCTGACCAGAGCCCGAAACCGGCTCACCACTCCGGCCACCCTCACTCTGCCTGAGATTGCTGCCAGCGGCCTCACGGTCAGTGCTTTGGACCCACCCCAGCTCCAAGAGAGATGGAAGGAACCGGGGGCGGGGGTGGCCTATAAGCCCCAAACTGTTGACAAGTTTTCTACCTGCAGTTTTCTGAGATGGGGTCTTTGGCTTCCATGACTGCGTCCCCCAGATATAGCCTCCCCTCAAGTCTGGGTCAGTAGCTTCCAAGCCCAGTGGTGAAGGAAGCTCCCTGGGGCACCTGGGAAGAATCAGGATGCCTCAGTCCACGGGGTGGGAACTGAGATTCTTCCGTGGTTGGAGGGGTGGGAGATGTACCTGCCCAGCCGTCATCCCCTGGCTGCCTGGCCCTCCCCACAACAGCGGATGTTCGCCCCCACCCTGCCTTCTGACCTCCTGGTCAACGTCTACATCAACCTCAACAAGCTCTGCCTGACTGTGTACCAGCTGCATGCCCTGCAACCCAATTCCACCAAGGTGAGCCCCCTACCCAGCCCACCCCAGCCTGCGCTGCAGCCCCAGGCCTGACCCCGTCCAATGCTTTCCTTTCTAGAACTTCCGCCCAGCTGGAGGCGCCGTGCTCCACAGTCCTGGGGCCATGTTGTAAGTATGCTAACCTGAGAGGGGTCCCTGGAGCACCCCCACCGCTCTTACCCTCAGGGGACGGGGTCCTGGCTGGCCTCAGGGCCCCTCTCACCTCCCCACAGTGAGTGGGGTGCGCAGCGTCTGGAGGTGAGCCACGTCCACAAGGTGGAATGCGTGATCCCTTGGCTCAATGACGCCCTGGTCTTCTTCACCGTCTCCCTGCAGCTCTGCCAGCAGCTCAAGGATAAGGTGGGGACATGCTGGGTGGCTCAGGGCCCGACCGACCTCACCCAGACGAGACCAGCCAGTCCCTGGGCCATTCAGTCCCTTCTTCTGGGGTGGGGGTACGGATGCTGAGGGCTCCCTGTGTACCTCCAGAGCACCCTCTGATCTTAAGATCTGTTGTACCCTTCACATACACCAGACAAGGGAACTGTGGTGGTGTTCAGCCTCTTCTGGCCTGTTAGCCCTAGGGTGCAGACAGAGGGTGAAGCCAGGGCCAGACCCCTGACCCCACCCCTCACCACATCTCCCATCTCCTTCCCTCCCCAGATCTCCGTGTTCTCCAGCTACTGGAACTACAGACCTTTCTGAACAGAGCGCCCAAGAGCCTGTCCCCCTGGGAATGGAACCCAGGCCATTCCTTTCTCCCTATACCAACCCCACACCAAGTGCCGGCCAGAGCTGGGCACTGCGGGCTTTCTTTCCCTCTTCACCCCACCCTGCCTGTCACCCCCGCCTTGGTGGGATGGAACTCTGGATCCGCTGAGAGGAAAGGACACCAGCAGGGTCTTTGTTTTGGATGGGAGAGGTCTGAGGGCCCAAGGTGGCCAGCCTCTCGGCAGAGCAGGAGCCTTTGAATTCGGGCTGGGGCCAGACTTTCCTTCCTTCCCTCTTCATCTTTTGTTGAGTCACCTCAGGAGGGAAAGGGGCAGCCATGTGCTCATGCCTCCTGCTTGAGCCTGAGGGGTGGGCTCCGAGAGAAGGAGGACAGAAGCTCCCTGCCACGAGCTGTAGTGCCCTTGACTGCGTTTGCTTGGCTACCCTGGCGGGGCCTCCAAGAAATAAAGATCAATCCAACTTTGTCTGGAGCCCTTCTCTCTATCTGTCTGGGTGGGGACCCGACCAAGCATTCTGATACTCAGAAGCTGAACCGAGTACCCAGTGACTGAGTACTGAGTACCTGGCCTTCCAGGTATGGAGGAGCTGAGTGGGATGATGAACGGGCAGCAGCTGGGTGGCTGCAGCTCATCACCTAAAGTCTCCTGGGGATGGTCATGCCAGCTAAAAGCTGAGGGAACCCAGGGGCTTCTCTTATTTTTATTTATTTATTTGGCTGTGCTAGATCTTTGTTGTAGCACATGGGATCTTCAGTTGCGGCATGTGGGATCTAGTTCCCTGAGCAGGAATCAAACCCCAGCCCCCTGCATTGGGAGCACAGAGTCTTAACCCCTGGACCACCAGGGAAGTCCCCCCCAGGGGGCTTCTTGATGAAGCAGAAAGGCCTGCACTGCCCACTCTGACGGGAAACGCTCCAGACTCAGGCTTTGGCTGAACAAGACTTTGTTATTACTGCCCTATAGGGCAGAGGCAGGGAGGCAGGGACTGTCCACGTTAAGGTTCCAGGTGAAGTTATCCAATCCCCGGGGCAGGGAGGTGGTTCCTACAAGAGAGGCACAGGGGAGCCAGTGGCTTCGCTCCTCGACCCCTGCCCAACCTCCCGCAGCTCCCTGCTGCCCCAGTGCCCATCCAGCCCCAGGGCTCGGGCTTACCTTCCAGGACCTGGAGGAGCGGCTTTCTCAGCAGGGCACGCAGCTGCAGGGGAGGCAGCTGCCCGGACAGCCAGGAACGCAGCTACCACCAGAGCAGGGAACACAGCTGTTGAAGCAGCCAGGCATGCAGCCGAAAGAGCACCGGATGCCCCACAGCACCAGGATCACCACGACCACTGTGGCAGGACAGGTGTCCCCATGAGACCTCAGCCTGGGAGGCCAACGGGGGCCAGAGGCTGAACCACACTCACCGAGGACAGTGCCCGAAAGGATGGTCCAGTTAGAACCGAAGAGCAGACTGATCCATTCCATTTTGGCTGGAAGGTCCTGGGCGCCACCTGCTCCAGGCCCCCCACCAGAGAGCCCCTAAGCATCCTGGGCTTCTCTAGGGCTGCCACAGGCCAGCCCTAGTGCTGGCCCCCTATGCCATCCCCTGGACCCCTGCCCCTACCCTGCCTCTCTTCTGCTCCTCTCCTGACCCCAGCCTAGGCAGCACCCTCCGCTCCATCTCCCCTGAAGCAGCCCTTCTCCCAGATTCCTACCTGCCTTGGAACTGCCCCAGCCAGGTGGCTCCCGGGTCCTGGGAACACAGACTGCCTCCTGCTTCCAGGTGCACACCATCTAGGCCTTGGCAACCAGCCCCACCTCCCACCACTCCCCCAGGGCCCCACCCCATGCTGGGGCGGTGGGAAGCTCAAGCGGTGCTGGGGCCTTTGCCCTGCACCTGTGCTTTGCTGCCACTCAGCCTCAGGCAGGAGGTCACAGGCCTGTTGACCTCTTTACTTGGAGTCTCTTTTTCTCAAAAGACGAGATCAGCAATGTGGAACAAACTGGCCCTTGGCCCCTGTTGACTTCACAGATGAAGAAGAGACAGGAAAAAAGATGGTGGAGAAATGGAGGGAGGTAAAGAAGAAAAGAGGAGGGTAGGGGGAGGGAGAAGCCATTTCCTGTCCATTCCCCTCGCTTGGGCAGCAGTCTTAAGCCTGGCGCCACAGCTGTAGCCATCCATCTCTGTTCTGATCCTTACGATGACCCCGCGAGATGATGGTTATGGTCACTCAGACGAACTATCTCCCCAGTACTTGGGGCCTGGGGCCCCTGACACAGCACCTGGAGGCAGCTTGCATTCCCTGCTCCCCCAGAGCAGGGGCCGTGCCTGCTTAGCAGTAGAGTCTAGCTGTAAACCAGGTGGACGCGGCTTCTTACAATCTTGCTGGGAAAACATGTTGACTAGCGTTGTGCTCTCTGCCTGACCCTGTGTAGACACACCTTTGTTTAATTGCGTGGCAGGACCCCTCCCAGCCTGGGAGGCCAACGGGGGCCAGAGGCTGAACCACACTCACCGAGGACAGTGCCCGAAAGGATGGTCCAGTTAGAACCGAAGAGCAGACTGATCCATTCCATTTTGGCTGGAAGGTCCTGGGCGCCACCTGCTCCAGGCCCCCCACCAGAGAGCCCCTAAGCATCCTGGGCTTCTCTAGGGCTGCCACAGGCCAGCCCTAGTGCTGGCCCCCTATGCCATCCCCTGGACCCCTGCCCCTACCCTGCCTCTCTTCTGCTCCTCTCCTGACCCCAGCCTAGGCAGCACCCTCCGCTCCATCTCCCCTGAAGCAGCCCTTCTCCCAGATTCCTACCTGCCTTGGAACTGCCCCAGCCAGGTGGCTCCCGGGTCCTGGGAACACAGACTGCCTCCTGCTTCCAGGTGCACACCATCTAGGCCTTGGCAACCAGCCCCACCTCCCACCACTCCCCCAGGGCCCCACCCCATGCTGGGGCGGTGGGAAGCTCAAGCGGTGCTGGGGCCTTTGCCCTGCACCTGTGCTTTGCTGCCACTCAGCCTCAGGCAGGAGGTCACAGGCCTGTTGACCTCTTTACTTGGAGTCTCTTTTTCTCAAAAGACGAGATCAGCAATGTGGAACAAACTGGCCCTTGGCCCCTGTTGACTTCACAGATGAAGAAGAGACAGGAAAAAAGATGGTGGAGAAATGGAGGGAGGTAAAGAAGAAAAGAGGAGGGTAGGGGGAGGGAGAAGCCATTTCCTGTCCATTCCCCTCGCTTGGGCAGCAGTCTTAAGCCTGGCGCCACAGCTGTAGCCATCCATCTCTGTTCTGATCCTTACGATGACCCCGCGAGATGATGGTTATGGTCACTCAGACGAACTATCTCCCCAGTACTTGGGGCCTGGGGCCCCTGACACAGCACCTGGAGGCAGCTTGCATTCCCTGCTCCCCCAGAGCAGGGGCCGTGCCTGCTTAGCAGTAGAGTCTAGCTGTAAACCAGGTGGACGCGGCTTCTTACAATCTTGCTGGGAAAACATGTTGACTAGCGTTGTGCTCTCTGCCTGACCCTGTGTAGACACACCTTTGTTTAATTGCATTTCGTAGATGGTGTGTTTTTGACAGATTGAAGGTTTATGGCATCCTGGGCTGAGCGAGTCTTGGTACCAATTTTCAGCGGCATTTGGAGACTTTTTCATTGCTGTTATATCCGTTAGGGCGATCTGTGACTGGTGGTCTTCGCTGTTATTGTGATTATTTGGGTATATTTTAGTTAAGGTTTGTATACTTTTTATATAGACAGTGCTGTTGCACACTTAACAGACCACAGAATAGTGTAGACAGCTTTTGTGTGCACTGAGGAACTGAAGAAATCCGTGAAACTAACTTTATTGCAGTATTTGCTTTATCCTAGTAGTCAGGACCTGAGAGGTGTGCCTGTCTGTATATTACCCAGTTTATTCCTCATGGGAGTCCTCAAGTGGGCGTTATTGCTATTCCCATTTTACAGATGTGTACACTGGGGCCTTGGGAAGTTTCACCCGTGAGCTCAGGTCACACATGTAATGTGTTCATTTTCCGTTGTTGCTGTACCACAAACTTAGTCGCTTAAAACAATGTAGGCTTATCTTCTTACAGTTCTGGAGGGCAGCAAGGGACTTCCCTGGAGGTCCAGTAGGTTCGGACTCAGCACTTCCACTGCCAGGTCCTAGGTTCAATTCCCAGTCGGGGAACTAAGATCCTGCAAGTCAAGCAGCATGGCCAAAAAATAAATGTTTTTAAAAACATAAAAAAGGAGGGCAGCTTGAGTCAGCTGTAGGCTGGACCCAGAGCTGCCAGGAATTATAATCTCTATGTTGTTCAGTTGCTAAATTGTGTCCGATTCTTTGCAACCCCGTGGACTGCAGCATGCCAGCCTTCCCTGTCCTTCACAGTGTCCCGGAGTTTGTGCAAACTCATGTCCATCGAGTCAGTGATATGTCGGTCGATGAGATATGTACCAGGAATCTCAACGCTCCTGTGAACAAGAGAAGAGGCCATCAGGTGAGCACGTGGACACAGATCTCAGCCTTGCCACTTTCTCACTGTGTAACCTCGAACCACTCTCTGGATTCTTACTGCAAACTGAAAAACACCCGGCCTGCCAATGTCGAAGACACAGGTCCAGTTCCTGAGTTGGGAAGGTCCCCTGGAGGATCGCATGGCAACCCACTCCAGTATTCTTGCCTGGAGAATCCCATGGACAGAGGAGCCCGGAGGACTGCAGTCCACAGGGTGGCAAAGAGTCGGACACGACTGAAGCGACTTAACGCGCACGCAGGCAGGGTTTGCCCCTGCGATGGTCACTAACAGGTTCACGTCCTAAGGCTCCTAGAACAGTGCCATGCACGGACACGACAGAGCACACTGACAGTTTGACACTGACAGTGAACGGGCCAGAGGAAGCACACGCACAGAGGCTGAGCCTTCTGTTATGCTTTCTGGTCATGGATTTCCTTCCCCGACAGACTGGTTTCAGGGCATGAACTTGGAAGCCAGTGAGACTGGCTGCAGTCCAGCCCTGCCTCTTACCAGCTCAGTGACCTTGAGCAAGGGCGCCCCTCTATAGCACTAGGCTGGTGTCACTGTGAGAGTTGCAGGGTGGTGACCTGAAAGGGTCAGGCGTATCAACTACAATTAGCGTTTACCAGTTCCACTGCCAATGACTGAACAAGGGCATTGGCCCTCTGCCTCTGTGGAGATTGACACCCCCGTGCTGACAGCTGGTGGCCTTCAACACCCCCTGAGGCAGTTCAGGGTGGAATGAGGCGCTCTGTGCTCCAGGGAATCTGGTGGGGCAGGTCTTTAGACAGGTGGATATTTTTAGGAACAGATTTATTATCTCAATCCTTGCATCTCATATTTAGAAAAGCACTAAATCCCTTCATGGTGACATCAGATCCTTGTGACTAACTGAAAACCTTTTGTTTATTGGTATTAAGCTCCCCCTTCCTCAAAATCTTATATATTGATCTCCCTCCTGCTACCTCTGTGGAGCGGTCTCCCAGTGCTATCTGAGGTGCTGTCTTCCGGGCTGCAGTCCTAATTGTGCCCAAAATAAAACTCAACCTACGCCAAAATTAAAAAAAAACTCTCAGTTGTTGAAGAGGCCATCAGGTGAGCACGTGGACACAGATCTCAGCCTTGCCACTTTCTCACTGTGTAACCTCGAACCACTCTCTGGATTCTTACTGCAAACTGAAAAACACCCGGCCTGCCAATGTCGAAGACACAGGTCCAGTTCCTGAGTTGGGAAGGTCCCCTGGAGGATCGCATGGCAACCCACTCCAGTATTCTTGCCTGGAGAATCCCATGGACAGAGGAGCCCGGAGGACTGCAGTCCACAGGGTGGCAAAGAGTCGGACACGACTGAAGCGACTTAACGCGCACGCAGGCAGGGTTTGCCCCTGCGATGGTCACTAACAGGTTCACGTCCTAAGGCTCCTAGAACAGTGCCATGCACGGACACGACAGAGCACACTGACAGTTTGACACTGACAGTGAACGGGCCAGAGGAAGCACACGCACAGAGGCTGAGCCTTCTGTTATGCTTTCTGGTCATGGATTTCCTTCCCCGACAGACTGGTTTCAGGGCATGAACTTGGAAGCCAGTGAGACTGGCTGCAGTCCAGCCCTGCCTCTTACCAGCTCAGTGACCTTGAGCAAGGGCGCCCCTCTATAGCACTAGGCTGGTGTCACTGTGAGAGTTGCAGGGTGGTGACCTGAAAGGGTCAGGCGTATCAACTACAATTAGCGTTTACCAGTTCCACTGCCAATGACTGAACAAGGGCATTGGCCCTCTGCCTCTGTGGAGATTGACACCCCCGTGCTGACAGCTGGTGGCCTTCAACACCCCCTGAGGCAGTTCAGGGTGGAATGAGGCGCTCTGTGCTCCAGGGAATCTGGTGGGGCAGGTCTTTAGACAGGTGGATATTTTTAGGAACAGATTTATTATCTCAATCCTTGCATCTCATATTTAGAAAAGCACTAAATCCCTTCATGGTGACATCAGATCCTTGTGACTAACTGAAAACCTTTTGTTTATTGGTATTAAGCTCCCCCTTCCTCAAAATCTTATATATTGATCTCCCTCCTGCTACCTCTGTGGAGCGGTCTCCCAGTGCTATCTGAGGTGCTGTCTTCCGGGCTGCAGTCCTAATTGTGCCCAAAATAAAACTCAACCTACGCCAAAATTAAAAAAAAAACCTCAACCCACAACTCTCAAGTTGTTCATGTTTTTTCGTCGACAGGAGGAATGGCTTACTTGTCCCTGTCCTCAGCCCCCCGATGCAGAGGAGCTCAGATTCTTCAGTTAACTGTCACCCCGTCCCCTCCCCCTAACCACACACACCAGGGTCTGCCAAGACAGGGCAGCCCCTCAAGACTCCCGCAGGGACCCGAGGCCACCAGGTGCCACATGAGGCTGCCTCTCTCTCCCTCTCTGTCCCCCGCAGGTCCAGCTCTTGGGTTTTGCCTGGCCGGCCACGCTCTGCTGCAGGAGCCTTTCTGGGCTGGGTTAGGTAGGGGTAGATCCCTGGGGCTGGTGCATCTCAAAAAGGTGGTTCTGTCTCCCTTGAGAGGCACTTCCCCCAGGCACCCCTTGTAAAACCCTGTGGAGGCGACATAGGTCAGGGGACATGAAGTTTGAGAGTGCCTGGGAGCAGGTCTCAGGGGTCAGGGTTCAAAGATGAGAGTTTGAGTTGTCTCCCTCTGCAGCCCTAGTGACCTCTTCCCCCCTACCGCCTCCACCCAGATGACAGGCATCGCTGTTCCTTGGCCCCATGGACCCCTTGAGGCAGTCCCCCTCGCCCAGCTCGTCACCAGCCTCCAGCCAGAGGACCCCACCCCATGAGATGTTTGGTTACGTGGGCATCGAGGCGGTGCTGGAGCAACTGAAGATCAAGGCCATGAAGATGGGTTTTGAGTTCAACATCATGGTGGTGGGTGAGTGCGGGATCAGGGCTCACGGGAGGACCAAGCGACCAACACCACCCCTTGGGCCTGGATGTGTCGGCCTCTCAGAGCCTCAGCCTCCCCATCTGTAAAGTGGGTGTGACAGTTGTAGTCACAAGAGTCTTGTAGGCAGAGAAGTCATGAAAAGACAGAAATCACCCAAGAAACCCCAGCCAAACCCAAACAGAGAAAGGGGAGGCTGTGAGTGACAGGAAGTGGGGACACCCGGACTTAGACCCTGGTCCCAGGCCTTAATGCCCCACAGTGTGTGACCTGGGTCCTTGACCCCTCTCTGCCTCAGTTTCCTTATGGGAACCCCATGCACAGTGCCTGGCAATTAAGAGGTTCCCCATGGGTCAGCTTATCTGGAATTGCATTTTTTTATACATGCAATATATACTGCAGGGTCCAGTAGTTAAGACTCCACACTCCCAATGCAGGGGGCCCGGGTTCCATTGCAGGTCGGGGAACCAAGATCCTGTATGCCGCATGACGCAGCCAAAAAAAAAATCAGTAAGAATAAAAAGATACCAATTGAAAAGAAACAACTACACTTCTCACAGAATAAACGGAATACAATGGAACATAAAATGTCAGATGTGTAGCACCAAGCGTATTATTCTACGGTGGGATATACAATTCAGTTCAGTCGCTCAGTCGTGTCTGACTCTTTGTGACCCCGTAGACTGCAGCACGCCTGGCTCCTATGTCCTTCACCATCTCCCAGAGTTGGCTCAAACTCATGTCCATTGATTCAGTGATGCCATCCAACTGTCTCATCCTCTGTCGCCCTCGTCTCCTCCTGCCCTCAGTCTTTCCCACCATCAGGGTCTTTTCCAATGAGTCAGCTCTTCTCATCACACGGGCAGAGTATTGGTGTTTCAGCTTCAGCATCAGTTCTTCCAGTCAATATTCGGGGAATATTCAGCATGGGGAAAGCACACCAAATGAAGTCAGAGAGGAAAGAGTACATGGCGTGTGATTCCATGTAGAAGTAGAGGCGAGCAGGGCTGCTCCCTGCTGATAAAGTTGGGAGAGTGGCTGGCCCTGAGATTGTGTTAACAGATGAGACAGGCATGGTCTTGGGTGGAGCTGTGTGTTCTGTCTGTTAATCTGGTGGTGCATATATGGGTTGTTTCATTGGTAAAGATGCACTGACCTGCCCATCAACAGATGAATGGATGAACACATATAGTCTATCCAACTAGTGGAATATTAGTCAGCTGTGATAAAGTGTGACGTTCTGGTATGTGCTACAGTATGGTTGAGCCTTTGAAAACACTAGGCTGGATGTGAGCAGCCAAACACAAAAGGACAAATATTTGCATGGTTCCATTTATATGAAGCACTCAGGGAATTCCCTGGAGGTCCTGTGGTCCTGACTCAGCAGTTTCAGTGACTAGGGTCCAGGTCCAAGCCCTGGTTGGGAAAATAAGATCCCGCAAACTGCACGCCTTGTGGCCAAAAGAAGAAGGAAAAAGAAAAAATGTACATGATAGGCAAATCCATAGATACAAAGCAAGGTTAATGACTGGGGGAAGGGGGAGTGAAGAATGTGTGCCTAAGGGAAGTAGAGTTTCTTGCTGGGTTGATGACAATGTTTTGGTAGCTAGAGATGGTATTCTCACGATATTGTGAATACGCCCAATGCCACTGATTGTACACTTTCAGTGGTTAATGTTAATTTTTTTATATGAGCCAAATAATTTTATTTATCTTTTATATAATAAAATATATTATATTATATTTTATAAAAATTTTGTATTTTATTTCTGCATCCATAAAAAAATGGGGAAGGCATTGAGCTGGAGATTTACGATCACATCTGCTTAACTGGATTTAGATTTTACTTAAAAAAAACAGTTGACTACCTAAAACAATTTAAGAGTTGGGGAAACATGCCTAGTGCCTTTACCATTGCTGCTGCCGTGTGGTTCCCTGCAGGCCAGAGCGGGCTGGGCAAGTCCACCATGGTGAACACGCTCTTCAAGTCCAAGATGTGGAAGTCCACCCTGCCGGGTCTGGGGGTGCCCACACCCCAGACGTTGCAGCTGCAGTCTGTGACCCACGGTGAGTGAGCCCCCGTAGCTCCACCCCCTCCCCGCCCAACCAGGGCCACTCTCTGCCCTTCCACTCTCCCCCGCAGTCATCGAGGAGAACGGCGTGAAGCTTAAGCTGACGGTGACCGACACACCTGGCTTTGGGGACCAGATCAACAATGACAAGTGGTGGGTTCTTGGAGGAGGGTGGGAGGGCTGATCCCCGGCTGCCCCGGCCCCCGCCTCTGCAGTCTCTAGGAAACATCTGTTCTGGAGTCACCCGGATATGACATCATTTCTTCTTTTCTTTTTTTTGGCTGCACCAGGTCTTAGTTGAGGCATGTGGAATCTAGTTCTCTGACCAGGGATCAAGCCCGAAATTCCCCTGCATCCAGGGAAGTCCCTGGGTGTGGCATCTTTGAGGCTCAGTTTATTTGCCCATATAATGCAGGTGTGAACTCTACCCCCGCCCCTCGAGATCACAGAGAGTAAAGTATGTAGAGGTCTTAGCTTGCTGCCTGGAAGCACTCGATAAAGGCTCTGGTATGGCAGGGGTATAGAAGCCTGTACTCCAGAGTCAGGACCCCTGGGCTAGACCACTTCCTGACTGCACAACCTGAGCCTGACCACAGATGCTCTCTGAGCCTTGGGCTTCCTTTTGTAACTTGGGGATGACTTCACCCCCTTTCCAGAGTTGTTCTCAGCTCTCGAGGCGATGAGACACACACACACACACAATCAGGACTGCCTGCACGACTCGTGGGACCCAGTGCAATGAAAATGTGGGTTCTTATTTGAAAATTACTAAGAATTATAAGACCACGCCTGCAGAGCATTCATGGGAAGGCATAGAGCTGGAGATTTACGATCACATCTGCTTAACTGGATTTAGATTTTACTTAAAAAAAACAGTTGACTACCTAAAACAATTTAAGAGTTGGGGAAACATGCCTAGTGCCTTTACCATTGCTGCTGCCGTGTGGTTCCCTGCAGGCCAGAGCGGGCTGGGCAAGTCCACCATGGTGAACACGCTCTTCAAGTCCAAGATGTGGAAGTCCACCCTGCCGGGTCTGGGGGTGCCCACACCCCAGACGTTGCAGCTGCAGTCTGTGACCCACGGTGAGTGAGCCCCCGTAGCTCCACCCCCTCCCCGCCCAACCAGGGCCACTCTCTGCCCTTCCACTCTCCCCCGCAGTCATCGAGGAGAACGGCGTGAAGCTTAAGCTGACGGTGACCGACACACCTGGCTTTGGGGACCAGATCAACAATGACAAGTGGTGGGTTCTTGGAGGAGGGTGGGAGGGCTGATCCCCGGCTGCCCCGGCCCCCGCCTCTGCAGTCTCTAGGAAACATCTGTTCTGGAGTCACCCGGATATGACATCATTTCTTCTTTTCTTTTTTTTGGCTGCACCAGGTCTTAGTTGAGGCATGTGGAATCTAGTTCTCTGACCAGGGATCAAGCCCGAAATTCCCCTGCATCCAGGGAAGTCCCTGGGTGTGGCATCTTTGAGGCTCAGTTTATTTGCCCATATAATGCAGGTGTGAACTCTACCCCCGCCCCTCGAGATCACAGAGAGTAAAGTATGTAGAGGTCTTAGCTTGCTGCCTGGAAGCACTCGATAAAGGCTCTGGTATGGCAGGGGTATAGAAGCCTGTACTCCAGAGTCAGGACCCCTGGGCTAGACCACTTCCTGACTGCACAACCTGAGCCTGACCACAGATGCTCTCTGAGCCTTGGGCTTCCTTTTGTAACTTGGGGATGACTTCACCCCCTTTCCAGAGTTGTTCTCAGCTCTCGAGGCGATGAGACACACACACACACACAATCAGGACTGCCTGCACGACTCGTGGGACCCAGTGCAATGAAAATGTGGGTTCTTATTTGAAAATTACTAAGAATTATAAGACCACGCCTGCAGAGCATTCAGCCCCCTGTGGGCCCTGCAGGTCTGGAGCCCAGTGTTGGCTCCATCCACGCTTCTGTGAAGCCAGCCCTGCATACAGCACCTCACCCAGCATTTAGTATGTACAAACTCTTCTCTAGACACAGGCATAGAGCAAAAAGCAGAACTGATGTACATCTTTGTCTTCGTGGAATGTGCACTGTTGTAGTAGGCGCTGTGAGACAGACAATGAATAGAAGTAATCAGTTGTGTGGAGGTGACTCTGAACTCTGCCACAGACACAGGACCTTCTGGGAGCAAAAGAGGGATGGAGCTGTAGTGGAGGTGGGGCAATTTTAAGCACAGTGATCAAGGAGGACCTCATGGAGAAGGTGACATTTGGGGAAAGACTTCCAGGAGATGAGAGAATGAGCCGTGCACACCTGCAGGGGAAGGGTGCTGAAGGCAGAGAGCGGCATGTGCAAAGGCCCTGGGGTGGGGTGGCTGCCAGGGGTAGGGGGTAAGGGAAGAGGAGGACTCAGCAGTGGGATGGGTAGGGCCTTGTAAGATGATCTGAGGACTTTTGATCTTTGTCTGCTGGAGGTTGAGCAGAAAGAGGGTCTTTTTAGAGTCTGTTGACAATAGCCCTGTGTGGAGGGAAGGGACCTGTACGACAATGGGCGAGAATGGCTGGTGATTTGTGCCAGGCTGTGGCAATTTTTGTCCTTTAATTCTCGCTCCTCCCCTACACAACAGGTGCTCTTATTCTCCCCATTTTGCAGAAGAGGAAGCTGAGCGTGGTAGGGGTCTCTTGGAAGGAAGATGTAAGAGTGAGGGGATGGCACTTGGGTGACCAAAGCTCTCAGGTTGTGCAGAACTGAAATTCCCATGTTCCAGACAAACAGGGTGATTGGTCATCCTAAGGGGTGAACTTTATGGTATGTGAATTATATCTCAATAGAGTTGTAGAGAGAAAGAGGGAGAGAGAGAGAAAGAAAGGAAATAGCTCACATCTTCATTTTCTCTGAAGCAACTGAGTTTCAGCTCCAAGCCCCCCTCTCCCTGTCCTTGTGGTACATTCAGTCTTGTTCCTGGTGGCTCAACTGGTAAAGAATCTGCCTGCAATTCAGGAGACCTGGGTTCGATCCATGGGTCAGGAAGATTCCCTAGAGAAGGAAATGGAAGTCCCACTCTAGTAGTCTTCCCTGGGAAATCCCATGGAAAGAGGAGTCTGGCGGGCTACAGTGTGTGGGGCTGCAAGAGTCAGATACAATTTAGCAACTAAATCATCATTAGCCTCTTGTTCCTGAAAAGCACCTGAGTGAGGCCTGGGATTCTTCATCCATAGACACCTGGCCTTCACCCTCCCCACCACACCCAGGGACCCTGCTAACCTACCCAGCACTTTTGTCTGGATTAGAAAAAGGCAGCAGCCTCCTTCACAGACAGAAGCCTGCATGAGATTCAGCCCCATACAGCCTCACGGCAGGTTGCCTTTGTGCAGTGCATATCTGTCCATGGACACCCTGTATGGGGAGAGCACCCAGAGGACCTGGGGAGGTGGGGTGGGGGACTCCTGGCGAGTTCCTGAGGCTGCGCTGCCTCCTGCCCCAGCTGGGACCCCATTCTGGGCTACATCAACGAGCAGTACGAGCGGTACCTGCAGGAGGAGATCCTCATCGCCCGCCAGCGACGCATCCCCCACACGCGGGTGCACTGTTGCATCTACTTCGTGCCACCCACCGGGCACTGGTGAGGTGGCTGAGCCCGTGGGCAGAGGAGGACGGGTCCCGGTGTGGGCTGTGGGCTGGCACTAGCTCCTTGTACACTCACCACTGTCCCTGCCTCGCCCGAGCAGCCTGCGGCCCCTGGACCTTGAGTTCCTGCAGCGGCTCTGCCGGGCTGTGAATGTGGTGCCTGTGATCGCCCGGGCTGACAGCCTGACCATTGAAGAGCGAGAAGCCTTCAAGCAAAGGGTGATCTGGGCGCCTGGGACCAGTCTGGGGCCTGTGGGGATGTGGAGGAGGCAGGGCACACCTTAGAGTGGGCTAAGGTCCCCTATGTGTGGTCTGCAGATCCAGGACGACCTGAAGGCTCATGGCATTGAGGTGTATCCACAGAAGAGCTTCGATGAGGACATCAATGACAAGATCCTCAACAACAAGATCCGGGTAGGAGGCTGTCCGAGGTGGCAAGGCTGGTGGCGGGGAGGCTGGGTGATTTTCACTCATTCCTTCCAGCTGAAGGTTTGTCTCTGCAACCTGGGCAAAGTTCATTTATCTCTAGAAGGCACTAATCTCCTCTTACCCACAGACTCAAGGTGAACAAGAAATGGGTCATATCAGGACTCCTGGAGTGGGAGCAATTTTTGACATCATTAGCCTCTTGTTCCTGAAAAGCACCTGAGTGAGGCTTCATCCATAGACACCTGGCCTTCACCCTCCCCACCACACCCAGGGACCCTGCTAACCTACCCAGCACTTTTGTCTGGATTAGAAAAAGGCAGCAGCCTCCTTCACAGACAGAAGCCTGCATGAGATTCAGCCCCATACAGCCTCACGGCAGGTTGCCTTTGTGCAGTGCATATCTGTCCATGGACACCCTGTATGGGGAGAGCACCCAGAGGACCTGGGGAGGTGGGGTGGGGGACTCCTGGCGAGTTCCTGAGGCTGCGCTGCCTCCTGCCCCAGCTGGGACCCCATTCTGGGCTACATCAACGAGCAGTACGAGCGGTACCTGCAGGAGGAGATCCTCATCGCCCGCCAGCGACGCATCCCCGACACGCGGGTGCACTGTTGCATCTACTTCGTGCCACCCACCGGGCACTGGTGAGGTGGCTGAGCCCGTGGGCAGAGGAGGACGGGTCCCGGTGTGGGCTGTGGGCTGGCACTAGCTCCTTGTACACTCACCACTGTCCCTGCCTCGCCCGAGCAGCCTGCGGCCCCTGGACCTTGAGTTCCTGCAGCGGCTCTGCCGGGCTGTGAATGTGGTGCCTGTGATCGCCCGGGCTGACAGCCTGACCATTGAAGAGCGAGAAGCCTTCAAGCAAAGGGTGATCTGGGCGCCTGGGACCAGTCTGGGGCCTGTGGGGATGTGGAGGAGGCAGGGCACACCTTAGAGTGGGCTAAGGTCCCCTATGTGTGGTCTGCAGATCCAGGACGACCTGAAGGCTCATGGCATTGAGGTGTATCCACAGAAGAGCTTCGATGAGGACATCAATGACAAGATCCTCAACAACAAGATCCGGGTAGGAGGCTGTCCGAGGTGGCAAGGCTGGTGGCGGGGAGGCTGGGTGATTTTCACTCATTCCTTCCAGCTGAAGGTTTGTCTCTGCAACCTGGGCAAAGTTCATTTATCTCTAGAAGGCACTAATCTCCCTCTTACCCACAGACTCAAGGTGAACAAGAAATGGGTCATATCAGGACTCCCTGGAGTGGGAGCAATGTTCTAAAATGACATCTGATAAGGGCCTCACATTCTGAATGCATAAAAAACTCTTACAGATCAACAATAAAAGACAAGTACGGGGTCGCTCCTGGTGGTCCAGTAGTTAAGAATCCACCTTCCAATCCAGGGGATGCAGGTTCGATCCCTGCACAGGGAAGTAAGATCCCACATACCACAAGCTGACTAAGCTCGCATGCCTCAACTAAGAGCCTGTGCAGTGGTTGAAAATCTGTCTTGGAATGAAGGGGACATAGATTTGATCCCTAACCTGAAAAGATTCCACCTGCCATGGGGCAACTAAGCCCATGTGCCACAATTACTAAACCCATACTCTAGAGCCTGCAAGTCACAACTGCTGAAGCCTGCCAGCCGCTAGAGCCTGTGCTCTGCAACAGTAGAAGCCACAGCAATGAGAAGCTCACGTACCCCAACTACAGAGTAGCTCCTGCTCACCACAACAAGAGAAACCCAGCACGAAGGAACAAAGGCCCAGCACAGCCAAAAATAAATCAAAAAAAGAAAAAGAACTCTTACAAGTCAACAGTAAAAGACAAGTAGCTCAATTTAAAAATGGACAAAGGATCTGAAAACACATTCCAAAAAATATAAAAAGGCCAACTAGTCCATAAAAAAGAGACCCCATGCAGCCAAAAGAAATAAATGTTTTTTTAAAAGGACACCACGTGGCACGGAGGTAAAGAGAGTCACTGTCCTGGTTCAGGAGATCTGGGCGCCTGGGACCAGTCTGGGGCCTGTGGGGATGTGGAGGAGGCAGGGCACACCTTAGAGTGGGCTAAGGTCCCCTATGTGTGGTCTGCAGATCCAGGACGACCTGAAGGCTCATGGCATTGAGGTGTATCCACAGAAGAGCTTCGATGAGGACATCAATGACAAGATCCTCAACAACAAGATCCGGGTAGGAGGCTGTCCGAGGTGGCAAGGCTGGTGGCGGGGAGGCTGGGTGATTTTCACTCATTCCTTCCAGCTGAAGGTTTGTCTCTGCAACCTGGGCAAAGTTCATTTATCTCTAGAAGGCACTAATCTCCCTCTTACCCACAGACTCAAGGTGAACAAGAAATGGGTCATATCAGGACTCCCTGGAGTGGGAGCAATGTTCTAAAATGACATCTGATAAGGGCCTCACATTCTGAATGCATAAAAAACTCTTACAGATCAACAATAAAAGACAAGTAAGGGGACGTCCCTGGTGGTCCAGTAGTTAAGAATCCACCTTCCAATCCAGGGGATGCAGGTTCGATCCCTGCACAGGGAAGTAAGATCCCACATACCACAAGCTGACTAAGCTCGCATGCCTCAACTAAGAGCCTGTGCAGTGGTTGAAAATCTGTCTTGGAATGAAGGGGACATAGATTTGATCCCTAACCTGAAAAGATTCCACCTGCCATGGGGCAACTAAGCCCATGTGCCACAATTACTAAACCCATACTCTAGAGCCTGCAAGTCACAACTGCTGAAGCCTGCCAGCCGCTAGAGCCTGTGCTCTGCAACAGTAGAAGCCACAGCAATGAGAAGCTCACGTACCCCAACTACAGAGTAGCTCCTGCTCACCACAACAAGAGAAACCCAGCACGAAGGAACAAAGGCCCAGCACAGCCAAAAATAAATCAAAAAAAGAAAAAGAACTCTTACAAGTCAACAGTAAAAGACAAGTAGCTCAATTTAAAAATGGACAAAGGATCTGAAAACACATTCCAAAAAATATAAAAAGGCCAACTAGTCCATAAAAAAGAGACCCCATGCAGCCAAAAGAAATAAATGTTTTTTTAAAAGGACACCACGTGGCACGGAGGTAAAGAGAGTCACTGTCCTGGTTCAGGAGACACAAAGAGACACGGATTTTCTTCCCTGGGTCAGGAAGATCCCCTGGAGTAGGAAATGGCCACCCACTCCAGTATTCCTTTTTTTGGCCACTTCTATTGATCTTTCACTCACTTATCTTTTTTTTTTCTTTGGCCTGTGTGGGCCTCCCATCGCAGTGGCTTCTCTCGCTGCAAAGCACCGGCTCTGGGCATGTGTGCTTCAGAGCTCCGGCTTGGTAGTTGGACACATCAGTCCAGCCGCTCCGCGGCACATGGAATCTTCCCAGGCCAGGGATCGAACCGGCACCCCTTGCACTGCAAGGCGGTATCCCTACCCACTGGACCACCAGGGAAGCACCCACTCCAGTATTCTTGGCTAGAAAATTCCATGGACAGAGGAGCCTGGCAGGTTGCAGTCCATGGGGTCACAAAGAGACATGACTCGGCAACTGAGCACATATACACAACCCAAATTACAAATGGGCATAGGATCTGAATAGACTTTTCCCAAGAAATTTATACAAATGGCCAATAAGCATATGAAAAAATGTTCAACATCATCAGTCATGAGGGAAATGCACATCAAAATCACAAGGGGATTTCCCTGGTGGCCCAGTGGCTGAGATGCCATGTTCCTAATGCAAAGGGACCTGGGTTCAATCTCTGGTCAGGGAACTAGAACCCACAAAGAGCAACTGATGATCCTGCATACCACGGCGAAGACCTGGCACAGTCAAATAAAATAAATATTAAAAAAAAAAAAAAACACACACACACAATAAGGTACCACGGAGACACAGAAAGACAATGACAAGTGCAAATGAAGATGTGGAGAAACCAGAACTTTCGCACACTGCTTATGGGACTATCAAATGGTGCAGCCACTTTGGAAAACAGTCTGGCAGTTCTTCAGACGTTAATCAGTTATAATATGACCTAACAATTCCACTCCCCAAAGAAATGAAAACCTATGTCAACAAAAACACACACACACGTTCACATAATAGAACATATAGAATTATTTGTAACAGCCAGAAAGTGGAAACAATCCAAATGTCTGTTAATCTGAGAATCAATCAATAAATGTGGTCTGTGCATACAAGGAAATGTTACTTAGCCATAAAAAGGAATAAAATTCTGACTGTCGATAAACCTTAAAAACATGATGCTAAGTGAAAGAAGTCCAACACAAATGCCATGTATTGTATGATTCCATTACATGAATTGTCCAGGATAGGCAAATCTATAGAAACAGAAAATACATGTGTGATTGCTGGGGGCTGGGAGGTTTAAGGGGAAACGGGAAGGGAGTGATAAAGGGTGTGGACTTTCCTGCAGGGTGGTGAAAGCGCTCTGAACTCAGCACGTGTGGTTGCACCATCTTAGTATGGTGGAAACCACTGAACTGTAACTCTAAAGGGACAAAGTTTATAGTATTTAAATTATACCTCAATAAAGTTGTAAAGACAGAGGGAGAGAGAGAGAGAGGAAGGAAGGAAAGATGGAAGGAAGGAAGGAGGGGCTTCCCTAGTGGTCCAGTGGTTAAGAATCCACCTTGCAGTTCAAAGGACACTGCTTCCATCCCTAGTTCCGGAAGACCCCACATGCCATGGAGCAAGTAGCCCTGTGTGCCACAATTGTTGAGCCCATGTTCTAGAGCCCACGAGCTGCAACTGCTGAAGCCTGAGCGCCTACCTAGAGCCTGTGCTCTGCAACAAGAGAAGCCACTGCTATGAAAAGCCACATACACAACAAAGAGTAGCCCCTGCTCACCACAACTGGAGAAAGCCCGCGTGCGGCAACAAAGACCCAATGCAGCCAGAAAGATAATAACTGACTGACTAAATACAACTTTTAAAATTTTTTTAAAAATAAATAAAAGAGGAAGGAAGGAAATCTCTCACATCCTCATTTTCTCTGAAGCAGCTGAAATCTCCATCCAAGTCCCTCTCTCCCTGTCCTTGGGGTATATTCAATATCAGTCTGCCTGAAAAGCCCCTGGGTGAGGCCTGGGATTCTCATCCATAGGCACCTGGCCTCCACCTTCTCCCTGAGGGACCCTGCTGACCTACCCAGCACTTCCGTCTGGATTAGAAAAAGGCAGAGAAGGACAGGGGAAAAAAAAAGAAGGCAGCAGTCTCCTTTGCAGACAAACCTGCAAGGGATTCAGCCCCACATAGCCTCGTGGCAGGTTGCCTCTGTGCGATGCGCAAACTGCACGTCTGTACATGGAAGTTTTGCCTCCTGTCTAGCCCTTAATCTTTCCGCACAACACATTCTCTTTCCCATCCCACTGGAGCAATGAACAGTATTTCCTGTGAAAGATTCAAAGAACCTTGACCTCTGCTTTCTGTCCCAAGGCTGGCAAGGATGGCAGCCTGGTCACTGGAGGGCGGAGTGGGGGGATAAGGAAGAATGCATCCAAATTAACCTCCCAATAAATCATGCAAACATAAAACATCTGTCCAGGATCAAATACTGGCTGGTGCATAGTAAGTGACTGCTCTGGGTCTTTTTTCTTTTTCACTCTGGGTCTTAGCTGCAGCGCACAAACTCCTAACTGTGGCAGGTAGGATCTAGTTCCCCAACCAGAGACTGCCCCCCGTCCCCTGCATTGGGAGCTTGGAGTCTCAGCCACTGGACCACCAGCGAAGCCCCCAACACATAGTTTTTCTTTATTATTAGCACCAATTGATTCCCCATCACAACCGAGTTCTTAGAAATAAAAAGCAAACCCCCATGCTGCACTGGAGAATTTTTAAAATTTTTATTTTAGTTTACTTTTACAGAGTTTTGTTGTTTGCAGATATGTATGATCCCAGATTAGTCATATGTGTATAACCGCTCCCCCCTCATCCCACCTCTCCAGGCCGTCGCACAGCACCCCCGCAGGATCCCCTTGCACTGGAGAATTTAATCTCCACTTCCAGCCATTCATCTGTCACAGGACATTTAGCCTGTTTCCATGTCTTGGCTATTGTAAATAGTACTGCCATGAGCATAGGGTGCGTGTATCTTTTCAAATTATAGTACAAAATTAGCTCTATAAACCCTGTCCCATTTCACAGGTAAGAGATTGGACATGAGCAGGATTAATATTACTAAGGTAGCTCTGAGTTAAGCTAGCTATTGGCTTTTGCAAATTGTTCTACAAGGAGAAGGACAAAGCTTCCGTCTGGATTAGAAAAGGCAGAGAAGGACAGGGGAAAAGAAGGCAGCAGTCTCCTTTGCAGACAAACCTGCAAGGGATTCAGCCCCACATAGCCTCGTGGCAGGTTGCCTCTGTGCGATGCGCAAACTGCACGTCTGTACATGGAAGTTTTGCCTCCTGTCTAGCCCTTAATCTTTCCGCACAACACATTCTCTTTCCCATCCCACTGGAGCAATGAACAGTATTTCCTGTGAAAGATTCAAAGAACCTTGACCTCTGCTTTCTGTCCCAAGGCTGGCAAGGATGGCAGCCTGGTCACTGGAGGGCGGAGTGGGGGGATAAGGAAGAATGCATCCAAATTAACCTCCCAATAAATCATGCAAACATAAAACATCTGTCCAGGATCAAATACTGGCTGGTGCATAGTAAGTGACTGCTCTGGGTCTTTTTTCTTTTTTCACTCTGGGTCTTAGCTGCAGCGCACAAACTCCTAACTGTGGCAGGTAGGATCTAGTTCCCCAACCAGAGACTGCCCCCCGTCCCCTGCATTGGGAGCTTGGAGTCTCAGCCACTGGACCACCAGCGAAGCCCCCAACACATAGTTTTTCTTTATTATTAGCACCAATTGATTCCCCATCACAACCGAGTTCTTAGAAATAAAAAGCAAACCCCCATGCTGCACTGGAGAATTTTTAAAATTTTTATTTTAGTTTACTTTTACAGAGTTTTGTTGTTTGCAGATATGTATGATCCCAGATTAGTCATATGTGTATAACCGCTCCCCCCTCATCCCACCTCTCCAGGCCGTCGCACAGCACCCCCGCAGGATCCCCTTGCACTGGAGAATTTAATCTCCACTTCCAGCCATTCATCTGTCACAGGACATTTAGCCTGTTTCCATGTCTTGGCTATTGTAAATAGTACTGCCATGAGCATAGGGTGCGTGTATCTTTTCAAATTATAGTACAAAATTAGCTCTATAAACCCTGTCCCATTTCACAGGTAAGAGATTGGACATGAGCAGGATTAATATTACTAAGGTAGCTCTGAGTAGCACTTGGTTTGCAAGACTTGTTCTACTAAGTGCTTTATCGTGCTAAGCCCTTCCCATCCACAGAGCCCTGCATCATCGGTACTATCCCGTTCCCACTCTACAGATGAGGAAACAAAGCCCCTGGTTAGACTGTGTGTCCCCTGACTTTGGACATCTGTGCTCCTCCTGCCACTTTCCATCCCAACAAGGGACAGCATCCTGACGGTTTCTACCTTTGTATCCATTACCCCGGTGGGGCTGACACTCCCGTCTCATCTCTTCCCCACAGGAGCGGATCCCCTTCGCTGTGGTTGGGGCTGACAGAGAGCATCTAGTGAACGGGAGGTTTGTCCTGGGCCGGAAGACAAAGTGGGGCATCATTGAAGGTCAGTGCAGGGGCCCTGAGGGGCTACGGGGAGAACAGATTGAAAAGCGGGGTTCACCCTATTGGTTTTGGCATCCCCACCCCAGAGCCTTGTGTGGTTTAAACCCAGAGCTGGTAAAACAGGCAGACCTGGGATCAAGTTCTTTTGTGCAGCTGAGTGGCCCTGGGCGAGTTACCCCCTCTCTCTGGGTCTCAGTTTCCCCATAGTCAGATGGGTATCATGAAGTCATCAACCTCATAGGGCAGTTAGAGGGCAGAGTCAGTACTTTGCATTGGTAGCTGACACCCAGGAGGCACTATATTCATTCACCAGAATTTATTGCGGGCCTTCTATGTGTCCAGCACACGACGTGCTGTTGCTGAGGAGATACAGTGAAAGCGGAACCAACAAGGTCCCTCCACCCACTGAGGTGACCAGACAAGGAGAGAGAAGGAAGTGTGCGGGTGGGAGGGGGCACCTGAGGAAGCAGAAGAAGGTCTTACTGATTCAACACCCATTATTAGGAGCCACCTATCCCAGGGGCTGGGGACCCAGCAATGAAGGAAGGAATGAACAAGCGAATCAGCGGAGGGTGGGCCGTGGCAGGGGTGCAGCAGACGGCAGCTGCTTCCTTGATGCTGGCCAAGGGCAGGGTGTCGAGCAGAGCCCACGCTCAGGGGCTTGGTGCATGTCTTGCAGTGGAGAACATGGCCCACTGTGAGTTCCCCCTCCTGAGAGACCTGCTCATCTGGTGAGCGTGTGGGGAGCCCGGCGGGTGACGGGGGGCCCTGGAGGATGCCATGGCCTGTCTGGCTGACCTGCCACCCCTCTCCCAGCTCCCACCTCCAAGACCTGAAGGACATCACCCACAACGTCCACTATGAGAACTACCGCATCTTCAGACTGAAAGAAAGCCACGTGCTGCCCCGAGGGCCTGGCTGGGTGAAGCTGACCCCTTCCCCATCCCCTGGCCCTGCCCCGTCCCCTGGCCCTGCCCCGTCCCCAGGCCCTGCCCCCACGGGCACCCGAACCAGCACCCGGCCCACGAAGGTCTGCCGGTGGGCAGAGGACAACTCAGACGAGGACTTCTGAGTGAGTCCTGGGCAGTCCCCCTACACACGTGTGTACTAGAGAGTGTATTAAAGGTGGACATTGCTTTTTATGAAAAGCTGTGCTTTAACAACAAGAGGTGTTTTGTAAATGACTTCTGTGAGCTATCCTTGAATAAAAGTATGGTTCTTTTTTAAAGTAACAGTGTGAGACCCCAGGCCCTCGGGAATCTTGAAGACCTGGGAGGCCCTGTCTTAGATGACCAGTCCCTTCTGCCCCAGAACCAGGGTCAAGGTCCAAATCAGTCTCTGCCCTCCATCCCAGTGCCTCCCTCCTGCACAGGTGTCATAAGCTGTCGCTTGCCTGGGGCAAGTCGCTTCCTCTCGTGGGCCTCAGTTTCCCAGTCCATAAAATGGGAATGTCCCTACCACTCCCACAGCAGTTTTGTGCAGACAAAATGAAGTGACTCAGGGAATGTGGCTGCCACCTCAGAGAAACTGTTCTCAGAGGTGATGGGGTAGCAGAGACCGTGAGTTCAGGGCAGAGGTTGTGTCGATAGTGTGAGTAAGCATGTCCCAGGACTCTCAGGATCGCTGGAAAGGAAATGGACTTCACAGATGCCCTCATGGTACACGTGAGCTCCCCTAGGGCACAGGCAGGCAGGGCGTATCCAGAATGTGAGCCTGGGGAGCCGAGGTGGTGGCCCAGCTGTTGACTTGCACTTCTGTGGGAAGCCCATATATGTGTATATACATCCCCTCTTTTTTGAATTTCCTTTCCATTTAGGTCACCACAGGGCACTGAGTAGAGTTCCCTGAGCTATACAGTAGGTTCTCATTAGTTATCTATTTTATTTTTTTTAAACATTTATTTATTTATTTTTTGGTGGGGGTGGGGAGGGAGGGGTGTGGGCAGGCCACTTGCACTGGTCTTTCATTTGTCCATTTTCATCCATCTTTGTTCTTTGGCCCGTGTGGGCCTCCCATTGCGGTGTCCTCTGTCGTTGCAGAGCACCGGCTCCGGGCGCATGCGCCCCAGAGCTCCGGCTCGGTGATTGGACACATCAGTCTAGTCGCTCCGCGGCACGTGGGATCTTCTCAGGCCAGGGATCGAACCGTCGCCCCTTGTACTGCAAGGCGGTGTCCTTACCCACTGGACCACCAGGGAAGCCCCTAGTTATCTATTTTATACGTAGTATAAAATATATGGTTACCAAGGGGGAAATGAGGTGGTGGGGGGATGAACTGACATATACACACTATTGATATAATGTATAAAATACATATATGGGCTTCCCTGGAGGTCTAACGATTAGGATCAGGCACTTCCACTGCCGTGGCCCGGTTTCAATTCCTAGTGGGTGAACAGAGATTCCACAGACAACTGAGTGCAGCCGAAATAAAAAACAAACTTTGCAGTTTATGCCTCTTGCACTGTTCCCCCAACACGTCTCTCTCCAACCTCTGCCCCTATCACCAGGGGTAATCATCATCCAGAATTCCATATTTCTTTAAACTTGTACTGTCTATGGTTGTTGTCCGGTCGCTACGTCGTCGATATCCATTTAGGGATACCACATATGTATGTATCCGTAAATCATACACAGCATTGTTCCCTGTATTCTTATAATTTATGGAACTCATCTCATTTTGCCCCTTGCGCTTTTGCTCAACCTAATCTCCATGGGGTTTAACCCTTTCTTCTTCGGGTGCTGGACGCCACGCCCCCTCACCCGCCCGGCCGAGACCTGAGGGGCGGGGCGGGGCGAGGTGCATCCTGGGAAACGTAGTCCCTCCCTCGCCCCATCCCGGCGCCCGCGACTTCCGCTTCCGGCTTTGGGAAAGACGCGCGAGACAGCGGCTGGGGATCCGGTCTGCGTCTGATTCGCTGCCCAAGAGGCGCGCGCTTTCGGTGAGTAACGCGGTTCTGTTTTCCTGAGTTGTGTGCTGGGGCTCTCCCCCGCGCGGAGGCGACGTCTTCGCCTTCGGAGGCTTGAGGGCAGAGGCGGGGGTCGAGCCTGGAGCGCCTCGCCTTCCTGGCCTCTCGAGCCGGTGAGCGCCCGGCTGCCCCTCAGCGCGTGCAGCCGGTCCGCGGGCCCCGGGTGTCTGCGTCGTCGTTTCTCGCTGTAGGGAACCAACCCTGGACTTGGGAACTGGAGTTCTGGAGTCATAAATTTGTGTTCGGTCTCATTGCTCTCAGTACTTAGCCATATGAGCCTCTGTGGGCTTAATGCCTACAATTCTTGGAGCTTCAGGGTTTTTGTTTTTTACATGTAAAATGGAGATACGGCACCTTTGGCGTTACTAAGTTAGGGACCAACGGAGTGCGAATGCGTACTGCGTGGCGCTCAGAAACGGGTGGTCATTGTTTTTCTTGTATTAGGAAGAAGCAGCAGGCGGGACCAGGAATGGGGGTTGGAAGTAGTTAGGGTCTTGAGGAAAGAGAGCCGTGATCCAGGAAGCAGAGGGTGGAAGGGCGCTTGGCCTCTCTTTCGCAGCCTCGTGAACAACTCCCCGAACGGCGCTTCTTGCTTCCCCCGCGCGCTCATCTCTGTTGGGGACTGGGAGGCGGGTCACCCCAGACTAGGTGGCGGAGAGTCTCTTCTTATCACCTGGCTTCTCTGAACGCCCCTCTCGGCCCTGGCTCCTGGGCTTCCGTGTTCATCTCAACATAGTCTGCTTGTAGCTAATCGTTTTAGCCAGAACCACCCACCTCCCCAACCGAATGGGTGTCCTTATCTTCCAGCCTTCCCCAGGTCCTCCCCCAGCCTCCCCAGGCAAGTCACCAGACTTGCCTTCAGCAAGAAACTCTTCTGAATCTTGTTGTTCTTGCCGTTTTTGCTAGTTTTCCATCCCCTACCGCGCCGCCCGCCAGTCCCCACCTTGGCTGTAAGTTCCTTTTATATTCCTTGTTGTATTTGGAGTTGAACCCGATCTCTCTCCACGCAGACTCCTGTTGCAGTAACAGAAGGATCATTTCCTCTCTCTGAGCGGCCAGCCTGCACATTTGAGGCACTGAGCCGGTCCACGGGTTCTCCTGGTGCCCCTTTGCCCTCAGGAGGAAGTGGTTGATGCAATTGCGAGTTCAGTACTGGCCACTCTCAGGTCCTCTCTTCTCTCTCCCTGTGAACAGGGCTCCCCACTCCCGAGCCCTGTCTGACTGCCCTGCCGGGGTGAGGAGAAGGCCTGCGGGACCCAGCTCAAGCGCCCTCGGGGCCGAGGAAAGCCTCTGGCAGTGCTGGCTCAGGCGAGGGGTCTGGAGGAGGTGGCATCCCAGATGAGAGTCTCCCTTCTGGGCTAAGACCTCGGGGACTGTGTGTGAGGCGTTCAAGCTCAAGGGCAAGCGTTGGCAGGCTTTTCCTAAAAAGGGCCAGAAGTAAACCGTTCATTTAGGGACCGTGCGGTCTCCCTGGCGACACCTCAGCCCTGCTGTCCTGCTGCCGAAGCAGCCTCAGATGGTACGAGAGATGTGGGTGTGGCTGTGAAACTTCACTTACAAAGACAGGCTGACCCGGGCTGAAGGAAAGGCGAGGGGAGACCAGAGGCTCTAAGAAAAGTTGGGGCTCGGGCGGCAAGCCCTCAGGTCGCAGTGGGGAGTTCAGCCACCCTGGGCTTGGACAGTGCACTGCACACCGGCGCGACAGGAAACTTGGTCCCAAGGGAGACACGGGCTTGAGGTGCGGGCATGGAGACGCTCTGAATGCCTCCTGACCAGCGGCGCTCACTCTCTTGGGCCTACGCGCTGGGTGGGATTTTGCAGTCATGTGGTCACTAGGTGTGACCGTCCAAGGAGCTGCCAGACTCAGTTCTCTGTAAAAACTCTCACCAAAGGCCAGGGAGCTGCTTCTGTCCTGTCTCAGTCACACAGACGAGGTAAACGTGAGCTTGAGGCCATGCTTGGTTTCTCCACGAGCCAGGGTAGAGATGAGGGGCCTTCATGGAGGTGTAGGGTGGACACTGTCTCGGTGGGGACATTTCTCAGAGAGCCTGTCCCTCCCCCGTTGGGTCAGTGGGCCTCAGTGTCCTCAAGTGTAAATGGGACCATCCCAGCACCACCTCCCAGGCCTTGATGAGTCACTGTGTTTACAAGTGTCTCCTGTGCTTTTAGTTCCCAGAATCAGGCTCTGAGTGATGTGTCCCTGAGGAGGGTGTGGAAAGGGCAGGCGAGGGCGCCACTCTGTCATTCTCCTCAGATGGGCTGCCCCAGCCCTACGCCTCCTCCATCCCTGCGGAGCCCTCATCTGCAGTGCTTTCTGTGTCTCAGAGCTTGGGAGGCCACTTGAGGATGGAGAGGAACACCGAGGAAGATGCGTTGCTGAGAACGGGGCGGGCCTGGGTGCTGCCGGGTCTAAGGCCTGGTGAGGCCAGGCCCCTGTAGCCTCTGGACAGAACGAGGCCCCTCTGGGTCCGGAAGCCACACATGTGCCCCGAGTGCAGCAAGGCCTTCAGTGAGATGTCGCACCTGCCCAAGCACCAGTGCACACACACAGGCAAGCGGCCTTGCCAGTGCCAGGTATGCGGGAAGCACTTCAACAACAGCTCACACTTCAGCGCACACCGCAGGATGCACACAGGTGAGAGGCCCCATGCCTGCCTGGCCTGCGGGAGGGAGGGGCTTCCGCCGGGGCGCCACAAGCGCAGGCATCTCCCAGCAGTGGAGGTTATCTCCATTCAGGGGATAGTCTGAAATCTGAGGTGCCTGAGGGATGCTTCTGCAGGAGGCTCGGCTGGGCTCCTTGGTGCTGCTGGGCTCGGCCCTAGCGCTCTGCCACTACCTCCCACAACCTCTGCACGTGTTGTCTCCTCTTGTAAGGACATTGTCATTGGATTTAGGGCTCCTGCAGTCTGGAATGACCTCGTCTTAATTCATTAAGTCTGCAGAGGCCTGTTTCCAAGTGGAGTCCCCTCTGAGGCTCTGGATGTGGATTTGGGGGCCACTTTTCAGCACGCTTTGGGGGAAACTGCGATGGCTGTGATCGCTTGCAGCTTTTCGTGCCCCCGTCTTCCCTGGGCTTCCTCTCCTTCCCCCCAACCTCGCTGCACTTTCCAGGTGTAGCCTCTGGGGGGTGTCCAGTCTCACAGTGCTTGGGGGTCACCCTCGCAGATCCACTCCTGTTGTGTAGGATGGGTGGACAGCTGGTGTGGGAATGCTTCCCCGAGGCCCTGCCTTCCCGCCTCCCTCCTGTCTACCGGGAAGTCTGGGGATTTGGCCTCACCAGCTTTACCCAGGGGAGGGCACTGGGGCTGCCATTGTTCTGCCCAAGTGGCCGTGTCCCAGGATGCAGGCCAGCCTTGGTTTGCCCCTCTTGGTCTTTCTGACATGAACGTGCCTTTGATCAGTTCCCATCTGTGGCCTCATGCGTGGCTGAGCAGAGCAGTGAGAGGACTTGTCTGCTTCAGTTCTTAGTGAGGTTGTGGGGCAGCTCTGAAGCCACAGGGTTCCAGAACGTTCCTTCCAATCACTAGCTTGGTTCCAGGTGTGTGACCTTCTCTTCTCTTTCCTTAATAAACCGTGTCCATCCTTTTGGCGTCTGTGCTCTTGTCTTAAGTATTCTCTGGAGACGGGCTCCCCAGTTTAGGGGTGGCTTCTACCTTCTGGACCAGCTTGTGGGGCATGGTGTGTCCAGCCAGGCGGGCGTCACCGACCACCCTCCCCCCCGGCTGCTTACAGGCTCACTTCTCTCAGGTTCTGACTGGTGTTAGTGTGGCAGTCCTCTCCTAGGCCTGAGGACTGGGCTTCCAGGGCCTGCTTCTGACCTTCCCTCTGTTCTGTAACATGGCCTCACATTCCCTTGTTGCAGATGGAAACAGACCTGAGAACTTGAAGCACCCGGTCCAGGGGGCAGGACCTGCTCTCAGCCCAGGTCTGAGCTCCCGCTGCCTCATCCTCCTAGCCTGCCTCAACAGACAGTGATCAGTGGAGTTGAACTTGGAACAGAGAGTTCTGTTTTCTGACACTATTGGGGCAACATGAGTGAACTTACTGCTGTTAAAAGTGGTGGAGAGGGCTTCCCTGGCAGTCCAGTGGGTAAGGACACCGCCTTGCAGTGCAAGGGGCGCTGGTTTGATCCCTGACCTGGGAAGATCCCACGTGCCGCTGAGTGGCTGGACCCATGTGTCCAATTACTGAGCCGGAGCTCTGGGGCACATGCGCCCAGAGCCAATGCTCTGCGACAACAGAGGCCGCTGCGATGGGAGGCCCACATGGGCCAAAGAACAAAAGATGGATGAAAATAGTTAAATGAAAGACCAATAGAAGTGGTCCGCCTGCCCCACTCCCTCCCCAACAACCGCCCCCCACCACCCCCCCGCAGAAAACAAGTGGAGAGTCGGGGAATTTTAAAAACAGCCACTGTGGGACTTCTGCGGTGGTCCAGTGGTTAAGGCTCTGCTTCCGCTACAGGGGGCACAGGTCTGATCCCTGGTAGGGGAACCAAGATCCTGCATGCTGCATAATGCCCCCTGCACAACATAGCTTTTGCCCTTGAGAGCAGTGGTGGCGGTGGAGGCTGTGTGCCCAGTGCCTGAGCCCTGACCATGCTGTGTGTGCCCTGGAATGGAGGGTAGGGGCCTCAGCAGCAAGGAGAGGGCCTGGGGCCCCAGGTGATGGTAGTCTGGCAATTCCCTGCAGGACAAGCTTCCTGGGGCTTCCTGTGGCCTTGGTGGAAGCCGGCTCACATCTAGCTTGTAATGAAAATGCCCCTGTTTTCGGGAATAGGGGCTACCAGAGAAGCCCCAGTGGCCAGATCAGCTCAAGTCTGTGGCCCAGATCTTGGCTGTGTGTGGCTGGGAAAGGCCTGGCTTACCTGACGTGGGGCTGGATGGGAAGAGGCCTTGTCCACTCTCGGTGCCCAGTAGCTGGCGGTGACCCCAGCTATGCACTGGAACACATGCCCAGATGCCAAGGGCCTTGCTGGGCTGCCTGGGCCCATGGTGCTGCGGGGAGGTTACTGCTCTTGCCCTGGGGCAGACAGGACGGAGGGGCGCTGAGACTTTGGGAACAACCCGGAGAACAGAGGTGCCACAGATCAGGGCTTCAGCCTTTTGGGGGCAGAACACCTGGGCTGAGAATAGTTACAACAGGACTGAAGATCAGTGGAGGTCGGGAGTAATACTGGGAAAGTGCTGTCGAGGGAGACGGCAGAGCCTCCTCAAGCTCTTGCTAGTCACCTACCAGGCCAGGCCTGGCTCCATGGACCACTGGGGCAGTTTCTGGTGTTAGAACATGCACAGTCTATTGGTATTTAGAAATTAGCCCACCTTTACTTTGGAAGAACCCTAGAACATAACTGTGTCCGTGTGCTGCCTTTGTGTCTTGTTTTAAAGAAAAAACCAGATTTCCGTCCACTCCTCCATCCGAACGTCTGTTTGGACCATGTGTGTGTGTTGTGATGTTTTCAAAAGAGCAAACATCCAGGACCCGGAAGTCAAGCTAAATTTTTCAAGGCTTTTTCAGCCCTGAAATTCTCAAGTTTCACTTAAGTTTTAGAGTTACAAGAAGAAAAGAAAAAACTTTTATGATGGAAATTGGTAGATGTAAAGAGGAACAAAATGCAGAAATGGTAAAAGGTGGAAAGGCCTCACTATCAGAATGGCACTGTTGTATCCCTGGTTTCTCCCTGGTCCCTCCTTGCAGGATGCGGGCCATTCGCCCTGTCTGCTGTATGGAAAAGTCTGCAATGTGTACTTGCTCTCAGTGCGTGAAGCTGTTCTGGCTGAATTCCAGCAAAGGGCTGGCGGCAAAGCCTCATTGGAGGTCGGGCTTTCCCTGGGGCTTCCTGTTGGCCTTGGTGGAAGCCGCTCACATCTAGCTTGTAATGAAAATGCCCCTGTTTTCGGGAATAGGGGCTACCAGAGAAGCCCCAGTGGCCAGATCAGCTCAAGTCTGTGGCCCAGATCTTGGCTGTGTGTGGCTGGGAAAGGCCTGGCTTACCTGACGTGGGGCTGGATGGGAAGAGGCCTTGTCCACTCTCGGTGCCCAGTAGCTGGCGGTGACCCCAGCTATGCACTGGAACACATGCCCAGATGCCAAGGGCCTTGCTGGGCTGCCTGGGCCCATGGTGCTGCGGGGAGGTTACTGCTCTTGCCCTGGGGCAGACAGGACGGAGGGGCGCTGAGACTTTGGGAACAACCCGGAGAACAGAGGTGCCACAGATCAGGGCTTCAGCCTTTTGGGGGCAGAACACCTGGGCTGAAAATAGTTACAACAGGACTGAAGATCAGTGGAGGTCGGGAGTAATACTGGGAAAGTGCTGTCGAGGGAGACGGCAGAGCCTCCTCAAGCTCTTGCTAGTCACCTACCAGGCCAGGCCTGGCTCCATGGACCACTGGGGCAGTTTCTGGTGTTAGAACATGCACAGTCTATTGGTATTTAGAAATTAGCCCACCTTTACTTTGGAAGAACCCTAGAACATAACTGTGTCCGTGTGCTGCCTTTGTGTCTTGTTTTAAAGAAAAAACCAGATTTCCGTCCACTCCTCCATCCGAACGTCTGTTTGGACCATGTGTGTGTGTTGTGATGTTTTCAAAAGAGCAAACATCCAGGACCCGGAAGTCAAGCTAAATTTTTCAAGGCTTTTTCAGCCCTGAAATTCTCAAGTTTCACTTAAGTTTTAGAGTTACAAGAAGAAAAGAAAAAACTTTTATGATGGAAATTGGTAGATGTAAAGAGGGAACAAAATGCAGAAATGGTAAAAGGTGGAAAGGTCTCACTATCAGAATGGAACTGTTGTCTCCATGGTTTCTCCCTGGTCCCTCCTTGAAGGATGCGGGCCATTCGCCCTGTCTGCTGTATGGACAAGTCTGCACTGTGTCCTTGCTCTCAGTGCGTGAAGATGTTCTGGCTGAATTCCAGCAAAGGGCTGGCGGCAAAGCCTCATTGGAGGTCCCTGTGCTGCAGAGGTCTGTCGTGACAGAAACGGGAGAGCGAGGGGAGCACCGGGGCCTCGGTGTCGATGGCAGGTTAGGTCATTTGCTCACCTTCTCAGACGCATTACCTGAGGCATCTACAGTTGACCCAGAGGCGGCACAGGGCCTCCTGGCCTGGCCCTGGGACTTCCTCCTGGGGGTCTGGCCTGGGCGCTCGGCCTCCCAGCGCAGAGTACTGCTTGTTGTTTCCCCCTGGGGCTGGATCCGGCCTGATCTCCAGGGGCCTGAGCCTTCTGGCTACTGGAACCCTTGCCAGCGGGCAGCTGGGACCGAGCCAACGCCTCCCGAGACGCCCTGAGCTGCTGGAGGAGCCAACTCTTCCCTGTGCAGTCCCTGTGGCACAAGAGACATGACCTGGGTCAGCATCAAATGAGCCAGTCTCCTGGTGCTCTGCCACCCAAACTGGTACAAGCAGAGGAAAGCAGGGTGCTTCTGGAGCCCGGGCCCGGGTCTCAGGACAGTAAGTCAGGACACTAAGTCGGAACTGCAGCCTCCCAGCCCTTGCGGTTAAAGGTTTCTGGGAGGAAACTTGTGTGACACTCCTCAACCTGAGCTTGTCTCCCCTTTTTCCTGGGATGCCTGGCCACACACCACATGCGGTAAAGCCTGTGGTAGACTGACGTTCCCAGAGGGCAGAGTCTTTAGCTTCTGCAAGTCCAGAAACAATCGAGACTCCCAGAGCACAGGAAGTGAATTCAACCCACCACCCTGGGGTGGTCTCCTCAGTCAGAGACCTGAGCCATCCCTGAATCTGATGTTGTGCATGACCGACCAGAGCCTTCCTCTCTGGCTGTTAACCATCACTCAGTCCCATCCCTACACTTTCTCTTAGGTTGCCATCACTGGCAGGGAGCTGGTCAATTTGAAGAGCCATTTTTCAGAAAGAAGATGTAATCCCTTTTCAAGACCAAGCTAAGGCCTCCTGGGGCCTGTCTGCAGGGGAGCAGGCCGGGCTAGACGATGCTGGGCTATCCTCCTCGCTCTCAGAGCCGCCCACACCCTCCTGTGTCAGCCCTGTGCCTGCAAGAGGCTGAGAGCAGTGATGATAAGTGCAGGCCTGGGCTTGCTGCTGGGGCCGGGTGAGCATTCCCTCCAGAGGTGGTGGCGGGCGCTCCCTGTGGTTACCGTGGCCTGGCTGGGCCCTGCCGGTCTCTCCGAGCTGCTGCCTCTTCCACCGCCTCCTCGCTGTCAGAGGAGCTAGAGCTGCAGCTGGAGTAGAAGCTGGAGCTGGAGCTGTGGGGAGACAGGTGGGTTCCCCTGGGCATGCCCAGTCCACTCTGGCCAGGCCTGGCTCCTGGTGGTGACCTAAGGCAGGACTGTGGGCAGCTGGCCGAAGCTGAGGGCCCCTGGGCTTCCTGCAGGTGGTGGAGGGGTGCAACCAGAGCCGGGTACCCCACTGCTCCAGCTTCTTCCCTCCTGCAAGGAGGGTCTGTGTCTGGGGCCCTGTGGAATTGTGGGCCAGACTCAGTTCCCTGCTCTTCTCAAGTGAGCAGAGCTCCCAGGACCCACTGTCCAAGTCCCCTTCCTCCCAAAGCAGCAGATTCACCACAGGGCTGTCAGTGCTCCCTGTACCTCGCCAAGAGCCCCTGTTCTGACGGCTTCGTTGGCCGCAGGTCAATGAATATAGTTGGAGGCTCTGTGGGGTTCCTCAGCCGCTTATTCTTAGCCAGCACCTGGAAGCCCAGCTCCTTGGAGGCACATCTGGGAGGTGAGAGGTGTGACTGAGTCACTTCCTGGTGGTCACTGTGACCTGCCTGTGCCGGACTGGCCACCCCCACACAGGACACTGAGGCGGGTCCTGAGAACAGCCCTCAAGATTCAGGCTAGCGCTGTCCAGGGGGATTTTGCATGGTGCTTAGAAGTTCTATATCGGCACTTTCCAGTACAGCGGACACCAAGAGGAGATATTTAAATTTACATTTAAGCTGATTAAAACTAAGTTACAGGGCTTCCCTGGTAGTCCAGTGGGTAAAGAGTCTGCCTTGGGCTTCCCTGGTGGTCCAGTGGGTAAGGACACCTCCTTGCAGTGCAAGGGGCGCCAGTTTGAGCCCTGGCCTGGGAAGATCCCACGTGCCACGGAGTGACCGGATTGATGTGTCCAGTTACCGAGCCGGAGCTCTGGAGCACATGCGCCCAGAGCTGGTGCTCATGACAACAGAAGCCACCACGATGGGAGGCTCACACGGGCCAAAGAACAAAGATGGATGAAAATGGACAAATGAAAGACCAATAGAAGTGGCCCGCCTGCTCCCCTCCCTCCCCACCCCCACCCAATAAATAAATAAATAAATCTTTAAGAGTCCGCCTTGCAGTGCAAGGGGCAATGGTTCGATTCCTGGCCCGGGATGATCTCGCATGCCGTGGAGCGGCAGAACTGGTGTGTCCAATTATGAGCCAACGCTCTGGAGTGTGTGCACCCAGAGCTGGTGAGAGAGGCCACTGCAATTGGAGGTCCACACATGCCAAAAGAACAAAGATGGATGAAAACAAATAATAAATTTAGGAAAAAAGAAAATAAGTTACAAATTCAGTTCCTCAGCTGCACTAGCCTGTGTAGCCAGTGGCCACTGACTGGACAGTACAGAATCCTTTCTACTGGACACGTGGGCTGTCATGGACAGAAGCCTACTTCAGCTAGCTCTGGAGAGAAGGGGAATTCCTGGCTCTCAAAAGGGTGATACAACAGCTACTCTGTGGGGTTCCTCAAGAGCCCCTGTTCTGACGGCTTGTTGGCCGCAGGTCAATGAATATAGTTGGAGGCTCTGTGGGGTTCCTCAGCCGCTTATTCTTAGCCAGCACCTGGAAGCCCAGCTCCTTGGAGGCACATCTGGGAGGTGAGAGGTGTGACTGAGTCACTTCCTGGTGGTCACTGTGACCTGCCTGTGCCGGACTGGCCACCCCCACACAGGACACTGAGGCGGGTCCTGAGAACAGCCCTCAAGATTCAGGCTAGCGCTGTCCAGGGGGATTTTGCATGGTGCTTAGAAGTTCTATATCGGCACTTTCCAGTACAGCGGACACCAAGAGGAGATATTTAAATTTACATTTAAGCTGATTAAAACTAAGTTACAGGGCTTCCCTGGTAGTCCAGTGGGTAAAGAGTCTGCCTTGGGCTTCCCTGGTGGTCCAGTGGGTAAGGACACCTCCTTGCAGTGCAAGGGGCGCCAGTTTGAGCCCTGGCCTGGGAAGATCCCACGTGCCACGGAGTGACCGGATTGATGTGTCCAGTTACCGAGCCGGAGCTCTGGAGCACATGCGCCCAGAGCTGGTGCTCTGCGACAACAGAAGCCACCACGATGGGAGGCTCACACGGGCCAAAGAACAAAGATGGATGAAAATGGACAAATGAAAGACCAATAGAAGTGGCCCGCCTGCTCCCCTCCCTCCCCACCCCCACCCAATAAATAAATAAATAAATCTTTAAGAGTCCGCCTTGCAGTGCAAGGGGCAATGGTTCGATTCCTGGCCCGGGATGATCTCGCATGCCGTGGAGCGGCAGAACTGGTGTGTCCAATTATGAGCCAACGCTCTGGAGTGTGTGCACCCAGAGCTGGTGAGAGAGGCCACTGCAATTGGAGGTCCACACATGCCAAAAGAACAAAGATGGATGAAAACAAATAATAAATTTAGGAAAAAAGAAAATAAGTTACAAATTCAGTTCCTCAGCTGCACTAGCCTGTGTAGCCAGTGGCCACTGACTGGACAGTACAGAATCCTTTCTACTGGACACGTGGGCTGTCATGGACAGAAGCCTACTTCAGCTAGCTCTGGAGAGAAGGGGAATTCCTGGCTCTCAGATTCCAAAAAGGGGTGATACAACCAGACTGTGTGAAGAGTTAGGTGCAGCTGGGCCTTAAGGGACCCCAGGGCCCTGTCCCGCCTCTGCCTACCCCACCTCGTATCTGGCCTGGCTGGGGTCGAATGCCTGGGGCTGACCCAATCAGCAGTAGCCAGAGGGAGAGGGAACTCCTCCAGGGAGGATTCCCGTGGGGTGGGGAACAGCAGATGTTCTGGAGCCTGAGTCCCAGTTCTACCACTTATGTCCTGGGCAGGTCAACCTCTGTGAACTCCAGTTTCCAAATCTAAAATGGGGGTAACAGTGATACTGGCCTGATCATATTCTTGAGATGAAGAGAAATACGCATCAAGTGCCCCACCCATAAATAATGGCTCCATAAATGCTAAGAGAAGCCAGTTCCAGAGATGATGGAGCCGGGGGTCAACAAGGCCCACCTGCTTATGGCCTCCTGCGGCTTAGTGTCCTGGGGTGTGTCAGGAGGCACCTTCCAGGCAGAGGAAGAGGCTCTGGACTGCGTGGCACACAGGAGGGCGAGGCGTTCCATGAGCTGGTCCTCGGTGTTGGGTTCAGTGTGGTCTACGGGGGCGGGGGGGAAGGCAGCTTAGTGGGGGCTTGGCCCCCCTCTGGTGCACTGCAGCCTGAGCCTCAGGACCCTCATGTGGACCTGCCTGGGCTTGTGTGCAGAGAAGTGCTGGGGGGCAGCCCATCCCTGAGACTCACAGCCTAGGGTGGCCCCTGCAGCCCAGCAGGCCAAGGGGTGCCATCTTCATGCACAGAGATTCCTGGCCCGGGATGATCTCGCATGCCGTGGAGCGGCAGAACTGGTGTGTCCAATTATGAGCCAACGCTCTGGAGTGTGTGCACCCAGAGCTGGTGAGAGAGGCCACTGCAATTGGAGGTCCACACATGCCAAAAGAACAAAGATGGATGAAAACAAATAATAAATTTAGGAAAAAAGAAAATAAGTTACAAATTCAGTTCCTCAGCTGCACTAGCCTGTGTAGCCAGTGGCCACTGACTGGACAGTACAGAATCCTTTCTACTGGACACGTGGGCTGTCATGGACAGAAGCCTACTTCAGCTAGCTCTGGAGAGAAGGGGAATTCCTGGCTCTCAGATTCCAAAAAGGGGTGATACAACCAGACTGTGTGAAGAGTTAGGTGCAGCTGGGCCTTAAGGGACCCCAGGGCCCTGTCCCGCCTCTGCCTACCCCACCTCGTATCTGGCCTGGCTGGGGTCGAATGCCTGGGGCTGACCCAATCAGCAGTAGCCAGAGGGAGAGGGAACTCCTCCAGGGAGGATTCCCGTGGGGTGGGGAACAGCAGATGTTCTGGAGCCTGAGTCCCAGTTCTACCACTTATGTCCTGGGCAGGTCAACCTCTGTGAACTCCAGTTTCCAAATCTAAAATGGGGGTAACAGTGATACTGGCCTGATCATATTCTTGAGATGAAGAGAAATACGCATCAAGTGCCCCACCCATAAATAATGGCTCCATAAATGCTAAGAGAAGCCAGTTCCAGAGATGATGGAGCCGGGGGTCAACAAGGCCCACCTGCTTATGGCCTCCTGCGGCTTAGTGTCCTGGGGTGTGTCAGGAGGCACCTTCCAGGCAGAGGAAGAGGCTCTGGACTGCGTGGCACACAGGAGGGCGAGGCGTTCCATGAGCTGGTCCTCGGTGTTGGGTTCAGTGTGGTCTACGGGGGCGGGGGGGAAGGCAGCTTAGTGGGGGCTTGGCCCCCCTCTGGTGCACTGCAGCCTGAGCCTCAGGACCCTCATGTGGACCTGCCTGGGCTTGTGTGCAGAGAAGTGCTGGGGGGCAGCCCATCCCCTGAGACTCACAGCCTAGGGTGGCCCCTGCAGCCCAGCAGGCCAAGGGGTGCCATCTTCATGCACAGAGAGCTGTGTGTACCCCGGGAAGTAGGGGTGACCACCTGTTCACAAGGCAGTTCACTTCCTGGCTCCTGCCCCACTTGTCAGAGGGAAGCATGGTTAGTGGTTCTGTGTTTTTTCCCTTTCCCTTTCCTTAAATAGCAATGGGCGCCACACATGCCCTCTGCGATGGCTCACACTCTGTGGAGTGTGCTTCTCTCTGAATCTGAATAAATCTACTTATTACCGATAATAAATAAATAAATAAATAAATAGCAATGGGGAACTCCCCTGGTGGTCCAGTGGTTAAGACCTAGCCTTCCAGTGCAGGGGTGCGGGTTTGATCCTTGATCAGGGAAATCAGATCCAACATGCCTTATGGCCCCAAATGCCCAAAACATAAGAAATAAAAAGTGCAAAAAAAGAGAAAAAACCCAAAACATAAAATTGTGATTGTAATAAATTCAATAAAAAACTTTAAGAATGGCCCTCATCCCCCGGCCCAACTTTTTTTAATTAAAAAAAAAAAAATAGCAGTAGGATTATCCTCTATAGATTTTGTTGTTGTTGTTTGCACCAGGCAGGGTGACTGATCTTAGTTCCCTGATCAAGGATGGAACGCATGCCCCCTGCAGTGCAAATGTGGGTTCTTAACTTCTGGACTGTCAAGGAAGATCCCCTCTGTAGACTCTTTTCACTAAATATATTTTATCTCTTTCTGGGTCGTGATAGATAGAGGGATAGAGTCACCTCGCTGAGCGGCAGAGAATTCTCTGGTTGGTTGATTAACTAGTCACCTATTAAATAGTAGATGTGGTTTGTTTTCATTTCTTCACAGGTATGGACAGTGCTGTAGTGGCCATCCATGACCATCGAGGTGAGGGGGGTTTAGGATAGACTGTAGAAGTGGAAGAGCTTAATCAGAAGTTTACGTGCCCTTAAATGAAGAACAGGGGCTTCCCAGGTGGCACTAGTGGTAAAGAACCCACCTGCCAATACAGGAGATATAAGAGATGTGGGTTCAGTCCCTGGGTCAGAAGATCCCCTGGAAGAGGGCATGGCAACCCACTCTGGTATTCTTGCCTGGAGGATCCCACGGACAGAGGAGCCTGGCGGGCTACAGTCCATAAGGTTGGACAGAGTTGGACACCGCTGAGTGATGGAGCACATAGCACACATGCAGATGGAGAACAGATTCTGCCACACTGCTCACAAAGGGGGCACCCACTGTAGCCCCCCAACCCTGCCCCTCCTGCCCTAAGGAGTTCAATTACAAACAAAACCCTTTTTAAAAAAATAGCATCAGAGGCCGTCAGCCACCAAGGAGCCTTCGCTCTGGAACCAGGGCCAGAAATGGCACCTCAGACCTGCCTCCACTGGCTTTTGTGGCCCAAAGTGGCTGGGAGGAATGGGAAACTGTTTTAGGAAACTGCCCAGAACCAGACCACACGTGCAGTGGAGTCATTGCCCCTGGCTTTGTTTGGTAAATGGGCAGAGTTCTGTTTAGGAGCTGGCTAAATCTCTGCAAAATGCAAGATTACTTTCCTTCCAGAAGGAAAGAGGAAGGGGTGAGGAGGCGAGGAAGAGGAAAAGGCAGTCTCATATTGGATGGATGGATGAGTGAGTGAGTGCAAGGACGGATGGATGAAGCCTTGCATCCTGGGTGTGTGCAATGGCGAGTGCTGAGCAGCACAGAGGGCAAAGCAAGCTGCTGGGCTGACCCTGCTCATCCCCTCCCCTATTTCATTAGGAGGCCCTGGAAGGAGCATTTGTGAGGATGCACTTGGGCCCCAGTGCTTGAGGTCAGACCTTGGACCTGGAGGCGGTCTGCTGCCCACCACGCGGCTCCAGGTGCACCATCCCTCTGGTCCTCTTCTCTCCCGGTCAAATTCTGGAGGACTTGATCCAAATCCCACTCTTCAAGTTCCTGAAATAATCAAGGTGGTGATTACAAGGCTGCCTCGGGTGCCAGAGACAGGACTGCTGGATCCCTGGAGGCTGTCCTGGGATGGCGCGGGCAGACACCAGGGCTCAGATGGGGTTGCAGAATGAACCGCCCCTGTGAAGGCAGGTGGGGACCTGTCTTTCTTGGCACCCTTTCCTACGCCTTTTTGGGGGCAAATACTTCTCTTTCTGGCTCAAAGATGTTGTCTGGCTTGGAGGAAGCTGTCATTTTAAAACTTTAGGTTCAGTCAGGCTTAGACTGTTGGAAGGTTAGCACATTTTCCTCCTTTAAGAACAGAGCAGGTTGTTGGGACTGAAGGGCTAGGAAGAGGGCTGTGGGGCCGTGGGGCGGAGAGGATGTTTATCAGGAACTAGTGTGTCTAATGAGCACCTTGAGCACCTTGTAGCCCCGTAGGGGAGGGGAAATCAAGGGGTTCAAGGAAAGGATGGAATTGGTGGAAAGGACCTCCATGTATACCTTGATGCCAATTTCCTCTAACTTTAGAAAATTTGCCAAATAAGGCAAAAAAAGAGAATTTTGTGACATTTTAATGTCATACAGGAACATCTTCTAATGAGCCCGTGTTTCCCGGAGAGGGCTGGTTGGCATGGTTGACCAGGGCTCACCCATTGGACAACTTTGTTCAACTGAGAAATGTACAGGTTTTCTTTCCCTTCCATTGGAACAACTAACCCCAAAAGTACTGACTCTGTTGACCCGTTGACCTACTGTACTTAGTGTAGCCATTGAATCTCCACATCCCCCCTCCCCTGTTGATCAGCTTCTCAGGATCTCTTTGAACTGGCTTTGTCTCCTGCTGGTTTCCTCATTAATGAGCTCAGTACAGTGTTAATGAGGCTCACTCTGTGTGTGAGAACGAGGGCTTGCACATTTTCAGATTTTGCTTTGTCCAAGTCTGTTCTTTTTTTTTTTTTAATATTTACTTATTTATCTAACTGCACTGAGTGTTAGTTGGGTATGCAGGGTCTTCTTTTCTAAATGGCTGTGCTGGGTCTCCATTGCTGCCCGGATTTTTCTCTAGTTATGGTGAGCAGAGGCTACTGTGGGTCACGGTGTGCAGGCTTCTCGCTGCAGTGTTGTCTCCAGTTGCAGAGCACAGGTTCTAGGGTGTGGGCTTCTTTTGTAGCTCCCAGGCTCTAGAGCACAGGCTCAATAGTTGTAGCACTCGGGCATAGTTCCACTGCATGTGGGATTTTCCTGGATCAGGGCTCAAATCCTTGTCCCATGCATAGGCAGGTTGATTCTTTATCAGTGAGCCACCAGGGAAGCCCTCAAAATCTTTATGTCACGTCTTCATGACAATGCTCAGGATTAGTTTTATTTACCTTTCTTTCCTTCTTTTTTTTCCCCACTCTTTTTTTTGGGGGGGCCACTTCTATTGGTCTTTCATTTATTTATTTCCATCCATCTTTGTTCTTTGGCCTGTGTGTGCCTCCCATCGCAGTGGCCTCCCTTGCTGCAGAGCACCGGCTCCGGGTGCATGCGTGCCAGAGCTCCGGCTTGGCAGTTGGACACATCGGTCTAGCCGTTTCGTGGCACATGGGATCTTCCCAGGCCAGGGATCGAACTGGTGCCCCTTGCACTGCAAGGTTGTGTTTTTACCCACTGGACCACCAGGGAAGCCTTCTCTTTCCTTCTTTTTTAAGAAGACTGGGGCTCCTTGCTTCTCCCTGTTCTCTTGAACTCTGAGGATGGTCGGTCTGATAGGAGGGCTGCCTGACTGACGCTGGACCTGGTGCCGTTGGACTGAATCTCTGTGATTCAGTGTTCAGGGGTTGAACTCCTAACCCCAGTGTGATGGCACTTGAAGATGAGGGGCCTGGTGCTCTTTTAAAGGAGACTCCAGAGAGCTCCCCAACCCTGTGCAAATGAACCAGGAAGAGTGCTCTCCAGACACTAAATGTGATGGACTTTGACCTTGGACTTCAAGACTCCAGACTGAAAACTGGATTTCTGTTGTTTAAGCCCTCATTTATGTTTAAGTCTATGGGATTTCTGTGATCACAACTCAGCTTACGACAGGCATGGTGGGGAGGACCCCATACCCGGAGGAAGCTGGGTCTGGGGATGCACCTACCTGGAGGGAGAGCACGGGCAGAGCCCCGCCCCGGGGCCCCTCCAGCGGCATCTCCGCAGCGCTGCAGGACTTCTCCTTCGCTTGCCTCTGGTCAGAGGGAGCTGCGTCCCGGCCCTCCCAGGTGACTTTGTGCAGTATGTCTCTCTCAATCATCTTCCTTCTCTCCCTCCGGAGGGCTCTGTGGTAGGCAGCATCTGAACCTTCCCTGGCCCGCGAGGCCGCACTCGGGAGCTCTGTCTGCAGGCCTGCTTCTGGAGGGGAGCAGGTGGCCTCTCCCCGTGGCCCCTGCTGAGGACTCTGTGACACACTGGTGTTGATGGCCTGGCCCACAGCATCCTTCTGCTGCAGGGCAGTCTCTGCAGACATGCTGAGCAGAAAGCTGCTCTCCCCATAGCTCTGCAAAGGCCTGCCAGGGCCTCTTCCTTCCGAGGCTGAGTCCTGGGGCCTTTTTTTTTCCATTCCCCCATCGCAGTGGCCTCCTTGCTGCAGAGCACCGGCCGGTGCATGCGTGCCAGAGCTCCGGCTTGGCAGTTGGACACATCGGTCTAGCCGTTTCGTGGCACATGGGATCTTCCCAGGCCAGGGATCGAACTGGTGCCCCTTGCACTGCAAGGTTGTGTTTTTACCCACTGGACCACCAGGGAAGCCTTCTCTTTCCTTCTTTTTTAAGAAGACTGGGGCTCCTTGCTTCTCCCTGTTCTCTTGAACTCTGAGGATGGTCGGTCTGATAGGAGGGCTGCCTGACTGACGCTGGACCTGGTGCCGTTGGACTGAATCTCTGTGATTCAGTGTTCAGGGGTTGAACTCCTAACCCCAGTGTGATGGCACTTGAAGATGAGGGGCCTGGTGCTCTTTTAAAGGAGACTCCAGAGAGCTCCCCAACCCTGTGCAAATGAACCAGGAAGAGTGCTCTCTCCAGACACTAAATGTGATGGACTTTGACCTTGGACTTCAAGACTCCAGACTGAAAACTGGATTTCTGTTGTTTAAGCCCTCATTTATGTTTAAGTCTATGGGATTTCTGTGATCACAACTCAGCTTACGACAGGCATGGTGGGGAGGACCCCATACCCGGAGGAAGCTGGGTCTGGGGATGCACCTACCTGGAGGGAGAGCACGGGCAGAGCCCCGCCCCGGGGCCCCTCCAGCGGCATCTCCGCAGCGCTGCAGGACTTCTCCTTCGCTTGCCTCTGGTCAGAGGGAGCTGCGTCCCGGCCCTCCCAGGTGACTTTGTGCAGTATGTCTCTCTCAATCATCTTCCTTCTCTCCCTCCGGAGGGCTCTGCGGTAGGCAGCATCTGAACCTTCCCTGGCCCGCGAGGCCGCACTCGGGAGCTCTGTCTGCAGGCCTGCTTCTGGAGGGGAGCAGGTGGCCTCTCCCCGTGGCCCCTGCTGAGGACTCTGTGACACACTGGTGTTGATGGCCTGGCCCACAGCATCCTTCTGCTGCAGGGCAGTCTCTGCAGACATGCTGAGCAGAAAGCTGCTCTCCCCATAGCTCTGCAAAGGCCTGCCAGGGCCTCTTCCTTCCAGGGAGGCTGAGTCCTGGGGCCAGGGCTGTGCCTTCCACTCTCCCCAGGGCTCCACGGCAGATTCCACAGGCACCTCAGCTGCCTACAAAGGAAACGGGTGTCCTCAGTTAGCACCTTCCAGACACCCCTCAGGGAGGTTTTGTGTGGGGTAAGACATACGCAGAACATAAAATCTGCCACATGAACCCTTTTAGACGTACAGCTCAGTACAGGCATTGACTGTACTCCTAATGCTCTACAACCATCACCGCTGTTCATTTCCAAAGCTTTGTCATTGCTCCGAGCAGACACTTTGTCCCTCCCTTCCACAGCCCCTGGTAAAGTCTCATCTACTTCTTATCCCTATAGGTTTGCCTGTTCTAGATATTTCACAGGAGTGGAATCCCACAGTATTTGTCTTGTGTGTACTTCCACATGGCTTAGTGTTTCTGAGGTTCACCCATGTTGTGTTGTGTGTCGGGACAGCCTTCCTTTTTCATGGAGGAATACTATTCCGTTGAGTGGATACAGTTCACTGTGTTTATCCATTTTGTCTGTTGATGGACACTTGGGGTGCTCCAATCTTTTGGCCAGTGTGAACAGGTGTGGAGCTTTCAGAGGTGGACAAGATGATACCCAGGCCCTATGTCTCCCAATGGAGCCCACGGCCTCAACCCCTGTGAGCTGACACAGACTTTTCCACCCACGTTAAGGAATAATTGTCCGGAAGAGTTGCCAAGGCAACTGTAGAAATGAAGAAAACACAAAATAAACTGAGGCGGACATGTTTCCAACCGAACTAACCAGGAGACTTGGCAGCCTCAGCAGTTCCATTTGGGGTTATTTCAGGTATGTTTCTAGACCTGGCTGAGGATGTGGGTGACTGCTGGTGGAGACGTGGCCTGGCTCTGGAAGATGAGCCTGTGCCAATGCTTGCACTCAGGACTGTGTGTGTGTGTGTAGCGAGGTGTCAGAGGGAAGAGCAGGGGTAAAATCAGATAGAAAATCAAGTCCCTTCCCCAGGTCTAAGTGCCTCCTACACGTCAGCCCTGGGAGCATGGTGGATGCAAGGCTGTGAGATGTCTGGAGTCTAAGTTCCTCGGGATGCACCTGGAGAAAGGCCTGAGTGTGCAGAGATACTGGACCCAGGGCTTTAACCTCTTTAGAGCCACATTGTCATTAGAGCCCAGGGAGGGCCATAAGCATCCACGCCCTATTCTGCTGCAAGGGTCCCAGGTTCATGGATCCCTGGAGCCTTCATTCACAGACCTCAGGAGGAGACCCAGAAGAAGTGACCCAGGCCCCGGCAGGGTCGTCAGCCAGTTCCTCTGACAAGTCTGGAATCAGGGTGGTTTGATTTCGCTGGAAGATGAAGAGCTCCTCGTCCTCATGGTCTGACTGTGGACAAATGAGAGGGCTCTGGATTACACGGTGGAAGGTCGAGCCAGGAGGCCTCAGCTTCCACCCACTGTCCTGCCCTGTGCTTGGTCTGGGGAGCCCAGTTCTATTCCAAAGGGTCTTGCTGACCCTGATTCCCACGGGTGACTTAGACATGCGCTCAGCAGCACCACCTGGTGGAGGTGAGGTTCATGGTGCCTGGTCTGCAGGCACCTTGCCAGCCCTAATCTCCTTTAGTGCCTGGCTTTTAAGGAGCAGAGAAGTGAGGTGACAGCGTGGATTTCATTTGCGTGACACTGAGCTGTCCTTGGTTGGCACTGAGTTTGTCATGGAAGGAAAGTGCAGTGGGGGTCTGGGAAGTAGGAAGAAGGCGCTTGCTTACCAAAGAGGAATCTGAATCCAGAGATGGGAGCTGATCCTTGACAGCCTCAAGGATGGCGTCCCAGGGGTTGGGCAATAAGGTCCCCCCATCTTGCTTGTGAGATGCCATGGATGTCTTTCAGCGTGCCGTCATCTAAGGAGCCTTGCAGAGGACATGGAATGAGATGAGAGGGTCCAGGAGACAACGGTGGAGAGCTCAGGGTGCTGCCTTTTCAAAGCTTATAGCATTGCTTGTCTTGGGGGGGTCTCCCTTCTGGTCAGCAAGGTTCTATTACTGAGTGCGAGGCACTGTGCCCTGAATATTTGTGTGTGTGTGTGTGCAGGATGGAGCCTATAGATTTATGTATATAGTGATAGCTTATGATAATATGTAGATGTGTATGTTGATATATAATGATGTATATACTTGATATGCAGGTATATGGATATGATGTACAGATTGATACATTTGTATGATATATATATCCCCCATATAGCATAGATACTATTATTATCTACAGACAAAATTTGTATCAAAGTTAGAGGGACTTTCAAGACACTACTTTTTTGTTGTTGTCTTTTTAAATTGTATTTTTTTTTGGCTGTGCTTCATTCACAGACCTCAGGAGGAGACCCAGAAGAAGTGACCCAGGCCCCGGCAGGGTCGTCAGCCAGTTCCTCTGACAAGTCTGGAATCAGGGTGGTTTGATTTCGCTGGAAGATGAAGAGCTCCTCGTCCTCATGGTCTGACTGTGGACAAATGAGAGGGCTCTGGATTACACGGTGGAAGGTCGAGCCAGGAGGCCTCAGCTTCCACCCACTGTCCTGCCCTGTGCTTGGTCTGGGGAGCCCAGTTCTATTCCAAAGGGTCTTGCTGACCCTGATTCCCACGGGTGACTTAGACATGCGCTCAGCAGCACCACCTGGTGGAGGTGAGGTTCATGGTGCCTGGTCTGCAGGCACCTTGCCAGCCCTAATCTCCTTTAGTGCCTGGCTTTTAAGGAGCAGAGAAGTGAGGTGACAGCGTGGATTTCATTTGCGTGACACTGAGCTGTCCTTGGTTGGCACTGAGTTTGTCATGGAAGGAAAGTGCAGTGGGGGTCTGGGAAGTAGGAAGAAGGCGCTTGCTTACCAAAGAGGAATCTGAATCCAGAGATGGGAGCTGATCCTTGACAGCCTCAAGGATGGCGTCCCAGGGGTTGGGCAATAAGGTCCCCCCATCTTGCTTGTGAGATGCCATGGATGTCTTTCAGCGTGCCGTCATCTAAGGAGCCTTGCAGAGGACATGGAATGAGATGAGAGGGTCCAGGAGACAACGGTGGAGAGCTCAGGGTGCTGCCTTTTCAAAGCTTATAGCATTGCTTGTCTTGGGGGGGTCTCCCTTCTGGTCAGCAAGGTTCTATTACTGAGTGCGAGGCACTGTGCCCTGAATATTTGTGTGTGTGTGTGTGCAGGATGGAGCCTATAGATTTATGTATATAGTGATAGCTTATGATAATATGTAGATGTGTATGTTGATATATAATGATGTATATACTTGATATGCAGGTATATGGATATGATGTACAGATTGATACATTTGTATGATATATATATCCCCCATATAGCATAGATACTATTATTATCTACAGACAAAATTTGTATCAAAGTTAGAGGGACTTTCAAGACACTACTTTTTTGTTGTTGTCTTTTTAAATTGTATTTTTTTTTGGCTGTGCTGTTTTTTTTTTTTTTTTTTTCCCATCATGCCTCTTTTTAAATTTATATTTATTTTCATCCATCTCTTTTATTTTTTGGCATGTGTGGGCCTCCCATTGCAGTGGCCTCTCTCATTGCAGAGCACCAGCTCTGGGTGCATGCGCTCCAGAGTGCTGGCTCGTAATTGGACACACTGATCCAACTGCTCCGCGACATGTGGCGTCTTCCCGGGCCAGGGATGGAACCGGTGCCCCTTGCACTGCAAGGTGGACTCTTTACCCACTAGACCACCAGAGATGACCCCAAGACACTACTTTTTACTGCCTTCTTACTAAGGAACAGAGTAGAGATGTTTTGGAGTCCCCAAAACACTTTTTTTTGGAGTCGACACTCAAATAATCAGGCACTTGGTCAACACCCGTCTTTTGTATCCCGAAGTCTAACGGAAGGCCCACCCCTTCAGGGGTCAGGGGGGCTTAGAGATGTGGGGTGATGGGACTTTAGAGCCAGCGTCGGGAGAGTACTTGCAGCCCGAGAGGCCTCTGTCACTATGAAATGGGAGGAGAACACTCTTGTCCCAGCCTGGCCCCCAACAGGGAAGCAGCAGGAAAGGTGAATGGGGGCTTCTTGCATGTCCTGTGTTCCCAGGAGTGGGGCAGGGGCTTGGGGCACCCTGACCTGGCAACAGCAGGGTGGGAACACGTCTGATATAGACATCACGGAGATGTCCTCCGGCTGCAGGGCAGATCAGAGGGCAACAGAACCACCCACTTGAAGGGGACAATCGGAGGACAAGGCAACAGCTTCCGGAAGAGCACGTAAGAGCTCAGAAGAATGAAAAGGGCCCAAAGTGTGGGGGGAAGACGTGTTCACCTGCCGGAGTTTGCGGTGCAGACGGACCAAATCGTAAAGGGTCCTGAACGCCGGGTTGAGGAGCTTCGCTCACCCAACATAGTCAACTCCAGCCCCTCAGAATCGTGACCCTACCTCCACATCCGTTTCTTGGAGGCAGCCCGTTAGCCCCGCCCAACGCACCGCCCCGGCCCCGCCCCTGCCTGGCAGCCGGTTGCTGTGACAACTAGACGCCAATGTCTTGCCCAGTCGGGCTTTTAAATTCCGAAGTTCCGAAAGAGGAAACCCCTTGGTCCTCCCACCGATCCCCAGCCCCGACCCCGTCCAACTCCCAATATTTTTCTCTGCAGCTCCGGCAGGCCGCATGCCATGCACCTCCGGCCTCCGCCTCCCCTCCTGGCGCGTCCCGACAGGGATATACACAGCTCCAGCGCGCCTCTTCGGTCTTGTTCTCCGCCTTGAGCAACGGCGCAGTTACTGAGGCTGCCGCCGCCTTCGTCCCCGCTCAGCAGAGTCTTACATCACTGGTCTGCGAACGCCTTCCTATCACCGCCTTCCCCCCTCCCCCCCTCCGCTCCTCTTTCGGGACTTGGCGCGTCCGGCCTCTCCTGAAACCCGATTGGCTGGTGAGGGGGCGGGGCAAGGAGAACGCCCCTGCTCATTGGCTACTGTGGCCGTCACGCGGCGAGCCGGGCGAGCTGACCGGAAGATTCGGGTGCGGGTCTGGACCAGCTGAAAGTGAATGGGGCTTGATGTCTTTAGAGCCAGCGTCGGGAGAGTACTTGCAGCCCGAGAGGCCTCTGTCACTATGAAATGGGAGGAGAACACTCTTGTCCCAGCCTGGCCCCAACAGGAAGCAGCAGGAAAGGTGAATGGGGGCTTCTTGCATGTCCTGTGTTCCCAGGAGTGGGGCAGGGGCTTGGGGCACCCTGACCTGGCAACAGCAGGGTGGGAACACGTCTGATATAGACATCACGGAGATGTCCTCCGGCTGCAGGGCAGATCAGAGGGCAACAGAACCACCCACTTGAAGGGGACAATCGGAGGACAAGGCAACAGCTTCCGGAAGAGCACGTAAGAGCTCAGAAGAATGAAAAGGGCCCAAAGTGTGGGGGGAAGACGTGTTCACCTGCCGGAGTTTGCGGTGCAGACGGACCAAATCGTAAAGGGTCCTGAACGCCGGGTTGAGGAGCTTCGCTCACCCAACATAGTCAACTCCAGCCCCTCAGAATCGTGACCCTACCTCCACATCCGTTTCTTGGAGGCAGCCCGTTAGCCCCGCCCAACGCACCGCCCCGGCCCCGCCCCTGCCTGGCAGCCGGTTGCTGTGACAACTAGACGCCAATGTCTTGCCCAGTCGGGCTTTTAAATTCCGAAGTTCCGAAAGAGGAAACCCCTTGGTCCTCCCACCGATCCCCAGCCCCGACCCCGTCCAACTCCCAATATTTTTCTCTGCAGCTCCGGCAGGCCGCATGCCATGCACCTCCGGCCTCCGCCTCCCCTCCTGGCGCGTCCCGACAGGGATATACACAGCTCCAGCGCGCCTCTTCGGTCTTGTTCTCCGCCTTGAGCAACGGCGCAGTTACTGAGGCTGCCGCCGCCTTCGTCCCCGCTCAGCAGAGTCTTACATCACTGGTCTGCGAACGCCTTCCTATCACCGCCTTCCCCCCTCCCCCCCTCCGCTCCTCTTTCGGGACTTGGCGCGTCCGGCCTCTCCTGAAACCCGATTGGCTGGTGAGGGGGCGGGGCAAGGAGAACGCTCCCTGCTCATTGGCTACTGTGGCCGTCACGCGGCGAGCCGGGCGAGCTGACCGGAAGATTCGGGTGCGGGTCTGACGAATTCCACAGCGCTAGGAGCGGCCCGGGGGAAACCCGCGAGCGTCCCGGCGTGCTCCGCGCCTCCCGCAACCACTTCCGGGGCGGGAGCGGAGCCGCTGAATCCGCGCCAGTGGCGGCGGCGAGCGCAGAGGGAGCTTGGGGCGGGTGCGACCTCGGGAGCGCAGCGGCTGCGGCAACCCCGTGGCTGCCCGGGGCCCGAGCCCAGCGCAGGTAGGCTCCGCGGCGGCCAGGCCCCTGCCTGGTGCTTGCACCTGTTGCCCGTTCTCTGGGCGTCCCATCCGGGCCGCTAGTTCCCCAAGTTAGTTTACAATTTCGGAGCGTCTGCTTCATAGCTGAGGAGCTGAGAGGGAAAAGCCACGTGCGGTGTAAGGTTATTAGGAGGAGGCGTCAGCGCTTGGGTAGTTCCCTAGGTTACCCGCCCCTGGGCCCGAGAACCAGGTGGGGATGCCCGAGGCCAGCGGATGGCCGACGCCCCGGGGCCCTCAGGCTTTTACAGACCTCTTCCCCGTGGGCGTGACGGTCACCGACGTCATTGGTGGTGGTTTTTGGTTTGCTTTAGGTACTTAGCATTGTGCAGAATGGACAGAACACAAAGGTAGAAGGAAAACTAAAAAGTCGCATTCCAAGTGTTGCTTCTTGGAGATAAATTCTAGAAGCGATAGGCAGTAGGTTTTGTACAAGTATTTGTACGATTTTGTTCATGAGGAATATCCCATCATTTAAGAGCATCTGGCATGGGGCAGGATGATAAAGAAAGTAGTAGTTGCTTTATGGTCCCTGGATATACGAGTTTACCCTCCATGGGCTCCTTGAGTGGGCGTCTGATTCTCCCATCCAAGAACTAGGCCTGACCCTGCTTAGCTTCTGTGATCAGACGAGTTCGGGCACCTTCAGGGTGGTGTGGCTGTAGACAGGAGTCTGATTCTGATTGCCCCTCAGCGTTCTGCTGGATGTCATACAGGAGAGCCGCCACTAAAAGGAGAGAGAACATGGGTTCCGCCCTGGAGGAGGCATTTAGAGTAGAAGAGACACCCCCAAAGAAGGTTTAAGGAGTTTGTTACTAGGAGCGCAGCGCTGACACTAGCTAATTTGGATTCTTTTCCAGATTCTGTTCAGCTGGCCAGGTCTGTTCAGCTGCCTGGGGCAGCAGTCTGCCGCTGCAGGTAGGAGTGTGACCATCGTGTTTCAGTCCCTAGAACTACCAGAAAGGAAGGAGCTCACCGACCCCAGCGTCCCTGTCCACAGCGATGTCGGAGCTCAGCGATGAAGCCAGTGAGCCAGAGCTGCTGAACCGCAGCTTGTCCATGTGGCATGGGCTGGGTGCGCAAGTCAGCCAGGAGGAGCGGCCTGTCCCCCTGGATCTTCACACAGCTGCTTCCATCGGCCAGTACGAGGTGGTGAAGGAGTGTGTGGAGCGGTGAGAGGCCTCGGGAGGCATGCCTTCTTCTTGGATGTTTGTGCGCTACGGCTCAGATGCCAGGTGGAACCATCAGGAGGCTAGTGGCCCTGGCCCACAGCTGTGGACGTTTAATCTGTGGATAGATTCACGGCTGCTTCCCTCAGGCTGTTGTCAAGAATGGTTTATACTGGACGCCAGTAAGGAGGGCAGTTTTGATTCCGAGAAAGAAATAGGCAGCTTAAACTTTTTTTCATTGGCTTAGAAGCTTTTCATTTCAGGTGTACTTTATTATGTTTTTTAAACTTTTATTTATTTTTGGCTGTACTGGGTCTTTGTTGATGTGTGGGTTTAGCTGCGCTGCGGTATATGGGATCTTCCTGGTTCAGGGATTGAACCTGTGTCTCCTGCATGGGCAGACAGGTTCTTATCCACTGAGCCACAAGAGAAGCCCCCTCAGGTGTACTTTAACCAGAGTCTTTGTAGGGCTTTTGCTAACTGCAGACACGTTCAGACAAAAGAGAGAGAAATAGACGGGAAGGCCCTGTGGCCTCCTTGTCCCAGGAAGTTAATTTCATCCCCTGAGCATAACTTCTGCAGCAAAAGGTGGGGTCACCCCGCCTGGAGGTCTGCGCCTGGCCCACCGCCCACGGGCTGTGCTCTTTTCACCTGTCTTGTGTGCGTTGGGTCCTGAGACAGCGGTGCCGTCAGTGCCTCCTGGTTGGGAGTGTGGTTTGATGCTCAGCGTGATTTGTGGAAGGGGTTTGCATTCTCCGCTCCACCCTCTTGCTTGGCCACAGTCTGTGCTTGCGTTACCACCTCATGGAAACTTAGACCAACTCTCAGCTGCCTGGGGCAGCAGTCTGCCGCTGCAGGTAGGAGTGTGACCATCGTGTTTCAGTCCCTAGAACTACCAGAAAGGAAGGAGCTCACCGACCCCAGCGTCCCTGTCCACAGCGATGTCGGAGCTCAGCGATGAAGCCAGTGAGCCAGAGCTGCTGAACCGCAGCTTGTCCATGTGGCATGGGCTGGGTGCGCAAGTCAGCCAGGAGGAGCGGCCTGTCCCCCTGGATCTTCACACAGCTGCTTCCATCGGCCAGTACGAGGTGGTGAAGGAGTGTGTGGAGCGGTGAGAGGCCTCGGGAGGCATGCCTTCTTCTTGGATGTTTGTGCGCTACGGCTCAGATGCCAGGTGGAACCATCAGGAGGCTAGTGGCCCTGGCCCACAGCTGTGGACGTTTAATCTGTGGATAGATTCACGGCTGCTTCCCTCAGGCTGTTGTCAAGAATGGTTTATACTGGACGCCAGTAAGGAGGGCAGTTTTGATTCCGAGAAAGAAATAGGCAGCTTAAACTTTTTTTCATTGGCTTAGAAGCTTTTCATTTCAGGTGTACTTTATTATGTTTTTTAAACTTTTATTTATTTTTGGCTGTACTGGGTCTTTGTTGATGTGTGGGTTTAGCTGCGCTGCGGTATATGGGATCTTCCTGGTTCAGGGATTGAACCTGTGTCTCCTGCATGGGCAGACAGGTTCTTATCCACTGAGCCACAAGAGAAGCCCCCTCAGGTGTACTTTAACCAGAGTCTTTGTAGGGCTTTTGCTAACTGCAGACACGTTCAGACAAAAGAGAGAGAAATAGACGGGAAGGCCCTGTGGCCTCCTTGTCCCAGGAAGTTAATTTCATCCCCTGAGCATAACTTCTGCAGCAGAGAGGTGGGGTCACCCCGCCTGGAGGTCTGCGCCTGGCCCACCGCCCACGGGCTGTGCTCTTTTCACCTGTCTTGTGTGCGCGTTGGGTCCTGAGACAGCGGTGCCGTCAGTGCCTCCTGGTTGGGAGTGTGGTTTGATGCTCAGCGTGATTTGTGGAAGGGGGTTTGCATTCTCCGCTCCACCCTCTTGCTTGGCCACAGTCTGTGCTTGCCGTTACCACCTCATGGAAACTTAGACCAACGACCTTCGTCTGTTCCTACACGGGCCTTTCCAGCTCCAGTCTGGGGAGCCCACGCGGAGCCTCGGGGAAGCCCCATTTCCGGTTCTCAGAGCATCTGGCCAGTGGGTTCCCCTGTACTGCGTGCAGGCCACACCCCCTCCCAGGGTCACTGAGATGCACCTCGAGCTCGGCTCCTCGCAGTCTCAGGCGTTCAGCCTCCAGGCGTGCTCGTACAACACAGTCAGGAGGGTCCTGGGAAGTGTGCATGTTCCGACTGGGTTGTGGCACCTGCTGATGTGCCGTGAACACACGCCGGGGACCCGGGGAGGAGGAGCCAGAGGGAGGATTCAGCTGAGCGGGGGATGAGGGCCCAGGAACATGCTGCTAAGCGAGGAGGGGTCCCCTGTCCATGGGCCACCTGATGAGGTCAGCTGGCCTCTGCCTGGCTCTCCCACTGTCGGCGCTGCCTCTGTGTTCCTGGGATGGGGGCCACACATGGCTGCCCGAGTTCAGTGTCAGTGTGAGCAGAGCCCGCTGGTGAGTGGAAGATGGCTGTCTGGGCTAGCACGGTGTGTGGACCCCGTAGAGGCTCGAGCTGCGTGCCCCACTGTGGCTTGGTGCCTCCACAAGGATGGAAGAGGGAATGAAGGGAAGACTGAGCACACTGCAGGCAGGGTGCTCCCGGAAGGGTGTTGTTTCCCTATCCCGACCCGAGAGTCTCCACTGACCTCAGGTGTACTTTAACCAGAGTCTTTGTAGGGCTTTTGCTAACTGCAGACACGTTCAGACAAAAGAGAGAGAAATAGACGGGAAGGCCCTGTGGCCTCCTTGTCCCAGGAAGTTAATTTCATCCCCTGAGCATAACTTCTGCAGCAGAGAGGTGGGGTCACCCGCCTGGAGGTCTGCGCCTGGCCCACCGCCCACGGGCTGTGCTCTTTTCACCTGTCTTGTGTGGGGTTGGGTCCTGAGACAGCGGTGCCGTCAGTGCCTCCTGGTTGGGAGTGTGGTTTGATGCTCAGCGTGATTTGTGGAAGGGGGTTTGCATTCTCCGCTCCACCCTCTTGCTTGGCCACAGTCTGTGCTTGCCGTTACCACCTCATGGAAACTTAGACCAACGACCTTCGTCTGTTCCTACACGGGCCTTTCCAGCTCCAGTCTGGGGAGCCCACGCGGAGCCTCGGGGAAGCCCCATTTCCGGTTCTCAGAGCATCTGGCCAGTGGGTTCCCCTGTACTGCGTGCAGGCCACACCCCCTCCCAGGGTCACTGAGATGCACCTCGAGCTCGGCTCCTCGCAGTCTCAGGCGTTCAGCCTCCAGGCGTGCTCGTACAACACAGTCAGGAGGGTCCTGGGAAGTGTGCATGTTCCGACTGGGTTGTGGCACCTGCTGATGTGCCGTGAACACACGCCGGGGACCCGGGGAGGAGGAGCCAGAGGGAGGATTCAGCTGAGCGGGGTATGAGGGCCCAGGAACATGCTGCTAAGCGAGGAGGGGTCCCCTGTCCATGGGCCACCTGATGAGGTCAGCTGGCCTCTGCCTGGCTCTCCCACTGTCGGCGCTGCCTCTGTGTTCCTGGGATGGGGGCCACACATGGCTGCCCGAGTTCAGTGTCAGTGTGAGCAGAGCCCGCTGGTGAGTGGAAGATGGCTGTCTGGGCTAGCACGGTGTGTGGACCCCGTAGAGGCTCGAGCTGCGTGCCCCACTGTGGCTTGGTGCCTCCACAAGGATGGAAGAGGGAATGAAGGGAAGACTGAGCACACTGCAGGCAGGGTGCTCCCGGAAGGGGGTGTTGTTTCCCTATCCCGACCCGAGAGTCTCCACTGGGGAGCCCACCTTGTTTTTCCCTGTAGGATACACTGCCAGAATTGTGGAAATCAGTGAGAAAGACAGGATTCTTGGGGCATGGCTTTTCCAAGAATGTCTCTGGACTGGGGGGTGGCACAGGCGGGGGGCGACAGGAGAAATTGTTTACTATCTGAGGTCCCTCCTCTTCCCTCTCCGTCCAGCACCAGCACTAGCAGGCTGTGGTCTGTGGGTGGGAGGGAGTCCCGGCTCCAGGCCAGGGTTTCTCAGCCTTGGCGTTACTGACAAGCTGGACCAGCTGCTGCTTTGCGGGGAGTTCTGTGCACCTCCGGATGCTAAGCAGCACCCCTGGCTTCCCGCCCTCGCCCCTGATGCCAGTAGCCTTTCCCTCTGCAGCGGTGACAACGAAAAATGCTTCCAGACTTTGCCACCTGTCCCGCGGGGGTAGAACCTCCCCTGGTCAAGAACCAGCTCTGTAGCAGGTGTAGGAAGGAAGAGCCTTGTTGGCCTTGGGGTAGGAGGAGGGCGCAGAGCAGAACGAGACATTGGAGCGAGGGAACCTGAGGGAGTCTGCAGAGGCGGTGGTTCAGCAGTGGAGTCACCCCTGCCCCCTGCCACGTCCTGTCAGCACTTCCCGCTTGTGCTCTCAGCCTGGCTTGGCATTGGCCTCGGTAAGCATCCTTGATGTGCGATGGCTAGCGTGTGTTGTCTCTGTCTAGGAGAGAGCTAGACTTGAATAAGAAGAACGGCGGGGGCTGGACCCCGCTGATGTACGCCTCCTACATTGGCCACGACAGCATCGTCACCTGCTGCTCGGGGCGGCGTCAGCGTCAATGTGCCAACCCGGAAGGCCAGACTCCGCTGATGCTGGCTTCCAGCTGTAAAGGGATCCGTGCTCCACTGTCGGCGCTGCCTCTGTGTTCCTGGGATGGGGCCACATGGCGGGAGCTGCGGGGCCCCAGTGGAAGATGGCTGTGGCTAGCACGGTGTGTGGACCCCGGAGGCTCGAGCTGCGTGCCCCACTGTGGCTTGGTGCCTCCACAAGGATGGAAGAGGGAATGAAGGGAAGACTGAGCACACTGCAGGCAGGGTGCTCCCGGAAGGGGGTGTTGTTTCCCTATCCCGACCCGAGAGTCTCCACTGGGGAGCCCACCTTGTTTTTCCCTGTAGGATACACTGCCAGAATTGTGGAAATCAGTGAGAAAGACAGGATTCTTGGGGCATGGCTTTTCCAAGAATGTCTCTGGACTGGGGGGTGGCACAGGCGGGGGGCGACAGGAGAAATTGTTTACTATCTGAGGTCCCTCCTCTTCCCTCTCCGTCCAGCACCAGCACTAGCAGGCTGTGGTCTGTGGGTGGGAGGGAGTCCCGGCTCCAGGCCAGGGTTTCTCAGCCTTGGCGTTACTGACAAGCTGGACCAGCTGCTGCTTTGCGGGGAGTTCTGTGCACCTCCGGATGCTAAGCAGCACCCCTGGCTTCCCGCCCGCCCCTGATGCCAGTAGCCTTCCCCTCTGCAGCGGTGACAACGAAAAATGCTTCCAGACTTTGCCACCTGTCCCGCGGGGGTAGAACCTCCCCTGGTCAAGAACCAGCTCTGTAGCAGGTGTAGGAAGGAAGAGCCTTGTTGGCCTTGGGGTAGGAGGAGGGCGCAGAGCAGAACGAGACATTGGAGCGAGGGAACCTGAGGGAGTCTGCAGAGGCGGTGGTTCAGCAGTGGAGTCACCCCTGCCCCCTGCCACGTCCTGTCAGCACTTCCCGCTTGTGCTCTCAGCCTGGCTTGGCATTGGCCTCGGTAAGCATCCTTGATGTGCGATGGCTAGCGTGTGTTGTCTCTGTCTAGGAGAGAGCTAGACTTGAATAAGAAGAACGGCGGGGGCTGGACCCCGCTGATGTACGCCTCCTACATTGGCCACGACAGCATCGTGCACCTGCTGCTCGGGGCCGGCGTCAGCGTCAATGTGCCAACCCCGGAAGGCCAGACTCCGCTGATGCTGGCTTCCAGCTGTGGCAACAAGAGCATTGCCTGTTTCCTCCTCCAGGTGAGCTATGAGGATTCGGGCTGCTCAACCGAGAGGGAACCACTGCAGGCCCCTGTGTGTGTGCATGCGCTCGGGTAATCGCTTTGATTCTTTCAGTGTGATGGCCTGGAGGGCGCCCGCTCGGCACAGAGGAGACACAGCCTTAACGGGCATTCTGTGTTCTCTTGAAGCAAGGTGCCGAGCTAGAAATGAAGGACCTTCAGGGCTGGACTGCCCTCTTCCACTGCACCAGCGCTGGCCACCAGCAGATGGTCAAGTTCCTTTTGGAAAGTGGAGCAAACGCCAACGTGAGGTCATTACCAGGTTCTCAGTGGCCGTGGGGGCAGGTGGTCACATATGACTCTGAGGTGGGCGGCCGTGGGGCAACTAGAGGCCAGGGTGCAGGAGCCCTGCCTTGGTTTATCAGGCTCAAGATAAAGGGGTGGAGGGGACGGTCCTGCCGTGGGCAGAGGCCCAGGGATCCTCTTGGCTTTCTCATGCTTCTGTCAGATGACACTGGGTGTAGCTCTTCAAGTTCTGAGTGACTTCTTTCCTTTTTTATTTTTTTAACTTTTTTTTGCGTTGGGGGGGCGGGTTGGGGAGGGAGGGGGTCAGGCGGACCACTTCTATTGGTCTTTAGTTTATCTGTTTTTCATCCATCTTTGTTCTTTGACCCGTGTGGGCCTCCCATTGCGGTGGCCTCTGTTTTCGCAGAGCACCGGCTCTGGGCGCACGCGCTCCAGAGCTCCGGCTCTAGTTGGACACATCGGTCCAGCCGCGTGGGATCTTCCCAGGCCAGGGATCGAGCCAGCGCCCCTTGCACTGCAAGGCGGTGTCCTTACCCACTGGACCACCAGGGAAGCCCCTGTGACTTATTTTCTTTATCTGAAAATAGGATGGCAGGGCCCATGTCACAGAATTGTTAGAATAATTATGTGCTCTGTCATATGCCAAGGGCCCAGCACAATGAGTGGCGCTGACTTGACATGCATTGAAGGCTGATCCCTTTCTCTTTTTTGCCTTCTCTGTGTGTGTACGTCCTTGTATGATTTTGTATATATATCATCATGTGTGTGTGTGTATGGATGAAGTGACACTTTGAGCACTCGTGAGTTCCGTGAGCTGGAGGTAGCTGCTCTCTAAAGCCTGTCACTGTGATAATCCTCTTTCAACCCAGCGTCCACCTGACACGGTACGCTGACTGTTGTCCGCATGGTCACGCACCATAGGTTTACGGGCCATTAAGAAAGAAAAAAAGGCTTCTCATTAAATGCAGCTCGTTTACTGACGTTCTGACTTCAGTGATGCTGAAATGTGGAAACTGTCTCTGAGAGGATGGAAACCCTGGTTAGCTTGCTGCCTGCCTCCTAGACCAAGGCAGCCGGCACGGGCTAGCGGGCGCTCCACCTGGCGGAGTCCAGCTCCGAGTTACCCCAAGCCACACCACGTGAAGTGAGGGCAGAGTCCTCCAGTCCCGGCAGGGTTCCTGGAGCATGTTGCTCTCCCACGTAGGCTTTATGGAGAGGAGGCGCTGACTGGCTGTGAGCCATGAGGGGCAACAACTGCTTTTTGCTGTGACTAACTGGAGGGTCAAACCACAGCAAGTGGAAATAGCTGAGAAGGAGTGGAGATGGGAGGTGGACTGTCTTTGGAACAAAAGACTGGAGCCGGGGTAGAAGCCCAGGGAGCCCTGCAGGCTGAGGGAGAGGGAGGCGTCCCCGAGGCTTTGTCTGCAGCACGGGGGGCTTCTGCCCGGCAGAGCTCCCTCCACGCATCACCTCACTGCAGTCTCGGTCCACAGGGAGCCAGTGTGTGGATTCACTCCGCTGATGGAAGCCGCAGCCGCTGGCCACGAGATCATTGTGCAGTATTTCCTGAATCATGTGAGTGACTCTGTTTATTAGCTTATAGTTTAGTCACAGCAGTGGAGGCCTCATGTCACCCACCTCCCGGCAGCAGCAGAACTTTCTCCTGCACAGAAGTAATGGCCCTGTGTCCGTTCAGTCCGCGCCTTCTCACTGGGTGTCTGTGGGTGCCAAGTGCTGAGTGTTGCCTTGGCATCAGGGTCCAGTGGTGCGTGGATAGACTTGACATGCATTGAAGGCTGATCCCTTTCTTTTTGCCTTCTCTGTGTGTGTACGTCCTTGTATGATTTTGTATATATATCATCATGTGTGTGTGTGTATGGATGAAGTGACACTTTGAGCACTCGTGAGTTCCGTGAGCTGGAGGTAGCTGCTCTCTAAAGCCTGTCACTGTGATAATCCTCTTTCAACCCAGCGTCCACCTGACACGGTACGCTGACTGTTGTCCGCATGGTCACGCACCATAGGTTTACGGGCCATTAAGAAAGAAAAAAAGGCTTCTCATTAAATGCAGCTCGTTTACTGACGTTCTGACTTCAGTGATGCTGAAATGTGGAAACTGTCTCTGAGAGGATGGAAACCCTGGTTAGCTTGCTGCCTGCCTCCTAGACCAAGGCAGCCGGCACGGGCTAGCGGGCGCTCCACCTGGCGGAGTCCAGCTCCGAGTTACCCCCAAGCCACACCACGTGAAGTGAGGGCAGAGTCCTCCAGTCCCGGCAGGGTTCCTGGAGCATGTTGCTCTCCCACGTAGGCTTTATGGAGAGGAGGCGCTGACTGGCTGTGAGCCATGAGGGGCAACAACTGCTTTTTGCTGTGACTAACTGGAGGGTCAAACCACAGCAAGTGGAAATAGCTGAGAAGGAGTGGAGATGGGAGGTGGACTGTCTTTGGAACAAAAGACTGGAGCCGGGGTAGAAGCCCAGGGAGCCCTGCAGGCTGAGGGAGAGGGAGGCGTCCCCGAGGCTTTGTCTGCAGCACGGGGGGCTTCTGCCCGGCAGAGCTCCCTCCACGCATCACCTCACTGCAGTCTCGGTCCACAGGGAGCCAGTGTGTGGATTCACTCCGCTGATGGAAGCCGCAGCCGCTGGCCACGAGATCATTGTGCAGTATTTCCTGAATCATGTGAGTGACTCTGTTTATTAGCTTATAGTTTAGTCACAGCAGTGGAGGCCTCATGTCACCCACCTCCCGGCAGCAGCAGAACTTTCTCCTGCACAGAAGTAATGGCCCTGTGTCCGTTCAGTCCGCGCCTTCTCACTGGGTGTCTGTGGGTGCCAAGTGCTGAGTGTTGCCTTGGCATCAGGGTCCAGTGGTGCGTGGATACAGACGTCTGCCTGTAATAATTTTGAAAATACTGTTATGTGAAAAGTGGAAAAATAGTAAAGCAGTAAACAGCACTCATCACTTAGGAAATTTGTGGAGAATCAGGAGACAAAGGTCTTCCTTCCACTTCTAGCCACCCCAGTTCCTCCCCGGGCACCCGCTGGAATGACGGAAGACCATGTGTCTGTAGACACCTGCAGACACGCAGCTTTAGGCTTTGAACAGACTGGGATTCTCCTTATGTTTGCTCAGCAGCTTCTGAAAAATGATGTGACAAAGACCTCTTTCTTTTGTGTGGTATTCCATACAGTATCTGTGCCATAGTTAGTTGACTCAGTTCTCATTAGTCAAATTGGGATTTCCGGCATCTTTTAGTTATAAGCAGTGCTCCAGGGAGTGTCCTGGCATGAACAGCTTTAGCACGTATGCGATTATTTCTGTATGCTGTATTTCTTTTTAGAAAAGTTTTTTAAATTTATTTAATTGGGGGATAATTGCTTTACAGTGTTGTGTTTCTGCCTGTCACTGTGATCAGTCGCCATGTGTCTGACTCGACTCTTAGTGACCCCATGGACTGTAGCCCACCAGGCTCCCCAGTCCATGGGATTCTCCAGGCAAGAATACTGGAGAGGTTGCTCTTTATACGCTCCCCTCCACGGCTGCTTCCCAGCTTGCTTGTTTTTTTAAACTTGCCTGTCCCGGCTGGTCCTGCACGGTGAATGTTCAGCCCTCCTCCTGCTGCTGTGGCAGCATGATGCTCCTTGTAGGGTTGAGTTGGGGGTCTCTAATCCTGGCCTGTGGGTGGTCTCAGGTCCCAGTCTGCCACGTCTATACAGTTCATGCACCCTGATGGAAGCCGCAGCCGCTGGCCACGAGATCATTGTGCAGTATTTCCTGAATCATGTGAGTGACTCTGTTTATTAGCTTATAGTTTAGTCACAGCAGTGGAGGCCTCATGTCACCCACCTCCCGGCAGCAGCAGAACTTTCTCCTGCACAGAAGTAATGGCCCTGTGTCCGTTCAGTCCGCGCCTTCTCACTGGGTGTCTGTGGGTGCCAAGTGCTGAGTGTTGCCTTGGCATCAGGGTCCAGTGGTGCGTGGATACAGACGTCTGCCTGTAATAATTTTGAAAATACTGTTATGTGAAAAGTGGAAAAATAGTAAAGCAGTAAACAGCACTCATCACTTAGGAAATTTGTGGAGAATCAGGAGACAAAGGTCTTCCTTCCACTTCTAGCCACCCCAGTTCCTCCCCGGGCACCCGCTGGAATGACGGAAGACCATGTGTCTGTAGACACCTGCAGACACGCAGCTTTAGGCTTTGAACAGACTGGGATTCTCCTTATGTTTGCTCAGCAGCTTCTGAAAAATGATGTGACAAAGACCTCTTTCTTTTGTGTGGTATTCCATACAGTATCTGTGCCATAGTTAGTTGACTCAGTTCTCATTAGTCAAATTGGGATTTCCAGCATCTTTTAGTTATAAGCAGTGCTCCAGGGAGTGTCCTGGCATGAACAGCTTTAGCACGTATGCGATTATTTCTGTATGCTGTATTTCTTTTTAGAAAAGTTTTTTAAATTTATTTAATTGGGGGATAATTGCTTTACAGTGTTGTGTTTCTGCCTGTCACTGTGATCAGTCGCCATGTGTCTGACTCGACTCTTAGTGACCCCATGGACTGTAGCCCACCAGGCTCCCCAGTCCATGGGATTCTCCAGGCAAGAATACTGGAGAGGTTGCTCTTTATACGCTCCCCTCCACGGCTGCTTCCCAGCTTGCTTGTTTTTTTAAACTTGCCTGTCCCGGCTGGTCCTGCACGGTGAATGTTCAGCCCTCCTCCTGCTGCTGTGGCAGCATGATGCTCCCTTGTAGGGTTGAGTTGGGGGTCTCTAATCCTGGCCTGTGGGTGGTCTCAGGTCCCATCTGCCATCATGCCATGTGGGAGTCTGCCACCACGTCTATACAGTTCGCTACTGAAGGTAGATCTGGATGTCGCCCCAGGGCAGCCTTAACATGGATGTTGCCAGATTGCTATGCAGAGAGCCAGGTATACCAGCTTGAACTCTGTTCACAGCAGTGAGAACCGCGACTCTTCAATTACAAAGCACTTCAACATATAGAACAGTACAGGTTACACAGCCACCCATGTGCATCCAGAGGTGACCGTCCCCTGACTTTATACACTCCTCACATGCTGTGTGTCTGTAATCAGCGTGCAGACTTGTTTTATACGGTGTAGAGGTTTACATAAACACGGTGCTTGTTTACGTGACGACTGCCATTCAGCACGGTGTGGGCGGGGCCCACTCAGCTCACCCGTCTTCTCTGGGGCCTGCAGCCCGGAGCGAGGAGGCTGCCTTGCGGGCAAGGTTCCTAACCCTTCTTTCACACACTGTCCCAGGGAGTCAAAGTGGACACGAGAGACCACAATGGAGCCACAGCCCGGATGCTGGCCAAGCAGTATGGACACATAAAGATCGTAGGGCTGATTGACACTCACTCACCCTCTCTGCCCAAGAGCCTCTACCGGACCCCAGGTACCTGCGTCTGCGGCCAGGCCTCTCGGCACCCCCCCCTTGGGCTCCTGGAGTGTAGGGTGGGACCGCCCGTGAGGGTGGGCAGAAGGGAGGCGGCTCACAGGGGTGGCTCTGGGTTTTCCCTTGCGGGGGTGAGCTTTAATTGTTGTGTTTCTGCCTGTCACTGTGATCAGTCGCCATGTGTCTGACTCGACTCTTAGTGACCCCATGGACTGTAGCCCACCAGGCTCCCCAGTCCATGGGATTCTCCAGGCAAGAATACTGGAGAGGTTGCTCTTTATACGCTCCCCTCCACGGCTGCTTCCCAGCTTGCTTGTTTTTTTAAACTTGCCTGTCCCGGCTGGTCCTGCACGGTGAATGTTCAGCCCTCCTCCTGCTGCTGTGGCAGCATGATGCTCCCTTGTAGGGTTGAGTTGGGGGTCTCTAATCCTGGCCTGTGGGTGGTCTCAGGTCCCATCTGCCATCATGCCATGTGGGAGTCTGCCACCACGTCTATACAGTTCGCTACTGAAGGTAGATCTGGATGTCGCCCCAGGGCAGCCTTAACATGGATGTTGCCAGATTGCTATGCAGAGAGCCAGGTATACCAGCTTGAACTCTGTTCACAGCAGTGAGAACCGCGACTCTTCAATTACAAAGCACTTCAACATATAGAACAGTACAGGTTACACAGCCACCCATGTGCATCCAGAGGTGACCGTCCCCTGACTTTATACACTCCTCACATGCTGTGTGTCTGTAATCAGCGTGCAGACTTGTTTTATACGGTGTAGAGGTTTACATAAACACGGTGCTTGTTTACGTGACGACTGCCATTCAGCACGGTGTGGGCGGGGCCCACTCAGCTCACCCGTCTTCTCTGGGGCCTGCAGCCCGGAGCGAGGAGGCTGCCTTGCGGGCAAGGTTCCTAACCCTTCTTTCACACACTGTCCCAGGGAGTCAAAGTGGACACGAGAGACCACAATGGAGCCACAGCCCGGATGCTGGCCAAGCAGTATGGACACATAAAGATCGTAGGGCTGATTGACGCTCACTCACCCTCTCTGCCCAAGAGCCTCTACCGGACCCCAGGTACCTGCGTCTGCGGCCAGGCCTCTGCGGGCACCCCCCCGCCCCTTGGGCTCCTGGAGTGTAGGGTGGGACCGCCCGTGAGGGTGGGCAGAAGGGAGGCGGCGGCTCACAGGGGTGGCTCTGGGTTTTGTCTCGACTTTGCTTGTGGGTTTGTTGCCATGCAGACGCTTTAATTGTCTGTTGTCAAATCCATCCGTCTTTATCGCCTGGAACTGCATGTGCAGAGGGATGAGCCTGGTGTCTGTCCACAGTGCTGAGTTCTGACTGAATTCTGTCCTTGTCAGAGTCTGTAGCAGTTTTATGTGTCGATTCTCTAATGTTTTCCAGGTACAGTAGCATGAAACCTGCAGTAGACACAGATGCACCACCTTTTCCCTGTTCTTGTACCTCAGATCTCTCTGCTCTCGTTGCCCTCCCTGGTCCCTCCTTGCTCCCTGCCGAATGAGGTGCAGGTGGCAGACGTTCACTCTGGCCCTGACCTTAGCAGGTATGCCATGTTAAGCAAGATGCTGGCTTATAGAGGAAGGTTTGTGTATGTGTCTTCATGTTAAGAAAGTGTCTGTCGTTTCCTGTATTCTTGAATATTCCCATAAGTGCCAGATTTTGTCAACGTTGTTTTCAGAGTCTATGGAGATAATTGTGAATTTTCTCCTTAGATCTGTTAATATAGGAGGTTATGTCAGTGAATTTTCTAAAAGTGAACCAACTTTACATTCTTGGCATAAATCCTACTTGGTGCATTCTTTTTTTTCTTTTTTTAAAATTATTTTTATTTGTTTGGCAGCACCAGGTCTTATTTGTGGCATGCAGGATCTTTAGTTGAGGCCTGTGAACTCTTGGTTGTGGCATGTGGGATCTAGTTCCCTGACCAGGGATAGAACCCAGACCCTCCCTGCGTTAGGAGCTCAGAGTCTTAGCCACTGAACCACCAATAAAGACCCTTATTTTCTTAATTTGCTTTCGGTTCTGTTTGCTGGTATTAATTTGGTGTGGCTCTTCTCAAGTGACACAGGTCTGTGGTTCTTTCATCTGTCTCTACCAGCTATAGGTCTCAATACTTTACTTGCTTTGTAGGCAGAACTGGAAGCTTCTCATCCCTTCTGTGCTCTAGATCACTTCATGTAGCACTGCTCCCACATGGTCCGTGAGGTACTCTCTTGTGAAACCACCTGGGCCTGGTCTTGGCCCATGTCTCTCTTCTGAGCAGCTTTTCGTAGACCCACTGGTCTCTGCAGAGAACGGGTGAATGCCGAGCCTCTCCTGGAGTGGGTGCCTGTCTCCTCCCCTCCCTCTGGGCCACACTGGGCCATAGCGTTCGCCTGGTTCTGTCTGTTCCATGGCAGGGGTTCAGACTCATGGAGCCACCTTGTCCTTGGTTCCTCTCCATGAACATTCTTTTTTTTTTTTTAATGGCTCCTTCAGCTTATGCTTGGATGGACCCTGGCGTCCTCCTGGCTATAGAGATCTTGAAGTGTGAGGGAAGGGTCTTCTCAGGGTCACTGGCCCTGGCTCGGGAGCTCTCGGGCAGTGGCAGGCGGAGTTCACGACTGAGCGAGCCGCTCCCCTCCCAGGCCTGGCTCTGCCCAGCCCCCTCCTGGCCTCGGCAGCACACATTGATGCTCAGCAGTCTGGCTGTGTGTCCCCCCCGCCCCCAGTGTCCCTGTGGCCTACCTGAGCACTGGGCCACCCACTGTGGCATTCCTTACTGGTGACAACCTGGGAACACTTTCTTCTTAATTCAGGAAAATCGTTTACATTGATTTTCCTTCCAGCTTGTAACGAAGGTTAGTAGTTTAGTCCCTCACTGAACAGTCAGTCTGAATTTTGGTGTTTGACCCACAGAAAAATATGAAGATCTGAGCTCTTCGGACGAGTGCTGCCCTGTCCCTCAGCGACAGAGGCCCTGCCGAAAGAAGGGGCTCAGCATCCATGAAGGGCCACGAGCCCTGGCCCGGATCACAGCCATTGGACTCGGAGGCAGGGCACAGCAGCCTCACTACGGTGAGCGCCCCGTGGCCCCGGGCTCCAGGGTCCCGACCCAGAGAATGAACACAGCTTAGGCTCCCAACATAGGGCCCAGGCAGCGGGTTGGGGAGCAGTAGCTTGAGGACTCAGAGTGGGTCACGGGGATGGAGACACGGGCCCTGGCCGGCAGGTGCATGCACAGGTCACACTTCACGGTGGCTGTTGTGAATGTTTAGCCAGAGCGTCTCACCTTCCTGCTCAGCCAGGTCATTTGCCTGGGGTGGCTGACCCCTGCTGGGGGGGGGGGGGCGGTGGGCTTCCAGCCAGAGGAACGCCTTGTGGTACAGTTCTCCTTTGGCTTACCAGTCTGTAAATACAGCTTACCATCTGTCTCCTCTTGGCAAGGCGATGGTGTGGCCAGAAAGGCCACCACTCACCTACCGCTGGACAGGAAGTTGTTGCTGACCGCGCCCTCAGGTCCTGTCGATGGCACTGAGCTGTTCGGTTGCGGCAGCAAGTGGACAGTGCCGTCCTGGGGCTCCCCCTCCCCAAGGCCCCTCAGGAGGTGGTCGTGGGCAGGTGGGAGACCCCCGCCTCTTGTGTCCACAGAGCAGGCGCCTCCACGAGGCTACGTCAGCTTCACCAGCAGTGACGAGAACCCCCTGGAGGAGGGGGCCCTCTGCTGCAGGGATGTCACCTCCCCCATCAACGAGCGGGATGTGGAGAGCAGCAGCGGCAGCAGCCGGGGTACCTGCTTCCCTCCAGCGGGCCAGGGGGAGGGGCCCTTCGGCAGAGGAGAGGGGGCGAGCTAGAGGTGGTTTTGGCTTTTGTGAGGAAAAGAATCTGGCATGGGGCCAGGTGAGGAAACCGATGCCGGGTCTCTGAGCAGGTCTGCGGGTCGGTCCAGACAGGTTTTAGCCGCTGGAGGGGTGAGGCCTCAGGAGTGGCGCCTTGTTCCTGCACCACCCATCGCCCTTGTACCGAGCACCTTGTGCCCATGCTGGCTCGATGCTTGGATTTACCAGTGAACAAGGCGGACAAGCCCTGCTGTGTGTGGAGGCCAGGCAGGGCCGGCAGTCAGCATGGAGCAGAAGCCAACAGGGCGGGAGAGCAGGGCGGGGGCTGTGGCTGCAGCAGCTCGCGGCCCGGCCCTGGGGTCAGGCAGCCTCCTCCTTGCCTTTGTCAGAAGAGCACACCTTCTGTGCCCACCGTGGGACTGCACAGAGCAGCAGCAGCAGCGAGGGCCTGGCCCGGGTCCCAGGACTCAGCAGTGAGGCCTCCCTGGAGAGCAACGAGGTGACCTTCCCCCCTTGCTCTCCCCTCCCCTCCTCTCCCGGCATTGCCGGGGGTGCCTGGCGGTGCAGTCAGGTGAGCGGGCTGCCGCCACACTCAGGTGTGCTGGAGATGCAGGGTTTGTGCCGCAGGGGCCTCGGTGGCATCGCTGTCACAAGGGAGGCTTCAGTGGCAGGCAGGGGAGTTTGGTGAAGGTTCAGACCTTCCAGTGTCCACACGGTGAGGGGACATGCAGACGTGGCTGCTGGCGGTGGGGCAGGGTCAGAGCCTGGCACAGCCCGTCAGCTGCCAGCCTGCATTTACTTTCAACACACGCCTCTGCCACAGGATTCAGATCATGTGAGGAAGAGCTCAGTGCGCAAACAAACTAAAAGTTATGTGAAGACCAAGAACCGTTACAGCAGCAGCGACAGCCAGTGGGCTCCCAGCACCGAGACGTCCTGTGCCCCAGGAACGAGCCCCCCAGCCGACAGGCCCCCCTACTCAGGGCCCCAGGTATGACCACGAGGTCTCTGTGATGCCTGAGGCACTCACAGGTCCTTCTGGGGGCGGGCTTTCTCCACACGACCCCAAAGACTGCTCAGGCTGAGGATTCTCAGTGGTGAGGGGCCGGTCGCCAGATGTTTCTCTGTCCCTTTGCACGGAGGTACCTGCCTCACTCCCTGGTCTCTGTGCTCATCTTGGCCTCTGAGGCCAGGAAGGAGAAACCCAGGACACGCTTCACAGGACTGATGTCAGGGATACAGGCCCGCGTTGATCAGACACCAGGCATTAGCACCTCAGGGATCCCGGGGAGGCAAAGTGTCAGCATCTCAGGGCAGGACAGGCGGCATGAGGGTCAGACCGAGTCAGCAAAACAGAAGCCGTGTTGGTCCCAGCAGGAGTGACAGGGACTGTCCTGCTTGGCAAAAGCCAGATCTTCCCAGATTTGTTCAAGAAACCAATCCGCACATTCACGAAGCCGCATTTGCTCTGAGTTGGGTACATTCAGAACCATGCCTGGACACATCACCATCAGTGTCCGGAACAATCCTGGATCAGGAGACCACTGGCTCAGCACCAACAAGGGGACCCGATTGTTTTCATGTCCTCGGAGCAACGAGGTGACCTTCCCCCCTTGCTCTCCCCTCCCCTCCTCTCCCGGCATTGCCGGGGGTGCCTGGCGGTGCAGTCAGGTGAGCGGGCTGCCGCCACACTCAGGTGTGCTGGAGATGCAGGGTTTGTGCCGCAGGGGCCTCGGTGGCATCGCTGTCACAAGGGAGGCTTCAGTGGCAGGCAGGGGAGTTTGGTGAAGGTTCAGACCTTCCAGTGTCCACACGGTGAGGGGACATGCAGACGTGGCTGCTGGCGGTGGGGCAGGGTCAGAGCCTGGCACAGCCCGTCAGCTGCCAGCCTGCATTTACTTTCAACACACGCCTCTGCCACAGGATTCAGATCATGTGAGGAAGAGCTCAGTGCGCAAACAAACTAAAAGTTATGTGAAGACCAAGAACCGTTACAGCAGCAGCGACAGCCAGTGGGCTCCCAGCACCGAGACGCCCCTGTGCCCCAGGAACGAGCCCCCCAGCCGACAGGCCCCCCTACTCAGGGCCCCAGGTATGACCACGAGGTCTCTGTGATGCCTGAGGCACTCACAGGTCCTTCTGGGGGCGGGCTTTCTCCACACGACCCCAAAGACTGCTCAGGCTGAGGATTCTCAGTGGTGAGGGGCCGGTCGCCAGATGTTTCTCTGTCCCTTTGCACGGAGGTACCTGCCTCACTCCCTGGTCTCTGTGCTCATCTTGGCCTCTGAGGCCAGGAAGGAGAAACCCAGGACACGCTTCACAGGACTGATGTCAGGGATACAGGCCCGCGTTGATCAGACACCAGGCATTAGCACCTCAGGGATCCCGGGGAGGCAAAGTGTCAGCATCTCAGGGCAGGACAGGCGGCATGAGGGTCAGACCGAGTCAGCAAAACAGAAGCCGTGTTGGTCCCAGCAGGAGTGACAGGGACTGTCCTGCTTGGCAAAAGCCAGATCTTCCCAGATTTGTTCAAGAAACCAATCCGCACATTCACGAAGCCGCATTTGCTCTGAGTTGGGTACATTCAGAACCATGCCTGGACACATCACCATCAGTGTCCGGAACAATCCTGGATCAGGAGACCACTGGCTCAGCACCAACAAGGGGACCCCTAGACGATTGCCAGCTTATTTCTCATCAGGATCCTCGGGGCCCAGCAGACGCAGGATGGCACATTACTCAAGGATGTGACATCTGCAAAGCCTCTCGCCCAGAGTGGTGGAGAGGCAGAGACAGCCCCGGGTCAGCAGCCTGAGGGCCGCTGCTGCAGAGCCGCCCCAGGTTGCGCCTCCTGCTGAAGTGACAGGCCCAGGATGCCCACTGTGCTGCGGGAGACAGCAGGCAGCCTGGGCTCCCTGCCAAGCTTCAGGCGCGGGACGGGCGGGTGCTCCGTGGCAGGAAGGGGGCCCTGCCCGCAGCGTCAGCCTTCTGCCCCACGTCTTCATGGCCGCTGTCCTGACCGGGGCTGCCCTGCAGGACCTTGCAACGCTGCTGGAGCAGATTGGCTGCCTCAAGTACCTGCAGGTGTTTGAGGAGCAGGACGTGGACCTCCGCATCTTCCTGACCCTCACCGAGAGCGACCTGAAGGAGATCGGCATCACGTGAGTCCGGGCCTCTTAGCTCCCAGCACTCGAGGGAGGCTGCCGTGTCCAGAGCCAGCTTCTCCCTGCCGTCAGTTGCCCGCTATTCCTGCAGTGGCCCCTGGCTCAGATGCTGTCGGCCTGGGTTCCAAGGCCCTGAGCTGGTTTGGCGGACGCCACTGTGCCCAGGCCACCCAGACGTGTTCCACCATCCGCTTCCGAGAGCACCTGAGCAGCCCTGGCTTCCTGTCCAGTGAAAGCTGGGCAGAGTGGAAAGGCCCCGACTCCTTAGGACACTTCCTGTCCTATCCCAGGATCCTGGGGCTACACGCCCTCTTCAGGGCTGGGGTTTCTCTAGGGGATGATCTCGGCAGAACGGCCTGTGGAGCCTCCACCCACGGCAGGTGCCGAGCCGTGGCCTCTCACTCCCACTGCAGGCTGTTTGGGCCCAAGAGGAAGATGACGTCTGCCATCGCCCGCTGGCACAGCAGTGCCCGCCCCCCTAGCGACGCCCTGGAGCTGGCCTATGGCCCGGGGGGCCGCTGGCACATGCATGGGCGTGCAGAGGAGGACAGCAGAGAGCTGCAGCCAGGGACCATAAAGTGTCCGGAACAATCCTGGATCAGGAGACCACTGGCTCAGCACCAACAAGGGGACCCCTAGACGATTGCCAGCTTATTTCTCATCAGGATCCTCGGGGCCCAGCAGACGCAGGATGGCACATTACTCAAGGATGTGACATCTGCAAAGCCTCTCGCCCAGAGTGGTGGAGAGGCAGAGACAGCCCCGGGTCAGCAGCCTGAGGGCCGCTGCTGCAGAGCCGCCCCAGGTTGCGCCTCCTGCTGAAGTGACAGGCCCAGGATGCCCACTGTGCTGCGGGAGACAGCAGGCAGCCTGGGCTCCCTGCCAAGCTTCAGGCGCGGGACGGGCGGGTGCTCCGTGGCAGGAAGGGGGCCCTGCCCGCAGCGTCAGCCTTCTGCCCCACGTCTTCATGGCCGCTGTCCTGACCGGGGCTGCCCTGCAGGACCTTGCAACGCTGCTGGAGCAGATTGGCTGCCTCAAGTACCTGCAGGTGTTTGAGGAGCAGGACGTGGACCTCCGCATCTTCCTGACCCTCACCGAGAGCGACCTGAAGGAGATCGGCATCACGTGAGTCCGGGCCTCTTAGCTCCCAGCACTCGAGGGAGGCTGCCGTGTCCAGAGCCAGCTTCTCCCTGCCGTCAGTTGCCCGCTATTCCTGCAGTGGCCCCTGGCTCAGATGCTGTCGGCCTGGGTTCCAAGGCCCTGAGCTGGTTTGGCGGACGCCACTGTGCCCAGGCCACCCAGACGTGTTCCACCATCCGCTTCCGAGAGCACCTGAGCAGCCCTGGCTTCCTGTCCAGTGAAAGCTGGGCAGAGTGGAAAGGCCCCGACTCCTTAGGACACTTCCTGTCCTATCCCAGGATCCTGGGGCTACACGCCCTCTTCAGGGCTGGGGTTTCTCTAGGGGATGATCTCGGCAGAACGGCCTGTGGAGCCTCCACCCACGGCAGGTGCCGAGCCATGGCCTCTCACTCCCACTGCAGGCTGTTTGGGCCCAAGAGGAAGATGACGTCTGCCATCGCCCGCTGGCACAGCAGTGCCCGCCCCCCTAGCGACGCCCTGGAGCTGGCCTATGCCGACCGGCTGGAGGCTGAGATGCAGGAGCTGGCCATCCAGCTGCACAAGGTGCATGGGGCGTGCAGAGGAGGACAGCAGAGAGCTGCAGCCAGGGCGGGTGGCAGCTCGGGCACAGGAGAGGTGCAGGCGCACACCGTGGGGCTCAGGAAGGGCTCTGAGGTGGAGACAGGCCCACCCAGGCCAACAAGGGAGGCAAGACAGAAGCTAGAGTGGGAGGCCTGGCACGCGTGGTCACTGCGCTCCCTGCTGCCTCTGCTCCGCAGCGCTGTGAGGAGGTGGAGGCCGTGCGGGGCCTGGTGGCGCAGGAGCAGGAGCTGCGGGCCGTGGTGGAGGGCTGCCTCCTGGAGCAGGACAGCACCCGCCAGGCCGTCCATGCGCAGCTACAGGAGGTCTGGGCCCTTGCCCACGAGGCCACACGCATCCTGGATCAGCTGCGGTGAGTGCAAGTCTGGGCTGCCACATCACTGTCTCCTCTGGGTCTTCCACCAGTGGGTCATTTTCAGGGCCTTCTGTGGTCACTGCTGCCTCCAGGTCATCCCTCCCCACACGGCAGGCCAGGCGGCCAAGGGGACCCTGTGCAGGTCCCCCCCCCCCACCTGTGGGCCATGTGGGCAGGCTCACGGGGTGCAGGAGCTGGCGCACTCACAGGGTGCACCTGCTTCACACGTGGGAGGGGTGGTGGTTGGCTGCTCCTGGCCTCACCTCTCACTAGCCGTGGTGTCATCTCTCTCAGAACCTGTCAAGCTGAGCTGTCAGCCCGAGTGAGGCGAGACGAGGCCCTGTGGGAGGGCCCCCTGAGCCCAGGCCTCCCCGCAGCAGGTAGGGAGGGCAGCGTCCTGGCCCAGGACGGGGATGAGGGCGGGAGGCCCCCCAGCTGGGTTTCACCACTTCTCTCAGTGTGACTGTCAGGCTGACGCCCCGCCCCCAGTTCCCCTTATTGCCCATGCCCTCTGCAGCCCCTGGCCGGGCCACCCTGGGACAGCCCAGCGGCAGGCCAGGCCCTGACCAGCGTCAGCACTCTGCTCCACACGGGGGCAGAGAACACGCTGACACAGCAGGGATGTGTGGCACCAACGGGGGGGACGGTTCCCAAGACGCTGAGGTTCAGGACGGAGACGGGGCCCATGGGCACCCAGACCCACCCAGCTCTCTGCCCCACAGACCCCAAAGGCTGGCAGGCCTCCTTGCAGGCCCTGAGCCTCCCCGAGCTGTCGGGAGCCCTGGAGGAGCGAGTCCAGGAGATGGGTGAGTCCAGGGGCTACAGCCCACCAGCCCTCAAGGTCACCGAAGCCTGTGCCCGCGCCCCCAGGCTCGTGAAGCCGTGACCGTGCGCTCCTGTCCTCAGGGCGAGTGCTGTGCTCAGTGACCCAGAGCCTGGAGAAGCTGCAGGTGCTGAGTGGGAAGGAGAGCTGGCGGGAGCCTTAGCCAGGGGACGGTGAGTGTCTGGCGGCCCCGGAGAGCAGGGCCGGCTGGGCAGCCAGGTGAGCCCCCTCCAGTCTTCTCTTTCCTTCTCAGAATGTGACGTGGGGTGACGGATCCACCCTGAAGCTGTGTGCCTGGAGGACAGGAAGACAGCAGGCGGCTGCAGCAGCCAGGGCCAGAGGATCGGGCCCAGGAGCAGTGGACAGGCAGGCGGGAGAGGGCGGAGGCCCACACTGAGGCAGGACGGAGAGCCCCTCATCCAGACCCCGGATGAGGCGGAGCAGGCAGCGTGGGGGGGCGTGTCCCCCACAACCCGCAGGCGCCACACTGAGGTTCGCCCAGACGGGAGGACGGGGGCGCCTGGACAGCATACATTACTTGCTGGAAAATAAAATTTACAATCTGGTGGTGTGGGTTCAGTGCTGGCCTGCGGTGCTGGCTGATAAACCACAGCAAGGGGAGCCGTGCCGGAGCACCGTGCTCAGCTTGGGCCATCGGGGTGACCCCGCTGCGCCACCATCCCCTGCAGCCCGGGCCACCTCTGCAGCGCCCCTCCTCACGATTCTGTGAAGCCACCTGGCGAGTGAAGCACGCCCCAGAGTCAGAGGAAGGAGGTTCGGTGTTTATTTGAGAGCCGTGCACTCCTGCTCACACACGCCAGCGCTTCACTGAGGCTCTACGGTGGGACGCCCAGGCCGGGGTGGAAGCCTGCTTTCCTTACCAGCCAGGGATGTGTGGCACCAACGGGGGGGACGGTTCCCAAGTCGCTGAGGTTCAGGACGGAGACGGGGCCCATGGGCACCCAGACCCACCCAGCTCTCTGCCCCACAGACCCCAAAGGCTGGCAGGCCTCCTTGCAGGCCCTGAGCCTCCCCGAGCTGTCGGGAGCCCTGGAGGAGCGAGTCCAGGAGATGGGTGAGTCCAGGGGCTACAGCCCACCAGTCCTCAAGGTCACCGAAGCCTGTGCCCGCGCCCCCAGGCTCGTGAAGCCGTGACCGTGCGCTCCTGTCCTCAGGGCGAGTGCTGTGCTCAGTGACCCAGAGCCTGGAGAAGCTGCAGGTGCTGAGTGGGAAGGAGAGCTGGCGGGAGCCTTAGCCAGGGGACGGTGAGTGTCTGGCGGCCCCGGAGAGCAGGGCCGGCTGGGCAGCCAGGTGAGCCCCCTCCAGTCTTCTCTTTCCTTCTCAGAATGTGACGTGGGGTGACGGATCCACCCTGAAGCTGTGTGCCTGGAGGACAGGAAGACAGCAGGCGGCTGCAGCAGCCAGGGCCAGAGGATCGGGCCCAGGAGCAGTGGACAGGCAGGCGGGAGAGGGCGGAGGCCCACACTGAGGCAGGACGGAGAGCCCCTCATCCAGACCCCGGATGAGGCGGAGCAGGCAGCGTGGGGGGGCGTGTCCCCCACAACCCGCAGGCGCCACACTGAGGTTCGCCCAGACGGGAGGACGGGGGCGCCTGGACAGCATACATTACTTGCTGGAAAATAAAATTTACAATCTGGTGGTGTGGGTTCAGTGCTGGCCTGCGGTGCTGGCTGATAAACCACAGCAAGGGGAGCCGTGCCGGAGCACCGTGCTCAGCTTGGGCCATCGGGGTGACCCCGCTGCGCCACCATCCCCTGCAGCCCGGGCCACCTCTGCAGCGCCCCTTCCCCACGATTCTGTGAAGCCACCTGGCGAGTGAAGCACGCCCCAGAGTCAGAGGAAGGAGGTTCGGTGTTTATTTGAGAGCCGTGCACTCCTGCTCACACACGCCAGCGCTTCACTGAGGCTCTACGGTGGGACGCCCAGGCCGGGGTGGAAGCCTGCTTTCCTTACCAGCCAGGCCAGCGCCGTGAAAACTGCTAGCTTCACTGAGGAGTGTCCACACCTGGAGGCCACCAGTGGCGACCCTCCTGTCTCAGAGTGGCTCCGCTGTGGTCACTGTGCACATCTGACCAGTACTGCCGGACCATCCCGAGGGCACCTGCAGAGCGTGCTGGGAAGAGAGCGGGAGGCACTCAGAGCAGGCAGTGGATCTGGTGCAGGGACCACCAGGACCAGGCTCAGGGCCCCGAGAGTCCCAGCTGGCAGTGTTCCAGTCAACACAGGGAGGTCGCTGCACCCCACCTGGAGGGCAGTCAGGCGAAGCTCTACCCTGATGTGCCCAGAGGAGCCTCGGGCCCGGCCCCTGCCCTCAGGTTCCTGGGAAGCAGGGATGGGACACTCCTGCGTCCACCCCAGGCCTACAGCCAGAACTGAGGAACATGCCACTTTGCTGTCTTTCCTCCAGCAGCTCCATCTACACCCAGTCCCCACAGCCCTGCCTGTCCACAGGGACCAAGTCTAAGCGGTACAGCTACTCTGAAAACTCACAAGTAATGCTAACAAGATCCAGAGTCACTCCCCGCCACCATGCCCAGGCCTAGGGACAGCTTGGGGCAAGACACAGTGAGTCCACCCACTGGCTGCCTCCCCGAGGACAAAAATGCCATGAAAACTAACTTCTCCAGGGCCATCCCACAGTGAGAGCATGCCTCAGTGTGGGTGTGCCCAGGCCACCCCCAGCTGCTTGTGGCAGCAGAGATGACGCTGTGCCCACTTGGCCCCCAGTCACGCAGCCAACACAACATGCTAGAAGACACTCCCATGGGCACTCAGCCCTCTAGGCACTTGAGCTGCTGGGGGTAACGCACAGGGGCAACCTCAGGAGGAGGATGGGAGCAGCTTCTCCAGGGCCTTCTTCTGCTTCTCCGTAGCAGCGGCCAAGGCCTCAGCCAGCTTCTCCTCGGGCATCATGTTGAGCACCTTGAGGGCGAAGAGCAGCTGGTGCTTGGCTGTGCTGATGAACGCGTTGCTCAGGAAGTTGGGAAAGCCCCCGACTCGGTCTTTCTGGGTGTAGAGCGGGACCCGCACGAGCCCCAGCACCTGCGTGGAGAAGAGCGCAGGGCTGGGACCAGGCCCGCGGGGATGGCGGCTGTGACAGGAGAGACTGGTGAGCTGCTAGGCCGGGGGTCGACAGCCAGGTTGCCAAGGGCAGAAGACGAGACCCCGCGGGTCAGGTGAGGCAGCAGGCAGCCAGCTTCCTCGGCGAAGTGCAGCCCCTCTCTTCCCATGCACGTCCCACCCTCAAATTCCAGCCCTCACCCTCGGGCAGGAAGCACCTCCAGTCCACGCCCCATGCTCCCTCTTTCACCTGGTGAATCCCAAACACCCCAAAATGTCACTGCCAATCCTTCTAGGCTATGAAATTCCACAAAAGGCCTTCATCCCCCACCGTGAGGCTCCTGCCTATGAACCCAGACCTACTACATGCTCTGCTCTGCAGTTCCGCACCTCCCGGAGCAGGCACCGCCCCTTCCCATCCTCCCACCGATCCCACGCCCCACTCCCAGAATTGGCAATGGCAGGCAGCAAGGCAGATGGTACACAGCCCCGAGGGACCCCCAGTCCCGCCCCCTGGCCCCCCCCCGCCCCCACGTCCCTCTCCCCACCCCGAAGCTGAGACAGCGTCACCCTCCCAGCCCGGCCGGGACCCTCAGGGAGACGTGTTACCCATCGGTGCCTTCCGCGGGGCCAGAGCCAAACCCCGGGGCGGGGGGCGGGGCCCGGGCGGCGGCCCCACCTCCAGGCCGTGGTCCCGCGAGTGCACCGCACTGATTTCCACTGCGTGCAGCTGCTCCAGCGTCAGCTGCCGCGCGTACAGGTGCGCCACGACGCGGTGCGGGCCCTCGGTCAGGTGCGAGCTCAAGTAGTCGGCCTCTGTGAGGCGCAGGCAGCCCAGGCCCAGGCCCAGCACCCGGTTCAGGCCGTCCTCCAACGACCAGAATCGCCGGTCCACGAAGCCCCCGGGGAAGCCCAGCAGCCCGTCGAAGCGCATCTGCATCTGCAAGGGAGCGCCGGGTCACGGGCGCTGGTCCAAGTGGCGCCCCGTCCCGGCCGCCCGCACGCCCGCGTTCTCACCAGCACCGAGAAGCGCATGGGGATGCGGCCGAAGAGCTGTCCGGGGTTTGCGGCGTACAGCATGGCGTGGCACGAGTGGCTCCAGCCCGGTCCCAGACGCATCGCCTCCACTCGACTGATCTGCTTCAGCTCGGGCACCGCCACTGTCGACATCTTGGCACTACCCACCTCTACTCGGACACCGCCCCTTAAGTGCATGCGCGGACCCGCCCCCGCCTCACCCAGCCAATCCGCGGGCAGCCGCGCCCCTGGTCCCCGCCCCTCCGCCAATCGCTGACGCGCCACAGGGCGGAACCCTCGCGGCGCTCCGACGCGTCGTTGCGAGCTGAAGGGGCGGGAGCGGAGGAAGGGCGGCGCGCGGCCCAGCCGTCACCCAATAGCCACGCAACCCGAGCGGGCCCGAGGCAACGCGACGGCCGAGCGCCCGAGAGCGGAGAGCGGAGTCCAGGTCCTCGAGGGTTGCGGAGTCCAGGCTCAGACTACCCCCCCGAAGAGGACATAAGTCCCAGCGATCGCTTTGCCCTCGGACTTCCCGCAGCGCCGCCCCCTGCCTCTCCCAGAGGGATCAGCTGAGCCTTGAGACCAATTGGTAGCAACCCTGCCCTGCACGCACGCCAGCCCCACCGTCCTGCGGCCGACTTAAGCACTGGAATCCAGGTTATTGCAGTCAGCCTGTCTCTAGAAGAACAGGAAAGCGGGGACTGGTAAAGTTCTAGCTGTCCCCTAGTCCGCGCCCAGCGCCGAAGCGGATGGGGGTGCGTGCTGAGGAGCCCGGGAGGCTCCCTAAGCCCAGCCTGCTGGGGCATAAGTAGTTTAAATCCTGGGACAGGGAGCTTCCCAGCCCAGTGTACCAAGCACCCTCCAGGTCAGACACCGCATGCCAGCTCCTGTCGGAGGAAACTGTATCTCCTCTATTCACCAAGAAGAAACTTGGTGCTCAAAAATTTTAACCCGGTAGGCCTCCAACGACCAGAATCGCCGGCCCGAAAATCGAAGCGCATCTGCATCTGCAAGGGAGCGCCGGGTCACGGGCGCTGGTCCAAGTGGCGCCCCGTCCCGGCCGCCCGCACGCCCGCGTTCTCACCAGCACCGAGAAGCGCATGGGGATGCGGCCGAAGAGCTGTCCGGGGTTTGCGGCGTACAGCATGGCGTGGCACGAGTGGCTCCAGCCCGGTCCCAGACGCATCGCCTCCACTCGACTGATCTGCTTCAGCTCGGGCACCGCCACTGTCGACATCTTGGCACTACCCACCTCTACTCGGACACCGCCCCTTAAGTGCATGCGCGGACCCGCCCCCGCCTCACCCAGCCAATCCGCGGGCAGCCGCGCCCCTGGTCCCCGCCCCTCCGCCAATCGCTGACGCGCCACAGGGCGGAACCCTCGCGGCGCTCCGACGCGTCGTTGCGAGCTGAAGGGGCGGGAGCGGAGGAAGGGCGGCGCGCGGCCCAGCCGTCACCCAATAGCCACGCAACCCGAGCGGGCCCGAGGCAACGCGACGGCCGGGGGCACGAGAGCGGAGAGCGGAGTCCAGGTCCTCGAGGGTTGCGGAGTCCAGGCTCAGACTACCCCCCCGAAGAGGACATAAGTCCCAGCGATCGCTTTGCCCTCGGACTTCCCGCAGCGCCGCCCCCTGCCTCTCCCAGAGGGATCAGCTGAGCCTTGAGACCAATTGGTAGCAACCCTGCCCTGCACGCACGCCAGCCCCACCGTCCTGCGGCCGACTTAAGCACTGGAATCCAGGTTATTGCAGTCAGCCTGTCTCTAGAAGAACAGGAAAGCGGGGACTGGTAAAGTTCTAGCTGTCCCCTAGTCCGCGCCCAGCGCCGAAGCGGATGGGGGTGCGTGCTGAGGAGCCCGGGAGGCTCCCTAAGCCCAGCCTGCTGGGGCATAAGTAGTTTAAATCCTGGGACAGGGAGCTTCCCAGCCCAGTGTACCAAGCACCCTCCAGGTCAGACACCGCATGCCAGCTCCTGTCGGAGGAAACTGTATCTCCTCTATTCACCAAGAAGAAACTTGGTGCTCAGATAAATGGGACTTGTTTGAAGGCACCCAGCCGTTTGTGAGAGCCAGGACTTCACCCTAGATTCCCACCGTCTCCCACCCACCCAGCGTCCACAACAAAAAACCCTCAAGCTTCTGCCAAAGGGGGACTGAGTTACCCATTCTCTGTACTGGAGAAAGAAGTCGCCAGGGCTCAGGAGCATCTGCGGGGCTCTCCTGGGAGCCTGCAGTGCAACTCACTCCATCAGCTGGCCCCAGCTCCAGTTTTCTCCCATGGTGGATGTGGATTTGCTGAGTGAAGGCCCCGTAGGACCTACACTCACAGGGCAGGTCCTGTGGCACGGCTTCGGGAGAGCCCCACAGCACAGGGAAGGCTACCCTGGGCAGGGCTGAGCAAGCAGGAGAGAGGGACAGAGGGTCAGGAAGAGTCGGCAGGACCCACCAGAAACTCTCTCACATTGGATCCACAGTGGGATTCTATCCGGAGATGTGGGGATTAAGGACCCAAAAGAGAGGCTCTGGGAGACAGTGCAGGACGGGGAAGTCTGGCATTCTGCAGTCCATGGGGTCTCAGAGTCAGACACGACTTAGTGACTGAACAGCAGAAAGGCTCTTCCTCACCAAGGCCCTCTGCCAGGGTCAGGGCTCAGATGGGTTTGAAGAGAAAGCACATCTAAGGGAGGAGCCAATTCTGAGAGGACCCCGCCTCCAGGCCACACACAGTGTCTGGGAGCAGTCTGGGGGGAGATGCATTGCAGCTCAGGCAAAAACCTGGGGACACTCATGCCCTCCTCTCAATGGGATCACACCAGACAATACCAGAGCAGAATAGGCCACCGGAGTCAGAGGGCCCTGAGGAGCTGCTTGGAACTGTGTCTGCCAAGAGGCCAGAACCCTACTGCCGGTGTAGTTTCGCAGAGGCGCATGAGGCTCAGTGGGCAGGAGAGCTCAGCATCCTGGCAGATGACCCTGCCCCTCTACTCCCCTCAGGACAGCTGGAGAAAGCTGCTCCCTTGCTGAGAGCCCTGACTGCTCCGAGACTAACAAGGCACCACACCCCACAATTTGGACACCTCGGCCACACGGTGGACACACCAGGCCCATTCCTGCCTCTGGCCCGTGCACCTGCTGGGCTGACGGTAGGGGGCAGCCTTCAGGGCTCAGCTAAAGCCCTCCATAGCAAAGACCTCCCCAGGTCAAACCCACTCCATCTCGTGACCTGCCGTCCCTCTTCCTAACAGTTCCCAGACCTGGGAAGACAGCCCAGGATCCCAGGGGCCTTGCCCGTCTTGCCCTCTGCTGGCACAGCAGGCATCGGTTCACAGGGGCGGGACGAATCAGAGAGGGGTACGTCAGAGCAACCTCCACCCCTGGAGGCCCCGGGCTCTGCCACCTGCTCAGGAGTCTCTCGGGTTCCTCCTTGGTTTGCTCCAAGCCCACAGTCGGCATGGTGGCAGCTGACAGTGGCAGCAGCAGCCCTCCCAGAAGTGGAGGCGCTGGCCTCCTAGACACGAGGGAGCCGAAGCTGCAGCCCCAAGCCAGCTCCTGCACCTCTGTGAGGGCGTCAGAGCTGCCCCCGACGTTCAGCCATCCCGCCTCCCAAGAGACAGCCTCAGCCCTACAGTGCTGTGCACGGAGGGAGCGGACGGAATATTGCTGCATGATTTTATTACTATAAATATACAGTAAAAACGAACAAAAACTAGCCAATCAGAGTACATCAAATGATAGCACGTGAGTCCAAAACAGGCCAGTCTGCACCCCGTCCTTGAGAATTATACGAACACCGTTGGCAAGAGGCCAGGGCGCTGACCATGAGAGGCAGGGTGAGGGAGGGACATGGCCACCTGCCAGCGTGACTTGTGTGCATGTGCGCGTCCGCGTGCGTGCACCCATGAGCACACATGGAGGGTGAGGGAGAGGGCGGGCAGGAAGCCAAGGGGCTGGGGCAGGCTGCCCGACCGTGGCCCCTGCTCACAGGCTCAAACGGAGAAAAGGAGGCGTCCACCCGAGCGCCCTGCTCAACTGTGCGTTGGGCTGGACTGCCAGCCGCCCCAGAACTATGCCTCCCGGGGCAGCTCCTCAGGAAGCCACACCCTCTCTCACCAGCTAAGTACCTGCACCTGGGAGCTGCAGACCCACCCACCGGGCTCAGGGTCCTGCAGGGGCAGCCTGCCCGGGACACCAAGGCCAAGTGTCCTCTCAACCTTTCTGTTGCCCAGAAAATTTATCTATAAAAAAGGCAGGGTCACCTCAGGTGGTACCCTCAACCCCCCAGGCGGGTCCCACCATAGGGGGCCCAGCAGAACAAGTCAAAGAGACGCTATGTGGCATCTACGTGGCAAAGAGCAGACAAGCCACGGGGCCGCCCCCTCTCCCGGGGGCAGGGGACGGCAGTGCCACCAGCGAGTGGAACCTCACCCAGAGGGTCTGAGGATGTGGGCTAGGCTTCCTCTGAGAAGGCGCTGGCCTCAGGGAAGGGCACAAGGACACAACCGCTGCTGATGGCCAGACCCAGAGACCTGGCCGCTCAGGGGCCAAGCCGTGGGAGGTGGCCCCATAGGCCGTGTGGGAAGAGGGGAGGGTACACGCACATGGGGAGAGGACAGGCACTGTTTCCTTCATTGAGACCAGGACCCACTTCCCTTCCCCAAGCTCCCATGTTGTTTCCTGTCTAGACTGCGCTTTGGCCACCACTAACTTCTCCTGTCTACTGAGTTCACCAGCATCGATGGGCCCCTCCGGGACTGCTGAGGCCCAACCAAGCTGCGCATGGGCGACCAGCCCCCAGCCCAGAGCTGAGCGCCAGGACAGAGAGCCGCGGCCTTCATCTTGTACCATTTACAAACATGTCGACCGTAGAAAAGGGGGTTGTCAGAGGCGACAGTCAGCTGTGCTCTTCAATCAGGGTCATGCGGCCCCTTGGAGCCAGTGACCACGCCTCTGTGCAGACTGGGGAGGCCAGGGGTCGCGCTGGAGTCCAGGTGGCCTCTCGACAGAGTCTGGGGGAGCTGGGGGCTCTGTGCTGCCAGCCCGGCGAGGCTCTCAGAGTGGGGTCAGCTCAGCGGCCCTGGGGTCGGAACTGGGGCCACCAAGTGGAGGCCAGGGGGGCCCAGTGGTATGGAGGCTGCGGGGTGTCTCCATGGAGGTGGACCATCCTGTGGGCGGGGAGAGGGGGAGGGTCACGTTTGGCTGAGCAGCCCATCAGGCTCCAGGTTCTGCAGCTGCCCCGGTGTGCCTGCAGCAGGGCACAGAGGGCCCAGCAACCTTAGCCCCAGCCGAGGGGCACCAGCAACAGAGCCACAGCCCTGGAATGGAAGGCCGGGGGCACCTCCAGCTGCTGGCTGCTGGGTCCCCCATCCACACCAAGCTTCCTGGGCTCTGACGGGCACTGTCCCTTTCCTACTGGATTCAGCTGGAACCCAGCCACCCCAGGCAGAGGGGCACAAAGAGCAGAGCCCACAGCGCCCTGGGAGCCTCAGCCTGCCTGCCTCAGAGGCCACTCCTGCCTCCCCACTTGGCGTCTCAGGGACGCTGTGAGCCACTCAGTCCCCGCTCAGGCTGACGGCACCGGAGTGCTGGGGAAACGGGCACCTCTCAGTGAGCTCCAGGGGGCAGCTTCTGGGGCATGCGACCCAGAAAAGGGGCTGTTATCTTAGCAGCTGTGGCTTCACACAGGAAGCCAGCTCTGCCAGGCAGCCCAGAGGACAAACACCGCTCTCCACAGCTGGGTCTGACCAGTTTCCTGCTTCTGGAACCTTTCCTAGGTGGCAACACTCTCTATCTCAAGACCACAGATGAGGCTGGGTCCAAGGTCATAAATGCGGCAGGTCCTCTTTCAGTAGACAGTAAGAGTCATCACAAAAATCCAAGGACAACAAGAAAAGTTCATGGGGGGAACGTCGTGAGTGCCGGGCCCTGCAACCTGGGCCCAGGACGGCTGACCGGCAGTCGGGGGGCAGTGAGGGACAAACTCTCCAAGGCCAACGCAGCCTGGGGCATAGCCGTACCAGATCCATCTGAGACCCAGGGCCACTAAAGGCACCAGGTTCTTGATCTCCAGACTTCACAGTGGGCTGACATCACCAGGAGGAGGATGGGTGCCCAGTGCATGCCCCTCTTCTGGGGGTGCTCTCAGAACTGCCTTTGGTAAAACATCTGTTTGGGCTGTCCAGGGAGAGGGAGGTGGGAGACTACCTCAGGCTGACATCAGAGCATGCTGGTACTCCAGAAGGTTCCGGAAGTGGGTGAGGAGGGACAGGTTAGTTGTCAGCAGCAGCAGGGTCCCATCTAGGGGCGAGTCACTGATCCTGGGACCCTTGAGGCTCCAAGACCCTGTCTGGGCCCTCCAGCCCAGAGGGAACGTCCTCCATCTCCACAGCTGGTGTCAAGGTGACCCCCTGGGACCACCTCTCTGGGCACTCCTGCCACAGCATTCAGGGACTGCTGGGTTCAAGACACAGATGTGGAAGCCCGGAGAACAGGAAGGAGCCCCCCACGTGAGCAGGAGACGGGAGGGCGGCCGGGTCTCCCTCTGGCACCTGCAAAGGCTGCTGCAGGGCCCCCACCCCGCAGGCGAAGACATCACATACCAGCTTACTCCTCTAAACCAGCAGAGCAGGAGCCGGGCCCCAGGGCTGCGCAGAGGAGGAGAGACGGAGCTTGGTTAGCAAAGCGCTCAGAAGGGCCAGCACATTCCAAGGCAGGAGCACTGGCTTAGGGACAAGGTGCAGGTGTAGAGGTGGGACGTGACAGAAACAGATGCCACACAAGTTGACGTGCTGGTGCAGGAGAGACGTGCTGAGAATGCTTCAAGAGAAACAGCACGGGGCCCAGCGCTAAGGCAGAGGATCCCAGGTCGGGGAAGGACGCAGGCAGGCGGCAGGGGCAAGGGGCTGGGCACCAGAGCCCAGGAAGGGCCTCCACCCCGCAGGACGGCCCCACTGGGCATCTCGGATCTCTCCATTTTGGGGCTGTGCCCACGTCTCCTTTGTTTCCATCTATAGGTCACCCTAAGATCCACTAAAGCACGCTCCATCCCCCTGCGGACGTGGTACAGCTACTGGTAAGAAGACACACATCTGTGTGCGCTTGCGTGCTTAACACCACACACCGCCGTGGAAGTGTCCCGGTCTCTACTGAGGGAAAGCCCCCGAGAAGAGAGGTGGCGGCACGGGAGAGGACAACGCACAGAGGTGGCGCCTCCCCAGGACCCCGGCCCATGCCCCGGGTGCAGGCAGCCGGGCATGAGGGGGGTGTGCAGGACACCCACAGTGTGGCCTCCTCCCCGCTCTTGGAACTGAGAACAGCCGTGGGCTCCCCTCTACCACTGCCACAGCCGGCTGCCTCTGCCCCACTTCGTGTGGACTGAAAGATGGCCCAAGACACGCTGTGGGGTCCAGAAAGCCAGTGATCCTGGGCTCACCTGTGCAGATGCCTGGGCACTCTGTGGGGCACTCGAGGGGTGAGAAGTGGGGGCTGGTGCGCCCAGGGGTCAGGGCAAGGGGCTGCCGGCAGGATCAGGACTCACTCTTGGCTGCAGGAAGCTGAGTCCCTCTCCTGAGCACTCACCCTGCCCCAGCCCAACCAGGTTTCCATCATCATGAAACACTTCTCTGGAGCCCTGTGTGGTTCTAACGTCCTAGACAGAGCTTCACTCCTGGGTTTCTTTGGGTGGGCCTGTGTGTGTCGATGAACCAATGGCTGCCCTTCCTCACACCTGGGGACCCACTGTCCTCCTAGCCCCCCTGCCTGCACAGGCTGCTGCTCGGCTAAAAGCCCAGGGGCAAGAGGCCCTTTCACACCAAAGCTCATCACAGCGCCCCAAGGCCCGGCCAGGGCCACAGGCAGCATGGTTCCCAGGGCAGTTGGGGGCGAAGAGGAGAGGCTTCCCTGCCACCAGGAAGGAGCCAGGCTTTAAGGGCTATGTGGATTCTCATCTCAATTCCAAAACCTCAGAAGTGTCCCCCTGGGAGCCCCCAGCTCCTGGCCCCAGTCCTGGAGCCAAGAACTTGAATCTGAGATCAGAGAGCAGCGCTGAGGCCCTGGGGCCCTGAGTGGAGGCCAGGGAAGGGGCGGGAGGAGGCAAAACACCCCACTGTGGCCCTCACGTCTCACTGGCACTTAATGCTGCAGCCTATAGCCCTCACTCTGGCCTGGACATGCGGCTTCCCTGGGAACCAGGGGCCCGCGCACCCTTACCTGGCAGGTAGATGTCAGCTGGTGTGCCAGGCGGGCCACGGCCGCAGGGATCACCATCCTGTAGGACGTTCTCGATAGATGGCACACGGCTCCCTGTGGGGAAAGAGGCAGGTGGGGCTGCAGGCAGGAGGGGTCCGGCTGCTCCCTAGGGCCCCCAGATCCTACTGACAACACCCGCTCTACCAGAGGCAGACAGTCTGTCATGTTTTCTTCCTCTTGCCTTTCCTCCGGCCCACCTCCAGTGTGGGGCTGTTTCATTTTTATCATGAAAACATCAGATACCATGTTTAAAAGACAGCATGGAACAGTCACAGACCTGTCTCCTATCTGCCTGGAGGGGCGGGTGGGCGCCCGGGCCCAGGGGTGGGGGGCTGGCCTCCCTCTCACACGTCATTCCTCAGCCTAGGGCCTGTGCTGCACTTGTGCAGCGGTGCCTCGGGCAGAAGGGGGGCCTGGATCCCCAGACAGGGAACTGAGGGCCCTGGTCCTAGCACACACGGCGCGCAGGCAGGAGGGAGGAGGGGAAGCTGAGGTCTGAGAGGCAGAGGTGGGCTGCAGGGTGGGCAGGGAGCAGCAGCACCAGGCTCCTCGCACGCACGCCAGCCCCAGCACCACCACGCCCAGGTCCAAGGCCCAGCCCAGAGGCCTGCAGGTGGACATGGTCACCGCGTGCAGTGCTGCCTAGAGGCCAGCCTGCAGGGAGGGCTATAGGTTGCCAGAGTGGTCATAGGTTTCTCTGGGGGTCTTTTTTTTTTTTTATCCTTTGGGGGGTGGCGTAGGGAGGGAGGGGAGCAGGCGGGCCACTTCTATTGGTCTTTCATTTTCTCTATTTTCATCCATCTTTGTTCTTTGGCTCCTGTGGGCCTCCCATCGCGGTGGCCCCTGTCATCGCAGAGCGTCGGCTCCAGGCGCATGCGCTCCAGAGCTCCAGCTCGGTGATTGGACACATCAGTCCAGCCGCTCTGCGGCACGTGGGATCTTCCCAGGCCAGGGATTGAACCAGCGCCCCTTGCACTGCGAGGCGGTGTCCTTACCCACTGGACCACCAGGGGAAGCCCTCTCTGGGGGTCTTGATCACACTTGGGCCTTTCCTGACGCCAACCTGGGCCTCAGTCTCCTTGTGCAACACAGGAAGTAACCGCCAGGACAGCGGAGGGACAGTCTCCCCAAGTAGTGGAGATGTCTCATCACCTCCCACAACCCCTTCGGGGGCTTGGGGTGACCAACCCGCCCAGAGCCAGTGCCTGGCAGCGGTGGCTGGGACTGGACCCCAGGGCCCTCCAGGTGCTAAACCCTCTGCTCAGGATGGCCAGGCGCCCTGCAAGGGGGACCTGCAGGGGAGGGGCCTGGCCAAGCTGTGCACCCCCACTGGCATCGGCCGTGCCTGGCCCCAGTGGGATGGGCATGGCCCCAGGCCAGGAGCACAGGGCACCGACCACAGGCAGCACGGTCCAGGCAGGGAGGGAAATGGATGGAGGGAGGGAAACCAGGGGTAGCCAAGGGCTGTCCTCAGCGAGACCGTGTGGGAAGCACAGAGCGTGGTTGGGGAGGGCGGCCAGCAGAGCTGGGAGAATGCTCAGGATAGCCGGGGAGGCTCCGCCTCCTGCCGCGCAGGGAGCGTCATGGTTCAGCCAGCAGGGGCTTACCTTGCTTCAGCGACGAGGTCTCATCCACCGCCTCCGTCATGAAGCTCTAGGACACAGTGAGAAGGACACTCGGACCTGGTGCTGACAGCTGGGCACCGGGCACAGGCGGCCAGGGAGGGCCCAGGCGATGTCAGTCCCAGATATGAGGGCTCCCCCGGCCTTCACCAGACTCTACCCAACAGCGCCCACCCCGCAGATGAGGAAACTGAGGCTAAGGGGAATCACAGCGGACAAGGTCACCAGAGCAGGCAGTCGTGGTGGCTGGAGGCTGCGAAGCCAACAGGCAGGCAGTGGGGACAAAGGAACGAAGCACGGGCCTCACCTCAGGGGAGCTGCTCAGTGCCAGCCCCGGCCCGCTCAGTGGGGGCGGAGCCTCCGAGTCGTCTTCCTCACGGATGGGGGACGACGGGGACCGCAGGGTGCTGGGGACAGAGAGGGCGGACGGCACATGGGTGAGCTCATCTGAGCCAACACCCCGGCAGGGTCACCAATGTCCCAGTGGGCCTGCAAAGCTGCGCCAGCCCGGGGAGCAGCGCCTGAGTATGCATGTTGTGGGAGGCCCCCACGGCCTGCCCCACATCTGCAGAGCAGAAGGGACTGCACTGGCACAGCCCTGGGGGAGCGCTGGGCCTGCCGGAAGCCAGGCCCAAAGTCTCCCAAGTAGTGGAGATGTCTCATCACCTCCCACAACCCCTTCGGGGGCTTGGGGTGACCAACCCGCCCAGAGCCAGTGCCTGGCAGCGGTGGCTGGGACTGGACCCCAGGGCCCTCCAGGTGCTAAACCCTCTGCTCAGGATGGCCAGGCGCCCTGCAAGGGGGACCTGCAGGGAGGGCCTGGCCAAGCTGTGCACCCCCACTGGCATCGGCCGTGCCTGGCCCCAGTGGGATGGGCATGGCCCCAGGCCAGGAGCACAGGGCACCGACCACAGGCAGCACGGTCCAGGCAGGGAGGGAAATGGATGGAGGGAGGGAAACCAGGGGTAGCCAAGGGCTGTCCTCAGCGAGACCGTGTGGGAAGCACAGAGCGTGGTTGGGGAGGGCGGCCAGCAGAGCTGGGAGAATGCTCAGGATAGCCGGGGAGGCTCCGCCTCCTGCCGCGCAGGGAGCGTCATGGTTCAGCCAGCAGGGGCTTACCTTGCTTCAGCGACGAGGTCTCATCCACCGCCTCCGTCATGAAGCTCTAGGACACAGTGAGAAGGACACTCGGACCTGGTGCTGACAGCTGGGCACCGGGCACAGGCGGCCAGGGAGGGCCCAGGCGATGTCAGTCCCAGATATGAGGGCTCCCCCGGCCTTCACCAGACTCTACCCAACAGCGCCCACCCCGCAGATGAGGAAACTGAGGCTAAGGGGAATCACAGCGGACAAGGTCACCAGAGCAGGCAGTCGTGGTGGCTGGAGGCTGCGAAGCCAACAGGCAGGCAGTGGGGACAAAGGAACGAAGCACGGGCCTCACCTCAGGGGAGCTGCTCAGTGCCAGCCCCGGCCCGCTCAGTGGGGGCGGAGCCTCCGAGTCGTCTTCCTCACGGATGGGGGACGACGGGGACCGCAGGGTGCTGGGGACAGAGAGGGCGGACGGCACATGGGTGAGCTCATCTGAGCCAACACCCCGGCAGGGTCACCAATGTCCCAGTGGGCCTGCAAAGCTGCGCCAGCCCGGGGAGCAGCGCCTGAGTATGCATGTTGTGGGAGGCCCCCACGGCCTGCCCCACATCTGCAGAGCAGAAGGGACTGCACTGGCACAGCCCTGGGGGAGCGCTGGGCCGCAGCAGCGGGGGCCAGGACAGGCCCGGAGCCCCTGTGGCTTTGGGCTCGCTCTGTCACACGTATAAGGTGAAGGGCCGCAGGAGTTTTACAGAACCTGAGCTTGCTTTATACTTTTCTAGAAAACCAGAGCATGTCTGGGGAAAACAAAGCCCAGCAGGACTGGTTGCTGGCACCTCCAAGCGTCCGAAGCACCGGGACTGAAGCTGGGCTGGAACCCGGGCACGAGGTCCTCCAAGGTCCCTCCGAGCAGTGACGACGACTGAGCGAAGCCAGCAGGCTCGTGCAGCATAAGCAAGGTCGGGGAGCTGCACCCGGCGGGGCCCGCACGCCTGCCGCAAGGGGCTGCTGGCGCCGGGCTTACCTGTCAGGGGATCTGCTCCTGGGCTTGCCCTTCTGCAGGCTGCTTTCCACGATCCGATCGATTGCAGCAAGTGGACAACTGGCCTGGGACAGGCCATCCGAGACGCCGGAGTAGGTGATCTCTTCATAGAGGGGGGCTGAGGGGATGGCCGGGGAGACGGCCCGAAGGCCGTTGAGCGCCTCGAGCAGGGAGATGGGCTCGTAGCCGGGCGGGATGCTGTCGGAGCTCTGTGGGGAGAGGAGCGGGTGAGGGGTTGGCCAGCTGGGCACCCCTCCACTGCCCACAGACACAAAGCCCCGACGTGGCCTTGTGCCGCAGGATGGCCTGCTCCCCGGGGCCTGCTTTCTGACCATCTCCTGTCCACGCCACCTTCCAGGAGCTCATCCCCCACCCTCTGAGGGGCGCCCCTGCCAAAGGAGCCCTTGGCCACCAGCTGCGGCCACAGCCCTGGACGCCCAAGTGTCCCACGCAGTGCCCAGGATGGAGTCAGAGGGGTGTCTGGAAGGCCACCCCGCCCCTGCCTCGGCAGCCCCTAGAGGGCTTCTGCTCCTGCCTGGTGGGTGCAGAGAGTGCAAGGGGGGTTAGTGAGAGAGGGGCAGGCACAGGAAGGCAGCAGAGCCGGGGCGGAGGCGGGAGAAGCCGGCGGGAGCGTGCGGCCTAGCCCAGGAGGACCTGCCCCATGGGCACCGGGCCCAGAGACCCTCCGTCAGCCAGACAAGCGACACAGGGCCGACACAGGCTCTACACAGTCCAATGGGCCCTAGCCCAGGACCGGTTCTGCCCTCTTTGGGCGTGGACCTAATTAAGGGCTAAATTCAGGGTTAAAGGTGAAGGAGGAAGGGGAGGCCAGGCACCAGGGATGGTGGTCGGGCCTCTGGAGCCTTGGCCTGTGAACAAGGTGAAGGGCAATGCTCTCTCCAGAGAACGCCTGCCTGCCCAGCTGACCTGCGGGAGATGACAGAGTGACCCTGGGGACCAGGGGAAGGCAGAGGAGCCAGCTGGGGCTTCCTGTCCTCAGCGAGCACCTCCGTATCCCCTGGGACCGTGGTGTCTATGTCTACTCCCAAGTCGCCTTCAGTTTAAAGGTGAACAATTACTCTGAACCCCTTGGCCCCTCACAACAGGAGAAATCTGTCTATGCTGACCCTTAGTGACCCCAACTCTCTGCCTTTTACCAAGGGGGTTCCAGGCAGAGGTCCGGCCCGGCTCCCTCTTGCTGGCTGCCCCCAGCCTGCTCCCCGAGATGCAGGGGAAAACGGGCGAAATGTTAAGTGTTGGCCCGCAGAGCAGGGATGCAGAGCGAGCAAGCGTGAGGGATGTTTGCGATGAGAGCGGCAGCCTGTGTTCCACCTCTGACGTGACTCCACTGCCAGCAAGAAACAAAAGGGAAACAGGGCACACAGGAGGCCGCGGGAGGAAGCAGAGCTGGTGCGGGGGCCCCCGAGGCTTTGGGCGGACAGAGCTGGAGCTGTGCCTGTTCCACAGACTCCCTTCCTGGGCGGGCGCGCCTGACTGGGGAGAGTGGATCTGACAGGTAAATAACTGGACACATGGGGTGCAGGCGACTCCCTGTTCCTGTCACTGTGCGGTAATCAGGGCACGGGGCGGAGATGAAGCCACGGGGCCAGACACACTTACTGTTTCCCTTTTAGCTTTCTTGCTGGCCAGTGAGGCAGGGTGCGACTTTGATTTTTTAAAGGGACACTGTCAAGATAAAAATCATAGGTTTTACTGCTGCCAATCCCCATGCGGCGCTGAGCGGGCTGGACGGGGTCCCTGGTCTGCTGGCCTCTGGGCGGGCTGGGAGCTAGCACCTGGCAAACTCTTACAAGCCTCTGAGTCACGGGGACCTGGCCGAGCACAGGTCCTGCCTCAGCTCTCTGGGCCTGCACGTCCTCTCAGCTCTGGAAGAGCCGCCCCTGTCCCCAGAGGCCACTCCTGGTCTGGGTCACTCTGAGCAGCAAGTCCTGGCCGGGGCGGGCGTGACAGTGGCCACGCGCTCCCCACAAGGGGGCCCAGCTGGGCACAGAGAAGGGGCCTGGAGGCTCCAGCACAGCCTGGTCGCCGCACTGCCAAGTCTGACTCCTACTGAAGATGGAGCTCACGCCCACTCTGCACAGACTGTAACAGGCTCACTGCAGGAAACGGTGAGTTCGGGCTCTGCGGCTATGGGGAAACTGCTCGGTCAGGGAATGCAGTGGAGGATGTGGGCCGCTCACTTGGGATCGTAACCTCCAGAGAGGGAGGAGCCGGCCCTCGGGAGCAGCGAGGTTACTGTCCACACCCCAGGCGGCCCTGCCCTGTGGAGAGGCCTCAGTTCTCCGGACGAGAGGGACAAAACACAGGAGGGTCCCGCCTGATCCTCAGACGCCAGGGTAGAAACCAGGACCTGCGGCCGTGAAAACCCACCACCTGAGCCCACCCTCCATGGAGCAGCCAGGCTCCTATCTCAGGGCGGGAACCTCAGTGCCACTCTCCCCACCGGAAGCAAGGTCGGTGCTGGAGGAAGTGCTCGCTGCCCTGACATCAAGTCCGTTGTTAAAGGGCCTGGTTTCAGAGCTGAAAGCCCTGGTGTCCACAGGCCCCGAAGCTCAACAGTGTGGCTGGTCCTGGAAAAGCAGGATGACGGGCACTCCACCCGAGGGGCAGCCTTGCCCATGACCCAGCAGCGAGACCACACCTTTAAACTTTGAAAGATAACCCAGAAAGCTGAGTCTCAAGGAGAATTCTCAGACTTTTTAGACACTGGCCCAGTTTTCAGAAACACTGAGGTGGAACGTGTCACACCTGCTGGCCCGGGGCAGGCGCTGTCTGTGGGGATGCCAGTCCAGATGGCTTTGGCTCTTCGCCCTTTTAGAGTGTTGGCTGCGCCTCTAAGAATCACTGGATCCAAACGAGTCAACGAAGAGCCAAGGAAACAGGCTCCCTGGCTGACAAAGCTCGAAGGAAGCTGGGACTTGGGAGCAGGGCCCACCCCATGTCCGTCCTCCGGCCTTCCACCCCCATCTGCCCACCTCTGTCCTCTGAACCCTGCCCCCCGTCTGTGTGTCTCTCTGTTCCACGTCTCTTCTGTTTCTCCCCACCCGCCCTTCTCTCAGCATCTCCCTGTCAACCTTTCCCACCTGTCTATGTCTCCGCATCTCTCTCTTTCTCCCTCCCTGCCTCTGGGTCTCTGCCCACCTCTGTCAAGGTCCCCAAGCCCTAAGACTAATTCCCTTGTCCACTGCAGCAAGGTCTGACACAGTTTCCCAGGAAGTGAGTGAGCTGGACAGCTGGGAGCGCCCTCCTGAGTGCTCAGGCGGGGACAGGAGGGCGGGGAGGGGGTGAGGACATGTCACTGCTGCCTTTAGAAGTCCTTCTTAAGAGCACAAGTGCCCTGGCTGGCGTGGAGGAGCAGAGGTGACCAACACCACGGCTAGGACTCAACCAAGGGTCACCTGCGTGGCGGGCTCTTGCCATTGGCAAAAGCAACGTCACCCCCAACCAGTGCTCCTGGCACCTGCACCCCCCATCCTCACAGCTGCTCACTGGGACAGGCAGGTGAGCCAGACGTCCAGAGAGCTTCAGATGGGGTGCCCGCTAGACAGCCTGGGTTCCAGGTGGGCAGTGCCCTGAGGACAGAGCCTGGGCAGCCTCCTCCTGACCAATCGGCCAGACCAGACCAGCCCCACCCAGAGCAGTGCACTGTCTTAACCAGAAGACAGGTCCTGGAAGGGGGCGGGGCTTCCTCCAAGTCCCTCCCCTCCACCCCACCCCCTCCAAGGCAGGAAGGAAGAGGTACTCACAGAATGCTCCTCATGGTCCATGCTCTGGGCCAAGACGGGGCTGAAGGAGATGGGGGACAGGGCTCCCGGCTTCTTCCGCACCGCCCGGATCTGCAGAAGAGCCCGGAACGCTGTCAGGAAAGGACAGGGCTCAGGTCAGGCGAGACAGCACTATGAGACCCTCGAGTTTCAGGATGCTGACCACCCACCCACCCCTCAGCAATCCCAGGACAAGCCTGGGTTAGGGTTAAAGGAGAAAAAAGAAAAAAGAATGGAAAGAATATGAGTAAACTCCTCCTGGTGGAAAGCCAGAAGCTCAAAGGAAGGATGCCACCTTCTCAGAAGCGAATGGTAAGAATGACTTCCTGAAAGTATGGATTCTCAAATACGAGGGATTTCAAACAGAGCTGAGGAAACAGATGACCACCATTCTATTTAGTTCTTAAAGAATTTGTTGTGTGAAAAGTACCTTGGTCATGAAATAGTACTTGTTATTGAAAATGAAATATATGTGACTTAATCACAACAAATGCCTTTGGCTCCTCTGACTGTATGTACAAATAACTGAACATCGTTTTTTTAATATTTTTTCTTCTTTTCACCATCATGCCTCTTTTATTTACATTTATTTTCATCCATCTTTTATTCTTTAGCGTGCGTGGGCCTCCCATTGCCATGGCCTCTTTTGTTGCAGAGCACTGGCTCTGGGTGCACGCGCTCCAGGGCACTGGCTCGTAATAGGACACACTGGTCCAGCTGCTCCGCGGCACAGGGATCCTCGTGTGTCAGAGACAGAACCAATGACCCCTGCACTGCAAGGTAGACTCTTTACTCACTGGACCACCAGGGAAGCCCTGAACATCTTTAACCTAGAACGCAATTCCTTAAAAACAACTAGAGTAAATCTGACTGAGAAACAAAGTAATGTGACATGTTACCAGTACAGACTTACTGAATCTAAGTTAGGTCGTTGAGTATGCTAAACACATTCTTAGGGCAAAGAACACTTTGTTTTAAAGATCAATTTGTATTAAAAGAAAAAAAAAAGCCCTAGGGTTTCTTTTTTTCTGCTGGTCTTGTGGGACTAAGATCCTAGACCAGGGATCAAACCTATACGCCACAGCAGTAAGAGCCTGGACTCCAAACCACTAGGCCCCCAGAGAACTCTCTAGGCTTTGGGTTTTTTTTTTTTTAAGAAGTTGAATATTTTATTATTAAACTGTTCCTTATTTTCCTGCAAGGCTATTGCTTCAGCATGTAAAAATAGCACCAGCAAACACAGTATATTGCAAAATTAAGATAGTAATATTCTTCATCGGACACTATACAACTAATAAACTTTTCTCTGTGCCAGTTATTTCTAGTGGGAAGATCATTTTGACCCAAATCCAGGGATGGTTGTAAGCAAGTTACAATATTATACAAGGCTCAAGATAACCATGTTACCCTTGAATTACATAATTTTTATAACTAGTTTCACTAAAGGTAATTTCAGGAATTCTGAATATTATAACTGGACCCTAGCCTAAAAATCATAGGGTGCTTTGAAAAAGATGCACAGTTTTTACCTGAAGTTATTAGGAAGTTAGGGGTATTTTCTTCAGGAAACACTGTTGCAAGTAGTTTCTTTTGCTTAAAGTTGGTTTTAAATACCTATCCATCACTAATTTAAGACAACTAGATTAAGTTGTTTCAAACTAGTTTATTTAGGGGTTCCATTTTCATTCTTCAATAGACTTTATGTATTTCTCATATGCTTCTTCACTTATTAGTTCATCTAGTTCTGAAGGGTTACTTAATGTCATCTTGATCAGCAACCATCTTCACAACAAGATTTGTTGACAAGTCCTGGATCTTCTGCTAGAGTTTTATTAATCTTAGTTACTTCTCTTGAGAAAGGGGAATAGAGTTCACTAGTAGCTTTCACACTTTCCAAAGCACCAAACTCCTTTTGTTTGTTCAATTTTGTCCCAACTTCAGGTAGACTATAGTAAACAACATCTCCCAAAGCTTCCTATGCAAAATTGCTAATTCTCACTGTTGCAATACCATTTTCTGTTACCCATTTGTGTTTTTCTGTGAATTTCCACACTGACAGCAGAGCGGGGCCTGTGCACAGCTCCCTGACGGCACCTGCCTGCAGCCCCCAGGGCCGCGGTGGGCAGGGCGCCTTGGGTGCTGAGATGGGTGCACAGGCTGCAGACCATGGCCCGCTCGTTCCGCTTGCAGCGCCATATTTGCAAGGGTCTAGGCTTTGTTATTATTATTTTTTAAATGTATTGTCGGCTGTTCTGGGTTTTCACTGGCTCTTCTCTAGTTGCAGAGGGTAGGGGCTACTCTCTAGTTGAGCTGAGCAGGCTTCTTGTGGCAGTAACTTCTCTTGTTGTGGAATTCTTGCTCTAGGGCACGCGGGCTTCAGTCGTTGTGGCCCATGGGCTCCACAGTTGTGGCTCGGAGGCTCTAGAGCACAGGCTCCATAGTTGTGGCTCATGGGCTTAGTGCCCCACAGCATGTGGGATCTTCCTAGATCAGGGATTGAACTTGTGACTCCTACACTGGCAGGTGAATGCTTTACCAGGGACTTACCAGGGAAGCCCCTAAGCTTTGTTATTTTATTTATTTTTAATATTTATTATTTATTTATTTGGCAGGGGGGAGCAGGTTGGGGAGGGACAGGGGCGGGCGGGTCACTTCTATTGGTCTTTCATTTATCTATTTTCATCCATCTTTGCTCCCTGGCCTGTGTGGGCCTCCCATCGCAGTGGCCTCTGTTGTCGCAGAGCACTGGCTCTGGGCGCATGTGCTCCAGAGCTCCGGCTCGGTAATTGGACACATCGGTCCAGCCGCTCTGCGGCACGTGGGATCTTCCCAGGCCAGGGATCGAACCCGCACCCCCTGTACTGCAAGGTGGAGTCCTTACCCACCGGACCACCAGGGAAGCCCGCTTTGTTATTTTTAAAACACATTTTTTCTCCCCCAAGGTTTCCCAAGGCCATGCATATTAATTCCTTTGAAGCATCATTTTAACGTAGCTATAAAGTATTCAACAAGAGTTTTATCGTGAATAGTCATAAACCTAAGAACTAAATGCAGACACAGAGATCTTTACACTTGGAGTTTTAAATCTACCAACAGTTATTTCTGAAAGTGCCAATAAATCTGATTGTCTTTGTCTAATGCCAAAAAAAAGAAAACCCTACACAAACAGATATTTACCTACTGAGAGAAAATGTCCCGCAGTGCCCACAAGAAGGCACCCTCACTGCCCACACCCTGTACCCATGGGACCCAGTAGGAACCGGGCCGGGACCTCTGACCCACCAGCAGGACCCACCGGTGAGGAAGTGTATCCTCTACAGGAAGATGAATGTCTCATTCAGAATTAGGTCTACCATGACAACTTTTCCAAACGCTCCAGGAAAACAAATTTAACTCCTGATCATTTACGCTCAGCACACTTTTCATTGTATCGTAATTGTTTTTATCAGAACATGCGCTCCTTGAGGTAGAGATCTGACCCATGGCCTGTGTCTGTGTAGCCCACTGCACACATGGCCCCAGGTCCCTCCTGGACCGTCTCCGCCGCCGCCCGTCCACCCACCAGCGCCGCCTACTCACGCAGCCGGCAGATGGGGCAGTTGCTGGCCTGGTAGCGCAGCGTGTCCGCGCAGGAATTGCAGAGGCACAGGTGGCGGCAGGGCAGGATCAGCGTGTCCCGCAGGTCCGACAGGCACACCACACACTCGCTGCTGTTGTCGCCGTTCTCCTCGTCCGCGGGCTGCGGGGACAGGAGGGCCCAAGGTCGGCGGCTCCCGAGGCCAGAGGCCAGGGGAGGCAGGGGAGGGGGGCCTTCCTGTCCCCACTTCCCCGGGGGCTGCAGCGGCCAAGCAAAGTAAAGTAAATCGGGAAACAAAATGACAGGTTACCAGTACAGATTTACTGAATCTAAATTAGGTTTTCGGGTATGCTCAACTCACTCGTGTGCTAGACGGATTTACAGGCCAAGGGAGCGACCCTGGACCCTCCTGTCACCAGCCCCACCAAGCTGGCCAGTCAGGCTCAAGAGGACCCCTCTCACAAGTGCTCTCAGCTGTTCAACTGCTTGTCCCACAGTTCAGGGACCAGAGCCTCCCCGAGAGCCACGGCGTGGCCGGTCAGCTCCCATGAAACCGTGGAGGAAGAGCTCAGAGGAGCAAGGTGCCCATCCCATACACCTAGGTCTCCTATTCCCCAGAACTGAAGGGGGCTGTGCCCCCAGTGGGCTCTGTGGGCCACCAGACTCCCATCAACAGAGGCCAGACTAGTATGCTGAAACACCAGACTGAGCCACTGGTGTGAGCAGGGAAAGGTAAGGGCCAGGCGTGGGGGTGGGGCAGCCGGCAGCCTAGGGTTGGTAACTTCACAGTAAATTTGTTGGAAAAAGGACAAAATGTCCCACCAACTCTGCTAACTCTAAAAGTAAAGGAAAAGTGATGCAGCCTGGGGTTTTGGGGCTTCCAGAGGCAGGCATGGCAAGGCCCTGGCCAGTGTGGGACCCCAGGCAGGTCACCCACCCCCAAGCAGCCGCGGGTAGCATGGGGAGCAGGGCCACGAGCACGCACCTTGGTCTCCTGGTTGTTCTTATTCTCGATGCCATAGATTTCCTGCAGAAGGTAGCTGACCCTGTCCACCTGGGGAGCAGAGTGGCATCTGGGCACCAGCCCCCTCTCAAAGGGTCCTCTGCACCACCCTGGTCTGACACCCCTCCCAGTGCCAGGCTCAGATCCTGGGGGCAGGCGCTATTGGAGACAGGCAGGGTGCACTGCCCATTGGCAGCATGGACACTGGGCTGGGCCAGGTCCTGCCCACCCCAGAGGGTGTGGAGCCAAACTCTACCTAGGCCCAGGGACCACACTTCCACCCACCTTACCAGGCCCAACCCCACAGGTAAATGACCTTGGACCCACCTGTCGCCACCACCAGACTGCCCAGAGTCAGGCCTCCAGCTGACCACGTGTAAAAGTGATCTGAGCTGCTGCACTTCCACCATTCATGGACCACCAAGACCCTCCTGAGAGCCACGGCGTGGCGGTCAGCTCCCATGAAACCGTGGAGGAAGAGCTCAGAGGAGCAAGGTGCCCATCCCATACACCTAGGTCTCCTATTCCCCAGAACTGAAGGGGGCTGTGCCCCCAGTGGGCTCTGTGGGCCACCAGACTCCCATCAACAGAGGCCAGACTAGTATGCTGAAACACCAGACTGAGCCACTGGTGTGAGCAGGGAAAGGTAAGGGCCAGGCGTGGGGGTGGGGCAGCCGGCAGCCGGGGGTTGGGAACTGCACAGTAAATTTTTTGGGAAAAAAGGACAAAATGTCCCACCAACTCTGCTAACTCTAAAAGTAAAGGAAAAGTGATGCAGCCTGGGGTTTTGGGGCTTCCAGAGGCAGGCATGGCAAGGCCCTGGCCAGTGTGGGACCCCAGGCAGGTCACCCACCCCCAAGCAGCCGCGGGTAGCATGGGGAGCAGGGCCACGAGCACGCACCTTGGTCTCCTGGTTGTTCTTATTCTCGATGCCATAGATTTCCTGCAGAAGGTAGCTGACCCTGTCCACCTGGGGAGCAGAGTGGCATCTGGGCACCAGCCCCCTCTCAAAGGGTCCTCTGCACCACCCTGGTCTGACACCCCTCCCAGTGCCAGGTTCAGATCCTGGGGGCAGGCGCTATTGGAGACAGGCAGGGTGCACTGCCCATTGGCAGCATGGACACTGGGCTGGGCCAGGTCCTGCCCACCCCAGAGGGTGTGGAGCCAAACTCTACCTAGGCCCAGGGACCACACTTCCACCCACCTTACCAGGCCCAACCCCACAGGTAAATGACCTTGGACCCACCTGTCGCCACCACCAGACTGCCCAGAGTCAGGCCTCCAGCTGACCACGTGTAAAAGTGATCTGAGCTGCTGCACTTCCACCATTCATGGACCACCAAGACCCTCCTGAGAGTCACGGTGCTGCTGGTCAGCTGTCTGGAAACCTGTGCCTGGACCACCACTGGGGTCTCCTGCCCTCCTGCCACCTCCAGGTGCTGGCCTTGCCAGAGTTCTCTCAACCCCTCTCTTAAAAAACTCACCAACACCAGTCGTGGGCTGTGGCTGACATGCCTGAGCAGCTGCACACAAGGACAACCTGATAATCACAGCTCTGGAGAAAGACCCTACCGGGCCACTGTTACATCAGTCTCTAGACTCAGCTCAGGGGACTCCAGTCTCTAAATCCTCATATAATGTACCTAAGCTGGAGTCCACCTGGGGTAATTCTTCCCGGGGCTGGACCATGGAGTCACTGACCCCAAAGAAAGGCCGTTCTGGCCCACTGCTCCCATTGGTTCCAAGAGACTTCATCCTTCTCTCAACTACGGATTAAGTCGATCCAAGTCTTTATTCAACGTGGAGGTCATTTCAGTAATTCATAAGGAAGGGAGGCTGCAGTGTGTCTTTCTTAATTCCTTCTTTCCTTCCTTCCCTCCTTCCCCATCTGTCCATTCATATATTCAGCTAACACTTACTGAATGCTAAGTTCAAGCTGGACAAGACTTAGGGCTACAGGTCAACGCAGGTACGTGGTGGGTATGCAGTACAGTGGACATGCCCGGTGACCCTGACCCTGACTCCCGGAGCCCAGGGCCCACTGCAGTGGTGTCACAGCGAATTCCACAGTGGCTGTGGTGGCCAGAGACCCCTGCATCACATGGGTGCGCGTGGGTCTTTTAAATCAAAAGCGCTCACGGTGTTTCCTCTGATGGACTTACAATTTGCTTCTGCTTTAACGGTTTCACAGAAAAGCTGCCGTCAACGTGCTGCAGGGTAGAAAGACACAGAGATTAAATGGGCCATCAACCCCCACTGCCGGCCATCGCTCACTGTGTGGATGGACACGCAAGAGCCTGGCCCCCAGGTACAACAGGGCCTTCAAGAGGAAGACTCCCTCATGCAGAGTCAGCGGTGAGGCTGACCATCAGCGTCCTTCCACATACACCATGAACACGGGCACAAAGCATGAAGAGCAAGGGCCTGGCCGCTCAGGTTCGAGTGGAAAAAAGGGTCAAACATCTAAGTTCTAACACACGGAAGGCTCAAGGTGGTAGCAAGCAAATCTTTCCACGTAAATGGCCTCTTTCTCTGCAGGGCACCCCCAAATCGGGAACCCCAGATCATGTGTGTCGCATCCCAGACGGGGCTGGGCAGCTAGCAGACCCTTGTCCACCCCACCAGCACTCACTGGGCGCCAACTGGGCGCAGGATACGATGGTAAAACTGGCGGCAGGACAGTAGGCGGCAGGACCCGACTTACCTTCAAGGCAAGGAGTCACTTGACCCCACCTGGGGTAATTCTTCCCGGGGCTGGACCATGGAGTCACTGACCCCAAAGAAAGGCCGTTCTGGCCCACTGCTCCCATTGGTTCCAAGAGACTTCATCCTTCTCTCAACTACGGATTAAGTCGATCCAAGTCTTTATTCAACGTGGAGGTCATTTCAGTAATTCATAAGGAAGGGAGGCTGCAGTGTGTCTTTCTTAATTCCTTCTTTCCTTCCTTCCCTCCTTCCCCATCTGTCCATTCATATATTCAGCTAACACTTACTGAATGCTAAGTTCAAGCTGGACAAGACTTAGGGCTACAGGTCAACGCAGGTACGTGGTGGGTATGCAGTACAGTGGACATGCCCGGTGACCCTGACCCTGACTCCCGGAGCCCAGGGCCCACTGCAGTGGTGTCACAGCGAATTCCACAGTGGCTGTGGTGGCCAGAGACCCCTGCATCACATGGGTGCGCGTGGGTCTTTTAAATCAAAAGCGCTCACGGTGTTTCCTCTGATGGACTTACAATTTGCTTCTGCTTTAACGGTTTCACAGAAAAGCTGCCGTCAACGTGCTGCAGGGTAGAAAGACACAGAGATTAAATGGGCCATCAACCCCCACTGCCGGCCATCGCTCACTGTGTGGATGGACACGCAAGAGCCTGGCCCCCAGGTACAACAGGGCCTTCAAGAGGAAGACTCCCTCATGCAGAGTCAGCGGTGAGGCTGACCATCAGCGTCCTTCCACATACACCATGAACACGGGCACAAAGCATGAAGAGCAAGGGCCTGGCCGCTCAGGTTCGAGTGGAAAAAAGGGTCAAACATCTAAGTTCTAACACACGGAAGGCTCAAGGTGGTAGCAAGCAAATCTTTCCACGTAAATGGCCTCTTTCTCTGCAGGGCACCCCCAAATCGGGAACCCCAGATCATGTGTGTCGCATCCCAGACGGGGCTGGGCAGCTAGCAGACCCTTGTCCACCCCACCAGCACTCACTGGGCGCCAACTGGGCGCAGGATACGATGGTAAAACTGGGGCGGCAGGACAGTAGGCGGCAGGACCAGACTTACCTTTTCAAAGGCGGCCAAGAGCACGTGGGCGTGGCCGGTCACTTCCACGACTGCCCAGGAGAGAGGAGAGTGCTCAGGGTTGGCCCCCACCACCTTGCCCCCGGCCCAGGGCTTCTTCTCTCCAGGGGCGCCTTCCCCAGCGCTAAGCCTGTGGGCAGAGCCCAGTTGGACCGGAGGTCCCGTCCTCACCTCACCTTCCTCTGCCTGTGGCTCTGGAAAACCTGCCCCTCCCCTGGCCCCCAGGGTGGCCACTGCCCACTGCCGACAATGGCCTTACTCTCATCTCACTCGGGACCTGGAGGAGCCGTGGAGCCCAGGACAAGCCGAGCCCGGTAGGACTCCTGCACCTGTGCCGAGCTAGGGATCCTGAGGCCCATGACAGGGGGACCACAGCAGGACGTGGAGGCAGGGGTCAGTGTGGCTGAGGTGGTCCCCTGGCGGGGTGGACTCCAGCACCACAGGCCTGTCTGCCGCTGTTGGGGCCTTGAGAGCCAGGCTCTGCCCCCAAGGAGCGGAGACAGCACTGCCTGCGGGTGACGGTGAGCTTGGCGCCCAAGTCTGCTCAGCCAAGTGGGCACTATTTCTAGACTGAACCCTTACCCGCCCCCGACTGATGGGGTGAGAAGCACCTCTTCCCGCGGGTCCGCATGCCTGGAAGGGGGACGAAGGGGAGAGGCCACTCACCGTCCCCCTCATCCACCACGGCCTGGATGACCACTGGAAACACGCCCCGGTCCAGGTCAAAGTTCAGCTGAGGAGGAAAGGAGGCGACAGAGGTCAGACTGAACTGGAGGGAGTGGGTGCCCTGAGCAGGGGCATCAAGGAGACAGAGCTGTGCAAACACAGACACCCTTTCTTTTTTGTGGTGAAGCAGAGTAAAAGAGCACATCTGTGTTCTATGTGTACCTCAGTGTCACTAGGGACAGCCGTGAGGTCCCACGACCATTAGCATCACCTTTCCTGGCTTGTCTTCACCCGCCTTCCCAGCCCTGGAGCCCCCACGCGGCCTCCATGTGAGCTGGCCGAGCCTGGACAGTCACAGAAATGCAAGTGCATGAGTCAGTTCTCTGGGTCCGGCGTCTCTCACACAGCAACAGCGTCTCAGCCCAGCCACCTCCTCTAGAGGCCCGGTGACACTGTGTTGCCACCTGTCCACTGCTGATGGACGCTGGAAGCCGGCCCCCTTCGGCTGGGCTGTGTGGGGCGGCCTGTGCTAGATGGACCGTAGATGCGTGAGTGCCGTGGGTCCCATGGAGACCCCATGTTTAACCCTGGGAGGAAGGGCACCCAGCTCAGCCCCACTAAAGATAGAAGCAAAGTGAGCAAGCCCACATGGCTTGTCTGAGTTCACAGAGAAATCTCCTCTCACTTGTCCCTTTCCACCTTGAGTCCCTTGGGGATCCCCACCACCCTCGGCTGCGGCCACACGCCTCCACGTGTCCACTCGGAGCGGCCTCCATGTCTGTGCACCAGCGGGGCCCACCGGGAAGTCACGCGTCTGTGGGTGGGACGGCACTCAGCGAACACACCTGCCTCGGGAGCGTGCCTGGCAAGTCCCGGCTGTTGGCGGGGGGCAAGGCCAGGCAGAGGCTGGAGCTGGGACAGGGCAGACTCAGCACAGCTGGGTTTGGGTCTGGCTCTGCAACCTAAGCCTCAAGGTCCTGGTCCCGACGCAAACGCTGTGAGCTGGGAGAGCACATGGTCAGGACACTGGACCTGTGAGGGTTCAGGCAGTGGGAGCTGAGGAAGGAAAGGCCCCGGGAGGACCATGTGGGGCAGGGACTACGGGCGCGGGGCTTGGTGGGAACAGGCCCACTGAACGGCACGGGTGGAGGTGAGGGGTGTAGCCAGGCCTACCAGGACCCGCAGGCTCAGGGTGGACGGGCTGCCCCGCACAGCCTGGACCTGAGGGAGGGAGGCAGGCGTCTCTATGCTCCTGCCTTGCTCTGGGGGGACCCACAGGAAGGGGGTGATTTCCCGAGGCAGCAGGCATGCGTCACTCACAGCCATCCCAGGGCCTGGGGCTTCTCACGCCTGTTTCTGCCTTCCCATCCCAAGTCGGGGAGCAGGGAGCCATTTTGCTGATGACCATCCCAGACTCGTCCCGATGATGACAATGACCGTGACTGTACTTCTGGGTGTACAGCGAGGCACTACCCTTCCCACTCTGTAATCAGGCCAGGACGGGGACTGCCTGGGCGACGGATCTAGATGGGGAGCAGAGCTCCTTGCAGCCCGGCCCTGCTGCCCCCGAGCTTCCAGCCCATTGCCAGTCACTGGAATACCAGCGTCGGCGCTGACATGGGTGACTGGGAGGCTCCCCACTGTCCTGAGTGCCGCCTCAGCACTGGCTGATAGGCGGGAGGGGTAACACACACGGGGCTGGGAGGAGCTGGCTTGGCCAGCAGGATGACCTGGCCCGTCTCTCCTCCTGCCCTGCTGGCCACTGGTTCACGCTGGACAGCCTGACCTCACAGACCCCTGACAGCCCAGGGAGGAAGGAACAGTTTCCATCTCCAGCTGACGGGAGAGTGGGGCTCACAGAGGTGGTGTAGCCTGCCTGATGCTTCACAGAGAGAGAGACAGGGCTTCTCCGATGGTCCAGTGGGTAAAGAGTCTGCCTTGCAGTGTAGAAGGCACCGGTTTGATCCCTGGCCCAGGAGGATCTCACATGCCACAGAGCAATTGGACTGGTGTTTCCAATAGCGAGCTGGCGCTCTGGAGCGCATGCGCCCAGAGCCAGTGCTCTGCAGTGAGAGAGGTCATGGCAATGGGAGGCTCACACATGCCAAAGAATAAAGGTGGATGAAAATAAATAAATAAAAAGCCAAAAAATTAAAAAAAAAAAAAAAAAAACAAGACAGAGAAGGAGACAAGGCCAGGGCTGTCTCCAGGCCTTGCCCACCTGAGTCCTCCCAGCTCCTAGGAAAGGCCACCACTGCCGCCCAGATGTCCCTGGTCTTTCTGTCCTAGAGCCTCTGCTCTTATCAAACTTGACCCACCTGGAGCCTCCTGTCCAGCCCTGCCAAACCTACTGAAAAACTGCAGATGCCTTTTGTCGAACTTCTCTTGAGGAAATGTGGGAACACCATCTCACCTACCCAAGGCCTGTATGGCCCGGCCAGAGGATTGCATATCCTCCGCGCACTCTGGGTCGCAGGTTGGGACCACATGGCTCCCCTGGTCTGCAGGCGCCAACCGAGAGCAAGGCCAGCTCAGCAGGCGCATCCCTGTCCTGGCGGCCTGAGACCCTGCACATGGGATCCAGCCTTTTCAGAATCAATGCCAGTAAGTTCCTGATTTTCATAAGCCAGAGTGAAGCATTTCTGTCACTTGCAACCAAATAAGAGACCCAGCTTTGAAGGCTGGCTGCAGCCGCCTCCCTGGCACCTCCCATGAACACTGAGAGCCCAGGGCGCAGGGCAGCGCCCGACACGGGACAGACGTTCAATGGACTCTGTGAATCTAATGGGTGACGTCAGGGGCCAAGCCCGGAGAAAACGGGGAGATGACAGGGCTCATCAACCCACTTTGCCCCAGACACTAGGGCCTGGGGGGAGGGGACCCATGGAGTGTGGGGACCCAGGCATCAAGGACCACCTCCCCCAAAACTCCCTCTCCCCAGAGCTCAGCACACAGTCACAAGCAGAGCCAGGCCTGTGGGGAGAGGACTGAGACATCTGACCACCCAGAGGGTCTGCAGGAGATAGTTCTTTTTCATTTTTCGGTTGTGGCAAATGGCATGTGGGCCCTTAGTTCCCCAACCAGAGATCGAACCTGTGCCCCCTGCAGTGGAAGCACGGGGTCTTAGCCAGTGGACCACAGGGAAGTCCTGGGAAGCGCTTGTTTTTAGTGGAGGGGGCAAGGCCTTCTTAGGGAGAACGGTGGCCAGGTTAGGAGAGGAAGCAGCAACTAACTTCAGGCTCTGCCACCACAGGGGAGCCGTGGACAAGGGTCTGCAAGCCCCAGGACAGAAGGACACCAGGAAACAGGAAGAGGCAAAGAGGAGGGGAGGAGGGGACATGGCTGTGACAGAAACAAATGGAAGCCCATGTAGGGGCAGTGGGGCAACTGTGAAGAAGCCCCGCCAGCCACAAGGAGACCTGCACACACCGACCTGGAAAAACCACAACGTGATGCAGAAAGAAAAGGACACACATGAGCGGCAGGGGCCACGTGGAAAATCGCTACATCCTCCTCTTAATTTTGCTGTGAACCCAAAACAACTCTAAAAAAAAGTCTTAATTTAAAAGTAAACTACAGGGTTTCCCTGATAGCTCAGTGGTAAAGAGTTCGCCTGCCAATGCAGGAGACACGGGTTCAATCCCTGATCTGGGAGGATCCCACATGCTGCGGAGCAACTAATAAGCCCGTGAGCCACAACTATTGAGCCCCTGTGCTTCAACTACTTAAGCCTGTGAGCCCTAGAGCTCGAGTTCCACAACAAGAGAAGTCACCACAACAAGAAGCTTGCTCACTTCAACTAGGGAGGAGCCTGTGGCAGCAGTGAAAACCCAGAATAGTCAATAAATAAATAAATAGTAAACTGCAGCCAAGAAAATGAAAACATACATCCAGCAACTTGCACGCAGATGTTCCCAGCAGCGTTAAGTCATGACATTCCAAAGGTGGAAACCACCCAGACATTCATGAGCTGGTGAATGATCAACAGAGTATGGTCCCATCCATCCAGTGGAACGTCACATGGGCCATCAAAGGAATGAAATATCGATACATGCTACAACATGGTACACCTTGAAGATGGGGAGAGGACTGAGACATCTGACCACCCAGAGGGTCTGCAGGAGATAGTTCTTTTTCATTTTTCGGTTGTGGCAAATGGCATGTGGGCCCTTAGTGCCCCAACCAGAGATCGAACCTGTGCCCCTGCAGTGGAAGCACGGGTCTTAGCCAGTGGACCACAGGGAAGTCCTGGGAAGCGCTTGTTTTTAGTGGAGGGGGCAAGGCCTTCTTAGGGAGAACGGTGGCCAGGTTAGGAGAGGAAGCAGCAACTAACTTCAGGCTCTGCCACCACAGGGGAGCCGTGGACAAGGGTCTGCAAGCCCCAGGACAGAAGGACACCAGGAAACAGGAAGAGGCAAAGAGGAGGGGAGGAGGGGACATGGCTGTGACAGAAACAAATGGAAGCCCATGTAGGGGCAGTGGGGCAACTGTGAAGAAGCCCCGCCAGCCACAAGGAGACCTGCACACACCGACCTGGAAAAACCACAACGTGATGCAGAAAGAAAAGGACACACATGAGCGGCAGGGGCCACGTGGAAAATCGCTACATCCTCCTCTTAATTTTGCTGTGAACCCAAAACAACTCTAAAAAAAAGTCTTAATTTAAAAGTAAACTACAGGGTTTCCCTGATAGCTCAGTGGTAAAGAGTTCGCCTGCCAATGCAGGAGACACGGGTTCAATCCCTGATCTGGGAGGATCCCACATGCTGCGGAGCAACTAATAAGCCCGTGAGCCACAACTATTGAGCCCCTGTGCTTCAACTACTTAAGCCTGTGAGCCCTAGAGCTCGAGTTCCACAACAAGAGAAGTCACCACAACAAGAAGCTTGCTCACTTCAACTAGGGAGGAGCCTGTGGCAGCAGTGAAAACCCAGAATAGTCAATAAATAAATAAATAGTAAACTGCAGCCAAGAAAATGAAAACATACATCCAGCAACTTGCACGCAGATGTTCCCAGCAGCGTTAAGTCATGACATTCCAAAGGTGGAAACCACCCAGACATTCATGAGCTGGTGAATGATCAACAGAGTATGGTCCCATCCATCCAGTGGAACGTCACATGGGCCATCAAAAGGAATGAAATATCGATACATGCTACAACATGGTACACCTTGAAGATCTGATGCTGAGTGACAGGAGTCAGGCTCAAAAGCCCCCACTGTGTGTGACCATGCTGACGAGAACAGTCCAGAACAGACAAATCCAAAGAGACAGAAAGCAGATGAGTGGCACCCAGGGGCTGGGGAGGAACGAGGCAGCACTGCCAATGGGCAGAGAGTTCCTCCTAGGGGTGACGAACGTATTCTGGAGCTAACAAGGCAGTGATGACCGCCCTGCCACGCAAGTCTGTGGATACAGTAAATTCTACCAAACTGGACACAGGCTTCCCTGATGGCGCTAGTAGTAAAAAAGCTGCCTGCCAATGCAGGAGACATGAGATGTGGGTTCAATCCCTGGGTTGGGACGATCCCCTGGAGGAGGGCGTGGGTATCCACTCTAGTATTCTTGCCTGGAGAATCCCATGGACAGAGAAGGCTGGAGGACTACAGTCCACAGGGTTGCAAAGAGTCGGACACGACTGAAGTGACTGAGCTCATACGCTTTAAAATGGTGAGTTTGGGGTATGCAAATTATGTCTCAATAAGAAAAAGAAGCTACAGAAAAATATTTGTACAATATGACTGCACTTCTGAAAAGAAAGAAAAAAATGCATACAGGAAAAATCTAGAAAATATATCCCAGATGGTGAGAAGCAGTCGCCCCTGGAAAAGCAGACACGACTAGGCAGGTTCTGTCCTGCCACCCAGGGTCTGTGTGGTCTGCAGAGCTCCCTGAAAGCTTCCATTACCGTCACCATCTTCACACAGGCAGATCTGGGGAAAACGGCTACAGAGGGAGGGCTGGCCAGGCCCCTGATGGTACAGTGCTCACAGTCAAGAGGACACCTGGCTGTGTCTGGAGACACCTGCGGTTGTCATGACAGCAGCAAGGGACATCCTGACACCCACCAAGGAGGGGCCAGGGATGGTGTCCCCAGCAGGAAACGACCCAGGACACAAACGTCAAAAGCACCAAGGCTAAAAAGCCCTGGCACAAAGGAGAAGCCCGGCTTCGTGCCTGTGCCGGTCACATCTCTGACCTGTCAACACCCTTTCAATGCCTCAGCAGGCAAGGACGTCACACCAGACAGTGACAGCGTTGTTCTGCTCCCCATACAGCTTAGCTTCCAGAACCTTCCATTTATGGAAGAGCTGAGCGGTTTCCCAGCTACAGTGATGACTGGTGAAGTTTCCATTTAAAAATACACCTAACAGAGGGAGGTGTGGGCGACGCTGCTTAGCGGGGCAGACTCCCTCAGGGTGATGAGAATGTCCTGGAACCACCGTCGGCCACACACCATGAGCCACTGTCACTGTTCAGGCTGTGTGGATTCTCTTGCAGTAAAAAATATACATAAGGGAACCTCCCTGGGGTCCAGTGGTTAAGACTCTGCACCTCCAACACAGGGGGCATGGGTTCAATCCCTGGTCAGAGAACTAAGAGCCCACGTTCTGCACAGGTCAAAAATAAAAAAACCCACAGGTAAGAAAACCTGAACAGATTTTAAGAATCTATTAGGTAATAATCAGAAAAGGAAAGATGAGAACAGGGTCCTAGGATAATGATGCTGGACATGCTGAGTGGCTGCCCAGTGGACCCACCAGGCCACACACTGACAAGTCAGGGATGTGGGTTCCTTGCTCCCCTGAGGGAGGAAAGGGGGGCCCCATGGAGCCCTCAAGGCTGGCTTAGTACGCAGCCTCTAACAGCTGGTGCCTGTCCAGCCACGATCATCCAATCCAGCCAACACCTGGACCGACAGACCTCGGTCAGCACCACGCCTAACGCTTATTGACCACACGAGGAATCTGAGCAAACAGGCCCACCATGCTTGGCCCTCTCCAGAGGAAGGGACTCAGGAAGAGTGGGGGTGGGGGCCCAGGTGGGAGGTTACCTCGTCATCCTTCCACTCCGAAAAGTCAATCTTGAAGGAAGGCAGGGAGAACTGCTGGCTCACGCCCCGCTTGTAGTGGACGGTCTCAGACTGCAGGGCCGGGCTCTTGGGGCTGTACCTGAAGGGACCACACAAGAAAGGATGGTCAGACACCCTCTGCCGGGTCCCTGAGCCCACACCTGCCCAAAAACGGCCACCTTTCCAGGTTGGGCCACACCTTCGCACTCAGCTTTTATGGTTTGTTGACTTTTCTGAATGAATGGGGAACAAAAATGCTTAGTGCAGAGATCCCTGCCTCCAGCTCTCATACTTGCTCCCAGCCATCTGCTTCTCTGCCTGGTCCACAACCTGGGAAAGCCAAGGCATAATCACACCTGTAGGTACAGGTGTCCTTAAAATATTCAAGCTGCTGTCCACCTGCACTCTGCTCCTGTGCCCAAAGCTGTCTCACAAACATCACAGAGAGAGAGGCATGTCCGGGAGACCCTGCATGGGCTCCACTGTGGGCCTGCTCTGATTGACTGAATCAGGTCCCCACGGGTGGACACGGGGCGGTCGCCAGTGTCTTGCTGCTCCGGACACAGCTTCCAGGACCCTCTCCACACACATCTTGACCACGTGTGTGAGCACGTCCCCCAGATAAGCGCCCAGGGGAGGAATGGCTGGGTCTGGCAGCACATGTATTTCCCATCCTGATAAAACCCTGGCATCTCCTCCTGCAGGAATCCCACACACGACCCTCGCCCGTTTCCTACCGCCCCACCCACAGCCGCCATCCCCAGGGCCTCACTCCATCTCCCAGACAGAGGGCGCTCTCGAGGGCCTTGGCACACCCAGCCTGAGACTGGACCTGGGGAAGGGGCTGCTGTTACGACAACAGGGACAACAGGGACAACAGGGCGTGGAAGCCTGAGCTCTCAGCCCTATCTCCACCCCTGATCGGGCCTGACCTCTGAGGGCTTTCCTCCGGGCGTCTGCCCGTCCCACCCAGGCTGGCCTTGCAGTCTGGAGGAAGCTGGGCTATGGCAGTGCTGAAGTTACAGACTTCAGACTTTCGGGGCCAGCAGGGCCTTTATTTCGAATAAAACCCCTGACAGCTCAAATACACACACAGGCAGAGCGGAAGGGCTGGGCCAGGAGCCCTGCGGGGACTCACACAGCAGTCCCGTTCAGGAACTCCTCCACGGCCTGGCAGTAGATGGTGATGGCCACCCGGGCGTCAGCGTCAAAGGTGAACTCCAGGCTGTAGAGGACTCGGGGCTTCTCGCCGTCCTCGGTGGGGCTGTCAGCCCCATCCTTGTACCTGCCAGGGAGGTGGAAGGACCGGGCAGGTGAGGGACCACACCTGTGAGGGTGTCCCCACCTCGTCCAGCAGGCCTCCTCCCACAGGGGCCCCAGAGTCAGGGGCCTGGGAATGGTGAGGCTGTTCCACATTTGAACAATGAGGCCCCACATCACAGTGTCCCCCTTCCCTCGCCTCCCACGCCAGAAAGGGAGACGGATATGTCCTCGTGGTTTATGGGGTGGTCCAGATGCCCCCAGTCTCTCAGGCTGAAAGTAGATCCCAGGCTGGCTCGCTCATGGCGGTGGGGCGTCCTGTGAGCTGTGGAGTGCTGAGCCACAACCCCGATTCCTGCTCGCCAGGTGCCAGTGGCACAGCCCTCTGCCCCCCAGGTGTGAGCCCTTGGAGGAGGACACGGCAACCCACTCCCGTATTCTTGGAGACGCCCAGGGACAGAGGAGCCTGGAGGGCCAAGGCCATGGGGTCCCATAGAGTCGGACACAACTGAGCACCTAAGAACCCCAGGTGTGACAACCAAGACTGTCTCCAGACACGGCCCCTGTCCCTGGGGCATGGTTCCCCAGGGGAGCCCTGGTTTAAAGGCTGGAGCTCCACAGGCAGAGTCCACCGGCCCCTCCCCTCCCCAGCCACCCTCCGCCCAGGCAGCTCTGGATCCCACTCTGGATCCGGGGCCCGGGGACACTCCCTCCTCAGCGCAGGGCACGCGTGGGGCAGGGGAAGGGCTACCTCACGAGCCGGAGGGAGTCTTTGCGGATGTTCAGGGCCTTCACCTCAGGGCGTCTGCCTCAGGGAAGCTCCTCACAGACTTCAGACTTTGGCCAGCAGGGCCTTTATTTCGAATAAACCCCCTGACAGCTCAAATACACACACAGGCAGAGCGGAAGGGCTGGGCCAGGAGCCCTGCGGGGACTCACACAGCAGTCCCGTTCAGGAACTCCTCCACGGCCTGGCAGTAGATGGTGATGGCCACCCGGGCGTCAGCGTCAAAGGTGAACTCCAGGCTGTAGAGGACTCGGGGCTTCTCGCCGTCCTCGGTGGGGCTGTCAGCCCCATCCTTGTACCTGCCAGGGAGGTGGAAGGACCGGGCAGGTGAGGGACCACACCTGTGAGGGTGTCCCCACCTCGTCCAGCAGGCCTCCTCCCACAGGGGCCCCAGAGTCAGGGGCCTGGGAATGGTGAGGCTGTTCCACATTTGAACAATGAGGCCCCACATCACAGTGTCCCCCTTCCCTCGCCTCCCACGCCAGAAAGGGAGACGGATATGTCCTCGTGGTTTATGGGGTGGTCCAGATGCCCCCAGTCTCTCAGGCTGAAAGTAGATCCCAGGCTGGCTCGCTCATGGCGGTGGGGCGTCCTGTGAGCTGTGGAGTGCTGAGCCACAACCCCGATTCCTGCTCGCCAGGTGCCAGTGGCACAGCCCTCTGCCCCCCAGGTGTGAGCCCTTGGAGGAGGACACGGCAACCCACTCCCGTATTCTTGGAGACGCCCAGGGACAGAGGAGCCTGGAGGGCCAAGGCCATGGGGTCCCATAGAGTCGGACACAACTGAGCACCTAAGAACCCCAGGTGTGACAACCAAGACTGTCTCCAGACACGGCCCCTGTCCCTGGGGCATGGTTCCCCAGGGGAGCCCTGGTTTAAAGGCTGGAGCTCCACAGGCAGAGTCCACCGGCCCCTCCCCTCCCCAGCCACCCTCCGCCCAGGCAGCTCTGGATCCCACTCTGGATCCGGGGCCCGGGGACACTCCCTCCTCAGCGCAGGGCACGCGTGGGGCAGGGGAAGGGCTACCTCACGAGCCGGAGGGAGTCTTTGCGGATGTTCACCAGGCTCCTCAGCGTCTTCACCGGCTCATGGGGGGCGGGTGTGACGTATGGAAACTAGGAGGAAAAGGAATTCCAGGTAACCCCCAAGGCACAGCAAGGGACAGCAAACAGGGCGTCATCGAGGTGACAATCCTGCGTGGTCACCCTGGCCCCGCACTGACCACAGGGCAGCACTGCCCTCATCCACAGCCCAGGGAGCCACAGGCCTTGCGGCCAGCACGGAGACAGCCGCGACCAGCACCGTCTGAGGTTTCTGGGCCCCTGTCCTGGAAGGAGTCTCAGCTGAGTCCCTGGGGCCGAGGCTAGGGTAGGAGTTTTCGTGCTAAGGTGGGCGTTCCACACTAGGACACCGGTCACTACAGGCTCTGGAAGGGACACACGCTCATACACACACACGCAAGCCCCGCTGCTCTACAACTGGCAGCCACGGGAAGCCTAGGAGTGGGGTCAGTCCCGGTGATAGCATACTGAGTCTCAGGAGATGCGCTCACTGGGAAGCCAGGTGACGGGCACCCAGGGCCACTGCTTCAGGGCAGCTGACTCTATGATGGTCTCTCCGGGAAGTTACACGGGGCAGCAGAGCCGCAAGAGGCCCACGGGGCCAGGCCCTCATCAGGGCCGTGGCTGCTGACAGAGAAGGCAAGTTCTGCTCCTGCTGTCACGGACACGGGGAGTGAGCAGCTCAGCAGGGCGTGGAGGCCCTGCTGGCCCTGCGAGTGGCCGTCAGCACTCTAGGCCCCGGGCCTGCGCCTCCCATTGGTTAAAGGACCAAGACCTCCACGTTTACCATGTTTGCCATGAAGAGTCACCACAACTGCAACAATTGAGAGACCCCTGGTCCAGGGGAGGACCCCACCAGGCCCAGGACTCAGAGTCCAAGGGGCAGCGTCTGTCTCCTGAGAGAGGGCCTCCCACCTGGCCCCTCCTGGATGCTGGTGACCATCATGTCAAGATGAAAAACCCAGGCGCCACTCAGCAACCCCATGTGGCCCTCTCTCTTTAGTCTCCATCCATCGAACATACCCTCTCTATTGTCTGCAGCCCTCATGCTAAACGGGCCAGTGTCTGATCTCTGGCACCAGCCCCTGGGAGAGTCCTGGGCACACAGCAGGTGACACCTGTGCGCAGAGTGACGGGACAGCCGTGCCTGAAGTCACATCTCTGGCTACTGCTGGGAGCACACTTGTAGCAACGGTGCCGGTCAAGGCCCCATGTTCCTGTTTGGAATTCGCTCTATGGAATGTGCATGTTCTTTTCTCTCTTTAAAGACACTCATCCATGGGGCCTGGGACGGAATTCAGAGCCTCCCTCAGCCCCAATCTTGGACACGCCGGGCTCAGGGGTGCCTGCTCTGTGCCCTGGATATCCACCCTCAGCCGTCCGGCCTCCAAGAGGCGCAGGCCTCATGCACCTGTCTCCTTAAGTTTTTAGCTGCACTGAGTGTTAGTTGTGGTACATGGGATCTAGTTTCCTGACCAGGGATTAAACCTAGGCTCCCTGCATTAGAAGCAGAGTCTTACCCACTGGACCATCAGGGAAGTTCCCATGCACCTGTCTCGATGGCACCTCCACCCTGTGTGGGGCAATCAGGTCCCGCTCGCAGTGGCCTTGCTCCCACCACCCCCGTGCCCGGCCCCACCGAGACCCACCTGGACAGGGCGATTGCCCAGGAAGTTGAGGTCCATGTTCTCTCCAAAGAGGTAACCTTCAGGGTGAGGGGTGTCGAATTTCTCACCTCCCATGAAGAAGTGCGAGGCGAAGTAGTTTCCTGGTTAAGAGAGGAAGCAGGGCTGTAGATGCTGAGGCACAGCCCGCCAGGAGCACCTTGTGGCCAAGCAGCTCCAGACCCAGAGGGAGAAGTGGACAGAGACACAGCCGGGCGTGGGGAGCACCTGTGATGGCAAACGGAGTGACGCCAGGACGCCTGGAGCCACCAGAAGCCGGAAGAGGCCAGGGAGGATTCCCTCAAGTCCTTCAGAAAAAACCATCCCTGTGGATGCTTGATTTTGGACCTCTGGCCCCCGGAGTGGTGAAGATAAATTCTGCTGCTTGAAAACACCCAGTTGGGGCACTCCTCTGACCCTCAGACTAAGTCAGTACTCTTCACCCCAAATCCAAGCCCTGAGGACTTTATCGGCTTGGCACTGACCGCAGTTTAAATTGTGTGGATGTGAGTTACTCATTTCTATGTGATCCCACCCCACAGGGGACCTGAGGTTGTATGTCCAAGGCACACATAAGCACATGAAATCCACAATTCTTGTAAAAATAGATGGATATGGGGCCTCAGACATAGTTAAGCTTCAAAGGACTGAGCTCATAGCCTTGCTGGGAAGACAGACGCTGGAAGTACCACTTTTCCCCAGGATTCTGATCGGACACTTGCCCATTTCCCCCCTTTCTCTCTGGCACAGAGAAAGGCCAGGTGACCACAGGTCCTGTGGGTTCTGTGAGCCAGTGGGAATTCTGGGCCCTTGAGCTCTGGCGGATGCCCTGTGTAGATCCATGTACTCCTGAGAAACTCAGCCCTGGTCACACAGGACATGGCCAAGGGTGCCCAGTCCGGGAGGTCCACAACAGGTGTCCAGCCCGGTGACTCCAGCCTGCAAGGAACACAGCCAGGAGGTATCAGCCCACACGTGGACTAGGAACAAGAGAGAGCCAACCGCAGTGAGAAAAGAAGAATAAAGTTGTAAATAGTAAATAAACACCCTTGATTTTATGGAACATCATATGTATGTGCTGAGTCGCTCACTTGTGTCCAACTCTTTGTGACCCTATGGACTGTAGCTCTCCAGGCTCCTCTACCCATGGGATTCTCTAGGCAAGAAGACTGGAGTGGGTTGCCATTTCCTCCTCAAGAGGATTATCTCAACCCTGGGACTGAATCTGCGTCTCCTGCATTGGCAGGTGGGCTCTCTACCACTGCGCCTGATCTCCCAACCTCTGAAGCACCCACAACAGAAAGAAGCTGGGCAGGGCTGGGCCACCACGGCCACCAGGAAGCTCTGTGGCCTCAACTCCTGGTTCCCCTAAGGACTGAGTGATGAGACGTCATCAGAGGCAGAGTCCCCACTACAGGGTGTCCTCTGACCAGAAGCCATTCCAGGATGCCCCTTAAGATGCAAATGGGGCATCTGCCCTCAACCACAGGGCCCTTCGGAGCCCCGCCTGCACCTGCACCCTGACCCTCAAGGGCTTCCAGGCCCGTCCCCTCACCTCCCGCCTCTAGTCTCAGCAGCACCCACCTTCCCACAGCCTGCCGGCGGCCTCGCAGTCTCTGTGGGCTGAGTCTCTGCCCGTCCACACTTTCACACCTCACTACTTGGCTCACCCTGTGCGTCACTCAGACTGCGATATGCTCAGAAAGGCCTCCAGCACGGGGAACACCGGGGGACTCCAAGCAGATGAGTCTCCCTTCTCCCTGACGCAGGCACAGGGTTGTGTGCCTTGGAGACAGGATGCCCGTATCCCCAGGAGCCCCATGAGGCCCAAGAGCCACCTGTCTCAGGAAGAGGGGATCCCAGCGCCCTTTCCAGCACAGTTCAGGGAACACAGGCTCCCTCCTCACAGGCCAGACACTGCAGACCAGGGACGCTGATGCTATCCTTAAGGGCAAATGCTGTCACACCTCCCTCGAGCCCCGGGTCAGGCGCCCACTCACCACTTGCAGGCAGGCTTGGACGCCGTTCTGCCCACCCTGTCACTCCACCTGCCTGCCTGGGTCCCAGAATCCGGAGCGCTCGCCATCCCCTCTGGACCAACGTGCTGCTCCGCTGTGGGACTCCCCAGGGATGCCCATAACCGCCCGGCAGGTCAGTGCCTGACTCAACGTGGTGCTGAGTCGCTCACTTGTGTCCAACTCTTTGTGACCCTATGGACTGTAGCTCTCAGGCTCCTCTACCCATGGGATTCTCTAGGCAAGAAGACTGGAGTGGGTTGCCATTTCCTCCTCAAGGGGATTATCTCAACCCTGGGACTGAATCTGCGTCTCCTGCATTGGCAGGTGGGCTCTCTACCACTGCGCCTGATCTCCCAACCTCTGAAGCACCCACAACAGAAAGAAGCTGGGCAGGGCTGGGCCACCACGGCCACCAGGAAGCTCTGTGGCCTCAACTCCTGGTTCCCCTAAGGACTGAGTGATGAGACGTCATCAGAGGCAGAGTCCCCACTACAGGGTGTCCTCTGACCAGAAGCCATTCCAGGATGCCCCTTAAGATGCAAATGGGGCATCTGCCCTCAACCACAGGGCCCTTCGGAGCCCCGCCTGCACCTGCACCCTGACCCTCAAGGGCTTCCAGGCCCGTCCCCTCACCTCCCGCCTCTAGTCTCAGCAACACCCACCTTCCCACAGCCTGCCGGCGGCCTCGCGGTCTCTGTGGGCTGAGTCTCTGCCCGTCCACACTTTCACACCTCACTACTTGGCTCACCCTGTGCGTCACTCAGACTGCGATATGCTCAGAAAGGCCTCCAGCACGGGGAACACCGGGGGACTCCAAGCAGATGAGTCTCCCTTCTCCCTGACGCAGGCACAGGGTTGTGTGCCTTGGAGACAGGATGCCCGTATCCCCAGGAGCCCCATGAGGCCCAAGAGCCACCTGTCTCAGGAAGAGGGGATCCCAGCGCCCTTTCCAGCACAGTTCAGGGAACACAGGCTCCCTCCTCACAGGCCAGACACTGCAGACCAGGGACGCTGATGCTATCCTTAAGGGCAAATGCTGTCACACCTCCCTCGAGCCCCGGGTCAGGCGCCCACTCACCACTTGCAGGCAGGCTTGGACGCCGTTCTGCCCACCCTGTCACTCCACCTGCCTGCCTGGGTCCCAGAATCCGGAGCGCTCGCCATCCCCTCTGGACCAACGTGCTGCTCCGCTGTGGGACTCCCCAGGGATGCCCATAACCGCCCGGCAGGTCAGTGCCTGACTCAACGTGGTGCTGATCCCAGCAACCCCGGTGATGACCGCCACCCTGGCTTGGACGCAGCAGGAGCCAAAGGAAGGTGGGCGGACGACACTGCCACTCCCACGTGACAGTCAAGGGACTGCTCAGCCACACGACCAGGGAGACGCGGCATCCTTGTTGAAAGCCTGTGCCACCCAGCGCTTCCTCCTCTAGGCTGCCACCTGGCGTGTGCCTCCAGCACCACCTGGTAATTCTCTCACTCTCAGTGGACACGGCCAGGGCGGCCTGCACACTTAGCTCAATCCTGGCACGTGTACTTTCTGGAGACACACAGGCTGCAACCCCCACCAGACACCCATCACAAGGTCAGGGGGTCACTGGTGCTGTGAACCACCAGCAGTAGTTCAGAGGGTCCCAAAACCCTCTTCTCAGAAAAAGGGCTCACTTGCTAGATTATCAGTTTATTACAAAAGGACACAACTCAGCAACAGCCAGATGGAAGGGGCGCACAGAGCAAAGGGGAGGCCAGGGAGCTTCCATGCTCTCCCCGACCTGGAAGGCACCCCCCTCGCAGCACAGACGAGTGCTCCGACCCTGGCCACTCTGAGTCTTAGGGAGGCTGCACTGCGCAGGCAGGACTGAGGAGCCACTGGCCTCTGGCTGTCGTCTCAGGCCCAGCCCTGCAAGCTGTGACTGTGACTGGCTCCACCGGCAACTAACCACCATTCTCGGGTACTCTCCAAAGTTCTCTTCATTAATATAAACATGGGTGTGGTGGCAAGGGGTCTCTTAAGAATATCAAAAGGCACCCTTCACACCTTATCACTCACCCTTCAGGAAATTCCAAGGGTTTGAGGAGGCCTGTGCCAGAAACAGATGAAGACCAAACATGTATTTCTTATTACAAATCACGACACCCCTGCCCTGCCAGGTAAGCATGATGTGGACTAAAACATCTGGGCTCCCTCCTAAGAAACGCAGCCGCCCTGGAACCTGGGAGGTCCGGGGTGGGCTTTGCTAAGCTGCCTGGGTATCCTTTCCACTCTGGGGTAGGGAAGCAGGAAAGGGGAGAGGCTGGGACCAATCCAGCCATTCCACCGGTTGAAAATCCTTTCCGTTTTACCCCAGGACAGAAGTTGCTGGCTACCAGCTTGCTGACACCTGCTGCTGCTATGCCCCAGCTGGGCCTCGCCCCCCAAAGATCAGGACTTTACCGTCCCCAGGCCCTTGAGATCACCTGCCAGGTGGGAGAGGGCCCCTCCGCCTAAGAGTTTGTTCCTAATCAGTCAGAGGAGATGGATCCCAGGCCCATCCACCATAATGGCCCAGCTAAGCCACTCTCCAGGGTCAAGGTCACACATGCACAGGACAGTGTCTCTGTTCCCCGCCCTCAGGCTGGGCGACTCAGCGCAGTCCAACCTCTCCCGGGTCTCAGCCTCCCCACCGGTAACACCAGGCCTCAAGGCCTTGGTCAGCACCTGACCAGCTGCAGATGGAGGGCCAGTGGGGATACCCTAAGGACAGAAGGAACTGATTACACAAACGAGCTTCACACAGATGAGGAGACACCCGGTAGACCTGTGTTTCCTGGCTTCCCGGCCATGTGAAAGCCTCACTAGAGGGGACTCAGTAAATGAAAAGTTCACACCACTGACCCCCATGGAGGGAAGAACAACGAGCTAAGAGAGTTCCAGCCAACCACCCTCCACTTCGCGGAGTCCCCAGCAAGTGCTGCAGCCACTTCTTTCTGGGGGAGGAGTCTTCCCAGCTTACACCTCTTTTCTAGACACAGTCTCCACCACACACAGAGGGGGGCTCCAATGGCCACCAGAACACACGACTCCCAGCCACTGGGCATGGCTGGTTGGCTGCAGTGGACACCTGACTGCTGGGCCACTCCAGATTCTCCCTCCCACCCCGGGAACAGGACCCAGGACCCCAGGACTCGCTCCCTGAGGGCCTCCAGCGGATGGAGTCAGTGCTGAGGCCGGAGCAGACAGGGCTCCAGGTGCTGCCTCTTCTGGCTTCTGGTGCTGGTTCCCCTCCTTGGGTTCTGAAGATCCCACCCTGAAGGCTGCCAGTGCGTTCACATCTGCCTGAGAAAGCTGCTGTGAATGCCACAGTCGGTCTCCAAAGAAGTCACAGGGAAATAAAAAACACTTAGGAAAGCACTTCTGCAAGTATGTAAGGAGAGAGAGAATCTAGCCTTATTTTCTAAAAGATATGCAGGGGCTTCCCCTGGTGGTCCAGTGGGTAAGGACACCGCATTGCAGTGCAAGGGGCGCCGGTTCAATCCCTGGCCTGGGAAGATCCCACGTGCCTTGGAGTGGCTGGACTGATGTGTCCAATCACCGAGCCAGAGCTCTGGAGTGCATGCACCCAGAGCTGGCGCTCTGCAGCGACAGACGCCACCGCGATGGGAGGCCCACAGGAGCCAAAGAACAAAGACGGATGAAAATAGAGAAATGAAAGACCAATAGAAGTGGCCCGCCTGCTCCCCTCCCTCCCCAACCCCCGCCCAAAATAAATAAATAAATAAATCTTTTAAAAAATAAATAAATAAACAAATAAAAGATATGCAACAGGGCTTCCCTGGTGGACCAGTGGGTAAAGAGTCTGCCTTATGGGAAAAAAAAAAAAAGAGTCTGCCTTGCCGTGCAGGGGTCACCAGTTCGATCCCTGGCCTGGGAAGATCCCACGTGCACTGAAGCAGCTGGACCGGTGTGTCCAATTACGAGTCAGCGCTCTGGAGCGCATGGGCCTAGAGTCGGTGCTCTGCAACGAGAGAGGCCCCTGCGATGGGAGTCCCACACAAGCCAAAGAACAAAGATGGATGAAAATAAATAAATGAAAGACCAATAGAAGTGGCCCGCTTGCTCCCTCCCTCCCCAACCCCCGCCCAAAATAAATAAATAAATAAATCTTTTAAAAAATAAATAAATAAACAAATAAAAGATATGCAACAGGGCTTCCCTGGTGGACCAGTGGGTAAAGAGTCTGCCTTATGGGAAAAAAAAAAAAAGAGTCTGCCTTGCCGTGCAGGGGTCACCAGTTCGATCCCTGGCCTGGGAAGATCCCACGTGCACTGAAGCAGCTGGACCGGTGTGTCCAATTACGAGTCAGCGCTCTGGAGCGCATGGGCCTAGAGTCGGTGCTCTGCAACGAGAGAGGCCCCTGCGATGGGAGTCCCACACAAGCCAAAGAACAAAGATGGATGAAAATAAATAAATAGAAAACCAATAAAAGACGCCAAAATTAAAAAAAAAAAAAAAAAGAAAGAAGATATGCAACAGGTCCCACAAAATAGGGAAGAGAAATGAATGGTCACTTATATACAAAAAGGCAACCAGTGTCACTTTAAAGAAAAGGGAGTAGGGGAACTTCCCTGGTGGCTCAGTGGTAAGGAGTTCACCTGCCAACGCAGGGAACGCGGGTTCAGTCCCTAGTCCAGGTCCATTATGGAGCCTGTGCTCTAGAGCCTCGGAGCCACAACTATGGAGCCCCTGTGCCACAACTACTGAAGCCCGTGTGCCCTGGAGACCAAGTTCTACAACAAGAGAAGTCACCACAACAAGAAGCCTGCTCACCTCAACTAGAGAGTAGTGCCCACTCCCTGCAACTAGAGAAGAGCCTTGTGGCAGCAGTGAAGACCCAGAACAGTCTAAAATAAATAAAATAATTAATTAAATTTAAAAAACAGGAAAACTAAAACTACCACAAGACGTCCACAGCTAATATTAAAGAGAAAAGCGATAGAATAGCACATCCGCACATGCACACCCACACAGGTGAGAACGTCGGAGCCCCGCAGCTCTGGTGGGAATGTGAGCAGACTCGACCCTCCACAACCCTAAAAGATGCAGACTCTGCACACGTGCACCTGAGAGTTCCAGACCCACTGTCAGGAACAAAAACAGACCCGGAGAGGCATGTAGGGCTGTCAGCTTATTATCAAGACCAGAGTCTCGGAGGCAGTGGCCAGGGCCTGGGGTGGGGCAGTGGGAGCGTTTAGTGGGGACAGAGCTTCCGCTTCACAGGAGGCGGGACAATGGCCGTGCACCTGTGCTCCGTGCCTCTGAACTGCACACTTAAGATGAGGAAAGTGCTAACTGTTTTGCAGAATTTACCACAATTATTTTAAAACGTAAAGACAGAAATGGACCCAAAGAAATCAGATCGTGGGCACAGAAGTCAGTCACAAGAGTGTCCACAGCAGCCTCATTTCTGGCAGCCCAGACCAGAAACTCCCGCAGTGCCCTCCACGCGAGCGCATGGCTGAGCACACGGTGGCACCGGCAGACACGGGGACGTCACGCAGCAGAGACAGGAGACCGCCTGCCGCCCGCTCAGCAGCCGCCCTCTCATGCCCACCCCAGGCAGCCAAGAGCAACCGCGTCCACATTCGCCAAGTCCAGAAGCAGACAAGACCAAAAAAAAGGCAACCAGTGTCACTTTAAAGAAAAGGGAGTAGGGGAACTTCCCTGGTGGCTCAGTGGTAAGGAGTTCACCTGCCAACGCAGGGAACGCGGGTTCAGTCCCTAGTCCAGGTCCATTATGGAGCCTGTGCTCTAGAGCCTCGGAGCCACAACTATGGAGCCCCTGTGCCACAACTACTGAAGCCCGTGTGCCCTGGAGACCAAGTTCTACAACAAGAGAAGTCACCACAACAAGAAGCCTGCTCACCTCAACTAGAGAGTAGTGCCCACTCCCTGCAACTAGAGAAGAGCCTTGTGGCAGCAGTGAAGACCCAGAACAGTCTAAAATAAATAAAATAATTAATTAAATTTAAAAAACAGGAAAACTAAAACTACCACAAGACGTCCACAGCTAATATTAAAGAGAAAAGCGATAGAATAGCACATCCGCACATGCACACCCACACAGGTGAGAACGTCGGAGCCCCGCAGCTCTGGTGGGAATGTGAGCAGACTCGACCCTCCACAACCCTAAAAGATGCAGACTCTGCACACGTGCACCTGAGAGTTCCAGACCCACTGTCAGGAACAAAAACAGACCCGGAGAGGCATGTAGGGCTGTCAGCTTATTATCAAGACCAGAGTCTCGGAGGCAGTGGCCAGGGCCTGGGGTGGGGCAGTGGGAGCGTTTAGTGGGGACAGAGCTTCCGCTTCACAGGAGGCGGGACAATGGCCGTGCACCTGTGCTCCGTGCCTCTGAACTGCACACTTAAGATGAGGAAAGTGCTAACTGTTTTGCAGAATTTACCACAATTATTTTAAAACGTAAAGACAGAAATGGACCCAAAGAAATCAGATCGTGGGCACAGAAGTCAGTCACAAGAGTGTCCACAGCAGCCTCATTTCTGGCAGCCCAGACCAGAAACTCCCGCAGTGCCCTCCACGCGAGCGCATGGCTGAGCACACGGTGGCACCGGCAGACACGGGGACGTCACGCAGCAGAGACAGGAGACCGCCTGCCGCCCGCTCAGCAGCCGCCCTCTCATGCCCACCCCAGGCAGCCAAGAGCAACCGCGTCCACATTCGCCAAGTCCAGAAGCAGACAAGACCCACCTCCCCTACAGGCCGGAGCGACCCTCCTGGGTGGGAGCAGAGACTGGGGAGGGCCCTGGGGGTTTTGAGGGCCCCGACTGCTTCACTTGGTCAACATGCCCACTGGATGATGGTCCATCACAGGGAAGCCCCTGACCTGTGCATCTCCTTACTATGTGACCCCGTGTACGTGTACATACTGTGTATATACCACACACTTCCCATGGCATTGAACTGACCACAATCCCTTCTTTCTATTCCTCCTGAAGCACCGAAGGCATCTGGTCACGTAGGACCACCACAGGGCACAAGAGAGCTGGGTGACAGAAAGTGATTACTGGAATAGTGGACACCAGGGCTGACCGGGGGCGCCAGCCTCGGGAGGCCAACACTTCAGGCACTGGACACCCAGGACCGAATCAACACTGCCTGGGATGAAAGGACGAGAAACCACCGCACACAGGAGAGGACCGAGGGTCCCACGGCAGTCACCCCCAGCTCTGCACCCCAGCTGAGGCATGGGCCAGGCCGAGGCGGGCCTGACTCCCCCAGCTCCCGGGAGCCGAGCAGATGCCGGGACACTCAGCACAATCGAACAATTCCGCCATTATTCACCAAGCCCACGTCCAGCGCTGGGGGTGGGGAGCAGGGTGGTGACATGTGTGACCCACTGCCCTTCACAGGAGGCGGGACAATGGCCGTGCACCTGTGCTCCGTGCCTCTGAACTGCACACTTAAGATGAGGAAAGTGCTAACTGTTTTGCAGAATTTACCACAATTATTTTAAAACGTAAAGACAGAAATGGACCCAAAGAAATCAGATCGTGGGCACAGAAGTCAGTCACAAGAGTGTCCACAGCAGCCTCATTTCTGGCAGCCCAGACCAGAAACTCCCGCAGTGCCCTCCACGCGAGCGCATGGCTGAGCACACGGTGGCACCGGCAGACACGGGGACGTCACGCAGCAGAGACAGGAGACCGCCTGCCGCCCGCTCAGCAGCCGCCCTCTCATGCCCACCCCAGGCAGCCAAGAGCAACCGCGTCCACATTCGCCAAGTCCAGAAGCAGACAAGACCCACCTCCCCTACAGGCCGGAGCGACCCTCCTGGGTGGGAGCAGAGACTGGGGAGGGCCCGGGGGGTTTTGAGGGCCCCGACTGCTTCACTTGGTCAACATGCCCACTGGATGATGGTCCATCACAGGGAAGCCCCTGACCTGTGCATCTCCTTACTATGTGACCCCGTGTACGTGTACATACTGTGTATATACCACACACTTCCCATGGCATTGAACTGACCACAATCCCTTCTTTCTATTCCTCCTGAAGCACCGAAGGCATCTGGTCACGTAGGACCACCACAGGGCACAAGAGAGCTGGGTGACAGAAAGTGATTACTGGAATAGTGGACACCAGGGCTGACCGGGGGCGCCAGCCTCGGGAGGCCAACACTTCAGGCACTGGACACCCAGGACCGAATCAACACTGCCTGGGATGAAAGGACGAGAAACCACCGCACACAGGAGAGGACCGAGGGTCCCACGGCAGTCACCCCCAGCTCTGCACCCCAGCTGAGGCATGGGCCAGGCCGAGGCGGGCCTGACTCCCCCAGCTCCCGGGAGCCGAGCAGATGCCGGGACACTCAGCACAATCGAACAATTCCGCCATTATTCACCAAGCCCACGTCCAGCGCTGGGGGTGGGGAGCAGGGTGGTGACATGTGTGACCCACTGCCCTTCATTCTTCAGGGTAACACGGAAACGTGAGGCCCGATGCCTGTACCTGACCACACGGAAACACAGGAAATGCCCACTGGACGGGTCTCCACGCCAAGGTCTGGCCGCTGGCGCTGGTGGAGAGGTGAGGCAGGTGGCAGCGTCACCGCCCGCCGGGTCATCCAGAAAGTGGGCCATTCCCAGGAAGCTGCCAGGCCCCTGAAAGCACAGGTTTGGCTTGGCAGGGCCTGGTCCCACACGCCAGCTCCCGTGGACTTGCAGAGTCTGGACTGAAAGGGGCTCTGAGGACTGGAGGTTAACTTAACCCCAGGGGCGGGAAAAGTGGGGCCTGAAAGCAGGCAGCCGGTTCAGGGTCAAAGGGTAAATATGGGCATGGGGCCTCTGGACGCCGAATCCAGTGCTCCTCTGCCACAGCTCCACAGGCGAGGGGGCTCCCTCTCACTGTGCTGATCTGAGCTCCTCCTGTGCCCACCATGCGTGCGGAAAGGCGTGTGGTCAGCACGGTGAGGTCACCCCAACCGTGAAAAAGATACAGGTGCACAGGCACCCCCTTGATCCTGGGAAGCCGGGCCCTCAGCGCCGCAGCTGATCCCTGTGGATGGGACAAAAAGTCTGTTGGTCAGCCAGTCTGACCAGCACAAGCCCAGGCTTCTTCTCGTGGCAGTGGCCCAGGAGACAGCCCAGCCCAGCCTAGGAGCTGGGTCAAGAGTGCAGGGACCTCCAGGCGCTCAAAACCCTGAGGGCTGACCGGGGGCGCCAGCCTCGGGAGGCCAACACTTCAGGCACTGGACACCCAGGACCGAATCAACACTGCCTGGGATGAAAGGACGAGAAACCACCGCACACAGGAGAGGACCGAGGGTCCCACGGCAGTCACCCCCAGCTCTGCACCCCAGCTGAGGCATGGGCCAGGCCGAGGCGGGCCTGACTCCCCCAGCTCCCGGAGCCGAGCAGATGCCGGGACACTCAGCACAATCGAACAATTCCGCCATTATTCACCAAGCCCACGTCCAGCGCTGGGGGTGGGGAGCAGGGTGGTGACATGTGTGACCCACTGCCCTTCATTCTTCAGGGTAACACGGAAACGTGAGGCCCGATGCCTGTACCTGACCACACGGAAACACAGGAAATGCCCACTGGACGGGTCTCCACGCCAAGGTCTGGCCGCTGGCGCTGGTGGAGAGGTGAGGCAGGTGGCAGCGTCACCGCCCGCCGGGTCATCCAGAAAGTGGGCCATTCCCAGGAAGCTGCCAGGCCCCTGAAAGCACAGGTTTGGCTTGGCAGGGCCTGGTCCCACACGCCAGCTCCCGTGGACTTGCAGAGTCTGGACTGAAAGGGGCTCTGAGGACTGGAGGTTAACTTAACCCCAGGGGCGGGAAAAGTGGGGCCTGAAAGCAGGCAGCCGGTTCAGGGTCAAAGGGTAAATATGGGCATGGGGCCTCTGGACGCCGAATCCAGTGCTCCTCTGCCACAGCTCCACAGGCGAGGGGGCTCCCTCTCACTGTGCTGATCTGAGCTCCTCCTGTGCCCACCATGCGTGCGGAAAGGCGTGTGGTCAGCACGGTGAGGTCACCCCAACCGTGAAAAAGATACAGGTGCACAGGCACCCCCTTGATCCTGGGAAGCCGGGCCCTCAGCGCCGCAGCTGATCCCTGTGGATGGGACAAAAAGTCTGTTGGTCAGCCAGTCTGACCAGCACAAGCCCAGGCTTCTTCTCGTGGCAGTGGCCCAGGAGACAGCCCAGCCCAGCCTAGGAGCTGGGTCAAGAGTGCAGGGACCTCCAGGCGCTCAAAACCCTGAGGGCAGGTGACACAGCAAACTGCAGCCCCAGTGACCAGAGGGCACAAGTATCCAAGGCAGGCTTCTAAACCCAAGCAGCCCAGGGCTTCTCCTTCCAGGAGAAAGGTCCTCACATGCTCTCCTCCAACCAAGAAAGTCAAAGGTTTCTGCCAGTTTGTTGTTGCTGTTTTCTACCCAAAATGTAACAACTGAAGCCCAAAGATACAGCTTCTTATACATTCTTACAACTACAAACTCCCAACAGAGCTCCTGTGAGCAGAATCTGCTCAGAACTGGCTCCGCTATGTGCCCAGCACAGGAGGCACAACACTGGCCATGACGGTGCAGGGCTCTAAGCCCAGAAGGTGAGGTCCCCCTTGTGCAGGGATAGCCCCTTTGCCACCCCCACCAATCACGGGCTCAGAGCACAAGCTCACTGCTTGAGACACAAATGAGACCAGGGACTTAGTGCGCCCAGTGACAGAGGATGCCCTGGTGACAAACAGCTCTCCCTCACCGAGGACACCTGCCTCAGTTCTTCCTTCAGGCACCAACTAACAAGACCCCATCCAAAAAGGGCAAACCCAACAAGGGCGGCAGCGGTCATAGGCTGATGCCACCAACAAGGAAGCACACACTCAAAAGTCTCCTGGCATGCGCCTTGGGACCCTCACTCATCATGTGACAGCGGGTTCAGGAGTCCTCAGACCCCCACCCGACACCCTAAGGAATAAGATGCAGGGCCTTCTGTGGCCGTTCAGAGGCTAAGACCCCAAGCTCCCAATACAGGTGGCCTGAGTTTGATTCCCGGTCAGGGGACTAGATCCCATGTGCTGCAACTAAGACCTGGTGCAGTCAAATAAATAAGCTTAAAAAAAAAAAAAAAAAAAGATGCAGCCCAGTCTGAGCAGCTTGTAAACTAAGGAGAGGTGGGATGTTTTCTGCAAGGCCTGCTGCACAAGCATTTATTAAACCCCAACTGTGTGCAGGCCCAGGTGCTGAGAGATGGAGGGCTCAGTCTGATTTCTAGCTTCTCTGCCGAAGAGGACAAAAGTCTAGAGTCACGAGGGCGTGGCAAATTTCCAATGAGATAAAGGAGGGAAGAATGCTGGGTAAAACCCTGAGGGCAGGTGACACAGCAAACTGCAGCCCCAGTGACCAGAGGGCACAAGTATCCAAGGCAGGCTTCTAAACCCAAGCAGCCCAGGGCTTCTCCTTCCAGGAGAAAGGTCCTCACATGCTCTCCTCCAACCAAGAAAGTCAAAGGTTTCTGCCAGTTTGTTGTTGCTGTTTTCTACCCAAAATGTAACAACTGAAGCCCAAAGATACAGCTTCTTATACATTCTTACAACTACAAACTCCCAACAGAGCTCCTGTGAGCAGAATCTGCTCAGAACTGGCTCCGCTATGTGCCCAGCACAGGAGGCACAACACTGGCCATGACGGTGCAGGGCTCTAAGCCCAGAAGGTGAGGTCCCCCTTGTGCAGGGATAGCCCCTTTGCCACCCCCACCAATCACGGGCTCAGAGCACAAGCTCACTGCTTGAGACACAAATGAGACCAGGGACTTAGTGCGCCCAGTGACAGAGGATGCCCTGGTGACAAACAGCTCTCCCTCACCGAGGACACCTGCCTCAGTTCTTCCTTCAGGCACCAACTAACAAGACCCCATCCAAAAAGGGCAAACCCAACAAGGGCGGCAGCGGTCATAGGCTGATGCCACCAACAAGGAAGCACACACTCAAAAGTCTCCTGGCATGCGCCTTGGGACCCTCACTCATCATGTGACAGCGGGTTCAGGAGTCCTCAGACCCCCACCCGACACCCTAAGGAATAAGATGCAGGGCCTTCTGTGGCCGTTCAGAGGCTAAGACCCCAAGCTCCCAATACAGGTGGCCTGAGTTTGATTCCCGGTCAGGGGACTAGATCCCATGTGCTGCAACTAAGACCTGGTGCAGTCAAATAAATAAGCTTAAAAAAAAAAAAAAAAAAGATGCAGCCCAGTCTGAGCAGCTTGTAAACTAAGGAGAGGTGGGATGTTTTCTGCAAGGCCTGCTGCACAAGCATTTATTAAACCCCAACTGTGTGCAGGCCCAGGTGCTGAGAGATGGAGGGCTCAGTCTGATTTCTAGCTTCTCTGCCGAAGAGGACAAAAGTCTAGAGTCACGAGGGCGTGGCAAATTTCCAATGAGATAAAGGAGGGAAGAATGCTGGGTACCTGTGTGTACCTGACACAGAAAAGGTTCAGGTCTGGGGAGTACTTCACCCTCACGTGCCCCCCGAGGGCTGGTGGATTTCATGGCTGACTGCCCTCCCTGACCCTTCTCGTGGGCGACCTGTTTCTACCACGAGCTCCCTCAGACACCAGGGCCGGGCAGCCCCGTGGCTCTAGGACCCACGTGTGCATGCTAAGTCGCTTCAGTTGTGTCTGACTCTTTGTGACCCTATGGACGGCAGGTTCCTCTGTCCATGGGATTCTCCAGGCAAGAACGTCGGAGTGGCAGCTCCAAGAATAATCCCCACAAGGATTTACCCCCCTCTGCTTACTTTCTACAATTCCAAAAAAGCTGAAAGTTTTTTTGTGTGTGAATGTATATAAATTTCATTGTATAATCTTTTGATCTTATTAAAGCTGGTTAACTGACAACAACAACAACAAAATGCTGGAGTGGGCGACAGTGCCCTTGACACAGGAGTAATGACAGCAATGGAGGCAGAACCACCAGCTTCCGTGGAGCAACAGCCCACAACCTGGCTCCTGGGGGACCTGCTGTGTCCCAAGCTCCCCCAGCAACATTCTCCCTAAGGGATCGATCCAGGTGCTCCAACACCTGCTCTGACTCTCAGCTGGGGACCAGCCAGCTGTGTGACGGGGCCACTGACGGCAGGGAAATGCAATGGCATGCATAAGTAAACCTTCACATTACAGTCAACTGATTCCTAAGCAAGGTACAAAGGCAATTTGATGGGGAAAAAAGTAGTCTTTTCAACAAATGATGTTGAAATAAGTGAATATCCATATGCAGGAAAAAAAAAAAAAACCTAGATCTTTACCTCAAACCATACATTAAAAGAACTAACTCAAATTGGACCACAAACCTTAATGTTTGAGCTAAAATTATAAAGCTTTAAGGAAAAAAAAAAAGGAAAAAATCTATGTGGGTTTGATCGAGGCAAAGATGTTCCAGATATACCTCTCAAAATTCGAGCATTAAAACAACTGAAAGACAATTCCTTGGTGGTCCAGTGGTTAGGACTCCACACTCTCACTGCCAAGGGCCAGGGTTCAATCCCTGGTTGGGCAGGGCCAAAAGAAAAAAAAAAAAAACGATAAACTGAACTTCACCAAAAAAAAGTCAAAACTTGGCACATGCAGTGAAGTGACGGAAAGACAGACCTGGACAGTGGACATACGCACGTTGTGGGGAAGGAACAGAGGGTGGGAGGCATAAAGGAAGTAGCATGAAGGCCTGTACTATCTTAAGTGAAGAAAACAGCTATACTCATTGCTCTGTGAGAAAAGGGGATCCTTCAGCGGTGCTGTGTGATGGTTAGGAGGGGTGGGAAGGGGGGGATATACATATGACTAATCTGGGAACATACATATCTGTAAACAACAAAACTCTGTAAAAGTTAAAAGTAAAATAAAAGTTTAAAAAAAAAAAGTCAAAACTTTTGCTCCTCAAAAGATACCATTAAGAAAATGAAAAGACAACCACAGACTGCCAGGAAAATATTTACAAATCACAGAGCTGATACATGAATTGTATCACTGTATCCAGAACCCATGAAAACTCTCACTACTCAGTAAGAAGACAACCCAACTTTTAACCAGTGAACAAGCCTAAAAAGAGCCACACCCAACTCCCATCCCTAACCTCCACCACTCCCGCACAAGGGATACCAACAGCTGATAAGCACATGAAAAGACCTCAACATTAGTCATCAGGAAATGCAAATCAAAACCACAATGAGATGCCACGTTACAGCCACTGGGACAACTATAATTAAAAAGGTAGACGAAGATCAGGGCTGACAAGGATGCGGAGAATTTGCACCCTCTCATACACTGCTGGTGGGAATAAACAGAATAGTCATTATGAAAAACACTTTAGCAGTTCCTCAAAAGGTTAAACAGATGACCCAACAATTCCACTCCTGGATACCAAACAGAACTGAACACAGCACACCAATGTCCAGGAACGTTGACAGTAGTAGCATCATATTTGTAACGGCCACAAGGCGAAAACACCCCAAGTGTACATTAACTGGTGAACAGACAAACAAAATGTACTACAACCACACAATAAAGTATAACATGAACCTCAAAAGCATTCTGTCAAGTGGAAGAAGCCAAACATAAACGAAGGCTGTAGGATTCCAGCTAACTGAAATGTTCAGAAAGGACAAATTTTAAAGACAGACCGCAGATCAGTGATGGGGTAGGGTGGGGGTGACAGCAGAAGGTGCCTGCAAACAGACAGAAGGCAAGGAAAATTTGAGTGTTGACAGGAAAGTCTAAAACTGATCGTGGTGACCACTGCACAATTCTGTAAGTTTACTAAAAATCACCAGATCACAGATTTATTGAGTCCTACGGCACAGGATTGACGACACAATAAAGCTGTTATGAGTAAAATAAACACAATGAAAACAAAGCAGACACTATCAAATTCAAGCTAGGGACTGTTGTGTATGCTTGAAGTTTTAAAGTAAAAGAAAATTGGATGGGAGATTTTAAAAGTCCTTACCACGTCCTACCCCCATAAACAAGTAACCACAAGATGATGGATGTGTAAGTAACCTTACTGTAAGAATCATTTCCAGATATAAACACACATCAAATCGCTACACTGTATACTTAAAACTTATACAATGTTATGTGTCAGTTAACTTCAACAAAGCTGGAAAAAAATTGGACAATGTTATAAAGGTGTTAAAAGTAAATACTAGCAGGGCCTCCCGGGTGGCTCAGTGGTACAGAATTTGCCTAAAGTAAAACGTAAAATAAAAATATGAAAAAAAAAAAAAAAAAAGACTGGAAGAGAGAAAAGAAAAAAGAAAAAAGAATCTGCCGGCCAGTGCAGGAGAAAAGGGATCCAGGGAGATCCCCCACAGGACACAGAGCAATAAAGCTCACAATTGATTGGCTGGGTGCTCAGGTGTTCTGCTCTTTTGCAACCCCACAGACTGTGGCCCGCCAGGCTCCTCTGTTCACGAGATTCTCCAGGCAAGAATATTGAAGTGGGTTGCCATTTCCTCCTCCAGGGGCTCTTCCCAACCCAGGGATCAAATCCACATCTCTGGCTCCTGCAATAGCAGGTGGATTCTTTACCACTGAGCCACCTGGGAAGCACCACCTGGGAAGTCCACTAAGCCAACGCCCATTACTACCGCAATAAAGTATAACATGAACCTCAAAAGCATTCTGTCAAGTGGAAGAAGCCAAACATAAACGAAGGCTGTAGGATTCCAGCTAACTGAAATGTTCAGAAAGGACAAATTTTAAAGACAGACCGCAGATCAGTGATGGGGTAGGGTGGGGGTGACAGCAGAAGGTGCCTGCAAACAGACAGAAGGCAAGGAAAATTTGAGTGTTGACAGGAAAGTCTAAAACTGATCGTGGTGACCACTGCACAATTCTGTAAGTTTACTAAAAATCACCAGATCACAGATTTATTGAGTCCTACGGCACAGGATTGACGACACAATAAAGCTGTTATGAGTAAAATAAACACAATGAAAACAAAGCAGACACTATCAAATTCAAGCTAGGGACTGTTGTGTATGCTTGAAGTTTTAAAGTAAAAGAAAATTGGATGGGAGATTTTAAAAGTCCTTACCACGTCCTACCCCCATAAACAAGTAACCACAAGATGATGGATGTGTAAGTAACCTTACTGTAAGAATCATTTCCAGATATAAACACACATCAAATCGCTACACTGTATACTTAAAACTTATACAATGTTATGTGTCAGTTAACTTCAACAAAGCTGGAAAAAAATTGGACAATGTTATAAAGGTGTTAAAAGTAAATACTAGCAGGGCCTCCCGGGTGGCTCAGTGGTACAGAATTTGCCTAAAGTAAAACGTAAAATAAAAATATGAAAAAAAAAAAAAAAAAGACTGGAAGAGAGAAAAGAAAAAAGAAAAAAGAATCTGCCGGCCAGTGCAGGAGAAAAGGGATCCAGGGAGATCCCCCACAGGACACAGAGCAATAAAGCTCACAATTGATTGGCTGGGTGCTCAGGTGTTCTGCTCTTTTGCAACCCCACAGACTGTGGCCCGCCAGGCTCCTCTGTTCACGAGATTCTCCAGGCAAGAATATTGAAGTGGGTTGCCATTTCCTCCTCCAGGGGCTCTTCCCAACCCAGGGATCAAATCCACATCTCTGGCTCCTGCAATAGCAGGTGGATTCTTTACCACTGAGCCACCTGGGAAGCACCACCTGGGAAGTCCACTAAGCCCTAACGCCATAACTACTGAAGCCTGTGCGCTAGAGCTACGCTCTGCAATAAAAGAAGCCACACCAATGAGAAGTTCACGTATCCCAATTGAACAGGAGCCCCTGTTAGTAACAACTGGAGAAACGCCCATGCAGCAACAAAGACCCGGCACAGCCAAAAGTAAATAAATTTAAAAAATTTTTAAAAACATCTTAAAAAAAATACTAGTACCCAAGGATGCTTTCTCCCTAATTATAATCAACAAAACTGACCGAGACCTGAAAATATAACAACATTCTCATAAACCGACTGTATGGTCCAGGGGTCCCTAAAATCACCTCAATCCCCTCTTCCATCCCCAGTCCACCCTTGGGGAAACATACTCAAGGCCTGCTTAAGTCTCCGACTGCCTCTGGACAAGGTGGCCCGAGGGATAAGGACGCAGAAAGGACAGTCCAGGACTGGACGGGCCTGGAGAGCAGTGCTGAGGCCCGGAGAGCCGTGCTGTGGCCAGCAGCAAAGTCGAGGTGGCCCCTGGCATTCACGTGGGTGCCAGTCAACTAGCTGTGGCTGGCTCAGGGGTCCAGGCTCTGGGGGAGAGGGCCCGGATCAATCAACAAGGCCTGCCGCATAGAGTCCAAAAGCAGTGCTCTAAGTGCCTGTGTTTATGACTTTTTTCCAAGTGCCCAACTGAAGGGACATCAGGTCTGCTGGGTCCCAGGTGACAGAAGGTACCACCCTCAACTTATGGCTGCCTCTCCCAAGCCACCGCCAACTGCTCCTAGCATGAATCACCTAACTTCTTCTGTAAGCTACAATAGCAGCTAACGTCTCATGAAGACATCTTAGATGCGGGGCACTGTACAAGAACTAGTCTATTTTACAGATGAGGCAGCTGGGCCCCAGCAGGCTAAGCAGCTGGCCTAAGATCAGGGACACTCAGCCAAAGACCATCAGGAAGAACATCAGAGATGGAAGAGGATGACTTCAAACTGACTGCCCCATCAAGTCTGGGGATGGCACCCTCCAGGAGTGCCAGACTGTGCTGCCCTGTCCTCGTGCCAGGGACCAGGGAGACACGGCAACCTCCCATGACTAGCAGGAAACAGGGCTCTCTGCCCAGTTCTGACTGCCCCCAACTGAGCTAGTCCCCACTCCCTTTATTTCTGGTGGTCCCACACACTTGCCTTCTTTCACCTTCCAAAATCAGAGCAGGGCAGTTCTCAACTGTGAGTGGACAGTCAAATCACCCCAGGGAATGAGTTTTAAATGCAGGTTCCGGGGCTTCCATGGTGGTCCAGTGGAAAAAGACACCGCATGCAGTGCAAGGGGCGCCAGTTCCATCCCTGGCCTGGGAAGATCCCACGTGCTGTGGAGCGGCTGGACCGATGTGTCCAATTACCGAGCCGGAGCTCTGGAGCGCGTGCGTCCAGAGCCGGTGCTCTGCAACAACAGAGGCCACTGCGATGGGAGGCCCACACGGGTCAAAGAACAAAGATGGATGAAGATAGACAGGTGAAAGACCAATAGAAGTAGCCCCCCTGCTCCCCTCCCTCCCCACCCCCCCTAAAATAAATAATAAATAAATAAATCTTTAAATGCAGGTTCCTAGGCTGCAGCAGGCCCCAGCATGTCTGAGGCTGGGCTTGGGGAGCTGTTAAACAAGCTGCCCCACTGATGGGAACAGTGGTCCTGGACCACACTCCGAGGGGATCTGAGGCCATTCCCTGGACCAACTGTGAGGCCAAGAAGACCACCATGGGGATCCAGTGCTTCAGAAGTCAGGATCACAGGCCTTGGTGCCCAACTGAAGGGACCCTCTCCAACTTATTGGCTGCCTCTCCCAAGCCACCGCCAACTGCTCCTAGCATGAATCACCTAACTTCTTCTGTAAGCTACAATAGCAGCTAACGTCTCATGAAGACATCTTAGATGCGGGGCACTGTACAAGAACTAGTCTATTTTACAGATGAGGCAGCTGGGCCCCAGCAGGCTAAGCAGCTGGCCTAAGATCAGGGACACTCAGCCAAAGACCATCAGGAAGAACATCAGAGATGGAAGAGGATGACTTCAAACTGACTGCCCCATCAAGTCTGGGGATGGCACCCTCCAGGAGTGCCAGACTGTGCTGCCCTGTCCTCGTGCCAGGGACCAGGGAGACACGGCAACCTCCCATGACTAGCAGGAACCAGGGCGCTCTGCCCAGTGCTGCCTTCCCCCACCTGGGCGAGTGCCCACTCCCTTTATTTCTGGTGGTCCCACACACTTGCCTTCTTTCACCTTCCAAAATCAGAGCAGGGCAGTTCTCAACTGTGAGTGGACAGTCAAATCACCCCAGGGAATGAGTTTTAAATGCAGGTTCCGGGGCTTCCATGGTGGTCCAGTGGAAAAAGACACCGCATGCAGTGCAAGGGGCGCCAGTTCCATCCCTGGCCTGGGAAGATCCCACGTGCTGTGGAGCGGCTGGACCGATGTGTCCAATTACCGAGCCGGAGCTCTGGAGCGCGTGCGTCCAGAGCCGGTGCTCTGCAACAACAGAGGCCACTGCGATGGGAGGCCCACACGGGTCAAAGAACAAAGATGGATGAAGATAGACAGGTGAAAGACCAATAGAAGTAGCCCCCCTGCTCCCCTCCCCCCCCACCCCCCCTAAAATAAATAATAAATAAATAAATCTTTAAATGCAGGTTCCTAGGCTGCAGCAGGCCCCAGCATGTCTGAGGCTGGGCTTGGGGAGCTGTTAAACAAGCTGCCCCACTGATGGGAACAGTGGTCCTGGACCACACTCCGAGGGGATCTGAGGCCATTCCCTGGACCAACTGTGAGGCCAAGAAGACCACCATGGGGATCCAGTGCTTCAGAAGTCAGGATCACAGGCCTTGGTCTGAAAGTCCTCATGATGTCCAAACGCCCTGTCCTCCTTCCAGGCAAATGACCAGACGAGAAGATGAGAATGTGAGGAATCTGAGCTAAGGTTCCAGATCAGAACAGACTTCTCAGCAGAGACAGGAGAATAGGATATGTGTACTGGGGGGACAGCTGGCCTGGGAGTCTGACTCCTGGTCCTGCCCCTCCGCTGTGCTTCCGTCCAGCTCTGAGACCTTGAGAAAGTCACTTCCTCCCTGGCTCAGGTCTCTCAGTCACAAAAACAGAGGCTGGAGCGTTTGTCCCCGAGGTCGCCTCCAACCATTCCTTGGCTCTCCAGCAAGGACTCCCAGCTCCTCTCCCATGGAGAGTCATGGCTGCTTGGACCCAGACCCACACTCTCCGCCCACCCACTCACCTATCCACCCACTAAACACACGCGCCGGGTCACGAGAGCGCTAAGCCTCTGTCCAGACTAGACGGAAAGGTACAGAACCACTCCACACGAAGTCACCAAAGAAAGCGAAAACCGGGGATGGAACGATGTCATGCCCTTTGACAATGACCACTTTGTAAGCGCAAGCGAAGCGTCGGCCACCGTGCTAAGCCCTCGCCAGCTCCGCGCCCCTGAACGTCACCCCGGCCCTTGGGGGGGTTCCCATCCCCAGTGTGCAACCAAAGGAGTGTGCAGCGCGCAGGGGCGAACTGGCTGACCCAAGGTCACCCAGCCGGGACGAGGCAGTCAGTGCCGGACCGACCCACGCCCCAGGGTCAGGGTGGAGGGCGCGTGGAGCTTCTAACGGAGAAGCTACAGGGAGGCCCGCGTGCTGAGCAGAGCCCCCAGCCCATCCTCCGCGGAGGGAACCGCGCTCCAGACGCGCCGCCCGCTGCCCGCCTCGCGCTCCGGCCGGCGCCTCGCTGTCCGCGCCCGGGGCCGGGGCGGCCACTCACCTGACTTCGGGGGGTAGCGATAGGCCGAGTTCGCTTGGATGTCGATGTCCTCCACGCCCGCGATGCGGCGGCTCAGGATGGAGCCCATGGTGCGCGGCGGGCCGGGCCGAGGCTGGCACGGTGGCAGCGGGGAGCGGGGTCGGCGGCGTCCTCACGCGGACATGGCCCGGTGCAGGCCGCAGGGAGGCTCGCCCACAGCCGCGGGCGCACGGCCTCCGAGCCCCCACCCCCGGCTCGGCCCGGGGCCCGACGCCACGGCAGCCCTCCGCCCCCCGGGCCCGAGGCACCTCGGGAAGTGGAGTCCCCTGGCCGCCGAGGGGTGCCGGGCGGCGGCATGGGAAGGTCGTCAGAAAACTACATTTCCCAGGAAGCTCCTCGCCGGAGCGCTCAGAAGTTGTTGACAAACGCTCCGGGACAGACCAAATGGACCTGCGTTTCGCGGGGAGGAACCATCAACCGCACTGTAAACTATCCATTCCTTTGCATTCTAAGCACAAGACTCGCATCGTAACTCTTTGGCTTTTTAATAGTTTGTTCATACATTCACCTTTTGAAGAACCAACGCCTTCCTCTTACTCCCTCTTTGAAACAGTCCCCTGGGCTACCATGGTTACCCCCACTTTCCAGGGTTTGATCTCCCGGCCCGACCAGCAGAGGGCAGACCCTCACCCGGCCAAGAGCTGGGGGTGGAACCCAAAATTACCTGGAAAAGTGCAGACAGGGGTAGCGGAGCACCTTTTCCAGAATTCTAGGCATCTCTCGGGCTCTACCTCCAGAGCCACTATTTTGAAGACGAAGCCCCCTGCAGAGGCAGTAAACCTCTCCCCATTTTAGAGAGAGGGAAACTGAAGCATAACGAACAGAGGGTTTAAGGGTGCCTAAGCCAAGTTAAAAGAATCCAGGTTAGAGGCTAACTGGAACGCCAGGGAATTCCCCAACTTTCCAATAAATATTTATAAACAAACAAAAAGAATCAACGTTAGAGTTAGAGCCTCCCCACAGGTTTCAAGGTACTTTCCAGGCTTTTGAGTCACGCAAAACTCTGTGCACAGACCAAGTGCGCGCGCGCGCACACACACACGAAAAGAGCTAGGGAGGGTAGAGGCTGGCTAGGAGTCTTAGATGGTAAATTCACCACAGTCCACATTCGAGTGAGGTCTACATCTTTCGGGGGTCCAGAATCCAACCTTCCTATTTTCAGGGGATCTGGGAAGCCAAAAGTAATGAAGGAAGTGAAGAACTTGTATGATTAGAAGGGAGAGTGCAGGTCTTGGGAGGGTCTAGCCTCTCTGCTGTGCAACCAAGAGCCCCCTTATTGAGGACTGACTAGGTGTGATACATTGGTGTTGAACGCCAGGCACATATCTTCTAGGCACGTATCCTCTCTTCTAATTCTCGGTTGTGGGTTTCATTTTCATTCACACCATAGCCTGGGAAGTGAAGGGTCCCTGGCAGCCTGCAGAGGAGATAAGTGGTAATAAAGCTGGAATTTGAACCCAGCCACTCCTTCTCACACTCCTCCGCCACCCCCATCCCCAGACAGGAATGCTCCAGAGCCAGATTTCTGTCTCTTGCTTCCAGATGGGCCCAAAGATACCCCCAGCCCACATGACCTTGCTTCCTTTACTTAAAAATTTCTTGCTGTTGAATCACACAACACTGTTGAATCATATATACACAAATAGATATACCAACAAGCATTCAGTTTATCAGTCTTCCTGCCTGGGGGGTAGAGAAGCAGAGTATTGTGGTTCCAGATGTTCCCACTGAAAAATAATCCTTAGAACAAGTTCTCCCTACAGATCGTGGGCAGGGCAGTCATTTCCGGAGGCTGATGTTTGATTAATTAAATAATCCTCTTAATAGAGATTTTGATTCCAGGTATATATTATACATATGTGTGTATATATATATATATTTTTTTTTTCTTCCTGTGCTTATCTATACCCCAGTGGAAGACAGGCACTTTCTGATTTGATACTGGTTCTACTATCAACATCTTGTCTGACTCATTTATTTATCCAACAAGTATTTATCATGCAGCTACTATGGGAAAAGCCATGAGCCAGGCAAAGAGCCATGCAACAGAGATTAAATGGTGAAACCACCAGCTATGGAATATCTAGTGAGGAAACAGACACTAAAGGTGAGCAAGTGTATAAATAAAATGTGGTGGTTGCTCTAGGGCAATGGAGGGAGGAGCAATGAAATACTAGGAGAGACCTACTACTGGTAGGAGAGTCAGGGAAGGCTTCTCTGAGGAGGTGGCATTTAAGCTAGTACTTGAAATGCAAGTAAGAGCCAACCAGACAGAGGGAGGTTAGCCCAGGTTCCAGGCAAGGAAAACAGCATGTGCAAAAGCCCTGAGGTAGCAGGCCCTGAGAAACTAAGATTAATGAGCTCAAAGGCCAGTGCAGCTAGAATCAAGTAGGCAAGGAGAGTTCGGGGATAGAGGCCAGAGGTCAGAGGTGAGTGATGGCAGTGGCCAGATGTCAAGGCGTCTCAGTTAACCATCACAGGGTCCTTTGAAACATAAAGACCCTAGCTACACTTCAAGGGTTTCAGAGTGCAGTCCTTCAAGTCTAGACATCTCAAGCCTTCTGAGGGCACAGGATCCCTGACCAATCATTCTTGTGCTCCCAGAGCCCAGCACCCAGTGGATGTCTGGTAAACACATCTGTGAAGTGACTCAAAGAATGGAGGTGGAGAGAACAAGGTTGGGGGCGAGGACCTTCCATCAACTGGCTATGCCAACTCTGCCAAGGCCCTCAACCTTCCTGGCCCTCAGGTACAGTAAGATAAAAGCATTGCCCCAAATGAAATGCCTTTTGTGCCTCTTTTCCCCACATGCTGGCCCCAGCTGTCAGGCCCATGCGAGCCTGCTAAGAAATCCAAAGTTCACTCTCAAGCCAGGCTGATCCTGGCTGGAAACAAAAGTTGTTTTTCCTTCCCCACTGCTCCTCTGAAAACAAGCTGGCTGGGGGGCCCCAGGGGCCAGAGGGGTGACCTTTGCTCCTTCTGGCCCCACCTGCCCCACCCCAGCCCGCACGCAGGCTGGGAAGAGGGCCTTCTGGGCTGGGCAAGTCTAGGCAGGTACCTGAGTGGTGCTCAGATGAAGGTGAGGGAAACCAGGAAGGAACTTCCTGCTTCTCTAAGCAAGAAAAGACCCCACTGGGCCCTGCCAGCACAGAGACCACCCTCCTTTGCCAGAAACACACCCTGCTGGCTGCTCTTCTCCATTGGCTCTGAATACTGTCAAGAGTCAGATTAGAATTGGATTCCAGTCTGGTTTTTTATCTGTAAAATGAGGCTCGGGTTCCCTATAGTGGTCCAAATAGAGGTAAAGAGGTGGGTGCTAGAAGCGCTGCTCTGACCACCGCAGGCACTAATCTCCACGCCCACTATGAGATCTTTCCCTGGGTTCTACAAATGAGAAAACTGACGCTCAGAGCAGGGGCTCAAAGCCTTCCATTCAGTCCAAATCTGCAACGAGTCCCCAGAGAGAGACGGATTCCCCAGGAAGCAAACACATCGCCTGACCTGGACCTCTGCCACCATTGGGTTTCCAGACTGTTCAGCCAGTCATTCTAACACGAACAACGGGATCAGATGTACCAAAACCCCTCAATGGCCTTTATTTAACTCGCCACCTCTAGGGCCTGTGCCTGCTTCTAGAAGGCACTGTCCACGCGTGGAATTCTACATCTGTCCTAAAGATTCTTGACACACTCCCCTACTCCACTCTAGGCATCAACCAATCCTTCTAGAATTTGTTCTCTGCAGACTTGGGGCCAAATGAGAGCCAGGCACAGTGTAGGGGCCCAATAAAGAGTTGCTCAACTAATCAATCTGGGGTCCGGAGAACGCGGGTAACCGGAATACGTCAACCAGAGCCGGAGGGATCGAGCCTCTCGCCGCAGCTCCAAATCCCCTGGGCCCCCGCACACGCGAACCGCGATGCCGACCGGAAACCGCGCGTGCGGAGCAGTAAACAGATCCCGCAACATCCCCCTCCAACGCGCTCCTCAGCCCCGCCCCCGCCCTCACGTGATGCTCCCCCACCCGCCCCTACCCAGTGCCCGCCCCCGCCGCTGCCTCATTGGGCAACCAGCTTTGTTTACCTTATATGGCCAGGTCCTAACACCTCGCGGCCATCTATTGGCCAAGGTGCGGCCTCACTCACTTGACGTCACCCGGGAATGAAAGATGCAAATAAACCGGGGCATCCTGGGAATGGAAGTTCAGGGCCGCCCCGGAACCAGCTCCGAGCGGTCCTAGCGCCGCGCATTTCCAAGTCGAGATTTCCGGTAAAGCGCACGAGATGGAGCGTGGGAAACGTGAGAGAGCTTTGCGCGGAGGGTGCCCCGGGGCTACAGAGGCTGTGGGGCTCCAGAGGCTGCGGCCCTCTCTTGCGAGCCCCAGCCGCAGCCCTTCCACCAACGTTCCTCAGGCCTACCGTGCCTGGCCCAGCGTCAGGCCAGGAAGGGACCCGCGTCACAAGTGGGAGATGAACGGTTGCAGTCGACGGTGGTTGGGAAGACTTGGAAGGCTTCCTGGAGGCGGTGACCTTAAGCAGACCCCCCCCCCCCCACCAAAGGATAGATTCAGTCATTCAGTGAACGAGTATTTGTAGGCGCCAACTGTGTGCAAGGCTTTCCGGGCCTTACTGCCCTAATGCCGCTGATTCGCTGTGTAAAAATCCTGGACCTTCCCAAATAGGGCGCCTACTCAACACAGGGGATGCCAGTCACCCTGGGGTTAGGGACTCTGGGGTCTTGGCAAGTACCCTGATGCCAGTGTTTGTGTCCACGCACAGTCCGTACCCGCACCTCCCGACCCTGTCAGTGCAGTCATGGCCTGGGCACGTGCCCGCCCAGCTTCAGCACACACTAGGCGCCTAACACTCAAGACACACCCTCAGCCCCGGCCCGGCCCGGCCCGGCCCGGCCCGCACTCCCGGCCGAGCGCGGCGGAAGCGGAGCGGGACTACATCTCCCAGCATGCCCCCCGCGGCCCGGAGCGAGGCGAGGCTCGGTGAGTCAGAGCCGCACAGTAAATATTTGTATTAGCCGGAGCCGGCTCGCTAATGGTGGACGCGTGAGGCGGAGGAGCGCGCCGTGGCGGGAGGCTGGAGAGGGCAGGAGGCGGCGGCGCCATGTCCGTGAACATGGACGAGCTCAAGCACCAGGTCATGATCAACCAGTTCGTGCTGACGGCCGGCTGCGCGGCCGACCAGGCGAAGCAGTTACTGCAGGCGGCCCACTGGCAGTTCGAGGTGCGCGGCCGGGGCGCGGGTGTCTGTCCCGCGTGGTGGCGCGTGCTGCGGGCCGTGTGCGGGCGGGTGTGGACACGTGCCGCGGCGCACTCCGCCGGTGCCGGGCCCGCGCACTCGGCCCGGTGTCCCGGCGGTCGCGCGCCCCGGCGTCCGGGCCCCAGCGCGCACACGCGGCGTGCGGGTCAGGCCCCGCGGCGCGGCCGCGTCTACGCGGTCCCCGGAAGCGGCGCCCGCTCGGGGTGGGCGGGAGGGGCAGCCTGCCCCCGCCAGGCCCGGAATCCCTGACCCCAGATTCCCGGGCGATCGGGTTCCGGGGACCCCTTTTTTGTTCGGTAACGGCCAGGGCGGGGCGGCGCTGAAGTTCCAACGGACATTACGGCCGGCGGCCGGAAGGAGGACGCCCCAGGCCTGGGCCGAGCCGGGCCCTCGTCGCCCCCGCCTTGGGAGCCCCGGGGTTGGAACTCGGAGCCCCCCCCTGCCTCCCCAGTCCGCGGTGGAGCGGTCCGACGTGTGTGACTCGGAGGGTCTGTATACGGGGTGGGGAGCTCTGCGGTGCGTGTCCACGTACATGTGTATTTGTATTTACGCACGCGCCACGCTACGTGTGGGCATGTTAGCGCCTGTGTGTAAACACGCAGTCCACCCGCGCCGCGGGTGTGGGCTGTGTGCTCTCCATGTACATACAGGTCACCGTTTTGCAGACGGTACTCAGGCGTGTGCACACATGGGTGTACAGGTGTTGTGTCAGAGCCCCACACGGCAGCTAAGCGTGTGCTTCTGGGTACCCGCTCCGGAGGCGTATCCAGGTGCCCTCCTCTGTGTTTGCTGGTTGGCGAATCTGCCTGCAGAGCGCACGGCTTGGTATACACGGTTCAGTAGCTATCAGCCAGCTAGGCAGGAGGTGGGGCTGCCCCAGCCTGGCCCCCACCTCCCCAGGCCTCCCTGACCCATAGAACACTAGTGTCCAGGGCTTGTGCTGCCAAGAGGCCACCTGGCCTTCCCAACTCGGCTGCCCCAGAAATAACCCGGGACCGCATCTAGGGATGAGGCCAGAGCCCCTTGAGCTCCACCCCTCACAGGTGTAAGGTCACAGTCCCAGCCAGTCTGTAGAGTCCGTGCCCAGTTCAGGCTTACCAGCCTGGTTTCTAGACAGAGGAGCCTGCTCAGTGAAGGTATTTGGGCTGTAGGAAGAACAGGGAGCCTGGAGACTTTGGAATTAAGCTTCCTGGAGGTGGGATGGGGATCAGAATTCCTGCCCTCAGGTTGGGACGGTCTGGGGAGGCAGGGGTCTGTCTGCCCAAAGGACTCCTTGCTTAGTTTCCTACCAGAGATCTCAAGGGACATTGGGAGCTCATCCTAGGGTTGTCCTCACATCACAGGATGGGAAAATGCTCTTTCTCTCTCTGGGCAGGTCCTACTCTCTGGCCTCAGTTTCCTTAGCTCTATCTGGGGGGTGGGGTGAGCTGATCTCCAAGGAGTGCTTGGCCAGCCGCCCCCCCACCCCCACAACCCAGCAGCCCCACCCTGCAGGAAGCTTCCTAATCAAGAGCTGGATGTGGCAAAACTTGCAAAACCACATTCATGGCAGTTTGCTGGAGTCCCACATCTGCATACACGCCCCCCCTCCCTTGGGCTGGGCCGGCAGGTGTCCGGTGGGAGGCGGCCCTGCCCACCAGCTCTTCAAGCTCAGCCCACAGAGTCTGGCTTTAGCCAGGCAGCCATTCAGGGTTGGTGTCTCCTGGTCACAGGAATTGAAAATGTATCTTTGAAGGTTAAAATCCCTGAGAAAAATCTCTGATCTCAGGAGGGGCAAGAGCAGCTTTCAGACTGGGGGGGCTCTGATGGCCCCCAGGGTAGGAGTAGGAGCCTGGCCCCAGGCTCCCCAAGTCTCATCCTCACTGTGTGTAAAATGGGGATGTGGACGGTAGGGAGGTTCACTCAAAATAAAACATCCAGCCCTTAGGTCTAACTGAGAGTGAGTGGGGTTCCTTGCAGCAAACTCTGGTCTGTGCCTCCACCTGGCTGGCAGCCTCTGGGGCTGAGGACTGCTGAGGAGGACTCAGGTCCTGCCCAGTGTCAGGTTTTAAACCATGGCCTTCCCAACTCGGCTGCCCCAGAAATAACCCGGGACCGCATCTAGGGATGAGGCCAGAGCCCCTTGAGCTCCACCCCTCACAGGTGTAAGGTCACAGTCCCAGCCAGTCTGTAGAGTCCGTGCCCAGTTCAGGCTTACCAGCCTGGTTTCTAGACAGAGGAGCCTGCTCAGTGAAGGTATTTGGGCTGTAGGAAGAACAGGGAGCCTGGAGACTTTGGAATTAAGCTTCCTGGAGGTGGGATGGGGATCAGAATTCCTGCCCTCAGGTTGGGACGGTCTGGGGAGGCAGGGGTCTGTCTGCCCAAAGGACTCCTTGCTTAGTTTCCTACCAGAGATCTCAAGGGACATTGGGAGCTCATCCTAGGGTTGTCCTCACATCACAGGATGGGAAAATGCTCTTTCTCTCTGGGCAGGTCCTACTCTCTGGCCTCAGTTTCCTTAGCTCTATCTGGGGGGTGGGGTGAGCTGATCTCCAAGGAGTGCTTGGCCAGCCGCCCCCCCACCCCCACAACCCAGCAGCCCCACCCTGCAGGAAGCTTCCTAATCAAGAGCTGGATGTGGCAAAACTTGCAAAACCACATTCATGGCAGTTTGCTGGAGTCCCACATCTGCATACACGCCCCTCGCTTGGGCTGGGCCGGCAGGTGTCCGGTGGGAGGCGGCCCTGCCCACCAGCTCTTCAAGCTCAGCCCACAGAGTCTGGCTTTAGCCAGGCAGCCATTCAGGGTTGGTGTCTCCTGGTCACAGGAATTGAAAATGTATCTTTGAAGGTTAAAATCCCTGAGAAAAATCTCTGATCTCAGGAGGGGCAAGAGCAGCTTTCAGACTGGGGGGGCTCTGATGGCCCCCAGGGTAGGAGTAGGAGCCTGGCCCCAGGCTCCCCAAGTCTCATCCTCACTGTGTGTAAAATGGGGATGTGGACGGTAGGGAGGTTCACTCAAAATAAAACATCCAGCCCTTAGGTCTAACTGAGAGTGAGTGGGGTTCCTTGCAGCAAACTCTGGTCTGTGCCCTCCACCCCTGGCTGGCAGCCTCTGGGGCTGAGGACTGGCTCAGCAGGAGGACTGTTTTTGGGTCATACTCTCTGTGATTCAGGTGTTAACGGGGACAGCAGTCCGCTGGGGGAAGGGATCTGTGTGCTTTGAGGTTGCGGGTGCTTTGGAAGGCAGGAAAAGGGCATCTCCCTGGAAGACTCACACTGCAGCTGCCTGTGGTGCTGCTGCTGGGGAGGAATGGTTTGGCACCCCTTGGGGCTCCTGGGGTGGGAGGAGATGTCCCAAGGAAGTGGGGGGAGACCAGGGGACTCCCCCTTTGCTCCCACACCTGTGTTTGGGGACATTTGGTTAGTGTGTCTCCAGCAGGAAATTCCCAGAGTAATTCACTTGAATTTACTTTAAAGATTTATTTATTTATTTATTTATTTTGGGCGGGGGTCGGGTTGGGGAGGGAGGGGGGCGGGCAGGCCACTTCTATTGGTCTCTCTCGTTTCTCTCTGTTCATCCGTCTTTGTTCTTTGGCTTCTGTGGGCCTCCCATCACGGTGGCGTCTGTTGTCGCAGAGTGCCAGCTCTGGGTGCATGCGCTCTAGAGCTCCGGCTCGGTGATTGGACACATTGGTCCAGCTGCTCTGCGGCACGTGGGATCTTCCCAGGCCAGGGCTCGAACCGGCGCCCCTTGCACTGCAAGGCGGTGTCCTTACCCACTGGACCACCAGGGGAAGCCCTTGAATTTACTTTAATGATAAAACCACTAGGGTAAGCCCTGGGAGCCAGGCTGGGTTTCTGGGTGAGTTGGGAGCAGGGCAGGGGCTGACACTGCTGGACTGTGGCTCGCAGGGAGCCCAAGGGGGCAGCAAGGAGGGCAGAACTGCCCACAGACCCTTCACACACTTGCCGGGCTCCCTCACCCAGCACTTTCGCAAGAGCAGCTGATTCCCTTATTTTCCTGGACGCCTGTCCTGCAGGGGCTGAACAAGGATACACCAATACCAGAGGCTGCCCTGGGGTACCTCCCTCCCCCTAACCCCCTCCAGGGCCACCAGATGAGCTGTTTGACCCAGGGCTGCTGCCACCCGCTTTCCCACCCCCTTGTTTCAGTCCTGGGCACCAGCCTCACTTCAGCCTTCTTCCTTCTCCACCACCTTGAGAACGTGCCATGGAAGGCTCTGGAGACTGGATACGAGTGCAAAACCCACACCATCCCGCTTAATCCCAGGCCTTCCAGCCAGACCCAGAGCCTTAGGAGCACTGCTGCCAGGGAGGGGAGCCTGTAAGCCATCTAGTTCAGTCTCCCCTTGGTGCCGGTGGAGAAATGGAGAGCCAAGGCAGGGTCCCTTGGCCAGGAGAGGAGTGGTGGGTTACAGGCTCTCAACATCGGGGTGCCTTTGCTGTCCTCTGGCTCACAGACAAGGAAACCAGCTCAGAGGGGAGTACGGGACTTGCCACCCATGGAGTTGGTAACTGTAGGGCTAGAATCTCCTGGAGGCCTTTCCCCATGAGTCAGGCCCCACATCACTCACAGTAACAGCTGGAAGCACCTAGCAGCCAGGTGGCCGGCAGTGTCCTGAGGGTCCTCCCTACCTGCCAGCCTGCCTAGGGCTTGACAGCGCCTCTCTAAGTGGTGGCTAAAGTCAAGGAAGGCCAGACCAGGGCAACCAGGGTCCTTAAGTGTGGGCTTTTTTTTCCCACAGACGGCCCTCAGCGCCTTTTTCCAAGAGACCAACATCCCCTACAGCCACCACCACCACCAGATGGTAAGTGTCCCTGCAGCCTGGGGGCAGCCGCTCAGGGCTCTCCAGGTTCAGGGCAGGGGTTCAGGACCCGGGCCCAAGGAAGGAGTTGCTGGGAGGGACTCCTGGGAGTTGGGCAGCAGGCCCATGTGGGCACCACACCATTCCCCTGTGAGCGCTCCTTGCTGGTGGACTCCTGGAGGCAGGGTGCATCTGGGAAGGGGCCCTTCCACAAGAGGGTGCTTACCCTCCTCTTTCTCTTCCCTCCACAGATGTGCACTCCCGCCAACACCCCCGCTACGCCCCCCAACTTCCCTGATGCCCTCACCATGTTTTCCCGTCTCAAGGCCTCTGAGAGCTTCCACAGTGGAGGCAGCGGGAGCCCAATGGCCACCACGGCCACATCACCGCCGCCGCACTTTCCGCACGCCGCCCCCGGCAGCTTTGCGGCCCCCAGCTGGCCGGCCACGGCCTCGCCCCCGGGCGGGGCCCAGCACCACCAGCCGCAGCAGCCAGCCCTGTGGACTCCGACCCCCTCTTCCCCGGTGTCAGACTGGCCGCCCCTGGTTCCCCAACAGGCCACCTCGGAACCCAGGGCCCACCCTGCCATGGAGGCCGAGAGATAAGGGAGGCCCCTCCCCCCTCCCGGAGGCCAGGACCCCGTGGGGCGGGGGAGAGGATGTCTCTGCGGGCCCCCTTCACCCTCTGTCTGCACCCCCTTTCCCTGGAGCCCTGGAGGGGAGAGACCGGACCCTCAAGCCAGCATACAGGCTGCCCGTACGCATGCCCAGCAGCGCAGGCCTGCAGCACCCCACTTCCATGGATTCAGTTTGGAGTCGTCTGGTGCTGGTGGACAGAAGCTCGGAGAACAAGCAGCCTTCCCCACAGGACTCACCTGCCCCGCTGGGCTTGGGAGCTGCGGAGCCAGGCCACAGCAGAGCTGCCTGGGGCCGCTGGACCTGGATCCCCACCCTCGGGAATGCAGAGCCTTCTCCGCATGAGTGCGTGTAGCTGTGTCTGTGTATTTATATGTATGTCGCTCTTCAGGAAGCAACCTAGTTTATGGGGCAGCTGGACTTTTGCATGTTAGAGTGAGCCCCCCCCTCGCCTGCCGCCCCTCCCCCCAGGGCCCTGCCCCTCTCCCCTGCTCCCTGGGCAGCCAGCCTTGCTGTTCCCTGCAGAGAAAAGGATTGTGGGAAACTCCAGGACTCTACCCACCCGTCCCCCAGTGCCTGCCTGCTAGGGCTGCCTGCATGCCTCCCCAGAGCCCAGGGGTACCCCATTCCCAGCTCCTTTCCTTCTTTTAACAAAGGAGAAGAAAAAATTCCAAACCACCACCAGGCTCTGTGGTCGTGCCTTGTATCCTAAGCTTTGCTGCCAGCTGGCTCTGCATGGAGGGGGAGGGTGCCAGTAGAGCCCGGAGTAGAGGCCCACCCCGCAATCCTGCCTGGCTCCACACTGATCCTGTCTGTCCCTGTCTTTTCAACCACGACATGCTCTGGAATCTTCCTCCCCAACCCCTGGCTTTTCCTATGAAGTTAGTTCCTGCCCTGTATTCCCAGAACCCCTGCCTCTGTCTGCTCACCCTTCCCCCATCCGGCTGGACAGATCCCGACCTCCGGGGCTGACAGCTGCCTTCTGGTCTGCTTGGGGTTTGCACAAGGACTTTTCTTCCTGTCTTAGGGCCCCACTGCAGCTGGACCCTCAGCCCCACCTTCAGCAACCACACTGGGCAGGGGGCAGGGCCCTTTCTTGAAGGAGACACGGGCACAACCCCCCGTGGTAAGATAGCAGGTGTGAACGCAGAGCTCTTGTGGGCCAGCAACAGGGATGGGACAAGGTTGGGCAGAGTCCAACCTGCAGCTCAGGACTTTGTTGCTAAGGAGATCACTCGGGCAATAGACGGTGGATCCCTGGCTGCTCCCAGACCAGGCCAGTCAGGCACCTACGTTTGCTCTGAGGAAGAAGCCAGGCACCCCACTCTGCCCTGAGCAGCCTGTACCAGTGGAGGGTGGGCATCCTGAGGCAGCTTTGGGAGAAAGCAGCCTGGACTTTGCACCTCTTGGTGAGGCACTGGGAACTCGGGAAGTAAGGGGGTGTGGGTCCCCGCAGCTCTTCACCAGTGACCTGACTCCCTCATCAGGAGAGCCTCCCCAACTCAGTCCTTGGATGGTGGCTCGGGTGGAGAGTTCTGTTCTGGAAGGTCTGCTCTTGGTGTCCAGGTCACCATGCTGCCCCCTCCACCCTGTGGGAGCCTGGACAGGCTCTATGGACCGCTGTCGGCACCCAGTTGTCACTAAGGGCCGACTGTGGTGTGCCCTAAGGGTGTCTTCACCTTGAAGCCCACCCTTCTAATGGCCTTCAGAGAGGACGCAGCTCTCCCTGGGGTACCCGTGGGGTGGAGACAGAATGGCAAGGAGGAGGCTGTCCAGGGCCACCGGGATCTTCACTACAGCCCCTTCATCCCTCCAGAGGGAAGATAACCCTCAGAAAGCTGCCACACGCCCTTCCCAGTGTAGGTGAACTGTGTAGCGCAAGGGAGTGTTTCTGCACTCAGACTCTCCGGCCCAGGCAGGTCTTGGGGTGGCTGGTGAGGAAACCACACTCTGGCTACTGGAAAGCAAGTGCCGTCGCCAGACCCGCCAGCATCACATGGGAGCTGAAGCGGGACCTCAGGCTCGAGCCCAGACCTACTGAATCAGAGTCTGCCTCTGACAGGACCCTCCTGGGTCCCGTGGACATTCAAGGGTGACAACGTTCCAGCCTGACCAAGCTGACTTCTGTTTTCAGAGGCCACTGGGGGCTGGGACCTGGAGGTCCCAGGAGGAGGGCTGGAGGGACTCAAGGTTCCTCTGGATCCAGCTTTTATAGCATGGGCCCTCTGGACGCTGGGGGCGGGGCTGGTCTCTGTTGCAGGCACATCCTGTGTGCAGGGGAGGTCGTGCAGCACCCTTGACCCCTCCCACGAGTAGACGCCGGCAGCACCCCCCAAGTTATGACAAAAATGTCTCCAGGCAAAGTCACCCAGTGGCGAGCCCTTGCTCGGCTGGGGCTCCACAGCAGGCTGCACTGCAGGGCCTCTGGGGAGGGGCCCTAACAGGACACTCTCAGACACCCCCCAGGGCATCAGTGATTGACTCTGAGTGTACTAAAACCACTCCATTAGGGATCGACTTGCGTACTAAAAACCGCTTGACTGTCCAGTTTACAAAGAAGGGGCAACTGCCGGCACGTCACTTACGTATGTCACATCACTGCTGTTCTTAAAAGTAAGAGAGCTCCCAGGTGATGGATGAGCACAAGCCCCTCATGGCATCTGGGAGCCACCAGACTCGTGACCCTCCAGGCCTGGACAGGCTCTATGGACCGCTGTCGGCACCCAGTTGTCACTAAGGGCCGACTGTGGTGTGCCCTAAGGGTGTCTTCACCTTGAAGCCCACCCTTCTAATGGCCTTCAGAGAGGACGCAGCTCTCCCTGGGGTACCCGTGGGGTGGAGACAGAATGGCAAGGAGGAGGCTGTCCAGGGCCACCGGGATCTTCACTACAGCCCCTTCATCCCTCCAGAGGGAAGATAACCCTCAGAAAGCTGCCACACGCCCTTCCCAGTGTAGGTGAACTGTGTAGCGCAAGGGAGTGTTTCTGCACTCAGACTCTCCGGCCCAGGCAGGTCTTGGGGTGGCTGGTGAGGAAACCACACTCTGGCTACTGGAAAGCAAGTGCCGTCGCCAGACCCGCCAGCATCACATGGGAGCTGAAGCGGGACCTCAGGCTCGAGCCCAGACCTACTGAATCAGAGTCTGCCTCTGACAGGACCCTCCTGGGTCCCGTGGACATTCAAGGGTGACAACGTTCCAGCCTGACCAAGCTGACTTCTGTTTTCAGAGGCCACTGGGGGCTGGGACCTGGAGGTCCCAGGAGGAGGGCTGGAGGGACTCAAGGTTCCTCTGGATCCAGCTTTTATAGCATGGGCCCTCTGGACGCTGGGGGCGGGGCTGGTCTCTGTTGCAGGCACATCCTGTGTGCAGGGGAGGTCGTGCAGCACCCTTGACCCCTCCCACGAGTAGACGCCGGCAGCACCCCCCAAGTTATGACAAAAATGTCTCCAGGCAAAGTCACCCAGTGGCGAGCCCTTGCTCGGCTGGGGCTCCACAGCAGGCTGCACTGCAGGGCCTCTGGGGAGGGGCCCTAACAGGACACTCTCAGACACCCCCCAGGGCATCAGTGATTGACTCTGAGTGTACTAAAACCACTCCATTAGGGATCGACTTGCGTACTAAAAACCGCTTGACTGTCCAGTTTACAAAGAAGGGGCAACTGCCGGCACGTCACTTACGTATGTCACATCACTGCTGTTCTTAAAAGTAAGAGAGCTCCCAGGTGATGGATGAGCACAAGCCCCTCATGGCATCTGGGAGCCACCAGACTCGTGACCCTCCAGCCTGCAGGGCTCATGGGTCCCCCTGGGTGCTTGAGGCAGCTGTTCCCCAGGAGGGCCCCAGAATCTGGTTCCTAACGAGTGCCCGGGGCTCAGTGGGAATCGGAGCAGGAGGGGTGGAGGGCAGGGCCGGAGCTCTCCAGTGAGGCTCTGCTGGGTGTGCTGAAGACCTAGGTACCCCTGCCCCCGGCCAAGTATCTCCCTGGCAAGCAAGGGGGTGGGAAAACCCGAGGGGAGGCAGAGGTGGGACCATGTAGATGTCACACGCCCCAGACAGAACTCAAGGGCGACACAGAACCTGGAACTTCAACTTCCCCAAACCCGGAGGCTCAGAAGCAAGACCACAGGAGCCAGTAACAGACTACTCCCCATTCAAACGTTCAAGTGTAAACTGACTAACTGCAAAGCTGCTGATGCACGGACGAACAGTCATGTTTACAGCCATCCTCAGCCATCTATTTCGGCACCTCCTGGGAGCTGCCTCGGCAGCACGCAGAGAAGACCAGCCTGTCGCCTCAAAGTCCAGCCTCTGAGCTTTATCGCCGCTCACCTGACCACCAGACTTGAGCTCCATCACTGTTTCCAAAATTCCACTCTGAAAACACCACTTGATCAAGGAGGTTGCTGGGAAGAATGTGCTTGGAGCTCTCCTTCCTGAAGAGATGTGACAGTATGTGAGAACGGAGGCCCGGGCTCCCCAGGTGACTTGTGGCAGGTGGGCCCTTTAAGTCTGCTGTTGAATAATCATGCTAAGCCACTTCAGTCATGTCCGACGCTTTGTGACCCCATGACCTGTGTAGCCTGCCAGGCTCTGTCCATGGGATTCTCCAGGCAAGAATACTGGAGTGGGTTGCCATGCCTTACTCCAGGGGACCTTTTGATACAGGGATCGAACCCGCATCTCGTACACCTCCTGCATTTGCAGGCGGGTTCTTTACCACTAGCGCCACCTGGTAAGCCCATTAAATGATCGGTCACATCTGTTTTAGGGATTCACATTCACAGGCCCCTGGTGTGTGCTGTGGAGCTCAACTTGTCTGCCAGTACTTTAAAATCAGGAGTTTACATGAAAAGCTTTGCTTCTGGCTTACCTTGGGAGTTTGTCATATCTGGCCCAAGTTCCCTTGAGACCACAGTTGGTTGGAGCTGCCCTTCACAGTGGGGACACAGCCCAGCTGGCCTCGGCCGGCCAGCCACTCCTCTGTCCCCCACGGCTGTATGTGTGTCCACCCCGTCTTGAGTCTGCTGGAGTCTCCAAAGGGGATCTGCTCTTCACCAGGAGCACCTGTGGAAGTAAATGGCTTGCTCTGTGGGGTGGTAGGGTGGGGGCCCTGGGGGTGAAAGAGGCTCAGAGTCGCGGTCTGCGGGCCGGCCGCGCTCCTCCAGAGCTCTGAAGTGAAGGGCTTCTTCTGAGATCCCCTTGGATGGGGGCCTCTGAGAACACACTGTAGTCAAGGCAGAAAGTCACGCTGCTCCCTAGACTGGCCCCCCAGTCTGGTGGCGGGCGGGGCCGCTGTGGCCCTGGATGTCTCTGAGGGGTTTTTCATAGCCAGATTCCTCTAAGGACAGATGAGGGCTTTGACTCCAGTCCCTTCCTGGTGTCTGTGCTGGGTTGGCCAAGAGATCTTCTGAGGCAAGGGCTATTTGGAAAGGTCTCTGATTGCTTAGCCACAGCGTATGTTTGGGAAATACATGTATTTCAAGTGAGCTTTAGAAGAACACTGCTCTTTTAGGGGTTTGAGGAGGGTGGCGGCCCAGCATGGGGCGCTGGGAGCTTGTTGGCAAAGTCCTGCTCGGCTATCTGGGCCATTTGTCATTTCCTGGGAAATATGAGGTGCACATACCGGGGAGGTCATTTTCTATGAGTCCAGGGGCAGTTGAGAGCAAGAGTAAAGGGAGAGAGAAGACGGTTGTGTGTCTTAGGAGGGTCTCTGTCTAGAGCTCTTGAATCCAGGGAAAGTCAGGGCTCCAACCAGCCAAGGTGGTGGTGTCAGGGGGACCGAGGTGTCCCTAAGGCATCCCTGCACAGAAGGCCCTCCTTCTGACGCTCCCTGGCTGCCTGCTTTTGGGTCCTGGTAGTGTCTTTTTCCAAAGCAGGCCATCTTATTTGGGATACAGTTGTGCATACCTTAGGGTTAATGAGCTTGTGGTCTCTGAAAGGAAGAAAACGTTCAGTGATCTTTCAGTCACATTGGTGGGTTGTGGGGCTGGGTTTAGGATGCAGGCGCCACGCAACACCCCGAGGTGGGACCCTCTGCTTGGCCACAGCCATTCATCTGTGCCTATCCTGTCAGGCCAGCCCTCAGGCCTCCCCTCCACATGTCCACATGGCTGATTCATCACATCATTTTTCTTTTTAATTTTCTTTTGGCCGTGCCTCAAGACTTTAGGAATCTTAGTTCCCCGACCAGGGACTGAACCCAGGCTTTCGGCAGTGAAAACCAAGTCCTAACCACTTGACCACGCGATAATCCCCTCATCTGAGTCTTAAAATTGAAAATTCCAGGGATCCCCCTCATTTTGTAGGCCAACCAGGAAGGCTGGTCACCTGCTCCTTGTTCGGCCTGGCTGATACTGGGTCACAGCCAGGAGCTGTGGCCGCCCCCTGCAGAGGAGGCGGGACCTAGGGCCTCCAAAAGTCCTCCATTTACTGACCCCAACCCCCATTCTGTTTGCTCCCCAAGCACGTTCCCCTGCTGGGTGGGTGGCCACCCTCCTGAGCAGTGGTCCCAGGAGGAGGTGCAGCACCTCCCTCCCAGCTGCCAAGGCCGGCAGGTCCCCCCAGGGCTGGAAAAGGGGAGGGCTGTTTATGCTCTTGTCCTTGGCAAGGAGTCTGCCTCCAGCTCCCACCTGGGATCAGGCCAAAGGCTGGCTTCCTCACCAACTCCCACAGGGGACAGAAGTGCCATCGTCAAGACTTCTCCCAGCTGGCTGCAGGCAGGTTCACCGCCCCCCAACCTTCCAGTTCACCAAGGAGGCCTGTCCATGTGCAAATGGTTACAGAGAGACCTACCTGGGCTTGCTTCTTGCTTCCTGGGCTGCAGCAACCCACTCGAGCACTGACTCCATTGGTAAATCTGTAAAATAGGCTGGACGGCAGCTACCAGGGACTGAGAGAGCAGGGCTTGGTCCCTGTGAGTTGCACACAGGTTGAGGCCACAGGAGACAAGCCTGACCCCACCTGGCTCAGGTGCTTTCCCGGGAGCACCCACCTCGCCTTTGGCCTGACCCAGGCCACGCCTCCCTTTCCAGCTGTGAGAGAGGAAATGGAAGTTGGACTCCTCACACCTGTGTCCAGCATCCAAGAAGTATGGCCTTCTGGGTAGGTGACTGGAAAGCTGAGGTCTCACTGTGTGAACCCGGGTAAGTCACACCACATCCCCTGCCCCAGGCCCCTGCTCTGCCCCCACACAGGCCAGGGTCTGCCTCATGTCCCTATCCTGTCAGGCCAGCCCTCAGGCCTCCCTCCACATGGCCACACGCCTGATTCATCACATCATTTATCTTTTTAATTTTCTTTTGGCCGTGCCTCAAGACTTTAGGAATCTTAGTTCCCCGACCAGGGACTGAACCCAGGCTTTCGGCAGTGAAAACCAAGTCCTAACCACTTGACCACGCGATAATCCCCTCATCTGAGTCTTAAAATTGAAAATTCCAGGGATCCCCCTCATTTTGTAGGCCAACCAGGAAGGCTGGTCACCTGCTCCTTGTTCGGCCTGGCTGATACTGGGTCACAGCCAGGAGCTGTGGCCGCCCCCTGCAGAGGAGGCGGGACCTAGGGCCTCCAAAAGTCCTCCATTTACTGACCCCAACCCCCATTCTGTTTGCTCCCCAAGCACGTTCCCCTGCTGGGTGGGTGGCCACCCTCCTGAGCAGTGGTCCCAGGAGGAGGTGCAGCACCTCCCTCCCAGCTGCCAAGGCCGGCAGGTCCCCCCAGGGCTGGAAAAGGGGAGGGCTGTTTATGCTCTTGTCCTTGGCAAGGAGTCTGCCTCCAGCTCCCACCTGGGATCAGGCCAAAGGCTGGCTTCCTCACCAACTCCCACAGGGGACAGAAGTGCCATCGTCAAGACTTCTCCCAGCTGGCTGCAGGCAGGTTCACCGCCCCCCAACCTTCCAGTTCACCAAGGAGGCCTGTCCATGTGCAAATGGTTACAGAGAGACCTACCTGGGCTTGCTTCTTGCTTCCTGGGCTGCAGCAACCCACTCGAGCACTGACTCCATTGGTAAATCTGTAAAATAGGCTGGACGGCAGCTACCAGGGACTGAGAGAGCAGGGCTTGGTCCCTGTGAGTTGCACACAGGTTGAGGCCACAGGAGACAAGCCTGACCCCACCTGGCTCAGGTGCTTTCCCGGGAGCACCCACCTCGCCTTTGGCCTGACCCAGGCCACGCCTCCCTTTCCAGCTGTGAGAGAGGAAATGGAAGTTGGACTCCTCACACCTGTGTCCAGCATCCAAGAAGTATGGCCTTCTGGGTAGGTGACTGGAAAGCTGAGGTCTCACTGTGTGAACCCGGGTAAGTCACACCACATCCCCTGCCCCAGGCCCCTGCTCTGCCCCCACACAGGGCCAGGGCTGCACGCGGCACTCTGCCACAGGGGTCATGCAGTGGGGGAGGGGAGATGTGTCATGATTCTCTGCACACACTCCGTCCCAGTGGAGTGATGGCCGGAGGAGGGACTGGTAGGCCCACCTACCCAATGTGGAACAGACAAGGCCGGCCGTTGCAGAAGGCATGGGGCCAGTCACCCTCATCCACAGACAGAAAAGTAAAAGACTTTATTCTGGGGAGAAGCTGATAAAAATACTCATCGAGGCTAGAGGGGGTGGGGCCAGGGCTACAATGGCCAGTGTCCCCCAAGGCAGCATTGGTCATGTGGGTCAAGAAGAGCTCGGCTTCATTTGGACACAGTCCTTAGAGAAAGAAAAGAGAAGTCAGGTCGAGGAGTGGGTGCAGGGGAGAGGGGTGGAGCTGGGGCATCACTAGGGGGTGTGGGAACAGGCACGCAGCATCCACGACTCCTTTGGCCGCTGGTCCAGAGGATCCTCTGCCATGCCAGCACCCTGATGCCCAGGGTGAACCCCTGGGCAGCTCGCCCCCGACTGTGCAACACCCTGACCTGCTCCACTATCCCAGGGTCCTCTGGTGGATATTGCGGGGAGGTGTGCCCCAAAACCAAAACCACGCAGGAGTTGTTTGGGTGTTTTTTGTCTTTGTGGAATGTGATAGAAGTGTTGGGAGGCACACAAAAGGGCAGAGGGAAAAACTGGACCACCTGGGGTGGAAAGGGAGAAAGAGTGAAACTGAGAGGGAGACAGGGAATAACAAACTGTCCAGGGATTTCCCTGGTGGTCAAGCAGTTACGACTCTGTGCTTGCAATGCGGGGGGCACAGGTTCCCCTCTGGTTGGGGAACTAAGATCTCCTAAGCCACATTGTGCGGCCACAGGCGTGCATGCTCAGTTGCTTCAGTCACGCCCGACCCCTGGGCTGCAGCCCTCCAGGCTCCTCTGCCCATGGGATTCTCCAGACAAGAAGTATGGCCTTCTGGGTAGGTGACTGGAAAGCTGAGGTCTCACTGTGTGAACCCGGGTAAGTCACACCACATCCCCTGCCCCAGGCCCCTGCTCTGCCCCCACACAGGGCCAGGGCTGCACGCGGCACTCTGCCACAGGGGTCATGCAGTGGGGGAGGGGAGATGTGTCATGATTCTCTGCACACACTCCGTCCCAGTGGAGTGATGGCCGGAGGAGGGACTGGTAGGCCCACCTACCCAATGTGGAACAGACAAGGCCGGCCGTTGCAGAAGGCATGGGGCCAGTCACCCTCATCCACAGACAGAAAAGTAAAAGACTTTATTCTGGGGAGAAGCTGATAAAAATACTCATCGAGGCTAGAGGGGGTGGGGCCAGGGCTACAATGGCCAGTGTCCCCCAAGGCAGCATTGGTCATGTGGGTCAAGAAGAGCTCGGCTTCATTTGGACACAGTCCTTAGAGAAAGAAAAGAGAAGTCAGGTCGAGGAGTGGGTGCAGGGGAGAGGGGTGGAGCTGGGGCATCACTAGGGGGTGTGGGAACAGGCACGCAGCATCCACGACTCCTTTGGCCGCTGGTCCAGAGGATCCTCTGCCATGCCAGCACCCTGATGCCCAGGGTGAACCCCTGGGCAGCTCGCCCCCGACTGTGCAACACCCTGACCTGCTCCACTATCCCAGGGTCCTCTGGTGGATATTGCGGGGAGGTGTGCCCCAAAACCAAAACCACGCAGGAGTTGTTTGGGTGTTTTTTGTCTTTGTGGAATGTGATAGAAGTGTTGGGAGGCACACAAAAGGGCAGAGGGAAAAACTGGACCACCTGGGGTGGAAAGGGAGAAAGAGTGAAACTGAGAGGGAGACAGGGAATAACAAACTGTCCAGGGATTTCCCTGGTGGTCAAGCAGTTACGACTCTGTGCTTGCAATGCGGGGGGCACAGGTTCCCCTCTGGTTGGGGAACTAAGATCTCCTAAGCCACATTGTGCGGCCACAGGCGTGCATGCTCAGTTGCTTCAGTCACGTCTGACCCCCTGGGCTGCAGCCCTCCAGGCTCCTCTGCCCATGGGATTCTCCAGACAAGAATACCGGAGTGGGTTGCCATGCCCTCCTCCAGGGGATCTTCCCGACCCAGGGATCAAACCAGCATCTCCTGCAGTGCAGGCGGGTTCTTTACCACTGTGCCACTGGGAAGCCCAGGGTGCAGGCACAGACACACACACACACACACCCATTCCCAGGGCAGAACCCACACAAGGTGAGAGACCCACCAGGCAGGCATGAGCGCTTCACTCTGTACCCCCCCAGCCATCCACAGAACCCCAGATGAGCCTGGTCATTCCACCAAGCACACGGGCAGTGAACATGTGAACGAAAGGACGGGAAAAGGCACCCAACAGGACAGAGCGGTCCTGGAGGATTCCAGGGCCTTTGCCTCCAGTGCCTTGTGGACTAGCCAGAAGTAAATATAAACAATCAGGTTCTTTAAATACCCAACTCATAACAGTGATTACTGGTGGAAACAATCCACAGACAGTAAAAAAGCACACAGGCAGTAAAATCTGGTTCCCATGAGAAAACTGGTCTTGGTGGAAATGATGTTCCCTAAAGAAAATGGACAGCAGCATTAGCTGTAATTGGAACGGATGCTGATGAAATCATTTCAGCAAAATAAAAAGGAAAGTGATTGTTTTTAAAACCACTTTAGGGCTTCCCTGGTGGTCCAGTGGGTAAGGACGCCGCCTTGCAGTGCAACGGGCGCCAGTTCGAGCCCTGGCCTGGGAGGATCCCACATGCTGTGGAGTGGCTGGACCGATGTGTCCGACTACCGAGCTGGATCTCTGGAGCGCATGCGCCCAGAGCCGGTGCTCTGCGACAACAGAGGCTGCCACGATGGGAGGCCCACACGGGCCAAAGAACAAAGATGGATGAAAATGGACAAATGAAAGACCAATAGAAGCGGCCCGCCTGCTCCCCTCCCTCCCCACCCCACCCCCACCAAAATAAATAAATAAATAAATCTTTTTAAAAAATAAATAAATAAAACCACTTTAACTGTCTTGTATTGAAAATGGGTCAAGGAATTAAATTGGTTTAGTGGAAAATTTAATCTAGAAAGCTGTGTTCTCCAAGAAATGTAGCATAAGATGGATTGTGTGTGTGTGTATCCATATGCAACTTATAACGGCTACTGGATCAAAATGAGTCCCTTATGGAGACCCCTCCCTTAAGCCCAGGACCCCAGCACCTTCCCCAGCCTAGGCTCAGGGCGATGTCTATGAGGGTGCAGGCACGGGGGCTCACAGGTGGCTGGGCTCCTTGGTGGACTGCAAGCGCTGAGTCCTCAGGTTCCTGGCAGACCCTGGGGCTGGCTGGGCAACGTGCAGGGACGACATCAGTGGTGGCAGCAGAGGCACAGGTGGCTGAGGGCCTGAGGCAGCTGAGCTCATGGTGGCACGGGGGGGCTGGGCTGGGAGGGGCAGAAAAGACCCAGGATGTACCCTGAGAACATTTTGGAGGGAGGCTGGCCCAATGGGGTTATCCCGCTAATGAGAAGAGGAGCCCCCAGGCTGGAAGCGTCCACCACTGCACCCAGTTCAGACACCTGACACTCCAGTCCAAGATAAATGAAACCAGAGGTGGATGAGGAAGTGGAGTGGGGCAGCGAGAGGACATGGGGCTCGGAGTCCAGGATCTGGGCCCCCGCCCAGCTCTGGCATTCCCCAGTCCAAGGTCACTGTGTTTCAGCTCCCCCCGCTGTGCCCACCTTACCAGCTGGGATAAGGAGATAGGGCCTGGGTAAGGTGAGAGGGGGAGGAAATGCTCTGTACACTGTAAAGATCTCTTGGGTGCCTGGTACGTGCTGACGTGACCCAAGGAGTTGTGACCTCAGCTGCCTTTGACATGGTTCAGGGGGCCCCCCAGCAGAGAGGCCTAAGGGAATGAATGGGCCCCCTCATCCCCCTTTTGCAGCTGGCTGGACTCCAGGGGAGCAGACACCAGCCCTGGCCCCAGAGATGGTGCCTGGACCACGAGGCTTAGCTGAAGGGAGAAGCTGGGGCCCTGGACAGCTGGAGGCCCTGCCTGGGGTGGTAGGAGCCAGGAGGGGGCCACTCAAAGGACCTTCTCTGGCCCAGGTCTGGGCATGGCAGGGGAACGCTAGTCTGGAACTGGGGGCCCAGAGGTCCTGCTGGAATCCCAGCTGGGCCAGGGAGGTGGGGGGCAGGTACTCACAGGTGTAGATGGCACCAACTAGGGGTGGGCCCCCACGGGCTATAAGATGGATTGTGTGTGTGTGTATCCATATGCAACTTATAACGGCTACTGGATCAAAATGAGTCCCTTATGGAGACCCCTCCCTTAAGCCCAGGACCCCAGCACCTTCCCCAGCCTAGGCTCAGGGCGATGTCTATGAGGGTGCAGGCACGGGGGCTCACAGGTGGCTGGGCTCCTTGGTGGACTGCAAGCGCTGAGTCCTCAGGTTCCTGGCAGACCCTGGGGCTGGCTGGGCAACGTGCAGGGACGACATCAGTGGTGGCAGCAGAGGCACAGGTGGCTGAGGGCCTGAGGCAGCTGAGCTCATGGTGGCACGGGGGGGCTGGGCTGGGAGGGGCAGAAAAGACCCAGGATGTACCCTGAGAACATTTTGGAGGGAGGCTGGCCCAATGGGGTTATCCCGCTAATGAGAAGAGGAGCCCCCAGGCTGGAAGCGTCCACCACTGCACCCAGTTCAGACACCTGACACTCCAGTCCAAGATAAATGAAACCAGAGGTGGATGAGGAAGTGGAGTGGGGCAGCGAGAGGACATGGGGCTCGGAGTCCAGGATCTGGGCCCCCGCCCAGCTCTGGCATTCCCCAGTCCAAGGTCACTGTGTTTCAGCTCCCCCCGCTGTGCCCACCTTACCAGCTGGGATAAGGAGATAGGGCCTGGGTAAGGTGAGAGGGGGAGGAAATGCTCTGTACACTGTAAAGATCTCTTGGGTGCCTGGTACGTGCTGACGTGACCCAAGGAGTTGTGACCTCAGCTGCCTTTGACATGGTTCAGGGGGCCCCCCAGCAGAGAGGCCTAAGGGAATGAATGGGCCCCCTCATCCCCCTTTTGCAGCTGGCTGGACTCCAGGGGAGCAGACACCAGCCCTGGCCCCAGAGATGGTGCCTGGACCACGAGGCTTAGCTGAAGGGAGAAGCTGGGGCCCTGGACAGCTGGAGGCCCTGCCTGGGGTGGTAGGAGCCAGGAGGGGGCCACTCAAAGGACCTTCTCTGGCCCAGGTCTGGGCATGGCAGGGGAACGCTAGTCTGGAACTGGGGGCCCAGAGGTCCTGCTGGAATCCCAGCTGGGCCAGGGAGGTGGGGGGCAGGTACTCACAGGTGTAGATGGCACCAACTAGGGTGCTTGGGCGCGCACCCTCATACGGGCTTCGAGCTGGGGGATGTGGGACCTTCACAGCTTAGTGAAGAAAGGGGAAGAGACAGGAGTGGGTGGGGGCGCTTCCAGGGCTCTGCCCACCCTGGAGGCCCACCTCCTGTCCTCTAGTGCCCGCAAAGGCCCTTTTGCTCTGGTGGGACCTGCCCTGCTGCCCCGACCCGGACTCTTCTTACACCCAAACCCCACCCAGTTGTTCCTCCTTCCCCACCTCCACAAGTCTAGAGGTTCTTAAGGCTGAGAGGTTGGAAAAATCCTTTTTGAAAGTAACTCAAGGCCAGGGAAGAGAGAGACATTATTTCAGCATAGAAAGATACAGGTGATGTGCTGCCTGGCCTGCTGGTTCTTCAGCTATTCCCACCAGGGCGTGGCCACCACCATGCCCTACCCCACCTTCCTGTCCTTCATCTTCTGTATGTTCACTTTTTTTAATATTTATGTTTTGGCCGTTTTGTGTCTTAATTGCGGCACATGGGATCTTTTTTTTTTCTTTTCCCCATCATGCTTCTTTTTAATTTATATTTATTTTCATCTATTCCTTTCTTCTTTGGCATGCGTGGGCCTCCCATTGTAGTGCCCTCTCTCACTGCAGAGTGCTGGCTCTGGGCGCATACGCTCCAGAGCGCTGGTGTATAATTGGACACACTGGTCCAGCCGCTTCCCAGCATGCAGGATCTTCCCAGGCCAGGGATCGAACCAGTGTCCCTTGCACTGCAAGGCGGACTCTTTACCCTCTGGACCATCAGGAAAGCCCCTGCACACTTTTTCTTTTTCAGGTAAAATTCACACGAAATTACTTTTTCAAAGTAAACACTTCCGGGATCAAGTTCATTCCCAGTGACTGTGCACCCACCACCTCCATCCAGTTCCAGAACATCTCATCAGCCCCAAGAAACTGGTGCCCACAAGGTAGCCACCACCCTGCATCCTCCCGTCCTCAGAGTGCCTGGCCCAGGTCTGGGCATGGCAGGGAACGCTAGTCTGGAACTGGGGGCCCAGAGGTCCTGCTGGAATCCCAGCTGGGCCAGGGAGGTGGGGGGCAGGTACTCACAGGTGTAGATGGCACCAACTAGGGTGCTTGGGCGCGCACCCTCATACGGGCTTCGAGCTGGGGGATGTGGGACCTTCACAGCTTAGTGAAGAAAGGGGAAGAGACAGGAGTGGGTGGGGGCGCTTCCAGGGCTCTGCCCACCCTGGAGGCCCACCTCCTGTCCTCTAGTGCCCGCAAAGGCCCTTTTGCTCTGGTGGGACCTGCCCTGCTGCCCCGACCCGGACTCTTCTTACACCCAAACCCCACCCAGTTGTTCCTCCTTCCCCACCTCCACAAGTCTAGAGGTTCTTAAGGCTGAGAGGTTGGAAAAATCCTTTTTGAAAGTAACTCAAGGCCAGGGAAGAGAGAGACATTATTTCAGCATAGAAAGATACAGGTGATGTGCTGCCTGGCCTGCTGGTTCTTCAGCTATTCCCACCAGGGCGTGGCCACCACCATGCCCTACCCCACCTTCCTGTCCTTCATCTTCTGTATGTTCACTTTTTTTAATATTTATGTTTTGGCCGTTTTGTGTCTTAATTGCGGCACATGGGATCTTTTTTTTTTCTTTTCCCCATCATGCTTCTTTTTAATTTATATTTATTTTCATCTATTCCTTTCTTCTTTGGCATGCGTGGGCCTCCCATTGTAGTGCCCTCTCTCACTGCAGAGTGCTGGCTCTGGGCGCATACGCTCCAGAGCGCTGGTGTATAATTGGACACACTGGTCCAGCCGCTTCCCAGCATGCAGGATCTTCCCAGGCCAGGGATCGAACCAGTGTCCCTTGCACTGCAAGGCGGACTCTTTACCCTCTGGACCATCAGGAAAGCCCCTGCACACTTTTTCTTTTTCAGGTAAAATTCACACGAAATTACTTTTTCAAAGTAAACACTTCCGGGATCAAGTTCATTCCCAGTGACTGTGCACCCACCACCTCCATCCAGTTCCAGAACATCTCATCAGCCCCAAGAAACTGGTGCCCACAAGGTAGCCACCACCCTGCATCCTCCCGTCCTCAGAGTGCCTGGCAACCGCTAATCTGCTTTCTGTCTCGGGATCTGCCTGCTCTGGACACTTCATAGGAAGGGATCACACAGTATGAGGCCTTTGGGGTCTGGCTCCGTTATTCACTTCTGAACAAAAGGCATCCCCTTGTCCTTGTCCAGCCAAGAATCTCCATGACCGGCCACCCAGACCAGAGGCCAGTGCACGAGGTGGGGATGTGCAAGGAAAAGAGGACGTGAGAGTGAAGACACAGGAAGACGAGGGGGTGGGAAGGGGTCACAGACAGCCATTCATCCTGCGCTAGTGAGGACGGCAAGCGGCCGGTGAGGGGCCTTCTCCTCCATCTGCCCCTGCCACCTCCACCTGATTGAGCCCCGCCTGTACTCAGCGCTCTTGGCATGGAGTCTTGTCTGGAAGCTCAGCCTCCTGTGGGAAGTGGGGGCACTAGACATCAGGGATTCTTCTGCCAGCCTGGGATCGGGCACAGGCTGGCTGGACAGCCCTCAGTGGCCCCATGGGCAAAGGACGGATGGATGCATCTATGACCAGGATGGACTTGGGCGGGGATCATATGAGCTGAACTAGGTTTAGATACTGTGTGTGTCTTGGATTGGGTTTCCCAGGTGGCACTAGTGGTAAAGGACCCGCCTGCCAACTCAGGAGATATAAGGGATGCGGGTTCAGTCCTTGGGTTGGGAAGACCTGGAGAACGAAATGCCAACCCACTCCTGTATTCTTGTCTTGAGAATCCCATGGACAGAGGAGACTGGCAGGCTATAGTCCAGGGGGTCGCAAAGAGCTGGACACGACTGAGCACGCACACGTCTTGAGATGAGGGCATCGGAGTTAAGAGACAGAAGAGGATGAGACAGCGGAGAAGCCACATGAGGATGGAGGCAGAGAGGAGAGTGACACAGCCATAAGCTCAGGGACGCCTGGAGTCCCAGAAGCTCGAAGAGGCAGGAAGGACCCTCCACTAGGGCCTTCGGAGGAAGCCCAGCCATGCCCACACCTTGATTTGGACTTTCTGGTCTCCTGAACTGAGAGAGCTCATTCCTGCTGTCTCCAGGAGCCCCGCGGTAGCCATCCGTGGCGGCCCCGGACACTAACACAGGGCGCCATCCTCCCTGCCCCACACACCCGGTACCCGGGTGTCTGGTGCTTGGTCTCACGTCCATGGAGGGAAAGAGGGCTAGGCACAGCCAGGACTGAACCCCGGACCACCTTTTGGCTCCTGAATCAGCCCCACTAGGGCAATGTGTGGGGCCATTCTTCCCCGACAGGGGGAGGGACCTCAAAGGCGCAGAGAAGGCGCCTCTTTGGGTGTTGCTGGCCCAGGGCTGGAGCGGATTTCCTGGGATCCCTGGGTGGAGCCGGTTGGAGCAGGGGCCGCGACAATGCAGCAACCACAGCGACTCATTCCCTGTCTCCCTCGGGCCCGGCCCTCTCCACCGGGGACAGTTAGGACACAGGCCTCCCGGACTGTCCTTGTCTCTTCCTCCTCATGCCCAGCCCCAGCCCAAGTAGACTCCCTGCCTGAGTTCTCCCCACCACAGCACCTCTGCACCTACGACGGCCCGGCCCCCGCTCCCCGACCACTCTCCTCCCGCCTGTCCCTTCATCCAGCTCAGCCCTCTGCTCTTTTCAGAGGCCTCAGGACAGCAGCCCAGGACCTCCCCTTCGGATGGGTGTCCCTCTGTCACCAAAACTCTGTCACCACGCCTAGCAGGCCTTCTTTGGGGAGGCCCCCTTTCCAGCACCCCATCACAAGCTGTCCTGGTACCACACCTGGCCACAGAAGGAAACCACGTATCTGAGTGGCTGTGTGAGGAGCCCTCGTCACAGATGTTGCCAGCACTGAGTTCCACCTGCATCACACAGGGCCTTACGCTGCCCAGCAAAGGCAGGCCACAGGGCAGGGGTGGCCAGGCAGGACACGGGGCAGGGGTGCCCAGGCAAGCTAATGCCCCTCACCTGCCACCTCCTTCTCCACGGCAGTCAGCGGCCGCGTCTTGTCCTTGCCCTCCATTCGGCCCTTGTACAGGATCCCGTCCACTCCCAGGAGGTCCACCTCAGCCTGTTGGGAGACTCAGGCCCCGCCCGGGTCAGAGAGTGTCTGCAGAGGCAGCAGGGCCCGCCTCCCCCGGGGCCGTCCACCTCTGGGGGCCACAGCCCGACTCACGGAGTCATAGTCCAACAACTCAGGGTCCCCGTAGGGATAGAGCGTCGACAAGCTGCATGGCTTGCGATTGAGGCTGGTGTCGTTTCTGGGGCCGTCACCCCAGTTCTGCTGGGGCCCCAGCAAGTCCAGGCTGTCCCTTGGGGCTCCAAGGTCCTGGAGCTTTTGCAGCTGCTGCTGTTCCCTAAGGCAGGGCAGGGGTGTCAGCAGACACCTGGAGGCCCCTCTGCTCCAGAGGAGTCACAGGTTGGGTCCGAGGGCCTGGCCGATAGTGGGGGAAGACTGGGATTTCTTCCAGCTTGAGTTTGGGTGATGCAGACTAGAGGTTAAGAGGCACAGGGCCGGGCTTCCCTGCTGGTCCAGTGAGTAAGGATACCGCCTTGCAGTGCAAGGGGCGCCGGCTCAATCCCTGGCCTGGGAAGATCCCACGTGCCGCGGAGCGGCTGGACCGATGTGTCCAATTACTGAGCCGGAGCTCTGGGGCGCATGCACCCAGAGCCGGTGCTCTGCGACAACAGAGGCCACCGCAATGAGAGGCCCACACAGGCCAAAGGACAAAGATGGATGAAAATGGACAAATGAAAGACCAATAGAAGTGGCCCGCCTGCTCCCCTCCCTCCCGACCCCACCCCCCACCAATAATAAATAAATAAATCTTTAAAAAAAAAAAAAAAAGAGGCACAGGGCCTAGAGGGTGGGGCCTGGTAGGTGGATACAGACAGACACCATTGGGGCAGAGAACAAAAATTGAGAGCCATGTACCCTGGACCTGGAGCCCTGCTCTGGCCTGCCAAGAGCAGGCTCTTAATCTATTTTTTTTAATCTATTTTTTGGGGGCCACTTCCATTGGTCTTTCATTTATTTATCATCCATCTTTGTTCTTTTGGCCTGTGTGGGCCTCCCATCGCAGTGGCCTCTCTCGTTGCAGAGCACCGGCACTGGACGCATACACTCCAGAGCACTGGCTTGGTAGTTTGACACATCGGTCCAGCTGCTCTGCGGCACGTGGGATCTCCCCAGGCCAGGGATTGAACCAGAGCCCGTTGCACTGCAAGGCGGTGTCTTTACCCACTGGACCACCAGGGAAGCCCAATCTCCTTATTTTTTGACCACACCATGGGGGCAGGTGGGATCTTAGTTCCTGAAGCATGAACCAAACCCAAACCCCTTCATTGGAAGGGCTAAGTCTTAATCACTGGACCACCAGGAAAAGTCCCTCTTCCCTTCCTATCTCAAGAGACAGTCAGGCAAGGGAGGGTGAGGGCATCAGGCACAGAGCCCCCACATCTCTCCTCCCTGTTCAGCCATCACCCCCCACCCTCGGCCTAGATGCCTGGGTGCAGGAAGCACCCATGAAGTCATAGGGTGTCAGGGGATGAGGTGCCCTGGGGCCTGGGGAGCCAGCGGGAGGCAGGGAAACCCTCAGGTTTGGGCGCCAGGCCTGTCAGTTACAAGCTGTAACCTTGGGTGGGTTGCTTAAACTCTCTGAGCCTCAGTTTCTTCAGCTGTGAAATTGGATGATAGCAGAATGATCCCAATGGGAAGGTGTAAGGATTCGATGAAGTCAGGTGTCAGAGTGCTTGGCACAGACCCTGCTCAGCCACAGGATGCCCCGCGAGGACCCGGGGTCATGACTCACAGGAGGCTGGCCCATCAACCATTGCTCACAGAGGGTGCAAGGTTTACAAAACAGACCCTCTATGCCCCAACGGTTCTCGACCCTTGGCAGACTAAGCCTGATACCCTGTCTGTTCCTCTCCCCATGAGCACCTCGCATGCCTGACCGCAGCCCTACTACCCAGGGACAGCTCCCTCTCAGATGGCTGCAGGGCCCTGGACAGTCTTTGCAATCTGGAGACGGGAGTTTGCGCCCAGACTCCCACCTGCTCACCTCATCTGCTGCCGCTGCAGGTACTCATAGCTGTTGGCGCTGGCCGGCCGCAGTTGCGACAGCAGGTGAGTGTTGCAGATGGTGATGAGTTGCCTGTGGAGGACAAGAGCTAAGTGCCACCTCCTCCAGGAAGCCCACCCTCAAGCATGGCCTTCCCTCCAGAAAGCTCCACAGCGTGAGGTTCCACAGTGTGGGGCCACAATCCTCTTCATAGGTCATTAATAACAAGTGTTCTGATGATAAAAGGAAAACCCAGGACAGGTGAATCCCAGAAATGGGATGCAGGTTGGAGGTTGCCAGGGCAACCAGGGGGCGGAGAACAGAGAGTGGCTGCTGATAGGCATGAATTTCCTTCCGGGGGCAGACAATAGTGTCAGTGTACTAAATGCCCCTGAACTGTTCGTTTGCTTTCTCTTTTTTTTTTTTAAGGCCACACCATGCAGCATGTGGGGATCTTAGTTCCCCAACCAGGGATCAAACCCATGGCCCCCTGTATTGGAAGTGTGAAATCTTAACCACTAGATGGCCAGGGGAGTCCATATTGTGTGTATTTAACTTCAGTACAAAATATAGAAACATCAGTCTTCTGAGGAGCTGGAACTGTTCTACATCTTGATTTGTGTGGTGGGGAGATGAAAATATTTTGGTATTAGAGGTGAATGGGCTTTCCTGGTGGTTGAGATGGTAAAGAGTCAGCCTGCAATGCAGCAGACCCCAGTTCGATCCCTGGGTCTCGAGGATCCCCTGGAGGGCATGGCTAACCACTCCAGTATTATATATATAGCTATGCTGCTGCTGTTACTTAGCTGCTAAGTTGTGTCTGCCTTTTTGCAGGCCCAAGGGCTGTAGCCTGGCTCCTCTGCCCATGAAATTTCGCAGGCAAGAATACTGGAGTGGGTTGCCATTTCCTACTCCAGGGGATCTTCCCAACCCAGGGATTGAACTCAAGGCTCCTGATTGGTAGGTGGATTCTTTACTGCTGAGCCACCAGGGAAGCCCCCACTCCAATATTCTTGCCTGGAGACTCTCGTGGACAGAGGAGCCCAGTGGGCCACAGTCCATGGGATCGAAGAGTTGAACACAACTAAAGTGACTCAGTATGCGCGCACGCATGTGCACTGAATCCCACTAAGTTGTCCACTTTAACATGGTGGCTTTGATATGTGAATTTCACCTCAATACACACAGTGTTAGACTATAGAGTATGTGCAGGGAAGTCCCACAGAGTTCAGCTTTTCCCCAGACTTCCCTCTCACCCTTTTCTTCCTGAGTTCACCCTTTTCCTGGACACAGCAGGCACCAGACGGGACTGGTGAAGGGAAGGGTAGCAGTACTGCCCAGATCAGGAGCTAATGGAATAGTGTGCACAGAACGGTGTACACAGATGGTGTACACGGATGTACACATCGCAGGCGACCCCTGGTGGTACTCACGGGCTCGTCATCATGTCCACGGGCCGGTCGCAGGAGATACATTTCACCCGCTCAAACAGTTTCCTGGAAGACACCCAGCTTCGTCAGCTGCTGCACCAGCCAGGCCCCGCGAGGCCACCCCTGCCCCAGGCAGTGCTTGGGGGACGCTGCAGGTGCATCTGTGCCTCAGGGCCAGGTCCAGGGCTTCCCCTAGACTCGCCCCCACCCTCCACGACTCAGCGGGGCTCAGCTCGGCTCTACTGGCTATGTGCGGCCACTTGGGGCAGCAGTGAGGGATAAAAGTGTACAGTTTCTCCCCTCGCCTCACACAACGGAGGCCTTCATAACTGGGGAAAGTTACCCTTCATGGGGGACTCTGGGGAGCTGGAGCGGTGATCTGATGACAGGAACCCCCCAGGAAGATAGAGTTACTCTGCGTGGGGTTTTGTCTGCATGGAGCTGGGCCTGGCTCTAGTTCAGGATCTGTCCGAGCTCCCTCAGCCTGTGTGACCTCACATGGCCCTTCCCCTCTCTGAGTTTTGCTCCCCTCACAGGAGCATCTGGAGCCCCCTGCACCCAAGGCCGGGCTGGCCCGCCTCTGAGCCCCGGTGCTCTGAGCCCCATCTCCCTACCCGCCCCTGGGAAGCCCGGCTCCCCTCTCCTGGCCCACAGATCTGGAGTCCTTGCTCCGAGTCCAGAATCCACTGACAGCTCTTGTTTCCTCTGTGGAGGGAGGTCCTCCCTGCCTCTGGAAGCGGCACCCCCTGCATTGGGAGGGGCTCACTTCCTAAAGCCGGCAGCGCTGTCGGGGTCAAAGCGGAGGCCTTCAATCAGCAGCTTCCTGATGACTTTCCAGACCTCGTCCATGTCTTTCTTCAGCTCGTCCAAGTCGCTGGGAACCAGCTGCAAGCAGCCAAAGGGAAGAGAAGAGCGTTCAATCAGTTAATTAAACACTTCCCCCTTCTTCCAGCAACCTGCAAAGTTATACACAGAGAGACAAGATTAATGGCAGCCCACTCCAGTACTCCTGCCTGGGAAATGCCATGGACAGAGGCGTGTTGCGAGCTACCATCCATGGGGTCGAAAAAGAGTCAGATTAACCAAAACAATAAGATTAACCAAGAAGAGTGAGGTGGCTGTGGACTTCCCCGAGGGTCCAGTGGTTAAGAATCCACCTTGCAATACAGGGGATGCAGGTTCAGTCCCTGACTGGAGACTAAGATCTCACCTGCCACGGGGCAGCTAAGCAAATAAGTCTGCAAGCTGCAATGGGGGAGTTCACGCACTACAATGAAAGATCCCACATGATGCAATGAAGATCCAGAGTGCTGCAGCTAAGACCAACACAGCCGAATAAGTATTAGAAAGAAAAAAAGAAAGAAAGAGAAAAGCAGGGAAGGAAAGGGAAAAATGACAAAGCTTGGGTTAAGGGTCAGGCCCGTGACGCATGCTCTTGCGAGAGCGCAGCTGCAGAGAGAGCTTCTCAGCAGCTGAGGCAACGAGTCACCATCAGTTGCTGCCTCTAAAGACAAACCAACCCCACTGCTGGAGGGCAGGTCTGCAGGCCCGGGAAACATCCTCCTGGTTTCCCAAAAACATTTCCCAGACACCTGACCTTCCCACATTCAACACCTCTTTACTGAGTGTAAAGTCTGTTCAGCGGCTTAGCACACGAGCAGAGTCGTGCACCCATAACTACAATCCATTTTAGAACATCTTCGTCATCCCCAGAGACGTCCCATAGCCCATGGCAGCCACCTTTCAGGTCCTCCCACAGCCCCAGGTGGAGGCAGCCATCAGTCCACTTTCTGTCCTTGTGGGTTTACCTATTCTGGACACTCCACAGAAACAGAACCACACAGTCTGAGTCCTTCTGGGTCTGGCTTTTTTCATTCAGCATCATGTTTTCAAAGTCGTGTGTGTCTGTACTTTCACTCCTTTTCATGGCTGGATAATATTCCACTGTGTAGTGAGACCACATTTTGTGGATCCCTTCGTCTGTGGATGGACCTGCCTGTTGTTTCCGTCTTCTGGCGATTATGGAAAATGCTGCTGTAAGCATGTGTGCACAAGTGCTTTCATGACCTGCTCTCCTTCCTCTTGGGCACACAACTAGGAGTGGGACCGTGGGTTGCACGGCAACTCTAGGTCTAACTTTGGAGAAACTGCCAGACTGTTTTCCACAGTGGGACTTCTAAATTTTTAAAGTGTTTGGTTTCTAAGCACCATTTCCCCCAAAGGCACCAAGATTCCACGGAGAAAGAGCTGATTCGGGCCTGAGGAAGGGAATGTAGATGTTTTGTCATTAAGAAAAGAGGGATGGCTAACCAAGGTAGAGGGTCATGCCGAGAGGCTCGCAGGCCTGCTCACAGGCCTAAGATGAGACCATGTGAGCAACAGAACAGTGACTTAACTCGGGAGGTTCCCTGGTGGCCCAGGGGTTAAGACCCGCTTCCACTGCAGGGGGCCTGAGTCCCTCCCTGGTCGGGGATGAAGATCCTGGAACCCGTGCAGTATGCCTCAAGCAAACACTCATTATGCGTAGTGACATCCACGAAGGAAAAAAACATTCATAGAAATGCCCACTCTGTCACCATGTATATTGGAGGTAGCTGTGGCACCAGTTTTTAACTCTGAAAACTGGTAATTAAAGGAAACAATTCGTCGTTGCTCCTGTCTTTCAAGAATCCTATTTCATGGCAACTGGTTTAAGCTGATGAACTTCACAGAAATCTGGGATCATACATATCTGTAAACAACAAAACTCTATAAAAGTAAAAAGTAAAATAAAAATAATAAATAAATAAACAAACAAACAAAAATCTTCTTGTGCAGATTTCTAGCTGACATAGAAGTAATACTAGGATAGAAAAACCACCTCTTGGTGCCTGAGTGTTCTAGCAGCATCGTTCACAACAGTCCAGAGCCGGGCACAGCCCCGGTGTCCGTCAACAGACAAACAAAAACGGGGTCTATCCGCCTGATCGTATCATTCAATCATAGGAAAAAAATGAAGTTCTGATTCATGTTACAGCACGTGTGGGTTAGCTGTTCAGTCACGTCCAACTCTTTGCGACCCCACAGCCTGCCAGGCTCCTCTGTCCATGGGATTCTCCAGGCAAGAATACTGAAGTGGGGGCTTCCCCTGGTGGTCCAGTGGGTAAGGACATCGCCTTGCAGGGCAAGGGGCGCCGGTTCGATCCCTGGCCTGGGAAGATCCCACGTGCCGTGGAGCAGCTGCACCGATGTGTCCAATTACCGAGCCGGAGCTCTGGAGTGCATGCGCCCAGAGCCGGTGCTCTCCGACAACAGAGGCCACCACGATGGGAGGCCCACACGGGCCAAAGAACAAAGATGGATGAAAATGGATAAATGAAAAACCAATAGAAGTGGCCCGCCTGCTCCCCTCCCTCCTCACCCCACCCCCTACCAATAATAAATAAATAAATAAATCTTAAAAAAAAAAAAAAAGAATACTGAAGTGGGTACCCATTTCGTTCTCCAGGGGATCTTCCTGACCCAGGGGATGAACTAGGGTCTCTCGCATTGCAGGCAGATCCTATACTGTCTGAGCCACTAGGGAAGCCTGTGTTATAACATGCATGAACCCTGAAAACATGATGCTGAGTGCAAGAAGCCTGACACAGAAAATCACATACTGTGCTGTTCATTCACACGAAGTGTCCAACATCGGCCAGTACAGAGACCGAGAGTAGGTCCGTGGCTGCCAGGGCCTGGGGGCCGGGGAGTGAGGGGTGACTGCCTCCGTGGTCTGGGGTCTCCTTTTGGGAGGATGGGAATGCTCGGGAACCAGATAGAGGTGGTGCTGGCACAACACTGCACATTTAACAGATGACCCGGCATTAGTCAGCCACCTTAAAACTGTTAATGGTTAATTTTATGCTGTGTGAATTTTACCATAATTAAAAATACACAAATAAAAGGAAAGCAGTGAGGAGAGGATCACTTAAACCAAGAAACAACAAAAAAGCTTTCAATCAGGAAAATAATTCAGACACACAGGAGAAAAGACTACAATCATAAACCCTGATATACCAACTGTGTAGATTTAATCATTATTAACATGTTGCTCCATCTGCCTTTCCTTTTCCCTCTCTCTCGCTCTTTTTTTTTTTTTTTTTTTTTTTTTTGCTAGTCTGTGCAGCTTGCAGGATCTTAGTTCCCTGGCCAGGAATTGAACCCATGCCCCCTGCAGTGGAAGCACAGAGTCCTAACTCCTGGATCTCCATGGTATTGATGAAGTGGGTTTTTTAAAGTTACACAATCAAGACATTTCACTCAAATATATTCGGAATTTTCTTACATGAAAACTACAATTCTGTTATCCCATCTAACACAATGAGTAGTCATGCCTGACTTTGATCTAATTTTCAGTCCATTTTCAGAGTTGGAGCAACTGAACCAGGAAACAAGGAAAATATCCTCGTGTGTTGCATTCTATTTGTTGTATCTCTTGAGACTCTTTTCATCTAGAAAAGTTTCTGTCCCACTTCTGTTTTTCACCCTGGCACTGAATGGTGGGAGAAGAACAGGTCAGCAGTTCTGCGGATAACGGAGCTGCTCTTGCTGTGATTCTGCACTGGTCTGTATCAGTTTGATGACAAATGTGTCCCATCTCTGTTTTGCTTATTGTCATATCCTCACTCACCAGCGGGACCCGACAGACAGATGATGAGTGAATAAATCCTCATTTTACAGCTGAGTTAACTCAGCTTGAATGGGTTCTGTAACTCAGGGCACACTGCTGATCATGGTGGAGCTGTGACGCAGACTCAGAGCTGCCTGAGGCTAAGCCCAAGTTCTTCTGTCCACAGGAGTCACCCCAGCTGCGGGAACCATATGGCACTGCAATGGCTGGCCTCACTGTTCCAGTCTCTCTACTGGACAGTACAGACCAAGGCTATGACTCCTTATCAGCACGTCCCCAGGGTCTGGTTCAACACAGGTGCTCATTAAATGATGAATGAATAAATAAATGACCAACAGGATGCCCCCTCTGCCTCCTCCTGCTTGTCTAGACAGGAGCACTATGGGTGGCAACGTCCCAGATGTTGGTATTTACACCCCTCTTGGGATTCACATCCCTGGGTGGTCCCCTCTCGGCACGGCACAGGCCTGCCCTCTGTAACCACCAGGATCTTACAGAAGTGGTGGCGTGGGACTGCTTGGCTAAGTCAGAGAAAACACTGCAGCATCTGTCTTGCTCTCTTGGATCACGTGCTCTGGGGGGACTGCCTGCTGTCCTATGGCTAGGGCACTCGAGCAGTCCACGGGGATGAGGAGGTGAGAAGTCTTGCCCACAGCCATCTGAGGGCACCATCTTGGAGGCAGCTCTTCCAGCCCCAGTCAAGCCTCTGGATGACGACAGCCCTGGACAATATCCCAAGCCCAGAGCCACCCAGCTAAGCTGCTCCCAGGTTCTGATTGACGTTTTTTTTTTTTGTTTTACATGAAAACTACAATTCTGTTATCCCATCTAACACAATGAGTAGTCATGCCTGACTTTGATCTAATTTTCAGTCCATTTTCAGAGTTGGAGCAACTGAACCAGGAAACAAGGAAAATATCCTCGTGTGTTGCATTCTATTTGTTGTATCTCTTGAGACTCTTTTCATCTAGAAAAGTTTCTGTCCCACTTCTGTTTTTCACCCTGGCACTGAATGGTGGGAGAAGAACAGGTCAGCAGTTCTGCGGATAACGGAGCTGCTCTTGCTGTGATTCTGCACTGGTCTGTATCAGTTTGATGACAAATGTGTCCCATCTCTGTTTTGCTTATTGTCATATCCTCACTCACCAGCGGGACCCGACAGACAGATGATGAGTGAATAAATCCTCATTTTACAGCTGAGTTAACTCAGCTTGAATGGGTTCTGTAACTCAGGGCACACTGCTGATCATGGTGGAGCTGTGACGCAGACTCAGAGCTGCCTGAGGCTAAGCCCAAGTTCTTCTGTCCACAGGAGTCACCCCAGCTGGGAACCATATGGCACTGCAATGGCTGGCCTCACTGTTCCAGTCTCTCTACTGGACAGTACAGACCAAGGCTATGACTCCTTATCAGCACGTCCCCAGGGTCTGGTTCAACACAGGTGCTCATTAAATGATGAATGAATAAATAAATGACCAACAGGATGCCCCCTCTGCCTCCTCCTGCTTGTCTAGACAGGAGCACTATGGGTGGCAACGTCCCAGATGTTGGTATTTACACCCCTCTTGGGATTCACATCCCTGGGTGGTCCCCTCTCGGCACGGCACAGGCCTGCCCTCTGTAACCACCAGGATCTTACAGAAGTGGTGGCGTGGGACTGCTTGGCTAAGTCAGAGAAAACACTGCAGCATCTGTCTTGCTCTCTTGGATCACGTGCTCTGGGGGGACTGCCTGCTGTCCTATGGCTAGGGCACTCGAGCAGTCCACCGGGGGATGAGGAGGTGAGAAGTCTTGCCCACAGCCATCTGAGGGCACCATCTTGGAGGCAGCTCTTCCAGCCCCAGTCAAGCCTCTGGATGACGACAGCCCTGGACAATATCCCAACGAAGCCCAGAGCCACCCAGCTAAGCTGCTCCCAGGTTCTTGACCCTTTGGAGCTGTGAACGTTCGCTGTCTTAAGGTGCTAAATTTTAGGGTAGTTTGTCATGCAGCAGGCAGTGACTAACACAGGGGTCCTCACCTTAGTGCGTACGTCTTTGCCCAGCTGCTCCACAGCCTTCTTCCAGTCATCCTCGTTGGCGATAACCCTGAATAGCATGCCCTGAATCATCTCGTTCAGCTTCATAGCCACTGTGTCCAGGTCAGCCCGGCTAGCCTTGCCTGCCAGGGAGCTCTTGTTGGCTTTCTAGAGAGAGATGAGACTTAGGGAGGCAGGGCTGCTGGGATGGGAGCAGGAGAGGGCTTGGGAGATCAGATCACTTTGGTCTGTTTTCCTAGTTTGGGACCCTGGATACCCAATCTTGGCTTGGAGTCTGTGCTGAGTCAAATACAAGTATTAGATCAAAGCCAAGGCTCTCCTGTGCTGAAGAAGTTTTGGCATGCTTTTTAAGTTCACACAATAAATTGTCACAGTCTTCAGAAAGATATACACATGCTTGAATTCAAGCCCTATTCACAATAGCCAAGACATAGAAACAACTAAAATGAACAACCAAAATCAACAGATGAATGGAAAAGAAGATGTGGTATATATACATACATATACACACACATATACACAATGAAATATTACTAATTCATAAAAAAGAAAATAATGCCATCTGCAGCAACACAGATAAAACTAGAGACTATCATATAAAGTGAACTGAGTCAGAAAGACCTACATCATATGATACCATTTATACATGCAATCTAAAATATGATACCATTTATATGTGGAATCTAAAATATGACACAAAGGAAGCTATCTATGAAAGTGATGTGAAGAGACAAGCCGTTGGAAAAGATCTTAATGTTGGGAATCATTGAGGGCAAGAGGAGAAGGGGATGGCAGAGGATGAGATGGTTGGATGGCATCATTGACTCAATGGACATGAGTTTGAGTAAACTCTGGGAGATGGTAAAGAACAGGGAAGCCTGGCGTGCTGCAGTCTTTGGGGCCACAAAGAGTTGGACAGAACTGAGCGACTGAACTGAACTGATGAAACAGAAACAGAATCATGGACATAGAGAACAGACTGGTGATTGCCGGGGCAGGTGTTGGGGGAGGGATGGAGTGGGAGGTTGGGATTGGCTTCCCCGGTGTCTCACACGATAAAGAATCTGCCTGCCAATGCAGGAGACTCAGGTTTGAACCTTTGGTCAGGAAGATCCCCTGGAGATGGGAATGGCAACCCACTCCAGTATTCTTGCCTGGGAAATTCCATGGACAGAGAAGACTGGCAAGCTGCAGTCCAAGGGGTCGCAAAAGAGTCAGACACAACTGAGCGACTAACACTTTCACTTCCACTGTATATATCACTTTGCTGTACGGCAGTAATTAACATTACAAAACGACTACAATTTTTAAAAGTTGACACTAACCCCGAGTCACTGAAAATAGGAATTGGTGAGAAAACTTCTGACAATTCCCCACAACTTTTCTATATGATAAAGGTAGAAGGAAACTTGGGACGTCAGTCTGCCTGGCTTCATCCTGGCTGGATGATTCTGTTTCCCTCGGTGGGAGAGCCGGGTTCAGGATGGGGGACAGGGCTAGGGAGAGGAGTCTTTGCTCACTTACCTCTTTCAATTCCTGCTCCATCACATTTTTGTCTGCCTTGTGCATCTCTAGGTTTTTTATTTGAGCATAGACTACCTAGGAACAGAAATGGAGGGCATGTCAGCTATCCTCAGACGTCCTGAGGACTTCCTCTGCCTCCTGTGTCCACCCTAGGAAGGGACCACGGGGATGGGTGGATAGCAGGTGCAGGAGCACAGTGAAAGGCTTGGGCTCCAGGATCCCAGATCAAAAGGGAAGGAACATGGTACTTGGGACACGCTATCACCTTGGAGGTGGCATTGAGAATGCTGCTACACAGGAAAGGGAGGAAGATTGGAGGAAGGAAGCACAAACCAACCACAATGCTTTGAGTTCCTAGGCATCTGAGGCATGCCCGTCTCTTCTGATCTGTAATGGGGTCTATGCATCAACCAAGCTCTAATATGCCACAGACTCTGTGCCCTCTTGTCAGGGGAAAACCCTCACTTCCCTTCTCCATGACTCCACAAAGGACCAACTGTCTGCATCAATTTTGCCCTCTCTTTGCTTGCTGGACCCTTGCCATAACAGGAGCAGTCCGCTGACCTGCTTGGGAAGAGCCTCAGTCTACTGGGCCACGTCTCCAGAGGCGGGGATCACTCTCACTTCAAACCTGGAAACAGGCTCTGCTTCTCCCTTCATGTCAGGCCTCCTTTTCTCCCTCAGAGACAGAACCGTCAACTTGTCAGCTGGTATTTGGCAGCACAGACTCATGACTATATTTCACAGCCTCCTTCATAGCTTGATGTGACCCCCCCAGATGTAAATGGAAGTGGGCAGCTGTCCTCTTCACTGCTGTTCTTCTGGAGGCAGAGTTAATCACTGGAGCGCCAGCAGCGGTCTTGGACTTCAAGGTGACCTTGTGAATGTAAGTCACACACCACAGAGTTCTGTATCAGCTCTGAGCTTCTTGAATGCAGAAGAGAGATACGGGGCTTCCCTGGTGGTTCAGCAATAAAGAATCCACCTGCCACGGCAGGAGACGCCTGTTCCATTCCTGGGTCAGCAAGATCCCCTGGGGAGGGAAATGGCAACCCACTCAAGTATTCTTGCCTGGGAAATGCCATGGATAGAGGAGCCTGGTGGGCTATAGTCCATGAGGTTGCAAAGAGTCAGACACGACTTAGTGACTAAACAACAACAAACAAAAGAGAAATACACTTATGCCACGTTAAAGTCAGCTATTTGGGGGTTTTATGTTATTCAAAAGTGAACCTAATTCTAATTAATGCAAAGCTGCTCACATCCACCTTGCTGCCTGGTGGTCGCGAGGATTAGTACGGGTGGTGGAGGTGGGAAGGGAGCTCCTGGGAGGCCTCGTGTCAGGTTGCTTCCTCCAACCCCACATTAGCAGGCACCTGACCTTTGGGAGTTTTCAGGCCTGATATGAACACTTAGATCTCCACGTGGCTCTCCCTAGTTAAAATTTAGAAATAAAGAGGAGCTGGGGGGCTTCCCTGGTGGTCCAGTGGGTAAGGACACCGCCTTGCAGTGCAAGGGGTGCCAGTTTGATCCCTGGCCTGGGACAATTCCACGTGCCGCAGAATGGCTGGACCGATGTGTCCAATTACCGAGCCGGAGCTCTGGAGTGCATGTGCCCAGAGCCGGTGCTCTGTGACAACTGAGGCCACTGCGATGGGAGGCCCACACGGGCCAAAGAACAAAGATGGATGAAACTGAATAAATGAAAGACCAATAGAAGTGGCCCACCCGCCCCCTCCCTCCCTCCTTCAAAAAAAAAAAAAAAGAGGAGCTGGGACCCTCTAACTTCCACTGCCAGGGTTATCTGTGGACAGGGTTGACGAATACCCTCCCCAGAATTCACGCCCTCCTAGAACCTGTGAATACGGCCTTATTTGGAAATGGCTCTTGGCAGATGTAATTAGTTAGGATGCAGTCACACTGGATTAGGGTGAGCCACACGGAGGAGGAGGCCCTGTAAAGACACAGAGACACACAGAGAAGGCATGTGACCATGGAGGTAGAGACTCGAGGGGTGTGTCCACAAGCCTAGGAACACCTGGAGCCACCAGAAGCTAGGAAAGGCCAGGAAGGGTCCCCCCACCCTCCACGGAGTCTTCAGACAGCACGAGGCCCTGCCAGCACCTTGATTCGGGGTGTTTAGTCCCCAGAACTGGGGAAGAGGACACCTCTCGTTTTAAGTCACGCGGTTTGTGGTCATCTGTTACAGTCGCTGCAAGAAACTTACGGTATGCCCAGTAAGTGGCAGAATTGGAACTGAAACCCAGACCTATCCAACCACAACAGCAGGCCGCCTCCCAGCCAGCTGCTTCATCTGCCTGAATCTGCTTCTTCCTTGTTCAAATGGCATTAACACCACTGTGCCCTGAGGATGCCGAGGGGACTAGAAAGCGCATCTTCCTGGAAGACTCAGCATTCGATACATGTCAGCTCTCATCAGTCCTCTCCCGCACCGACCCAGAGCCCTGGATAGCATCATTTGTTCCAAGACTGGCTTTGGATGTATAACTGATCCACTTCGCTGTACAGCAGAAACTAACACAGTATCATAAGTCAACGTATGCCAGTAAAAATTTTTTGGATAAAAGTAATGGCTTTGGGGTCTTCCCTGGTGGTCCCATGGTTAAAATTTCACCTTCCAGGGGCTTCCCTGGTGGTCCAGTGGGTAAGGACACTGCCTTGCAGTGCAAGGGGCGCCGGATCGATCAGTGGCCTGGGAAGATCCCACGTACCGCGGAGCGGCTGGACCAATGTGTCCAATTACCGAGTCGGGGCTCTGGAGCGCATGTAGCCAGAGCTGGTGCTCTGCGACAACAGAGGCCACTGCGATGGGAGGCCCACATGGGCCAAAGAACAAAGATGGATGAAAATAGATAATGAAAGACCAATAGAAGTGGCCTGCCTGCCGTCCCTCCCCAACCCGACCCCCTCCAAAAAAAAAAAAAAACTTCACCTTCCAGTGCAGGGGGTGTGGGCTTGATCCTTGGTTGGGGAGCTAAGATCCCACATGCTTCTTGACCAAAAAAAACCCCAAAACACAGAAAAGAAGCAATATTGTAACAAATTCAATAAAGACTTTCAAAATGGCGGCAGTGGTTTAGTTGCGACATCATGTCCGACACTTTTTGCAACCTATTATGGACTGTAACCCGCCAGGCTCCTCTGTCCATAGCAAGAATACTCCAGGCAAGAATACTGGAGTGGGTTGCTATTTCCTTCTCCATTAAAAATGGTCCACATTAAAAAAAAAAAAAAAAATTGGTCTTGGAATGCAGCCTCTAGCTTCTAAAAGATACCTACCCATTTGCAAAGGGCAAATAGTGTTTCCAAATTCCCACGCTGAGTCAGTAAGAAAGTTCTATCCTCATTTATTCTCCTGCTGTATTCTTTGTGAGAAACACTCCAAAAACAGCATTCTGAGGAGATGGAAATGCTTCCACGTGGATGGGGCTGACATGGGTGTACCAAGAGGCAATGATGAATCCAGCTCCTAAACTTCAGGCAAGGTATTTCACTGCATGCAGATTACCCTTCAATTAAAGACAATCAAATACGATCATTCCCCTACAAAAAACACAGAAGGGCCTGGGCGCTGTCCATTTTCTTGACCGCTGTATCGACAGGCCCTGGAAAGGCAACTGGTGGAGGCTCTGTCATGGTGGCCAAATGTTGCGGGGACGAGTGGGGATTTCTCGTGCCGCCTGTTGTGTCCAGAACATTTTCTCCCAGGCTTCCGGCAAGGCAGTGACAGCAGCGTTGCTTCGTCAGCCCCGCTGCAGCAACCAAACCAGGGTGGCAGCGTCTGCCTCCCTCCTCCCTCTGCTGGAAGGGCTCCATGGGGCCGCTGATCTCCCGCAGCCTGTGTTCATTTAAGAACAGTTTAATGAAGAGTGCTGTATACAAAGTCCCGCTCCAGATCCTTCCACAGTCCACATTTATAAGCAATCAGTTCTCGCTGGCACAAGGGGCAGGAAGGAAGTCTGGACAAAGGCTGACTTGGTCTATTCGGCCTGTTTGGCCCAATTCCTTTTGAGTTTTCTCTCAGTGAGTGACCAGTGACGGCTTCTTGGAGGCAGATCCTGTGCCCCCTCGTACCCCAAGCAGGGTGGGACGTGGTGCTGGACCCACATCAGACGTGCTGGATGAACGGCCCCCATCTCTAACCAGGAAGGACTCCAATAGGTCCCTAGGACATGGCATTCTGGCCTCTGAAAGGCAGCGGCTAAACAAGAGCCCAGAGTTGGCAGGAGACCAGGAGTTCCTGATCCTGGTACTCACAAGAGTCTGGGCCTGGGACCATGCATCCTGTGTCCACACACGGCACGGGCACTCCCTTCGTCCCCTGCTCAGGCTGGGCATCAGCTCCCTTCCATAAGCTCTTCTGCCACCCAAGCTGCCCTCTGCAGGCTGGTCCCGCCACTTCATGTGACTACCTTAGGTGGGAAAGAGCTCGGTCCTCCTCTCTCAATCCCGGCATCCTACTGAAAAAGCTCCCATGTCGTGCCACTCCAAAAACAGCATTCTGAGGAGATGAAATTTCCACGTGGATGGGGCTGACATGGGTGTACCAAGAGGCAATGATGAATCCAGCTCCTAAACTTCAGGCAAGGTATTTCACTGCATGCAGATTACCCTTCAATTAAAGACAATCAAATACGATCATTCCCCTACAAAAAACACAGAAGGGCCTGGGCGCTGTCCATTTTCTTGACCGCTGTATCGACAGGCCCTGGAAAGGCAACTGGTGGAGGCTCTGTCATGGTGGCCAAATGTTGCGGGGACGAGTGGGGATTTCTCGTGCCGCCTGTTGTGTCCAGAACATTTTCTCCCAGGCTTCCGGCAAGGCAGTGACAGCAGCGTTGCTTCAGCCCCGCTGCAGCAACCAAACCAGGGTGGCAGCGTCTGCCTCCCTCCTCCCTCTGCTGGAAGGGCTCCATGGGGCCGCTGATCTCCCGCAGCCTGTGTTCATTTAAGAACAGTTTAATGAAGAGTGCTGTATACAAAGTCCCGCTCCAGATCCTTCCACAGTCCACATTTATAAGCAATCAGTTCTCGCTGGCACAAGGGGCAGGAAGGAAGTCTGGACAAAGGCTGACTTGGTCTATTCGGCCTGTTTGGCCCAATTCCTTTTGAGTTTTCTCTCAGTGAGTGACCAGTGACGGCTTCTTGGAGGCAGATCCTGTGCCCCCTCGTACCCCAAGCAGGGTGGGACGTGGTGCTGGACCCACATCAGACGTGCTGGATGAACGGCCCCCATCTCTAACCAGGAAGGACTCCAATAGGTCCCTAGGACATGGCATTCTGGCCTCTGAAAGGCAGCGGCTAAACAAGAGCCCAGAGTTGGCAGGAGACCAGGAGTTCCTGATCCTGGTACTCACAAGAGTCTGGGCCTGGGACCATGCATCCTGTGTCCACACACGGCACGGGCACTCCCTTCGTCCCCTGCTCAGGCTGGGCATCAGCTCCCCTTCCATAAGCTCTTCTGCCACCCAAGCTGCCCTCTGCAGGCTGGTCCCGCCACTTCATGTGACTACCTTAGGTGGGAAAGAGCTCGGTCCTCCTCTCTCAATCCCGGCATCCTACTGCATCCCATACACAGCCTCCGACTTGGAATCAGAAGCCCCTCAGGTGGCCCTATTTGGGATTTTGTCTCTTTACACCCAAGGGGGAAAGGCCATCTCCTCCCGCTGGGAAGGCCTGTGACCTTTTCTCCGAAGCCCTGGAATGCCTCTGGGACAAGGCACAGACGAGACTGGCCCCAAGGACGAGGATCGTCAGGTTGTGGTCGTCTGGGCGGGGCAGCTCAGCCAGCCCATGGGAGGAGGAGTCTGGCTGAGTGACTCCTGGGAGGAGCTCTGCACCGTCCTCACATTTCTTATATCAGATGCTGCTGCTCTGGACAGGCCCTGTGGTGGGAGAGCTCAGACACCAGTCAGTTTAGGGAAAAGGTTAAGGACGTGAACAGCTGGCACAAGAAATCCTCTCAATCATTCACTGATTTCTTCAGCACATTTTGAGCCTTCACTCCGCACCGGGTGGGTGACCTCAGGGGAGAATGAGACAGACCCTATTCAGGTCCTCTAGTTTATGTGTGGGGTGGGGTGGCAGGGCTTGTTTGCTTTTCATGTAAATGTCCTTCATGCACGGTGAAAGGCCAGGAAAGTGCCCCTAGTTCCCCAGCTTTTGGCGTGTCTGTGAAACCTTTGGGCAGGGCCTGAATATCCCCACTCTGGGCCCTCCCAGACCTCCAAACCTTTAACTCATCCAGGCGAGTCTGGAGCCTGTCCACGGCCCTGTCCAGCACGACGTGGTGGTTCTTTATCATCTCAATCTGGTGGCCCCAAACTCTCTCAAGTTCTTCCTCCTACATGAGAGTGGGATGCGGGAGACACACAGACATTCAAACCCTTGCCGTGGCTGGGAAGGGACTTGAAGAGGGTGCCGGAGCAGGCGGTCCCCAGTCTGCCACCCTACAGCCACCCAAGACCCTCGTGAAGGGAACCATGTAGCTGTCCACCCCTGGGAGTCCTGCACCAGCCAGACCAGATCTGCCTCCTCGGGCCCACCCCCTTCCCAGGCCTCCTTTCGGCTCCAGGACAAATGCTGCATCTGCTTCTAGAAGGGCAGGACCTCTGCTGGCTCTGGCCATGGACTCTGCCGTCCCCTCAAGCCATCATTTTCTCCGTGCCTCTTCTACCCCAGGACACTGACCCTCATCTTGGATTTCTGGAGGCTGCCAATCTTTTCTTGTAAGATGTCCAAGGTTGATCCCAGCTTGGAAGAGGCTCCCATGTTAGCTGAAAACAAAGGAGGGGGTAGCTGCTGGGGTCAGGGATGGGGAAAGATGCTTCGTCTAGCGATCTACGTGCCTCAGTTATGAGGTGTCTAAGGTGGTGCCTTCCAAAGATGCTGTGAGCTTGGGGGCCTCTGAGCTCCTGACAACCCACTCCAGTGTTCTTGCCTGGACAATTCCATGGACAGAGGAGCTTGGTGGGCTACAGTCCATGGGGTCGCAAAGAGTCAAACACGACTGAGGAACTTAGCATACCTGAAATCATCTAAAATTTTCTAGTAGCCATGTTTTTAAAAAAATCTAAAAATAAGCAGATGAAATTAATTAAAACACATCTTGTCCAACCCAATATAAACCCAAATCGTGACTACTCTGGTAGTCCAGAGTTTAAGAGTCTGCCTTCCAATGCAGGGACACAGGTTCAATCCCTGGTCAGGGAACTAGGGTCCCACATGCTGCAAGGCAACTAAGTCACACACCACAATGAAAGATCCTACATGCAGCAACTAAGACCCAATGCAGCCAAATAATAAACTAGTCTTTTTTAAAAAAAGAAAAAAAAGAAGAAGTGATGTAGAGGGCACAGCTAGGAGGGTATGAAAAGCTGCAGCTTTTATAAGCTTTTGTATTGTTCTTAACAAAAATGGCAGCTGGTCAGAAGTAGAGTCTGGGCTACTACAACTTTATGTTTTATAGTTAAATTCGTGATGGTCGTAACCTGAGCTGAGTCCCAGGATTCACAGAGATCGATGTGGTTCTTTTTAGCTGCTCAAAGTTTTACTTTTTTTCTTTTTTTCAAAGTTCTACTTTTCCAAGATCTGTGGACCCATGCCTGCCCATCAGGGGCGGTACCACATATGGATTTGACTTGGGCTGATTCAACTATTAGTCGGCAGAGAGCAAGAAAGCAAGATAATGACTCAAAGAGGGGAGGACTGTGGCTCTCAAAGCTGGTTTTCTGGGTCAACAGCAGCATAAGCAACATCTCCCAGAACTGGGTTAGAAAGAGAAATTCTAGGGCCCCACCCAGATCAACTGGTCAGATCCAGGACTGGGCCCAGCAGTCTGTGCCTTACAGCACCCCCAGGGATACTGAGGCAAGCTTCAGGTTGAGACCCACTAGGATAGGCCACACCCCACTCTCCATTCCCCACAGTGAACATATGCCCATCACGGGTATGAACTGGGAGTGTAAGCCTATCGGTCCTGTGTGCTGAGTCGTGTCCAACTCTTTGGGGCCCCATGGATTGTAGCCTGCCAGGCTCCTCTGCCCATGGAATTTTTCAGGCAAGAATACTGGAGTGGGTTGCCATTTCCTCCTCCAGGGGATTCTCCCAACCCAGGGATTGAACCCGCCTCTCCTGCAACTCTTGCATTGGCAGGCAGGTTCTCTACCACTAGCGCCACATAGGAAGCCCTCTGTTGGTCCTGCTGCTCCCTAGAACATGACTGTGGTCTTTGAGGAAACATAGGTTTGCCCAGCTGTTGTTCCTAATCCCAAATTGACCACATCCTCTGGTGTCAGTTCAGTGTTATAAGACACTCTGATTGATCTGGACTTATCAACATACTGTACAGCAAGCAGTAAGGGAATTTCTAAGAGTAATTCTGACTTGTGATTTTCCTTCTCAAGCACCAACTGCACCAGCTTTAGATGCTAACCACTCCTCTCCCCTAAGAGAAGACCTCACTGTACAATCACTGTAAAAGAGTAGACTAGAAAGTGACTAATGCTTAAGCCAAAGGAATGAAGGGCTAATGGCTAAATGTACATTTTGTTGGGGTAGCTAAATGGAGAGGAGGTGTTTCTCAAAGGCCACAGGGATGGCCTGAGTCCCTGTTACTCTTCCAGGAATCAGGCTAGGCCTACCTAGATAAGTCATACGTTGCTGCAGGTTGGATGACAGCTGGGCAAAGTCTTCTTTCAGGGTGTCATGTCTAACAGGCATCTGGGCTATGTGGCTCATGGAATACTTGACAGCTTTCTTCTTGTCTTCAGGGGTCATGGCATGTTTGGCAGCCAGCATGGCCTGGGACAGGGCTGTGTCGGGAGGGACACTGGCAGAAGAGAATGAAGGAGAGAGTACGTCCTCGTCACCCACCTCCAGCAAGTCTTCCCTTTTGTCCTCAGGGAAGGCCCCACGGGAGGGCCCCGCGCCCAAGGAGTCTGCAAGGACCCCTAAGGGCCCGGCTGAGGCTGCATCTGTTGCTATGGTGGCCAGTTTGGTGGCAGGGGCATCCCTGACCAGCATGGCAGCGGCCCTGGCTGCCCGGGAGGCTGCTGTCGCTGCAGAGGCATAGGCAGCAGCGGCAGCAGCCGCAGTGGCAACAGTGGTTTTTATCTGCTGAGCAGCAGACCAGAATCCCTTAGGGAGGACTTCTGGGGAGGCCTCAGCGTTCGGGGCTCCCTCCTGAGGGCCTCTCTCTTCCATGGAGTAAAGTTCTTCCTCTTTTTCTGAGAGAGTTGAGAGCTTGGACATGTTTCCCTGGCGGTACATTGACCGCTGTGAATGAGGCCAAGCTGAGCCCAGCTCCATGGCAGGGGGTGGAGCCCTAAAGCCCCGGAACTGGGCATAGGGGGAGCCCAGTGGGCCTGGGCCAGGCTGCAGGCCCCAGAAAGGCCTAGGGCCTGTCCCAGGCAAGCTTCTAGGAAGAGGCCAGTCTCGTGGTGGTACAGTCCAGGATCCTAATGGTGTGGGTTGAAGGCCTGGGGCAGGTCCCAGTTCAGGGAAAGGCCCAGGCCCAAATGCAGGCCCCGGTCCAGGCAAAGGTCCTGGTCCAGGTGCTGGCCACGGTTCAGGCGCTGGCTCTGGTCCAGGCACAGGCCCTGGTCCAGGCACAGGCCCCACTCCAGGCTCCAGCCCAGGCACAGGCTCCGGTCCAGGCACAGGCCCTGGTGCAGGCACAGGCCCCGCTCCAGGCTCCAGCCCAGGCACAGGCTCCGGTCCAGGCACAGGTCCTGGTCCAGGCACAGGCCTCACTCTAGGCTTCAGCCCAGGCACAGGCTCCGGTCCAGGCACAGGCCCCACTCTAGGCTCCAGTCCAGGTACAGGCTCCAGTCCAGGCGTAGACCCCACTCCAGGCTTCAGCCCAGGCACAGGCTCCGGTCCAGGCATAGACCCCACTCCAGGCTCCAGCCCAGGCACAGGCTCCGGTCCAGGCTCCAGGCTGTGGGGCTGGTCCAGCCCTTGGGCCCCAGGGAGCAGAGCTTCTTGGGCAGACTCCGCCTCCTGCAGTTGCCCCTCGGTGTGGTACTGCCAGATGGTCTCCAGGAACTTGGGGCGTGAGATGGCCTCCGAGAGGTGGTCGAGATTCTCTTCTCTGGAGAACTCGGTGGTCTGGGGAAGGCTGGAGGTGTGTTTCGCGATATGCCACAGATCGGAGTCATCCAGCAGTTGTGGAGCAGCTCCCTGGGGAAAAGGAGGCTGGACTGGCGGTCACCCTGCCCCTCTCCTACCCTCCTTCCCAAGGATGCTCATGTGCTGCCCCTCCACTTCCTTTGCTTACTGGAATGAACATGGCCTCATGCAGGCTGCTCCAGAGCACCAGGTCCTCCGGATTGGGGATGGCGGTTACCTTGCTTTGGAGAGAAGCCTGGGGGTGGGGTGGGGAGGGAAATTGGGGAGGAGGGTTGTGAACCCAGAGGGTGTGATGCCCTCAGTGGTTTCCTCCTCCGCGCTGCCCTCCACACTTGAAAATACACAGGTCTTTCCAGACTGTGTTCCCCTCCATCCCCCCAGTACCCCTGAGCCTGGAGGGCACAGATCTGGGGTGGGAGGATGGGCCCAAGCCCTCACCACGTCCTGCTGCAGCACACTCGTCTTCCACTTCTGCCCTCTCAAATCTTCTGAGAAAGCTTTCATGGATTCTTGACTGATCTGTCAAATGAGCCAAGCCTGTGAGTCAGAGGGTGCAGGTTCTGGTCCCGGCCCTGCTTCTCCCCTGAGCTCAAATATGAGGCCTTAGCTCCAGTGACTGAGAAATGGAGAAGGAAGAAGAGATTCCAAGACAAGTGTTTCCCACTGAGTGGGAAAGGGTTCCTTGGGCAAATACATTTGGGAAACGTTAGCCTTAAAAATCATGTAATAGGCTTCTATACTGCAGGACACCTCAGAGCCTTTAGTGCGCCCAAAGTACATGAAGAATCTCCAGGAGGTAGGCTAAGAAGGTGTTGTTTCCCAAACAGATTTGACCAAAGATCCTTTTCAGAGCCTCATAATAGTTTCCTGACAGGACCCTTTCTGCTCAGATGGGAGCTACTTAGCCCAAGACTGAAGTTCTCACAGCTGCCAAGATGATCAAATGTGTACACAGAGTGTACATTAGGGATGATATGGTAGATAATCTTCTTTGGGCACAAGGTGTAAAACCTCAGTTGCAACAACGGTCCAAGAATGTGGAGGCCTGGCTTCTGAGCCCTGGTCTGACCCACCAGCTGTGACCTTACACTTCAAAGATTTCTTATCCTCTCACATCATGGTAAGGAGTCAGATCATGTCTGGGTTGATATTCTTGTGGTTACAGGAAGAGCTAGAATACATGCCTATGCTAGGTTTACTCCACTTTTCAGTGTGAATAAAGTTTTCTAGACAAGGAGTAGGTATTCTCTTTCTGTTAAGTTGATAGACTATATAAGCCTGGAGTTGTCAGGACTTGGGGAGCACCTGCTTGTGAATGAAGCCAACCCAGAGGAAAGTCTCACTGAGGAAGAAATCTTGATGTGATATGAGCACCTTTTTTTTTTTCCTTTTTTCGGTATGAGCACCTTGATCTGGCTGTACCTGATGGCGTTCCAGACTTTTCAGTGCATGAGACAATAAATTCTCTTCTTTGGCCTAAGTCACGATAAACGAGATATTAGTCACTCACAAATGTCTTTTCACAACAGGGTGAGGATCATGGTGGAAACCACAGAGGGTTCAGTAGGATGGGCCAAGTGGCTGGACCATGTCAGTCTCCTTCTCTTTCCCCCACAGCTGTGTTCTTTGACTAAGAACAGGCTTCCTGGATTTATTCTGTCCTCCCCACCACCAGAGGCCAAGCAGCATGGCCAGTATGAAGGATGTGGGGGAGGGTCTACCTTATCAAATAGGTTCTTCAGCACAGCCACCTCGTTCCTTGAGCAAATACATTTGGGAAACGTTAGCCTTAAAAATCATGTAATAGGCTTCTATACTGCAGGACACCTCAGAGCCTTTAGTGCGCCCAAAGTACATGAAGAATCTCCAGGAGGTAGGCTAAGAAGGTGTTGTTTCCCAAACAGATTTGACCAAAGATCCTTTTCAGAGCCTCATAATAGTTTCCTGACAGGACCCTTTCTGCTCAGATGGGAGCTACTTAGCCCAAGACTGAAGTTCTCACAGCTGCCAAGATGATCAAATGTGTACACAGAGTGTACATTAGGGATGATATGGTAGATAATCTTCTTTGGGCACAAGGTGTAAAACCTCAGTTGCAACAACGGTCCAAGAATGTGGAGGCCTGGCTTCTGAGCCCTGGTCTGACCCACCAGCTGTGACCTTACACTTCAAAGATTTCTTATCCTCTCACATCATGGTAAGGAGTCAGATCATGTCTGGGTTGATATTCTTGTGGTTACAGGAAGAGCTAGAATACATGCCTATGCTAGGTTTACTCCACTTTTCAGTGTGAATAAAGTTTTCTAGACAAGGAGTAGGTATTCTCTTTCTGTTAAGTTGATAGACTATATAAGCCTGGAGTTGTCAGGACTTGGGGAGCACCTGCTTGTGAATGAAGCCAACCCAGAGGAAAGTCTCACTGAGGAAGAAATCTTGATGTGATATGAGCACCTTTTTTTTTTTCTTTTTTCGGTATGAGCACCTTGATCTGGCTGTACCTGATGGCGTTCCAGACTTTTCAGTGCATGAGACAATAAATTCTCTTCTTTGGCCTAAGTCACGATAAACGAGATATTAGTCACTCACAAATGTCTTTTCACAACAGGGTGAGGATCATGGTGGAAACCACAGAGGGTTCAGTAGGATGGGCCAAGTGGCTGGACCATGTCAGTCTCCTTCTCTTTCCCCCACAGCTGTGTTCTTTGACTAAGAACAGGCTTCCTGGATTTATTCTGTCCTCCCCACCACCAGAGGCCAAGCAGCATGGCCAGTATGAAGGATGTGGGGGAGGGTCTACCTTATCAAATAGGTTCTTCAGCACAGCCACCTCGTTCCTGAGGGTTTCAACGGAGACCTTGAGCACATAAATGTTGGAGAGCAGTTCCTGCAGGGTCTTCATGGACTGAAGCGGGGAAGAGTAAAGGAGAATGTGAGGTTGAGTGCAGTTAGGGGAAAAGACAAGTTTGGAAGCTCTAACCAGGGATATCCATGGTTCTAGAAGTCCTCTTGGCTCTGCCAAGGCCTGGACGGGAACAGATTCAGAGGTTAAAAATGACATTGAAGTCAATCATGCTCTGAGCTCTCGGGTGGCCTAAGTGGGAAGGGCCAACCCTGGGTTTGAATGTGTTCAGTAAGCAGGAGTCTCGAATCCTGAAACATTTCATACCCTTTAGTGGGAGCTGTTGGAGGGTCAACAAGGGAGTAACTGGATTTACATTTTTAAAGGGTCCTTCTGGCTGCACGTGTAGGTTCATCCTGGGAAAGTAAGGGGGGAAGCTAGAGAAAAAGGGAGGAAACTTCAAAGCAAGAGCTGGTGGGTGCAGGGCTGGTCTTATAACTCCACTCCATCAATGACTAGGGCTGCTGTTACAGCTTCCTAGATTTTGGAGTCCTCAATCATTAAATGGGCATGAAAAAAATTATAACATATATAGAGGGCCTAGTGCATAGTTAGGCATTCAGATAACAAAAATAACAATGGGAAAATGGCAGAAGTCCTTCTTATCTTTGGTGGTGGTTGTGGTTTAGTCACTAAGTCGTGTCTGACTCTTACAACCCATGGACTGAAACCTGCCAGGCTCCTCTGTCCATGGTAATTAGATTAAATGTAAATGGTTAGATTTTCAATTAGAAGGCACAGGTTGTTACAATCCCCAGAGGGACCTATGGGCTTCCCAGGTGGCGCTAATGATAAAGAATTCGTCAACCAATGCACGGGGACGTAAGGGACATGGATTCGATCCCTGGGTAGGGAAGATCTCCTGGAGGAGAGCTCCAGGTAAATAGTATTTACTGGAGCATTCCATGGACATTTGCTACAGAGAGTCTGAACAACTGAGGTGACTGAGCATGCACAGTGGGACCCACAAGAGTATTTATGGAAACAGGCTGAGCCTGAACAATCTTAACATTAAATAGCGAACAGTGGCCCCTCATTTTGCCTGGTGAGGGCAACAGCCAGCAGGTGTTATCACTACCGATGAGACAACCAAGGTCTCAGGAGACAGCCGGGGGCTTCAGAACATTTTTCTAAAGCTCCTGTTCAGGCCTGCCTGGGAGATGCGGGGGCAAGGCCTGGGAACCTGTGCTTCTGTAAAAGCTCCCTGGCCTGGAAGCCTGGGCCCGCGCCCCCTGTAGGTCATGGACACCATGCACAGTGAGCAAGGAGCCCAGGTTTTCTAACTCAGCAGCTCTCAATGGGGCGCTCTGGCCCCCGGCGGGCATCTGGCAAGTCTGGAGACATTTCTGGTCGTCATGACTATGGGGTGCTCCTGGCCTCTAGTGTTGGGGGCCCAGGATGCTGCTCAGCATCCTTCAGTGCACAGGACAGTTTCTGCCACAAAGAATCATCTAGCCCCAGATGTCAATCACACTGAGAGTTAGAAATGGCAATCTAAGCCTGCTTAGTGAGGGCCTGCTGCCCTGCTTGAGCCCCCAAATCTAGCAGCCCTCATGCTATGCCTGAGGGTCCTCCCCAAGAGTCTCTCCAGAGGCCCCCTGTGTGCCTGCTTTAGCACCCAGGGCACCCGCTCTGGGAGGGGTGCTGGGGCTGGCAGGCTTGTCTTTCCCCACACAGGGTGGCATCTGGTCTACCAGCCTGGCTGACGTGGGCGTGGTGGGGGAATGGTGGGGGTGGGGTACAGACTCTTAGCTAAGCAGCTTGCACCGCCCTAAAACCAGCTACCACGGCAACCCTGACAACAGGTCACTGTGGTAACCCCAGCAGCCTCAGCCAGGCTGGGACTTGGCGACATTCTCTACTGTTGGCAGGGACATTTCTAGGTGCACAGAGCACTCCTCTTGGGGTGGCGTGACCAGTTCTGAACCTGTCCACCAGCCTGCTGTGTGAGCTGGCTGGGATGTTCCAGGTGCTCATGTGTTCTAGAAGCCTGCATCCACCAGGGCAGGCCATAGGCAGACTGTTCCGGAGGGGCTGGCGCCTCGGACACTGTGTCCCCCTGCTGTAGCTCCGAGGCCCCGCCACCCGCCCAAGGCCACCCCTGCAGTCGGCTGAGGGTCTGGTAACAATTCTTGTCTTAAGGTCCATCCGGTCTGGGGTTAGTGTGGTCCCCCGGCTCTCTCTGGCTATGGGTTGTGTGGAATATCTTTTCCTATCCTGTCACTTCCAACCTGTTTGTCTTTGGAGACAGCGCAAAGCTGGATGATTTTTTTATTTTCCCTTTTAACTGATTCTGCCAACATGTGTGTTTTTGTGCATGTGGTAAAACACAATGCAGTACTAAAGTGCACAATTCAGTGGCATTTGGTACCTTCACAAGTTTTGGCAACCATCAGCACTACCTAGTTCCTGAACATCTTCAGCACCCCAAAAGAAACTCCACACCCACCAGCACAACCCCCAGCCCCTGGCAACTGCCACTTTTTGTCGTATGGACTTGCCTATTCTGGGCACTGTTGGTGAACAGAATCAAGCACTGGGTGGTCCTCTGTGCCTGGTGGAAGATTCACAGTTCACAATGGGCTGCTCTGCCCCTTGCCCTCGTCAGGCCACCTTGGCCAGAGTGGATGAGCAGTTCTATGCCAAGCAGTTCTCATGCTTTGTCTCGTCTGGTTTTAATTGCTGCAACAGTCTTGGAAGGAGGAAGCCGTGGTCATCCCTCACGCCTTCCGGGGGATAAGCGGCAGGGCATCTCAGCGTCCACATTCCCATGCCTTCCACCTACCCACTCAGCACACGTTGGCGCTGGCTCCTTGTTTTCTAACGCTGTGACCCTGTACTCTGTGCACTCCATTTCCTCATCTATAAGCTGAGGATAACGACAGCAGCTGCCCTTAGAGTTGCTAAGAAGATTAAAGGAAGAACAGACGTGGCACTCAGTTCACCTGAACTTTTCTCAAGATCCGCCTCTACACTGACCTCTCGAAGAGGCCAGAGGTGGGGAGAGGGTAAGGGATGGGGGGGGAGCATTCCTCTGGGGTGGCGGACCGTTCGAACCTCCCCCTCGTGTGAGCGGGCGGGTGTCCTAGAAGCCTGCATCCACCAGGGCAGGCCATAGGCAGACTGTTCCGGAGGGGCTGGCGCCTCGGACACTGTGTCCCCCTGCTGTAGCTCCGAGGCCCCGCCACCCGCCCAAGGCCACCCCTGCAGTCGGCTGAGGGTCTGGTAACAATTCTTGTCTTAAGGTCCATCCGGTCTGGGGTTAGTGTGGTCCCCCGGCTCTCTCTGGCTATGGGTTGTGTGGAATATCTTTTCCTATCCTGTCACTTCCAACCTGTTTGTCTTTGGAGACAGCGCAAAGCTGGATGATTTTTTTATTTTCCCTTTTAACTGATTCTGCCAACATGTGTGTTTTTGTGCATGTGGTAAAACACAATGCAGTACTAAAGTGCACAATTCAGTGGCATTTGGTACCTTCACAAGTTTTGGCAACCATCAGCACTACCTAGTTCCTGAACATCTTCAGCACCCCAAAAGAAACTCCACACCCACCAGCACAACCCCCAGCCCCTGGCAACTGCCACTTTTTGTCGTATGGACTTGCCTATTCTGGGCACTGTTGGTGAACAGAATCAAGCACTGGGTGGTCCTCTGTGCCTGGTGGAAGATTCACAGTTCACAATGGGCTGCTCTGCCCCTTGCCCTCGTCAGGCCACCTTGGCCAGAGTGGATGAGCAGTTCTATGCCAAGCAGTTCTCATGCTTTGTCTCGTCTGGTTTTAATTGCTGCAACAGTCTTGGAAGGAGGAAGCCGTGGTCATCCCTCACGCCTTCCGGGGGATAAGCGGCAGGGCATCTCAGCGTCCACATTCCCATGCCTTCCACCTACCCACTCAGCACACGTTGGCGCTGGCTCCTTGTTTTCTAACGCTGTGACCCTGTACTCTGTGCACCTCCATTTCCTCATCTATAAGCTGAGGATAACGACAGCAGCTGCCCTTAGAGTTGCTAAGAAGATTAAAGGAAGAACAGACGTGGCACTCAGTTCACCTGAACTTTTTCTCAAGATCCGCCCTCTACACTGACCTCTCGAAGAGGCCAGAGGTGGGGAGAGGGTAAGGGGATGTGGGGTGAAGGGGAAGTGAAAAGGGGCGTGAGACCTCGCAAATTCAAGCTGGTGGACTCTGGCCTGTGCTTCTATTAGCCTAGCATTTCTGAGTTCTAGGAAGGGAGCTTGTGTTGTCCGTTTCCGTCACCTCTACAAATAGCTGCACCAGGGCTCACAGCTTGCGGAGCTCCCAGAGTAGATGTAAAGGCCGGTGATCCCTGTGTATTGATACCATTTTGGGTGCCTGCTAATCCAGGTGGTGGGAACGGGCCTCCAGGAGTTCTAATTCTTAGGCCAACCTTGACAGCCTGGCCAGGAGTGGACACCTAACCCCAGGTGTGCTGTCTCATTCTCTTACCCAAAAATTATAACCAGAAAACCCAGAGACAGGCAGCTGGAAGCTGAGATGGGTTAAGGGCCGTCTTCAAGATGCAGGTCTATGAAGGTTTTCGCCTTGTGAGGCCTGCCCACCTACTACTTCTTTGGTGTTGCTGAGAAACCCCATACTGTGTGCTAAGTCACTTCAGTCGTGTCCAACTCTGTGACCCTATGGACTGTAATCCACCAGGCTGCTCTGTCCATGGGGATTCTCCAGGCAAGAATACTGGAGTGAGTTGCCATGCCTTCCTCCAGGGGATCTTTCCAACACAGGGATTGAACTCGTGTCTATTACATCTTCTGCACTGGCAGGTGGGTTCTTTACCTCTAGTGCCCCGCATCCTTCAAACAACATGCTCCTATGTTTAAAAAGAGTCTCAACCCAAATGCGCAACAACAGGTGAGTGGTTAAACCTAATGGTGTCTGTCCTGACAACAGAACGCTATTTAGCCATAGAAGGGTATGACGTACAGACCTGGCTACCACGTGGATGAACCTGGGAAACTTGGTGCTCAGAGAGAGAATCCAGACACAAAAGGCCATGCACTGTACGATTCCATTTATGTGACGTGTCCAGAACTGGTAAACATTTAGAGCCAGAAAGCAGGTGAGTGTTGTCAAGGTGGAGGGAGGTAGAAGTGGGGAGTGACGAGGAAACAGGGGTCCTTTGGAGCTGTGGAAACAGTTTAGAAGGGGACAGTGGTGGTGTGTGTACCACATCATCAGTAAGTCAAAATGCCATGCTGTTGTTCACGTTACATTCTGCAACGTGCACCATGATTTAATAAAGAAGAGTGTTGGGACTGCCCTGGTGGTCCAGGGGTAAGACTCCATGCTCCCAAGGCAGGACGCCTGGGTTCCACCCCGGTCAGGGAACTAGATACCACATGCTGCAACTGAGACCCGGGCAGCCAAATAAATAAAAACTATTTTTTTTTTTTTTGAGAGGAAAGTAAAGTTTATTAGAGTGGGGATAGAGAGAGTTGCTGCCAGTACAGTGGGCCAGTTTAAGGGAGAATCGGCATGGAAAACGCTGCTAGAACAGCGGGTCGGCTCAAAGAGAACCGATGTTAAGCAGGGGTCTTTGATTCCTTTTATAGCTAGGGTCTAAGGAGTGGCATAGGGGTCTTAAGGATCATTGCTGATTGGACGACGTACTGGGTGGGTAGAGAGATGACTACAGCATGCAGTAGGGTCCGAGGAGTGGCACTGGGGTCTTAAGGATTAGGAGGTGTACTATAGCCCGGGGAGGGAAGGACAATAAGGGTCTTGCATTCCAAGACCCTCCTAGTTTGCCTTATTCTGTCATCCTTGGGCACCGCATTCCTTCCTCTCTTTATTTTTAGGGCCAATTATTTGGCCCCTTTGGATACCCTGCTCATGTCTAACTATCTACCTATTTCCCTTCTCAGGCATTTGGGTACCCAATCTCAAGGAAAAAGGGGCGATGACTGCTCTGGCTTCTTCAGGCTGAAGAGGGACGTTGTGAGGCTCTGGGTTCCCAGTGCCTGCTCTCTGTCAGGGTACATTTAAGGAGGAAGGTGCGGCTCCACAGAACGATATGGCAGCTTGTTCTAACATAATCTGAGTATCAACCGGCTGGTATCCTTGTTCTAAGACTATTTTAAAAATAAAAATAAATGAAAAATAAAGAGTGCTAACCTAAGACATCGGGAATGACGACTGTTTGGGATGGGTGTTCTCTGTGGATCCTCCACCCTTACACCCTCAACTCAGTGCCCCTGGAGGCTGACGGGCAGGCACTGCGCCCTCCAAACCCCTGTGCTGTGACTTCTGGCCCTGTGGTTTGGCCAATGGGAGGGAGGGAGGAGAGGGCTGGGTGTTTATTCTCCAAGATGCAATTCCTCCCCAAGGCTACAGCTCCTGATGCATAGCTGTGTGCTGGGGAGGGGGCAGGGAAGCAAGTGGTCCAAGGTGGGTCCTGAAACAGGAGGCCTCGGCTCACCTGCTGTTTGGTTCCACTGTCACTGGTTGCTGCACCCTCCCCCAACCAATGAACCTTTCTGAGTGTTGGTTTCCTTTCCTATAGGTTCTCTAGGTCTTCAATTATTTTTTTTTTTTGGTCCACCAAGATGAGATGCACATAACATACCATTTGAAAAGGTACAGTTCAGTGACACTTGGGGCACTCACAATGCGGTGCAACAGCCAGCTCTTTTGGTTCCAAAACATCATCATCACCCCCAAAAAGGAAGCCCTGTAACCACCAGGCAGTTCCTCCCTCTCCCCCTCCACTCATCTGTCCACAAACAGCCACTCATCTGCTTTCTGTGTCACTGAATAAGCCTCCTCTGGACCCCTCACATAGCATGTGGCCTTCTTTCCTCTATGCCAATGAAGGATGCAAACATGGAGCTTTAAAGGTTCCACCTGACTCCTCCAAACCCGAATCCCTCCATCTGCTTAAGGGACGGGCCCCTCATTGGGGGCACTGGGTAGAGGTGAACACTGGGCAGGAGACCCAAGATGAAGGGCAGCATCTGGAGGTTGGGCGGCTTACCTTGGCCACAGCCTCCTCATTGCCCTCTACTTTCTTCCGGAGCTTGATCAGGGTCCACAAGTCCTGGACAGGTTGCTTGGTGCCCTGGCTACTCCAGCAGCTGGGTTGCAGAGGGCGTGTCCCGCAGCCCGGCCAGCTGGCTCTCCAGCTTGTCCACGCGGCTCATCAGGTCGTCAAAGATGCTGCTGAGCCTATCAACCGGCTGGTATCCTTGTTCTAAGACTATTTTAAAAATAAAAATAAATGAAAAATAAAGAGTGCTAACCTAAGACATCGGGAATGACGACTGTTTGGGATGGGTGTTCTCTGTGGATCCTCCACCCTTACACCCTCAACTCAGTGCCCCTGGAGGCTGACGGGCAGGCACTGCGCCCTCCAAACCCCTGTGCTGTGACTTCTGGCCCTGTGGTTTGGCCAATGGGAGGGAGGGAGGAGAGGGCTGGGTGTTTATTCTCCAAGATGCAATTCCTCCCAAGGCTACAGCTCCTGATGCATAGCTGTGTGCTGGGGAGGGGGCAGGGAAGCAAGTGGTCCAAGGTGGGTCCTGAAACAGGAGGCCTCGGCTCACCTGCTGTTTGGTTCCACTGTCACTGGTTGCTGCACCCTCCCCCAACCAATGAACCTTTCTGAGTGTTGGTTTCCTTTCCTATAGGTTCTCTAGGTCTTCAATTATTTTTTTTTTTTGGTCCACCAAGATGAGATGCACATAACATACCATTTGAAAAGGTACAGTTCAGTGACACTTGGGGCACTCACAATGCGGTGCAACAGCCAGCTCTTTTGGTTCCAAAACATCATCATCACCCCCAAAAAGGAAGCCCTGTAACCACCAGGCAGTTCCTCCCTCTCCCCCTCCACTCATCTGTCCACAAACAGCCACTCATCTGCTTTCTGTGTCACTGAATAAGCCTCCTCTGGACCCCTCACATAGCATGTGGCCTTCTTTCCTCTATGCCAATGAAGGATGCAAACATGGAGCTTTAAAGGTTCCACCTGACTCCTCCAAACCCGAATCCCTCCATCTGCTTAAGGGACGGGCCCCTCATTGGGGGCACTGGGTAGAGGTGAACACTGGGCAGGAGACCCAAGATGAAGGGCAGCATCTGGAGGTTGGGCGGCTTACCTTGGCCACAGCCTCCTCATTGCCCTCTACTTTCTTCCGGAGCTTGATCAGGGTCCACAAGTCCTGGACAGGTTGCTTGGTGCCCTGGCTACTCTCCAGCAGCTGGGTTGCAGAGGGCGTGTCCCGCAGCCCGGCCAGCTGGCTCTCCAGCTTGTCCACGCGGCTCATCAGGTCGTCAAAGATGCTGCTGAGCCTCTTCACAGGGCTGAGGATGGGCTGAGTATCTCCTTCCTGAGGCATGAATGCGGCATGGAGGAAGTCCTCATCCCCTGAGAGGTCCTTCTCAAGCTCCGCCATGTGGATGTGCTCCAGGATCCCGTGAAGCAGGAGGTGCAGGGCCCTGAAGTTCACCACCCCGCACTGCGGGATGGCGATGTTGACCAGTTCTGAGAACTTGATGGAGAAATTCATTCTGTCGGGGTCACAGGCCGGTCCAGCCGGCCTTGGGGTGTGTGTGGGGACAAGTGGTGGCTTTCAATGGACCCTCGAGTGGCAAGGACAGGTCCTCAGGCTCCTGGGGAGCCCACAAGTCACAGTGGTCAGGGAGAGAATGGCCTCTGTTCGGGGCAACGCTCAGATCACTTTCCAGTTGCTAGGACACCAGAGAACGTGGGCAAGCAGGTAAGCTTCCGAGAACTTGGGGTGGGGAGGGTAGCTGCTCAGTTAGTTGCTAAAGAATGTTCCAACAGACCCATGGGCTGTCTTTTATATAAACGTTGTTCCATGCCAAGTACTTCAGTCATGTACGACTCTTTGCGACTCTATGGACTGTAGCCTGCCAGGATCCTCTGTCCATGGGTTTCTCCAGGCAAGAATACTGGAGTGGGTTGCCATTTCCTGACCCAGGGATTGAACCCGCATCTCTTATATCTCCTGCATTGGCAGATGGGTTCTTTCCCACTACTGCCACCTGGAAAGCCCCTCAGTCTGCTAGGTTTCTGATTTGTCATTATTCCTTATTCCAACAACTCAACTCTCAAATTATTGACCTGTCATGCAGTGAGCAGAAAGAACTTGGGCCCAGTAACCATTGTGCTGGCAGAGCCAAATGACTGCTGCTTCTTGACCAGACCCTTAGTTTCCCTTGTTCCTCCAGCCTTCAAGATAAGACCAATTGAAATACCAGTCACAGAACTTCCCCTGCTTCCCAACAGCACCAGCCCATCCCAACAGCACTGCAACACTCCCCCTGGGCCTGACAAGGGCTGAATCCCAGAACAAGACCTTCTCATTAGCCCTCCTGTGAGATGCCCCAGAGGTCCCCACTGTGTTGTTACACCCAGATTTTTACTTATTTCGAATGTGTGTGCAGTTTACAGGATCTCAATCCCCCAACCAGGGATTGAACTCCGGCCACAGCAGTGAAAGCACAGAATCCTAACCACCAGACCGCCAGGAAACCCCCCGTAGACTAACAACAGTTCAAGTGCTACCTTGATGTCCTTGGTCTCACAGGCCCCCTTGGCTTCCCCTGCCCTTGTCAGACGTACTCCCACCCAGCAGGAAAGCCCCCTCCAATCCCGTTAGATCTCCCCTGAGCCAGACCAGCGACATTCCACCCCATCCTCAGTCTGAGGATCCTCAGTTCCCTGCCAGCCCATGAAATGATTCAAATAAGCCCCATCTACGCATTTACATGCCACAGCTAAAAATCCTGTACTACAACTAAAGATCCTACATGCCTCAACTAAAGATTCTGCATGCCACAACGAAGATCCCTTGTGCTGCAATTAGACCTGATGCAGCCAAATAAATAATAAAAATGAATTAAAATCATATCATTCACCATAGAACTCCTAGAATAGAACAATGGTAAAACATTCTTTGACATAAATCATAGCCATGTTTTCTTAGGCCAGTCTCACAAGGCAATAGGAATGAGAGCAAAAATACACAAATGGGACCTAATCAAACTTACACACTTTTGCACAGCAAAGGAAACCATAAACAAAACAAAAAGACAACCGATGGTCTGGGAGAAAATATTTGAAAATGATGCAACTGACGGTTTGATTTCCCAAATATACAAAACAGCTCATACAACTCAAGAACAAAAAAACAACCCAACTGAAAAATGGGGAGAATACCTAAATAGACAATTCTCCAAAGACATACAAATGTTCAATTTGGCAGAATGAAGAGATGCTCAAAACCACTAATTATTAGAGTAGTGCAAATTAAAACTACAATGAGGTACTACACTGGTCAGAATGGCCATCATCAAAATGTCTACAAATAATAAGTGGGCAGAGGGTAAGGAGAAAAGAGAACTCTGATACCCTGCTAGTGGGAATGGAAGCTGATACAGCCATGATGGAAACCAGTATGGAGATTCTTCACAAAACTAAAAATAGAGTTGCCATATATCCAGCAATCCCACTCCTGGGCATATACCCAGAGAAAACTCTAATTCAAAGAGATACATGCAGGCTTCCCTGGTGGCTCAGCAGTGAAGAGTTCGCCTGCCAATGCAGAAGACTCGGGTTCAGTCCCTGATCTGGAAAGATCCAACATGCTGTGGAGCAACTAAGCCCATGAGCCACAATTAATGGAGCCTGTGCTCTAGAGCCTCGGAGCTGCAACTATTGGGCCCATCTGCCGCAACTACTGAAGCCCGTGTGCCCTAGAGCCCGAGTTCCACAACAAGAGAAGTAACAGCAACAAGAAGTCTACTCACCTCCACTAGAGAGTAGCCCCCACTCCCTGCAACTGGAGAAGAGCCTGTGGCAGCAGTGAAAACCCAGAATACACAAAAAAAATAAAAAGAGAGATACACACACCTCTATGATCACAGCAGCACTATTCACAACACCCAAGACATGGAAACAACCCAAATGCTCATCGACAGATGAATGGATGAACAAGTTGTGGTACATATACACAATGGAATACTACTCAGCCACAAGAAGAATGAAATAATACCATCAGAAGCAACGTGGATAGACCTAGAGATTATTATACTAAGTGAAGACAAATATCATATGATAGCACTTACATGTGGAATCTAAAATATGACACAAATGAACTTATTGACAAAACAGAAACAGACCCAAGACATAGAGAACAGACTGGTGTTTGTCAAAGACGGTGGTGGGGGAAGGAGGGATCAGGAGCTTGGGATCAACAGATGCAAACTATTACAAGGATGGAAAGCAAGGTCCTACTGCAGAGCACAGGGATCTATACTCAATATCCAATGGAAAAGAATATGAAAAAGAATGCTGTGCATATGTATAACTGAATCACTCTGCTATAGAGCAGAAATTAGCATGTTAATCAACTACACTTCAATAACATTTTTTAGAAAATCACGTCATTTTAGGCCTGAAAAGAAAACATTTTCTTTAAAAATGAAAGACCCAAAGACCTGGCTGCTTGTGTGCACAAGGCCACCTCACAAGGTGTTCTCCGCTTCCTGGAGGGTCTGCTGTCCCTGGGGAGGGACCCTACTCTTGGGCTGGCAGACAGCAGCTGTGAACTGTCACCACTCAGTTCTGGTGGCAGAACCCTAATTCACACAATTTTGGTACAAACTTGTCACTGAGATACTCTCTGAATGGCTGGTCGAAGCCAGAAGCCAATTAATATGATTGGAATCAAGCAGGAACATTTTTCTACCTCCCCAATAAATTGAGACCAATGATTAGATCAGTCTATAAAGTGCCTTCTTTCACTTTGCCCAGACAAACCATTTTTCTCGCCAGATAAACAGGTAAGAATGACAGCTAGGTGACCTTTCCTCTCTTCCTCTGGGAAGATCCAAAGCAGGAAGGTTCGGGCCGCTGGTGGAGGATGAGAACTTGTGGTGGACATCTGCACTTCTTGGCTGCCTGGTATCTGCACATTCTGCTTATTGACGGGGGAAGGCGGTGGATCTCACATCAGGTGCAGGCAACCTGCCCACTGCTCAGAAGCTGAAGGACTGGGAGTTCCCTAGTGGCCTAGTGGTTAGGATGGCCAGGTTCAATCCTCGGTGAGGGAACTGAGCTCCCACAAGCCACGGGGTGCAGCAAAAGAAAAGAAAGCTGGAGATCCCACTCCATCTACCAGGGCCTCATTTGTAGTTCAGTGGAAGACTTCAACAAGGCGATTGCTGGCTCTGGTTCTGAATTTTGAGACCACTGTTTTACCTCTCTTTTTTAAAGTCTTTATTGAATTTTTCCTTACATTTTGCTTCTGTTTGCTGCTTTGGGTTTTTTTGGCCACGAGGTACATGGGATCTTAACTCTCTGGCCAGGGATCAAACCCGTGCCTCCTACAAGGGAAGGCGAAGTCTTAACCACTGGACTATCAGGGAAGTCCCAGAGACCAATATTTTCAAAAAATCTCTTTCAATGTAAATCGGCTCTGGACTAACTGGCAGGAGGACTCCGCCTCTCCTCACCATGTTGGTGAGATATGTGATCTTCGGCGGGCTTTTGAACCCCCCGAGTCTCAGCTTTCTCATCTCATCTTTGCCTCATCAAGATGAAGGGCAGATGGACAGAAAAGGGGTTTTGTTCAAGGACACTGCAATGCAGGTGAAGGTCCAGTGGCTACGTAACTGGGCAATGGCATGCGAAGCTTCCCCCCAGGCTGTCTGGGGAGGCATCTTGGCCAGGCCCAGCTACCTGGTTCCCATCCGAGCTGGGTTCCCCAGCCAACAACATGAATTCATAAATGACCGTGACTTTCCAATCAAATCTTTTTCTGTTCAGGTAATTTGAGTCAGTTTCTGTTGCTTGCAACCAAGAACCTTCAACTGGTCCGAAGTGCTCATTTGTGACGCTGCCTGAATATAAGGAAACTACAAATGGTACTGAGTGATGGGGGCAGCTGGGTGTCCGAGGGAGCCCACAGCCGACTGAAGCCTGCACTTGCTGGTCCCTGATGCCCACCATGCAGGAGGGCATGTCCAGGCGGGAGTAGGGCTGCAGGGCCCACATAGCTCCTTGGGGGAGATAAAATGTCCAGTTTCCTTAACAAGACCTCAGATGGCGGGTTTCTAGGGACTCTAGGCAGATGTCCAGAGATCTTCTAGATGGCTTCCTTCCCCCCCAGTCGTCTACATCACATCCTTCATCAGGCCCTACTGACTCTGCATCCTGAATACCTCCCAGTTCCATCCACTTCCCTCCCTGTCCACGGCCAGCCCTGCAGTCCCTTGCTTAGGACAAACACCAATGTACTTGACATGTTCCCCGGGGGTCTAACGTCTGATGATCTAAGACAGAGCTTATGTAATAACAACAGAAATAAAGTGCAAACTAAATGTAATGGGCTTGAATTATCCCCAAACCAACCCCAACCCACCCACCCTGTCTGTGGAAAAACTTTCTTCCACAAAACTGGTCCCTTGTGCCATCTGTTAAATGCCTCGCATGGCTCCCTCCTACCTTACAAGGGAAGGCGAAGTCTTAACCACTGGACTATCAGGAAGTCCCAGAGACCAATATTTTCAAAAATCTCTTTCAATGTAAATCGGCTCTGGACTAACTGGCAGGAGGACTCCGCCTCCTCACCATGTTGGTGAGATATGTGATCTTCGGCGGGCTTTTGAACCCCCCGAGTCTCAGCTTTCTCATCTCATCTTTGCCTCATCAAGATGAAGGGCAGATGGACAGAAAAGGGGTTTTGTTCAAGGACACTGCAATGCAGGTGAAGGTCCAGTGGCTACGTAACTGGGCAATGGCATGCGAAGCTTCCCCCCAGGCTGTCTGGGGAGGCATCTTGGCCAGGCCCAGCTACCTGGTTCCCATCCGAGCTGGGTTCCCCAGCCAACAACATGAATTCATAAATGACCGTGACTTTCCAATCAAATCTTTTTCTGTTCAGGTAATTTGAGTCAGTTTCTGTTGCTTGCAACCAAGAACCTTCAACTGGTCCGAAGTGCTCATTTGTGACGCTGCCTGAATATAAGGAAACTACAAATGGTACTGAGTGATGGGGGCAGCTGGGTGTCCGAGGGAGCCCACAGCCGACTGAAGCCTGCACTTGCTGGTCCCTGATGCCCACCATGCAGGAGGGCATGTCCAGGCGGGAGTAGGGCTGCAGGGCCCACATAGCTCCTTGGGGGAGATAAAATGTCCAGTTTCCTTAACAAGACCTCAGATGGCGGGTTTCTAGGGACTCTAGGCAGATGTCCAGAGATCTTCTAGATGGCTTCCTTCCCGCCCAGTCGTCTACATCACATCCTTCATCAGGCCCTACTGACTCTGCATCCTGAATACCTCCCAGTTCCATCCACTTCCCTCCCTGTCCACGGCCAGCCCTGCAGTCCCTTGCTTAGGACAAACACCAATGTACTTGACATGTTCCCCGGGGGTCTAACGTCTGATGATCTAAGACAGAGCTTATGTAATAACAACAGAAATAAAGTGCAAACTAAATGTAATGGGCTTGAATTATCCCCAAACCAACCCCAACCCACCCACCCTGTCTGTGGAAAAACTTTCTTCCACAAAACTGGTCCCTTGTGCCATCTGTTAAATGCCTCGCATGGTTTTCAACAAATGGCCATGTAGCCATTCAACAGATAAAGAAACTGAGGCTCATGGCGCTGCTGATAAAGAATCCACCTGCCAATGCAGGAAATGTGGGTTCAATCCCTGGGTCAGGAAGATCCGACACACCATGGAGCCCTTAAAGCCCAAGTACCACAACTACTGAGCCAGCACTCTAGAGATCGGAAGCTGCAACTATTGAAGCCTGCAAGCCTAGAGCACCTGTTCCACAAGAGAAGCTACAGCAACGAGAAGCCTGCAAACCACAATGAAGAGCAACCCCATTCACCACAACAGAGAAATCTTGTGCACAGTAATAAAGACTCACCGCAGTCAGAAAATTAACCAAAAAAAAAAAAAAGGCTCTGTGATTCCAATGCAGGGGGCCCAGGTTTGATCCCTAATCAGGGAACCAAGATCCTACATGCTGTGTTTTGCAGCCAAAAGAAGTTAGCCTGGTACGCGGCACAAAGGAAGTGCTCAGTGCTGTCAGATGCATCTTCCAAAATGATCTCAAGACTGTGTTTGAGGCCTTCGAGCCAGTGTGCATCAGCCTGGTGGCTGGAGCAGGGGTTAAGGAGGATGCAGAGGGCTGTGGGAGGAGAGTGGCACCCACCTCAGCTCTGGTTCCAACAGGCCAAACCCTCTTGGTACCTGGAGTGTTACATTATGCAGCTATACTCAATACACTCCAGTTGCCTCCAATGTGTAACAGAAGATACAGAAACAGGCAAAACGAACCTATTTATAGAAGCTGGGCAAGCAGCTTCCTCCTGGGTTCAGGGAGGATCAGTAAGTGGAAGTGGGCACAGAGGAGGCTTCAGGGGAAAGGAGGTCACACTCTGTGTTTTGAAATAAAAACGCATCCAACTTCATACTTAAGACATGCCTCTTTCCTATGGGTCTCAGAATCAGGCCCAATCTGAGCTCTGGCCCAAGAGAACTAAATGATGAAGGGGAAATATTACCCCAGTACCCTTGTGCTCCAACAGAGAGCTCCCGTCAGGAAGGACTGACAAGCAGAGCAAACCACTTCCCCACGTGCGCCATCATTTTGCCAGCAGAGGGCGCTGGTTTAGAGAGTATGGAGAAGCCCGGACTTCGCTGTTTTCTGCACAACCTGGGAGGCAAAAAATCAACAGATAAAGAAACTGAGGCTCATGGCGCTGCTGATAAAGAATCCACCTGCCAATGCAGGAAATGTGGGTTCAATCCCTGGGTCAGGAAGATCCGACACACCATGGAGCCCTTAAAGCCCAAGTACCACAACTACTGAGCCAGCACTCTAGAGATCGGAAGCTGCAACTATTGAAGCCTGCAAGCCTAGAGCACCTGTTCCACAAGAGAAGCTACAGCAACGAGAAGCCTGCAAACCACAATGAAGAGCAACCCCATTCACCACAACAGAGAAATCTTGTGCACAGTAATAAAGACTCACCGCAGTCAGAAAATTAACCAAAAAAAAAAAAAAGGCTCTGTGATTCCAATGCAGGGGGCCCAGGTTTGATCCCTAATCAGGGAACCAAGATCCTACATGCTGTGTTTTGCAGCCAAAAGAAGTTAGCCTGGTACGCGGCACAAAGGAAGTGCTCAGTGCTGTCAGATGCATCTTCCAAAATGATCTCAAGACTGTGTTTGAGGCCTTCGAGCCAGTGTGCATCAGCCTGGTGGCTGGAGCAGGGGTTAAGGAGGATGCAGAGGGCTGTGGGAGGAGAGTGGCACCCACCTCAGCTCTGGTTCCAACAGGCCAAACCCTCTTGGTACCTGGAGTGTTACATTATGCAGCTATACTCAATACACTCCAGTTGCCTCCAATGTGTAACAGAAGATACAGAAACAGGCAAAACGAACCTATTTATAGAAGCTGGGCAAGCAGCTTCCTCCTGGGTTCAGGGAGGATCAGTAAGTGGAAGTGGGCACAGAGGAGGCTTCAGGGGAAAGGAGGTCACACTCTGTGTTTTGAAATAAAAACGCATCCAACTTCATACTTAAGACATGCCTCTTTCCTATGGGTCTCAGAATCAGGCCCAATCTGAGCTCTGGCCCAAGAGAACTAAATGATGAAGGGGAAATATTACCCCAGTACCCTTGTGCTCCAACAGAGAGGCTCCCCGTCAGGAAGGACTGACAAGCAGAGCAAACCACTTCCCCACGTGCGCCATCATTTTGCCAGCAGAGGGCGCTGGTTTAGAGAGTATGGAGAAGCCCGGACTTCGCTGTTTTCTGCACAACCTGGGAGGCAAATGGTGGGATTAAAGCTCTCAAAATTCCCACAGGCCAGCCCCCTTGAAGGCGAACAGGGGCTCATTCAGAGGCAGGAAGATGACCCAGAGGCATGGGCTGAAAGACATCTGTCACCAAAGGTCTGCTGGGCCTGAGGAGTTCCAGCTGCCCCAGTCAGGGTAAAATCTAGACCAAAAATAAAGAAAGGCTGGCTTCGCAATACAGGGGTGAGGCTGGTGAGTGGAGGAGAAGGCAGGCTTGTGTGCTAGAGGGAGGTGCCTGCAGAAGTGAACGCTCCCCAGAAAAAGGTGAGACAGGCAGTCATGACGGCGAATGACGGCTCCTGCCACCTCTGGGGACCGTCGGACGCAGCAACACATTAACAATGATTAAATCCACAAGGTCGGTATATCGGGGTACATGATTCTCGTCTTTTCACCTCTTTGTCTCAGTTTTCTTCCTGGTTGAAATTCTTTTGTTGTTGTTTATTGGTTTACATGATCCTGTCCTCATTGCTCTTCTTTTGTGTATTTTTTAAAAATATTTTATTTATCTATTTGACTGTGTCAGGCCTTACTTGTGTCATGTGAACTCTTTAGTTGCAGTATGTGGGATCTAGTTCCCTGAGCAGGGACTGAACCCGGGCCCCCTGCATTGGGAGCAGAGTCTTCACCACTGGACCACCAGGAAGCCCTCTATTTGGCTATAATGAACATGAACATTCATGCTACCAGGATGAACAAATGCTATGGACATTAGTGCATGGGCTTTTTGTGAACATATGTTTTCATTTCTTTTGGCTATATTCTTAGGTGTAGAATTTCTATTGGCCCTATGTTTAATCTTTTGATGAACATCTGCCTTTAGTTTTAAGTAAAATACAATTCAACCATCTCATTTATTCTTTGATTGCTTTAACAGCAAGGGGGAGATGACAATTCCATTTTTGTAAGTGAGGGAATGGAGGCCAGGGAACTCAAAGGACAGCAGATAGTAACAGCTACCATTTGTACCAAGATCCATGTAAAGTGACCTAACTGCAATAAGCTAATTCATCCTCACAACAGACCTACGAAGCTGGTCTTATACTTAATCCCATTTTGTGGTTAGAAAAATTAAGTACTTTGAACAAGGTCACACAGCAGTATGGTTCAAGACTTTGAACCCAGTTCTGTCTTGATAAACTTCAGGCTTTCACTGGCGCTCAAAGTTCAAGTGTTAATTGATCAATCATGTCAGACTCTTTGCAATGCCATGAACTATAGCCCACCAGGCTTCTCTGCCCATGGAATTCTCCAGGCAAGAATACTGGTGTGGGTTGCCATTTCCTTCTCTAGGGGATCTTCCTGACCTAGGGACTGAACTCAGGTCTCCTGCATTGCAGGCAGATTCTTTACCATCTGAGCCACCAGAGAAGCCCTCTAATGCTTAAACCCTCTACTATTTGGTGGACTCCAGAGCGTTAGCAAATCCCCACAGCCTCTGGCATGGTAAGGTTGGCCTGTCCTCTTCTGCTGCATGGGACACTCTGGACCACCCTTCGCCCCGCCTCCTCTCTGACGTGTCTTCATCTCCCTGGGTCTTTCCTCTGGATCTATCATAGAGCACTCTCCCTTCCTAATGGATCTTCCTGCCTCCAATTTCCACCCTTTCCGCATGGCCAGAATGCGCCATCTAAAGCACAGGTCTGGTCACATGACTCAGGTTAAAATTCTCACCCTTCCCCACTGCTCCCAAACAGGGTAAGTGCTACTTTCCATGGACTGGTCCAGAAGACCAGGCTTTCCTCAACCACCACCTTCTCGTTTCATATCCTACGCTCCAGCTATAAAGAACAGCTTTCATTTCCCCAGAGTTGCTCGGCATTCTTTATCTGGGACCTTACCACAGCAGTTCTCATTGCGTGAGCGCCCTTCTCCACTTCTTCCACCCAGGGACCTTCTACACATCTGTCAGGCCCCAGCTTCCATGGCTATCTCCTCCTGGAAGCTTTCTCCATCTGGGCACTTCCTCCCTGACCTCTCAAAGCACTTGGTTTTGCAGTCTTCAACACGGGCTGTTCTATTAGTCTCTCCGGCTGGACTGTGGACTTGAAGAATAAGACACTAGGCTTTATTCCACACTGTGTATTTCCAGGCCTGGAACAACATCTCACCTGGTTGAATGAGCAAAGGAATAAATGTTTGACATCAGCACTGTCTCCTACAATAGCTACAAGCTGCATGTGGCTACTGAGCCTGTGAGATGCAGCTGAACCAATCTGAGAAGTGTAAAGTAAGTATAAAACACACACTGGATTTCAAAGATGTGGTGTGAGAAAAATAAGAAAGCAAGACATCTCGCTGACAACAGTAATATTTTGCCTTGTGTTCTGCGTGCATGCTCAGTAGTGTCCAACTCTTTGAGACCCCGTGGACTGTAGCCCGCCAGGCTCCTGTCCATAGAATTTTCCAGGCAAGAAGATTGGAGTGGACTGCCATTTCCTATGCTAGGGAATCTTCCTGATCCAGTGATCAAAACCACGTCTCTTGTGTCTCCTGCACTGGCAGTTGGGTTCTTTACTACTGCGCCATCTGGGAAGCCCAATATTTTGTCTATGTTGGATTAATTAGTAAAAAAATTGATCTCACCTGTTTCTTTTTACCTTTTAAACACAGTTAGTAGAAACTTTAAAAACTACATGTGTGCTGGTCTCCCAGCTTCCTAATTGCTTCTCTTGACCTAAACTGCGCTACACACAGCAATCAGAATGGTTCTTTAAAAAGTCCATCAAATCATATATAGTTGAGTGTCATGTTAGTGGTATTTATGTTCCATAAAGTCACTGCAACTTCTGTCATAAAAAAAGAATGAAACAATGTCATTTGTAGCAACATGAAGAGACCTAAAGGTTATCATATTAAGTCAGAAAAACAAATATTCTATGACATTACTTACATGTGGCATCTAAGATATGACACAAATTGGAGATTCCCTGTCAGTCCAGGGGTTAGGACCCTGCTCTCACTGCCAGTGGTTTGGGTTCAATCCCTGGTCAGTGAACTAAGATCTGACAAACTGTGAGGCACCGCCATAAGCAAATAAAATTAAAAGATAAACAGAACACTCATAGACTCATGGTTACTAAAGGAATAAGAGGGTGGGGGAGTATCAGTTAGGAGGTTGGGGTTAGCAGACACAAAGTACTGTATATATATAAAACAGATGAACAACAAGGTCCTACTGTATAGCATAGGGAACGACATTCAATATCTTATAAACCATAACGGAAAAGAATATGAAAAAGAATATACTGTATACCTGAATCACTGTGCTATATGTCAGAAATGAAAAACTGAAATGAAAGTCATTGAGTCGTGCCTGACTCTTTTCGACCCATGGACTGTAGCCTGTTGGCCTCCTCGGTCCATAGGGTCTCCAGGCAAGAATACTGTAGTGGGTAGTCATTGCCTCCTCCAGGGGATCTTCCCAACCCAGGGATCGAACCCAGGTCTCCTGGAAGGCCGGCAGATTCTTTACTAATTGAGCCATGATATTGTGAATCAATTATACAGTGTTGGGAATTCCCTGGTGTTTTAGTGGCTAGGACTCTGAGCTTCTGCTGCTGGGGCCTGGGTTTATTCCTGGTCAGGGAACTAAGACTTTGCAAGCCAAAAGAGAAAAGAAAGCAAGAATATCATCTGGCTAAATTAAAAAATGACCAAAGGCTTAAATGTTAACAAAAACTGTAACTAAATGCCTAATTAGGCATTTATGTCTTAATCATAAGACAAAAAAGAAAGAAAATAAAAATTGTTCTTAAGAAAAGTCTCTGAAAACACTGAAACAGTGAATACAGTATGTCCCCTACATGTGAAACTTCAAGCCTTGAGCTTTCAAAGATGTGAGCATGTGTGTGCAGGTCCAATCGTGTCAGTTAGTTCACGTGTCTGGCAAACGTGGTCATGTGCATGCCTCCTCCCTAAGTGGTTATGCTTTTGTGTACTTCACCGTACAGCACTGGAGAGAGTCCAGCAGCGCTGTATCTTTATTTCAAGCCCAGGATGTTCAGAAACAAGCGTCAATAATTGCTCAGAAGCAAGCAGCAGGGATGTAGCGGTTACTGCTAAGAAGCGCCACGGGATTATGAGGGAAACAAAAGTGAAAATAATCGAGAGAGTAGAGTGACAAGAGGAAGCAGCAACTGAAGAACCGAAGAGGTTCTCAACACAGGAAGTGGTCCGGGGTTTTCCTTATTTGAGGAGGCTCTGTTGGTTTTCAAGGCACAGGACCTGAATGGGACCCAAAGGCTGCAGCAGCCATTCAGATGGCAATCCAGGACCACTGCGTCATCCACGATGAGAAAACAAGAGCTACTGCTCAGACAGCACTGGGTTGGTTTTAACAGGAGGGCAGACAGAACGGAATCCACCAAGGAATGAAAACCTGGGCCATCCATGGTCAGGCGTGAGAGACACTGCAGCTCGCCCTGCATCTCCTATTGCTGAGGACCCTTGAGCTCCACCATCTCCTACCCTCTTACCCTCCTTCAGCCAGTAACTCTTCTGGCCTGTTCACTCCAGCCCCTGTATGCCAGCCCCTGTATGCATGTAAGATTAAAAATGTTTTATTTCGTGTGTGTGTGTACTTTTTACACTTTTCTTTTTTTGACCACTTCTGTTGGTCCTTCATTTATTTCCATCTTTGTTCTTTTGGCCTGTGTGTGCCTCCCATCGCAGTGGCCTCTCTCACTGCAGAGCACTGACTCCAGGTGCACGCACTCCAGAGTTCCCGCTTGGTAGTTGGATACATTGGTCCAGCCACTCTGCGGCAGGTGGGATCTTCCCAGGCCAGGGATCGAACTGGCACCCCTTGTACTGCAAGGCGGTGTCCCTACCCACTGGACCACGTATTATTTGTTCAAAAAGTATTCTACACCTATTACAGTACAGTAATGTATGCCTGATTATGTTGTTGGGTGCTTAGGCTAACTTCACTTGACTTGTGAATATACTGAACTCACAAACTCACTCGTATGTAGATTTACTGTACTGAATCATTTGCTCCCAGGGCAAATACAGGGTAAGGTTCCCATCAGCTACTTGTCACAACACCTGCATCATCTAATTAATACATAGGGCTTCCCTGGTGGCTCAGGTGGCAAAGAATCTGCCTGCAAGGGGGCTTCCCTGGTGGTCCAGTGGGTAGAGAGTCCGCCTTGCAGTGCAAGAGGCACTGGTTTGATCCCTGGCCCAGGAAGATCCCATGTGCCACTGAGCAGCTGGACCGGTGTGTCCATTCGAGCCAGTGCTCTGGAGCACATGAGCTCAGAGCCGGTGCTCTGCGGCAAGAGAGGCCACCGCGATGGGAGGCCCACACAGGCCACAGAATAAATATGGATGGGGCTTCCCTGGTGGTCCAGTGGGTAAGGACATCGCCTTGCAGTGCAAGGGGCACCGGTTCGATCCCTGGCCTGGGAAGATCCCACATGCCGTGGAGCGGCTGGACCGATGTGTCCAATTACCGAGCTGGAGCTCTGGAGCGCATGTGCCCAGAGCCAGTGCTCTGCGACAAGAGGCCGCTGTGATGGGAGGCCCACATGGGCCAAAGAACAAAGATGGATGAAACTGAATAAATGAAAGACCAATGGAAGTGGCCTGCCCGCCCTCCTCCCCCCTCAACTCACCCAACCCCCCCCAAAAAAGAATAAATATGGACTAATTTAAAAAAAAGAAAAAAACAATAAAAGAAGCCAAAATAAAAAAAAAAAAAAGAATCTGCCCGCAAAGGAGGAGACCGGATTTCGATCCCCAGGTCAGGAAGATCCCCTAGAGAAGCAAATGGCTACCCACTCTAGTATTCTTGCCTGGAGAATCCCATGGACAGAGGAGCCTAGTGGCCATAGTCCATGGGATCTTAGAGTCACACACAGCTGAGAGACTAACATTTTCACTTTTCAATTAATACAAGGGACTCGAACTGGCACCCCTTGTACTGCAAGGCGGTGTCCCTACCCACTGGACCACGTATTATTTGTTCAAAAAGTATTCTACACCTATTACAGTACAGTAATGTATGCCTGATTATGTTGTTGGGTGCTTAGGCTAACTTCACTTGACTTGTGAATATACTGAACTCACAAACTCACTCGTATGTAGATTTACTGTACTGAATCATTTGCTCCCAGGGCAAATACAGGGTAAGGTTCCCATCAGCTACTTGTCACAACACCTGCATCATCTAATTAATACATAGGGCTTCCCTGGTGGCTCAGGTGGCAAAGAATCTGCCTGCAAGGGGGCTTCCCTGGTGGTCCAGTGGGTAGAGAGTCCGCCTTGCAGTGCAAGAGGCACTGGTTTGATCCCTGGCCCAGGAAGATCCCATGTGCCACTGAGCAGCTGGACTGGTGTGTCCAATTACGAGCCAGTGCTCTGGAGCACATGAGCTCAGAGCCGGTGCTCTGCGGCAAGAGAGGCCACCGCGATGGGAGGCCCACACAGGCCACAGAATAAATATGGATGGGGCTTCCCTGGTGGTCCAGTGGGTAAGGACATCGCCTTGCAGTGCAAGGGGCACCGGTTCGATCCCTGGCCTGGGAAGATCCCACATGCCGTGGAGCGGCTGGACCGATGTGTCCAATTACTGAGCTGGAGCTCTGGAGCGCATGTGCCCAGAGCCAGTGCTCTGCGACAAGAGGCCGCTGTGATGGGAGGCCCACATGGGCCAAAGAACAAAGATGGATGAAACTGAATAAATGAAAGACCAATGGAAGTGGCCTGCCCGCCCTCCTCCCCCCTCAACTCACCCAACCCCCCCCAAAAAAGAATAAATATGGACTAATTTAAAAAAAAGAAAAAAACAATAAAAGAAGCCAAAATAAAAAAAAAAAAAAGAATCTGCCCGCAAAGGAGGAGACCGGATTTCGATCCCCAGGTCAGGAAGATCCCCTAGAGAAGCAAATGGCTACCCACTCTAGTATTCTTGCCTGGAGAATCCCATGGACAGAGGAGCCTAGTGGCCATAGTCCATGGGATCTTAGAGTCACACACAGCTGAGAGACTAACATTTTCACTTTTCAATTAATACAAATCCATGTTTTGAGTGTCTCTATTTAAACATACCTTATTTAATATACATTTCACTCATTCATATTGAACTCAAGGCCAGCAACACTATAACTCGCATCTGTACATCTGACCTAACACAGGTGTTTTCCCTGTCAGACCTTCACGTGCTCAGGAACACTGAACGGTGCTTCAGCACCACTTGCCCGGGGGCCGTTATAAACAGCAAAATCAACACAAAGCACAACAAATGTGAGCAACATGGCCTTAAAAATGCCCTTGAGGGGCTTCCCCTGGTGGTCCAGGGGATGACACCGCCTTACAGGGCAAGGGGCGCCGGTTTGATCCCTGGCCTGGGAAGATCCCACGTGCCGCGGAGCGGCTGGACTGATGTGTCCAGTCACCGAGCCGGAGCTCTGGAGCGCATGCGCCCAGAGCCGGCGCTCTGCGACAACAGACGCCACCGCGATAGGAGGCCCACAGGAGCCAAAGAACAAAGACGGATGAACATAGAGAAATGAAAGACCAATAGAAGTGGCCCGCCCGCCCGCTCCCCTCCCTCCCCAACCCGACCCCCGCACAAAATAAATTAAAAAAAAAAAAAATGCCCTTGAGGACTTCCCTGGAAATCCAGTGGCTGGGACTCCACGCTTCCCATGCAGTCTGGTTCCTGGTCGGGGAACTAAGATCCCACATGTCTCACAGGACCACCAAAAAACAATAATAATAATTTAAAATATGCCTACAAACACGCTGAGCAACAACAAAGCATGTGATAACAGTAGGAGAGCTGAAAGGAGAAGGCGAGTGCTGTCTCATTTAAGCTCTGCTTGGAACCTCTGTGTCAGGCAACTAAAATCTTTTCCCATCTGGGCCTGTCCACATCATGCCAAGGGCCTAATAATAAATATTTGTGGAATAAGGGAACAAGCGTTCGTTCCTGGAAGGACAGCAGGTGCTTTCTGCTTTGGCAGATGCGGAGATGGGCGTTGTAGGGGGAACTGGCACACCAGGAGGGAAACCTCTGTCATCTTCCAGCCACCTCACCTGACAAAATCACCTCATCCGTCCCGCCAAGTGCCTCGCCCGGGCCGAAGCGCTCGCGCTCCTCTGAGGGCACCAGGGCTAGTCACGTGCGGCCTATGGGCCCCGCCCCCAGATGACGTCACGGGCCGCCCGCTCCGTGACGCCGCGGGCCTCGGCCCAGCTCCAGAGCCTACCCGCCTCCTTCTGACAGACGTTCGGCTGCGAGCTGCAGAGGCGACCGTCCTCGATAGTGCGGCCGCCGCCTGTGCCGCGGCGACGGTGAGTCGCCTCGACCATCCTAGACTGCTTCCCGCGAGCTGCCCCGAGAGCAGGGCTGGGCCCTCGCCGGGAGGGCGACGACCCCGAACCGCGAAGCCCCCCTCCTGCCCCTACCCGGCGCGCCCGCGCGGTGCACGCCGGGTTCTGTGGTCCTGCTGGCCAGCCGAACGTGTCTCGGGGGCCTGGACGGACTACATCTCCCAGAGGCCTTTGGGCGGGCGGGGGGGCAGTGTGCGCTTACAGCCCCGCGGGGCTGAGGGTCTTCTCTGATCGCTGGGACCTGGGCTGTTTCGGCGTTCTCTCGCCCTGGGGCGGCTGGCCTCTCGAGGTAAAGGGGGTCTGGGGGCGGCGCAGCGGGCCGGCCGCCTCCTCCCGGGACGCAGATGCGATCCAGAGCGGCCTTGGGGTTTTGACGTCGTACCGTTGCTGGGTTTTCCGGCCACCCGCGGGTCTGCGGTGACCTGCTAACCAGGCCTGGACGGGTGGCGGGCTGGGTGCGCCAGAGGGCTGCTGGCCCGCTCCTCGTCTCCTGCTATCACGCCTCCTACATCTTCTGCAGGGAAGGTTGGGGCAGTAGCATCCCCCAGTTTTCTGCAGGGGCTGTTTCCTCAAGGAGAGGGGCTCGGGCGGAGGGTCCCGGCGACACAGAAGCCTTGCTGAGTTCGGCGGTGACCTTGGCAGGCCCGCCGGGCCCCGCGCGGCCGTCCCTCCCCCGCCCTCCCTGGTTCGTCTGCATCTGTAAATCTCTGCGCCCGCGGCACACGGCCGGTGCCCGGGGTGGAGGCAGTGACCTGGCCTTGCTTTGGGCCGAGTCTCGTGCGAATAAAGACCTTGTTGTAGCTGAACTCAGCCTCGTGCTAGCCCAGGTTTGGACACTTGGCTTATTTAGGGGTATGCATGGTTCTGCCTTCCTCTACATGTTTCTAGGAAGCCTCTCAACAGGTGTCAGGTAAGGAGCAAGAGGCTGTAAGTTTCTGTAATGTGGGGCTAAAGTTCTCTGCATCAGAGTCAGGGAGCCCTTGTTAAATGGGCCGATTCCGGAGACCCACCCCCAGAGGTTCAGATGTAGCGTTTATGAGATGTGTCCCAGGTGCTCTATTTAACAAGCTCCCCAGGTAATTCTCAGGCTCATTTGGGGTTGAGAACCTTTGTTTTACAGTGAGGAGAGTGGAGGACCTTGAGATCGCATTTATACCAGTTTTGTGTGTTTCCTGTGGGCAGCTGGGCAGGGCAGTGCCTGGCGAGTGTGACCTCCCTCTTCCTGGGTGCTTTGTTTCTTCCCTCGGGGCTGATCTAAGGGTTGAGTGGGGGAGAGGCCAGCCAGCTCTGCCTTGCCAGACGTTTAATTATGAAAAATTTTCAAATGTACAGGAAAGCTGAAGACATTTTACAGTGAGCGCCTCTAGAACACCATCTAGAATGTCCAATATTTTGTAACACTCTATCACAATTCTAACCATCCAGTTTTTACATGTGTCAAAGTGAGTTGCAGACACGAGTCTGTTTCCCTCCTCGATAGTTAAACGTGGATATCACTAAGTAGTTTTAGAATCCTTTTCCTTGTTTTGTAACTAACCGCATATTTGGAAGTCTTTCTGTCTCCCATCCCTGAGGACCTGAGGACTTTGCATGGGCCTCTGGAGCCAGGGAAGAGCTTTGTATGTGCGCTTGTGAAGATATGAAAAGAAAAAAGAAGAGGCCATTGTTCTAGAATCACCCTAAGAGAGAATGCATGGACTGTGTGACACAATACCACTTGAGGGGATAGCACTGCTTTAAGGGGAGCAATGGAACATGACCTGACATCCAGGTCGTTCTGTGGATTGTGTTGTTAGGAACTGATGCAGGTTGTCAGTTTGTAAGATGTTCCTGCTCTTTATAATAGAAGCTTGCTTGGTTTGAATCTGCTGGTTCAGTGTGTCTTCTAAAGCTCTAGGGGCACAGGGCTGTGTAGCCCCATTAAGGTCTGAGTCCCTTGGACCCAGGTGCTTTATTCCAATAGCCAGAGACACCACCCCTAACCCTCTTCAGTGGTCTGAAGGGGAGAGAAGAGACAGGGCCTGTGAAAGTGCATCTCCACTTCTAGACACACAGCTGGAAGGGCCCAGATGCAGTCGTCCTCCTGCAGGACACAGGGAAGTGTGCCAGCTAACGTGTGGCCTCGTGCACGGACATCTCCACCCTCACAAGGAGGAAGGCGGTTGTTCCAACGAAGAGGTAGCATGCCATGGGAGCGCTGCAGAGGACCTTGGCCCTCAGTGGAGAAAGGGCAGGGGGCTAGCCGGGCTGGCAGTGGTGGCGTGAGGCTCATCGTGCCCCACAGAGAGATTTGGGAGTGGAGTGTACGGAATGGAAACGTGCTGGTTTCTAGGATCCCACAAAGGCCTCTACTCTCTGCCACCCTGCGTAGACAGGATTCTCCAAGACACATTTGCCCTGAAGGTGTTGGAGGCTGCAGTGCAGCTCAGTGCCGTAGGGGACGGGGGCACCCAGCCGGGGACCTCAGGAAACAGAGCCTCTCCCCCAGGGGATGCAGGACCAGTCGGCTCCTAAGCCAGGAACAATTGTGAACATGCTGGGTACATACTGTGTTCAGAAAGTTGTTGATTCAGGCTGAACTCGGATCTACTCTGGTGTCTTCATCTTTCCTTCAAGGAGAACCAGGCCAGGGAAAGTGGACGTAGGTAAGGAAGGGCGGAAAGGTTGCCCTAGTTAGGATTTGAGGAGAATTCTAGCCCATTATTACTTCAGGAAGAAGTGAGTCGGCTGTCACAGTTCCGGTTAACACTAAGAGCAGCAGCCTTACGCGTTGGGGAGGCAGCAGGGAGTGTGGTTGTGTCCGCGGTACGTGCCCTGTGTGTGCACTCTTGCCCACCTGGCAGAGCCCTCACCTGGGCTTTGTCATCACACCACAGCCAGCTCTGTAGAGGCAGCTCAGGCACCTCTGAGTCTCTGGCCAAGAAAGTCGCCAGAAGACCAAATGACTTGCCCTGGTTGCCACGTAATGGTAGAGCAGGGCCTCAGACCCAGCCGTCCTGAGACAGCAGGCCTGAAGGCAGGTGGGGCTCCCCAGCCAACTCCATGGAGCTCTGACTCAAGAGAGGGTTTCTGTTCTCAGCTGGATCTTTGGCAGTCTCATCAAAGAGCTGGCGTGGGCTTCCCGGCAGGGACTGTGCTCTGGCCCCGTGGCCGTGGGTTAGGACAGTGGGAAGCCTTCCCTCTACCACCTGCTTCTTCAGCACACATGTGCCAAGAGCTGAGCTGCGACCCAAGGAAGTGGAGGGGGGCGTTCCCAGAGTTCCCTAGTGGGGCCACAGGACTGAGGGACGGGGGAATCCCTGCAGCAAGGTGCAGTGGAGGCTCGGTTTTCTGGAGAAAGGTTTGGAGGCTGAGGTCAGGATCTGTGGAAGGGGTCTTTGGTGGGGTCAGTGCTTGGCTTGTTTGGAAAAGAGTGAGCTTCAGGAGTGTAGTGTAGTGGAGAGATCTGGAACACACGGCCAAGTTCAGATATTTACCTTTAAACCTTGACCAGAAGACGAGACCTGAGAGTTCTTTGCACCATGGCGTTCACAAGGCTGGCTGACAGGTCAGGGTTTAGGCAGAGACAGCTCTAGGACACCTCTCAGACACCCATCTTGGCTCTCTAAAGCAGGGCCCGGAAATGGTACATACTGTGTTCAGAAAGTTGTTGATTCAGGCTGAACTCGGATCTACTCTGGTGTCTTCATCTTTCCTTCAAGGAGAACCAGGCCAGGGAAAGTGGACGTAGGTAAGGAAGGGCGGAAAGGTTGCCCTAGTTAGGATTTGAGGAGAATTCTAGCCCATTATTACTTCAGGAAGAAGTGAGTCGGCTGTCACAGTTCCGGTTAACACTAAGAGCAGCAGCCTTACGCGTTGGGGAGGCAGCAGGGAGTGTGGTTGTGTCCGCGGTACGTGCCCTGTGTGTGCACTCTTGCCCACCTGGCAGAGCCCTCACCTGGGCTTTGTCATCACACCACAGCCAGCTCTGTAGAGGCAGCTCAGGCACCTCTGAGTCTCTGGCCAAGAAAGTCGCCAGAAGACCAAATGACTTGCCCTGGTTGCCACGTAATGGTAGAGCAGGGCCTCAGACCCAGCCGTCCTGAGACAGCAGGCCTGAAGGCAGGTGGGGCTCCCCAGCCAACTCCATGGAGCTCTGACTCAAGAGAGGGTTTCTGTTCTCAGCTGGATCTTTGGCAGTCTCATCAAAGAGCTGGCGTGGGCTTCCCGGCAGGGACTGTGCTCTGGCCCCGTGGCCGTGGGTTAGGACAGTGGGAAGCCTTCCTCTACCACCTGCTTCTTCAGCACACATGTGCCAAGAGCTGAGCTGCGACCCAAGGAAGTGGAGGGGGGCGTTCCCAGAGTTCCCTAGTGGGGCCACAGGACTGAGGGACGGGGGAATCCCTGCAGCAAGGTGCAGTGGAGGCTCGGTTTTCTGGAGAAAGGTTTGGAGGCTGAGGTCAGGATCTGTGGAAGGGGTCTTTGGTGGGGTCAGTGCTTGGCTTGTTTGGAAAAGAGTGAGCTTCAGGAGTGTAGTGTAGTGGAGAGATCTGGAACACACGGCCAAGTTCAGATATTTACCTTTAAACCTTGACCAGAAGACGAGACCTGAGAGTTCTTTGCACCATGGCGTTCACAAGGCTGGCTGACAGGTCAGGGTTTAGGGCAGAGACAGCTCTAGGACACCTCTCAGACACCCATCTTGGCTCTCTAAAGCAGGGCCCACAGGCGGGAGTTCTGCGTTGTCAGCTGGTATTTGATGTGCTGCCTGAGGCTGTGGAGAGACCACCCCTGCCCTCCAGGAGTGGCTGGTTGGCCTGGGGAGACCGGACCCTTGAGCACAGCTCTTTCCCCGTTGTTCCCAGTGACTCGAGGCTCAGTCCTGAACCCATGCCAGCCTCCTTGCAGGGCCTGCCTGGCCCCACCCCTGTAGACCACCCCTTCCTTCACCCGGAGTGCCTGCCTCACCGTCTCAGGTCTCTTTTGGGTTTTGCTGAGTATCTTTTGTCAGTGTTTCTCAAGAGTGAGCTCGCCTCCCAGCGGGATCTGCAGCTCCCTGAGGGCAGGGCCAGGGCAGGGAGTGGCCTCCAGACAGACCTATGGAGTAAGTGTTGGCTGAATTCAAGAGTCAAGAATCTTGTTTTTTTCTGCTAGTTTTTTCTAGCAGGTAGTCACTTGAAAGAAAGAACAAACAAACTTGGGTAGCAAAGGCTCTACTGGACACAACTGGCTAATCCTAGAACTGGAGGAATTCCGTGTTGCTCACGTCACCACTTCTCAGCTGACACTTGGGGCCGGCCTTGCTTTCTGTCCCCACGGAGGCAAGCTCAGGTCACCTGTCTACCTGCCTCGCCTGGGGAGCATGGGGGCCACATCGGGACTCATTTCTCTGTGGTCCCAGGCACACTGGTCACACAGAACCCATGCCCCCTGGAGGTAGGGGCCAAGTGTTTTAGTGTTCAGGACTCGGGGACCCATATTAGCGCCCCAGACACAGTACATGGGACCCTCCATCTGACTTGCCATGTGCGGGCGTGTTAACATGCTCCAGGAGGAGCTGCTCTTGGCCAGGACTTTTCCCAGCCGTGGGGGAGGCTCTCTCCTCACCTCCGTCCTGTCTCTGGTTGAAGATTCCCCTCTCTCCCCTGCTCCTTCTTCCTCAGTGGCAGGCCTCACCAGCTGGCCTGCTGGGTGTTCTACCAGTTTCTGTTACAGCCCCTCCCCCACTAGACCGCAGACAGCTGTTTCCTCATCGTGGGGGCTTAGAAGAATGCCTGGGGAATAGTCCAGGCCTGCCTTCGTGGACACGTAGTCATGTCTGAAGACCAGATATGTGTCAGCTGACACCCTGGACTCGGTGGTCCCTAGAGACACTTCTGGCCTGAAGGGTGGCCTCTAGATGCATGAATACGCACACGGCTGAAATAAGGCAAGCCTGGACATAAGGCGAGCTCCCACCTCCTCAAAGAGTGGATCCAGAATAATTCTGTCCCAGATGGTGTGGGTCAGCTCTCGAGGTCAGATGTCCATTTAGAGTGATATGAACATAGTCAAACTTCTCTATATGACTACAACATTTATAATATTGTATATATTATATACTATAAATACAGTTTCAGATGCTGATTAGATTGCTCCCCACTCACATTTCACAGAGCATTTTTCCCGCTGTCCCCTTTGTGGACATCGTGTCCTTGTTCTTGGAGGCCAGCCCCTCCGGAGCATCAGGGCCAACCATGTGAGATTTGTGGAGGGGCGTTTCTTCTGGAGAGCATGTCCCTGGCGTGTTGTGTGTCAGCCCTGTACAGAGCTTCTACCGGGCGCCCTTTCATAGGCTGTTTACCTTTGCAATTGTGAGGTCCCACCCCGGGAATAATTACTAGTCTGCTCAGTGTCTGCTGGCTTTGGGCTTTGCTCTTTCCATGGACTCCATCCAGGCGACCTCGAGAGTGTACCACGCTGGACTGACCAAGGCAGGTGTGCTCCCCGCTACGGTGCTTAGTATAGGAGAGCTGAGAGACTGTGTGCCACAAGAGAGACTTAGGTGACGCAGAGACGCTCCCTCCCTGTGCTCGGGGAACGTGAGAGATATGGATGGGAACTCAGAGTTTCTGAGGGCAGAAAGACAAGCTCTTCTCTTGGGAGTACAGAGGTCCTCCACTTCCTGACAGAACAGGTGGACTTGGGCAAAGCCCAGCTGCCCGCCGAGCTCCTCACCTGGGCCAGTGAGGCCAGCAGCCACTTGTGTCAGAATAAGGCTCTTTCAGCTGGATGGGGACCTCGTAGTGCCCGTGTGACTTGGCTGCACATAAGGGCCTAGAACTGTTTCCTTGATTGGGATGGTGTCTTGATCTGAGATAACCAATTAGAACAGTCAACCCCAAGACTGTCTGCTGTGTCAGCTGGCCTTGGTGCCGCAGTGGTGCGCATACCCGCCTTCCATTTTGTAAAGGCAGAGGCAAGGGCTTTGTCTTCTCAGGGTTCCACTCTGGTCGCCTGAGTGTTGGTTCTTTAGGCTCATCGCGTTTCTAAGTTTATTCAACCTCCTGGTTATCGAGCCCCGCCTGTCCAGCAGGTGCAGATGCCTTGTTTATTCCTTTGTGGTCGCAGCTACATCTGTTTTTCGCTCTTGCTCCTTGTTCCTGCCTGTCTGTACTTCCTCCTCCTGTGTCAGCAGTAGAAGAAGCAGAAACCAAACTCCTGAGCCCAGTCCCACCGGGGGGCTCAGGGGCAGGCGGAGAGCTCTGTGCTGTGGCCTTGGGCAAGCCTGGTGCCCCTCAGTCTCAGTTTGGTCGTGTACCTGTTGGGATTTTCTCACCTGTGCCTTCTGCCAGGTGACCTCCTACTGGCTGTGCAGGCAGGGTCTCTGAGGCTGGAACTACCTTGAGTGGCCGTTCTGTTCGAGCTTTATGGCTCTGGACCCCCAGTTTTACTGGAGCACGGGGAAGGGACTTGGCACAGAGAACTGACCCATGTTACCAAATTCCTACAAAACTCAAAAGTAGAGACTCCAACACATGAGTGGGGGATAGCCCGTCCTCAGGTTTGCTCCATGGAGCATTTCTCTCCCTCAGATGGAGCCCAATTATGGTCAGAGAGACCTCTTCTGGACTGAGGAGGAAGGCATGTAAAAAGACCACCTGAGAGTGTTGGAGGGAGCGCCTAACCAAAGGAGCTGGCCACCCTAGAAAAACTGGAAAGTACACAAAGATAAAAAGTTTCTGTGTGTGTGTGTTCCCGTGTGCTTGTATTAATATGTAAATAAGTTATCCACAACCTCACTATCCAGGAAAAACCACCCTAACGTAGTCTCTGTGTAAACACACATGTCTCCGTGAGAAGCAGTTGCCTGTACTGGCTGCTGCTGCATTCCTTCTTCACCTGGCGCTCTGTCTAGTCTATCTTTCTATGTCAGTAAACGTCAAGCCACCTTACTTCAAGGGGGTAAATATAGTTACACCATATAGGTTTAACCAGATGGGTTCCTAGTCCCTTTGATTGAACATCAAGACACTGATGTATACAAATAGTTTTTTTTTTTAATTTTATTTATTTATTTATCTTTTGGAGGGTGGGGTGGGGAGGGAGGGGGATGGGCGGGCCACTTCTGTTGGTCTTTCATTTCTCCATTTTCATCCGTCTTTGTTCTTTTGGCTCCTGTGGGCCTCCCATCGCGGTGGCCTCTGTTGTCGCAGAGCACCGGCTCTGGGCGCATGCACGCCAGAGCTCCGGCTCCGTAGTTGGACACATCCGTCCGGCCGCTCCGCGGCATGTGGGATCTTCCCAGGCCAGGGATCGAACTGGTGCCCCTTGCACTGCAAGGCGGTGTCTTTACCCACTGGACCACCAGGGGAAGCCCTACAAATAGTTTTACACGTGAACTTTTGCTCATATGTTCATTGATTTCTAGGACAAATGCCTCAAAATTGAAACAATGTCTTAGAAGTTACAGGCCGTGGGCTTCCCTGGTGGTCCAGTGGGTAAGGACACCGCCTTGCAGTGCAAGGGGCGCCAGTTTGATCCCTGGCCTGGGAAGATCCCACGTGCCGCGGAGTGGCCGAACTGATGTGTCCAATTACTGAGCTGGAGCTCTGGAGCACATGAGCCCAGAGCTGGCGCTCTGCGACAACAGAGGCCACCGCGATGGGAGGCCCACACGGGCCAAAGAACAAAGATGGATGAAAATGGACAAATGAAAGACCAATAGAAGTGACCCGCCAGCTCCCCTCCCTCCCCACCCCACCCCCCACCAAAATAAATAAATAAATAAATCTTAAAAAAATAAAAAGGAGGTACAGGCCGTGAGGCTGTCCTCCAGAAAAGCCATAGGCACCTGCTCTGCCATGACCTGGGTAGCCCTTGCCTCTGTCCCGAGGGGCCAGAGTGGTTTGCCTCGGCTCCAACCCGATTCAGCATGGCGGCCACTGTGTGCGTGTTATCGTCCCCATCATGACACCTCCTCGAAGTCTTACTGCTTTTGTAGCACAGAAGCGTTCTTGGAGCTCCTTTCTGCCGACTGATTTTGCTTCTGATTAGGAACAGCTAACATATTCTCTCTTTTCTGTTTCACTGTATACTTCCTTTCCCACGCTCTGCTGAGTCTCCCTAAATACAGCTGTTTGTATGTATGCAAAGCATTATTAGTGTTTATGGAGCTCAATGCTGCCTGCTCTTCTCATCCATGGCCTCATTGATAACTCATCCCAACTCTGTGGGTCGGGGTGGCTGCTGCCATTTCAAAGATGGGAAGAATGAGGCTGGAAGGTCCAGTGGCCAGATGGCTGGGACCTAGTGCCTGGGCATCAGCAGGCGAGGTGTCTGCACTTCCAGCTTGACCTATGACATCAGGGCCCCAGCCTTTCCCGGGGAAGGGCCCAGGCTATGGTATTTGGCGCCCCAGGTTTAGGCTGTATCATCAGCTCCCTGGAGCCATGATACTCGTGTGGGAGGAGCTTGTAGGGCTGGGTGGAAGAAGAGCAGCCAGATGGGAAAACCAGATCTTCTTTCTAATCCTTTGCATATCTAGCCTGTTTTGAAGTGTTTAGAATTCCCAAGGCCTCAGATATACCCGTGCTCACATGTAAAGATGAAGAAATGATTCAAGCCACTCGTGATGCTGTCTGGGCTTCTTTCTCATCCTGCCTGTTTCAGTAAGGACAATGGAAAGCGGGTAGAGTTCAGCATTTCCAGTCCTACCTGTGCTGAACATGGTGGCCTCCAGGGCCTGCTCCGCAAGGCACTGTGGGCTAGAGGAAGCCCAGGCACTGGGAAGTCCTAGTGGGAGCTTTTCGGTGATGGACCTCTTGTTTACAGAATTTCAGGCCCAGGGAGGACTGTTTATTGTTAATGGTAGTTGTTTTCTATCCTTGTTGAAATAATCAACTGGAAATGTACCAATCACAAGGAGATTCTGACCTCTGTGAGCTGCGAATTGCTGGAAAACTAGCTTCTCTGTTTTCCTTTGATACTGAGACTGGGTCTGGCTGCATTTACTATGAAACCCACAATAATTGGTGAAAACATGTTAGCTTGTCTCTCACTACAGGATAGGGGGGTTGGTCAATTCAGTGCTGGGATGGTGTCTCCACAGCCATCTCGGGCCTAGGCACCTTCAGTTGTCCTCAGCCCAGCTTCCATTCCCAAGGTCACCTCAGGGTCAGCATGGCTCCCAAGGCTATAGCATCCTGCCTCCTGGCAGCAGGCAGGATGAGCGCCCGAGGACAGAGGGGCCATCTCCCCGTGAGGCGGCTCCCTTTTAGCACCTTCCAGCAAGAACGTCCCTCTGCTGTGGCTTATTGACCAGAACTGAGTCACGTGGTCACATGTAGCTGGGCTGAGAGCATCTTAACATAGGTACTGCTGCTGTGGGCAGAGATGGAGGTCTGTGGGAGACCGAGGCGTGGAGACACGATCCGGGGGCGCACAGTCCATTGATGGTGCTCTCCACATGAGTCTGCTGGTCTAAAAAGGAGATCTGTGTCTTTGTTCCTGAAGGCTGAGTGCAGAGGCAGGGGGCCACTCAGAGGAGAGGGAGAAGGACTGGGGTGCTGCTGGCCCTACTGGCACAGGTTCTCAGGGGGTCCGAGGTCCATACTGCAGGGCAGTCCCCATGCCCTGGGCCGGCCCTGAGGCTCGATGGCTCCAGGCTGCTGTCTGGCCACCCACACCTGGTGCAGCCTCCTTCCTGAGCCCTGTGACTCACCATCCTGCCGCTGTCCCTGTCCTCTCCTCTGCACTGTGGCGACATCGACCCTCTCTTACCCCCAGATCGCTTGGAGAGATGTCCGCTGACCTCTGAAACCGGTTTGGTCTCCCTGTACTTTCTCAGCGTACTTTCTCACACACCACTGGTCTCGCTGTGTACTTGGGGTTGGTATTTTGGGTGTGTCTCCCTGACTCAGTTGTGCGCTTCTGGAAGGCAGGGACTGAACCTCTCACTCCCTGCCACTTCCAGCGATCAGCACCATCAGACCACCGGCTGTTTCAAAAGGAAGCACCGTTCCTCCAAGAGCCTTTGGTAAGTGGCCACCACGGACTGTCCTTCAGCCTGCCCCAGGGACTTGCGAGAACAGGAGGGTATGTGATGTTACCCAGGGAGCCAGCGACCATCCCTGGTGAGAAGGTCCCAGGCAGAGGGACACCTCAAGCTCCTTGGTCCTTCAGGGCTTGTCGACAGCCTCCGTGGTGGGCAGATGGGGTGTGGACAATGTGGGCCACGCCTCTCGGAAGGCCTGCTCGCTCACAGGGCCTAAGTACTCCCCCGCCCCCATTCTCTGGGTGGGCCCTGGGGACCCCCCACCAGCTGCTTGGCTTTCACCCTAGGGTCCACCTCTCACTGAATAGTGGGTGCTTCCTTGTTTCAGCAAGTGGGGACCACGGGCAAAGCAGAAAGCTGCCTTTCAGTTCCCCCGGCAAAGCCCCAAGCCCTTCTGGCCAGCTGCCTAGAACCTACCTCCTGGGGACAGAGGAGCCCCTCTGAGGCCAGCTGGCATGGTTGTGCCATGGCTGTGGGGGGTGGGGGAGTGAGCTCTGTGGGAGACCGAGGCGTGAGACACGATCCGGGGGCGCACAGTCCATTGATGGTGCTCTCCACATGAGTCTGCTGGTCTAAAAAGGAGATCTGTGTCTTTGTTCCTGAAGGCTGAGTGCAGAGGCAGGGGGCCACTCAGAGGAGAGGGAGAAGGACTGGGGTGCTGCTGGCCCTACTGGCACAGGTTCTCAGGGGGTCCGAGGTCCATACTGCAGGGCAGTCCCCATGCCCTGGGCCGGCCCTGAGGCTCGATGGCTCCAGGCTGCTGTCTGGCCACCCACACCTGGTGCAGCCTCCTTCCTGAGCCCTGTGACTCACCATCCTGCCGCTGTCCCTGTCCTCTCCTCTGCACTGTGGCGACATCGACCCTCTCTTACCCCCAGATCGCTTGGAGAGATGTCCGCTGACCTCTGAAACCGGTTTGGTCTCCCTGTACTTTCTCAGCGTACTTTCTCACACACCACTGGTCTCGCTGTGTACTTGGGGTTGGTATTTTGGGTGTGTCTCCCTGACTCAGTTGTGCGCTTCTGGAAGGCAGGGACTGAACCTCTCACTCCCTGCCACTTCCAGCGATCAGCACCATCAGACCACCGGCTGTTTCAAAAGGAAGCACCGTTCCTCCAAGAGCCTTTGGTAAGTGGCCACCACGGACTGTCCTTCAGCCTGCCCCAGGGACTTGCGAGAACAGGAGGGTATGTGATGTTACCCAGGGAGCCAGCGACCATCCCTGGTGAGAAGGTCCCAGGCAGAGGGACACCTCAAGCTCCTTGGTCCTTCAGGGCTTGTCGACAGCCTCCGTGGTGGGCAGATGGGGTGTGGACAATGTGGGCCACGCCTCTCGGAAGGCCTGCTCGCTCACAGGGCCTAAGTACTCCCCCGCCCCCATTCTCTGGGTGGGCCCTGGGGACCCCCCACCAGCTGCTTGGCTTTCACCCTAGGGTCCACCTCTCACTGAATAGTGGGTGCTTCCTTGTTTCAGCAAGTGGGGACCACGGGCAAAGCAGAAAGCTGCCTTTCAGTTCCCCCGGCAAAGCCCCAAGCCCTTCTGGCCAGCTGCCTAGAACCTACCTCCTGGGGACAGAGGAGCCCCTCTGAGGCCAGCTGGCATGGTTGTGCCATGGCTGTGGGGGGTGGGGGAGTGAGCTCTTTGGGGACTGTGGAGGGCAGTGGGCAGGCCAGCCTGGCTCTGGGAAACTCGGCCCTGCAACTGCTGCTGCCAGGGCCCAGGTTGGACGCCTGGGTCCAGGCCGAGTGCCCTTCCCTAGGCACTGCAGCCATGGAGCTCCTGAGCGCTGCAGGCGGGGCCCTGGTGTAACAACAGCCTGCTCGGAGGCTCACCTGGACATCCCCTCTTGGTCGCGGGCCCTTCGGTCCCTCTAGCTGTGAAGCCCTGATCTGCTCTGCCTGAAGCTACCCTCTTTTAACAGCTTGGGGTTCCTCTCACTCAGCAGCTTTTGAAGGGTGATGTGCAGTCTGCTGGAAGCTTCCTGAGGCCTTCCAGGGGATGAAGATCAGAACTGTGTTTATAAGGACCCCAGAGGTTATTAACCTTTTTCCATGGGATTGGCATTCGCGAGTAGTTACAGCAGCAGGACTTAGCTCTAGGTCTGGTCCCAGCTGTGCTAGGCACCCTTGTGGTTGTGTTCATGCTGCTCCACTTAAGAAAAAGCAGTACCCCGTCGCCGCTTGTGGAGGGCCCATGTCTTTCTGGTCGAGGCCCAGAAAACAAAAAGAAAAAGCAGTAAACATTAATTGAGTGTATTATCTGGAGCCGTGAGTACACATTGTTCATGTTCCGTGTGACGAAATGAGAGGAGGCGCGTGCAGCATGCTGGGTCCCTTGGGGGAAGCACGTCTGCAGCTGCTGGGGCTGTGAACTGAGCTAGCACCTTCACAGAGCTCACATGTTCTTAAAATAACCACCGACACACAGACTACAGTTATTCGGACTTGGGGATTCGGCAAAGTGAGCCTACAAGGAACACAACTGACCTTGTGTTTTTGTGTCTGTTGCCAGTGATAAAATCTGAGCTTTCAAGTGAAAATGTTAGAATCTTGACAGCTTCTAGGAGTTAAAGGCTTCTCTGGTGGGACTGGTGGAGACACTAATAATGTGATTTTTTTTTTGAGACACTAACAATGTGTTTTTTTTTTTTTTTTTTTTTGAGAGGGGCATATCAAATATCATTCACACTGCTCAGTGTACATAATCAGGCTCATAATCCATAATCGTGGACCAGAATTTTCCAAATGATCCAGCATGCTGTTCTAAAGCCAGGCGTGTGTTAAAGATCTGTTCCAAATACAAGGTAGCCCAGTGATCTTCAGTCCATTAGGAAAAAATCTGTGGCAAAAGATTCAGATTCCACATTGCAGATAACCTTTAAGAACCGTTAAGTTTGGGTGTAGGGTTGAAGGATATCCACAGTCTGTTGAAAACACTATTCAGGTCCCTCTCCCCTTTCCAGCTGCTTACTGCAGGAGGCTGGGTTTTCTCATACTTTGCCCAGAACATCACAACAGGTTGGATGGAGAAGCAGATACGAGCATCCAGATGTCCTCTCTGAAGCCAGACTTTTTTTATTATTATTATTCTTTATTTTAAAGATTTTACAGAGTTTTGTTGTTCACCGACATGTATGTTCCCAGATCATTCATATGCATATCCGTGGACCTCCCACCCCTCCGGACCATCGCCCCAAGTGATTGTAGGCACTCCTATTCCCTTAGCACAATGACAATAGTCATCCCTTCCATACGTGCCAGTATAGGTTTCGCAGACTTTTTTGTTTTATAGAAATATAGTTGATTTACAACATTGTGTTCATTGCTGCAGCACAGCAAAGCGATGCAGCTGTACATATATTCATTATTTTTCATATTCTTCTTTGTCTTAGTTCATCACAAGATACTGAATGTAGTTCCCTGTGCTATATACAGTAGGACCTTGTTGTTTACCCATTCTGTATATAATGGTCTGCATCTGCTAATCCCAAACTCTCAGTCCTTCCCGTCCCTCCCCTCCTCCACCCCATTTGACAACCACAAGTCTGTTCTGTGTGTCTGGAGGTCTGTTTGTGTTTCAAGGTAAGTTCATTTGTGTCATATTTTAGATTCCACATGCAAGCGATTCCACATGGTATTTATCTGACCTCCTTCATTTAGTGTGATCATCTCTCAATCCATCCATGTTGCTGCAGATTGGCACTGCTTCATTCTTTGTAATACTCATTGTGTATATGTACCATTTCTTGTTCATCCATGCATCTGTCTCTGGACACTTAGGTTGCTTCCAGGTCTTGGCTGTTGTGAACAGTGCTGCTGTGAAGACATGCATGCATGAGTCTTTTTTTTTTATCTTTTGGGGGTAGGGTGGGGAGGGAAGGGAATGGGCGGGTCACTTTTATTGGTCTTTCATTTCTCTATTTTCATCCGTCTTTGTTCTTTGGCTCCTGTGGGCCTCCCATCGCGGTGGCCTCTGTTGTCGCAGAGCACCGACTCTGGGCACACGCGTGCCAGAGCTCCCGCTCGGTAATTGGACACATCGGTCCAGCCGCTCCGCGGCACGTGGGATCTTCCCAGGCCAGGGATCAAACCGGCGCCCCTTGCACTGCAAGGCGGTGTCCTTACCCACTGCACCACCAGGGGAGGCCCTGCATGAGTCTTTTGAATTCAGAGTTTGTCCAGATAAATGTCCACGAGTGGGATTGCTGGATCGTATGGCAACTTTACTTTTCATTTTTTGAGGAACCTCCATACTGCTTTCCATAGTGGCTACACCAGCAGTGCAGGAGGGTTCCCTTTTCTCCACACCCTCTCCAGTATTTGTTCTCTGTAGACCTTTTTTTTTTTTTATCTTTTGGGGGGTCAGGTGGGGAGGGAGGGGGACAGGCGGGCCATTTCTATTGGTCTTTCATTTCTCTATTTTCATCCATCTTTGTTCTTTGGCCCCTGTGGGCCTCCCATCGCGGTGGCCTCTGTTGTCGCAGAGCGCCGGCTCTGGGCGCATGTGCCCCATGGCTCCGGCTTGGTAATTGGGCACATCGGTCCAGCCACTCCATGCACGTGGGATCTTCCTAGGCCAGGGATCGAACTGGCGCCCCCTGCACTGCAAGACAGTGTCCTTACCAACTGGACCACTAGGAAAGCCCTGCATGAGTCTTTTGAATTCAGAGTTTGTCCAGATAAATGTCCACGAGTGGGATTGCTGGATCGTATGGCAACTTTACTTTTCATTTTTTGAGGAACCTCCATACTGCTTTCCATAGTGGCTACACCAGCAGTGCAGGAGGGTTCCCTTTTCTCCACACCCTCTCCAGTATTTGTTCTCTGTAGACCTTTTTTTTTTTTTATCTTTTGGGGGGTCAGGTGGGGAGGGAGGGGGACAGGCGGGCCATTTCTATTGGTCTTTCATTTCTCTATTTTCATCCATCTTTGTTCTTTGGCCCCTGTGGGCCTCCCATCGCGGTGGCCTCTGTTGTCGCAGAGCGCCGGCTCTGGGCGCATGTGCCCCATGGCTCCGGCTTGGTAATTGGGCACATCGGTCCAGCCACTCCGCGGCACGTGGGATCTTCCAGGCCAGGGATCGAACTGGCGCCCCTTGCACTGCAAGACAGTGTCCTTACCCACTGGACCACCAGGGGAAGCCCTCTGTAGACCTTTTAATGAGGTTAAGCCAGACTTTTAAAAGGTTTGTAGAAATGTAAGAAAACGGCAGTCTTATTAAATCTTGCTTTGGAAAGCAGTTAATTTAAAATTTTCGTCAACATGTAATCAGTTAATCTTTTTTTTTTTTAATTTTTTGGCCTCTTTTATTGGTTTTCCATTCATTTATTTTTCATCCATCTTTATTCTTCAGCCTTTGCAGGCCTCCCACTGCAGTGGCTGCTCTTGGTGCAGAGCAATGGCTTTGGGCACATGCGCTCCAGAGCACCAGCTTGCAATTGTATATACCGGCCCAGCCGTTCTGCGACACATGGGATCTTCCCGGGCAAGGGATTGAACCGGCACCCCCTGCACTGCAAGGCAGACTCTTTACCCACTGGACCAACAGGGAAGCCCTCAGTTAGTCTTTTTAATGAACAAATACTTTTAACAGTTCCTAATTTTTGATTTATAATAAGCTAAGTATTGATAGACATAACCCACTAGAGTCCTCGATAATTGAGTATAAAGGGGCCCAGAGACCAAAAAAATTTGAGAACAGCTGCTCTAGCCACCCCTGATGGGAGCTGATGTCAGAACGTCTTCTTGGGCGCTGTCTTTCCCCTTCCTCTCTGTCTTGTCCCCGACACCCGTCCTCATCCTCCAGGAGCCCACACGCATGTACAGATGGGGCACAGCTCCACACTGCCCTGCCAGCCTTCCTCCAGAAAGCGGGGTTCATGTTCCCAGCAGATCCTGTGTGTAGGGTGAGGGATCTGGGGTTGGCACCCCCAGGGTGGGATGTAGGATGGCTCAGACTGCTGAATGGAGTTTGCATCAGGGGCTGGAGCCAGGGAGGAGAGAGTCCTGCTGGCCTCGGCCCAGGCAGGCCCTCCCAGCTCCTTTGGGGAGCCCCCCAGCCGCCTCAGGCTGAAGCCAGTTGGCCAGGCCCTGGTTCTGCCTCTGACCCAACTCCGTGCGCTCTGCAGTGAATAAGAAGGAGCTGGGAGCAGAGCAGATACCAGGGCGACTTCTCAGGGCAGAGGTCTTATGCTTCTAACTCTACTCAGGAATATGGGGAGACTGGGCTCTGTCAAAAGTGCCTGGCCCTGTGTCCTACCTGAGAGGCACCCGGCTGCCTGCTGTCTGGGGAAGGTGGAATGAGTTTGCCTCAGGAAATGGGTCCAGAGATATTTGGAAAGCAGTTAATTTAAAATTTTCGTCAACATGTAATCAGTTAATCTTTTTTTTTTTTAATTTTTTGGCCTCTTTTATTGGTTTTCCATTCATTTATTTTTCATCCATCTTTATTCTTCAGCCTTTGCAGGCCTCCCACTGCAGTGGCTGCTCTTGGTGCAGAGCAATGGCTTTGGGCACATGCGCTCCAGAGCACCAGCTTGCAATTGTATATACCGGCCCAGCCGTTCTGCGACACATGGGATCTTCCCGGGCAAGGGATTGAACCGGCACCCCCTGCACTGCAAGGCAGACTCTTTACCCACTGGACCAACAGGGAAGCCCTCAGTTAGTCTTTTTAATGAACAAATACTTTTAACAGTTCCTAATTTTTGATTTATAATAAGCTAAGTATTGATAGACATAACCCACTAGAGTCCTCGATAATTGAGTATAAAGGGGCCCAGAGACCAAAAAAATTTGAGAACAGCTGCTCTAGCCACCCCTGATGGGAGCTGATGTCAGAACGTCTTCTTGGGCGCTGTCTTTCCCCTTCCTCTCTGTCTTGTCCCCGACACCCGTCCTCATCCTCCAGGAGCCCACACGCATGTACAGATGGGGCACAGCTCCACACTGCCCTGCCAGCCTTCCTCCAGAAAGCGGGGTTCATGTTCCCAGCAGATCCTGTGTGTAGGGTGAGGGATCTGGGGGTTGGCACCCCCATGGTGGGATGTAGGATGGCTCAGACTGCTGAATGGAGTTTGCATCAGGGGCTGGAGCCAGGGAGGAGAGAGTCCTGCTGGCCTCGGCCCAGGCAGGCCCTCCCAGCTCCTTTGGGGAGCCCCCCAGCCGCCTCAGGCTGAAGCCAGTTGGCCAGGCCCTGGTTCTGCCTCTGACCCAACTCCGTGCGCTCTGCAGTGAATAAGAAGGAGCTGGGAGCAGAGCAGATACCAGGGCGACTTCTCAGGGCAGAGGTCTTATGCTTCTAACTCTACTCAGGAATATGGGGAGACTGGGCTCTGTCAAAAGTGCCTGGCCCTGTGTCCTACCTGAGAGGCACCCGGCTGCCTGCTGTCTGGGGAAGGTGGAATGAGTTTGCCTCAGGAAATGGGTCCAGAGATAGATAGAAAGACATGGAGGCGGGCTTCATCTCACTTTGTGTGTGTGTGCTTACCCTCTGTGACCCCCATGGACTTAGTCCACCAGGCTCCTCTGTCCATGGGATTTCCCAGGCAAGAATACTGGAGCAGGTTACCATTCCCTTCTTCAGGAGATCTTCCTGACCCAGGGATCAAACCTGCATCTCCTGCGTTGTAGGCAGATTCTTTACCCACTGAGGTTACCTAGGAGCTCGCATTAGGGTGACTAAAATATTCCCTCCTATGTAAGAGCACAGGGGTGCTAGGCTGTGTTGGCACTGGGGCAGAGGGGGCACTGCCAGTCTCTGCTGAGGTTCAGGAAGGCAGCTGCACTGTGTGTGGGACAGGAAGAGGAGGAGAGGTGAGCAGCGGGCCTAGAGTGGAGCCAGTGTCCCTCAGGCAGTGCCTGTTCCAGGTTCAGCCTTTCCCGGAGACCAAGGCAGGCGTCTTCCCTCTTAATGATCAAACGAAACCAAGAGCCATCTTAACATCGCAAGTCAGTGGTAACAGTTTTCAAAGTCTGCGCCATAGGTCAGCATCATCCTTCACAGAAGGCACACAACGTCCACACCCTCTGACCTGATACGCTCCCTTCTGGCTGCCTTAGCCCGAGGAAATAATCCAAGAAAGGGCAGAAGCACTGGCCAGGGTGGTGCGGTGAGTTGTGACAGTAGTTAAATGCTTTGGTAAGCCAGGCAGACAGGGAGGGGCCCGCTCTTGGAAATATTAAGGTCTGTAGTCATGGAGTCTTGCAAGATGGAGGAAAATATACATGACATAGTGTTAAAAAGGATTTCAAGCTCTGTCACTGTAACAACTATATAAGAATCCGGCTGCCTGTGCATACGGACTGGCAGGGACACACAGAGTCTGGCTGCGTTAGGGTGATACCGTTGGGCAATTATGTTTTCCTTTAGTTTAACAAATTTTATTGACGTACAATTATCTGCACACTATATGGTTTCCCCATGTAATGTGTGTGATTCAGGGACTTCCCTGGTGGTCCACTGGTAGAAACTCTGCTTTCTGCAGGGGGCATAGTTCAATCTCTGGTCAGAGTTATCCCACATGCCTCAGCCAAAAAATTTTTAGTCACAGAATTGTGCGACCATCATTACAGTCAGTTTTACAACATCTTCATCATCCCAAAAGAAACTCCATACTTGTCGTACCATCCAGCCCCCCAGGCCCCTGGAAACCACTAACCTGCTTTCCGTCCCTGTGGGTCACCTGGGTTTACCTCCAATATGGAGTTGTACGTGGTCCTCTGTGACACTGATTATCATGATTTTAAGGATCATCCAGGTTGTAGCTGTGTCAGTACTCCATCCCTTTTCATGGCTGAGTAATAGTCCACTCTAGAGACACAGCCAGCTTGTTTATCCACTTACCAGTTGATGGATACTTGAGTTGATTACACTTTTTGACTATTATGGGTAATCCTACTCTGATCACTGTTGTACAGGCTTTTGTGTGGACATGACTTTTCAGTGCTTCTGGGTATATACCTAGGTGCAGAACTGCTGGGTGATGGTAGCCTTTGGAAGAGCTGCCAGACTGTTTTCCAGAGCAGCTACACCAATAAGGTTGTCAGGGTGGGGAGTGGGGGTGCAGTTTCTCTACATGGTACTCATTATGGTTCTTTTCATCTTAGCCATCCCAGGAGGTAGGAAATGGTACCTTGTAGTTTTGAATTGCAGTCGCCTTTTGGCTAACAATGTTCAGGTTCTTTTCTTGTGCTTATTGAGCATTTGTTTATCTTTGGAGAAATGTCAGTTCTGATCTTTTGGCCCATTTAAGAAAAAAAAGTGAGTCACCTTTTTTTGTTAATGAGTTAGAAGAGTTCTTTCTATATTCTAATTGTTACTGGTCCTTAAGATTCATACTTCGAAAGAATTTTTTCCTCCATTGTGTGTGTTGTCTCCCACTTTCTTGATAGTGTCGCTAGAAGCACAAGTGTTACATTTTGATGACATTGTGTCTTTTTTACTTTTGTTGCTTGGACTCAAGTCTCTCTGGCCCTGCCATTGATTTGTTACATTTAATATTTAAACTAATTGACTTCCAGGCTTCCTCTCACCTGACAGGACTGTTGGGGACTCCCCCCCCACCCACCCACTGCCTCCCACCAAGTCCTATAGCCTTTTTTTTTTCTAGTTCAAACTTCTTTTAAAAAAAATGAGTCTTGGGCTTCCCTGGTGGTCCAGTGGGTAAGGACACTGCCTTGCAGTGCAAGGGGCTCCAGTTCGATCCCTGGCCTGGGAAGACCCCACCTGCTGCGGAGCAGCTGGTCCGATGTGTCCAACTACGGAGCCAGAGCTCTGGAGCACATGCACCCAGAGCCAGTGCTCTGCAATGAGAGAGGCCATTACGATGGGGGGCCCACACGGGCCAAAGAACAAAGATGGATGAAAATAAATAAATGAAAGACCAATAGAAGTAGCCAAAAAAAAGTCTCACTTTAAAATGCTGCTAACCTGGGGACTTTCATGCTGTTGAATAGAGTTTAAGGGAATGTCTTACTAAAGGAGACAGAATGCAGACCTAGGGCGGGAAAGTGGCCTTCTCCCCCAGTGGCAGGTGCTCAGGGGACCTTGTGGGCGGAAATGAGGGAAGTGTGTCGCAAGACCAGCATCACCTCCTTCCTTCTCACTGTCCACTCCCTGGCCACAACACCACGCTGCTGCTGCGGGGAGAAGCCCTCGGTTGTTTTTCCTTCCAGCAGGGAATGTGGACCTGTGGGACAGCTCCGGGCCTGCTGGGGGTAGTGGGGGAGGACAGAGGACCTTGTAGTTTTGAATTGCCCCAAAGTTCAGGTTCTTTTCTTGTGCTTATTGAGCATTTGTTTATCTTTGGAGAAATGTCAGTTCTGATCTTTTGGCCCATTTAAGAAAAAAAAGTGAGTCACCTTTTTTTGTTAATGAGTTAGAAGAGTTCTTTCTATATTCTAATTGTTACTGGTCCTTAAGATTCATACTTCGAAAGAATTTTTTCCTCCATTGTGTGTGTTGTCTCCCACTTTCTTGATAGTGTCGCTAGAAGCACAAGTGTTACATTTTGATGACATTGTGTCTTTTTTACTTTTGTTGCTTGGACTCAAGTCTCTCTGGCCCTGCCATTGATTTGTTACATTTAATATTTAAACTAATTGACTTCCAGGCTTCCTCTCACCTGACAGGACTGTTGGGGACTCCCCCACCCACCCACCCACTGCCTCCCACCAAGTCCTATAGCCTTTTTTTCTAGTTCAAACTTCTTTTAAAAAATGAGTCTTGGGCTTCACTGGTGGTCCAGTGGGTAAGGACACTGCCTTGCAGTGCAAGGGGCTCCAGTTCGATCCCTGGCCTGGGAAGACCCCACCTGCTGCGGAGCAGCTGGTCCGATGTGTCCAACTACGGAGCCAGAGCTCTGGAGCACATGCACCCAGAGCCAGTGCTCTGCAATGAGAGAGGCCATTACGATGGGGGGCCCACACGGGCCAAAGAACAAAGATGGATGAAAATAAATAAATGAAAGACCAATAGAAGTAGCCAAAAAAAAGTCTCACTTTAAAATGCTGCTAACCTGGGGACTTTCATGCTGTTGAATAGAGTTTAAGGGAATGTCTTACTAAAGGAGACAGAATGCAGACCTAGGGCGGGAAAGTGGCCTTCTCCCCCAGTGGCAGGTGCTCAGGGGACCTTGTGACGGAAATGAGGGGAAGTGTGTCGCAAGACCAGCATCACCTCCTTCCTTCTCACTGTCCACTCCCTGGCCACAACACCACGCTGCTGCTGCGGGGAGAAGCCCTTGGTTGTTTTTCCTTCCAGCAGGGAATGTGGACCTGTGGGACAGCTCCGGGCCTGCTGGGGGTAGTGGGGGAGGACAGAGGATCGGCCATGACCCTAAGGAGATGGCAGCTGTGGGGAGGGGAAAGCAGGGCTGAGGCGTGGGTGGGGACACAGGATGGTACAGGACACTGTGGCTGTGTGGGGCCAGGTGTCCAGGGCCAGCCCTGCCCCCGTGCTGAGGGCACTGCCTGTTGCTCTCCCTCTGAAACAGCTCCCAGAGCCCTGCGTGTCCATCCAGGCCGGCAGTGGAAGGAGCCTCACCTGCCTGTCTCCTGAGTACCCAGGATCAGAGGTAGAGTTGCCCCAACCCTCGCACCAGCAGACCCTGGCACAGAGGTCAGCACGGTCCTCCCTGATGGGGGCGGGGAGAGGATCCGTGGCCAGACTGCCCTGTGGAGGCCCTAGATTAGGTTCCCAAGCTGTCAGGTTCTGTCTGCTTCACAGGGCCTCCTGCCCTTGGCTTTCACCCACAAAGTGCGGGGGAGACCACTGAGGCTGGTGTTTCTGGAGGCTGGGGGAAGGTGGCTCTGGGCTGGATTACCTCAGCAGTGGTGGGGCATTTCCAGGGCCTAGAGGGAGCCCAGTCCGCTCTCCTGGAGGATTCGCCTCCGCCCATAACAGGCGAGGAGATCTGTGTGGAGGGCAGTGAGAAGTGACCTGAGGCCGAGGGCAGGGACACCTGCAGGAAGAGTCAGGAGGTCCTGTGTGCTCGGGCTCAGCCATGGCGGCTCATCAGAGATCTGTGCCTGCCTGGTGCAGGGGAGGGCTGGGGGAGTGGGGCTGGGAACACCAGTGTGTCTTCCAGGTCTAGGAGAAGCAGCGAAGATGTCAAATGACCCGCCCCCTCCTTACCCTGGGAGCCCCACGGCGCCCCTTCTGGAGGAGAAGAGTGGGGCTCTGCCCACCCCAGGTAGGCACCCTGTCCAGATCCTGGAGCAGGGCCTGGAACATCCCCGCCGGCCACCCTGCAGCGAGAGCCTGTGAGCTTCCTCACCCCCTCTCTCTATCCAGGCCGCACCTCCCCAGCTGTGATGCAGCCCCCACCGGGCGTGTCGCTGCCCCCTGCAGACATCGGCCCCCCACCCTATGAACCACCGGGTCACCCAGTGCCCCAGCCCGGCTTCATCCCCCCACATGTGAATGCCGACGGCACCTACATGCCTCCAGGTAAGGTGGAAAGGAATCCGCCCAGCTCAGTGGCCAGCCTGTGGGCTCCAGCCAGCCTCTGCTGCAGCACGTCGTCTGTGTGGGCGTTTAACGTAAGAGCAGGGGGCTGATCATGCATCTGGACAGTGGACGTGAACACGGTACAGGTAGCTTCTCTGTCTTGGTCCCCAGGGAATGGGGACCAGGAAAGCCTGGGAGGACAGTGGTCACTTTGGCCAGCATCTGGTCCCCAAGCCTAAGTCCTTGGGTGCTGGAGGCCTCAGGGCTTTGTACTCATCTCAACATGGAGCTGTGGCCAGCCAGTGACCTGCCTCTGTTCCATCTTCTGTTTCCAGGTTTCTACCCTCCTCCAGGCCCCCATCCCCCCATGGGCTACTACCCACCGGGGCCCTACCCGCCAGGGCCCTACCCTAGCCCTGGGGGCCACACGGCCACGGTCCTGGTCCCCTCAGGGGCTGCCACCACAGTGACAGTGCTGCAGGGAGAGATCTTCGGGTGCGCGCCTGTGCAGACAGTGTGTCCCCACTGCCAGCAGGCCATCACCACCAAGATCTCCTATGAGATCGGCCTGATGAACTTCGTGCTGGGCTTCTTCTGCTGCTTCATGGGGTAGGTGGTGTAGGTGCCCATGTGGTAGGGGCTGCATCACCCTACCCCCAGCCTGGAGCAGGCCGGGCCATCAGTGCCTTCTCTTCAGGCCTCCCGTCTCTCTACTTCAGGTGTGACCTGGGCTGCTGCCTAATCCCCTGCCTCATCAACGACTTCAAGGATGTGACGCACACATGCCCCAGCTGCAAGGCCTACATCTACACGTACAAGCGCCTGTGCTGACGGGTTGGGCCTGGACTCCCGGTATCCGTCTGGCCCCTGTGCTTAGCCCCCTCGCTCAGTGGCTCACCTCCCTGCTCCCACTTGGGGGTGGAAGCTGTTCCACCAGTCTGTCCCCGGGAAGTCTTGTCTTCTTCGCCTTCCCCTTCCCTGAGCATCTGACTCTTGTGGCAGAAAATTCAGTTGGATTTCAGGCCAAGGGGTCAGCGAGTGGTGGGGATGGCACTGAGCTTGTGTGCTGCTGGTGTGCTAGGGATTTATGACAGAAGAGGGAGCGATCTCCTCAGGTCCTTCCTGCTGGGTCTCTTCCTCCATTTCTGTACCAGGTACAGCCAGAGCCAAGGCTCCCTAGACCAGGGCCTGCAGTGGGGCCGAGCCTGTAACTGTTGTTGTTTCTCATCTGCTGGACTGAGAGTGGGGAATGGACCCAGGCAGGCCTGAGTTAAGTGTGCTGGAGGCAGGTGTGATGGTCAGAAGGAATGACTCTGGCCCTCAAAACTCAGGAACTCAACTGCCCAGGAGCCACCTGGGGTAAGGTGGGGTCAGCACACCTGCAGGACATGAGAAAGGGACTAGACCCTAGCTTGCCAAGAAGGGACTCTCCCCTGGCCCCCACCCAGCTCCCTTCTGCCACGCCTCTGTAAAGCTCAGTCTTTGCTGGGCCAGGACTGCCCAGGAGACTGGCCCATCTGGCTGTATATCCTTGCTGCATGTGTCCCAGCCAGGACCAGAGATGACAGAGAGGAGGGCTTCCTTGTGGGCACGCTGGGCTCTGCAGTGCTCTCTCCACGGACATTCCTCCCAGTGCCCAAGGGGCCCTGCAGCTTGGCTGGTTTGCTGTCATTGCTCTCGCTCCAGAAGCAGGCACTGTGGCAGAAGAAGCCTTGGCATCAGACTGGGGACAGGCTGGGGACGAGGAAGGAGCAGCCACAAGTGGCAGGTGTGCCCTGGTGGACACCTGCCCTGCCCTGGGCCTTCAGCACGCACTAGTTTCTGAAGGGTATATCTGTGAACTTGCTCCCTTGGACCGCTGTAGCCTGCTGCCGCCCCCTCCTGGTCTCGTCCTGCCACTGCATGGCCTCCTGTCACTGTGAGCTGTGGCCAGTCTCAGTTGATAGTTCCTCATTAAATTGGCCCTTTCACTCCCCTGCCCGAGGCCTCTTTGCTCTTTCCTTACTTCCTTCTTTTGCGAGGGAAAGGGGGTGGGGCTGCAGGCAGTCTTGAGGGTGGGGGGTTCTGCTAAACCCACTACCCAGGGGCCACACTGGTGTCTCAGTCCCTGATGAATTCCACTGGAGCCCAGCCATGACTGCCATAGGGGTACATTACTGATAATGCCACCCATCTCCACACGATGTATCTGCTCACGGGGTCTGCAAGCTGGAGACCCTCAGCCAGAGCTCAGGAACATCATAACCTGCAGGGAGGTGCCCCTGATCCCTTAAGCAGGACAGAGCCACTGACGGGCTGAGGCTATGGTCTGGCAGGCTGCTGGGGTGGCGGGCAACTGGGCCCCCAGGTACTTTACAGGTCTTCAATATATTGAACAGGTAATAAATTCCTATTAAACACTTAAGGGCTTCCCTGGTAGCTCAGTGGTAAAGAATCCTCCTGCCAACGCAGGAGACACGGGTTTGATCCCTGAGCTGGGAAGATCCCACATGCTGCAGAGCAGCTAAGCCCGTGAGCCACAGCTACGGAGCCTGTGCTCTAGAGCCTTGGAGCCACAACTACTGAAGCCATGTGCCCTAGAGCCCAAGTCCCACAAGAGAAGTCACTGCCACAAGAAGCCTGCTCACCTCAACTAGAGGAGCCCCCACCCCCTGCAACTAGAGGAGAGCCTGCAGCAGCAGTGAAAACCCAGAACAGCCAAGTAAATAAATAATTAAATACTTAAGTTCATTTCTATTTTAGACAGTCAATTATTATATAGATATATGCTCTTTATCTTAGTTACTAAAAAATAATTCAGAGTAAAAACTACAAACACCCCAAGTTAGACATTTAGACTCAATGTGGCAGAAGAAGCCTTGGCATCAGACTGGGGACAGGCTGGGGACGAGGAAGGAGCAGCCACAAGTGGCAGGTGTGCCCTGGTGGACACCTGCCCTGCCCTGGGCCTTCAGCACGCACTAGTTTCTGAAGGGTATATCTGTGAACTTGCTCCCTTGGACCGCTGTAGCCTGCTGCCGCCCCCTCCTGGTCTCGTCCTGCCACTGCATGGCCTCCTGTCACTGTGAGCTGTGGCCAGTCTCAGTTGATAGTTCCTCATTAAATTGGCCCTTTCACTCCCCTGCCCGAGGCCTCTTTGCTCTTTCCTTACTTCCTTCTTTTGCGAGGGAAAGGGGGTGGGGCTGCAGGCAGTCTTGAGGGTGGGGGGTTCTGCTAAACCCACTACCCAGGGGCCACACTGGTGTCTCAGTCCCTGATGAATTCCACTGGAGCCCAGCCATGACTGCCATAGGGGTACATTACTGATAATGCCACCCATCTCCACACGATGTATCTGCTCACGGGGTCTGCAAGCTGGAGACCCTCAGCCAGAGCTCAGGAACATCATAACCTGCAGGGAGGTGCCCCTGATCCCTTAAGCAGGACAGAGCCACTGACGGGCTGAGGCTATGGTCTGGCAGGCTGCTGGGGTGGCGGGCAACTGGGCCCCCAGGTACTTTACAGGTCTTCAATATATTGAACAGGTAATAAATTCCTATTAAACACTTAAGGGCTTCCCTGGTAGCTCAGTGGTAAAGAGTTCGCCTGCCAACGCAGGAGACACGGGTTTGATCCCTGATCCGGGAAGATGCCACATGCTGCAGAGCAGCTAAGCCCGTGAGCCACAACTACGGAGCCTGTGCTCTAGAGCCTTGGAGCCACAACTACTGAAGCCATGTGCCCTAGAGCCCAAGTCCCACAAGAGAAGTCACTGCCACAAGAAGCCTGCTCACCTCAACTAGAGGAGCCCCCACCCCCTGCAACTAGAGGAGAGCCTGCAGCAGCAGTGAAAACCCAGAACAGCCAAGTAAATAAATAATTAAATACTTAAGTTCATTTCTATTTTAGACAGTCAATTATTATATAGATATATGCTCTTTTATCTTAGTTACTAAAAAAATAATTCAGAGTATGAAAACTACAAAGCACCTCAGAGTTAGAAAACCAAGGGACAACACAGACCTCAAGAATCTTTGTGAGCTGGTTCACACTGACTCTGCCCTGGAGAGGAGATGCTGGGAAGGGACCAGCAGTGTGGGAGCATGCAGGGACTGCCGGGCTGTCCACAAGGATGGTGGCACACCAGGAAGGATGGAGCAACTGTCAGAATCACTTTATTGAGTGCAGGAGCATTTTCACAGCTCAGAGGAGATAGGCCACGGCTGAACAGACCTCCATTCAGGTTTCTACTTGAGAGGCATGAGGATCTCTGAGGCAGGATGCAAGCCTGGCTTCTGCCCACTCCTGGCACCCTGCCCCCAGGAGAAGACCAGCAGAAGTCTGGGGGGTATCTGGGGAGGCTCTGCTCTTCCACAGAGCTGGGAGGCTGGACTGGCTATCCACTCCCAGCAGGGGAAAGCCACTCACCTAGGGCTGACACAAGGAAGCACAGAACAAACAAGCCGTGGGGTCAAAGGTACGGGAGCCTGGCTGTAGCACTGGCTCTGGAGGCTCAGCCTGCCGAACTGTGCTGGCTGCTCCTATTGCTGGAGCCTGGGGGTTTGGAGGGATGGGCCTGCACCCAGTTCTGCGTTTGGCCCTCAGGTGGGATGCTGACAGGCAAAGGCTTTAAGTCTCTGGCTTTTTTTGGTTGCTTGTTTTCTCAAGCCCAGCATTAGAAAAAAGTCACCTGAGGTGGTAGTTTGGTCGTGGGTGGAGGTGGGGGTGGGCCAGTGGTCGGAAGGAGGTGCAGCGTGGAATGGTGGGTCCTTCACATGTAGTACCAGGCCAGGAGGGCAGCAGCCAGGGCCACGCTGGCAGCCAGCAGGAACTGGAGGCGGGACCTGTGCAGCGCAGCCAGGGCTACTTGGAAGGGGCAGCAGCTGGCCTCCAAGGCACCTGCATGGCAGCACCGAGAGAGGCAAGGCATCAGTGGGGCCCGGACACACCTGCCTGGGGGCTCAGGACACACGAGGCCTACCTTCACTGTCTAGTTTAGCAGCGTAGTAGGGGCACTTCCGCATGTCTCCTTTCCCATCGTGCATGGGGAGCCCGTCCTTCAGGGTCTCTTTGGCCAGCAAGGAGCCAGCCTGGTCCAGTTCATTGAATACCTGCAGGAGCAGAGGATCGACTGCCATCACTGTCAGGGTCTTCCACAGAGGGAGCCGAGCAGGCATAGCTTGCTCAGGTGTGGAGAGCAGCAGCCTCAGTGGGAGGAGTGGCAGACACCTTCCTTGAGCTCGAGCCCTGGGAGGTGCGGCTGCACTTGCGCTGCCCAGGCTGACAGCCCACAGCTGAAACCACCAGGGACAGACAGGAGAAACCGCTGCCCACAAGAGACTGTGAGCACCAGCGCTCTCCTGTTTCCCCGTGCTGGGTATTTCTAGCAGGAAACAGCAGAAAAAGAGGAATGTGGGAGAACGAGGCCCTGCAGGGCCAAGTGGTCCTGAGAGACTCAGAGGCCTGTGGTCAGGCTGGCGCTCCTCTACCTCCCATGGCATATTCCTGGTGCAAAGGGTGGGCCTGGGCCCCATGTAAACTGAGTCATCTCTTGGTTCTCTCTGGTTCTCTCCTTCAAGTGGGTTGCTGACAGGCAAAGGCTTTAAGTCTCTGGCTTTTTTTGGTTGCTTGTTTTCTCAAGCCCAGCATTAGAAAAAAGTCACCTGAGGTGGTAGTTTGGTCGTGGGTGGAGGTGGGGGTGGGCCAGTGGTCGGAAGGAGGTGCAGCGTGGAATGGTGGGTCCTTCACATGTAGTACCAGGCCAGGAGGGCAGCAGCCAGGGCCACGCTGGCAGCCAGCAGGAACTGGAGGCGGGACCTGTGCAGCGCAGCCAGGGCTACTTGGAAGGGGCAGCAGCTGGCCTCCAAGGCACCTGCATGGCAGCACCGAGAGAGGCAAGGCATCAGTGGGGCCCGGACACACCTGCCTGGGGGCTCAGGACACACGAGGCCTACCTTCACTGTCTAGTTTAGCAGCGTAGTAGGGGCACTTCCGCATGTCTCCTTTCCCATCGTGCATGGGGAGCCCGTCCTTCAGGGTCTCTTTGGCCAGCAAGGAGCCAGCCTGGTCCAGTTCATTGAATACCTGCAGGAGCAGAGGATCGACTGCCATCACTGTCAGGGTCTTCCACAGAGGGAGCCGAGCAGGCATAGCTTGCTCAGGTGTGGAGAGCAGCAGCCTCAGTGGGAGGAGTGGCAGACACCTTCCTTGAGCTCGAGCCCTGGGAGGTGCGGCTGCACTTGCGCTGCCCAGGCTGACAGCCCACAGCTGAAACCACCAGGGACAGACAGGAGAAACCGCTGCCCACAAGAGACTGTGAGCACCAGCGCTCTCCTGTTTCCCCGTGCTGGGTATTTCTAGCAGGAAACAGCAGAAAAAGAGGAATGTGGGAGAACGAGGCCCTGCAGGGCCAAGTGGTCCTGAGAGACTCAGAGGCCTGTGGTCAGGCTGGCGCTCCTCTACCTCCCATGGCATATTCCTGGTGCAAAGGGTGGGCCTGGGCCCCCATGTAAACTGAGTCATTCTCTCTTTGGTTTTCGCTGGTACTCTCCTTCAACTTATCAAGTAGGGCTTTTCACAGCAACCCTTGCCAAAAAAGGGGAGCTCTGTTCCTTAAGACCAGAATCCTGGGGTGAGAGGGAGGGAGATGGCTCCCTCCTTCCCAAACTGTCCAGTGTGTAGGGGCATCATCTTCCCAAAGCACCACACTTTGGCCATCAGACATGGTGGGGCCATGACCACGGTTGTGCCCACTGGTCTGTCTAGTCCCTAGGCTTTCTCTCAGGCAGCCCATTTGTGCAAGGGCACTGATGCCCCTTTGGGCGGCTCCAGGGAAGCCCCCGCCAGCAGAGACCCTTCTCTCCTGACCCCCTGCAGTACCTGCATGTTGTACTCAAAGGCCTTGTTGGCCTCCTCCACGATCTTCTCTTTGGTCTCCAGGTTCAGGTCCAGGGCGTTCATCCTGGCCCGGTACAACTGCTTGAACTGCTGTGCGTTGTCCACATTCTCAAACAGGTAGAACTGGGTCCCTTCCCCTGTGCTGGGGAGTTTCAGGGCCCGCTGGGCCACCTTCTTCAGCACCTGGCCCCCCGAGAGGTCCCCCATGTAGCGGGTGTAGGCGTGGGCCACCAGCAGCTCTGGCTCATTCTGCCCCACATGGTGAATCCGCTCCACGTACTTCCGGGTGGCCTCAGAGCACTGCACCTGGTCCTCCCAGTCCTCACCATAGAAATACTCCATGTCCTTAATCAGAGCCTTCTTCCGGTGCAGCTCCACGGGGAAGTACAAGGGGGCAAAGGCTGGGTGGTCCTTGTTCTGGTCCATGGGAGGTGCGGCTGCACTTGCGCTGCCCAGGCTGACAGCCCACAGCTGAAACCACCAGGGACAGACAGGAGAAACCGCTGCCCACAAGAGACTGTGAGCACCAGCGCTCTCCTGTTTCCCCGTGCTGGGTATTTCTAGCAGGAAACAGCAGAAAAAGAGGAATGTGGGAGAACGAGGCCCTGCAGGGCCAAGTGGTCCTGAGAGACTCAGAGGCCTGTGGTCAGGCTGGCGCTCCTCTACCTCCCATGGCATATTCCTGGTGCAAAGGGTGGGCCTGGGCCCCCATGTAAACTGAGTCATTCTCTCTTTGGTTCTCTCTGGTTCTCTCCCTCAACTTATCAAGTAGGGCTTTTCACAGCAACCCTTGCCAAAAAAGGGGAGCTCTGTTCCTTAAGACCAGAATCCTGGGGTGAGAGGGAGGGAGATGGCTCCCTCCTTCCCAAACTGTCCAGTGTGTAGGGGCATCATCTTCCCAAAGCACCACACTTTGGCCATCAGACATGGTGGGGCCATGACCACGGTTGTGCCCACTGGTCTGTCTAGTCCCTAGGCTTTCTCTCAGGCAGCCCATTTGTGCAAGGGCACTGATGCCCCTTTGGGCGGCTCCAGGGAAGCCCCCGCCAGCAGAGACCCTTCTCTCCTGACCCCCTGCAGTACCTGCATGTTGTACTCAAAGGCCTTGTTGGCCTCCTCCACGATCTTCTCTTTGGTCTCCAGGTTCAGGTCCAGGGCGTTCATCCTGGCCCGGTACAACTGCTTGAACTGCTGTGCGTTGTCCACATTCTCAAACAGGTAGAACTGGGTCCCTTCCCCTGTGCTGGGGAGTTTCAGGGCCCGCTGGGCCACCTTCTTCAGCACCTGGCCCCCCGAGAGGTCCCCCATGTAGCGGGTGTAGGCGTGGGCCACCAGCAGCTCTGGCTCATTCTGCCCCACATGGTGAATCCGCTCCACGTACTTCCGGGTGGCCTCAGAGCACTGCACCTGGTCCTCCCAGTCCTCACCATAGAAATACTCCATGTCCTTAATCAGAGCCTTCTTCCGGTGCAGCTCCACGGGGAAGTACAAGGGGGCAAAGGCTGGGTGGTCCTTGTTCTGGTCCATCTCCTCCTCCAGGGCCGAGTATGTGAAGTACAGTGCGGTGGTGGCCAGCTGCCGAGGGCGATGGGGATACCATGGGAACGGGCCAGGGTCTGGGCTGGGCTGGAAACTCCCAAGCCCACTGCCCGCACTCCTGAGCACCCTCCTCCATTCCCCAAAAGCCCTATACGGTGAATTATTCCACATGAGCAGGAAGCATTTTGTTTCTTAAAGGAATGACATGGTGAAGTCTTTTGAATCTTTTACATCACTATGTTATTCCTTTTAGGACATGAAACCACAGCCTGACGCTGAGAAAATCTGGGGTGTGGAGAAAGGGTCTGGTGGGGTGGGGGGAGCCTCCCTGTGGGACTAAGCCCCCTAGCCCGACCCAGTCCACGATCTAGGGCACAAACCTTAAACAGCTCCTTCCTGATGTTGCCTTTCAAGAAGTCCTTGACAAACTGGGTGTTTTCCGCCCGGTCATGTGCTTCCTTGGTCCCTTCCTTCAGGAGCTCTGAGAGGTCTGTCATCCTACGGGGAGAGCATGCGTGTGGGAGTGAGCCCTTCCAGCTCCAGGCTGACCACCTGCTGAGTTCGAGGCAGTTGCTCAGAAACCTGATTGCAGCCTCTCAGCAAGCGGCACAGGCCAGGCAGATGTGGGTCTGCTCCCAAGACTTGGGAGATGCTCAGCATGACTGTGACCCACCCCTCCACCATGCCCGTGTGTTCTCAACCACCCAAATGAGTGATGCTTGAACTGCTGTGCGTTGTCCACATTCTCAAACAGGTAGAACTGGGTCCCTTCCCCTGTGCTGGGGAGTTTCAGGGCCCGCTGGGCCACCTTCTTCAGCACCTGGCCCCCCGAGAGGTCCCCCATGTAGCGGGTGTAGGCGTGGGCCACCAGCAGCTCTGGCTCATTCTGCCCCACATGGTGAATCCGCTCCACGTACTTCCGGGTGGCCTCAGAGCACTGCACCTGGTCCTCCCAGTCCTCACCATAGAAATACTCCATGTCCTTAATCAGAGCCTTCTTCCGGTGCAGCTCCACGGGGAAGTACAAGGGGGCAAAGGCTGGGTGGTCCTTGTTCTGGTCCATCTCCTCCTCCAGGGCCGAGTATGTGAAGTACAGTGCGGTGGTGGCCAGCTGCCGAGGGCGATGGGGATACCATGGGAACGGGCCAGGGTCTGGGCTGGGCTGGAAACTCCCAAGCCCACTGCCCGCACTCCTGAGCACCCTCCTCCATTCCCCAAAAGCCCTATACGGTGAATTATTCCACATGAGCAGGAAGCATTTTGTTTCTTAAAGGAATGACATGGTGAAGTCTTTTGAATCTTTTACATCACTATGTTATTCCTTTTAGGACATGAAACCACAGCCTGACGCTGAGAAAATCTGGGGTGTGGAGAAAGGGTCTGGTGGGGTGGGGGGAGCCTCCCTGTGGGACTAAGCCCCCTAGCCCGACCCAGTCCACGATCTAGGGCACAAACCTTAAACAGCTCCTTCCTGATGTTGCCTTTCAAGAAGTCCTTGACAAACTGGGTGTTTTCCGCCCGGTCATGTGCTTCCTTGGTCCCTTCCTTCAGGAGCTCTGAGAGGTCTGTCATCCTACGGGGAGAGCATGCGTGTGGGAGTGAGCCCTTCCAGCTCCAGGCTGACCACCTGCTGAGTTCGAGGCAGTTGCTCAGAAACCTGATTGCAGCCTCTCAGCAAGCGGCACAGGCCAGGCAGATGTGGGTCTGCTCCCAAGACTTGGGAGATGCTCAGCATGACTGTGACCCACCCCTCCACCATGCCCGTGTGTTCTCAACCACCCAAATGAGTGATGCTTGGCTTCCGTGGCCGCCCGAAGAAACACACACCTCTAACCCTACCACAGCATGTGCTGACTGGAGGGAACAGACGACCTTGGGGAACAGGTCTCCCAGGATCCACACCCCTGAGGAGGGCTGACCATGCAGCTCCTCGGGTAGCCCAGCTGGACTCACGGCCCCTTCAGGACTCCTTGTGGTTGCACCTGGTGTAGGAGGATGCGAGATCAAGGCCCCTGGGGGTGCCTAGAGCCAAGCACCTAGGTTTATGCTGCTTCAAAAAGTCCCCAAGGAGGAGTGGTGCTGACAGATGTCAGCACAGAGAGGGCAGAGAGCATGCTGGGCGGAGGCTCCCGTGCACACCATCATAGAGGAGAACAGGAGGAGCTCAGCCTCTCGTGGCCCGGCCTCTGCTGGCCCCTTGACGAAAGCAGCTTGTATCACTCACGTGCTAACGACAGTTTATTCTTAGCAGTTATTTCAAGATGTAAAAACAGAACTTCCCCAATGACAGAGCTAGGAGAGGTTGAGAACCATGAAGAACAGGCCCGGGTGACTTGAAGCTTTGAGTAAACTGCCCCTGACCCAGAAAGGAAAACCGTGGAGTCAAGAGTTGCTCCCACATACGAGGGTGGGAGACACTGGAAAGGTGCCAGCTTCGCCTGATTACCCTCACACACCAGATGACAAAAAACGCTTAAGAGTTTCAGGAAGAGGAAAGGACCAGGACCTCCATCACACCACCTCTCAGTACTCCTAGTGGCTCCTGTCCTGCCGCCTCACACGAGACAATGCTGAGCAGCCCGGGTGCCATGCCCTGTTCCGGCAGTTCCAGACTGGCGTCCCAGGGCCCCAGCAGCATGACCTGACTGCCCCTGACTGCCCCTCCAGGCCTGCCTGACTTGACCCTGCCAGCCCCTGTTGCTCACGTGGTGTGGTTTTCTTCCTCGGGGGTCCTGGAGCTCTTTTTCTCTGGCTCCTCCATGCCCTCTGAGGTCTCCATTTCTGCTGACATCATTGCTGAGCGAGGCTCTTGCTGCCCTCGCTCCTCTGGTCCTGTGGAGACACAGGGAACAGGTGATGTGGCGCCCACGACAGTCCACTCCCCCAGGCACCTGCTCGGTCTGCTCTCTCTGAGCAACGTGGTGAGGGAGCCCCCATGCGCCTCAGCAAAGCCATCATTAAAAATACAGCTCTGTCATTAACGGGACCATATCTGCATGTGGACAAAGCGCGAGTATGGACAGTGGTAAATGCATGGTATGGATGCTGAACTTACCAGTGTTTATAACGGCACTGTGGTTATTTAAGAGAACGTTCCTGTTTTAGGAAACACACACTCAAGTGTTTACATGTCAAGGGGAATATCACCTGCCACTTACTGTCAAATGATTCAGAGGAAGTGTGTGTGTGTACAGGCACACACACTGTGGCGGCAGAGGATGTACAAGCAAAGCACAAACGCTGATGGTGGATCTGGATGAAATGTACTCAAAGGCTCTATGTACTATTCTTACAACTTTTCTGTATTTTTGAAATTGTATCAAAATTAAAAGTTACCTGAAACATAAAATAACGAACATCATTAAAAAAAAAAAAAAAGCAGCAGGTCTCAGTGTGGCAGCACACGCAGGGAGCCAGCCAGCCTGTCTGGCGCCCGTGTGCAGGGCAGCTGAGCAGCGCACGAATGGAATGTTAGGTAAGCAGGCCGCATGGAGCAGCTCCGCTTTAAATTAGCAGGGTAGCTCGAAAGGCACCTGACAACTGCATCAGCTGCACTGAGTGACCAGGCAAGCAGGCTGTCCCCAGCCCACTCCAGAGTCTGCCAGGCTGAAGGAAGTAACAAGTCAGCCAATCGGAGCCCATGGCCCGCTGGCTTTGTCAGCCCAGGAGATCCGGTCCCAGAGCATGACAAGCTTACCCTCCACCTGGCAAGACAATGGGGTGGGAGCCCATCTGGGAACTTCCCAGATAAACTGCAGCACAGCCACACCAACTGCTAACAAAGGAACCCAGGACCAGGGCTGCCAGTGCCGGGGCCCCATCAAGCCAAGGAAAAGAAGAGACTTTAAATTTCTACGTCAACTGGTGTCTTCTTACTGAGCGTTACTGAGCTCTACCTAGAAAGGTGGAGGGGGGACAAAGACGTATAAGAAATGGTCTTTGAAAGAATAAAAAACCCACCTTTGTCCCAGTCCATAGGTAACCACCATTAGTATGTTGCTGCATATCTTTTCTGAGTTTTCTCTAGATAACATCTCCTTTGTTATCTGTGGGATAGTACAAGCCCTGGTTTTGCTCAACAGGACCTCATTTCTGAACCTTCTCTCACCTTCAGATTTAGCATTTATACAATGGGATTGATGATAAGAAGGATTAAGAACATGGAAGCCCAGTGCCTGCCATACGGTAAACACTCAGTAAATATTAGATATGATGGTTTGCCCCTGTCCAAGAACACGTAAAAAGTAGCAGAAAGTAACATAAGTCAGACAAGGCATGATACCATTTTTATATGCGATTTTTTTTTTTTAAAAAAAGGCCCAATTCATAGAACACAGTGGAATGGGAGTTGCCTGGGAGTGGAAGCAATGGGGAACAGCTGGTAAAGGGTACAAATTGTCAGCTATACTGTGAATAAGATCTGAGAATCTAACGAACAGAGTGGTGACTAGAGTCGACACTGTTGTGTAGTCACTTAAGTCCTGTCCACTCTTTGCGACCCCATGGTGCCAATAATCAGGCTCCTCTACCACACCAGGGTCGAGGTAGACTTTGCCAGCTGTGGAGTAAGCACCACATAGCTTCCCCCCAGCTCATTAACACTCACCTGATTGTACAAACCATTTTCTGGCCACACCACGCAGCTTGTGGGGTCTTAGCTCACTGGTCAGGGATCAAACCCAGGCCCCTAGGTGAAAGTTCAGAGTCCCAACCATTGGACTGCTGAGGAATTCCCCAAACTTTTAAGAAAAAATATCTGAATTTCACCCCTTTAAGGACCCTCGAGCCACAATTTAGGTGGCTGCTCAGCACTCAGGCTGCAGAGAGGAGAGGGTGCTGGGAAGAAAGTTCTGGGCTTCCCACAGGACAGAAGACTGCGAAAAAGCCTCAGATGCTCTAGGCAGGAAGGTGGCCATGCTGTGGACATGCCCAGGCACTGGGGGACTGCAGCCCCAGGCTGCCTACAGGAAAAACTAGTATCAGGCAAAGACAGAAATGAAGTCATCTGGCTGCCTAGGCTACCAACTGCAGTAACTTAAGTAAACGTCCTGCACCTGATCACCATGCAGCACCTTAGTCATTGTGTGAGTGATTAAATCTGACTGTGAACTGATTCGATGATCCTGCACTCTGGTAGGTGTAGTCACTTGAACAACAAGGCTTCTGCTTCTCTTAAAAACAGAGGAAGAGAAAGGGGGGCCCCCCCCCCAAACTGCCAGTCTCTCCTCAGGCACACCCTTTTTCCCCAGCTTTCATGGATAAGAAGGATTAAGAACATGGAAGCCCAGTGCCTGCCATACGGTAAACACTCAGTAAATATTAGATATGATGGTTTGCCCCTGTCCAAGAACACGTAAAAAGTAGCAGAAAGTAACATAAGTCAGACAAGGCATGATACCATTTTTATATGCGATTTTTTTTTTTTTAAAAAAAGGCCCAATTCATAGAACACAGTGGAATGGGAGTTGCCTGGGAGTGGAAGCAATGGGGAACAGCTGGTAAAGGGTACAAATTGTCAGCTATACTGTGAATAAGATCTGAGAATCTAACGAACAGAGTGGTGACTAGAGTCGACACTGTTGTGTAGTCACTTAAGTCCTGTCCACTCTTTGCGACCCCATGGTGCCAATAATCAGGCTCCTCTACCACACCAGGGTCGAGGTAGACTTTGCCAGCTGTGGAGTAAGCACCACATAGCTTCCCCCCAGCTCATTAACACTCACCTGATTGTACAAACCATTTTCTGGCCACACCACGCAGCTTGTGGGGTCTTAGCTCACTGGTCAGGGATCAAACCCAGGCCCCTAGGTGAAAGTTCAGAGTCCCAACCATTGGACTGCTGAGGAATTCCCCAAACTTTTAAGAAAAAATATCTGAATTTCACCCCTTTAAGGACCCTAGAGCCACAATTTAGGGTGGCTGCTCAGCACTCAGGCTGCAGAGAGGAGAGGGTGCTGGGAAGAAAGTTCTGGGCTTCCCACAGGACAGAAGACTGCGAAAAAGCCTCAGATGCTCTAGGCAGGAAGGTGGCCATGCTGTGGACATGCCCAGGCACTGGGGGACTGCAGCCCCAGGCTGCCTACAGGAAAAACTAGTATCAGGCAAAGACAGAAATGAAGTCATCTGGCTGCCTAGGCTACCAACTGCAGTAACTTAAGTAAACGTCCTGCACCTGATCACCATGCAGCACCTTAGTCATTGTGTGAGTGATTAAATCTGACTGTGAACTGATTCGATGATCCTGCACTCTGGTAGGTGTAGTCACTTGAACAACAAGGCTTCTGCTTCTCTTAAAAACAGAGGAAGAGAAAGCCGGCTTCTGCCGCTGCCCGCCTGGGCACTGTTTTCCTCAGCAACACTGTGCCAGTCTCTCCTCAGGCACACCCTTAGCCCACCCTCTGCCACCTGGTCCTGCTCAACAGCAGCGAATTTCCTCCTCCCTGTTCCCAGGAGGCCCGACTCTGGCCCCAGGGGCAAGGCTGCAGCTGTCTGCCTCACTGCGGAAGCTCCAGACCCCCAAAATAAGAGGTTCTCCATAAACACCTGTTGAAAACAAATCAAAGGAAAGAAAGCATTGGGGAAATGCTGTAATACCTATCACCAGCAGCAGGCCCTGGCCAGTGGACTGCAAGGCGCACTCTGCAGGCCACCACCTCTGCAGGTCCTAAACGTGACACACTGCTAAAGAATTTTGCTTTGAAGGAAGGGTGGATACTAGTTTATCCCATCCCACCAGCAATTATACTGAGTTCCGAATGCAGGCTGAGGGCTTCCCCTGGTGGCTCAGCGGTAAAGAATCCATCTGCAATGCAGGAGCCACAGGTTTGATCCGTGGGTCAGGAAGACTCCCCTGGAGGAGGGCATGGCAACCCACTTCAGGATTCTGGCCTGGAGAATCCCATGAACAGAGGAGCCTGGCGGACTACAGTCTGTAGGGTTGCAAAGAGGCAGACACAACTGAAGCGACTTTGCAAGCACGCACACAACACAGCTGAAAGCTCCATCTGGCAGGAAGGAGAACATTCTCGGGAAGGCTCACTTAGCACATTCAACCCACATGGGCTGAGTGCCAGGAAGAGGGCCTTGTCCATCCTGGAGGCCTGGCCACTATTCCTCGAGGGAGTGGCCAGGGGGGCTGCATTCAGTAGCCATCTTACATGTCAGAAACAGAATTCACTTCATTCTCTGAAAAGCTACATGGCCAAACATGGTCAGGCTGATTTCTACACTCAAATCCTTTTTATTTGCAAGAACCACTGTAATCCCTAGAAAATCAGAGGCCAAATCATAAACGTAGAACCTTCTAGATTTCAGTCTCTAGTTATCCATAAGAAGCTGCCCCACCTCACATCCAACAAAAACAAAAAGATCCCCAAATATTCCACCATGGGAAATATACTTCAAGGAGTAGTAACAGTTAAGTAATCTGTATCAAAATGATAAGTAGCTATACCATAATGTTGAAAAAAGTCACCCAGCCTAACAATACAGGGCAGGGCTGCACAAACAGCAGCAAACAATGGAATCCAGGCACCATGCTGATGGGCTACACCCAGGCATGAAAATGTCTGCACCAACTTACTGGTTTAAAAAAACGGACCCCAGGGACTTCCCTGGTGGTCCAGTGGCTGAGAGTTCACCTTCCAATGCAGGGTATATGAGTTCAATCCCTGATAGGGGTGCTAAGATCCCACATGCCTCCCTGGCAAAAAACCAAAACACAAAATAGAAGTAATATTGTAATAAATTCAATAAAGACTTTAAAAATGGTCCACATCCAAAAAATAAATCTTAAAAAACCAAAGGACCTCAAATATTGACTATGACTATGTATAATTAAGTCTACCAATGATGACAGGAAGGGAATTTGGAAAACTGTAAATACTTATTATCTGTTGGACTTTTTAGTCAATTGGCTCCTTTTATATAAAGTGGCTCAATCCTCTTAAATAGAGGGAAGGGAAGGCAGGTGAGAAGGAGAGAGAGGAACAGAGGGTGAGGAACAGGACCAGACAAACCAGCTAAGTCCCTGTACCGTACCAACCAGTCACTGGGTTCCCTGGGGCCCTTCGCTTTGCTCCTACTGATTCCAGAAAGGTCCATCTGCCCTCTCCTTCTGCTTCCCGAAAACTGTGACCCTCTGTGTATGAATCGACCTTCAGGACTCCGTAAGGTCTGCACTCCTAGCTGTTCACTGATCATGACAGGCTTTCACTCTCACATTTGCTCTGAGAGGAGTGGCAACAACACCCCAATCACCAGTGTTCCCTCCAGGTCCAGAACTCTCATTTCAAAGTCCCTGCCATGGAGAACGGCCGCCTCAAGGCTCAAGGGCTTCTCAGAGAACAGACACTTTCAGACATGAAGTCCTCCTCTACAGACTCACGTCAGCAAACCTCAGGTCAGCCAGCCTGGCTGCCAGAAAGAAATGTGATCCCCACTCCTTCCCCTAAAGCCACAATGGGGACTTCATCTGTAACAATTCTTTTCTTCATTCCTGTTCTTTTTCTGTGCCCTGGAAAACCACACTGTGGGAAGCAGGCAAGTTGCTGAGCTGGCCAGCACTAGAGAGGAAGGAGGAGGAAGGAAAGGTAGGGGGACCAGCACCTGAAATTAGAGCAATTCTCCCACCTGACTGGAATTGACAGTGACCAGCCGTGAGCTACCGCAGCTCATGGGATGGAGGCCCATGACCTGAGCTGGTCTCCTGTACAAAGAGTCGGCAGCAGCCAGAGGAAAGGTTGAAGGCCTTTTTCCTTCCAGCGGAAAGGTCTCCGCTGGGCACAGGAGGCCCTTCCTGCCTCGAGAAGGCTGAGAGCAGCTCCGAGTCCACTCCAGTCTAGAGCTGGCACCACAGCACAAGGGCCTTCATCCCATTTTCCTGTTAAACTGGAAGTGCCCACAAGACAGATCAAGACTCCCTCAGGCCAAATTTCTCAGAATCCAACACCACGTTCCAAATCAGCGTACATCCCAGGGTCCTGGGGACTCTCCAACCTGAGCCGTAATTGATGCCGACATATAAAAGAAATGCCTCCTGACCAGGCTGCTAAATGAAGTCGGTGGTGAGCGGGTGACAATAAACCAAGGAGTCAATTATAAAATACCAAATAAAAAATTTAATTGAGTACTACGCCTCTGAGTTAAATGTGAAATCTAGTTTTATTTTTCTTCAGCTCTGACTGCCTTCTCTTCTCCCCACCTCCACCCCTCTTTCTGGTGGTCTGGGGTTTTTTTTCGTTTTTTTTTTTTTTAGGTAAGAAATAGATTTATTCAGATTTAGAGAAAGCACACTCCACAGACAAGAGTGTGGGCCACCGTAGAGCGAACAGTCGCCCTGTTTGGTTTTTTTTTTAACTAAAGACTTGTTTATAATTCCCATGCCTCTGAGCTGGCTAAGGCCATTCTCACCCCCACAGGGCCCAGCTAGGCTGGCACCCTCATTGAGCGGTCAGTGTGGTGTTTTTTTCTGCTGCTCCCCCAGAGTCCACTGCTGTCTTCCAGGACTCCAGGAGATCAAGGCCTGCCCCACACAGTCCCTGCCCTCAGTTGCTGTCCCCACATCAGCGCTGGGCACTGACTCCCTGGCCCTTCTCACCTCTCTACACAAGCCCAGTCCCACATCCATTGCCCCCTCGCCCAGCGAGGCTGCTCCTCGCCTGCAATTCCGTGAGGGCAGGCCTTCCATGGGGCTTGGCTCCTTCTGTCACAGGCCTGCCTTTAGTCACTGTTGCAGCTTTCTTCCCATAGTCCATGGCGGTGGGGAGGTGGGGGCGTGTTTTCCACCTTTCTGGCTGAACTAATACCTTTCAATTGCATCCATCTCTGTCTGTGATCAGGAGAAGGAAATAGCAACCCACTCCAGTATTATTGTATTCTTGCCTGGAAAATTCCATGGATGGAGAAACCTGGAGCGCTACAGTCCATGGGGTCTCAAATACATATATATATGTATACACACACACACACACACACACATATATATGTATGTATGTATGTATATATATATAACGCTTCCCTGATGGCTCAGTGGTAAGGCATCTGCCTGAAATGCAGGAGACCCAGGTTCCATCCCTGGGTTTTGGGGAAGGTCCCCCTGGAGGAAGGTATGGAAACCCACTCCAGCATCCTTGCCTAGAGAATTCCATGGATGAAGGAGCCTGATGGGTGGCAGTCTGTGGGGTCACACAGAGTCAAGACACGCTGAAGTGACTAAGCAGGAACAGCTGTGTGTGATCTCACCCCACCCACTTCTATTGTGACACCCAGGAGGGTCAGAGGTAAAAACCATGCACCACCTCTCACAGAAGGCATGCACGACACACGCCTCATAAATGTCTTCAGATGGTAAACACAGAATACAGGAGTTCAAGACACTCCCTCTCCTGGGCTAGATAATTTGTTCCTTCTCCATATCCCCTGCAGGCTTTCCACTCTTCAGTGAGAATACCTGTTCTGTTGAACAATCCCACAAACCAGGCCAAGTCAGTTCTCAATGGTGCCACACACCCCTATCAGGCAAGCATCAGCAGATGTGAAGGAGCAGGTGGTCACCCAACACACACATTCTCTACTGAGTGTCTGTCCATGTAAGAAGAGTCAATTCTAACAGGCTACGTACACGCCTAGGACGACCTGGGCACAAGCATGCCAGGGCCACTCTGGAGGGAGCGGAGGGAGGGAGCCAGGGCAGGATGGTGCCGTTCCTCAGCGCCAAACCTCTCTGACTCTCCATGTTTCACTCATGAAATGGGCTGAATGTCTGTCCAGCCTTCAGGCCCGCAGTGCCTTTTCCCCCATGGGGCTTGGCTCCTTCTGTCACAGGCCTGCCTTTAGTCACTGTTGCAGCTTTCTTCCATAGTCCATGGCGGTGGGAGGTGGGGCGTGTTTTCCACCTTTCTGGCTGAACTAATACCTTTCAATTGCATCCATCTCTGTCTGTGATCAGGAGAAGGAAATAGCAACCCACTCCAGTATTATTGTATTCTTGCCTGGAAAATTCCATGGATGGAGAAACCTGGAGCGCTACAGTCCATGGGGTCTCAAATACATATATATATGTATACACACACACACACACACACACACATATATATATGTATGTATGTATGTATATATATATAACGCTTCCCTGATGGCTCAGTGGTAAGGCATCTGCCTGAAATGCAGGAGACCCAGGTTCCATCCCTGGGTTTTGGGGAAGGTCCCCCTGGAGGAAGGTATGGAAACCCACTCCAGCATCCTTGCCTAGAGAATTCCATGGATGAAGGAGCCTGATGGGTGGCAGTCTGTGGGGTCACACAGAGTCAAGACACGCTGAAGTGACTAAGCAGGAACAGCTGTGTGTGATCTCACCCCACCCACTTCTATTGTGACACCCAGGAGGGTCAGAGGTAAAAACCATGCACCACCTCTCACAGAAGGCATGCACGACACACGCCTCATAAATGTCTTCAGATGGTAAACACAGAATACAGGAGTTCAAGACACTCCCTCTCCTGGGCTAGATAATTTGTTCCTTCTCCATATCCCCTGCAGGCTTTCCACTCTTCAGTGAGAATACCTGTTCTGTTGAACAATCCCACAAACCAGGCCAAGTCAGTTCTCAATGGTGCCACACACCCCTATCAGGCAAGCATCAGCAGATGTGAAGGAGCAGGTGGTCACCCAACACACACATTCTCTACTGAGTGTCTGTCCATGTAAGAAGAGTCAATTCTAACAGGCTACGTACACGCCTAGGACGACCTGGGCACAAGCATGCCAGGGCCACTCTGGAGGGAGCGGAGGGAGGGAGCCAGGGCAGGATGGTGCCGTTCCTCAGCGTCCAAACCTCTCTGACTCTCTCCATGTTTCACTCATGAAATGGGCTGAATGTCTGTCCAGCCTTCAGTACAAGACCAAAACAACAATCAAATAAGACAATGACCACAAAGCCACTTTATGACAAGTGTCAGTGTCAAGGAGGAAGTGAAGATGAACTCACAATCGTCGGTTAGCTGGTCTACCCTAGGAGAAGAGACCCTCCCAGTGAGCTTTTTCCAGACTTTGCTAGGGCACCAGGAAACTCAACAAGAGGAAGAAGCCCTACTCCCAGATGTAATGTGGAAACAGACCTGCTCTCCTCTGCACTGTTTAAAATCCAGTACTGGGCTTCCCCTGGTGGTCCAGTGGGTAAGGACACTGCCTTGCAGTGCAAGGGGTGCCGGTTCAAGCCCTGGCCTGGGAAGATCCCAAGTGCCGCGGAGCAGCTGGACTGATGTGTCCAATCATCGAGCCGGAGCTCTGGAGCGCATGCGCCCAGAGCCGGCGCTCTGCGACGACAGACGCCACCACGATGGGAGGCCCACACGGGCCAAAGAACAAAGATGGATGAAAATAGAGAAATGAAAGACCAATAGAAGTGGCCCACCTGCTCCCTTCCCTCCCCAACCCGACCCCCGCCCCCAAAAAATAAATAAATAAATAAAATAAAATCCAGTACTGAGAAGGGTAAATCTCACATGGAGGGCCAGTTTTGCATCCCATCTGGCAAGTGGGTGTAAACAGGGTTGCAACGTGCCCTCTGTTGTGACCAGCTACTTGACCATCCCGGCACTGCTCCCAGACCTCGGGAGTTGGAAGTTGGGGTAGCTCAGTGGGCCTTTCAGTTTACAGAGGTCACTTCCAGGCCCCCACTTACTGTTAATCACTGCTCTAGACCCAGCTCACCTTAGAGAATACCTGTTCTGTTGAACAATCCCACAAACCAGGCCAAGTCAGTTCTCAATGGTGCCACACACCCCTATCAGGCAAGCATCAGCAGATGTGAAGGAGCAGGTGGTCACCCAACACACACATTCTCTACTGAGTGTCTGTCCATGTAAGAAGAGTCAATTCTAACAGGCTACGTACACGCCTAGGACGACCTGGGCACAAGCATGCCAGGGCCACTCTGGAGGGAGCGGAGGGAGGGAGCCAGGGCAGGATGGTGCCGTTCCTCAGCGTCCAAACCTCTCTGACTCTCTCCATGTTTCACTCATGAAATGGGCTGAATGTCTGTCCAGCCTTCAGTACAAGACCAAAACAACAATCAAATAAGACAATGACCACAAAGCCACTTTATGACAAGTGTCAGTGTCAAGGAGGAAGTGAAGATGAACTCACAATCGTCGGTTAGCTGGTCTACCCTAGGAGAAGAGACCCTCCCAGTGAGCTTTTTCCAGACTTTGCTAGGGCACCAGGAAACTCAACAAGAGGAAGAAGCCCTACTCCCAGATGTAATGTGGAAACAGACCTGCTCTCCTCTGCACTGTTTAAAATCCAGTACTGGGCTTCCCCTGGTGGTCCAGTGGGTAAGGACACTGCCTTGCAGTGCAAGGGGTGCCGGTTCAAGCCCTGGCCTGGGAAGATCCCAAGTGCCGCGGAGCAGCTGGACTGATGTGTCCAATCATCGAGCCGGAGCTCTGGAGCGCATGCGCCCAGAGCCGGCGCTCTGCGACGACAGACGCCACCACGATGGGAGGCCCACACGGGCCAAAGAACAAAGATGGATGAAAATAGAGAAATGAAAGACCAATAGAAGTGGCCCGCCCGCCCCCCTCCCTCCCCAACCCGACCCCCGCCCCCAAAAAATAAATAAATAAATAAAATAAAATCCAGTACTGAGAAGGGTAAATCTCACATGGAGGGCCAGTTTTGCATCCCATCTGGCAAGTGGGTGTAAACAGGGTTGCAACGTGCCCTCTGTTGTGACCAGCTACTTGACCATCCCGGCGCTGCTCCCAGACCTCGGGGAGGGTTGGAAGTTGGGGGGGTAGCTCAGTGGGCCTTTCAGTTTACAGAGGTCACTTCCAGGCCCCCACTTACTGTTAATCACTGCTCTAGACCCAGCTCACCTTAGAGAATGGAGAGGTAAATAGGCCCTGACCAAAGCCTAAGGTCTTTAGAGTTAGAAAGATGTAGGCTCGAGTTCCAATGCTTAGCAGCTCCACAGCTAGAAGTAAGGCATGACATTCTGAAAGCTGAGTTTCCTCATCCCTACAACTGGGTAACAAAACCCTCTTAGCTCCACGTCCTCGACTGTGCTGTGAGGACTAAACAAGCCAATGTGTGTACCAGTGCTTCATGAAGCGTAACACTGCTCAACTGCTGATGATCTCTTGGGAAAGCTGTTGGGGAAAATGATTCTGAAATATTGGGGAAGAGTGTGAAATTGGGTGTGCCACACCTGAGGACTTGTGGCTCGGCTCTCTTCCACTGTCAGGGTTGGGAAAGGGGGATTCTTGTTCTTTCTGGGATTAGACTTGTGACCCCTGCAGCTGGAAGACTCTCATGCAGATGCTGCCCATGCTGGCTGAGTTGGATGCTGGGAGAGGTGCCCAGGGCTGACTCATCTCTAACCCTACTAGGCACCTGAGACAAGGGGCTTCCAGACACTCTAGAAAACCACATCCTCTAGGTCAACACCTTCTGAGTCCATAAGAGGAATGACAGAAGGGCTTGAATGCTGATGCTGCCACACCTCAGTATTTCACTTGGTCCACTGGGTGAAGTCAATCCCACAGTTCGCTGAACGGATGACTATTAACCTCTCGACAAAGAGCAAGTTCAGACAAACAATCCTGGAAAAATGAGGAGTCCAGGGACACAGTGCCCTTGCATCAGATTAACTCAACACGCACCTGCACGTCTGGAAACAAGCAACCAGAAAGCCACTAAGGCCATGAGCCCCTTAGTAACTTCCAAAGCTGGACTTCTCAGACCGACTTTGTTCACTGAGGAGCAGTGGGCTCACCTCTAGCATGTCCACATACAGCTGAGCCAGAATTCAGACACTGGGACGATACCTGAAACACTGGAAAGAGAAGGGGCCACAAGGCCGCGGGCTGCTGGCACCAAAGACACCACTTCCTACTACAAAAGAAACAAACACAAGACCTGCCCTGTTCCTGGAGTGCCGCTGGCTCTTGGGACTGAGAAGACAAGACTGTTTTAGTCCCATGAGAAGCACCCAGAGGGGTGGGGGCCAGAGCCTTGACGGAATTCTACAACAGTTGGCTGGAATTTTATAAGAACAGAGCTTGGGCACCAGACATCCACAGGGTTGGCTGTAACAGAGTCAGTTCTGTCCAGGCTGTGGATCACACCTAGGTACAATCAGGCAATAAAATCATTCCAACTTTGGAACAATCTTGAAGGCACATGTCCTCTGGACGAAGTGCTCAGCCACATTTCCTTTCCCTCAGGTGCAACAATGGTTGCTTCTCTCACGAATGATGACACCAACAGTGTTGAGAGCGGAGGGAGAGAGTGGGGGACTAGGATGTTAATGCCCAATTTCCATCTTGGAAAACCTGGAAGGACTACAGGTCCCAGGAGATTTCCTCTCTATGTGCGTACGCAATTAGTCGTGTCTGACTCTTTGGGACCCCATGGACTGTAGCTCACCAGGTTTATCTGTCCTTGGGATTCTCCAGGCAAGAGTACTGGAGTGGGTTGCCATTTCTTTCTTCAGGGGATCTTCCCAACCCAGGGATTGAACTGGTGTCTCCTGTTGTCTACTGCATTGACTCTTTGGGCCCCCAGTCCCTCTGATGCTGCCACACCTCAGTATTTCACTTGGTCCACTGGGTGAAGTCAATCCCACAGTTCGCTGAACGGATGACTATTAACCTCTCGACAAAGAGCAAGTTCAGACAAACAATCCTGGAAAAATGAGGAGTCCAGGGACACAGTGCCCTTGCATCAGATTAACTCAACACGCACCTGCACGTCTGGAAACAAGCAACCAGAAAGCCACTAAGGCCATGAGCCCCTTAGTAACTTCCAAAGCTGGACTTCTCAGACCGACTTTGTTCACTGAGGAGCAGTGGGCTCACCTCTAGCATGTCCACATACAGCTGAGCCAGAATTCAGACACTGGGACGATACCTGAAACACTGGAAAGAGAAGGGGCCACAAGGCCGCGGGCTGCTGGCACCAAAGACACCACTTCCTACTACAAAAGAAACAAACACAAGACCTGCCCTGTTCCTGGAGTGCCGCTGGCTCTTGGGACTGAGAAGACAAGACTGTTTTAGTCCCATGAGAAGCACCCAGAGGGGTGGGGGCCAGAGCCTTGACGGAATTCTACAACAGTTGGCTGGAATTTTATAAGAACAGAGCTTGGGCACCAGACATCCACAGGGTTGGCTGTAACAGAGTCAGTTCTGTCCAGGCTGTGGATCACACCTAGGTACAATCAGGCAATAAAATCATTCCAACTTTGGAACAATCTTGAAGGCACATGTCCTCTGGACGAAGTGCTCAGCCACATTTCCTTTCCCTCAGGTGCAACAATGGTTGCTTCTCTCACGAATGATGACACCAACAGTGTTGAGAGCGGAGGGAGAGAGTGGGGGACTAGGATGTTAATGCCCAATTTCCATCTTGGAAAACCTGGAAGTACTACAGGTCCCAGGAGATTTCCTCTCCATGTGCGTATGCACTTAGTCGTGTCTGACTCTTTGGGACCCCATGGACTGTAGCCCACCAGGCTCCTCTGTCTATGGGATTCTCCAGGCAAGAGTACTGGAGTGGGTTGCCATTTCCTCCTTCAGGGGATCTTCCCAACCCAGGGATTGAACTGGTGTCTCCTGTTGTCTACTGCATTGGCAGGCGGATTCTTTTGCTGCGAGCCACCTGGGAAGCCCTTTCCTCTCTACCAACAGGTTCAGTAGAGCCTCCCTGCAGGGACCAAAGGCCCTGAGGTTCCTTCAGGAGGGGGCAGTGCAGAGGAAGAGCACCAAAGTAAAATCTAATAGGTGTGGACACAGCAGGCCAAGTCACTTTCGAGCAGGGTCCCATGACTGTGAAGGAACTAAGATCAAGAGAATTAAGCAACGCGGCCAAGGTCACTCAGAATTAAGAGTCGAGTTGGAACCAAACCCAAGTCCTTCTGAATGCAAGTTGACTCCTCACTCCTTCTGTGTCCACAGATAGGCCTCAGTGGTACATGAAGGTGCAATCAGGACGGCATCTTGACAGACAACTAGCAACATGTAAACTGCACTTATGCTCACAGTGGAGGGGTTGGCTGCACCACCAAGTGACACGTTTTTTTTTAGGAAAAAAAGTGAGCTCAACCCTATGATTTCTGAGAAGTAAAACGCTCAGGTTCTCATTTGAAGATTCTGCTGCCCCCCACCCCCCACTCTCACCTTGGCTTACTCAGATTACAAGGCAACCTGAGAAGGTTGTCCCCTGGCGGGCCCTGCTTTTGTTGACTAGCCAGGCAGGCCAAGGCTGGAGACGGTTTGTCCCAAGGGGAAGGGTGGCACCCCCCGCCACCTACTTCCTCAGTGCCTGGAAGGAAGCAGCCAGATCTGCCAGGTCCTGATGGACAAGGAAGCCAAGGCTCTGGGCATCCATACACCAAGGGAGGTCACAATAGGGCCCGCACATCTCTATAGCACCTGTTACCACAGTAACTGTGGAGAAACCGAAGAGCTGGCTTAAAGAATCTCAAAGCCTGTCCTCCATGTGCTGAGTCTCTAAGACCTATTCAGTCTCTAGGACCTATTCAGTCCTCTCTTCCTGTCTACTGAAAATAGACTGTGCCTTGACAACAGGAGTGTGATGAACAGGAAGAATATCAACATAAAGGTCTTATAAAATCAACAGCTCCACAGGCCAAGGCACCAGTCAATCTAACAAGGTGGCTCCTAGGGCTCACCCTGGACCTGTCTAGGATCCTAACATGTTTCCACAGGCTCAGGATTAGGTATTATTCTCGGGCTTTTCACGACTGCCTAGATTCTGACAGCAGAGGGAAGGATGGGTAAAGTGGGTGCAAAGAAAGGAGCCCTGACCAAGAACTGGCAACTCCAAGAGGCCGCTCTGACCTCACAGGCTTGTGTCTATGGTGGCAGAGAATTGGCAGCAACAGCTACCAGTCTCTCCTAGAGTAAGAAGCTCGGCTTCTCCAGCGCTCCCAGCAGGCCCTGCCTCCCCTCCAGGAGCGGGCAGAGCCCCAGAGCAGGCAGCTTGCTCTCACTCTGCTCTCTGGTTCCCTGTACTAATAGCAAGGCAACAGCTCCTAGGAACAGGGCTGCACAGCTGTTTTCCTCCCTCAGTATATCTGATCTGACTAGTATGTTGATGAAAATGTCCCTGAGGAGTAGCCAGGAGCCAGAGGGTAGAGAAAATACACTGCAGGTGATGTAAAATTATCAGTAGTTAGGTGTGACAGCAGCCCTTTCATCCATTCTAAAAAGCTTCTCAGAATGAGAGCAGATTTACAAGGACAGCCTTTAACTCAATAAAATTTACTTTTGTTTTCCCACCATGCCTCTTTTATTTTTATATTTGTTTTCATCCATCTTTTATTCTTTGGCATGCGTGGGCCTCCCATTGCACTGGCCTCTCTCATTGCAGAGCACCAGCTCTGGGCATATGCGCTCCAGAGTGCTGGCTCATAATTGGACACACTGGTCCAGCCGCTCTGCGGCACATGGGATCTTCCAGGGCCAGGGATCGAACCAGTACCCCCTGAACTGCAAGGTGGACTCTCGTACTCACTGGACCACCAGGGAAGCCCAAAACTTACTTTTTAAAGACAAAACATTCACAGACTTCTCTGTTAGTAACAATTCACCTGCCACATCCCTCAAAACCACACCTGCGAGGCTGAAAAATCAAGGTGGCACAGTGATCGTGCAGCAAAACACCCTTAAACTCTCTTTCTAGATACTTCAGCTCTTCACTGAGTGGGCAGAGGCCAGGGATGCAGCTCAACATCTCACAACACATGGAAACCACAAGCACAAGTGTGTATACACACATTTCACGCTCACACACCAGACCACTACCACCAATTATCCAGCCTTAAGTGTCAAAAGCACCAAGGTCAAGAGGCCCTGCTCGAACTTCTCATCCCTCCATCAGTTTAGAGAGAGACAAGAAGAGATTTGCTTTCACAGTAAGCTTCACACCGTCCATCACACCTTTCTCAAATATCCAAATATATCAAATATTTCTCCAATGTCTGGAGAAGGGCTTCCCTGGTGGTCCAGTGGGTAAGGACACCGCCTTGCAGTGCAACAGGCACCAGTTCAATCCCTGGTCTGGGAAGATCCCACGTGCCGCGGAGCGGCTGGACCAATGTGTCCAACTACCAAGCCGGAGCTCTGGAGCGCATGCGCCCAGAGCTGGTGCTCTGCAACGAGAGAGGCCACTGCGATGCGGGGCCCGCACAGGCCAAAGAACAATGATGGATGAAAAAAAACAAATGAAAGACCAATAGAAGTGGCCCCCCCCAAAAAAAATTAAAAAAAAAAAATGTCTGGGGAAACTGAATTTCCACCAGAAAAACACAAGAGGCTGTAGTGGAACAACCTGGTACTGCCCACAGATGAGTTTTTGGGTCACTGCACCTTCATGGGAAGAGGACTGATTTGTATTAAGATCACAAGGAGACAAAACTTTTTAAGCAGACTCAGTAACAAAACCAGGCAGAGGAGAAGTCCCTGAGGGAAATGTGTTCACTGACTTCTTGCAGGAACAGAACACAGAACTGGGAGCAAGTCCAATTATCGTTTATCAGTCTGGTGTCTGACAAGAAGGCTAAGAATGATGAGAACTAGGCTCTAACACCAGGTCTGTGCCAGCTAGCTGTATTACATACACGAATGCCCTGGAACTCCAACAGCCTCATTTATGAAATAACAGGCACTTCTCAGCAAGCTGCAGGGAAGATGGCATTTAACAAGAGACAGAGCAGGAAAGACTGTGGGCTTCCCCCACCCACCTCAGATACAGCAGCTCCCATACTCCTTTGAAAATGGAGTTGTGCTGCTTCTAAAAATAAGGTCCAGACAACAATGAGCTGGATGATCTTGGAGGCCTGATATTATACAGAGAGCCACGTAAGCAAGCCTTTCATCATTAACTCCAGCATGTGTATCCTGCTGCAGTCTTTATTTGTATATATGTCTTTTTTCTAGATTACAGCCCGTTTTCCTTTGTGTCCTACTGTCCAACACAGAGTACCTATCTGATCAGGGTTTGCTGACTGACTGGATGATTTCCAGACTGTGAGGTATCCTCAGAATCAAGATATTCTCAAAGAGTAGACGACAAACAGAACATTTAAAAGTGTATCCCAGACACAAGAAAAATGGCTGCATAGTGAGTAAGCATCTCTGAGCACCATTTTTACTACAGAAATTTCCACTGGTGAGCAGAGGGGGATGACATGGGCCTTGTAGGGGGGCTGAAAGAGAAATGTTGCATAGCAAGGTTTTAAACTGGCGCCCCTACATTCCACAGATACAGCTACTGAGAACACACCTTTAGATTTTAGGACTCTGAAAGCTTGGTTAAGAGCGGAACACTGCCTTATCTTTTATTTTATTTTTAAAATATAGAGGGCTTCTGCAGCTCAATGGTAAAGAATCTGCCTGCCAGTGTTGGAGACACAGATGTGATCCCTGATCCTGGAGGATCCAACAGGCCTCGGACCAGCTAAGCCCTGTGCACCACAACGACGGAGCCTCTGCTCTAGAGTCTGTGTGAAGCAATCACAGAAGCCCAAGTGCCTTAGCGCTCGTGCTCGGCAACAAAAGAAGCCACCACTAAGAGAACCGGAGGCACCGTCCCTGCTCGCCACAATAGAGACAAGCCTGAGCAGCCAAGAAGACCCAGCTCAGCCAAAAGTGAAGAAATAAATTAAAAAAAATTTTTCCCACAATCACAAGTTTATTTTGTGTTTTTGATTTTACACAGTTTTGTTGTTTACAGATATGTATAATTCCAGATTAGTCATAAGTATATCCCATTCCCCCTCACCCCACCCCTCCAGGCCGTGGCATAGACCCCATGTACTATCCCTTAGTCCCAACAGCACATTGACAATAGTTATTTCTTTTACATAAGATAGTATAGAGTTCCGTGTTGCTCTTTCCATATCTCTCACCAACTCTTCTCTCTCCCCAATGTCCATCAATCTGTTTTCTATGACTGTTTTTCCACTAACGCGCTACGTGTGTATTTACGAACTTACTAGATTCCATATACATGTGTTAGTATACTGTATTTGTCCTCTTTTTGACTACCTTCACTTTGTATAATATGTTCTAGATTCATTCATCTCATTAGGACTAAATCTTCTGCATTTCTTTTTGTGGGCTGAGAAGTATTCCATTGTATATATGTACCAGAACTTCTTTATCCATTTATTTGTCGATGGACATCTAGGTTGCTTCCATGTTCTAGCTATTGTGTAGAGAGCTGCAATGAACATTGGGGTACAGGTGTCTCTTTCAATTCTGATTTTGTCAGGATATAAGCCTAATAGTGGGATTGCTAGATCATATGGTGCTTCTAGTCTTAGTTTTTTGAGGAATATCCATACTGTCTTTCATAGTGATTGGATAATTTACATTCCCACCAACAATGCAAGAGTGTTCCCTTTTCTCCACACTCTCTCCAGCATTTATTATCTGTAGATTTTTTGATGATGGCCATTCTGACTGGTGTGAGGTAATATCTCATTGTAGTTTTGATTTGCATTTCTCTAATAACAAATGACGTTAAGCATCTTTTCATGTTAAAAATTACTTAACAACAACAACAGAAGAATGTGGTCCAGTGGCTAAGACACTGTGCTCCCAATGCAGGGGGCCTGGGTTCAATCCTTGGTCAAGGAAATAGATCCCACATGCCACAACTAAGAGTTTGCCTGCCACAACTAAAAAAAGATCTTGCATGAACTAAGACCTAGTGCAGCCAAATAAATAAAATGAGTTTAAAAAAAAAAGAAAAAAAGGAGGCTAGCAGTGTAGGGTGAGGCAACAGACACAGCTGTATTTTTTTTTTAAAAAGAGAGGGTTTTGGCTGGGAGGTGGGGGAGGGAGATAAAGAAGAAAAAAGAAAGAAAGAAATGGAAAGTGAAAATTTTAACAGTCCAGGTAACAAATGCTTGTCAAAATTGCTTCTCCCCAGGCAGGCACAAAGCACCAGCCCTTCCTGCTGTCCACCTCTGAGAATGCTTTACTCCCGGAGCTGGCTTGAAAGGAGATTTCACAGCAGAACTCTCTCCATGTCTGTTACTCTAAGGAAGAGGTCAAGCTTCTCCTAGCAAGCCTACATTCGGTCTTTAAAACATTTTTGGAGGGCATACACCAACGCATTAGGTTATCATTAGTGCAAGGGGGGAAAGCAAAATGCTACAAAAATACTGGTTTACCAAAAAGAAAATAAAACAAACAGCAGTTTGGCACTGTAAACCTGAGTAACTTTCTGTGTCCCAGGCAGCTCATACAAAATACATAAAGAGGGCTTCCCCTGCTTCCCCTGGTGGTCCAGTGGGTAAGGACACCGCCTTGCAGTGCAAGGGGCACCGGTTCGATCCCTGGCCTGGGAAGATCCCACGTGCCGCGGAGCGGCTGGACCGATGTGTCCAATTACCAAGCGGGAGCTCTGGCGCGCGTGCGCCCAGAGCTGGCGCTCTGCGACGACAGAGGCCACCACGATGGGAGGCCCACAGGAGCCAAAGAACAAAGATGGATGAAAAATAGAGAAATGAAAGACCAATAGAAGTGGCCCGCCCATCCCCCTCCCTCCCCACCCTACCCCCCCAAAAGATAAAAATAATAATAATAATAAAATAAAAAAATACATAAAGATAAAGGAAGTGGGTGCCTGTAATTCCCAAGAGGTTTCCCAACCTGGTCAAACATCACTGTCACCACTAACCATCACTGAGAAGAAATCCAAATGGCTGGGAACATCTACTGCTGACTAAGGGCCTGATTAGGCAATAATGAATGAATAGCTAGGGAAAAAGATAGGGAAGGCAGGATAGGCGGAAAATCATGTGCTCCAGGGCTTGCTTTGAGGTATGAGGGTGGGGGGATACAAGCTCAGCTTCCTCAGGGTCCTTCGCTTGCCTACTCAGCTTACTGGCTGAGCCCTAGGGGAGCTAAGGCACTCACTCTGAAACAGACAGTCTTCATGTCCCTCTGTGTGTGCTAAAGGACAGCAGTTCTAGGACTGTCTTTCCAGGCTGTGTCCAAAGCAGCAGAGGAAGACTGCTCCTGCATTAACCACCATTCCCAGACCCATCCAGGGCTCCCTCTTTCATACCTTGTCTCCAACAGTCCAGTCATTTCTGAAAAATGTCCCAACCTTCCCCAAAAATCACGTGATTTCTGTGTCAACTCACCCCATCCCGACACTCCTACTTGGCTCTACCTCTGTAGTATGGACAGGTTCACACTCTAAGCAGCTGCATTTGACTACAAGGTCCCTGAGGGCAAAGCTGAGCCTCACCCACGCTAATCAGCAAGGGCACTTTAGCTGCGCAACCAGATTAGATCACTGTGTACGTGGGAACATGCTGTCCTTTGCACGAGCACTCATGTGTGTTCCATGACACTTGGTGTCCGGGAGAAGGCTGTTTGTTTACAAAGGAATCCTCGGGATTCTGTCTCTAATATTTCCCTCAGTTACCGTCCACCTGAAGATATCAATTTGGAGATGTGCCCCCTGAAGACAGATAGCAAGGCTATTTGGCAGAAAATAATAATCATTTGCCCTACGGGGTTGCAAATCCCTCTGAGAATAGAATGAAGGCTTCTCTCTCCACAGGACAATAGCATTTTTAAATTTTATTTGTTTATTTATTTTGGGCTATTCTGGGTTTCCACTGCTGCTGCAGGCTCTTCTCTAGTTGCAGGGAGTGGGGGCTACTCTCTAGTTGAGGTGAGCAGGCTTCTTGTTGCAGTGACTTCTTGTGTGATGGAACTTGGGCTCTAGGGCACACAGGCTTCAATAGCTGCAGCACATGGGCTCAACAGTTGCAACTCCAAGGCTCTAAAGCGCAGGCTCCATAGCTGTGGCTCATGGCCTGAGTTGCTCCGCAGCATGTGGGATCTTCCTAGATCAGGAATCTAACTCGTGTCTCCAACCTTGGCAGGCCAACTCTTTACCACTGAGCTATCAGGGAAGCCCAGGACACTCACATATTAAAAGAGAGTTGCCCCTGGTTTCCCTGGTGGTCCAGTGGGTAAAGAGTCCGTCCGCCTTGCAACACAAGGGACACCAGTTCATCCCTGGCCTGGGAGGATCCCACATGCCAACTCCTGGTGAACAAGGACTGTGGGGTTGTTTTTATAACCTTCTCAGTGCCCAGTCTGCACACCAAAGAGGCAATGCACGTATGCCAAACAGGCAGGGAGTACACTGCTTCTCCGTCCCTCTAAGTGTAGGCATTTTGCACCTGGATGTACTGATTTTTTAAGTCTGGGCACGTGTCCCAGAAAAGCCACATGCAAAGGGAAGAAAGCATAGCCTAGAGCACCCAGTCACCCCACTCTGTTCCTTCTGGGTCCACCAGTACGAGTTTCTGCAAACACGAAAAAGTGTTACAAAGCAAGAGAAACTTGCTCTCCACATCCCCTCTGTTGTGGAGGGGAAGTCAGATTAAGCAGCAGCAAAAGCATCACCCACTGGAAGGCTGTGGCCTCCACTCCCTTCCCTCCCTGAGATCAGGCTTCTGCTCCCCGCAACACACACATCCCCTGCAGCCCCGTATGGCTTCCACAAGGCCCCCTGCACCCAGGGGCATGTAAGAAAAAAAAAAAAAAAGGCAAGACAAACATGCTATAGTGCACAGACACTTAGAGAGCTTCTGCTGAAGCTGACAAAAACCCAAGTGTGGTAGAGGAATAGAGCGTTTTAAAAATTATTTTCTAATTAGTGAGACAACTGTGATTAATAAGTAAAAAGAAGGCCTGACTCTCCCCTTGTCTTCCTGCAGAAAATTGAGGGAGCCAAGGTTAGTTTTTCTTTTCTCTTAATTTTATTTTACTTTTTACTTTTACAGTGTTTTGTCGTTTATAGATATGTATAATCCCAGATTAGTCATATGTATAACCCCTGATTCCAACCCTCCTCCACCCACTTCCCAGTACCTCTGTCCCACCCTTCCAGGCTATCTCACAGCACCCCTGCAGGATCCCCTATTCCCACAACGCAATGACAATAACTATTTTTTTTCACATACGACAGTACAGGTTTTCATGCTACTTCCTTTACGCCTCCCACCCCTTGTTCATTCCCCACAACGTCCATAAGTCTGTTCTCTATTTGTTTTTCCGACGCTTCACTACGTGTGTTATCATTACCATCTTACTAGATTCCATATATATATATGTTAGTATACTGTACTTGTCTTTCTCTTTTTACCTTACTTCACCCTTTTATGATAGGTTCTAGATCCATCCACCTCATTAGGACTTATTCTTCTGCATTTCTATTTAGGGCTGAGTAGTACTCCATTGTATATATGTACCAGAGTTTTTTTTATCCATTCATTCGTCGACGGACATCTAGGTTGCTTCCATGTTCTAGCTACTGTAAAAAATATGGAACACTTCACAAATTTCCATGTCATCCTTGTACAAGGATCATGCTAATCTTCTCTGTATCGTTCCAATTTGAGTATATGTGCTGCCGAAGCGAACATAGTAGCCAAGGTTTAATGTCACTTCACTATTTTTGCTTTTCTCATCTGCCTTCAAATACTACTACCGAGACCCCACTCGGACACCAACTCACACTCAGTTCTGTTCATGGATCCTTCCCCTTCCTCTGCGGGCCTTCCTCCAAACTACTCTGGAAATAGTTTCAGGTGACAACCATTCCTTTGCAGCAGCTCCAAGTGGTCTCCCCAGAGAGAACAGCAGATGCAGTACTAAGGGAGGGATGACCACACCGGAGCATGTGACATGCCATGTTATCATCCACAAACACTTATAATGCACACAGGCTCCATGACTACAAAGAGGCCTAAGATCAGTTCAGGACTTTAAGCATCTTTCAATTGAGAAAGAGAGAAAGTAATAGATAAATTCAGAACAGGATGTTTTATAGTACAAAGGCTAATTGTGCGGTACAGACAACGGTACTAAAGATAGAGCCTTATGTTCCAGATTTTCCAAGATGGTTCTGACTCAAATATCCTATCTCACCAACTCCTTCGGTACATCTGTAGCTCAGACTATGGGTCTGAGGGTTTGTCATAATAAATAGGATCAGCCCAGTGACTGATGAGGCAGGCCAGCCAACTAGATTAGCTGAAAGCGATGGATCATGCTAGCACCTTCCCACAGCCCTTGGGTAACTGTGGGATCAAATATAATACACGACAGTGAAACCTGAGGCTTCCAAGACTGAGAGAGCTCGTTAGGACAAAGGCAAGAAGCTGGGGGTATTTAGCAGAAGGCAGGCTGGCAGAGTGCTAGACACCTGTCTTTTTTGGCCATTCTTTCCCAAAGCCCTTTTAAAGTTATGAGAACTATGACAATAATTAGGCTTATTGATATTCCTGGGAAGGAAATAAAATCTATTTGATCTATTCATGTGTTGTTGTTGTTGTCCCCTGGAGAAGGAAATGACAACCCACTCCAGCATTCCTGCCTGGGAAATCCCACAGACAGAGGAGCTTCTCAGGCTACTGTCCCTGGGGTCATAAAAAGTTTGACACAATTGAACAACAGACAGGAGAAAGTATCCACCGGCTGGGCCTCTAGCAGAAAAGCAGATGGCAGTCACGGAGCGCAGCAATCCATCCCTTGGGTGTCACTGCTTCTCTGCCTTCCTGCCAGTCCACCTCCTCTTCTGTCAGCCTGTGCTTTAGACAAGGAGGCCCCAAACAAGAATCATGTGGGAAATCTTAAAAAACACAGGTTCCCAACCCCAGACATGGTGAAACAGAAAGGTTTGGAAACGCCTGTCTTAGACTGAAAATCAGCATTCTCAAGACAAGACTTAAAGGCTCATCAAGTATTAGCTTTTTTTTCAGACACAGAAACTTCAGATCAAGGGGTTTAAAATGCTTTTCTCATGATTCAAACACCACAGCTTCCTTTTCACTCTAATATAAATTAATATGTATATATTTGGAAAACATGCATGCATATGTAAACAACACGGTCTAGTGCTGAATAGCTGTTTGTGAGTGAAAATAATGGTTACAAATAGATTAATCAACTCAGTTTTTTTTTTTTTTAAAGATTTATTTATTTATTTACTTTGGGCGGGGGTCGGTTTGGGGAGGGAGGGGAGTGGGCGGGCCACTTCTATTGGTCTTTCATTTCTCTATTTTCATTCGTCTTCGTTCTTTGGCTCCTGTGGGCCTCCCATCGCAGTGGCGTCTGTCGCTGCAGAGCACCGGCTCTGGGCGCATGCGCTCCAGAGCTCCGGCTCGGTGATTGGAGACATCAGTCCAGCCGCTCTGCAGCACGTGGGATCTTCCCAGGCCAGGGATCAAACCGGTGCCCCTTGTACTGCAAGGCGGTGTCCTTACCCACTGGACCACCAGGGGAAGCCCCTCAACTCAGTTTTGTACTTAACAATTCAATCATTTTGAAGTGCAAACAAAAAGTCAGTGTATTGCAGACTTTCACAGAGATATTTAAGCACACATCTGAAAAAAGAACCTTCCTCAGTGAATGCAAGAAGACATGCAATTCTGATGCAATTCCTACTCCATAAGCTGACTATTCATTGGAAGGACTGACACGGAAGCGCCAATGCTTTGGCCACCTGATGCAAAGAGCCAATTCACTGAAAAAGATTCTGATGCTAGGAAAGATTGAGGGCAGGAGGAGAAAGGGGCAACAGAAGATGACATAGTTGGATGGCATCACTAACTCAATGGACATGAGTTTGAGCAAAGTCTGAGAGACAGTGAAGGACAAGGAAGCCTGGTGTGCTGCAGTAACTGGGGGTCCGGAACACTCGGACACGACTTACAGACTGAACAAGAAGCCACCTAAACAGCCCTTGAATTACTACTAAAAATACCTGCTTAAAAAAACTATATCCCGGGCTTCCCCTGGTGGTCCAGTGGGTAAGGACACCACCTTGCAGTGCAAGGGGCGCCGGTTTGATCCCTGGCCTGGGAAGATCCCACGTGCCGCGGAGCGGCTGGACCGATGTGTCCAATTACCAAGCCAGAGCTCTGGAGCGCATGCGCCCAGAGCCGGCGCTCTGCGACAACAGACGACACCGCGATGGGAGGCCCACAGGAGCCAAGGAACAAAGACAGATGAAAACAGACAAATGAAAGATCAATAGAAGTGGCCCGCCTGCTTCCTCCCCAACCAACCCCCACCCAAAGTAAATAAATAAATAAATCTTTAAACAAACAAACAAAAAAACTATATCCTATCAGGAAAGAAAGTAAAAAAAAAAGTATCACATAGGGAAACGCATGTTTGCCAAAAGCCTTTTAAAATTACATCAAAATTACATCAAAGCAACATTAAAACCTGCTCACTGAGAAACGCCTCATGAATTTAACTCCTGTTTTGAAATGCCTAGTTAAGGTTCTTGAAAGGTCTGACTATAGATGTGGTTGATACAACAACTCAGAAGCAGTCCTCTGGTGGGCTGACTGTAAATGTATTCCTTTTACAGCAGCTATGCCTTTCTTAAATTATCTATTGTACTATATGTTCGTCACTAAGTCGTGTCTGACTCTGCGACCCCGTGGACTATAGTCTGCCAGGCTCCTCTGTCTAGGAATTTCTCCAGGCAAGAATACTGGAATGATCTGCCATTCCCTTCTTCGGGAGATCTTCCCAACCCAAGGATCGAACCCAGGTCTCTCACATTATAGGCAGATTCTTTACCATCTGAGTCACCAGAGAAATTATCTACAGTGAACCTGAAAAACCATGATTATTCTTACATGGAAAGACACTGGTCATACAGAAAGGATTTATGAAAAAATGTACCTGCACATTCTGTAAACACATGTAACACTGCTAGACCAGAACATCAGCAAGAATACTGCTCGATTTATAGAAATTTTTAAAACAGAAGATGACATAGTTGGATGGCATCACTAACTCAATGGACATGAGTTTGAGCAAAGTCTGAGAGACAGTGAAGGACAAGGAAGCCTGGTGTGCTGCAGTAACTGGGGGTCCGGAACACTCGGACACGACTTACAGACTGAACAAGAAGCCACCTAAACAGCCCTTGAATTACTACTAAAAATACCTGCTTAAAAACTATATCCCGGGCTTCCCCTGGTGGTCCAGTGGGTAAGGACACCACCTTGCAGTGCAAGGGGCGCCGGTTTGATCCCTGGCCTGGGAAGATCCCACGTGCCGCGGAGCGGCTGGACCGATGTGTCCAATTACCAAGCCAGAGCTCTGGAGCGCATGCGCCCAGAGCCGGCGCTCTGCGACAACAGACGACACCGCGATGGGAGGCCCACAGGAGCCAAGGAACAAAGACAGATGAAAACAGACAAATGAAAGATCAATAGAAGTGGCCCGCCTGCTTCCTCCCCAACCAACCCCCACCCAAAGTAAATAAATAAATAAATCTTTAAACAAACAAACAAAAAAACTATATCCTATCAGGAAAGAAAGTAAAAAAAAAAGTATCACATAGGGAAACGATGTTTGCCAAAAGCCTTTTAAAATTACATCAAAATTACATCAAAGCAACATTAAAACCTGCTCACTGAGAAACGCCTCATGAATTTAACTCCTGTTTTGAAATGCCTAGTTAAGGTTCTTGAAAGGTCTGACTATAGATGTGGTTGATACAACAACTCAGAAGCAGTCCTCTGGTGGGCTGACTGTAAATGTATTCCTTTTACAGCAGCTATGCCTTTCTTAAATTATCTATTGTACTATATGTTCGTCACTAAGTCGTGTCTGACTCTGCGACCCCGTGGACTATAGTCTGCCAGGCTCCTCTGTCTAGGAATTTCTCCAGGCAAGAATACTGGAATGATCTGCCATTCCCTTCTTCGGGAGATCTTCCCAACCCAAGGATCGAACCCAGGTCTCTCACATTATAGGCAGATTCTTTACCATCTGAGTCACCAGAGAAATTATCTACAGTGAACCTGAAAAACCATGATTATTCTTACATGGAAAGACACTGGTCATACAGAAAGGATTTATGAAAAAATGTACCTGCACATTCTGTAAACACATGTAACACTGCTAGACCAGAACATCAGCAATACTGCTCCATTTTCAGTACTGCATGTCAGATTTATTAGAAATTTTTAAAAAACGTGAGCCCAGCTGCCTTCACTGGCTGGTTTTACAATGTGTAATATAATGGGAGACATTTTATGGTAAATAAATGAAGTCAGTATGAAAAAGTAAACCAAACTGTAGTGAATAATATCACAGAACACCTGAGTGGTCACCAGAGTGAAATATCTTCCGTATAAAAAACAGGAAGACCCCAGTATGAGCTGTTCCAATATTATCTGTTCCAATTAAAGGTACGTGCTCCCCGCCTCCATTGCTGGCAAGAATTAATCAGTAAAGGCACCACTTCCTAGCAGGGCAAATATCCTGAGAGATTATTCAGCTTACAACAAGAGCAGAGTTTTCATCCTCTGCTTTTACACAAACCTAACAGATATAATAAATTCAGTTAAAAAACAAATAACCTTCACTGTTCAACACAAAAGGAGATGTGAGTCAGATCTCTCAATTCTCCCATTAACTATCAGAAAAAGAGACTGTTTGAATGTTTACTTATAACTTTTTAGTTAACTATGGCCAATGATACACAGGGAGTTAATTTATGGTTCAAATTTTTGATCTTTTCCCTCCAAAGAGTTAAATGCTAAATTCTAAACTTTACACTGGAGAACTCCCTGGAGGTCCAGTGATTAGAATACCATGATCCCACCGCCGAGGGCACGGGTTCCATTCCCAGTCGGGGAACTAAGATCCCTAAAGCTTCTGGGCATAACAACAACAACAAAAAAATTAAATAAACCTTACCCTAAAATATATAATTTCAATATTCAAAAATGTCTTCCTCCTAGATGAATATTTCAGTTTTTGCTCCAAACCTGATACAGAGCCCAACTGTTCTCTGAAGAGTCAGCTTTCAAAAAGAAACCACAATATCATGGTAGCCCAAAGGCCCCGGTTGTTTTGCTTTTTTACAAACTCAACCAGGGTAGCCCAGAGGCAATGAACACTTTACTTTCTGTATTTCAGCTCTCAGTAGCATCATCATTTCTGGAGGAGCTCAAATCCCTGACTCTGGAGACTCACAGCCTATCCCCTTATTGGCCCAGGCAAAAGGATAAAAAGGAAATCTAGTCAGACATATCTTCCTCATATCCCCAGTCAGATGAAGTCACCCCATGAACGTGTCCTCAAATTCCCACACCCTCACCAGTGCTTTGGCTTAGCTGTGTGGGTTCTCAGGTGCTCAGTTGTATCCGACTCTTTGCGACCCTGTGGTCTGTAGCCCACCAGGCTTCTCTGTCCAAGGAATTCTCCAGGTAAGAATACTGGAATGGGTTGCCATTTCCTTCTCCAGGGGGTCTTCCTGACCCAGGGACAGAACCTGCCTCTCCTGCCTTAACAGGCAGACTGTTCACCACTGAGTCACTTGGGAAGCCTCTGGCTTAGCTACTTGAAAACATTTCCTAATTTCACCAAGTAAACTTGGAAATGCCCAATCGAACTGTGAGCTTCTGGTAAGATCGTAATGTTTGTCTTATGATTTTCTTGAAAACAAAAACAAAAAAAGAATAAAGCACAGATTTACTCATTTCTATTCCTTAACCCCCTCCTCACAAAAGAAAACCTAAAAATTTTAATGTGGCTGTTAAAATTTTAATCAAAACACCCCGGTTAATGCCACAACAGAAACTCAAATACATAAGACCAGGAAGCCCCTGTTTCCTTCTACCTGGGAGGACAGTTTAGGGGGAGGGGGAAGACTATCTGGTTTAAATAATCTAAATCTATTTCCAGTCTCCACAACTGTTTAAGAAAAAGCATGGGAACTGGGGACAAGACCACCTGTGCCATTTTCCTGGTCGTGGGATGCAGGTTAAGCTTCTGAACTCCAAACTCATCATCCAGCCCATTTCACAAGCGGGAAACACTATCAACTCACAGGGTTTTTGTTAGGGGCTCAGAGTGAGAGGCCTTCCTGAACTCCAGAGCATCTTAACCTAAGATGAAGATGTTTATTTATTTATTTTTTTCCAACAGCCTGGTGTGGGTCACGAAGCCAGGGAGACAACACAGTAAGGATGAACAGCCACCGACCACAGCAACCAGTTCACTAGAAGTCATGCAAAGGACACAACACAGGCGGGCCTTGTGCTAAGACTGTGCAAGGCTGTCCTGGCCTCTTGTCCAGGGCTCTTAACACGCGGAGTGGCTACGCTTAGGAGGTGACAGGGAGGCTCCCGGCCAGACTGATCAGCTGCCGCTGACGTCGGGCCCTTGCAATCTGAGGCCGCGGTTCATTAGGGAAGTCACGGCCGTGACTCAAAGGGCCCTTCAGACCGAGGTGAGTCAGGCGGAGCAAGGGCAGAGCCTGGTCCCCGGCAGGAGCCCGGGGACGGCTGCCCGACGCCGGGCACGGATTCTCGCCGGCGCCAGGTGGACCGAAGTGCGGGCTGGGCGGCCAGAGGCTGCAGGCCCGGCGGGAAAGCCCAGTCCGCCCGCGGCCACCCGGGGGTCCCTTCCCGTGGGGCGCAACAGAGGCCGACCGGGGGTGCGCCCCGCAAGGACCGACGCGAACGGGCGGCTCATGCCGCCCCAGGCCTCCGAAACGCCGTCTGGGAAGCGGCGTCCTCCCTCCGGGCCCCCGTCCGCCCGCCGGCCCGTCCCGCTCGCCGCCTCTCGGGCTTCCTCAGGCGGGCGCCGGGGCGCAGCGGGCCCATGCCGGCCGAGTCGAGGTGCCAAGAACCTGCGCTGGCCAGGCCCGCCGAGGAGCCCGGAGGGAGGCCCGGCAGGGCACGGACACTCACCGGCCAGCGGTCCGCTCCGGCGTCCGTCAGCGCCGCGTCCACGCGCCCGTCAGCGACTAGCTCCAGCGCCTAGTCCGCCGCAGCCAAGCCCGCGGCCCGACGTGCGCACGCAGAGGGGGCGGGGCCTGCAGAGGACACGCCCCTGCAGAGGACACGTCCCTGCGGCGGGCTCGCGGCCGCAATCCCTGAGCGCGGGTCGGTGGTTAAAGTCCGAGGGCCGGCCAGTGAATAGTGAACTCTCCCATTCATAAGAGACCCTTTGAAGACTTCTCGAGGCTTTTCCTAATCATTATCACCTCATCTTCAGTCTTATCTCGCGCTGGGCTCTACCTGTCCCATCTGATTCGACCACACTGGTTTCCGGTCATTTTTTTAAGCATCCAGCTGGCCTCACATGAAAATACTGGCATTCTTCGGTATTGGCAAAGTTGTGGGGAACGTCATCATTCAGATTAGGGATTCTGTTTGATCTGGTACTTCCATTTCTGGGTATAACGCCAAAAGATCAGCAAGGATGTTCGTTGTAACACCATTTCAGTGAGCACCTTGAAAGAACCTAAATATCTATCAAAAGACAGTGTGGGGGGCGTGGGGGGGGGAGGGAAAAAAAAAAGACAGTGTGGGGTGGTGGTTGACAGGGGCCCAATTATCTATCCAGTAGAGTTGGGCCAGTTAAAAAAGGAAATGCAGGGAATTCCCTGCCAGTTGAGCGGGAACTAGGATCCCTCCCGCAAAAAAAAAAGAAAAAAGGGTGCGGGGTGGGGAGGACAGACACTACCTTACCGGAGGAAAAGCAAGTTATAGGAAAATACAAAAATATGCATTTGCAAACTTCCCCTGGCGGTCCTCTGATGTAAATTGTGTATCTATCTGCATTGCATAATGCAGACCAGACCTTCCCAGAAATAGAAATACCTGCTTGACCATAAAGATCAGTTTTTCTCTTCCTGCCACCAGTCATGAAATTACTGAGATAATAACATTCCTTTCTCAATCCTGTAAGAGATCAAGATGTAGATTTCCTGGGGAGGTAATGGGCAGCACCTTATTCATCTTCTGTTCAGTCTCATCACTCAGTCGTGTCCGAATCTTTGCAACCCTGTGAACACGAGCACGCCAGGCCTCCCTGTCCTTCACCATCTCTCAGAGCTTGCTCAAACTCGTGTCCATTGACTTGGTGATGCCATCCAATCATCTCATTTTCTGCTGTCCCCTTCTCCTTTTGTCTTCTATTTTTCCCTACATCAGGGTCTTTTCCAATGAGTCAGACCTTCGCATCAGGTGACCAAAGAATTGGAAATTCAGCATCAGTCCTTCTAATGGATATTCAGGGTTGATTTCCTTCAGGATTGACTGGTTTGATCTCTTTGCAGTCCAAGGGACTCTTAAGAGTCTTCTCCAGCACCACCGTTCAAAGGCATCAATTCTTCCGCGCTCAGCCTTCTTTATGGTCCCGCTCTCACATCCATGCATGACTACTGGGAAAACCATAGCTTTAACTATATGAACTTTTTGTTAGCAAAGTGATGTCTCTGATTTTTAATACGCTCTCTAGGTTTTATTAATGTTACTAGGTGCATTATTTGTATTCTGCCTATTTTACAAACTTGATGTTTCTTGCATTACCTAACATGTGACTGAGCCTTGGATACAATTAATGACAATTAAGCAACTTGAAACAATTGACCTTATATATAGGCCTATAGTATCAATGATTTCAATAGTATAACTCTAGATATAGGAAGAAGCAACAAGAGAGAGCCATTCCAGGGCTTCCCTGGTGGTCCAGTAGGTAAAGAGTCTGCCTTCCTCTGCAAGGGGCGCCAGTTCGATCCCTGGCCCTGGAGGATCCCGCATGTCATGGAGCAGTTAGACTGGTGTGTCCAGTTATGAGCCTGTGCTCCGGAGCGCATGAGCCCAGAGCCAGTGCTCTGCAACGAGAGAGGCCACTGTGATGGGAGGCCCACACAAGCCAAAGAATAAAGATGGATGAAAATAATAAATAACTAAGAAAAAGTTTGTGGCATGAAGTTAAAAAAGAGCCATTCCATTGACCATAACAGACTGTAAAACTGATGGTCCAAAGGTTTTGAACTACTCTTATTTTTTTTAATTTTGGCCTCTTTTTTTATATATATATTTTTTGGCCTCTTTTACTGTTTTTTTTTTAATTTGTTTATTTTCATCCATAAAATGATGGCCTCTGTCATTGCAGAGCACCAGCTCTGGGCACATGCGCTCCAGAGCGCTGACTCATAATCGGACATACCCATTCAGCCGCTCCGCGGCACGGCACCCCTTACACTGCAAGGCAGATTCTACCCACTAGACCACCAGGGAAGCCCTGGGCTACTCTTAACAGGACCTAGTCCAGCAATAGCACATTGAATGGCCTATCAATAAAATTCTGACCTGAGACTTGAGCATTCCTAGTGCAATGGGAAAAACTGTTCATGAAATGCCTCCTAAACTTGGGTTGAAGACTGAAAGGGAAGGAACTGTAAAATAAGGAATGTTGCCCACCACCCAATCCTATAAGAACTGAGTCATTAGCCACGACAGTCACCAACCACAGCACACCCTGAAAGGACGGCTGTCAAGGTGACGATGAGGCACTTTGTGCTCTAGGAAAGCTGACAGAAACAACCTCCAGGTGGATATTTTCAGGAGAAACTTTACTAAACCCAGTTTCTTGTATCTTCTCATACTTAGAGATGCACCAAAACCATTAACTAAGATATCTCTTCCTCACAAATAACTGTAATTTTCTCTCAGGATGTGTGCTTGATTGCCTGTAACCCTTCCTCAAAATCACACCTCATCCCTACAAAATGTTATCTTTGAGGTTTCTTGGTAGTCCAATGGCTAAGATGCCACACTCCCAATGCGGGGGGCCCGGGCTCCATCCAGGTCAGGAAACAAGATTCCATATGTCTCAACTAAGGCCCTGTGCAGCCAAATAAATAAACATTCTTTAAAAAAAAAAAAGGAAAAAAGCAGATGTTATCTTTCTACATGTTTATGTTTATGCTTGTAAATGCATCCAAAAGAGGGTAGGTGTACACACTAGAATGACAGAGAGATGGGAAATCTCATTTGTGCTATGTATCTGTACCAGTTAAATTGTTTATGAGAATGAATCAATAAGTCATGATATCAAAATCAAATTTAAAAGAATGAATCTTGGGACTTTCCTGGTGGTCCAGTGGTTAAGACTCTGAGCTTCCACTGCAAGGGGACATGGGTTTGATCCTTGGCTGGGGCATGGAGATCCTACATCCATTGGAGCAAGTAAGCCTGCATGCCGCAACTAGTGAGCCCATATGCCACAACTAGACAGTCAGTGCACGGTTAAAAAAAAAAAAAAAATCCCACATGCTGCAACTAAGACCTGAAGCAGCCAAATAAATATTTTAAAATAGATAAATAAAAGAATGAATTTTAAGACCACCTTCTGCCCCAAACATTCGCACATAAAATTGAATTAAACTGATTGGCAGTGAGTGAAGAGGTGATTGCCTCAGGAGTTCCGATGAGATAACATTGGACTAAGCCTGTGCCTGGTATGTAGGAGGAGCCCAGAGAAGTCTCCGCTGTTATTATCATTGGTCCATGGGCTGGGTGAACTGACAAGTGCTTTGTAGGAAGTGCTTTGTCAGATATAAAGTCCCGCAGGAGGTGCTGAGTCATGGCTGAGCATATATCAATCAGTTACCAAGTCATCTCCCTTGGGCAGCAGGGAACTCCCTGAGGTGGGTAGCTGGGGCTTCAAGAAACAATACCTTTGTCCATGCTGCCTGTCTGCCCACCCACTTCTGGACTTTTCAGGAGAAACTTTACTAAACCCAGTTTCTTGTATCTTCTCATACTTAGAGATGCACCAAAACCATTAACTAAGATATCTCTTCCTCACAAATAACTGTAATTTTCTCTCAGGATGTGTGCTTGATTGCCTGTAACCCTTCCTCAAAATCACACCTCATCCCTACAAAATGTTATCTTTGAGGTTTCTTGGTAGTCCAATGGCTAAGATGCCACACTCCCAATGCGGGGCCCGGGCTCCATCCAGGTCAGGAAACAAGATTCCATATGTCTCAACTAAGGCCCTGTGCAGCCAAATAAATAAACATTCTTTAAAAAAAAAAAAGGAAAAAAGCAGATGTTATCTTTCTACATGTTTATGTTTATGCTTGTAAATGCATCCAAAAGAGGGTAGGTGTACACACTAGAATGACAGAGAGATGGGAAATCTCATTTGTGCTATGTATCTGTACCAGTTAAATTGTTTATGAGAATGAATCAATAAGTCATGATATCAAAATCAAATTTAAAAGAATGAATCTTGGGACTTTCCTGGTGGTCCAGTGGTTAAGACTCTGAGCTTCCACTGCAAGGGGACATGGGTTTGATCCTTGGCTGGGGCATGGAGATCCTACATCCATTGGAGCAAGTAAGCCTGCATGCCGCAACTAGTGAGCCCATATGCCACAACTAGACAGTCAGTGCACGGTTAAAAAAAAAAAAAAAATCCCACATGCTGCAACTAAGACCTGAAGCAGCCAAATAAATATTTTAAAATAGATAAATAAAAGAATGAATTTTAAGACCACCTTCTGCCCCAAACATTCGCACATAAAATTGAATTAAACTGATTGGCAGTGAGTGAAGAGGTGATTGCCTCAGGAGTTCCGATGAGATAACATTGGACTAAGCCTGTGCCTGGTATGTAGGAGGAGCCCAGAGAAGTCTCCGCTGTTATTATCATTGGTCCATGGGCTGGGTGAACTGACAAGTGCTTTGTAGGAAGTGCTTTGTCAGATATAAAGTCCCGCAGGAGGTGCTGAGTCATGGCTGAGCATATATCAATCAGTTACCAAGTCATCTCCCTTGGGCAGCAGGGAACTCCCTGAGGTGGGTAGCTGGGGCTTCAAGAAACAATACCTTTGTCCATGCTGCCTGTCTGCCCACCCACTTCTGGACAGTTCGCCGGGACTACCACCACTGACTAGAAGTTCGGAGTAGAGATGTTGTTCTCTGCCATTCACTGTTGTGCTGATGTCCAAGCTTCGGGTTCAGCAATGCCAAAGGGCTCTAAGCTTCAGCAATGCCTTTCCAAGCTTCATTGCTCCTCTCAAACCTGGGAACCAGGGCCAATTAGCTTCGTGGGCTTGTGACCAGAGCAGTCATGCTGGGTTCCTAGGCTCAGAAGGACCTTGGGTTTGGTTTAAGGCTCTGTTATCACCGTCTTGAAATTCTGAGAAATTAAATTTTTAAACAATGAGTCCTACATTTTCTTTTTGCACTACCCCTTGAAAATTACACAGGTAGTCCTGAGATTTTCCTGGTGGTCCAGTGGTTAAGACTCCACCATTTCACTCGTCTGGGAATTAAGATTCCACATGCTGTGAGGTGACGCAAAAAAAAAAAACCTGATATTTCAGCAGCTAGTCTCATTGAGGATCTTCTTATTTGGATTTATGCCCTCAGAACATCGAGTTCTGTGGTTTAACAGACTGAGTTGAAGAAAAGTCTCATCTTTATAAGAACAATATGCACTTGGGTTCCATTTAGTAAGTACTGAGTTACTGCTAAATGCTGAGCGTTGTGCCAGCAGAGAGAGAGACAGAGACAAAAAAGGCATGGGCCAGCTCTTAGGAAGCCCTGAATCTAATAACGGGAGAGACCATGCTGCCAGTGGATTAGAGATGGGAATGAAATAGGAGCAACCCTGGCCTAGGGGTCAGGGAGGGCTTCCTGGAGGAAGTGATGGTTCTGTGACATGTTAAAGCTGTCCAAGCTGGTGGGAGGAAGATGTACAGTCTGATCTCAGAGACTTAACATTACAGGGTGTGGAGGAGGCAATCCAAGGTTTATGCACATAAACATTCTATTTAGATGACACGTTCACTTATAAACCCAAATATGCATCTATTAAAATAAATACGTGCATCTTACATTACACAAGGACCATGATTTTACATACATAAAACACACATCACCTTGTAGATTATTTCCACTACTAGATTCGGGAAAAGAGCACACCAGTTTTTGCTGGATTTCCCTAACACCAGTAGCTGGTAAATGTTTAGACAACCAGTCAATCAGCAAATATTTATTGAGCGTCTATTTGTGCCAGGTACTATTCTAGGTGCTCAGGAATTCACCAGGGAACATGAAGAAGTGCCTGACATTCCCGGAGGGCCCAGGACACATTTTGGAATGGAGGGGAAAACACAAATGCTTTTATCCGTGTCAGCAGTATAATTTCAGAAGAGGAGTGAGAGAGTCATTTTTGAGTTTTACCTGAACACAAAGAATTCTCTTTTTTGTGGAATTCCCGTTGGTCCGTAGTTAGGACTCCCTGCGTCCAGTGCAGGGGGCACCTGTTCCATCCCTAGTGGGGAAACTAAGATCTTGCCTTGGTGCATGACCAAAAAAAAGAAAAAAGAGAGATCTTTTCTGTTAAAAAGAATTCAAACCCGGGCAAGGAGTACCAACTTCAAATGTGGGTCAGGCATACAAGAACTCCAGCAGAGCTGTGGCTGTTAAAGAGTCACGAATAACAGATTTATTTGTCTTTGGGCGACACCCATATCCCAAAGTTCAGATGTTCATTCAAGATAAAGTGATTTACTTATTTATTTTTGCTTTGGCGTAGTCATCACCACCAGCATCCGGCTAAGCAGCTCTCTGCTTGTACGCTTTGGTTAAACTCAATTTATGCAAATTCGATCTACGCAGGCCTGGGGTTGGCGGCTCCCAGTCCTTGGCTGAGTCGTGCCGGAGTCGGGACGAACCATCTGTCTCCGAGTAGGGGTGTAGCAGGTCAGCTCCGCTCAGAGCCAGGGCCTGGACTGGTGGGGGATAAGCAGCCCAGACTGGGGTCCCTTCAGACAGGATGCCCGGGAAATCGTGGCTTTGCAAGGTTGCAACTGGAGCTGAGGATGGGGATCGTGCCACTTGTAGGCTTGCATCCCCCCTCCGCGTATACTCGGCTCCAGAAGCCGGGATCACTATTTTCCGGACCATTTCACGCCTAGGCCGCCACTAGGAGGTACGGTGGGTCTGGGGGACCCGGGCGCGGGGTGCGGGTAGGGCCCAGGAGTCGGCCCGAGGGCACGGGGGTGGCGGGTTCCCGGTCTCCGCCCAGACCACCCACTGGGTCTCGCACGGGGTCTTTCGGGCAAGTCCCCCAGCCTTTTTGCCTGCTCTGCGCCTCTCACGCCCCCTAGACCTCTTGGGACCACATTTCACGCTCAGGTTCGCATGGCGGACAAGAAGCTGGTGGTCGTGTTTGGAGCCACAGGTAAGCGAAACCCCCCAAAACAGGCGCAGGATTCCTCACCCGGGACCGCCCAGGGGTCTGACTGGCCCTGCACCCCAGCGCCAGGAGCAACCCCCTTGGCAGGCCTCCCAGGCAGGTCCCACCCTGCAGGTCTTTCTGATCGCCACAGGTGCCCAGGGGGGCTCAGTGGCCCGGACGCTCCTGGAAGATGGGACATTTAGGGTCCGAGTGGTGACCGGGACCCAGGGCGATGACCAAAAAAAAGAAAAAAGAGAGATCTTTTCTGTTAAAAAGAATTCAAACCCGGGCAAGGAGTACCAACTTCAAATGTGGGTCAGGCATACAAGAACTCCAGCAGAGCTGTGGCTGTTAAAGAGTCACGAATAACAGATTTATTTGTCTTTGGGCGACACCCATATCCCAAAGTTCAGATGTTCATTCAAGATAAAGTGATTTACTTATTTATTTTTGCTTTGGCGTAGTCATCACCACCAGCATCCGGCTAAGCAGCTCTCTGCTTGTACGCTTTGGTTAAACTCAATTTATGCAAATTCGATCTACGCAGGCCTGGGGTTGGCGGCTCCCAGTCCTTGGCTGAGTCGTGCCGGAGTCGGGACGAACCATCTGTCTCCGAGTAGGGGTGTAGCAGGTCAGCTCCGCTCAGAGCCAGGGCCTGGACTGGTGGGGGATAAGCAGCCCAGACTGGGGTCCCTTCAGACAGGATGCCCGGGAAATCGTGGCTTTGCAAGGTTGCAACTGGAGCTGAGGATGGGGATCGTGCCACTTGTAGGCTTGCATCCCCCCTCCGCGTATACTCGGCTCCAGAAGCCGGGATCACTATTTTCCGGACCATTTCACGCCTAGGCCGCCACTAGGAGGTACGGTGGGTCTGGGGGACCCGGGCGCGGGGTGCGGGTAGGGCCCAGGAGTCGGCCCGAGGGCACGGGGGTGGCGGGTTCCCGGTCTCCGCCCAGACCACCCACTGGGTCTCGCACGGGGTCTTTCGGGCAAGTCCCCCAGCCTTTTTGCCTGCTCTGCGCCTCTCACGCCCCCTAGACCTCTTGGGACCACATTTCACGCTCAGGTTCGCATGGCGGACAAGAAGCTGGTGGTCGTGTTTGGAGCCACAGGTAAGCGAAACCCCCAAAGCAGGCGCAGGATTCCTCACCCGGGACCGCCCAGGGGTCTGACTGGCCCTGCACCCCAGCGCCAGGAGCAACCCCCTTGGCAGGCCTCCCAGGCAGGTCCCACCCTGCAGGTCTTTCTGATCGCCACAGGTGCCCAGGGGGGCTCAGTGGCCCGGACGCTCCTGGAAGATGGGACATTTAGGGTCCGAGTGGTGACCCGGGACCCAGGGCAGAGGGCAGCGAAGCAGCTGGGTCTGCAAGGAGCAGAAGTGGTGCAGGGAGACCAGGACGACGAGGCCAGCATGGAGCTGGCCCTGAGCGGGGCTCACGCCACCTTCATCGTGACCAACTACTGGGAGAACTGCAGCCAGGAGCAGGAGGTCAAGCAGGTGAGAGCAGGCGGGAGGGCATGCGGAGACCGCGGCAGGAGCAGGGCCATCTTCAAAGGAGTTCCCCGGGTCTCTGCTGGTCCTTGCCGGGGCAGCTCTGCCTTGCCAGAGAGGGGCTGCCCCTGCCTGTGACCTCTGCCTTTCCTCTCTTCTGTGCAGCCCTCCTAGACCTTGAGGAGGGCAGGAGGTGACTGCTTCCTCATCCCATGACTTCTTTTTAGATATCATTCATGCACCATACTGTTCACCCTTTTAAGTGTACAGTTCAGTGGTTTTTCACACGTTCACAAAGCTGTGCAGCCACCACCGCTAGTAATTCCAGAACCTTTCATCACTCACCCCGCACAGAAACACCCTACCTCGTGGTGGTCACTCCCCATACCTCTTCCCCAGCCTCAGGCAACCACAATCTGCTTCATGTCATCCAGTGACTTCACATTTTCTAAACAACTCTATTGACTCATAATTTTCTTAAAGGTACACATTTTAATTGTACAATTTGGTGAAATTTGAAGATAGATATACCCATGTAACTTCCCAGGTGGCGCTCACGGTAAAGCACCCGCTTGCCAATGCAGGAGACTTAAGAGACGTGGGTTCGATCCCTGGGTTGGGAAGATCCCTGGTAGGAGGGCATGACAACTCACTCCAGTATTCTTGCCTGGAGAATCCCATGGATAGAGGAGCCTGGCAGGCGACAGTCCACAGGGTCGCAATGAGTTGGACATGACTGAAGCAACTTAGTACAGACACAGCACCCATTCTCATATAACTACAATTCTAGTGAAAATATAATACGTCGCCACTCCCCAAACTCACCATGTCCCTTTTTAGATGTTCCGTGTTCCTCTTGATTCTGTTTTCTTCTCAGCTTCTCTCTGGCCAGGTGACTATTTCGCCTAGGCTGCTGCAGGAGGGATGTGAGACAAACACACATTGTTTTAAAATCTCCTGGAAGGTAGAGACACTTGCAGTGGGCCTGTCCTATAGCAGGCAATTGGGTATCTGTGGGAGGTCGGATGGGTGCCCCTGGCCATCAACTTGCAGTCCTGCCTCATCCACAGCCCCCCGCCACCTTGGCTGTGGATGTGACTTCCCTGAGCTGGTCTGTCTTTTCTCCCCTGTACAATAAAAGGAAACTGGACTGGGCTACTGGTTTCCAAACTTGTTCTTAGCCTTGAGCCTTTCTTCAGCTGCTGTCTTACATGGAAGCCCATCTCAGAGAGTAAACAAAGACAGCTTTTCCAGTCCATGCAGATCCTGTCAACCTCACGGTCTGCGCCATAACAAACGACCACAAGCCAAGTGACCTAAAGCAACAGGAATTTATTCTCTCCCAGTTCTGGGGGCCAGGAGTCCAGCAGCAAGTTGCTGGCCCTGCCCTTCTGGAAGCTTGCCTCTTACGATGTCCAGTGAAGCCAGTTTTCTCTGTGATCAGTCACTGAGGGCTGTGCCTCTGTCTTCACGCAGCTCACTCTCAACAGTTTTACCCCATACCTCTTCCCCAGCCTCAGGCAACCACAATCTGCTTCATGTCATCCAGTGACTTCACATTTTCTAAACAACTCTATTGACTCATAATTTTCTTAAAGGTACACATTTTAATTGTACAATTTGGTGAAATTTGAAGATAGATATACCCATGTAACTTCCCAGGTGGCGCTCACGGTAAAGCACCCGCTTGCCAATGCAGGAGACTTAAGAGACGTGGGTTCGATCCCTGGGTTGGGAAGATCCCTGGTAGGAGGGCATGACAACTCACTCCAGTATTCTTGCCTGGAGAATCCCATGGATAGAGGAGCCTGGCAGGCGACAGTCCACAGGGTCGCAATGAGTTGGACATGACTGAAGCAACTTAGTACAGACACAGCACCCATTCTCATATAACTACAATTCTAGTGAAAATATAATACGTCGCCACTCCCCAAACTCACCATGTCCCTTTTTAGATGTTCCGTGTTCCTCTTGATTCTGTTTTCTTCTCAGCTTCTCTCTGGCCAGGTGACTATTTCGCCTAGGCTGCTGCAGGAGGGATGTGAGACAAACACACATTGTTTTAAAATCTCCTGGAAGGTAGAGACACTTGCAGTGGGCCTGTCCTATAGCAGGCAATTGGGTATCTGTGGGAGGTCGGATGGGTGCCCCTGGCCATCAACTTGCAGTCCTGCCTCATCCACAGCCCCCCGCCACCTTGGCTGTGGATGTGACTTCCCTGAGCTGGTCTGTCTTTTCTCCCCTGTACAATAAAAGGAAACTGGACTGGGCTACTGGTTTCCAAACTTGTTCTTAGCCTTGAGCCTTTCTTCAGCTGCTGTCTTACATGGAAGCCCATCTCAGAGAGTAAACAAAGACAGCTTTTCCAGTCCATGCAGATCCTGTCAACCTCACGGTCTGCGCCATAACAAACGACCACAAGCCAAGTGACCTAAAGCAACAGGAATTTATTCTCTCCCAGTTCTGGGGGCCAGGAGTCCAGCAGCAAGTTGCTGGCCCTGCCCCTTCTGGAAGCTTGCCTCTTACGATGTCCAGTGAAGCCAGTTTTCTCTGTGATCAGTCACTGAGGGCTGTGCCTCTGTCTTCACGCAGCTTCTCCTCTTCTCCCTATCCCCTCTTCCATCTCTCATAAGGACACCTGTCTTTAGGTTGAGGGTCTACCAGCATAGTCCAGGATGATCTCAAATTCCTGAACCTAAAAATATTTGCAGATTTTAGCCCTGGTGGTCCAGTGGCTAAGACTCTGTGCTACCAAATGCAGGGGGCCCAGGTTCAGTCCCTGGTCAGGGGACTAGACCCCACATACAGCCAACTAAAGATCCCACATGCAACTAAGGCCCAAAAGAGCCAAATAAATAAAATTAAGAAAGAAAATATCTGGGCTTCCATGGTGGTCCAGTGGAAAAAGACACCGCATGCAGTGCAAGGGGCGCCAGTTCAATCCCTGGCCTGGGGAGATCCCATGTGCCGTGGAGTGGCTGGACCAATGTGTCCAACTATTGAGCCAGAGCTCTGGAGCGCATGTGCCCAGAGCCAGTGCTCTGCAACGAGAGAGGCCACTGCAGTGGGAGGCCCACACAGGCCAAAGAACAAAGATGGATGAAAATAAATAAATGAAAGACCAATAAAAGTGGCCAAAAAAGAGAAAATATCTGCAGAGACCTTTTCCCAAATGATGTGATGTTCACAAGTTCTGGCGGTTCTTTTGGGAGGCCACTATCCAGCACCCTACATAACCTTGTGGAGGTCATGTTTCTGTCTCCATTTAACTGAAGAGGCCAGAGCGTTAGACCCCTTGTCCTGGAAGACACTGCCAGGGTGCTGCAGAGCCGGTCTGGAGCCCAGGTGGCTGAACCAATGAGCCATAGCACTTCCCTAGGGGATGGCCGGAGCTTGCCAAGGAGAACAGCACAGCACGGGGACAAGATGGTCTCTGAGGGCAGGCAGAGATGGGAAGCCTCTGTGCACCCCTTCCCAGGTGGCACACAGTGGGCCTCGATCCAGCACCCTGGAAGGTGGGACAACCTGGATGATCTGAAGAAGGGGTACTAAGGCTCTGTGGCTAGTGGGAGGCTTATAATCCCGTGGTAGAGGGTATGGGGCCCTGGAAACCGCACAAGGAGGAGGGAGCCTTATCAGAGGGATAAGTGGCCTGTGACTCTTAGCACCAGGCACCGTGGCCTCTGGGTTGGGAGAACCAGGGCTAAGATGGGGACACATCCTCCCTCTGAGCTTTGTGGTTTCTCCCTTCCTGCCCCTTCAGGGGAAACTGCTGGCCGATCTGGCCAAACGCCTGGGCCTGCACTACGTGGTCTACAGTGGCCTGGAGAACATCAAGAAGCTGACGGCAGGGAGACTGGCAGCAGGACACTTTGACGGCAAAGGGGAGGTAGAGGAGTACTTCCGGGACATTGGCGTCCCCATGACCAGCGTGCGCCTGCCCTGCTATTTCGAGAACCTCCTCTCCTACTTCCTGCCCCAGAAAGCCCCAGATGGAAAGAGCTACTTGCTGAGTGAGTGTGCTCCCTTGGGTGTGTTGGTACCATGGAGGGCCGTGGTGGCCCAGAGAGCGGGTTTGTCCTCCGAGGGCCCCAGGTTTGGGCCCTGGCCTTCTCACATTAGTCCAGTAACCATGCTGGGCCTCTGCCGACTGTCCTGCAAGAAGGGCACGACCAGACTTCCCCAGGGGTGATGGGAAACTCTGCCGAGCATAGGGATGCTGTGCTGTGCCAGCCGTTGGACAGCTCTGTGACGGCTGGTGATTGTCTCTGCTTTATCAATAAGGAAAGGGTTTTGAAGGCGAGGTCCAGCTGTCAATCTCCCAAGAGTAGGAAAGCACTTCCTTCTCAGTGCCTGTTTGCAAATCTATAAACAGCTTGGAGGGGAACAAGTAGGACAATCTGAGTCCTGCTGGCAGGGTGGCAGGTCCAGCGCAGGCGGCTTGGCAGGCAGACCAGGAGGGGTCAGCGCCCTCCCCTGGCTCTTCATCTCTGCGTAATCCCTGCTCACCATCGCTTGGGCAGAGTCTGGACCTGGTGTAGCACCACCCTTTACCGTGTGCAAAACCATTGTCAAAAACTCGACTGTGTCCCATCTCTGAGTTGGAGCCCCGTCCCCACAGGCTCCCTGGGTGGTATGAACAGGCAGCCATGGAAATATTATAGGGCAGGGCCTGAGCGCTCTAGGTGCCTCATCTAGACATGGCTCTGCCTCTCCATTCACGACACCACACCTTGAGCCCGTGGAATCATTCGTTAACACATTTATGAGCACCTGACCTGCTCGCTCCTCTGGGTTTGGTCTCTGCCTCAGCCGACCATTTCTGCCCACAGAGACGGTGTTTGCAGTGCCCTCCAGTTGGTGTACACGTCAGGAACTGGGGTTTGCGCCCTTTCTTGGCTGGGACACCTTTCAAAACCCCTTCTCCTTTTGTTCCCATCTCAGTGGCTCAGACAGTAAAGAATCCGCCTGCAATGTAGGAAACCTGGGTTTGATCCCTGGGTTGGTTGGGAGGATCCTCTGGTGAGGGATGGCTACCCACTCCAGTATTCTTGCCTGGAGAATCCCATGGTTCGTCCATGGGGCTCGCAAAGAGTCGGACACACTGAGTGAGGAACATTCACTTCACTTTCAGGCCTGAAGGGTGGCAAGCCCAGGGTTCTCCCCACCCCGGCTCCCAGGGTTTGAACGGCCTGCCAGTGGCAGAGCTCAGTCGTGTCCTGTTTCCTGACTCAGTTCAGCTGCGGACACCAGGCTATCCTCTTTGTGCCAGGTGCTAACCCTGTCCAGCCGACCAGCCAGTGGGGGCCATCCCTTAGAGACGTGGGCCAGCATGTCCTTCTCCCCCCTCAGGCTTGCCCATGGGTGACGTGCCCGTAGACGGCATGTCCGTGACCGACCTGGGCCCCGTGGTGCTCAGCCTGCTCAAGAGGCCAGAGGAGTACATTGGTCAGAACATCGGGCTCAGCACCTGCAGGCACACAGCAGAGGAGTATGCGGCCCTGCTCACCAAGCACACTGGCAAGGCTGTGTGCAATGCAAAGGTGAGGGGCTTTGTGGGTATCGGGAGGGGCATGCAAGGCTGCCTGGCATGCGGAGTCCTGCAAAACTAGGTTCATCCTCAGAGAAGGCTTATGTCGTGCTGTTCTCGGGACCCAAGTGTGGCCGCCAAGTGAGATTTCTGGCTTTGACAGTGTACCAAGTGACAAGAAAAGGCTCCACGAAGAGGGCACGACAAAGGCCAAAGAAGGGAAAGCACAGGACGTCCTGGGCTCCTCTAGGGGAGGGGAAGGAGGCTGGCGTAGCCTCCCACCCTCTTTCTTGGCCTCATACTGTCCCCTCCTCCCCTCGCCTACCCTGTCTTCCCATCCAGACCCCTGTATTTCTTGTTTCTTCTTATTTTGAGAATCTGGGATACTCAGTCATTAAATGACAAAAACTACCTCCCCCCCACCAAAAAAAAAAAACTACCCTTAGAGCTCACCCAGACCCAGGCAGGGCAATGATGGGGGAGAGGCCATGGCAGGACACAGTATGGGCTCAGATATTGCTCCCAGCCCTTAACAACCCACCAATGTGTGGCCAGAGGCCCAACCCCTGACTCCTCTCTGCTTCGGTTTCCTCTTCTGTAAAGTGGATGTGTGGAGTGTATCCCGTCCTCAGGCTGCGCTGAGGGCTGAATGGAATAATCCATTGTAGACACTCCCTTGGCACGATGAACACACTAGAAAACAGGCACTAAATGGACTGAATATTACAATTAAAACAAAGAAAGCCTGAAGCAATCAGTCATGGGGGGCTTGGGAGCCGAGGAGTTAAGATTCACTTTGGTCAGGAAAGGGGAACAGCTTTGGTGTTTTGAGCAGGAAAAGTGATGTAAGCAGAGTTCTGACGTGGAAGGGGCTTAGATGTTTTCATCTTGTGATCCTGGAAGAAAAGGACTGAAACTGCCCTGTGATGGTGGTTTTTGATTCATCTTTTTAATAGCAACGGTTTTCAGATGAACATAGGGGGACAGGGGACAGACTGAGGTGCCAACAGTGCCGTCAGGGGCTACTGATCCTGAGACGCCCCTCTGCTTGCAGACAACCCCCGAGGACTACGAGAAGCTTGGCTTCCCTGGTGCCAGGGACCTGGCTAACATGTTCCGTTTCTATGCGCTGAAACCCGACCGCAACATCAAACTGACCCTGAAGCTCAACCCCAAGGCCAGGACGCTGGACCAGTGGCTGGAGCAGCACAAAGGGGACTTTGCAGGCCTGTGACCCTGCCCACCTCTCAACCCCGGCTAGTGGGATGGGAGGTGCTGGCACAGTGACCCTCTGTTACAAGAAAGTTTATTTTTTAAATAAAGGCCATTGTTCTCACAGATGGTTTCCAAAAGAAAAGCACTTTGTTTCAGAGTTTGGGGTTGGGGCTCCCCAGCTGCTAGGGCACCAAGGACATGAAAATTCCAACAGGAAGTGTCCAGTGCCCAGCCAAGTGGTGGGGGGCCGAGACTCTGCTCAGTCCCACCAGCCAGGGGCGATGTATGACACCCCTGCACATAAACACCCTTCCACTCCAGAACATCTGGCCACCTGCCTGTTCCTTCTTTAGTTTTAGGCAGGAAGACCAGCCCCTACTTCCTCTCTTCATCTGCTTCCTGGGCCCTCTGAGGCAGTGGCCTTGAGATGTGGCTGATCTTGAAACAGGCTGGGCAGAAACCCTTGAAGGAATGTGACAGAGCTGTGGAGCCCAAGTCATGAGAACTGAACACCATGGAGAAGAGGTGATGCTGTCCACAGCAGAGGCAGAGAGACCATGGAAATGACCACCCAGCCCTGCTTGGCGGACAGAGCCCCCAGGTGTTTGGAAGGCTGCCCTCTACCGCTCACTACAGAGATGAGGAGCAAAGGCCCAGAGGACACAGCCAGTGGCCAGGCCGGTGTCTGTGGGCTTGCGGAACCTCCACCGCGCTCTGTACTACCTGGCCTTGGCCTTGAGACCTGGGGAGGCACTGAAAGGGTAGCAGGGCTGCCAAATTCATTCAGTCTGCTAATTGAGTCACTGAAAAAGCATTTCTCTGATAACTTACCAGTGTGCTGGGCCCTCAATAAAACAGTAACTCAATGCGCCCTGCCTGGAGTCTGGTCTAGCAGGAGAGCCAGATGTCAATGTGTGGAATGACTGCAGGTTGACATAAGGCTGCAGAAAGTAGGCGGGATGAAGAACACTGGAGGAGGGCCCACTTCAGGGGGACAGGGATGGCCCGAGGCAGCAGCCAACTGTGGGAGTGGGAGCAGAAAGATGTGAAGACATGGGCTTCCCAGCCCACCTGGTCATCTGTGTCCAGCCTTGTGATGCCCAAGTCCCCTAGGCCCCTGGGGGGAGACTCCCTTGCCAGGCTGTGACTCACTGTGTCGAGATCCCAGAATGGCCCTTGGTGGGTACCAAGCCCAGGTAAGAGTCCACCATCTCAGGTCCAGGGCAGGGGGACCTGCAGGGAGCTAACAGCAGGCTCTGGCTATGTCACTGAGCCCCTTGGGTCTATTTTCTCACCTGGGGTCCCCTGGCCAGGCTGCTGGAAAGGCAATATGGGAGAAATGGAGGGAAAGCTCTGTCTTTCTCCCTGGGCCCCCCATGGGCAGGCCTTGCAAGTGCCTCCAGTGCCTCTGCATCCACCCTCTAAGCATTTCAGCAAGAGCTTGACTCCCATCCATCTCTCCTCCTCTCTATCTGCAAAGGATCAGGGGCCTAGAGATATTCTTCTTTATCTTTAAAAGCCTCAGCTCATGCTCCAACCCCATCTCAGGCTGCAAAGCTGTTGGGAAACAAATGTCTCAGGAGCCCACTGTGGGAATGAGTCAAATCCTGTCCAGCCAGGTCTCAAGGGGAGACCCGAGCCTCCAGATGCCGCCCTGCCACCTATTGACCATCCGAGGGAAGGATGCCACAGTACAGCAACGAGGGTGTTTCACTAGAAAGGAAATCCGCTTCTCCCTTTCGAAGTCTAGACTTCTACTTTCAAAGGACAGGGCCCCCTGGTTGACTTCTCCAGGAAGAAGATCTGCAGCGTGGCCTCCTTAGGTCCCTGTGGGTCACCTCTGCCCTCACTAGATACTTTGGGTTTCCTCCACTGTTTTCAGAGGAACATAAAGGTATTTTGTGTGTGCTGCAGTTTTAGTCCAGGCGGAGTCACAAAAGTGCCAGTGCCGTGGTGGTTGGAGTGGGCCCCAAGCAGGTGGCCCCGGGGTTTGGGCTTTTGAGGCACAGGCTCCCGAAGAAAAGGCTACACACTGAATCCTAGAATGTTCCTTCAGATCAGCACATCATCACATGGCAAGCTCCCCGCTTGGGGCTGGAGAGGGTCAGCACCTGTCAGAGCACCACCCGTCCCTCGAGTGACTCCAAGGACAAGGGCGACCACCTCCGGCCGCTCCTATAAAGGCCAGCAGAGACACGTGGTGGCCTGATGGGCAGGTGAGCACTCCCTGGTGGATGACCTGCAGAGAGCTATCAGAACTCTTTCAAAGAAGAGATGACCACAATTTAGATTTTAAATATTTCAATCTTTATTGCAGCCAGATAATCATTTATTTAAGCTAGTTCTCAGGCCCCCTAGGAGCTAACAGCAGGCTCTGGGGTTCTATTTTCTCACCTGGGGTCCCCTGGCCAGGCTGCTGGAAAGGCAATATGGGAGAAATGGAGGGAAAGCTCTGTCTTTCTCCCTGGGCCCCCCATGGGCAGGCCTTGCAAGTGCCTCCAGTGCCTCTGCATCCACCCTCTAAGCATTTCAGCAAGAGCTTGACTCCCATCCATCTCTCCTCCTCTCTATCTGCAAAGGATCAGGGGCCTAGAGATATTCTTCTTTATCTTTAAAAGCCTCAGCTCATGCTCCAACCCCATCTCAGGCTGCAAAGCTGTTGGGAAACAAATGTCTCAGGAGCCCACTGTGGGAATGAGTCAAATCCTGTCCAGCCAGGTCTCAAGGGGAGACCCGAGCCTCCAGATGCCGCCCTGCCACCTATTGACCATCCGAGGGAAGGATGCCACAGTACAGCAACGAGGGTGTTTCACTAGAAAGGAAATCCGCTTCTCCCTTTCGAAGTCTAGACTTCTACTTTCAAAGGACAGGGCCCCCTGGTTGACTTCTCCAGGAAGAAGATCTGCAGCGTGGCCTCCTTAGGTCCCTGTGGGTCACCTCTGCCCTCACTAGATACTTTGGGTTTCCTCCACTGTTTTCAGAGGAACATAAAGGTATTTTGTGTGTGCTGCAGTTTTAGTCCAGGCGGAGTCACAAAAGTGCCAGTGCCGTGGTGGTTGGAGTGGGCCCCAAGCAGGTGGCCCCGGGGTTTGGGCTTTTGAGGCACAGGCTCCCGAAGAAAAGGCTACACACTGAATCCTAGAATGTTCCTTCAGATCAGCACATCATCACATGGCAAGCTCCCCGCTTGGGGCTGGAGAGGGTCAGCACCTGTCAGAGCACCACCCGTCCCTCGAGTGACTCCAAGGACAAGGACGACCACCTCCGGCCGCTCCTATAAAGGCCAGCAGAGACACGTGGTGGCCTGATGGGCAGGTGAGCACTCCCTGGTGGATGACCTGCAGAGAGCTATCAGAACTCTTTCAAAGAAGAGATGACCACAATTTAGATTTTAAATATCTCTTTGCAGCAGATAATCTTATTTACATTGATACAGAATCATTTTACATTCTTGGAGCAAACTCCAGCAGATGCTTTATTTTAGTAAATTATGAAGGGAAAAAGAAAGGACACAGATCAGAAACGTCCTCCATTAACCTGCCTTGCCACAGTGGGAGGATCTGGAAACACAGTGGAACCCACGTGTCCCATGAGCCAAGGATGGGAAACAGCGCTTGGCTGACTGGATGCTGAAGAACCTGCAACGGCCAAAACCATGTTCTCCCTCTCTGAACAAACACTCTACAGGAAAAGATGGTAGTTCTCAGGGCTGAATAATTTAAACCCATGGCTGAAAGTGGAGGCCAGCAGTTAGCGCTGAGAACCAAGGCTCTGGCTGCAGCAGGGCAGGGCTGGGCTGAGAGGCCCCTCGTGGCCCAGACCACAGCCACTGTGGCCCAGCAGTGCAGGAGCTCCACCCATGCCTGGCTTAGGACAACACAACTTGACCGTCGAGGGGCAAAGGGCCTCCTACGCTGAGGGGTGGAAGGCCCATCCGTCCTGACAGAGATCACGGCCCATGTGATCAAGAGTCCCACCTCCAGGGGCTGTCCTTGTATGTGTCAGCCCAGGGCCCCCCGGGTTCCAACTGCTTGGTAGCTTTGGGAATTAAAACCAACGCTAGCAGGGGTGCCCCTGCTGAGGGATGGACGACACCAGGGGGCCGTGCATGCCCCAAGTTCCTGGAAAAGACAACGAGTCAGGAAAGACTCATTCTGGAACGTTCCGGAGGTTTGGGCTTTTGAGGCACAGGCTCCCGAAGAAAAGGCTACACACTGAATCCTAGAATGTTCCTTCAGATCAGCACATCATCACATGGCAAGCTCCCCGCTTGGGGCTGGAGAGGGTCAGCACCTGTCAGAGCACCACCCGTCCCTCGAGTGACTCCAAGGACAAGGCGACCACCTCCGGCCGCTCCTATAAAGGCCAGCAGAGACACGTGGTGGCCTGATGGGCAGGTGAGCACTCCCTGGTGGATGACCTGCAGAGAGCTATCAGAACTCTTTCAAAGAAGAGATGACCACAATTTAGATTTTAAATATCTCTTTGCAGCAGATAATCTTATTTACATTGATACAGAATCATTTTACATTCTTGGAGCAAACTCCAGCAGATGCTTTATTTTAGTAAATTATGAAGGGAAAAAGAAAGGACACAGATCAGAAACGTCCTCCATTAACCTGCCTTGCCACAGTGGGAGGATCTGGAAACACAGTGGAACCCACGTGTCCCATGAGCCAAGGATGGGAAACAGCGCTTGGCTGACTGGATGCTGAAGAACCTGCAACGGCCAAAACCATGTTCTCCCTCTCTGAACAAACACTCTACAGGAAAAGATGGTAGTTCTCAGGGCTGAATAATTTAAACCCATGGCTGAAAGTGGAGGCCAGCAGTTAGCGCTGAGAACCAAGGCTCTGGCTGCAGCAGGGCAGGGCTGGGCTGAGAGGCCCCTCGTGGCCCAGACCACAGCCACTGTGGCCCAGCAGTGCAGGAGCTCCACCCATGCCTGGCTTAGGACAACACAACTTGACCGTCGAGGGGCAAAGGGCCTCCTACGCTGAGGGGTGGAAGGCCCATCCGTCCTGACAGAGATCACGGCCCATGTGATCAAGAGTCCCACCTCCAGGGGCTGTCCTTGTATGTGTCAGCCCAGGGCCCCCCGGGTTCCAACTGCTTGGTAGCTTTGGGAATTAAAACCAACGCTAGCAGGGGTGCCCCTGCTGAGGGATGGACGACACCAGGGGGCCGTGCATGCCCCAAGTTCCTGGAAAAGACAACGAGTCAGGAAAGACTCATTCTGGAACGTTCCGGAGGTTTGTTGAGAGGGAAATCAAGCACATCACCACTCGGTGCAGCTTAAGGCTTCATTTTTAAGCGGTAAGCATGGCCTTTAATTCTTTAACCATATTTGATTCCAAATTAGAGTTTCTGCTCTGCAAGAAGTGTCCGGCCATCTGACTTTGCCAGAGCCCAAAGAGGCCATTACCTACCCACAGAAACTACCAGTCATGAGGCTGACCATGCCTGACTGCCCAGGGGCTGTCCTGTCCACCACGACCCTTCCATGGGGAGGTGTGTGGTCACATGATCTCGCTGTGGCCAAGGCGGTCCAGAGGCCTCTGCAGGCAGGGGCTCGGTGCTGCTGTGTGGAATCCTCCTGGGTCTAAGGTGCCCTGGCCATGAGGAAGGGCTGCTGCTCCCGGCCTAGTTTCCAGTGGACCGTTTTCCTGAGTTAAGACACAAACAGGTACAGTTCACGGGCCTCGCAGGAAGAACACACTCTACTGGTAATCTGCAGTCCCTGGCAAGGAGCCATGCCAGGAGCCCCTGCCACCAGGGACCAGCACACATGAAAAATGAGTCTTGAGACACCACGGTGAGCAAGCAGGACACCCAGATGTGACTCCACCCCACCCCAATTAAGACTGACACTGCCGCACACGTCCCAGGCAGGGCGGGGTTGGGGAGATCTGAGTTCTAGACATGGCTCTGCTGTGACCTGCCCTCTGTGACTGGTGGGCCACCTGGTTCCCACCACAGAGGGACACTGTACCCCCAGGAACTGGTGGAAGGAGGGTTGGGGGCTCCAGGAAGTGGTTCGGCCCTGCCCTACTGGCTGGCTCCCCTTGGGCTGAGGCTTGGCTCACACCACGCCTGAGATAGGAGCCTCTTCAACTCTGGGGGTTGAGGGGGACGATACTGGTCAAAATGAGGGAAAACAGATTCATTAGTTCAGAGGGGAACAAAGGGGAGGAGCCTCAGGGGGTTTCCTACCTCGGGTGGGATATCAGGAGGTAAACATTCTCTTAAGTTTGGAAAGGAATCCCTCCTTGTCCTCCCCAGCCTCAGGCCTAGCCTTGCCTCCTGCGGAGCTATCCATGGTGCTGCCACCTGGGCACAAACAACGGAGAGAACTGGGGTCAAGGGCACACGCCTCCATGAGGTCCACCCCAGGCCCCACCTGGCCACCCAGGGCTCCTGCTCAAGGAGCCACCAAGCGCCACCCAGAGAGGAGAGGGGGCCACACCTTATTGTCCAGAGCCGCCCCGCCCATCAGATGACTGAGCACTAAGAGCATCCCAACTGCTCCCGGAGTCACTAGCACTCAAGAGGAAGACAAGGAAAAGAAAGGACAACAGGTAGCTTCCCCACCTTAACAATCGTTAACAGAAACAGGCCAGGCCACATGGCGTCCATGGTACCTCATTCAATCCTAACAATAACCTTACAGGTAAATTCCACAGATAAGAGGACCAATATCAGGGGCACAAAGGGGTTAGGTGGCATGTCCAAGGTCATAGAGCTGCTCGGGTAGGAGGCCTGAACTGAGACCCCAGCAGTCAGATGGCAAAGCCCAGGCTCTGAGAAGGTGAAACACAGGCACAAGACCGACCGACCAGTTTCCACAACCCGGTCAGTGTGCACAGGATCCCAGGACATGCATACTTGTCATTTGCGACCGGGGCAGCTGAGGACCCAAGCACCACTGGGCAAGCACCTGGCTCCACGTGCCCCGCTATGGGGAGGCTGTCCTGCTGTTTCTGGAGTCGCTGTGAGAGCAACTCTGAGCACAGACCTGCCACTCTAAAGGCGCCTCCCACAAGGCAGAGGGCTGATGTGTTACAGGCCAGACTTGACTCTGTTTCTCACTTTGCCAGGAGAATTGGCGCATCTCAACATGCAGGGAGATGTCCACCAAGGACAGTGTGTAGAGGGGACAAAATGGCCATGTCCCCAAGATCTCAGGCTAGGGTGCCTTTGTTGGTGACAGGCCCACAGCTCTGGGCAGCAGGCCTCTGGCAGAGGTGGGGCACGTAGTCCACAGGATGACGAGTGACTGGTAAGGTTCCTTCTGTGACTCTGTACCACCTTTCTACTCACCTACAAGCTGCTAGTATCAAGCAAGTTCTGGCCCTCATCTAGGGGTTCCGTGGCTGCCCTGTCTTCCCCACACACTGTAAGCTGGGTGGGCCAAGGACCCTGTCTCTCTGGGCATCGTTTCTGAGCACGCGGCAAGCGCTCAGAGCATCTGTGTGAGGAATTAGAAGCCGCCAGGATTCCAGGACGACGTGAGGGCTGGACCCACCCTACAGGCAGAGGGGCATGATCTACACACGCAGTCTGACTCCCTGAGCTGTCCACATGCTGCTCATATTCAGCCAGCGGAGCGCCTCTCGTTTCACTAAAACCTCTTTTCCCTCATCTTCTTCTTGTCTCCGCCCTGCCTAAATAAAGGGGCTCCACAGTCAACAGTGTCAGCTCATCAGAGAAAAGACCATGGGGGATCCCAGATGATGAGCTCTGGAAGAGGTTCCTGCAACGGCTAAATGGACGAAGGGGGGTCATTACAGGAGTTAACCTGGGGGAAACACCTAGAGGTGCATAACTAGAGTTTTGTGGAAAATCTATCCTCACTTCTTAGTCCAAAGGATCTTGACAAGAAATTACGAAGAAGCCTGTGAACCAAACCACTCAAATGAGTGCCCACTTGGTGCCCTGTCGGCTACAGACAGGATCTGTGCTTTTTCTTAGAGGACTCGGTCCCCTGGACTCACAGCTCAGTCAAGTTCATGTGAAGGCTGTGGTGATGGGACCTTCAGCCCAGCCCCGGGGTTCCAAGACCAAACCCTCCACCTCCAGCTCTGATCACCTGCTCTGATCTTATGCTAATCTAACAACATTCAAGTTCTGAGAAGGTGAGAGGCAATCCAGGACCTGGACAAAAACAAAGTGATGCAACAAGAAGGTAACACTTTGGGCAGCAAAAGCCAGTTCACCCTCAGCACAGACTGTCCCGGCCCCAACTAGAGGCCCAAACAATACAGACCAGTGATTCCTTGGCAGAGGACCCCTGTCCTGAGGGAGGAGGGCTGCAGTCAAGGTTCCAGTGACCAAAGTTCTGCCTCCAGGTATTGTGATATCAAATATTTACCTCCACTATAGAAAGGGCCTATGACGTTTAAGCTCAGGACCTTGTCTCTCCCTTTTCCCTGGCTGCACTCTGCCTCATCTAGGGGTTCCGTGGCTGCCCTGTCTTCCACACACTGTAAGCTGGGTGGGCCAAGGACCCTGTCTCTCTGGGCATCGTTTCTGAGCACGCGGCAAGCGCTCAGAGCATCTGTGTGAGGAATTAGAAGCCGCCAGGATTCCAGGACGACGTGAGGGCTGGACCCACCCTACAGGCAGAGGGGCATGATCTACACACGCAGTCTGACTCCCTGAGCTGTCCACATGCTGCTCATATTCAGCCAGCGGAGCGCCTCTCGTTTCACTAAAACCTCTTTTCCCTCATCTTCTTCTTGTCTCCGCCCTGCCTAAATAAAGGGGCTCCACAGTCAACAGTGTCAGCTCATCAGAGAAAAGACCATGGGGGATCCCAGATGATGAGCTCTGGAAGAGGTTCCTGCAACGGCTAAATGGACGAAGGGGGGTCATTACAGGAGTTAACCTGGGGGAAACACCTAGAGGTGCATAACTAGAGTTTTGTGGAAAATCTATCCTCACTTCTTAGTCCAAAGGATCTTGACAAGAAATTACGAAGAAGCCTGTGAACCAAACCACTCAAATGAGTGCCCACTTGGTGCCCTGTCGGCTACAGACAGGATCTGTGCTTTTTCTTAGAGGACTCGGCCCCCTGGACTCACAGCTCAGTCAAGTTCATGTGAAGGCTGTGGTGATGGGACCTTCAGCCCAGCCCCGGGGTTCCAAGACCAAACCCTCCACCTCCAGCTCTGATCACCTGCTCTGATCTTATGCTAATCTAACAACATTCAAGTTCTGAGAAGGTGAGAGGCAATCCAGGACCTGGACAAAAACAAAGTGATGCAACAAGAAGGTAACACTTTGGGCAGCAAAAGCCAGTTCACCCTCAGCACAGACTGTCCCGGCCCCAACTAGAGGCCCAAACAATACAGACCAGTGATTCCTTGGCAGAGGACCCCTGTCCTGAGGGAGGAGGGCTGCAGTCAAGGTTCCAGTGACCAAAGTTCTGCCTCCAGGTATTGTGATATCAAATATTTACCTCCACTATAGAAAGGGCCTATGACGTTTAAGCTCAGAGTAATAAATAAGGCATTTTCTTTGTTTAAGCTCTGAGGAGTTCAGAGTGTAGACCTGCAGTGCCCAGACGGGCCTGGGGTCCTGTGTAGACCTGCAGGGCCAAGGCGGGCCTGAGGTCCTGTGACTGCAGCAGCTGCTGTTCACAGGGTTCTGAAGTCCAGGGGAGGCTTCCTGGGCAAGGAGTGCATGCAGCCTTCCCAAATCTTTTCCTGTAGTGGCTGCAAGGGGACCTCATGCAGGAATGTGCCCAAGGTCACAGGCAAGTGGCAGAACCAAGGATAGAACTCAGGAGAACAGCCCTGAGACACACGACTGCTGGCGGAAGTGGCACAGAACTCAGTGACCTCGGCCAGCAGTGTGCACAGAGGACCACAGGGAGGTGGGGCGGGGAGGAGAGCAGCTGTCCCTGGAGCACAGCTGCCCCAACCCCACTTCCCTCGGCTCCCCGCTTCCTACTGCGCCCTCTGGAGGCTCCAGGAAGATTCCCTGGTGGAGACCCCAAAGTACTTCTAAACCGTCCACCCTCCACGGGGCTGGGGGACTCCCTGGGCCACCTTACCAGTGCTTGTGGTGGTGACGCCATTCACCGTCCCCTCCACATCAGTCTCGTCCTCGGCGTAGCTCAGGATCAGGCTCTGCTGCCGGCCTGTCAGTCTCCTGCGGACCAAGCACGGTCAGTGTCCAAGTGGCTCCTCTGAGCAGCTAGATGCTGTCAAGGCCAGCCCCTGTGCAGCACGTGGGCAAGGCAGCACCCCTGACCCAGGCACTGAGCCCCTGAACCCAAGAGCCCATGCCTTCAAAGCTTCTGTAAAGCTAACCTCTTCAACTAGCCTGAGTTGTTCTAACTGCCTCTGTGGCCACACTAACTTACAGGGGGAACAAAATGCAGTTATAAATGTGTGAGTAGATTATCTAGTTAAAGAGTGCCAGAAACCCAACCCTCCGAGCGAGGTCAGGCAAGCCTTGCTCCGGATGCCTGCAGCTCCCCGCTCTGACTTTCCTCCCAGAGGCCGCGCACAGGTCACCCACCGCCACCTGGTGCGAACAGGGGGCTATCCAGTGACCAAAGTTCTGCCTCCAGGTATTGTGATATCAAATATTTACCTCCACTATAGAAAGGGCCTATGACGTTTAAGCTCAGAGTAATAAATAAGGCATTTTCTTTGTTTAAGCTCTGAGGAGTTCAGAGTGTAGACCTGCAGTGCCCAGACGGGCCTGGGGTCCTGTGTAGACCTGCAGGGCCAAGGCGGGCCTGAGGTCCTGTGACTGCAGCAGCTGCTGTTCACAGGGTTCTGAAGTCCAGGGGAGGCTTCCTGGGCAAGGAGTGCATGCAGCCTTCCCAAATCTTTTCCTGTAGTGGCTGCAAGGGGACCTCATGCAGGAATGTGCCCAAGGTCACAGGCAAGTGGCAGAACCAAGGATAGAACTCAGGAGAACAGCCCTGAGACACACGACTGCTGGCGGAAGTGGCACAGAACTCAGTGACCTCGGCCAGCAGTGTGCACAGAGGACCACAGGGAGGTGGGGCGGGGAGGAGAGCAGCTGTCCCTGGAGCACAGCTGCCCCAACCCCACTTCCCTCGGCTCCCCTCTTCCTACTGCGCCCTCTGGAGGCTCCAGGAAGATTCCCTGGTGGAGACCCCAAAGTACTTCTAAACCGTCCACCCTCCACGGGGCTGGGGGACTCCCTGGGCCACCTTACCAGTGCTTGTGGTGGTGACGCCATTCACCGTCCCCTCCACATCAGTCTCGTCCTCGGCGTAGCTCAGGATCAGGCTCTGCTGCCGGCCTGTCAGTCTCCTGCGGACCAAGCACGGTCAGTGTCCAAGTGGCTCCTCTGAGCAGCTAGATGCTGTCAAGGCCAGCCCCTGTGCAGCACGTGGGCAAGGCAGCACCCCTGACCCAGGCACTGAGCCCCTGAACCCAAGAGCCCATGCCTTCAAAGCTTCTGTAAAGCTAACCTCTTCAACTAGCCTGAGTTGTTCTAACTGCCTCTGTGGCCACACTAACTTACAGGGGGAACAAAATGCAGTTATAAATGTGTGAGTAGATTATCTAGTTAAAGAGTGCCAGAAACCCAACCCTCCGAGCGAGGTCAGGCAAGCCTTGCTCCGGATGCCTGCAGCTCCCCGCTCTGACTTTCCTCCCAGAGGCCGCGCACAGGTCACCCACCGCCACCTGGTGCTAGATCATCTGTCAGATGGCACGCGACCTGAGAGTGGAAATAACAAAATCAACAGCAACAATCATAGATAAGTGTTCCCTATGGGTATTCATTCCATCTTCCTGCAACTCAGTGAGGTCAAGGCCTTTTATCACTTCCGACTTCAGAAGGAGCACCCAGGCAGGCACACTGGACTTAGAGGGAGAAGTAACCTGCCTAAGCCCCAGCGCCTACAGCAGCAAAGGCACGTGCGCTGGGTGGTCAGGCTCAGTGCCCGCTCACTACCAGCTCAGCAGGTTGAGAAGCCCTCGACGGGTTCCTGCCGGTGCTGGAAGCTGCAGAGCGCGGGAGGGCCTCGCCACTGCGAGCAGCGCTTACTTTGGAATTCTGATCTTGATGTGAATGTAGTGATCGCCGTAGCCGTAGCTGTTAATCCGCGGGATGCCCTTCCCACTCATTCGAATCTTCTGGTCTGACTGAGTCCCAGGGGGGATCTGTTAAGAAAAGAATCTCGGGTTTTCCCCATTTCCAGTTGCCCAAATGAAAACATTTCATGACGTGAAGGCAACCTTACTCCAGAAAAGAACTCCATTTAGGTTTCTAGGCTAAGTCTACCAATACCAGACAGAAACTGGCTAAGCTGGATCTACCACAAGCAGAGCTTGTGACGGGCTTGGGGACAGGGAGTCTGGGGCAAGTGAGCTCAGAGAAGGAGTGGGGGAGCGGGACCTGAGAGGAGGCAGAACCAACCCGGGGTGCCGCTGAAGCTGCTGCCCAGCCCGGCAGGAAAGGACGTGGCCTGGGAGCTGCCTTCCAGGCCCAGTCACACCCAAGGCACGGCCAACACCCCTCCTGCCGCCAGGCTGTTCCCAGATTCCAGCCACTTTTCAGCCCATTTCCTGTTTCAGTAAAAGAGAGTACCGTAGTTCGAGGGCAGCGAAGATGGGCTCTTACCGTCACGTTGATGGTCTCGTACAGGCCCTGCGCTCTGGCGGTGCCCCCGAGGATGGCCTGGGCTACGGAGATGAAAAGGTCAGAGTGGATGTCTGGGCCGTCCCTCCGGAACACGGGGCTTTTCTGCACCTGAGACCAAGCACAGAGGGGTCACTAACGCACAGAGAAGCCTTTCTGCAGAGCAGACTGCAGCCGTGGCTCACAGCGCAGCATCCAGGGAGAGCGTGTACTTTTACCAGAGCATCTGCTTCCCTTCCCCATAGGTTTACATGTCCCTAAACAATCCACGACTCCATCTCACAGGGTTTAAAACCACACAGACGACCTCCTTGTCCTGCAACCCGCTGGCTCCCTGTGTGAACCAAGAAGTCCCTGGATGTCTCACACTGACACGTGCGGCTCTGCCTCCCGCTCTGAGATGCCCACAGTGCAGCCTGATCACCACTCTCTGCTCCAGCGACAGCAGGCACCGTCTCACTGCTGTGGACAAGGCCGGCACATCCAGCCTCCGCTGCTGCGCCTCCTCAGGAACACGTCTGGTGGAACCGGTGGCAGAAGGTGCCACCTCCTCTCATGTTACCCTCACCTCAGAAAACCCGGTGTGCCTGCACATCATATGTAAACGTGCAGCTTTGGTAGTTTTCATCCCCACGAATAATTCCCAAAATTTGGTTTTAGTCCCTTAAATACATTTCATGACGTGAAGGCAACCTTACTCCAGAAAAGAACTCCATTTAGGTTTCTAGGCTAAGTCTACCAATACCAGACAGAAACTGGCTAAGTGGATCTACCACAAGCAGAGCTTGTGACGGGCTTGGGACAGGGAGTCTGGGGCAAGTGAGCTCAGAGAAGGAGTGGGGGAGCGGGACCTGAGAGGAGGCAGAACCAACCCGGGGTGCCGCTGAAGCTGCTGCCCAGCCCGGCAGGAAAGGACGTGGCCTGGGAGCTGCCTTCCAGGCCCAGTCACACCCAAGGCACGGCCAACACCCCTCCTGCCGCCAGGCTGTTCCCAGATTCCAGCCACTTTTCAGCCCATTTCCTGTTTCAGTAAAAGAGAGTACCGTAGTTCGAGGGCAGCGAAGATGGGCTCTTACCGTCACGTTGATGGTCTCGTACAGGCCCTGCGCTCTGGCGGTGCCCCCGAGGATGGCCTGGGCTACGGAGATGAAAAGGTCAGAGTGGATGTCTGGGCCGTCCCTCCGGAACACGGGGCTTTTCTGCACCTGAGACCAAGCACAGAGGGGTCACTAACGCACAGAGAAGCCTTTCTGCAGAGCAGACTGCAGCCGTGGCTCACAGCGCAGCATCCAGGGAGAGCGTGTACTTTTACCAGAGCATCTGCTTCCCTTCCCCATAGGTTTACATGTCCCTAAACAATCCACGACTCCATCTCACAGGGTTTAAAACCACACAGACGACCTCCTTGTCCTGCAACCCGCTGGCTCCCTGTGTGAACCAAGAAGTCCCTGGATGTCTCACACTGACACGTGCGGCTCTGCCTCCCGCTCTGAGATGCCCACAGTGCAGCCTGATCACCACTCTCTGCTCCAGCGACAGCAGGCACCGTCTCACTGCTGTGGACAAGGCCGGCACATCCAGCCTCCGCTGCTGCGCCTCCTCAGGAACACGTCTGGTGGAACCGGTGGCAGAAGGTGCCACCTCCTCTCATGTTACCCTCACCTCAGAAAACCCGGTGTGCCTGCACATCATATGTAAACGTGCAGCTTTGGTAGTTTTCATCCCCACGAATAATTCAACATATCAATAAAAAATAAATGGTGTTTTCTGTATTTTTACGAGCCTTTGCTTCCAACTTGTAAGCACTTCGAGAAAACTCTGTTCTCTCCACACTTAGCACAAAAGTTTGACATAACACACGTTGAATCATCCTGCCAAGACAGCCACCACTCGCCCTGGCAAGTCGGATGACCAGGCACGCTCCGTAAAGCCCCCACCTCTCCCAAGAGAAGCCTGGGCTGCACCCTCCAGGAGAGCAAGGGCCCAAAGGAGCTGTGCAAACACAGCGCCTACCTTGAATGTGATGAAAATCTCTCTTTTTCCTACAGGCATCCTCACAGTCTGGCCATCCTCGACTCCTGTAAGCAAAAGAGAACAATTATCTTAGGACTTCTCAAGGCATTTTCTACGCTAGATTCATTTACAACCCACCAACTTACTCATTCCTGTTTCTTGTTAACAAGGAACAACACAATTACCCAACACAACCACCTGAAGTTGTAACTACATAACAAGTGTAACTTTTCAGAGGTGTGGCATACAGTAACCAATAAGTGACAAAAGCACCTTCTGCTCATTTATTCAAGTTTACCACCAGGTCCAGCCAGTATCTCAGTCAGTTTAGAGTCTAGTAGGGAGACAGCTATGAGCCAAATAACACCACCAGCACATGGATCGCTACAGAGACTTGTTCTTAGAAGGAAAAGATCACAGCTTCAGGCAAAGGGACATCTAAGGAACAGTGCGGGTTTCCAGAAGCCTCCCCTGGGGAAGTGACGCCTCAGCTGGAAGCTAAAGAACAGAGCTAACCCACTGATGAGAAGGTGGCCAGCAAAGGCTTTGCTCTGGGAGGCAGGGGCCCTGGGACAGTGAGGAAGCTGCAGGGCAGGCAATAGTAACACAGGAAACTGAGACCAGCAGAAGCCAAAAGATGAGGCAGGATCTTCAACAGGATGAGATGTGATCAGACCATGCTTAGGAACACGTCTGGTGGAACCGGTGGCAGAAGGTGCCACCTCCTCTCATGTTACCCTCACCTCAGAAAACCCGGTGTGCCTGCACATCATATGTAAACGTGCAGCTTTGGTAGTTTTCATCCCCACGAATAATTCAACATATCAATAAAAAATAAATGGTGTTTTCTGTATTTTTACGAGCCTTTGCTTCCAACTTGTAAGCACTTCGAGAAAACTCTGTTCTCTCCACACTTAGCACAAAAGTTTGACATAACACACGTTGAATCATCCTGCCAAGACAGCCACCACTCGCCCTGGCAAGTCGGATGACCAGGCACGCTCCGTAAAGCCCCCACCTCTCCCAAGAGAAGCCTGGGCTGCACCCTCCAGGAGAGCAAGGGCCCAAAGGAGCTGTGCAAACACAGCGCCTACCTTGAATGTGATGAAAATCTCTCTTTTTCCTACAGGCATCCTCACAGTCTGGCCATCCTCGACTCCTGTAAGCAAAAGAGAACAATTATCTTAGGACTTCTCAAGGCATTTTCTACGCTAGATTCATTTACAACCCACCAACTTACTCATTCCTGTTTCTTGTTAACAAGGAACAACACAATTACCCAACACAACCACCTGAAGTTGTAACTACATAACAAGTGTAACTTTTCAGAGGTGTGGCATACAGTAACCAATAAGTGACAAAAGCACCTTCTGCTCATTTATTCAAGTTTACCACCAGGTCCAGCCAGTATCTCAGTCAGTTTAGAGTCTAGTAGGGAGACAGCTATGAGCCAAATAACACCACCAGCACATGGATCGCTACAGAGACTTGTTCTTAGAAGGAAAAGATCACAGCTTCAGGCAAAGGGACATCTAAGGAACAGTGCGGGTTTCCAGAAGCCTCCCCTGGGGAAGTGACGCCTCAGCTGGAAGCTAAAGAACAGAGCTAACCCACTGATGAGAAGGTGGCCAGCAAAGGCTTTGCTCTGGGAGGCAGGGGCCCTGGGACAGTGAGGAAGCTGCAGGGCAGGCAATAGTAACACAGGAAACTGAGACCAGCAGAAGCCAGATGAGGAGGCCACTTCTCAGTCCAAGAGTCACTGCAGGATCTTCAACAGGATGAGATGTGATCAGACCACCTTGTGAAAAGGGCACAGGAGTCCTTTGGAATTGGATTGGTTGGTGTGGGAGGTTGCAGGTTGGCCTGGAGGGCTGTCAGGGGTGGTCTGGCTGGCTGGGCTGGCAGTGGGGATGACTCTGGACAAAAGGAGGTGGAGGAGCTTCTTCACGCAGGAGCAGGGCAGGCACACCTGGCTGTCTCCCAAGACACACGCAGATTTAAGGGTAATTGGTGCAGAGGAAAATGAAAGGAGACATTGGTTCCTCCCTGAGTTGAGGCTCCAGAAATAAGAACCCGCTGGCCTCAGTTCCCAGCCTCATGCATGGAGGAGCCCAGACCCACCAGCAGGCACGGGGATCACCACCTTCTTCTTCTGCTTGGCTTGTCCTGCTCCTCTGCACACCACGCAGGGAGACGTGATGATGGAGCCCCGGCCACCACACCGCCGACATGTGGAGCGCATCACGAAAGGGCCTGTGTTTATGGTTTCCTGATGAAGAGAAGTAAAACGGGACCTTAGAGACAGGTACACCCTGACAACAAGGCCCTGGGACCACAACGTGTGTGAGAAACGTTTCACCAAAGACTCTGGTGTCATGTGAGAGTGCACTACAACATACTGCCTAAGGAGAAGGTGCAGGAGTTCAAACTGGTAACCTGACCTAGAGCGCATGGCCTCCTTAATCCCAAACCACAAACCTGATTATATGAGACTGAAAAATGAGACACTGCTTCTCCATAGAAGGTACCCCTCTCTATAGAAGGTACCCCTCTCTATAGAAGGCAGAGCTGAGCAAATAGCTTTGAAATGAGTCCCACCCTTCTCGTCACAAAAGGGACAGCTAGGAGAGAAAAGAGGAAAGTGATAGCTGGATGTGACCCCCACCCAGAGCTGCCCCTGCCTGCTCCAAGAGAGGAGCAGCATGGGCCTCTCTGTCTCTTGGGGCCCTCGTGTCCCCCCACCACCCTGTCACCCAGGAGCAACCAGACAAGGGGCTGCTCACACTTCCCCCTGGAGGGGGTGTCTTCCTCCCCACTCCCATCCCGCTCCTCCAAGAGCCTCCTCAGCTCCCAGCCCCTCGCATAGCTGGTAGGGCCTTTCCATCTGTGGCCACTCCCATCAGCTCTTCACTGGCCATTGCAACTTGGTTACCTTTCTGTTTAACTCTACATCATTGGAGTTTTTGCAGGGAGAGGGAATAAATTATCAACATGTTGTTGTAGCAAATAAAAGGATACAGAGATATATAAAAAATTATTACTCTCCCCTTGCCTTGCCCCCAAGGGAACCGGTTCATAGAAGCCCAGTTTGAAGTGTTCTTCCCACAACTCTCTTTCTCTCCATAAAAAAAGTAAACTAATTTTTAAAGTAAAAATTTTAAGGAGAGTTTATTATCACTCTGTAACATGCCTTTCCCTCCCATCTTCATGATGCATCACGAACACTACTCCAGACCAATGTACCTAGATCTTAATTTACATTTTAATATTTAAGTTTTTGTTTCAACGCTGAAGAAAAATATTTCCACACATAGATACCCTTCACTTTTTTGGTGGGGGGAGGCGGGTTGGGAGGGAGGGGACAGGCAGGCCACTTCTATTGGTCTTTCATTTATCTATTTTCATCCATCTTTGTTCTTTGGCCTATGTGGGCCTCCCATCACAGTGGCCTCTGTTGTCACAGAGCACCGGCTCTGGGCACATGCACTCCAGAGCTCCAGCTCGGTAATTGGACACATCGGTTCAGCCATTCCAGAGCACATGGGATCTTCCCAGGCCAGGGATCGTACCGGCAACCCTTGCACTGCAAGGTGGTGTCCCTACCCACTGGACCACCAGGGAAGCCCCTACCTTTCACTTTTATTGTATCATCTCAATGTTCACCTAAGAAATGTGAAAAAAAGAAAGTCACAGCAATTCAGGGCCTTGGAGAAAGGGCCTCAGAAGTGAGAGGGAATTGGGATCAATAAAAAGTATCTGTAACAAGAGGCAGTGACTCCGCTCACAGAACTGTAACCACAGGATCCTCATCCTCTCCTAAGGTGCCTTCTAGAGGAACACAGGAAAGATTTCACTTTCTCAGACTAAGCTGGAGGAGTGTTTACAAGGTAACTCCCAGCAAACCCATCAGTGGAGTATTACTCAGCCATCAAAGAGAATGTTGAAAAATATTCAAAGATATGGAAAAATGCCTTCATTATAACAAATGAAAAACAGGAAAAATCTCACTCATAGTGAAATTGTCAACTGATGAAATCCATATACAAATAGGCAAAAATATATTCAAAGTCAAAAAAGAAATACAACTAAAATCAATGACAGACCACTGATAGTCCAATGGTTAGGACCCCAGGCTCTCACTGGGGTTGAACTCAGGGTCTAGAGGTTCAACCCCTGATCTGGGAACTAAGATCTCACAAGCCATCTAGCTTGGCCAAAAAAATGAAAAGATGAGATTTTAAAAGGTGGGCAGTAGAGAAATTTCCCAACCCTCTTTAAAAAAGAAACCACCTCAACGGAATACAAACATACTCAGTGGAAACATACTTGCATTTCAAGCAGGGACTATAATCCCAGTGAGGGGGGGGGGGGGCGGGATGAAGTGCCCTGAGTGACCTGACCACAGTAGTTTAGGCATACATCCAAACGCCAGTTAGGAAGGACTGCTTTTTACAGTGGCATGAGTGGCAATTCTGAAACTACTTTTTGTATGTTACAGGACTGAGCAAGTGAGTAAACACAGAGGATAATCAGAACCAGATTTCTCTTTGTTAGAAATTAATAATTTCTCTTTATTAGTTCCAAATACGGACAGGTAGAAGACTAGATAAGCCTTGTAGTGCTGGGCTGGAAGTGGAACTCTCAGTTTGCACTCACTGGTTTGTTAGATGGATGGGTCAGTGTACACATAAATCTGCATATACACCTCTAATATGAAAAAATAAGGAAAGACAGGTATTGAATGTATGTCTGTAAGTACACATGTGCATGTTTGCTAAGTCACTTCAGTCATGTTCAACTCTGCAACCCTATGGACTGTAGCCTTCCAGGCTCCTGTGTCCATGGGACTGTCCAGGCAAGAACACTGGAGTGGGTTGCCCTTTCCTCCTCCAGGGGATCTTCCCGTGTACACATGCACATACACACACTTGTTTCCTGGCTCAGTCTGCTGAGAGCACCTGCAAGCAGTGACACTCCAGGCACACTGTGTACACCCAGGGCACGGATCTTAGTCTCTAAGCCCACTAGAGTTAAAAGGAACCAGGGCTCCCTGGAGAAATGGCTGGCTCCAGGCTATGGCTAGGAAAGTGTATATAAGCTGTGACAGAAAGCAAGGGAAGTGCTGAAAGAAGGAACAGACACATCAAAAGAACCCAGGAGCTGGCTGGAAGAGACGTCACAGGCCCATCAGGGAAAGCCTGAGCGTCAAGGCACCGCTGATGACAGCTCAGTGACTGAAGTAAGGATCCACGAGTTCACACTGATACAAATGAAAGAGGGAACAAATGGAGAAGATGAAGCTCTTCCTGTTAGTAGAATGCCACTAATAAAACAGAGAAGGGATGTTGGAATCAGAAAATTACTGTTTTGCAACAATCACAACAATAACTGATTTAGGCAAGATTGATTAATGGATACTATAAGTACTGGGTATAAGTTTGGTGAAACAGGATATTTATACAGTATCGAGGTCCTCACAACTTCGTTAATTTCAATGGGAAAAATAATACCTTCATACTAAAGAAACCCGGCAGATAGTACCTTAATTAACTAATTATGATCAAACGTAGCATCATAGATAATGGGACAAACCGACACCCCATGACTCCTGACATAATACATACATGAAAAAGGCACTACTTCTCTATGGTGTTTCTGCCAAAAATGCCTAATCTGATCTTACCATGAGGAAATATCAGATGACCCAAATAAAGGACATCCTACAAAGCCACTGGTCTATAATCTTAAAAAATGTCAAGGTCATAAAAGGAAGACTGAGAAATTGTTTCCAATTAAGGGAGACAAAAGATATGACAATCTCCTAGATTGGATTCCGGGCCTTATAAAAAGAGAACTGTAATACCAATGAAAAAATCTGAGTAAAGGGCTTCCCCGGGTGGTCCAGTGGGTAAGGACAGCGCCTTGCAGTGCAAGGGGCGCCGGTTCGAGCCCTGGCCTGGGGGGATTCCACGTGCCGCAGAGCAGCTGGACTGATGTGTCCAATCGCTGAGCCGGAGATCTGGAGCGCATGCGCCCAGAGCAGGTGCTCTGCGACGACAGATGCCACCGCGATGGGAGGCCCACATGGGCCAAAGAACAGGGATGGATGAAAATGGAGAGGTGAAGGACCAGTGGAAGTGGCCCGCCCCGCTCCCCTCCCTCCCCAACCCGACCCCCGCCCAAAGTAAATAAATAAATAAATCTTAAAAAAAAAAAAAAAAAAATCTGAGTAAGTACAGACAACGGTATTGTTTGGACATTAAATTTCCTTCTTTTGACAATGTACTATGGTTATGTAAAAAAAATGTTCTTGCTATTAGAAAATATACACCATAAATGATAAAGCAAATGGGACAAAATGTTATCAAATAGTGAGGCTGGGTAAAATGAATGAGGGAGTGGTTCTTTATACTATTCTGTAAGTTTGAATAATATCTAAAACTTACCAAAAAGGAAAAGAAAAAAAAATACACTACAAGCAAAATTTAAGTCCCCCTCCAATACTCCGGTTTTAAATTACCAATTCACCCGAGGAAAGCAGCATTTCCTTGCTCTTTCTGTACACAGCACTCCTGGGACAATGCGGAAGGTTCCGGATCAAAGAGTCCCACCTATTTGAGTTCTCAAAGCCCCAGGTACACTGGCTCACAGAGGAGTGGTGGGGAGCCGTGGGAAGGGTAGAGGCGGGGAGGCTGGGCCTCCGCACTCACCATGCCGGACCCCCCGCAGTAGTGGCAGTGCTGCACCTTGGTGCCAGGCTCGTTCCCTTTGCCGTCACAGCGCTCACAGGTGTCGGTGATGTTCACGGTGAACTCCTTGTTGACGCCCTTGGCAGCCTGATTGAATGTCAGCTCCATGATGTACTAGAGAAGTCAGGGGAGCACTGTTACCGCTCTTAAAGTAAGGGAGAGCGCTGGCCAGCAGCGTATAGTTACAGTTTCTTTTAAAGACTTGATTTTTTAAAGCAGTTTTAGGTTTAAAAAGCTGAGAGGGAGGTAGAGGAGTTTCCTCATACCTCTGCCCCCACACAAACACAGCCTCCCTGGTACCAACATCGCTCACCAGAATGGTTCATCTGTTACCAAGGACAAACCTACACTGACACAGCATGGAATTCCAAAACCCAGAGTTTACATCAGGGCTCCTCTTGGTGCTGGACACTCTGTGGGTCTGAACAAATGTGTAACAGGACACACCCTCCTCACAGAATCATCCACCTATGTTCACTGCTCTGAAGATCCTGTCCACTGCTCCACCACGTCACCTGTTCCCTCTCACTTGTACTCTGTCACGTTAAGAACAAATGGGGCTCAACAGATTCTGTCTATGCCTCAGAATTTTCAAGAGATAATATTTGTTGTTTAAAAGAAAATTTTCTTTTCAACAAAATGAAAATGTTCACACGTGGTATATACATGGTCCTAACCGTTCAAATGAGCCATAATCATAACTTGCATCATAAAACACCTCCCTCTGCCTCTCTCTTTCTCCTCTGATAATGCCTAAATCAAGACATCCACATGGGAGGGGCAGGGCCGGCAGTGCCTCCCTGTGGACCGACTCTCCTAGAACAAAGAGAAAGGCTCTAGACAAAATATCACTGACCATGGACTCTCAGGGGCTGCCCTGAGTAAGCCACTGAAAGAACACAGCTGAACTGGATGTACACATTATTACGCAGTTTTTCAAATATTGGAACCACTTCCTACCAAGATGGCTGCCTCTCCAAATCACCCCATTTAAGCTGTTTCACCTTTTTCTTTGAAAAACAGAAACTGGTAAAATATGTTTGCATCACACTTAGCAGTTGACAATTGAATGATTCTTACCTCCTGAGGCTGATGGAACACACTCTGGAAATCGCCAAAAGAGGAGGAGGAGAACTCCCCAAAGATCTTCCTGAAGAGCTCCTCGGGGTCCACCGTGGGATGTTCACGGTGAACTCCTTGTTGACGCCCTTGGCAGCCTGATTGAATGTCAGCTCCATGATGTACTAGAGAAGTCAGGGAGCACTGTTACCGCTCTTAAAGTAAGGGAGGCTGGCCAGCAGCGTATAGTTACAGTTTCTTTTAAAGACTTGATTTTTTAAAGCAGTTTTAGGTTTAAAAAGCTGAGAGGGAGGTAGAGGAGTTTCCTCATACCTCTGCCCCCACACAAACACAGCCTCCCTGGTACCAACATCGCTCACCAGAATGGTTCATCTGTTACCAAGGACAAACCTACACTGACACAGCATGGAATTCCAAAACCCAGAGTTTACATCAGGGCTCCTCTTGGTGCTGGACACTCTGTGGGTCTGAACAAATGTGTAACAGGACACACCCTCCTCACAGAATCATCCACCTATGTTCACTGCTCTGAAGATCCTGTCCACTGCTCCACCACGTCACCTGTTCCCCTCTCACTTGTACTCTGTCACGTTAAGAACAAATGGGGCTCAACAGATTCTGTCTATGCCTCAGAATTTTCAAGAGATAATATTTGTTGTTTAAAAGAAAATTTTCTTTTCAACAAAATGAAAATGTTCACACGTGGTATATACATGGTCCTAACCGTTCAAATGAGCCATAATCATAACTTGCATCATAAAACACCTCCCTCTGCCTCTCTCTTTCTCCTCTGATAATGCCTAAATCAAGACATCCACATGGGAGGGGCAGGGCCGGCAGTGCCTCCCTGTGGACCGACTCTCCTAGAACAAAGAGAAAGGCTCTAGACAAAATATCACTGACCATGGACTCTCAGGGGCTGCCCTGAGTAAGCCACTGAAAGAACACAGCTGAACTGGATGTACACATTATTACGCAGTTTTTCAAATATTGGAACCACTTCCTACCAAGATGGCTGCCTCTCCAAATCACCCCATTTAAGCTGTTTCACCTTTTTCTTTGAAAAACAGAAACTGGTAAAATATGTTTGCATCACACTTAGCAGTTGACAATTGAATGATTCTTACCTCCTGAGGCTGATGGAACACACTCTGGAAATCGCCAAAAGAGGAGGAGGAGAACTCCCCAAAGATCTTCCTGAAGAGCTCCTCGGGGTCCACCGTGGGACCTCCTTTCCAGTAGCTCTGCCCAGAGCCGCCAGCCCCGGGGTCGAAGCCAGCGGAGCCATAGGTGTCATACTGCTTCCTCTTCACTTCGTCGCTCAGCACCTGCCGAGGAAGGCCCGGCAGTTAGCGCGCCAATGCTCCTGAGGCCCAGGGCACGGACATCAGGTACAGACGGTGGTGGCCCATCCACATTAAATGTCCTGATCCTGACAACTGTACCAAGGTTATGAAAATAATGTTCCTGTTCTTAGAGAACACACATAGAAGTACTTAGGAACAGAGCGAACCACATCACTTTCAAATGGGCGGGGGTGGAGAATGCACACACAGATACAGACAGAAAACACACACAGACAGACAGACAAAACACACACACACACAGATACAGACACAGACACACAAACACACACACACACCTCCCCCCAGATGTATAACACCCTCCATATCTTGAACCCCTTCAGCCTGGCTGGAGTCTGGGAAGGAGGTCCTCTCACTTAACTCTGCACTTTCTCTCAATGGCTGTTTCACGTCTGCTCCACCCTGCAATGACATTCTACACTCCTCCATGGCAGTCATGGTCTTCCACTTTTACAACACCCACCATCCTTACCAGACAGGGACGCCCTGGGGTGAGGAAGATCACTAAATAAGGCAGGGAACTGTTTAATCCAACAAGGAGGTCCCAGACCCACAGACCCACTTACCAGTCCTAGAGACCAGAGAGGGAGCTCTGTTAATAAGGAGTGTTGAGACTCCAAGTTAGACCTAGCATGAGATTGTGGGATCTTGGAAATTTTTTTTTTTTAATTCTTCAATGAGGTGATCTGGGGGGAAACAGCCTGCCCACTGGCCCTTCTCACACATGGGATCACCGTGCAGCGTGCCCTGATCCACGCACAGTTGAACAACAGGCACTGCACACACTGATGCCTTGGAGCTGTTTCACCTTTTCTTTGAAAACAGAAACTGGTCAAATATGTTTGCATCACACTTAGCAGTTGACAATTGAATGATTCTTACCTCCTGAGGCTGATGGAACACACTCTGGAAATCGCCAAAAGAGGAGGAGGAGAACTCCCCAAAGATCTTCCTGAAGAGCTCCTCGGGGTCCACCGTGGGACCTCCTTTCCAGTAGCTCTGCCCAGAGCCGCCAGCCCCGGGGTCGAAGCCAGCGGAGCCATAGGTGTCATACTGCTTCCTCTTCACTTCGTCGCTCAGCACCTGCCGAGGAAGGCCCGGCAGTTAGCGCGCCAATGCTCCTGAGGCCCAGGGCACGGACATCAGGTACAGACGGTGGTGGCCCATCCACATTAAATGTCCTGATCCTGACAACTGTACCAAGGTTATGAAAATAATGTTCCTGTTCTTAGAGAACACACATAGAAGTACTTAGGAACAGAGCGAACCACATCACTTTCAAATGGGCGGGGGTGGAGAATGCACACACAGATACAGACAGACACACACACAGACAGACAGACAGACACACACACACACACACAGATACAGACACAGACACACAAACACACACACACACCTCCCCCCAGATGTATAACACCCTCCATATCTTGAACCCCTTCAGCCTGGCTGGAGTCTGGGAAGGAGGTCCACTCTCACTTAACTCTGCACTTTCTCTCAATGGCTGTTTCACGTCTGCTCCACCCTGCAATGACATTCTACACTCCTCCATGGCAGTCATGGTCTTCCACTTTTACAACACCCACCATCCTTACCAGACAGGGACGCCCTGGGGTGAGGAAGATCACTAAATAAGGCAGGGAACTGTTTAATCCAACAAGGAGGTCCCAGACCCACAGACCCACTTACCAGTCCTAGAGACCAGAGAGGGAGCTCTGTTAATAAGGAGTGTTGAGACTCCAAGTTAGACCTAGCATGAGATTGTGGGATCTTGGAAATTTTTTTTTTTTAATTCTTCAATGAGGTGATCTGGGGGGAAACAGCCTGCCCACTGGCCCTTCTCACACATGGGATCACCCGTGCAGCGTGCCCTGATCCACGCACACAGTTGAACAACAGGCACTGCACACACTGATGGGCCGTGTTACCTCATAGGCCTCTGCCAGCTGGGAGAACTTCTCCTTGGCTTTGGGATCGTCCTTGTTCGTGTCTGGGTGGTATTTCTTGGCAAGCTAAGGGAGGAAACGGTACATTCGTATGGACAAGATGATTACTAAAACCGAACCCCAGACACCAGTCACACCTTGCCTCCTTTGTAGCAGCTGTCAGAGACTTCACAACCAAGAGCAATTCTAAAATCAAGATTTAAGACTAGCCCAAATGGAGCTCTCGGAGTATGTGCAGAAAGGCTTCCAGATGCTGGCCGATCCCGGCTCCTTTGACTCCAGTGCGTTCACGCTTCTCCTCCGGGCGGCTTTCCAGAGCCTGCTGAACGCCCAAGCGGACGAGGCCGTGTTAGATCACCCAGACTTGAAACATATTGACCCAGTGGTTTTTTTTGTTTTTTTTTTTTAAAGATTTATTTATTTATTTTGGGCGGGGGTCAGGTTGGGGAGGGAGGGGAGCGGGTGGGCCACCTCCACTGGTCTTTCATTTCTCCAGTTTCATCCGTCTTTATTCTTTGGCTCCTGTGGGCCTCCCATCGTGGTGGCATCTGTCGCTGCAGAGCGCTTACTCTGGGCACATGCGCTCCAGAGCTCCGGCTCAGTGACTGGACACATCGGTCCAGCCGCTCCGCAGCACATGGGATCTTCCCAGGCCAGGGATCGAATCGGCGCCCCTTGCGGTGCAAGGCGGTGTCCTTACCCACTGGACCACCAGGAGAAGCCCGACCCAGTGGTTTTAAAACATTGTCACGCAGCAGCTGCAACTTACATACTGGAGGCTGGAAAGCAAAGAGCTGATAAATCAACTCTAAGCACTTATCTAGAAGACTGTAACTTTGACAGCGAGAGAAAAGAATTGTTTTACAAAGAATATCAGAATAATAGGAATTCCCTAGAAATCCTACTGGGAAGTATAGGCAGATCTCTCCCTCATATAACTGATGTTTATTGGCGTTTGGAATATCAGATAAAGACCAATCAACTTGACAAGATGTACAGACCTGCATATTTGGTGACCTTAAATGTAGAGAACATTGACTCCCGATCCCACCCAGAAATTAGTTTTAGTTGCAACATGGAACAATTACAGGATTTAGTAGGGAAACTTAAAGATGCTTCGAAGAACCTGGAAAGAGCAACTCAGTTGTAACTTGGGAAAGTTAACGATCTGCCTGATCTGCCTGGGTCTAGAGGAAGACCAGGAACGTCTTGACATCCACTGAGCCATCACTTCTGCGAGCTGGATGTGGAGAACAGATTTGTTTCTTTTGAATTTCTGTCCCTCATCAGTTCTGACACTATTTTTTTTACACTTGTGGAAGGGTTAAGAGGGACTTTCTACCCAAGTATTCGAATCATGTTTAGTATTATTCATATACTTGATCCCATTTAATCTTTTCCACGTCTTCCGAAAGAAAGTAGACAGTATTACATTCTGAATAAATAAGTTGTTCCCACACACACACACACAAAAAAAGACTAGCCCATCTCTGGGACTTCCCTTGGGGTCCAGCAGCTAAGGCTCCAAGCTCCCAAGGCAGGGGGCCCAGGTTCAATCCCTGGTCAGGGAACTAGATCCCACATGCTGCAAGTAAGAATTCGCATCTGCAACTAAAGATTCCTCATGCCACAACCAAGACACAGCACAGTCAAATAAATAAATAATACATAGAAATTTAAAAGACTGGCCAATCTCTAACTAGATGTACTGTGATGATCATTTCAGTGTATACAATATTGAATCATTATGTTGTACACTTGAAACTAATGTCCATTATACCTCAATAAAAATAAACTAAAAGCAAAACACACAACCAAGAAAACAGAACATATACTCCATGCATTGTGTTCAGTTTTCAAATCTGATCAAAAGTTTATTACAGAACAACCAACTGAATTGTGGAAAGGGAAAGAAAGCATGAAAGAAAACTATTTCTTCAAATCTCAGGTGTGTATATATTTTTCAACTGCAACAGATCTCTCAACAAAAATAACAACTAATTCTTCAGAACTCTGGGTTCTTTGTGAAAGATGCTGAGGAGTGAATGTGGTAAACTACCATCTATGTAAAAGGAGGAAAATAACTGGAGAGTAAGTAGAGTAGGTGTATCTACTGTAGAAATAAGTTTTGGGGGGCTTCCCTGGTGGTCCAGTGGGTAAGGACACCACCTTTCAGTGCAAGGGGCACTGGTTCGATCCCTGGCCTAGAAAGATCCCATGTGCCGCAGAGCAGCTGGACTGATGTGTCCAACTACCCAGCCAGAGCTCTGGAGCGCACGTGCCCAGAGCCGGTGCTCTGCAGCAGAGAGGCCACTGCGATGGGAGGCCCACACAGGCCAAAGAACAAAGATGAATAAATGAAAGATCAATAGAAGTGGCCAAAAAAAATGTTCTAAAAAAAAAAATTGTGAAATTAGTTTTGGAAGACCAGACAATAAACTGGAAACGCTGAATGCTCAGGGAGGGAGGGACTGGATGGGAAGGAGAAGTCTTCTCACTTCACACTCCTCTGTACTTTCTGAATTTTGAACAAAAGAAATATATTACCTGTTTACAACATAGATTTAAGTATTAAAAACCCAAACAGATCCCACTCGGCTGTGTAGAGTACACAGGCGAGCTGAGGAGAGACACCTCTAACGCAGAGATGCCCTCCTGGCTGCACTGAGCAATGCTGTGCGACACCTCTGCAGGGCTGACCGATGCAGTGAGGGCACTGGCCCAGCCTGGTGTGAGGGTGGGGAGGGTTCAGAACCCCGAGGCAGAAAAGGACTCCAGGGAGGGCCAGCTCCATCACAGCCAGTAGCTGGCTGCTCGCTCTGCACCCGGAGATGCTGGTCCTCAACCAGGACAGGATGGAAGCATGTCAGAGGCTCAGCTCAAAGGGAGCTCTCAGGGCAGGAGAGTCAATCAAAGTGGGCCACGAGGCTGATTCCGGGCCAAGGCAAGATATGCCAACGCACTCACGAGATCAGAGAGGCCCTCTGCACTCAGAAAGACCTGCATTTTAGTTTCCTGAATGCCCCTTATCAGCTGCAGGGCCTCAGCTGAATGTCACAACCTAGCCAATCTTCTGCATCGAGGATTAAATGAGGTAACACATGAGAAGCTTTGATCAAGGTCTGACCCCAATAACTGCTCCATAAAGCCTACTTTTCAAATTTTTGGTTTCCAATTACAAAGTTTTACCTGATCTTTTTACTTCTACACCTAAGAACTTGGATGGTTCCTTACTCTATTAAACGAAATCTCTAATACTTGCTAAGGGCCTCGCATGCCCCATTAAGTTGGTCCCAGCCTCCATCTCTCCAATTTTCTCCTACCTTTGCACCAGGTACCTTATCTTCCAGTTCAAAAGAAGAGACAGGCTATTCCCACTCCTACACCAGGATCTCTGCCTCCTATCCCCAAGTCTCTCCTCCTTCCATTACAACCCAGTAATAAAAAGACGACTCAGCCTAAAAGGGGGGGAAGGATCTGAACACCCACACAGCAAGTGACCAATAATCATGTGAAAAGCCGCCAAGAGAAAGCTAATCAAAACCACAGTGAAACATCACTGCACACTCGCTAATGTGGCTTGAGTCAAAAAGTCAGATAAGTGCTGGTGAAGATGTAGAAAAATCAGAGCCCTCACACACTATGGGTGAAAATCTAAAATGGTGGGGCCATTTTTAAACAGTCTGGCATCAGAAACAGAGCCACACACCAATGGTCAATCAACCTACAACAAAGAAGGCAAGAGTATATGATGGAGAAAAGACAGTCTCTTCCATAGGTGGTACTGGGAAAACCAGACAGCTACACATAAAGGAATAAAATTAGAATACTCTCCAATATCATATACAAAAATAAACTCAAAATAGATTGAAAAGCTAAATGTAAGACTGGTTACTATAAATCTCCTAGAGGAAAACATAAGCAGATACATGTAAGACTGGTTACTATAAATCTCCTAGAGGAAAACATAAGCAGAACACTCCCTGACATAAATCACAACAGTATGATTTTGGATCCTTCTCCTACAGTAAGGAAAATAAAAACAAAAGTATACTAATGGGACCAAACTAAACTTAAAAGCCTTTGCCCGGGCTTCCCTGGTGGTCCAGCGGGTAAGGACACCGCCTTGCAGTGCAAGGGGCGCCGGTTCGATCCCTGGCCTGGGAAGACCCCACGTGCCGCAGAGTGGCTGGACCGATGTGTCCAATTACCAAGCCAGAGCTCTGGAGCGCATGCGCCCAGAGCCGGTGCTCTGCGACAAGAGGCCACCGCGATGGGAGGCCCACACGGGCCAAAGAACAAAAAAGATGGATGAAGATAGATAAATGAAAGACCAATAGAAGTGGCCCACTCGCCCCCCTCCCTACCGCCCCCAAAATAAAAATGTTTAAAATAATAATAATAATAAAAATAAAAGGGCTTCCCTGGTGGTCCAGTGGGTAAGGACACCGCCTTGCAGTGCAAGGGGCGCCGGTTCGATCCCTGGCCTGGGAAGACCCCACGTGCCGCAGAGTGGCTGGACCGATGTGTCCAATTACCAAGCCAGAGCTCTGGAGCGCATGCGCCCAGAGCCGGTGCTCTGCGACAAGAGGCCACCGCGATGGGAGGCCCACACGGGCCAAAGAACAAAAAAGATGGATGAAGATAGATAAATGAAAGACCAATAGAAGTGGCCCACTCGCCCCCCTCCCTCCCTACCGCCCCCAAAATAAAAAAATGTTTAAAAATAATAATAATAATAAAAAAATAAAAGGGGCTTCCCCTGGTGGTCCAGTGGATAAGGACACCGCCTTGCAGTGCAAGGGGCGCCAGTTCGATCCCTGGCCTGGGAAGATCCCGCATGCCGCGGAGCAGCTGGACTGATGTGTCCAATCACAGAGCCGGAGCTCTGGAGTGCATGCGCCCAGAGCTAGTGCTCTGCGACAACAGACGCCACCGCGATGGGAGGCCCGCATGAGCCAAAGAACGAAGACGGATGAAAATAGAGAAATGAAAGACCAATAAAAGTGACCCGCCCATCCCCTTCCCTCCCCACCCCCGCCTAAATAAATAAATAAATAAATATTTTTAAAAAAAGAAAAGAAAAGAGAGGAGTATGAGGAGTAAGGGGTTATGGTGTGAGGTCTCTTTGTGAGGGGCAGAAAATGTTCTAAAATTGATTGTAGTGATGGCTATATTAGACTAAAGTGAGTTCTACCCATTTAAAAAAAAAAGAAAAAGAAAAGAGTAGCTACTAAAGCCATAAGCCATTGAGTCAGATCTTGATCAGTATTTGGTTCACAAATATTAGGCTTAGACAAGTTTTTGTTTGCCCACAAAACAATTTTAAAAAGAAAGAAAGAGGGCTTCCCTGGTGGTCCAGTGGGTAAAGAGTCCGCCTTGCACTGCAAGGGGCGTCAGTCTGATCCCTGGCATGGTAAGATCCCACGTGCCGCTGAGCTGCTGGACTGGTGTGTCTGACTGCGAGCCAGCACTCTGGAGCACATGCGCCCACAGCCAGTGCTATGCTGCGGAAGAGGCCACTGTGATGGGAGTCCCACACAGGCCAAAGAATGCAGATGGATGAAAATAAATACGTGAAAGACCAATAGCAGTGGCCAAAAATCAAAAGAAAGAAAGAAAAATCAAGGCTCATGGCAAATTTTACATATAGGTAATTTAAAAAACTTCTCTTCTTTCTGGACACACTGCACACAGCTTGTGAAATCTGAGTTCCCAGAGACTGAACCCAAGTCATGGTAGTGAAAGTCTGGAATCCTAACCACTAGACCACCAGGGGAAGGCCTGGTGATTTTTTAAATTTAAATTGTATTTATTAACCTTATTAAACATTCATCTTATTTATTCTCATATTATGGCTGCCCTGTGTTTATGGTGTTAAGATGCTCTTTCTTTCATCAAGTGATATTACTAGATTCTGCCTGATTATTTTTAACATCTGTATTAGGCAAAAGACATAAGCTAGCAATCCTACATCGCACCTTTGGCCTTTAATATTTTTAATTTTCATGGTGCTGATCAGAGCAAAAGTCTGGAAACCACCAGCTGAGGTAACACTCATGCCACTTCATCAATTAGTCCAACACATTCTGGGACACGATGATGGGAGTTTCACACTTCCCTAGTTGAGAAAGAAAAAATTCTGGAACATCCCTGGTGGTCTAGTGACTAAGAATCTGCCTTACAGGGCTTTCCTGGTGGTCCAGTGGGTAAGGACACCGCCTTGCAGTGCAAGAGGTGCCAGTTCAATCCCTAGCCTGGGAAGATCCCACGTGCCGCGGTACAGCTGGACTGATGTGTCCAACTACCGAGCCAGAGCTCTGGAGCTATGGAGCACATGCGCCCAGAGCCAGCGCACTGCAGCGAGAGAGGCCACTGTGGCGGGAGGCCCACACAGGCCCAAAGAACAAAGATGGAAATAAATGAAAGACCAACAGAAGTGGTGGCCAAAAAAAAAAAAAAGAATCTGCCTTACAGTGCAGGAGACATGAGTTTGATCCCTGGTCAGGGAACTAAGACCCCACATGCCTCGGGGTAACAAAGCCCGTGCCACAACTATGGAACCTAAAAATCTGACACAACCAATCAAATAAATTAATTTTTAAAAACTAAATTCATACTTTTATCTGGATTCAGATAAATCCAAACTTTTATCTGAATGCAAAGACTGAGTACTTAAAACTTAGACCAGCACATCTGCTGATCCAGAAGACACAGAATAGATTGAAGTACAAAAACAGCCACCATGGTCCAGTGGGTAAGGACACCGCCTTGCAGTGCAAGGGGCGCTGGTTTGATCCCTGGCCTGGGAAGATCCCACGTGCCGCGGAGCGGCTGGACCGATGTGTCCAATTACCGAGCCGGAGCTCTGGAGTGCATGCGCCCAGAGCCAGTGCTCTGAGACAACAGACTCCACCGCGATGGGAGGCCCACACGGGCCAGAGAACAAAGATGGATGAAAATGGAGAAATGAAAGACCAATAGAAGTGGCCCGCCTGCTCCCCTCCCTCCCCAACCTGACCCCCGCTCAAAATAAAAATAAATAAATAAATCTTTAAAAAAAAAAAAAAAAACAGCCACCATGGAAAAAGATTTAAAAAAAAGAACAAATAAAGAAAATCTCTGGTTCAGTGTCTCCTTTTTCCTGAAGCATTAACCAGCATGGCCTCACGCACTTGAGGAACATGGGCCAGGAAAGCCGACTTTATCAACTCAGCCCACATTGTCGGCTGCACAGAGATCCACACAAGTGCATACACGCTACTGCTCAGGGTCACTCCTGATCCACACCATCCCTCCTACAGTCTCAGCACAAAAATCTGGCTTCCACACAGACCTGGTAATAGGCTTTCTTGATCTCCTTCTGGCTGGCGCTCCGGGGCACTCCTAATATCTGGTAATAATCTTCTTTGGCCAAACCAGCACTCGTGTGGAAGGAGGCAGTACAAACAAAAGGGTAGCATTTTATTCCTGAAAAAGAAAAAAGGAAAGAAAATCACTCTGGGAATGTACTCAACAAACGAAAACTTCAAGTAAGTAACCAGCCAGGCTACCCTGTGAGGGAGCAGAGAGGTCACAGCTTGGGGGCCGTTCTCCTCCAAGCCCCCCAGAGACCTAACACACTGGGCTTCAAATTCGGCTAAAGGGACTTCCTCGGTGGTCCAGTGGAAAAGAATCCAGTTGTCAATGCAGGAGACAGGGATTTGATCCCTGGTCCGAGAAGATCACACACGTCCCAGGGCAAGCCTGTGTGTCCCAACTACTGAGCCCACAGGCTCTATGGCCCTATTCCCCAATGAGAAGCCACTGCAAGAAGCCTGCGTGCAGCAATGAAGACCCAGCACAGCCAAAATCAAAATAAAACACTGCTGGAAGGGAGGAATGGGAAAGTGTAACACAAAAATGTACATTACCATATGTAAAATAGATAAGAAATGGGAATTTGCTGTAAGACGAAGAGAACTATAAACAGGGGCTCTGTAACAACCCAGAGGGGTGGGATGGGGAGGGAGATGGGAGGGATGTTCAAAAAGGCGGGGACAGGGCTTCCCCTGGTGGTCCAGTGGGTAAGGACACCGCCTTGCAGTGCAAGGGGCACCGGTTCAATCCCTGGCCTGGGAAGATCCCACGTGCCACGGGGCGGCTGGACTGATGTGTCCAATTACGGAGCTGGAGCTCTGGAACGCATGCGCCCAGAGCTGGCGCTCTGCGACAACAGAGGCCACCGCGGTGGGAGGCCCACACGGGCCAAAGAACGCCCGCCTGCCCCCCTCCCTCCCCACCCTACCCCCCAAAAAATAAATAAATAAATTAAAAAAAAAAAAAGGCGGGGACATATGTATATCTATGGCTGATTCAGGCTGATGTTTGGCAGTAAACAACAAAACTGTAAAAAAAAAAAAAAAAAATTAAAAAAGATACCCAGCAGTTGAAGTCACTGTCACTGTATATGGAAACTACAGAAACCAGAGTCGGGGACATGGCTGGTTCTGCTGGACTACAGTTGGGCTGCAGCCTCGTTACAGCTCTATTTTTTTTTTTTCGTTACATCACTAGAGATGGGGGCCGCACCTAAAGATGACAGAAAGTCTACTTTGCTCTTCTGTCATAGGGCCAGCTGAGCACCTGCCACGTCCCAGGTGATGGAACAGGCCTCATCTCCCTTAAAGCTGAACAGCTCCCGAGGTTCCTTCCCCCCACTGTGCAGCCCTGGATATCTGCTTTGGGGGTGGTTTTCAGTGTGTTCGCTGAAGCAGCAGCAGCTTGCTAAAAATGCACATTTTTCAGGCCCCACCCAAATCTGAATCCAAAACTCTGGAGGTACGCTCCAGCAAGCCATTTCTAACAAGCCCTCCAGGTGACAATCCTGCCGCACACTCAATTGAGAACCGCTGCTATAAAGAAATGGTGCTGGGTCTTCAGCGTCACAGATCTTTCACAGTATCTGATAAAGCACTGGTCCCTGCTCTAAAGACAATACATCTATACGAACATACATGGTTGAAGGGCCCTATGCCAGAGTCTCTGTTGACCCCAGAGCAGGTCAGAGCCCATGGCAGGCCCGCCTCCACTGCCTGCCCTCCTTTCAGGCCTCTTGCATCAGCAGCTGGGAGGAAAGGCTGATGGGACACATCTACTCATCTGCCCTCTCCTCAACTGACCTGTTACCAAGTGAAGGGTTGAGGAGCCACTCGACAACCTGGCCTGGGAAGATCCCACGTGCCACGGGGCGGCTGGACTGATGTGTCCAATTACGGAGCTGGAGCTCTGGAACGCATGCGCCCAGAGCTGGCGCTCTGCGACAACAGAGGCCACCGCGGTGGGAGGCCCACACGGGCCAAAGAACGCCCGCCTGCCCCCCCCCCCCCCCCCCCCCCCCCCCCCAAAAAATAAATAAATAAATTAAAAAAAAAAAAAGGCGGGGACATATGTATATCTATGGCTGATTCAGGCTGATGTTTGGCAGTAAACAACAAAACTGTAAAAAAAAAAAAAAAAAATTAAAAAAGATACCCAGCAGTTGAAGTCACTGTCACTGTATATGGAAACTACAGAAACCAGAGTCGGGGACATGGCTGGTTCTGCTGGACTACAGTTGGGCTGCAGCCTCGTTACAGCTCTATTTTTTTTTTTCGTTACATCACTAGAGATGGGGGCCGCACCTAAAGATGACAGAAAGTCTACTTTGCTCTTCTGTCATAGGGCCAGCTGAGCACCTGCCACGTCCCAGGTGATGGAACAGGCCTCATCTCCCTTAAAGCTGAACAGCTCCCGAGGTTCCTTCCCCCCACTGTGCAGCCCTGGATATCTGCTTTGGGGGTGGTTTTCAGTGTGTTCGCTGAAGCAGCAGCAGCTTGCTAAAAATGCACATTTTTCAGGCCCCACCCAAATCTGAATCCAAAACTCTGGAGGTACGCTCCAGCAAGCCATTTCTAACAAGCCCTCCAGGTGACAATCCTGCCGCACACTCAATTGAGAACCGCTGCTATAAAGAAATGGTGCTGGGTCTTCAGCGTCACAGATCTTTCACAGTATCTGATAAAGCACTGGTCCCTGCTCTAAAGACAATACATCTATACGAACATACATGGTTGAAGGGCCCTATGCCAGAGTCTCTGTTGACCCCAGAGCAGGTCAGAGCCCATGGCAGGCCCGCCTCCACTGCCTGCCCTCCTTTCAGGCCTCTTGCATCAGCAGCTGGGAGGAAAGGCTGATGGGACACATCTACTCATCTGCCCTCTCCTCAACTGACCTGTTACCAAGTGAAGGGTTGAGGAGCCACTCGACAACCTGCCTCCTAACCCCCAACCCATCCTGTGACACCAGAAGATGGGGAGGGGAAGGCCAGGGGCGGAAGGGGCCAAGTTCAGGCAGAGGGGAAGGCAAGACCAAGAAAGAGAAGGAGCGCCAGGAGGCAGCTCCAGGTTTGAAGTCGAAGGCTCTCCTGCCAGGGAGAAGCTTCCTGTTTCACCCTTCGTTCATTCAGCAAACATGCCTGCCAGGCACTGAGCTCCTCATGGTGGTCACAGCAGCAAACTATGCCAAAGGTCCTGCCCTCCGGGAGCTTGCATTTGTTCATGATCTCAACCCTGAACTAGGCCTTTTATAACAAGAACTCAAAGCAGGTGCCCTCAGGAGCTTCCCGGTCAGCAGGGGCGTGTGGGAGATCGTGTGAGCAGGGATGCTAGTGCACAGGGACAGAGTGAGAACATGCAACAGGGTCACCTAACCAGGGCCTCTCAACCCCCACACTGTTCATGATGGGACCAAGTTCCTTGCAGGAGGCAGAGGGGGGCTGTTACAGGCTGAACTGTGTCTCCTCTCCAAAATTCATATGTTGAAGTCCTAACCCTCAGCACCTGAGAATGAATGGGGATTTAAAGACGACCTTGCTGAAACAGTCGTCTTGGACTGTTACAGCCTTCAGGACTGCGAAGAAAGTAACCTATCTTTTAGAGTCACTTAGTCTGTGGTACTTTGTTAGTGCCCCATGTATTTATTTACATCCTAAGCATCTATGTATTTATTGTAGGATGTGGGAGCAGGATCCCCGGCAAACGACTTAGCACCCCCCAACACCCAAGTGGTAACTCACTTCCAGACATGGCTGGATGCCCCTGCAGGGTAGAACCACCCCCAGCTAAGAACCAGCACAACCCAGTCTCAGAGGTTCAGGAAAGGTCTTACAAGGCAGCTGCTGCTAAGCCGCAGAAACTAAATCAGCTAAGGAGGGCTAGAATCCATCCAGATTTATGCTTGCAGTCCTGGTGCTGTTTGCAATAGCATCCTCATTCACTTTTAGAAGTGCTCCCCTTGGCAGCTGCATCACAGAATTACCTTTGGTTTTGAGGGAGAAAGTCCTTGTGCAACTGCACGTACTAGAATGTGACTAGAGGGTGTGTGAGATGAGTGTGGGTGTGGGTGTGTGTGTAGGTACTAAGATGTAACTAGAGACTTGTTTGTGTGTGGGTAGCGGAGGTGGTGGAGCGGTGTTCAGATGATGATAACAGATGCTGGGAATAGACAGAAGGGCCTCTGAGTATAGTTGCTGTTGTTCAGTGGCTCAGTCATGCCCAACTCCTTGCGACCTCATGGACTGCAAGCACTCCAGGCTTCCCTGTCTTCCACTATCTTCTGGAGTTTGCGCAAACTCCTATCCACAGTCAGGGATGTAGACTCCAGATTTTATCCTGAGGGCAATAGGGAGCCACTCCAAGCGTTAAACACAGACTTGATCAGATTTTCATGAGAAAGAACTCTCCAACAATCCCAAGGAGGACTGGCAGACTACTGAAAATCTGTGAAAGCACAAAAGACAACCTGGGGGGTGGAACATATCCAGGAAGGCGGCAAGATAAAAAATAATCAGATAGGAGAATGTGTAGGAAATGGTCAGAGAGGGGATGAAAATCCCTACTTCAGGATCCCCCACACTTATTTTCTGTTGTTGCACCCTCGATTTCCTGCAACATGAAAAGCAAACAGTCTGGGAGCATCAGGGACCAGAGTCATCTTTCTCTGGTCAGATCTGAGAAAAAAGCAGAGCTAGTTCCCATTTCACTCCAAGAGTGAGGGTACCTTGACCACCTGCCTCTTCCCTTCTACCCCTACCCTTCCTCAGAAGGAAAGGCCAGAAGGTATGTGGGAGCAGGATCCCCGGCAAACGACTTAGCACCCCCCAACACCCAAGTGGTAACTCACTTCCAGACATGGCTGGATGCCCCTGCAGGGTAGAACCACCCCCAGCTAAGAACCAGCACAACCCAGTCTCAGAGGTTCAGGAAAGGTCTTACAAGGCAGCTGCTGCTAAGCCGCAGAAACTAAATCAGCTAAGGAGGGCTAGAATCCATCCAGATTTATGCTTGCAGTCCTGGTGCTGTTTGCAATAGCATCCTCATTCACTTTTAGAAGTGCTCCCCTTGGCAGCTGCATCACAGAATTACCTTTGGTTTTGAGGGAGAAAGTCCTTGTGCAACTGCACGTACTAGAATGTGACTAGAGGGTGTGTGAGATGAGTGTGGGTGTGGGTGTGTGTGTAGGTACTAAGATGTAACTAGAGACTTGTTTGTGTGTGGGTAGCGGAGGTGGTGGAGCGGTGTTCAGATGATGATAACAGATGCTGGGAATAGACAGAAGGGCCTCTGAGTATAGTTGCTGTTGTTCAGTGGCTCAGTCATGCCCAACTCCTTGCGACCTCATGGACTGCAAGCACTCCAGGCTTCCCTGTCTTCCACTATCTTCTGGAGTTTGCGCAAACTCCTATCCACAGTCAGGGATGTAGACTCCAGATTTTATCCTGAGGGCAATAGGAGCCACTCCAAGCGTTAAACACAGACTTGATCAGATTTTCATGAGAAAGAACTCTCCAACAATCCCAAGGAGGACTGGCAGACTACTGAAAATCTGTGAAAGCACAAAAGACAACCTGGGGGGTGGAACATATCCAGGAAGGCGGCAAGATAAAAAATAATCAGATAGGAGAATGTGTAGGAAATGGTCAGAGAGGGGATGAAAATCCCTACTTCAGGATCCCCCACACTTATTTTCTGTTGTTGCACCCTCGATTTCCTGCAACATGAAAAGCAAACAGTCTGGGAGCATCAGGGACCAGAGTCATCTTTCTCTGGTCAGATCTGAGAAAAAAGCAGAGCTAGTTCCCATTTCACTCCAAGAGTGAGGGGGTACCTTGACCACCTGCCTCTTCCCTTCTACCCCTACCCCTTCCAATCCAGAAGGCAAAGGCCAGTAATGGCAAAGGTTCTGGAAGCTGCAGGTTCAGCATCATGAAAGAGACAGCATGGGATTGGGTTAAGAACAGTAATGTGCAAAACTGCATTTATAGACACATTTCCCCCCAAGATACGACCAATCAATGTCTGGACCATTTCAGAACAACCCAGAACAGGATCAGCCTCCAAGTCATTCCAACAATGGCCAACCTTCCACTCTGGGAGAAAAGGTCAGATTTAAAGTGTTGTTTTTACGTCACCTAATTGGACTGCCGAATGTGCGATGAGGTAGCAGGCCTATATTCGGGAGCGGAGTTGATGATCTAAGATGTGGTAACAGAGCACCTTGAAGGATGCCACCTCTCACACACGTTCAACACGGACACACAACATGCCCTCTGTGGGCACAGGGCTCACGTGGAGGAAAGGACAGCTGACCTCATTTCTCAGTAGTGACCCCATGCCAGGCTCAGCACTTAGTGCCTGTCTGTCCTTACACTCACATACCCAATCACCAAAACATGTCCCCCAAACCTGCACAAACGTGAAATGAACAAATTTAGCTTCACAGGTATCTAGGGAAGTATACTTGAGCACAAAGATGCAGTGCAATTCTATTTAGGACAACTAAGACTTGAGAAAACGTTGGCAAAACTTAAAAATGGCCACTCTTGGGCTTCCCTGGTGGTCCAGTGGGTGGAGAGTCTGCCTTGCAGTGTAAGGGGCACCGGTTCAATCCCTGGTCCAGGAAGATCCCATGTGCTGTGGAGCGGCTGGACCCGTATGTCCAATTACGAGCCAGCGCTCTGAAGCGCATGTGCGCAGAGCTGGTGTGCTGCAATAAGAGAGGTCCTCACAGGCCAAAGAGTAAAGATGGATGAAAATAAATTAAAAAAAAAAAACAATAAAGGAGCCCAAATTTTTTTTAAAAAAGGCCACTCTTGCTCATATTGAGAAATACAGCATGTAACTGATCCAAATAATCCTGAGGAAACCAGGGTAGACTGCTGCTCCAACCATCTGTGAGGAAACATAGGTGGCAAGAGCAGAATGAAAAAATGAGATCACATGACTGAAACCATATCCAATCTCTTGTTCTCTGCTGTATCCCCAGTACCTAGAACACTACCCGGCATGTGGCAAGTCCTCAGTAAATGCCTGTAAATTAAAACATTTTCAACTAAGCAATGAGAGGCACAAAAGGGTTAAATAATTCACCCAGGTCTCTCTCTCTCTCTCACACACACACGCTAATTGGAGTAATTTTCATTGTACAAGGTAACCACAATTACTGATACATTAATCACTGGCTTTTATGTAAACATTACAAAACAATCTCAGCAAGAAATTATCTTGTGTCAATTACCTTGTCAGGATCCTCTAATTAATCTCCTTCATAAATTTATAGATAAAACATCATTTGCACAAGTTCTAGGGGACACAAACATAGCACAATTCAGGCACACAGGTAGTTGTTCAATGTGTCTTCCTTATCTCACTATAAGGGAAATCGCCTAACACAGTTCAACTTAGGTGGGGCAGCTGTTTTTGTCCCATGCCAGGCTCAGCACTTAGTGCCTGTCTGTCCTTACACTCACATACCCAATCACCAAAACATGTCCCCCAAACCTGCACAAACGTGAAATGAACAAATTTAGCTTCACAGGTATCTAGGGAAGTATACTTGAGCACAAAGATGCAGTGCAATTCTATTTAGGACAACTAAGACTTGAGAAAACGTTGGCAAAACTTAAAAATGGCCACTCTTGGGCTTCCCTGGTGGTCCAGTGGGTGGAGAGTCTGCCTTGCAGTGTAAGGGGCACCGGTTCAATCCCTGGTCCAGGAAGATCCCATGTGCTGTGGAGCGGCTGGACCCGTATGTCCAATTACGAGCCAGCGCTCTGAAGCGCATGTCGCAGAGCTGGTGTGCTGCAATAAGAGAGGTCCTCACAGGCCAAAGAGTAAAGATGGATGAAAATAAATTAAAAAAAAAAAACAATAAAGGAGCCCAAATTTTTTTTAAAAAAGGCCACTCTTGCTCATATTGAGAAATACAGCATGTAACTGATCCAAATAATCCTGAGGAAACCAGGGTAGACTGCTGCTCCAACCATCTGTGAGGAAACATAGGTGGCAAGAGCAGAATGAAAAAATGAGATCACATGACTGAAACCATATCCAATCTCTTGTTCTCTGCTGTATCCCCAGTACCTAGAACACTACCCGGCATGTGGCAAGTCCTCAGTAAATGCCTGTAAATTAAAACATTTTCAACTAAGCAATGAGAGGCACAAAAGGGTTAAATAATTCACCCAGGTCTCTCTCTCTCTCTCACACACACACGCTAATTGGAGTAATTTTCATTGTACAAGGTAACCACAATTACTGATACATTAATCACTGGCTTTTATGTAAACATTACAAAACAATCTCAGCAAGAAATTATCTTGTGTCAATTACCTTGTCAGGATCCTCTAATTAATCTCCTTCATAAATTTATAGATAAAACATCATTTGCACAAGTTCTAGGGGACACAAACATAGCACAATTCAGGCACACAGGTAGTTGTTCAATGTGTCTTCCTTATCTCACTATAAGGGAAATCGCCTAACACATAGTATAAGAAACCATCATGGCACTTAAAAGACTTAACATACGCTAATTCTACATCACCTCCAGCAATTATGGAAACAGCAAGTTCTGAATCAACGCTCAACCACTGCCTAGCTCTGTGCCATTCCAGGTTAATGTCGAAACCTCAATTTCTTTACCTATAAAACAGAATAACAATGGGAATTCCCTGGTGGTCCAGTGGTTAGCAGCCCACACTTTCACTGGTGGAGCCTGGCTCCATTCCTAGTTGGGGAACTAAGATTCCACAAGACCACCAGAGTGGCCAAGTAATAATAATAGCATTTCCTACCACATAGAAGTAATCCATGCCTGGTACAAAGCAAGTCTCAGTAAATATTAGCTTGCAATAATAGTTTTTATTGCAATAACCAACATGCATGCTATGCTAAGTCACTAAGCCATCTCTGACTCTGAGAGGCACCGACTGTAGCCCGCCAGGCTTCTCTGTCCATGGAATCTCCCAGGCAAAGAATAATGGAGTAGATTGCCATGCCCTACTCCATGGGAATCTTCCAGACTCAAGGATCCAACCGCGTCTCCTGCACTGGCAGGAAGATTCGTTAAACAACATAATGAACCATAAACAAACAGGTGTGCCCTTCGATTTACACCATGTGGCGGAAAGAGCCTAAGCCATGAAACAACTCTAGGTTTGGGACAGCTCTCCTTATTTAACTTTATGACCTTGGGCGGGTTAACTCTGCTAGACCCTCAGTGTTCCATTCTTTAAAACGGGGATGATGATCCCCACCTTGCAGGGCTGTTTGTTCCATCACGTGAGACGAGGCACTCCGTGTCCACCGAGCTCGCGAGCAGGTGCTCATAGAATGGCAGTGACCTTTCCCACTGATACATTAATCACTGGCTTTTATGTAAACATTACAAAACAATCTCAGCAAGAAATTATCTTGTGTCAATTACCTTGTCAGGATCCTCTAATTAATCTCCTTCATAAATTTATAGATAAAACATCATTTGCACAAGTTCTAGGGGACACAAACATAGCACAATTCAGGCACACAGGTAGTTGTTCAATGTGTCTTCCTTATCTCACTATAAGGGAAATCGCCTAACACATAGTATAAGAAACCATCATGGCACTTAAAAGACTTAACATACGCTAATTCTACATCACCTCCAGCAATTATGGAAACAGCAAGTTCTGAATCAACGCTCAACCACTGCCTAGCTCTGTGCCATTCCAGGTTAATGTCGAAACCTCAATTTCTTTACCTATAAAACAGAATAACAATGGGAATTCCCTGGTGGTCCAGTGGTTAGCAGCCCACACTTTCACTGGTGGAGCCTGGCTCCATTCCTAGTTGGGGAACTAAGATTCCACAAGACCACCAGAGTGGCCAAGTAATAATAATAGCATTTCCTACCACATAGAAGTAATCCATGCCTGGTACAAAGCAAGTCTCAGTAAATATTAGCTTGCAATAATAGTTTTTATTGCAATAACCAACATGCATGCTATGCTAAGTCACTAAGCCATCTCTGACTCTGAGAGGCACCGACTGTAGCCCGCCAGGCTTCTCTGTCCATGGAATCTCCCAGGCAAAGAATAATGGAGTAGATTGCCATGCCCTACTCCATGGGAATCTTCCAGACTCAAGGATCCAACCCGCGTCTCCTGCACTGGCAGGAAGATTCGTTAAACAACATAATGAACCATAAACAAACAGGTGTGCCCTTCGATTTACACCATGTGGCGGAAAGAGCCTAAGCCATGAAACAACTCTAGGTTTGGGACAGCTCTCCTTATTTAACTTTATGACCTTGGGCGGGTTAACTCTGCTAGACCCTCAGTGTTCCATTCTTTAAAACGGGGATGATGATCCCCACCTTGCAGGGCTGTTTGTTCCATCAGGTGAGACGAGGCACTCCGTGTCCACCGAGCTCGCGAGCAGGTGCTCATAGAATGGCAGTGACCTCTTCCCTTCCGCTACACGGAAGGTAGGTAGCGGGAAGGGAAAGGAACTGGGCAGGGGAACAGCAACTGGCCGGAAAGAGGCCTCCAGAAATGTTGACAGAGAGGTGAAGGTTCACGGCCTCGGGGCATTTCATCCCCTCCGCCGGAGGCTCCACGCGGCTCTTCCTCCTTCATCGCCTCTGAGTGACCATTTCGGCCTCTAGGTCTCTTGCCGGCCATCTCCCCCGAGAAGTTCCGCACGTAGCTCAGAAGACACGCTCCACCCCGCAACCCCCGTAGCCGGAGCGAAGCGAGTCACTCCTTTCCAGGCCTTGGGCGCTAAAGCCTGCCCTCACCTGTGAGGCTGACACCGGGTCTCAATGTCAGCAGCGCCCCTGGACCGCGAGCTCCCAGGGAAGACGGGAAGGCTGTGACGCTCAGATTGCGGCCCAGCGACGCCCCCCCCACACCAACCATGGGAGGCCGGGCCCCTCTCCCCGCTGCAGCCGGCAGCCGCGGGGTCCCCACAGCCACCAGCAGCCAACGTGTGGAGCACCGCGCCGCCATCTTGGCCCGGGGACACTGCGCCTGCGCCACCCGGCTCCAGGCGGGCGTCACGAGGACGACGCACGGGCGCAGAACCGGCACTTCCGGGGGCGGGGCCCGCCGCGGGCACTCAAAGGGGGTGGGAGGAAAAGCCACTGGCGTTGCGCATGCGCATTCACCCAGCCATAGGGCGCTTTCTTGGCAGAATAATGGATTGCCATGCCTACTCCATGGGAATCTTCCAGACTCAAGGATCCAACCGCGTCTCCTGCACTGGCAGGAAGATTCGTTAAACAACATAATGAACCATAAACAAACAGGTGTGCCCTTCGATTTACACCATGTGGCGGAAAGAGCCTAAGCCATGAAACAACTCTAGGTTTGGGACAGCTCTCCTTATTTAACTTTATGACCTTGGGCGGGTTAACTCTGCTAGACCCTCAGTGTTCCATTCTTTAAAACGGGGATGATGATCCCCACCTTGCAGGGCTGTTTGTTCCATCAGGTGAGACGAGGCACTCCGTGTCCACCGAGCTCGCGAGCAGGTGCTCATAGAATGGCAGTGACCTCTTCCCTTCCGCTACACGGAAGGTAGGTAGCGGGAAGGGAAAGGAACTGGGCAGGGGAACAGCAACTGGCCGGAAAGAGGCCTCCAGAAATGTTGACAGAGAGGTGAAGGTTCACGGCCTCGGGGCATTTCATCCCCTCCGCCGGAGGCTCCACGCGGCTCTTCCTCCTTCATCGCCTCTGAGTGACCATTTCGGCCTCTAGGTCTCTTGCCGGCCATCTCCCCCGAGAAGTTCCGCACGTAGCTCAGAAGACACGCTCCACCCCGCAACCCCCGTAGCCGGAGCGAAGCGAGTCACTCCTTTCCAGGCCTTGGGCGCTAAAGCCTGCCCTCACCTGTGAGGCTGACACCGGGTCTCAATGTCAGCAGCGCCCCTGGACCGCGAGCTCCCAGGGAAGACGGGAAGGCTGTGACGCTCAGATTGCGGCCCAGCGACGCCCCCCCCACACCAACCATGGGAGGCCGGGCCCCTCTCCCCGCTGCAGCCGGCAGCCGCGGGGTCCCCACAGCCACCAGCAGCCAACGTGTGGAGCACCGCGCCGCCATCTTGGCCCGGGGACACTGCGCCTGCGCCACCCGGCTCCAGGCGGGCGTCACGAGGACGACGCACGGGCGCAGAACCGGCACTTCCGGGGGCGGGGCCCGCCGCGGGCACTCAAAGGGGGTGGGAGGAAAAGCCACTGGCGTTGCGCATGCGCATTCACCCAGCCATAGGGCGCTTTCTTGGCTGCTCACGCTGAAAAGGTATTCGCTCTAAAAAGAGCTAATTGGTAACCTGCCTTGAAAAACCTCCTCATTCTGTGCTGCATGATCAATACTGCACCTTGTCTGTATCAGGACGTGGTTGAGTGCCCCCGAACGTATCTGGTCTGAGGCTCCCAGCAAGGGTGGGACTGCAAATCCCGGCGTGCAGTGCGACCTCGAATCCGGCGGATCCCAGCATGCGGCGCGGTTTCCTTTCTCTTGACCCTGAGCCTTAGGTCTCCTTGCTTGAGACTTCCCTCGGTAGTCCGCGCGGGCGGTTGCAAGTTGCTCTCTTACTCCCGGAGCCTGTCCTCGAGCTCACTTTTTCTCTGGGTGGTTTCACCACGAAAAGGACTTGCATCGCTCAGCCCTCTCCTGAGTGTATTTGTCTTCTCCAAACCTGTAGTGAACTCGTTTGCAAACTGTGAACCGAGTTGCCCAAACACGAGTTTCATAGACGTTGTGGGCACCTAATTAGGTGTCACGCGCGTTCTAGAATGTCGAGAATACAGTGATGAGTGACATACCATCACTGCTTTGGAGGAGCACACGATGAATCGAGAGGCTCCTCAGCCACTAAAATGACGTGGTCAGTGCAGCCGAAGGTATAAACAGTGTTATAGGCACACAGGTGAAGGTAATGTGAAAGTTGGCCTTTGGTGACAACTGCGCCAGGTAGGAGTGTAGGCGAAGAGAACACCATAAATAGCAAGAATGTCAAAAACAGATGTTAAAGGACGCGCTAAACTTCGGGTATGGGCTGGAGGTGAATATAGAAAGACAAACCTGACCTGGTTAGTCCTGCAGAAGTGTGTCTGCTTTCATACTTCCACTCCCAACAATAGAAAGGGAACCTGAGGGTGCCTGGATGGATCTAAGGTGATCTGTGCTCCTTGCCCCTCCCCTCATTATGCATGAAGTCTTTGTATAGGTGGATGTTATTCTGGGCAAGTAGTCAAATTCTCCACAGGCACTGAGAGTGAAAAAAGCGTCCTTGAAGAACAGTTATAAACCTGTTCTAAGCTGCGAGCAGTAGTTGAGAGTTTGGGCCAGGGAAGGCAGAGGACTAAGGTGAGCAAGGGGTGTTTTAGAGGAACAGGGAAAGATTGACATGGGATGGGAAGTAGGGAGAAGCTCGTTTAAAATATTCAACACATATTTAAATGCTGGAACTTCCCGGTGGCCCTGTGGCTTAGATTACTTGCTCCCAACACAAGGGGCTTGGGTTTGATCCCTGATCAGGGAACTAGATCCTACATGCTGCAACTAAAGATCCTGCATCCCTTGCGCCACGACTAAGATTTGACACAGCCAAATAAATACATTTGTTTAATATATATATTTAAATGTCTCCAGCACAATGCTTTAAGAGTTATGGGCTCGAGTTACACTGCCTAGCACTGAATCCCAGCTCAGCCGGATCCTGGCTGTATGTCCTTGGGCAACTTACTTTACCTGTCTGTGCCTCAGTTTCCTTTCTCTAAAACAGGGCATAATAGTAACTACCTCAAAGAATCATCTGAGGAAAGAGTAAGATAATCCATGTAAAGCCTTCATACTTGCACATAGTAATTGCTCAGTGTATGTTGGTCCTGTGTTCCAGGCTCTGTGCTAAGCCCTGGGACATCAGAGAGAACTCAGACAGTCCCTCGCCCACAGGGATCCCACAGCCAAAGGGGAGGAGGGAGGGTGCGGGTTGAGAAGTACAGCTTTCAGGAATGAGGGCAAAGAACAACAGTCAAAGAGATTTACACTTACCTCCTCACAGTGAGTTAGGAATGAGGGGAGGGCTCACTAATAGGAAAACTTTGTCAGTCTTGTCACTTCCTCATTTTTTTAGTGCTTTGATCTCCCTCCCATCTGTTTCCCCAGTGATTATTTTTCCCCTCACAGTGATTAACAGCAAAAATTCTCCACACTGAAAGTAGGTGTGTGTTCTTGTTATAGCGGGTAGCAGAAAGGCCGATTGTTGGGGAGCCCATATCTCCTCTTAGGAAGCAAAGAACCCCAGGGTAATGGAATAGGTGAGTGTGCTACTAAAGGAGGAAAGAAAGGCCCTGGATGGAAGGGGAGTGTCTGGCAAGACTCCCTGATGAGGAGGCTTCCTTGGTGGTTCAGTGGTTAAGAATCAGCCTTCCAGGGCAGGGGACATAAATTCAATCCCTGGTTGGGGAAACTAAGATCCCACAGGCCACATGGCAGCTAAGTCCATGAGCCTCAACTAGAGACACAGCCAGAAATAAGTACATATATTTTAAAAAGACTCCCTGGAGAGAGCAGCCTAGGGCTGTGCCTGGTTTCTCTCACTGCTGATCACCACAGAGAAACAGGAGATGATCCAGTTATTAAACATGAGTATGTTACAAGACTTGGGAAGCCTCCACAGTGCTGGTCCTTGATTTGTGCTTCCTGAATCATTGGGAGTCAATGGCTGTTTGGAGATGATATGCGCTTTTTATGTTCTGTAAACAGTAATCATCCCATCCAGGCTAAAAATCCCAGGGAAGGAGCAGTCTGGGGAAGAAAAGATAATGAGGTGTTTTAAGTTTTTGGCTGCACTGGGTCTTAGCTGCTGCTCAGAGCTTTCCCTAGTTTCAAAGAGCAGGAGCTATTCTCTAGTAGTGTGTGGGTTGCTCATTGCAGTGGCTTATCTTGTTGCAGAGCACAGGCCTAGGTGTGGGAGCTCAGTTTCAGCTTGCCGGCTCTAGAGGGCATGGACTTCAGTAGTTGCGGCAAGAGGGCTCATTCATTGTGGCTCCTGACCTTAGACTGTACAGGCTTCAGTAGCTGTGGCACACAGGCTAATTTGCTCCAAGGAATGAGGGATCTTCCCTAACCAGGGAATCAAACCCATGTTCCCTGCATTGGCAGGCGGATTCCCATCTACTGTGCCACAAGAGAAGTCCAATAATGGCTTATTTTTATTTTGGACCTAACAACCTTGAGACACCTAGTGAAAGGGAAAGTGAAAAGGGACCCACTCGGTCGTGTCCAACTCTTTGCGGGATTCTCCAAGCAAGAATACTAGAGTGGGGGGCTTCCCTGGTGGTCCAGTGGGTAAGGACACCGCCTTGCAGTGCAAGGGGTGCTGGTTCAATCCCTGGCCTAGGAGGACCCCACGTGCCGCAGAGCGGCTGGACCGATATGTCCAATTACCGAGCCGGAGCTCTGGAGTGCATGCGCCTAGAGCCGGTGCTCTGCGACAATAGAGGCCACTGTGATAGGAGGCCCACACGGGCCAAAGAACAAAAATGGATGAAAGTAGATAAATGAAAGACTAATAGAAGTGGCCGGCCCGCCCCCTCCCTCCCCAACCCTCGCCCCCCCACACCAAAAAAAAAAAGAATACTGGAGTGGATAGCCTTTCCCTTCTCTAGGGGAATCTTCCCAACCCAGGGATTGAACCCAGTTCTCCCACATTGCAGGCCAATTCTTTACCATCTGAGTCACCAGGGAAGCTGCCTATTGGACCAATTTCAGGCAGTCCCTTCCCAGTTCACAAAGAAGTGCATGTTTTCTATCTTGATATAATCGGAACTTTGTGGGTTAAGTAGGGCAGAGGCTATTCCCATTTTTATGAATGGACCCTCTCCCTGGAGCCCCACAAAATACCACCAAAATAAGCTCTGAAAAGTGAAAAGACTAATCCAGCATCACACAACTAGGGAGTCGGTGAACCAAGATCTTTCAACAGCAAAGCCAGACCTCTTTCCTTTAAGCCATGTGCCTCCATAGATTGTGGTCTATGTAGCTCCCAGCCGTATAGCCCTGGAGCGCTTACCAAGCCCTTCCTCCTGCACAGCTTCATTTACTTTTTACAACAAAAGGAAGGAGGACTAGTATCCACTACCACCCTCACCTACAGACGATTTCACTGCCATCCAAGGGTTTCCATCCCAGGCTTGTGGCTAAAAACTGGGATAACCACACAGGACACACTTACCCACACGTCCAGGCAGACCATGTCCTGGGTCTGCTTCCTCCACCACCTCCTCCCCATCCCTCTGCCCCCTTCTCCAATCTAAAGCCAAAATCCTCAGCTTTAAGGAGACACAAATGTTTTGCAAGGGGTTGACCAGTTGCCCAAGCGTCTCCCTGTCTGCATTTGTCATTTTACTGTTCCTGTGGGCCCTCACTGGCTCTCCTGAGGTGGGGAGGTCTGTGCGAGCAGGGAACTGAGGTGTGATCCTCCAGCGTGCCGGGCTTAAGGCCGAGGGAGACCAGAGGGTCTACCCCATGGTTTCCAGTGGACACTGCCCACCTGGGGTACCACAGGACTGCCCAGGTCCATGGCTACATGATGGGGTAGCTGCTCCTTCCCCATGTGAGTGAGGATCCCTTCCAGGGAGGGCAGAAGGGCCTAAGCCTCTAGAGACAACACAAGCCAGCTCAGTTTCTCTAGTTTGTAGCATTTTCTTTCCTCCCCAAGGGAATGTGGGACAATCCCGAGGGGCCCAGATGCTCCCTGCGTGACCTCCACAGTGGGTGTGGAGCCTTGGCCTCTGCAGTGGGTACAGATCCCTGCAGTAGGAGATGAACTAAGTCTTCACCTCGCTCGCCCAGGTATTCCCCATGGTACTTTTGTGCTAACGATTTCCTTAGAGGCCCTTTAAATAAAGCGCAAGTGGCTCCAGCTCCCAGCTAAATACCCTTCTGCCCAAACTAGGCTTAAACGTCAGCAGTGTTTCACAAATCTGAAAAATGAAAGGAACTCTTTTTTATTATTATCTTTATTAATTTATTTCTTGGCTGTGTGGCATCTTAGCTGCAGCACCGGGATCCTTCTTGTGTCACGCAGGATCTTTCCTGCAGTGCATGGACTCTCTAGTTGTGACATGCGGGCTTAGTTGCCCCATGGCATGTGGGATCTTCATTTCCTAACCAGGGATCAATCCTATGTCCCCTCCATAGCAAGGCAGGTTTTTATTTCTCATTTTCTTTTCATTAGAGGAGGGTGGTTCTCTATGGACTGTAGCCCGCCAGGCTCCTCTGTCCATGGAACTCTCCAGGCAAGCATACTGGAGTGGGTTGCCATTCCCTTCTCCAAGGGATCGTCTTAATCCAGAGATTTAACCTGGGTCTCCCGCATTGTGGCCAGATTCTTTAGGGTCTAAGCCACCGAGGAAGCCCTGCAAGGCAGATTTTTAACCACTGGACCACTAGGGAAGTCCCTGAAAGGAAAACTTAAATGGAAAAAAAAAAAAAGAAGAAGAAGAAGAATCACAGACGCTGAGAATAAAGCTTGGATCCCCTGGTGATTAGCAGATGCCAAAGGGCAAAAACATTACCTCAGAAAAGGACAGACTTTTCTATGGAAAAGTCCTGTAGAAGTGACTTATCACTACAAAAGTTTATGTGTATGTTTGTCTTAAGGTATTTTGGGACTTCCCTGGAGGTCCAGCGGTTAAGATTCTGCTTCTGTTGCACAGGACAAGATTTCAGTCCCTGGTCATGGAGCTAAGATCCTCCCTCATGCCACACGGTAAATTAACAAATATAACTTGTAATAAAAAAATCAGAACAGGTCATAGATGTAGTAAAACTTCTGAACCCTAAGGCTCCATGGGTACAACTCCATAAACAACAATATAATAACACAAGCTGCACCGTCATGTTTTCCTCCATTTTTGAAATGTATATTGTTGCTTAAGCATTCTTTTCCCATGCTGAGATAACTACCCATGCCTCTCGATTCCAGCTCCCGAAGTGAACAAGGCAGGGCTTGTGCGTAAAAATGCTTTTAATGTGCATTTTAATAAACAATCATTTTAAGTGCAGATATCTAGCTCTAAATAATTTGTTGGCATTGAAGCTGGCCTCATCCCTCCCTCTCTTGCAAAAATCCTAACTTATGGAAACCACTGACTCTACAGATTAAGGGAACACCATGTCAGAAACTTCTTTTCTTTGGTATCGCAGTATACAATAAAGATGCATCCTAAGCCTCTTGAATGCTTGTGTGTGTGTGTTAGTTTTTGTTTTTTCTTTTGTTTGCTTTCTTCCTGTTCATCCCTTTTCTTTGTGCGGCAGTCTCTTCCTTCGGTTACAACAAAGCACTTTTGAGTTTTCAAGAATGAGGGTTTCACTACCATGGACTCCCAAATTCTTGTTCATTATTAATTATTCTTGGAAATAGGACCTGGGAAATCAACATCATCCTGCCAAGCACCAAGCTCACCAGACATCCTCCCTTTGCTGAAATTTGATCCACATTTTGACGGACTGCCTTGGTGGATGGAGAGGTGTCCACCAGCATCCTCATAGACAAACAGTGAGGTAGGGATTCTAGGACTGCAAAGAGACAAAGCTGGTAATTCTAGGCTCAACAGTCTGGAAAGAATCGGGCAGGGTGTCAATTCAGTTTTGCGATCCATGGAGTAATTTATTCTGCTCAAGTTTGCAGCAGCCTTAGAGCTCTGAACTCTACTAGAATCACTCTCTCCAGCCAGAAAGGACGTGGGAACATCTGTCACTCTCTGGGCCTTGATGATGTCCCTCTGGCTCCTACCTCTCCCCTGGCACTCAAGTTGGTCCCTATGGCAGTGGAAAAGCTGACATTCTTCTAGTCTGCTTCCATTAGCCCCCAGTTTATAGCAGCAGTCACACGACCCAGCACAGCCAGGGTCAGAAAGTGAAAAAGCCTTTAACCAGGGTAACAAATGGATATGTTCAGTCGTGTCTGAACCCTAAGGCTCCATGGGTACAACTCCATAAACAACAATATATAACACAAGCTGCACCGTCATGTTTTCCTCCATTTTGAAATGTATATTGTTGCTTAAGCATTCTTTTCCCATGCTGAGATAACTACCCATGCCTCTCGATTCCAGCTCCCGAAGTGAACAAGGCAGGGCTTGTGCGTAAAAATGCTTTTAATGTGCATTTTAATAAACAATCATTTTAAGTGCAGATATCTAGCTCTAAATAATTTGTTGGCATTGAAGCTGGCCTCATCCCTCCCTCTCTTGCAAAAATCCTAACTTATGGAAACCACTGACTCTACAGATTAAGGGAACACCATGTCAGAAACTTCTTTTCTTTGGTATCGCAGTATACAATAAAGATGCATCCTAAGCCTCTTGAATGCTTGTGTGTGTGTGTTAGTTTTTGTTTTTTCTTTTGTTTGCTTTCTTCCTGTTCATCCCTTTTCTTTGTGCGGCAGTCTCTTCCTTCGGTTACAACAAAGCACTTTTGAGTTTTCAAGAATGAGGGTTTCACTACCATGGACTCCCAAATTCTTGTTCATTATTAATTATTCTTGGAAATAGGACCTGGGAAATCAACATCATCCTGCCAAGCACCAAGCTCACCAGACATCCTCCCTTTGCTGAAATTTGATCCACATTTTGACGGACTGCCTTGGTGGATGGAGAGGTGTCCACCAGCATCCTCATAGACAAACAGTGAGGTAGGGATTCTAGGACTGCAAAGAGACAAAGCTGGTAATTCTAGGCTCAACAGTCTGGAAAGAATCGGGCAGGGTGTCAATTCAGTTTTGCGATCCATGGAGTAATTTATTCTGCTCAAGTTTGCAGCAGCCTTAGAGCTCTGAACTCTACTAGAATCACTCTCTCCAGCCAGAAAGGACGTGGGAACATCTGTCACTCTCTGGGCCTTGATGATGTCCCTCTGGCTCCTACCTCTCCCCTGGCACTCAAGTTGGTCCCTATGGCAGTGGAAAAGCTGACATTCTTCTAGTCTGCTTCCATTAGCCCCCAGTTTATAGCAGCAGTCACACGACCCAGCACAGCCAGGGTCAGAAAGTGAAAAAGCCTTTAACTCCCAGAGGTAACAAATGGATATGTTCAGTCGTGTCTGACTCTTTGCCACCCCAAGGACTGCAGCATGTTAGACCTCCGTGCCCTTCACTCGCTCCTGGAGTTTTCTCAAACTCATGTCCATTGAGTTGATGACGCCATTCAATGATCTCATCCTCTGTTGCCCTTCATCTCCTCTTGTCCTCATCTTTCCCAACATCAGGCTCTTTTCCAGTGAGTCGTCTCTTCACATCAGGTACCCAAAGTATTAGAGCTTCAGCTTCAGCATCCATCCTTCCAATGCATGTTCAGGGTTGACTTCCTTTAGGATTGACTGGTTTGCTCTCCTTGCAGTCCAAGGGACTCTCAAGAGTCTTCTCCAGTACCACAGTTCAAAAGCATCAAATGGACATGCCATGGGCAGATTTCTGGTCTACAGATATGAGGACTTTATACCAAATGAAAAGGATAGTCACAAAAGGATAACTGGTGTATGATTCCATTTAGAGTTGGTATCTAGAGTAGTCAGATTCATAGAAACAGGAAGCAGAATTATGGTTACTAGGGGTTGGGGAGAAGGGGAAATAGGGAACTGTTGTTTAATGGCTATAGTTCCAGCTCTGTATGAAAAAGTTCTGGATATCTATTACACAACACCATGAATATCTTTAACAGTCCTGAACTGTATAGGCAAAAATGTTAAATTTTATGGCTTTTTTTTTTTTTTTGCCACAAATAAACACACACACACACACACACACACACACACACACAAGTGATGTCTGCAGTAATTTAACACCATAACCAACCAACTCAAGACTGCACTGACCATACCTTTTGCAAAGTTGCTGAAATTCCAGAGTCTGAAGGGTATGTGTCATGGGAAAGCTGAACTCCAGTGGCTGCCAGTCTGCTCAAAATTCAGAATTCCAAATCCCAGCTCAGTCAACCCGCCTGACAGTCTATCTTTAGTTTATGGAGATCAAAGTCCCTCCTAACTCAGTAAGGGCCTCTGAGTGGTCACAGTTTATTTCTGAAAACTGAAAAATAGAACTTGCATTTTAGGGGTCCAATTGTGACCACTGCCAAGCAGAGCTTTCAGAATGGCCTCTAGGCAGCTTGCCTCCATTGAAGCTGTTGTCTGCTGTCCGCTAGGGAAAGCGAGTTTTCACAGCAGCTGGCCTCTGCGACCAATCATTCCCACTCCTCAGATCAAAGTCCCCTTTCCAGACACGCCTGAGCAGGTGTTCAGTCTGATCTCAGGCAGAAAGCCTATTCTGGAATCACGGAGTCAATTTTCAAAGATCTCCTCTTGTCCTCATCTTTCCCAACATCAGGCTCTTTTCCAGTGAGTCGTCTCTTCACATCAGGTACCCAAAGTATTAGAGCTTCAGCTTCAGCATCCATCCTTCCAATGCATGTTCAGGGTTGACTTCCTTTAGGATTGACTGGTTTGCTCTCCTTGCAGTCCAAGGGACTCTCAAGAGTCTTCTCCAGTACCACAGTTCAAAAGCATCAAATGGACATGCCATGGGCAGATTTCTGGTCTACAGATATGAGGACTTTATACCAAATGAAAAGGATAGTCACAAAAGGATAACTGGTGTATGATTCCATTTAGAGTTGGTATCTAGAGTAGTCAGATTCATAGAAACAGGAAGCAGAATTATGGTTACTAGGGGTTGGGGAGAAGGGGAAATAGGGAACTGTTGTTTAATGGCTATAGTTCCAGCTCTGTATGAAAAAGTTCTGGATATCTATTACACAACACCATGAATATCTTTAACAGTCCTGAACTGTATAGGCAAAAATGTTAAATTTTATGGCTTTTTTTTTTTTTTTGCCACAAATAAACACACACACACACACACACACACACACACACACACACACAAGTGATGTCTGCAGTAATTTAACACCATAACCAACCAACTCAAGACTGCACTGACCATACCTTTTGCAAAGTTGCTGAAATTCCAGAGTCTGAAGGGTATGTGTCATGGGAAAGCTGAACTCCAGTGGCTGCCAGTCTGCTCAAAATTCAGAATTCCAAATCCCAGCTCAGTCAACCCGCCTGACAGTCTATCTTTAGTTTATGGAGATCAAAGTCCCTCCTAACTCAGTAAGGGCCTCTGAGTGGTCACAGTTTATTTCTGAAAACTGAAAAATAGAACTTGCATTTTAGGGGTCCAATTGTGACCACTGCCAAGCAGAGCTTTCAGAATGGCCTCTAGGCAGCTTGCCTCCATTGAAGCTGTTGTCTGCTGTCCGCTAGGGAAAGCGAGTTTTCACAGCAGCTGGCCTCTGCGACCAATCATTCCCACTCCTCAGATCAAAGTCCCCTTTCCAGACACGCCTGAGCAGGTGTTCAGTCTGATCTCAGGCAGAAAGCCTATTCTGGAATCACGGAGTCAATTTTCAAAGAGAAGAGAAAGGCCTGTGGAATAAATGGCCCCAGTTTTGTCCGGTAACTGAGCAAGAAGTACCTGTTGTGCAAATTGGCTATGTAAGGGATTTGCCTTAGCCCTTATCTACAGCCGTTTCAGCTTATCTATAATTGACTGATTTCCTTTAAGGAGTCTTGCCACACCGAGCCCAAGGCCTGCAGCCAAAACGTGCCCTTATAGGGGGACGCTGCAGGGCTCATCCCCCCTGCTACCGAGCCCACCTGACCTAAGGAGAAAGGATGAGAAGCTGAGTCTTGGTGTTGGTCCCGCCGACAGGGATTTGCATCAGATTCGGGCTCACCTCTGCTGCCACTCACTATCTGTGTGACCCGTGCCAGCGGCTCCTCTCTCCCTGAGAGCACTCCCTGTCTTCGAAATGGAGCTACTTCATTTCTGCTTTCTCTCTTCCCGGGGAAGGGCGTGTCCCGCACACTGGAAAGCCTCCCGAGGGAAACTTCAGCCCACAAAATCGCAGCCTTGGTCCAGGGTCCTGCACGCCCAGTCGGACCGGGGGCGGACAGGGCGCAGCACGTGACCTCCCGTCCCGCGCGGCCAAGCCTTCGGCATCAGGGCGTGGTCTCGGGGGAGGTCGAGCGGCGATTGGTTGGGAAGCGGGGCCTGCGGCGTGCGCTCGGAGGGAGTGGGGTCTGGGGGTGTGGCCCGACTGGCCGGAGAGGACTGCAATTGGCTTGGGGCGCGTAGGGCGTGGCCACGGGCGGCTGGCCGCGGGTGGGGCCGGAGGCGGCGGGAGTCGCGGCTGCTAGCCGTGCACCTGAGAGCCGACGCCCGGGTCCGCGAACCCCCGGGGGTGCGTTCTGCCAGTTCCGAAACTAAATGCATGTTAGGGGTCCAATTGTGACCACTGCCAAGCAGAGCTTTCAGAATGGCCTCTAGGCAGCTTGCCTCCATTGAAGCTGTTGTCTGCTGTCCGCTAGGGAAAGCGAGTTTTCACAGCAGCTGGCCTCTGCGACCAATCATTCCCACTCCTCAGATCAAAGTCCCCTTTCCAGACACGCCTGAGCAGGTGTTCAGTCTGATCTCAGGCAGAAAGCCTATTCTGGAATCACGGAGTCAATTTTCAAAGAGAAGAGAAAGGCCTGTGGAATAAATGGCCCCAGTTTTGTCCGGTAACTGAGCAAGAAGTACCTGTTGTGCAAATTGGCTATGTAAGGGATTTGCCTTAGCCCTTATCTACAGCCGTTTCAGCTTATCTATAATTGACTGATTTCCTTTAAGGAGTCTTGCCACACCGAGCCCAAGGCCTGCAGCCAAAACGTGCCCTTATAGGGGGACGCTGCAGGGCTCATCCCCCCTGCTACCGAGCCCACCTGACCTAAGGAGAAAGGATGAGAAGCTGAGTCTTGGTGTTGGTCCCGCCGACAGGGATTTGCATCAGATTCGGGCTCACCTCTGCTGCCACTCACTATCTGTGTGACCCGTGCCAGCGGCTCCTCTCTCCCTGAGAGCACTCCCTGTCTTCGAAATGGAGCTACTTCATTTCTGCTTTCTCTCTTCCCGGGGAAGGGCGTGTCCCGCACACTGGAAAGCCTCCCGAGGGAAACTTCAGCCCACAAAATCGCAGCCTTGGTCCAGGGTCCTGCACGCCCAGTCGGACCGGGGGCGGACAGGGCGCAGCACGTGACCTCCCGTCCCGCGCGGCCAAGCCTTCGGCATCAGGGCGTGGTCTCGGGGGAGGTCGAGCGGCGATTGGTTGGGAAGCGGGGCCTGCGGCGTGCGCTCGGAGGGAGTGGGGTCTGGGGGTGTGGCCCGACTGGCCGGAGAGGACTGCAATTGGCTTGGGGCGCGTAGGGGCGTGGCCACGGGCGGCTGGCCGCGGGTGGGGCCGGAGGCGGCGGGAGTCGCGGCTGCTAGCCGTGCACCTGAGAGCCGACGCCCGGGTCCGCGAAGCTGCGTTCGCCGCTGTCCCTGCCGCCATGAACCGCTTCAAGGTGTCCAAGTTCCGGCACACGGAGGCTCGGCCGCCCCGCCGCGAGGTGAGCCCGGCTGCCGTCGCCCCTTGCCCGGCGGCCACCCTTCCCCCTCCGCTGGCCCCGCGCGGGGACCCCCAGCCCGCCTGCCCGGGGGCGCCCCCTTCAGGCCCAGATAGAGCGCCCAGGCTGTCCTGTCGCCGCGCGGCCATCAGAGCCTGGCGCTCCCGGGACTCTCTGGCCTCTTGTGAGCACCGCGGTCCGCTGACCCGGCCGCCTCTCACTGGGACCCCCCGAGGCGGCGCAGCCCGCTCTGTGGGGCCGAGGCCTGAGGCCTACGAGGCTGCCTGCCTTCCCGGCTTCCGGTCGGCCTCACCCGGGAGCTGCGGCTCCTCCTTCCTGCGGTCCCGATTGCCCCTACCTCTGCCGGGGGCTGGGGTGTGAGAGATGCCCCTCTCTGCCCAGGCCTTGACGAGTCCGGGTGTGTCCGCTGGAGAGGGGGAGCTCCTCGGCCAGAGACGCGCCCCTCCCTCGGGTTTCCGCCGGCGCTTCCTCTCGCGGCTGGCGTGAGCTCTTCCCCTTCTGGGGGTGATGCTGCCAAAGGATGGGTGGGGCCTGGGAAGCCCGAGCAGGTGGAGGCCGGAATAAGAACTGAACTAGGTGGTGGAGGGTCCGCTCGGCTCCGCGGAAGGGCAGCAGGCCTGATGAGGGCTGTACTTCAGAGATGATGCCTGCCCTGTTTGCAGTGAAACATTATTTGGAAGGCCAGGGAGTGTCTTCCAATAATGAAGCCTGAGAACTGACCTCTGGTGACCCCATCAGGGTCGGTCTCAGGTCAGGGCATCCTGAAGCAGAAACCTGGTTTGGTCCTCTGGGCAGTATTTTCTGGGCACATCCCACTTGCTGTGTCCAGCTGCTGGAGCCACAGTGGTGAACACAACAGCATTTTCTTCCCTCTCTGGTGCTTACAGGCTCAGGAGGGAAGACAGCCAGCAGGCAGACAGGCAGGCAAGGGCAGTTCAAGTTTTAGTAAGTGCATTGGAGAACACACGTAGGGAGCTGGGATGAAGTTAGAGGGATGGACCTAGAGGTGGGGTTAACCTCAGTAGGGTAGTCCAGGAAAGCTGCTGGGAGGAGGTGACATTAAGCTAAGGCTTAATGGTTGGAAACAACCAGCCGTTCTGGGAAGAATGGGGTGAGAAAGAGCCTGGTGGAGGAAGGAAAGTAGGGCAGGGTGGATGGAGGGTGGCGAGAGGGAAGCAAGGTGTTAGATCAGTCCTGAGTGGGTCTGTAGAGCTGAGAGCTCCAGGAAGAAGCTGGATTTTCTTCTGAGTACAGTGGGGAGCCATCGAAATGTTGAAGAGGTGGCAAAAGCACACAAGCCCAGAGAAGGAAAGATCTCACGTTTGCGTTAAGACTGCCCCTCTGAGTACAGTTAAGTAGCACTTGGAGAGGTCTGGAGTGGACTTGAGGGGCCCTGGGGCTTGTTCCTGGGTGGACCGCAGCCCAGCAAGGCAGGCAGACAGCTGTGGAACCAGGGATTACAGGGAGAGCTTAACATGGTTTACATGTTAGGGAGATGGGAGGACAGGTGGTCTGTTTTCCTTGTCAAAGCTATTCTGTTTCCTGTCACTGTATTTGTACAGTAAACACAAGTCAGGAGGGAAGAATCATGCAAGATGATAATCTTCTACCCCTTCCGTCCCCTCGCAGGTGAACATTGAAATAGAAACTAGGGAGTTAGGGGTGGTTTCCAGGACGTGGTGAGCGGGTGGGCTGGGAAGTGTGGGTGCTTGATCACTGGGTGACAGGAATGCTGCAAGATGTGGACACCCACAGGAAACACTGGGACCTCACTGAGCTCAGTCTTAGGAAAGGGTTCCTCCACCCTTCCACTGGGGGTGTTACGCTTACTGCCTTTTCGTGGAGGTGCCTTGTTCTCCTGACTACGGGATTTGGTGGAGATGCCTTGACTTTCCCCCTCTGAGCTTGCATGTTTTCTCCCCCGGGGCTTGGAGGAGACCTTCAACAGTGGACGCCTTAGGGTTGAGGAAGTCGAATCTGTCTATCTTAGATGCTCACTTCTCCTTTCTCTGCTTCTCTCTTCCTTTTAACAGAACCAGCACACACACTGCCCAATTAGCCCCTTGACTTTGTTCAGCCTGAGCTTCCGTCTGACATCTTCCTGCTGCTTATTAGACAACTTATTTAACACGCAGAATCAACCCCTTTATGACAGGTTGTCGTTTGAAGGACATTTAGCATTTTCTAACGGACGGTGTGAGTGGGGACAGGGTTTGATCCAAAGACCTGCATGTCTAATGATGCAACTTTAAGGTAGAATCTTCCTGGAGTATATGCCCTGTGCCCTCCCCCTGCGTTAGGCAGAGCCCTAGCCAACCCATTTTTTTTGTTCTCTATTTTCAGACCTGGATCAGTGACATTCGAGCAGGAACTGCCCCCTCATGTGGGAACCAAATCAAAGCCAGCTGCAGCTTAATTGCTTTCAACTCTGACCGTCCAGGTAGGGAGGTGACCGTGGACATGGAGATTCAGACGCTATCACCCTCAATAGGGTAGGGCAGAAGGACAGGTGCATTGTAGGCCAGAGACTTGGAGGGGCCTCTTGGGGCTCAGAGGTCAGAACCATGAAGGGCCGCGCGCGTGTGTGTGTGCATGTGTTCAGTCTTCTCCTCCTCTTTGTGACCCCATGGTCTGCAGCCCACCAGGCTCCTCTGTCCATGGGATTCTCCAGGCAGGAATACTGGAGTGGGTTGTCATGACCTCCTCCAGAGAAGGGCCTTAGACCCCTGCACGCCTGTCAACATGCAGTAAGCAGAGCAATTTCAGTACGGGCATTTGCCAGCACACTTTGTATAAACATGTTGCCTCTGGTCTTCAAGAGTGTGGCCTGGAGGGTGGGGAGGGGGCTGTTGCTTTTGTTTCCAGCTGTCCCCATTTGCAACCCACTCCTCGTCCAGGGACAGCTGGGGTGAATACGAATGCAAAGCTCCCTGTGTTAGTTGGAGCTCTGAGGGTTGCTAGTGATGACTACGGATTTGGTGAGATGCCTTGGAGCTTGCATGTTTTCTCCCGGGCTTGGAGGAGACCTTCAACAGTGGACGCTTAGGGTTGAGGAAGTCGAATCTGTCTATCTTAGATGCTCACTTCTCCTTTCTCTGCTTCTCTCTTCCTTTTAACAGAACCAGCACACACACTGCCCAATTAGCCCCTTGACTTTGTTCAGCCTGAGCTTCCGTCTGACATCTTCCTGCTGCTTATTAGACAACTTATTTAACACGCAGAATCAACCCCTTTATGACAGGTTGTCGTTTGAAGGACATTTAGCATTTTCTAACGGACGGTGTGAGTGGGGACAGGGTTTGATCCAAAGACCTGCATGTCTAATGATGCAACTTTAAGGTAGAATCTTCCTGGAGTATATGCCCTGTGCCCTCCCCCTGCGTTAGGCAGAGCCCTAGCCAACCCATTTTTTTTGTTCTCTATTTTCAGACCTGGATCAGTGACATTCGAGCAGGAACTGCCCCCTCATGTGGGAACCAAATCAAAGCCAGCTGCAGCTTAATTGCTTTCAACTCTGACCGTCCAGGTAGGGAGGTGACCGTGGACATGGAGATTCAGACGCTATCACCCTCAATAGGGTAGGGCAGAAGGACAGGTGCATTGTAGGCCAGAGACTTGGAGGGGCCTCTTGGGGCTCAGAGGTCAGAACCATGAAGGGCCGCGCGCGTGTGTGTGTGCATGTGTTCAGTCTTCTCCTCCTCTTTGTGACCCCATGGTCTGCAGCCCACCAGGCTCCTCTGTCCATGGGATTCTCCAGGCAGGAATACTGGAGTGGGTTGTCATGACCTCCTCCAGAGAAGGGCCTTAGACCCCTGCACGCCTGTCAACATGCAGTAAGCAGAGCAATTTCAGTACGGGCATTTGCCAGCACACTTTGTATAAACATGTTGCCTCTGGTCTTCAAGAGTGTGGCCTGGAGGGTGGGGAGGGGGCTGTTGCTTTTGTTTCCAGCTGTCCCCATTTGCAACCCACTCCTCGTCCAGGGACAGCTGGGGTGAATACGAATGCAAAGCTCCCTGTGTTAGTTGGAGCTCTGAGGGTTGCTAGTGATGACTCGGACCCCAAGTTGACTTCAGCAGGAAATGGGGTTTATATAACTAAGAGTTCCAGGGGCTTCAGGCAGAGCTGTATTTCACTGTATCCTGTTCCTCAGCTCAACTTCCCTTGGGGGATGGCTTCTTTCTCAGTGAGAGCTGGGAAGGTGGCCACTGTGGACCCCACGCTGACCACTAATAGCCAACAGTGCTCCTAAAGGGACAACCTGTGTCTGCACAGTGTCATGGAGGGCTCTCGTGTGAGGTGGGAACCGAACCCCGGGGCAACCACTGTGTCCAGAAGGATGTGGTCATACCATTGATGGGGGCTCTGGGAAGGTGGAAGGCTTGAAGTCAGAGCCCCTGTGTTTGTTTGACAGGTGTGCTGGGCATTGTGCCTCTGGAAGGCCAGGGAGAGGACAAGAGACAGGTGACCAACCTGGGCTGCCATTCAGGTGAGTGGGGACTGGACCCAGGAAGCCTGGACCTCACCCCTCCCTCTCTGGGACCACCTGGTCCTGCAGCCCCATGGCTGGCAGAGTCCCTCCTGTCAAGCTCACTGTGGGAAGACTGTTCCTGGTTGAGAACTCTGTCTGGACAGAGAGGGGGAAGCTGGATGATTCAGGTGGTCAGTCTGGAAGGAGGGGGCATGCGCCAGCCAGTGCCGGCCCAGGCTTACGGTGGCTCCTGTCACCGCAGAGGACTCTGTGGCGCTTAGCCCGTGTGCTTGCCTAGAGTCCAGCGGACCACCGCCCACACCAGGCATCCTTCCCGCCAAGCTGCTGGGGGCTCTCCAGGGAGGGGCTGATTGGGCTGCGGGGCCAGAGACGGGCCCTCACAAAGAAGGCCTTTGTCCACCCCTGCAGCTGCTTCTGGGGGCGCCCAGCAGCCCGCCTGGCAGCCCGCCTGCTTCGAGGGAACAGTTTGGTCTCTTTGGGCTACAGCAGTGCCGGCCCGGCTGCCTCCTCTTTCCTTGTCCAGCTGCAATGGCCGCCGGCCCAGACCCTCTGGCCTGTGTTCCTGGCCGCCAGTTGGGCGGCCTGGAGTGAGAGAAGGGGGCTGACCCTTCATCCTGGGGCTGGGTGTACGGCTCTGTGTCACAGTCCTGATGCAGAGTCTGGTGTTTAAGGAGATGCTGGTAGCGAAGACTGATGGAGCCCCCCGTGAGTGCTTAGCACATTTTCTATATTTTCTCACCTCATCCTTTCTTAAAACTTAAAACAACTTTATCAAGGTATCAGTTACATGCTGTCAGCATTGCTTGTTTCAAGTGGAGCATTTGGTGACTTCTATTAAAGCTACAGGGTTGGGTATCCCACCGTCCAGTTCTAGAACATTTCCGTTGTCCTGGAAAGACCCCCTCGTGCCCCTTGGTAGGGGACACCTTTCTCCCTCAGGCGTTGCAGCCTCGGGCACCATGGATCTCTCTGCCGCTGGAGCAGGGGCTGTGAGCTACTGTGTGGCCAGATCTGGCCTGAAGCCTGTCTTTGTAAATAGTTTTATTGGAACATAGCCACGCCTCTTCACTGACTTACGGTCTGTGGCTGCTTTTACCAGCAGCTGCAGAGTCGAAGAGACGGGGACCGTATGTCCCTCAAAGCCTGAAATGTTTTCTGTCCCAGCCTTCACAGAAAATGCATGCTGGTTTCTACTCTACAGACTGGCCTTTTCTGGATGTTTCACATAAATGGATTCGCCTTATACAGAGTCTTTCGAATCTGGTCTGTTTCATCTGGCATCATGTTTTTGAGATTATCTAATGTAGCACATAGACAAAGCCTGCCTTCTCATCCTTTTTCATACTTTTTTTTTTTAATTATTTACTTTAGCTGGAGGATAGTTACTTTACAATACTGTGATGGTTATTTTTATTTTTTGTTTTCTCCCTTCCTTGGGTCAGCATTGGGCTGGCCAGAGACGGGCCCTCACAAAGAAGGCCTTTGTCCACCCCTGCAGCTGCTTCTGGGGGCGCCCAGCAGCCCGCCTGGCAGCCCGCCTGCTTCGAGGGAACAGTTTGGTCTCTTTGGGCTACAGCAGTGCCGGCCCGGCTGCCTCCTCTTTCCTTGTCCAGCTGCAATGGCCGCCGGCCCAGACCCTCTGGCCTGTGTTCCTGGCCGCCAGTTGGGCGGCCTGGAGTGAGAGAAGGGGGCTGACCCTTCATCCTGGGGCTGGGTGTACGGCTCTGTGTCACAGTCCTGATGCAGAGTCTGGTGTTTAAGGAGATGCTGGTAGCGAAGACTGATGGAGCCCCCCGTGAGTGCTTAGCACATTTTCTATATTTTCTCACCTCATCCTTTCTTAAAACTTAAAACAACTTTATCAAGGTATCAGTTACATGCTGTCAGCATTGCTTGTTTCAAGTGGAGCATTTGGTGACTTCTATTAAAGCTACAGGGTTGGGTATCCCACCGTCCAGTTCTAGAACATTTCCGTTGTCCTGGAAAGACCCCCTCGTGCCCCTTGGTAGGGGACACCTTTCTCCCTCAGGCGTTGCAGCCTCGGGCACCATGGATCTCTCTGCCGCTGGAGCAGGGGCTGTGAGCTACTGTGTGGCCAGATCTGGCCTGAAGCCTGTCTTTGTAAATAGTTTTATTGGAACATAGCCACGCCTCTTCACTGACTTACGGTCTGTGGCTGCTTTTACCAGCAGCTGCAGAGTCGAAGAGACGGGGACCGTATGTCCCTCAAAGCCTGAAATGTTTTCTGTCCCAGCCTTCACAGAAAATGCATGCTGGTTTCTACTCTACAGACTGGCCTTTTCTGGATGTTTCACATAAATGGATTCGCCTTATACAGAGTCTTTCGAATCTGGTCTGTTTCATCTGGCATCATGTTTTTGAGATTATCTAATGTAGCACATAGACAAAGCCTGCCTTCTCATCCTTTTTCATACTTTTTTTTTTTAATTATTTACTTTAGCTGGAGGATAGTTACTTTACAATACTGTGATGGGTTTTGCCTCATTCTTTCTCATACCTTTTTGAAGTTGTTTTTATTTTGATTTTTTAATATGACTGCGCCATTCAGCTTGCAGGATCGTAGTTCCCCAAGCAGAGATTGAACCAAGGCTGTGGCACTGAAAGCTGGATCCCAGCCCCTGGACCACCAGTGAATTCTCATAAAGTATGTTTTTAAATAACCGATTTTTCAGCTAAGAAAACTGAGGCTGAAAGAGATGAGGAACTTGGCAATGTTGGCATTGCCGCGGGCAGAGCCGCAGTTGGAACCCAGGTGTTTTAGGCACAATGCTGTCAACTCCACGATGCTTCTCCCTCACGGAGAAGCAGCCCCAAGTTGGTGCAGTCTGCACGGGAGTGAGTCCTGTTACTGGTGGCTCCAGGTGGAAGCTGACCAGGCCTTGTTGATGGATTGTGGCTTCTCTGGGGCTGCGGGGGTCCAGTGCCTCTCCCCCCGGGAGTAGCCTTGCCAGAAACTGCTCCCAGGTGGCTCTGCTCCAGCTTCTCAGAACCTGCGCTTAGATTACTAGGCACCCGTCTATCCTCTGTCCTTGTGATGGTGGCGGGGAACAGCAGTGGGGGGTTCTGGTTACTGCCCTGACCTCAGGGGCACCCTCTGTCTCTCAGCTCAGGGCTGGACGGCTCTTTGGATGAGGGGAGCAGAGGACTGGGAGCATCCGGAGAGCATTTTCTGCAGGACTGGCCTGAGGAGCGGTGGCTGGGGGCCTGCTCTGATATGGGAAAAGCCATGTTATTGTGGAGCTGAGGATATAGGTTCTGAAACTCGACTACCTGCCTGACCCTCAACCTGAGGTCAGGCTGTGCAGCTCTGGGCAAGTTACTTAGCCTCTCTGTCCATGGGTTCTCATCCTCTACTTGGGAATGACTTCGCAGTCCCATTCTATGGGTCATTGTGAGGATTTGGAGAGATAAACACTTAGGCCACAGGCCTGCCGGCACCGCTGGGCACTCAGATCAGCTGCTTCACCACTGCTTGTTCCCTTGAGGAGGCCAGGGTCTGCGTCCCACCTGGGCCCTGCTCCGTCCCATCAGGAGACCACAGGGTCAAGTGGCAGGGGTTTGGTTCTCTGGCCAGGAGTGCCTGTCACTGTCTGCCCCTTCTCTTCCTTGTCTCCAGGGTCTACTGGCTTGGGAGGACACAGTACCTGCTTGGCCCCCCTGGGGAGGCTGGCAGAGCGGTGGTCACTGCTCCTTACCCTGGTGCCTTGGGCCTGGCTGTCCTGCTCACCTCTCTGCTGCCTCCACACCCGAGCCCTGGCCTCATCCCTGCCCCCGTGACACCCCCAGTTTCACTTTGCCTCTGGGCTCTGGCTCACTCCCTGTGCCCCACCTCCCCTCCTGGTCCCCCCAGAGCTGGGCAGTTCAGGTTCTTCAGTTACAAAGATCTGAGGCCAACCCCAGCTCACTTGAGCCAAAATAGGATTTATTGTGAGACTCTTAGGGAGCTTCCAGAACTGAAGGAGCCGCCAGACACATAGGCCTTAGAAGGGTCCTGGTCAGAGCTGACCACTCCCCTCAGATCGGCTGCTCTCTACCCAGGCCAGTCCTAAGGTGCCCTGTCCCTTGGCCTTAGGACTTGGGAGGAGAGAAGCTGGCGCCCGGGCATGGGTTGGGTGCACTCCTGCAGGTGGGTCTTCCCCGGCTTGTCAAGGCACAGAGGCCTCCCAGGTTGGGGATGTTGCCCCAGCCCACTGCCTGCCCGATGTCCCAACCTGTGTCCCCCTCAGTATCTTCCAGGGCTAACTGTGCCCCTTCCAGGAGGCACTTTGACCATTGAACTCTGGGTCCCCCCTGCATGCACAGCCCTCTTGCTACATTTGCAGAGAAGCATGTGGCTCCCTGTGGATATGGGGAGGGTCTGTGAGGGCTGGGTGGCGTCCAGACTGTCCTGTTTGAGAATCCCATGGGGGCTGGCGCTTGTGTTCATTCACCTGAGCTGGGTTCTGATTTCAGGCGAATGCAGGTGTCTGGTGATCCAGGGAGTTTCCTGGCCCATCGTCCTGCCAGCCTCCTGATACTGGGCCCTTGGCCACCTGGGGCCACAGGGCTCAGGGGAATGCAGGTTGCAGGTGGGGGCCAGTGGTATTGGCCTCGAGAGCTGCCCGCCCCTTGAGGACGTCCAGCTGCCGTGGAGTGGGCAAGGGGTCAGCTCAGGGGTCCTGAGCCATGGTTCCGGCCCTGGGAGAGGGCACAGTGGATTGGAACAGGACATTCTTCCTCGTCTGGCCCACGTCAGCTATTCTCTCCCGCAGACCTGGTCACGGACTTGGACTTCTCTCCCTTTGATGACTTCCTCCTGGCCACGGCCTCAGCCGACAGGACGGTGAGTGGAGTGGCTGGAAGACCTGTTTGAGGCCTTCTGAGCCCTGTGGGCCCTGCTGGTTCCCAGTCTAGCCCCTCCTCCTAAGATCCTCAACCCTCATCACGCTCTGGGCGCTTTCCCCGAGCTTTGGCCATGACCTGTGTTCAGCTGCTCAACTGCCTGCAGACAGCAGAGCCCTGGTGGTGGGGAGGCCTGGAGGAGATAGAGCAGAGCACCTGGCTTTCCCCACTCCCATGTCTTCCCCTTGGCCCCTCACCACACCCTATACCCCTGAGCCTGTCCCCTCCCTTCTCCTGGGCTGGGAACAGCTAGGACAAGGCTTCTGGAGGCAGTGTGGCCCCCCTACCCCTGGGCTCACAGACTCACTCTTTCCTGCAGGTGAAACTGTGGCGGCTGCCAGTCCCTGGTCAGGCGCTGCCCTCGGGGCCTGGGCTGGTACTGGGCCCCGAGGACACCCAGGTGGAGGTACTGCAGTTCCACCCTACCGCCGACGGTGTCCTGGTGAGCGTGGCGGGCAGGGTCACGAAGGTCTGGGATGCCACCAAGCAGGAGCCCCTCACAGGTACTTCTGCCCCGTTGGTCCCTCCTTGGGCAGTTCTGGCTGGCAGCACTTTGTGTCTTTGTGATTTTGGTAGGATGAGTTTTAAGATGTGTCAAAGTTTCACATGTACGTGATATACATGTGTAAGGAGTTATGTGTATATATGTGTGTGTATATATGTCCACCTGTGTGTATGTATATTATATATAATTTTGCAAGACTTGTTACAAACACCCTATCCCTTCCCACTTCCCATACACATCTGTTTTCTTCTCACTTAGCTGTTTTGTCTGCTTTTTCCTCTGAATGTCTAAATAACTTCCTTACGCTGTTAATGTCTTGAATTGTGTGTCACTTCAGTTTTGAGTCCTGATACCTCCTCTAGGAGCCGATAATTTTGCTGTCTTCACTCTTCTTGGCCCCACGGTGCCGCTTCTCTCCTTTCCCCAGGATAGACCATCCTGGTCCACGGGGCTGCTGGGCCAGAATCCCGCATCTGGGCGGGTTATAAACCACAGGCATTTATTCCTCACAGTTCTGGGCTCTGGAAGTATAAGACCCAGGCACTGGAAAGGACCTGCTTCCTGGTTCGCAGGTGGCTGTCTCCTCATGTGGAGGCTGGGGATGAGGAGCTCTCGGGGGTCTCCTTTATAAGAGTGCTGATCTCTTTCATGAGACTCTACCCTCATGACCCTACCGCCTCCCAGAGGCCCTGCCTCTGATTCCATCCCAGTGGGAATTAGGTTTCCCCCCGCCTTGAGTCCGATTCCTCCATGTTTGGATGGTTGTGACCCCTCAGTGTGACCCACAGTGGAGCCCAAGTGTTCTTTGTGACATTGTTGCCATATCCTTCCTATGGGGTCCCCCTTGAGACATTCGTCCCCTTTTTAGGGGACAGTTGTGAGGCTCAGAGAACTGAAGGATGGACTTACCCATAGGGCTGTGCAGAGTGTCCAGGGTTGCCCAGGCTCACCCTGGTGGTGTCCCTGACTCTGGGGCTGGGACTGAGGGCCGAAGCATAATGGGATGTCTGAGGGACCCCCTCCTGACAGTGTCGGCTCCTGAGAAGTCAGCCAGTGCTCAGCCTGGTGCCGTCTTGTGCTACAAGGGACCTGAAATTCAAGGTGCTGGCCCTGCCTGCAGCATGCTCCTAGGACAGTCAAGGAGACCAGCCTAACCTTTAAGTGGAAGTGAAGGCCTCCCAGCAGTGTGTCATCAGGGAGCACCCAGCTGTGACTTCCATCTCAGGTCCTTCTCGTGTGCCCAACGCTGGGGCTGGGGGCTTCACATTGCAAGATGTTGCCATTCCCATGTTGCCGGTGAGGTTAAATAATGTAACCAAGGCTGCAGTGCAAGGGTGACAGGGTGGGAGTTAACCTCGGGGGGTAGACCTTGGCGTCGTGGTTACCTCATGCTGCAGGAAGAATTACCCCCCAAACCCTAGAGGGGTTAAAGAGAGCTGAAAACATTTATCATCGTCCAAATTCTGAACGCCAGGGATTTGGCTGAGTGGCTCAGGCTCTTATGAGGTTGGGGTCCAGCTGTCAGCCTTGGCCACTGTCACCTGAAGACTGGACTGGGGCAAAAGGGTCCGTGGATGGTTCACTCTCATAGTTTCAGCTGTGGGTAGGAGGCCTCCGTTCTAGCCTGTGGGCCTCCCCATGGAGTGCTTGAGCACCCTCAGTATGTGGCCGCTGCTCCCCAGGGGACCGTCCTAGAGAGGGAGCCAGGAGGGGCTGTGGTGCCTTGAGGCCCTTGATACCCGGGAGGGAGTGGGGGGACCCTGGACCCCTCCTGACCCTGGCTGCTTCTCTGCAGAACTGGCTGCCCATGGGGACCTGGTGCAGGGTGCCGCCTGGAGCTGGGATGGAGCCCTCCTGGGCACGACCTGCAAGGTAAGGGTGGGTGCTGAGACTCGTGCCTGCCAGGGTCATTGTGTCAGCGTACATCCTGGGCTGTGCCTGTCAGACTTGGCGATACTAGGGGGGCAGCGGAAGACCGAGGTCAGGGTGGGCGTTCCCCTCTGCTGCCCTCACTCTCACTCACACCTGTCTTTCATAGCCCCTGCCCCACTAAAGAAAGTCCCTCGCTTTCCTGAGGGGACCACCCTCAGCCAGCCTTACCTGGGTGCTGGCCACTTGTGTCCATGAGGGAGGGCCGTATGAGCAACGTCTACATACAGGGCCCTATGCCACCTCCCGAGCCGGTCAGCAGGCCTTAGGGTCCTCGGTGAGGCCAGGTCCTGTGCCCACTAGGGCCCATGCTTGTGGGGGCGGCCAGTGTGGGTCTGGGGATCATACAGATGAAAAGATAAGTGTGGGGGCTTCCCTGGTGGTTCAGTGGGTAAGGACACTGCCTTGCAGTGCAAGGGGCTCTAGTTTGATCCCTGGCCTGGGAGGATCCCACGTGCCGCGGAGCGGCTGGACCGATGTGTCCAATTACCGAGCCGGAGCTCTGGCGCGCATGCGCCCAGAGCCAGTGCTCTGCGACAGCAGAGGCCACTGTGATGGGTGGCCCACACGGGCCAAAGAACAAAGATGGATGAAAATAGAGAAATGAAAGACCAATAGAAGTGGCCCACCTGCCCCCCTCCCTCCCCAAACCCCCCTCAAAAAAAAAAAAAGAGAGAATTGTGTCCTGTGATGGTGACCCAGACTGTGAAAGAGGGCCAGAGGTGCTTTGAGTGGCTGGACAGGCCGAGGAATGGTCTGGCTGGGAGGGTTCCTGGCTCAGGGCAGGGAAGTGGGCTAAGGACCGAGAGCAGAGCTGTGAACAGGAGTGCTTGTTACTGTATTGGGAAAGCACTGGAGTGTTTAAGTCCAGAGCCAGTGGTGGAGCGTGAGGAGAGCAGGCCTGCATCTTGAGGCTCCCCAGTGCGGTGTGGACAGAGCCCTGGGGGAGGAGGTAGGAGGCAGGTATCCAGAGCAAAGGTGGAACAACCTCCAAGGGAGGTCTCTTGGGCCAGGGCTGCTGCTGACAGAGCCAGAGGTGGGAGTGCCTGTGAGGGGTGGGAGGTCACGAGGCCAGCTCCTGGGTTGCAGGCTGGAGGAGGGCCTGCCCCTGAAACCGATGGGTTAGAGGCCCCACAGGATGTCCAGGTGGAGGGGTCAGTTGAGTCCAGGGACTGGGCTTTGGCAGCAGTTCGAACTGAAGGTGGAGGCCTGTGTTGTGTGGCACCTGCAGAAGGCTGGGAGGCCCGAGCCCGAGTGGGAGGGGAGGGCTGGGAGGAGTGGCAGGGGCAGCCTGAGGAAGAACCAGAGTCTGTGAAGAGACAGGGAGCCCGCGCGGTGGGGAAGGCTGGCGTCTGGGACAGTGCAGGGGGTCCGGGGGAGAGTCTGTGAGGAGACGGCTGACACCTGCCTGTGGACTTGGGTTGTGGGCAACCTTCAGGAGCTTGCGGTGTGTCTTCTGCCTGAAGCCGTGGGTGAAAGAAGCTGGAGGCGAAGAAGGGCTCTTCTGGGAAGAGAGCTGGGGCTTCCCAGGGACAGAAAGGTCAGGGCTACCCTGCGAAGAGGGGACAGGTGTCCCAGGCCAAGGGACCGGCCTGGACTCAATGCTGACAGACACAGAATGAGATTGGGAGGGAGGGAGGAGGAGGCTGGAAGGGGATCCTCACAAGGTGTTTTCTTTTGATGACCCGAGTATGTTAGTATTGAGTTGACCAGAACGTTCATCTGGGTTTTTCCATGGCATCCTTTTTTATTTCTTAGTATTTATTTATTTGGTTATGCCAGGTCGTAGTAGTGGCATGGGGGATCTTTAGATGGGGGCCTGTGAATTCTAGTTCCTGACCAGGAATTGAACCCATTCCCCCTGCAATGGGAGCACAGAATCATAACCACTGGCCCACCAGGCAAGTCCCTTTCCTTTGAAATAACTTGATAAGTAGTTTACGCTTGTTTTACAATTTTTGGAGAGCAGTGAAAAAATAAAGGGGAAAAAAACCCTCCCCCACAATCCTCCCACCTGGGGCGGGGTGTGGGCCTGTCTCCATTCTGACACAAGCTTTTTCTGTATCATGGTGTCTGTTTGTTCCTTTGATTTGTTTGTGCCGCACTGTGAGGCTTACGGAGGTCTTAGTTGTACCTGTTGAGACAGGGGACAGGGCCCTGTCCCCACCCTGACCAGTCACGGGTGACAGCCAGGGGACCTCGGCATCCAGGGATGAAGTGCCTCACTACCTGCCCTGATGCCACCCTGGGGACCGCTCTCCCAGAATCTGGCTGAAACCTTGGGAGAGGAAGCCCGGGCCGCTGGTCTCACCCACTCCCTCCCCACCATCTGTGCTGGGCTTCTCCCGAGGGATCTGAACCCCATCTGCCATCACAGTTGGGCCTGGACTGGGGCAGGTGGAAAGGGAAGAGCTCTTCAGTCACAGAGTGCCTGCCCGTGCCCCATCACTTCCCCAGGCGACACTCCTGGCCTGCTTGCCTGCTGGGAGTGGGTGAGTTACTGGAGCCATCCAGCTCCAAGTCTGGTGGAACTCTGGCCCTCTCCACCCAGAGGCCAGAGGTGCAGGGATGAGAAGCACAGGTTTCCCAGGGAATTGCTGGAGTGGTCCCCCATGGGGACCCCCAGCCTTCCCGCCCCTCAGTTCCTGTACCTGGTTACTCTGCCTGTCAGGGCTGGCCCCCTGAAGCTCTCCTTCCAGCGCCTGCAGCCAAGGAGGGGTGGCCACTAGGAGGCGCGCTGGCCCTGCAAATGGCTGGGCTTGGCCAGCTGGGCCCCACTTCACTCAGGGGATTGTGCCTGTGAGCCCAGCGCCTCCGCAGTCCAGTGCCACCCCCACTGCCCGGCCCTGCAGCTCCCTACAAGCGCCATGCCAGTATCCAGTGCCCATTCTGAACCCTGGTCTGGACCTGACCTTAGGATTCTGTGTTTCATGGCCCCAGCTGCCTTTAGGGAGATTTACCTCTGCTCCCTTGAGTAAGTCAGTTTACCGGGCTTGTTTTGCCCACCAGGCAAGTCCTTTCCTTTGAAATAACTTGATAAGTAGTTTACGCTTGTTTTACAATTTGGAGAGCAGTGAAAAATAAAGGGAAAACCTCCCCACAATCCTCCCACCTGGGGCGGGGTGTGGGCCTGTCTCCATTCTGACACAAGCTTTTTCTGTATCATGGTGTCTGTTTGTTCCTTTGATTTGTTTGTGCCGCACTGTGAGGCTTACGGAGGTCTTAGTTGTACCTGTTGAGACAGGGGACAGGGCCCTGTCCCCACCCTGACCAGTCACGGGTGACAGCCAGGGGACCTCGGCATCCAGGGATGAAGTGCCTCACTACCTGCCCTGATGCCACCCTGGGGACCGCTCTCCCAGAATCTGGCTGAAACCTTGGGAGAGGAAGCCCGGGCCGCTGGTCTCACCCACTCCCTCCCCACCATCTGTGCTGGGCTTCTCCCGAGGGATCTGAACCCCATCTGCCATCACAGTTGGGCCTGGACTGGGGCAGGTGGAAAGGGAAGAGCTCTTCAGTCACAGAGTGCCTGCCCGTGCCCCATCACTTCCCCAGGCGACACTCCTGGCCTGCTTGCCTGCTGGGAGTGGGTGAGTTACTGGAGCCATCCAGCTCCAAGTCTGGTGGAACTCTGGCCCTCTCCACCCAGAGGCCAGAGGTGCAGGGATGAGAAGCACAGGTTTCCCAGGGAATTGCTGGAGTGGTCCCCCATGGGGACCCCCAGCCTTCCCGCCCCTCAGTTCCTGTACCTGGTTACTCTGCCTGTCAGGGCTGGCCCCCTGAAGCTCTCCTTCCAGCGCCTGCAGCCAAGGAGGGGTGGCCACTAGGAGGCGCGCTGGCCCTGCAAATGGCTGGGCTTGGCCAGCTGGGCCCCACTTCACTCAGGGGATTGTGCCTGTGAGCCCAGCGCCTCCGCAGTCCAGTGCCACCCCCACTGCCCGGCCCTGCAGCTCCCTACAAGCGCCATGCCAGTATCCAGTGCCCATTCTGAACCCTGGTCTGGACCTGACCTTAGGATTCTGTGTTTCATGGCCCCAGCTGCCTTTAGGGAGATGCCTCTGACCTCTGCTGCCATTACCGTTAGCACATCCTGGGCTCGCTCGGGAAGTTTGCAGGTCACAGAGCACATCAATTGTGGAGTCGGCGTTCAAACCCTGGCCGTCTGGTCTCCACGGTGGTGCCAGGAGGCCTTCTCTCTTACCTGTCATCTGGCGAGATCTAGTTTCTATCACTGCTTGACCTGCCTTCCGTCTGGCTCGTGCTGCCCTCTCTGTCCCTCTGTCTCTTCCTGTGTTTCTCTTGTTTTTTTTTTCTCCATCCTCTCGCTGTCTCTCACTGTCCTTTCTGCCTCTGTCCTGTGTCCCTCACTGGCCCTGTCGGTCTGACCTCTCTCTCTAAGCAAACTGGTCCTGAACCCGAGGCTGTGGTGTGCCCAGTGCCTCACAGTCAATCCCTGGACTGTGTCTGGCGCCCACCCGGCACATAGCAAGTGCTCAGTAAACAGCAGCTGGAAGGCTTTGCCTGGAGTGACCCGAGAACCCTGGGACCCTGCCAGGTGTCAGGAAGGCCTGGCTTTCGAGGCCTGTCTGGGGACCCCTGCCTTGTCCAACTGTGTGCTTGCCTGCTCCCCCCATTCCTGCCTTTTGCGCTCCCCATAGGACCTGTTTTCTCTGCACATCACATGCCAGCAGACTCCTGTTGCCACATCTCCCTCCCTCAAAGGCCTTTCCCTTTCCAGCCCAAGCTCCACTTGTCCTCTGAACTCAAGTCAGATCCAGGTTCCTCCCCAGAGTTACCTGTGACCACTTGCATTCGATGGGGACTGTCCGCCCCGGCCCCCAGGGTTAGCCAGGCAAACGGGGCCGGGTCCTTTATCCGCCTCCCCCCTCTCTCTTGAGGTGGGCTTGTTACAATTAAGCCAGTGTTGCTACAGTAGCTAAAGCCCTCAGTTTATATGAGGGTTCACTCCATGTGCTTTCTGCGGGTTCCCCCAAGTGCATGATGTCCTCTGCCCCCCATTACAGCATCACACAGGATAGTCCCACCACCCTAAAAAAGTGCCCTGTGCTTAACTGATTCACCCTTCCCTCCCTCTTCACAACCCCCCAGCAGCCACTGATATCACTCTGCTGTCTTCATAAGACTCACCTTCTCCTTGATGTTGGGTGTCATGTAGTTGGAATCATAGAATACGTCGCCTTTCCAGATTGAGTACTTTCATTTAGTAATGTACATTTACGGGTCTTCCCTACTTTTCTGTGGACTTATAGCTGTTTTTTAAATTTGGGCATTAAAAAGACACACAAAATTTATCCCCTTAACTGGTTCAAGTATACAGTTCTGATATTAAGTATATTTACATTACTGTGAAACAGAAACTCTAGACCACTGAACAACTTCCCTCGGCCCCTCCTCCAGCCCCTGGTAATCACTTTATTTTCCATATCTATGAATGGGACTACTTGAATCACCTCACGTGTTATCATACACTGTCTCTCCTTCTGGAACTGACTTATTTCATTTAGCAAAATGTCCTTCGTAGTGTTAGTCACTCATTTTGTATCCAGCTCTACGACCCCACAGACTGTAGCATGCTGGGCTTCTCTGTCCATGGAATTCTCCAGGCGAGAACACTGGAGTGGGTAGCTGTTTCCTTCTCCCAGCGATCTTCCTGACCCAGGGACTGAAGCCAGGTCTCCTACACTGCAGGCAGATTCTTTACTGTCTGAGCCACCAGGGAAGCCCGTAGTGTCTATAACGCTCATCTATATTATAGCACGTGACATAATTTCCTTTCTCAGACTGAATAATATTTCATTGAATGGGTTTTGTTTATCCATTCATCTGTCAACGGACACTTGGATTTCCTCTGCAACGTGGGTATTGTGAACAGTGCTGCTATGAACATGGGTGTGCAAGTATTTCTTTGTGACTCTGGTTCCAGTTCTTTAGAAGTGGAATTGCTGGATCATATGGTAATTCTATTTTTAATTTTTTGAGGAACTGCTTGACTATTTTCCATAGCATCTGTACCATTTTATATTCTCATGCACAGTACACAAGGGTTCCAACTTTCCACAGCCTCAGCAACAGTTGTTACGGTCTGGTTTTTTTGTTTTTGTTTTTTTTAATATTTTTTATGGCAGCCATTCTGTTAGTATGAGGTGATATCTTACTATGATTTTGATTTGCGTTTCACTGAGGATTAGTGATGTTCAGCATCTTTTCACATGCTTGTGGACCACTATGTATCTTTGGAGAAAGGTCTCTTCAAGTCCTTTGCTCGGTTTTGATTGTGTTATTTGATTTTTTTGTTGTTTTTAAGTTGTATGAGCTCTTTGTATGTGCTGGATATTTATTCCTCATAAGATAGATAATGTGAAAATATTTTCTCCCATTCTGTAGGTTGTCTTGTTCTGTTGTTTGTATCCTGTGATAAAAGTTGTTTTAAAAAACTTTTTAACTTATCTATTTGGCTGTGTTGACTCTTAGTTGTAACACTTGGGATCTTTGTTGCAACCTGCAGGTCTTTCATTGAGGTGCATGGACTCTCTAGTCCTGGTGTGCAGGTTTAGTTGTTCTGAGGGAGGTAGGATCTTAGTTCCCTGACCAGAGTCCCCTTCCCCTACTTGAATCACCTCACGTGTTATCATACACTGTCTCTCCTTCTGGAACTGACTTATTTCATTTAGCAAAATGTCCTTCGTAGTGTTAGTCACTCATTTTGTATCCAGCTCTCGACCCCACAGACTGTAGCATGCTGGGCTTCTCTGTCCATGGAATTCTCCAGGCGAGAACACTGGAGTGGGTAGCTGTTTCCTTCTCCCAGCGATCTTCCTGACCCAGGGACTGAAGCCAGGTCTCCTACACTGCAGGCAGATTCTTTACTGTCTGAGCCACCAGGGAAGCCCGTAGTGTCTATAACGCTCATCTATATTATAGCACGTGACATAATTTCCTTTCTCAGACTGAATAATATTTCATTGAATGGGTTTTGTTTATCCATTCATCTGTCAACGGACACTTGGATTTCCTCTGCAACGTGGGTATTGTGAACAGTGCTGCTATGAACATGGGTGTGCAAGTATTTCTTTGTGACTCTGGTTCCAGTTCTTTAGAAGTGGAATTGCTGGATCATATGGTAATTCTATTTTTAATTTTTTGAGGAACTGCTTGACTATTTTCCATAGCATCTGTACCATTTTATATTCTCATGCACAGTACACAAGGGTTCCAACTTTCCACAGCCTCAGCAACAGTTGTTACGGTCTGGTTTTTTTGTTTTTGTTTTTTTTAATATTTTTTATGGCAGCCATTCTGTTAGTATGAGGTGATATCTTACTATGATTTTGATTTGCGTTTCACTGAGGATTAGTGATGTTCAGCATCTTTTCACATGCTTGTGGACCACTATGTATCTTTGGAGAAAGGTCTCTTCAAGTCCTTTGCTCGGTTTTGATTGTGTTATTTGATTTTTTTGTTGTTTTTAAGTTGTATGAGCTCTTTGTATGTGCTGGATATTTATTCCTCATAAGATAGATAATGTGAAAATATTTTCTCCCATTCTGTAGGTTGTCTTGTTCTGTTGTTTGTATCCTGTGATAAAAGTTGTTTTAAAAAACTTTTTAACTTATCTATTTGGCTGTGTTGACTCTTAGTTGTAACACTTGGGATCTTTGTTGCAACCTGCAGGTCTTTCATTGAGGTGCATGGACTCTCTAGTCCTGGTGTGCAGGTTTAGTTGTTCTGAGGGAGGTAGGATCTTAGTTCCCTGACCAGAGATCGAACCCATGTCCCCTGCATTGCAACGCAGATTCTTTTTTTTTTTTTTTTTTTTAAGCAAGGCAGATTCTTAATCACTAGACCACCCAGGAAAGTCCCTAAAGGTAAATTTAGTCTCATTTGTTCATTTTTGCTTTTCTCTGTTGCTTTGGTGTCATATTTAAGAAATTATTACCAAATTCAATGTCTTGAAGATTTTCCCCTATGTTTTCTTCTGAGAGTTTTATGGTTTGGCCTCTGAGCTATTATCATCGAACAACATTCCACTGAGTGAATGTATCAGTTTATTTATTCATTCACTTATTGAGGAACTTCTTGACTGGTTCATTTTTTTTCTTTTGCAACTATAATGAAACTGCTATGAACATTTATCTGAGTTAAACTTATTTGGGTAAATATTTAGAAGCACAGAAGCTGGATCATATAGTAAGAAGGTTTTTTTTTTTTTTTTAAAAAAAAAAAAAAAAAACAGTTTTGTAAGAAACTGCCAAACTGTCTTCCAGAGTGGCCTTAATAATTTTACATTCTCACCAAGAATGAATAAGCGTTCCCATTGTTCCACATCCTCACCAGCATTTGGTGGTGTCAGTTTTTCTGAAACTTAGCCATTCCAGGAGGTGTGTAGTGGTAGCTCGTTGTTATCTAAATTTACAGTTCTTTTTTTTTTTTTTTTTTAAGATTTATTTATTTATTTATTTTGGGCGGGGGTCGGGTTGGAGGGGTAACGGGGCGCATGCACTCCAGAGCTCCTGCTCAGCAATTGGACACATCGGTCCAGCCGCTCCGAGACACTTGGGATCTTCCCAAGCCAGGGATCGAACCGGCGTCCCTTGGACTGCAAGGCGGTGTCCTTACCCACTGGACCACCAGGGGAAGCCCGAATTTATAGTTCTTTAATGAGATATGAGATTAAACATCCTCATGTTTTCATTTCTCATCCATGTGTTTCATTGTTTTTTTTTTTTTTTTTTGGTGAGGTGTCACTTCTGGCCTTCTGTCTTTTTTTTTTTTTTAATTTTTATTTATTTATTTATCTTTTTTGGAGGGTGGGGTGGGGAGGGAGGGGATGGGTGGGCCACTTCTATTGGTCTTTCATTTCTCTATTTCCATCCGTCTTTGGCTCCTGTGGGCCTCCCATCGCGTGGCCACTGTTCGCATCTGGTCATTCTCACTAAGAAAGTTCTTAATCACTAGACCACCCAGGAAAGTCCCTAAAGGTAACTTTAGTCTCATTTGTTCATTTTTGCTTTTCTCTGTTGCTTTGGTGTCATATTTAAGAAATTATTACCAAATTCAATGTCTTGAAGATTTTCCCCTATGTTTTCTTCTGAGAGTTTTATGGTTTGGCCTCTGAGCTATTATCATCGAACAACATTCCACTGAGTGAATGTATCAGTTTATTTATTCATTCACTTATTGAGGAACTTCTTGACTGGTTCATTTTTTTTCTTTTGCAACTATAATGAAACTGCTATGAACATTTATCTGAGTTAAACTTATTTGGGTAAATATTTAGAAGCACAGAAGCTGGATCATATAGTAAGAAGGTTTTTTTTTTTTTTTTTAAAAAAAAAAAAAAAAAACAGTTTTGTAAGAAACTGCCAAACTGTCTTCCAGAGTGGCCTTAATAATTTTACATTCTCACCAAGAATGAATAAGCGTTCCCATTGTTCCACATCCTCACCAGCATTTGGTGGTGTCAGTTTTTCTGAAACTTAGCCATTCCAGGAGGTGTGTAGTGGTAGCTCGTTGTTATCTAAATTTACAGTTCTTTTTTTTTTTTTTTTTTAAGATTTATTTATTTATTTATTTTGGGCGGGGGTCGGGTTGGAGGGGTAACGGGGCGCATGCACTCCAGAGCTCCTGCTCAGCAATTGGACACATCGGTCCAGCCGCTCCGAGACACTTGGGATCTTCCCAAGCCAGGGATCGAACCGGCGTCCCTTGGACTGCAAGGCGGTGTCCTTACCCACTGGACCACCAGGGGAAGCCCGAATTTATAGTTCTTTAATGAGATATGAGATTAAACATCCTCATGTTTTCATTTCTCATCCATGTGTTTCATTGTTTTTTTTTTTTTTTGGTGAGGTGTCACTTCTGGCCTTCTGTCTTTTTTTTTTTTTTAATTTTTATTTATTTATTTATCTTTTTTGGAGGGTGGGGTGGGGAGGGAGGGGGATGGGTGGGCCACTTCTATTGGTCTTTCATTTCTCTATTTCCATCCGTCTTTGGCTCCTGTGGGCCTCCCATCGCGGTGGCCACTGTTGTCGCAGAGCACTGGCTCTGGATGCATGCGCGCCAGAGCTCTGACTAGGTAATTGGACACATCGGTCCAGCCGCTCCGCGGCACGTGGGATCTTCCCAGGCCAGGGATCGAACCGGCGCCCCTTGCACTGCAAGGCGGTGTCCTTACCCACTGGACCACCAGGGGAAGCCCCTTTTGTCTTTTTTTTCCCCCCTCTCTGGCTGTGCCACCTGGCTTGCAGGATTGCACCTGGGCCCTTGTCAGTGAAAGTGCAGTGTCCTAACCAGAGAATTCCTTCTTTTGCTCATTTTTTAACAGGGTTGTTTCTTTTTTTTTTTTTTTTAAGTTTTAAGTCTTTATATGTTTTAGTTCTGTTTCAGATATGTGCTTTGCAGATGTTTTCTCCCAGTCTATGGCAGGTCTTAATTTTCTTAACAGTCTTTTTAATAGTTTTTATTTATTTATTCATCTATTTTTGGCTGTGCTGGGTCTTTGTTGCTGCTCAGGTTTTCGTCTAGTTGTGGGAACTGGGGCCACTCTAGTTGCAGTGGGCCGGCTTCTCTTGTTGCAGAGCACAGGCTCCAGGGTGCTAGGGCTTCAGGAGTTGCAGCTCCCAGGCTCTAGAGCACAGACTCAGTTGTTGTGGCGCTCAGGCTTAGTTGCTCTGTGGCGTGTGAGATCTTCCTGAACCAGGGAGTGAACCTGTGTCTCCTTGAATTGGCAGACAAATTCTTTACCACTGAGCCGTCAGGGAGCCCCAGTTTTCTTTCTTTTTTTTTTTTTAAACATTTATTTATTTAATTTTTTTCGGGGGTGGGGTGAGGAGGGAGGGGGCGCAGGCAGGTCACATCTATTGGTCTTTCATTTGTCTATTTTTCATCCATCTCTGTTCTTTGGCCCGTGTGGGCCTCCCATCGCGGTAGCCTCTGTTGTCGCAGAGCACCAGCTCTGGGCGCATGCGCTCCAGAGCTCCGACTCGGTAATTGGACACATCGGTCCAGCCGCTCCGCGACACGTGGGATCTTCCCAGGCCAGGGATCGAACCGGCGCCCCTTGTACTGCAAGGCGGTGTCCTTACCCACTGGACCACCAGGGAAGCCCCCCAGTTTTCTTAACAGTCTGGTCTTTTGCAGACCAGAAGTTTAGAATTTTACCAATTTGTCGCTTTTTTTTCATAGATCATACTTTCAGTATTGTATCTAAAAAAGTCATTGCTGAACCCAAGGTCACCTGGCTTTTCTCGTACGCTGTCTTCTGGAAGGTTTTATAATAAGCTTTGAATTTTTCTGTGTAGGCCTATGATCTATCCTTAAGCTGTTCTTTTTTGTGGAAGACGCAGAGTCTGTGTCCACATTCATTTCTGTGCACATGGATACCCAGTTGTTCCAGCACCATGTGTTGAAGGGGCTGTCTTTGCTCCGTTCTGTTGCCTGCGTGCCTTTGTTGGAAACCAGCTGGCTCTGGCTCAGGGGTCGCTCTCTGGGCTCTCTTCTGTTCTGTTGGTCCTTCCCATGGTCGTGTGGACCCTCACCGTCCTGGTGCCTGTGGTTTTAGACCAGAGCAGTGAGCAACAGTCCTCCACCCTCGTCCCCCTCCCTTTCTTTTGGGTCCCCACCAGCCTGAGTCTCTCGCCTCACTACTGGCTGTGCTGGGTCTTTGTTGCTGCTCAGGTTTTCGTCTAGTTGTGGGAACTGGGGCCACTCTAGTTGCAGTGGGCCGGCTTCTCTTGTTGCAGAGCACAGGCTCCAGGGTGCTAGGGCTTCAGGAGTTGCAGCTCCCAGGCTCTAGAGCACAGACTCAGTTGTTGTGGCGCTCAGGCTTAGTTGCTCTGTGGCGTGTGAGATCTTCCTGAACCAGGGAGTGAACCTGTGTCTCCTTGAATTGGCAGACAAATTCTTTACCACTGAGCCGTCAGGGAGCCCCAGTTTTCTTTCTTTTTTTTTTTTTAAACATTTATTTATTTAATTTTTTTCGGGGGTGGGGTGAGGAGGGAGGGGGCGCAGGCAGGTCACATCTATTGGTCTTTCATTTGTCTATTTTTCATCCATCTCTGTTCTTTGGCCCGTGTGGGCCTCCCATCGCGGTAGCCTCTGTTGTCGCAGAGCACCAGCTCTGGGCGCATGCGCTCCAGAGCTCCGGCTCGGTAATTGGACACATCGGTCCAGCCGCTCCGCGACACGTGGGATCTTCCCAGGCCAGGGATCGAACCGACTCCCCTTGTACTGCAAGGCGGTGTCCTTACCCACTGGACCACCAGGGAAGCCCCCCAGTTTTCTTAACAGTCTGGTCTTTTGCAGACCAGAAGTTTAGAATTTTACCAATTTGTCGCTTTTTTTTCATAGATCATACTTTCAGTATTGTATCTAAAAAAGTCATTGCTGAACCCAAGGTCACCTGGCTTTTCTCGTACGCTGTCTTCTGGAAGGTTTTATAATAAGCTTTGAATTTTTCTGTGTAGGCCTATGATCTATCCTTAAGCTGTTCTTTTTTGTGGAAGACGCAGAGTCTGTGTCCACATTCATTTCTGTGCACATGGATACCCAGTTGTTCCAGCACCATGTGTTGAAGGGGCTGTCTTTGCTCCGTTCTGTTGCCTGCGTGCCTTTGTTGGAAACCAGCTGGCTCTGGCTCAGGGGTCGCTCTCTGGGCTCTCTTCTGTTCTGTTGGTCCTTCCCATGGTCGTGTGGACCCTCACCGTCCTGGTGCCTGTGGTTTTAGACCAGAGCAGTGAGCAACAGTCCTCCACCCTCGTCCCCCTCCCTTTCTTTTGGGTCGACCAGCCTGAGTCTCTCGCCCCTCCACATGAACTTGAAAAGCGGTGTGTCAGTACTCACAGAGTCAGTTGTTGAGATTTTCACTGGGATTGTATGGAATCTGTACACCGAGTCGGCAGGAACTGCTGTCTTGACAAGACCAAGAGACTGCTGTGGACACGGACTCACCACAGCCCCTTTGTTCAGTTGCGTGATTTCTTTAATCAGAGTTTTGTGATATTCCTCGTACACACCTTATACATATTTTGTTAGGTATATAGCTAAATATTTTCACTTTTCCTGGGGTCTGATACAAATAGTATTGTCTTTTATTTCAAATTCCAACTGTTCATCACTGGCCGATTGTTTTTTGAAATCAGCAAACACAAATCATGCTGATGGAAACAACATGGAGCCGTGCTAAGATGTAAAAAGGAAGAGCTGATCACCCCTCACCTGCCTCACCCTGCTCCTGGCGTTGACACATGGCCCAGTGCCATGGGTCAAGACCTTTCTGCTTACTCAGCAGACTCGAAAAACATGCAGGAATGTGGTCAGACAAATGCGGGTTGTGTTTATTTTTGCCACAGTAGACTCACACCACCACCAGTTACTCTGCATCTTCCCTTTTGCACCTAACAGTTGACCACGGCCAAGCCTGTACGCAGCCGGTGGATCCAGATTCTAGCCCCTCCCCCCTGCTTCTTTATGTGTGCACTCTCACACATGCAGAGAGATTATTCTATGAAAATAAAGTTGTTTGTTTAAGGCATGGGCTTTTTATGTGGGCTTTTTTTTTTCTTTTTTTGTCTGTTCCCACCCCTACCCTTGGGTGTTCTGAACCAGTAAGTGTGTGCTGAGTGACAGGTGGATGTGTAAACTTGCTCTCCTGGGAAGATGCCAGATTCAGTGTAGAAGCGGTGTTGTCTCGTGAGCCCTGCCAGGTTGGACAGGCCTGGACACGCGTGGCAGCAGGCAGTCTGGAGCTCGGTCCCAGGCCTCGGCCTCTCCATCTGTGACGGGGTTGTGTGACGGCACGGCTTCCTCGGGTGGTGGGAAAGACGGACAAGAGCATACATATCTCCTACCAGCACAGAGTAGCTGCTCGGGAAAAGGGGACTCAGGTCACTGGCTTCTCTGTTGTGGGCAAGACCCGCTACTGTGAGGAGGAGGAGCTGAGCCGGAGAGGGGTTGCCTGGTGTGGGATGCTCACCCTGTGTACTGGGGCACAGGACCATCAGTGCCTGGGGCCAGGGGAGGCCGCTGGCCCCTGGAGACCCTCCCCACCCTAACTAAGCCGTTTTCTCCTCTCGGCTTTTCCAGGACAAGCAGCTGCGGATCTTTGACCCCAGAGCAAAGCCTGAGGCTGCCCAGGTGAGTTGTGTGGGCAGCGGGGCTGGGTTGAGGCTCCCAGTGGGCCAGGGCCTGGCAGTGGGCCCTTGGCACACAAATCTGCCACACCCTGTGTCCCTGACCGAGACCTGCCGGGCGCGTGGGGGTCACCTGGGAGGCGGCTCTGGCTGCTCGAGGCTCTTTCTGGGAAGCGTGCTCTGGGTCTTGGGAGGGTCCAGCTTTGATCACAGGGTGGGGCGCAGCCAGGCTGCCCACAGGCCGTCGGTGGAGGCATCCTGTGGCTTCAGGAAGCTAATTTGAGATTCCAGCTTCCTCTTCTTCTTTGAGACCCTCATGCCCTCCCACCTTTCCTGGCACTGTCAATGCATGAGAATTGGTCAGACAAATGCGGGTTGTGTTTATTTTGCTACTGAAAATACCAAGTTGGGTGGATCCAGATTCTAGCCCCTCCCCTGCTTCTTTATGTGTGCACTCACACATGCAGAGAGATTATTCTATGAAAATAAAGTTGTTTGTTTAAGGCATGGGCTTTTATGTGGGCTTTTTTTTTTCTCTTTTTTTGTCTGTTCCCACCCCTACCCTTGGGTGTTCTGAACCAGTAAGTGTGTGCTGAGTGACAGGTGGATGTGTAAACTTGCTCTCCTGGGAAGATGCCAGATTCAGTGTAGAAGCGGTGTTGTCTCGTGAGCCCTGCCAGGTTGGACAGGCCTGGACACGCGTGGCAGCAGGCAGTCTGGAGCTCGGTCCCAGGCCTCGGCCTCTCCATCTGTGACGGGGTTGTGTGACGGCACGGCTTCCTCGGGTGGTGGGAAAGACGGACAAGAGCATACATATCTCCTACCAGCACAGAGTAGCTGCTCGGGAAAAGGGGACTCAGGTCACTGGCTTCTCTGTTGTGGGCAAGACCCGCTACTGTGAGGAGGAGGAGCTGAGCCGGAGAGGGGTTGCCTGGTGTGGGATGCTCACCCTGTGTACTGGGGCACAGGACCATCAGTGCCTGGGGCCAGGGGAGGCCGCTGGCCCCTGGAGACCCTCCCCACCCTAACTAAGCCGTTTTCTCCTCTCGGCTTTTCCAGGACAAGCAGCTGCGGATCTTTGACCCCAGAGCAAAGCCTGAGGCTGCCCAGGTGAGTTGTGTGGGCAGCGGGGCTGGGTTGAGGCTCCCAGTGGGCCAGGGCCTGGCAGTGGGCCCTTGGCACACAAATCTGCCACACCCTGTGTCCCTGACCGAGACCTGCCGGGCGCGTGGGGGTCACCTGGGAGGCGGCTCTGGCTGCTCGAGGCTCTTTCTGGGAAGCGTGCTCTGGGTCTTGGGAGGGTCCAGCTTTGATCACAGGGTGGGGCGCAGCCAGGCTGCCCACAGGCCGTCGGTGGAGGCATCCTGTGGCTTCAGGAAGCTAATTTGAGATTCCAGCTTCCTCTTCTTCTTTGAGACCCTCATGCCCTCCCACCTTTCCTGGCACTGTCAGTGGAGGTCAGCCACAGAGGAGGCAGAAAGACGCAGGCCCACCCTCTGCACCTCTTCAGTCTCGCAGCTGGTGCTGGGAGGCCTGCCTGCCCTGTGGGCCTCAGGCCCTGAGCGTGTTTGGCTCGTGTTTGGCTGTGCCCGGGTGCATGTAGCCCCTCAAGTTCCTAGCAGGAAGGCCGGGCTGTGGGTTCATGCTGCAGGAATCGAGCCTCTGGGGACTCATTCAGGCATTCGAGAGCAGCCTGCCGCCAGGCACGGAATGTTCTGTGGTGAATGAGACAGGGCAGTTGCTGGGGGCTTCTCTTGTGGGAGTGGCTTAATGCTTCCCTGGGGAGCTGACTTGGCCAGGGTGATGCTGCCGATAGCCTGTGGTGGGATGAGCTTGTCCCAGGAGCCCGAGGGAAGGGCCTATCACCTGTGTTGTGGGAGCCATTAGGGCTGTAGGCCAACAGTAAGATGAAGGGATTTGTATTTTTCAGTTTTTCTAGAAGCTAAGGCGGCGACTTTGCTGAGGAAGGTGCAGGTCAAGGTCCTGCTGCCAGCTCTTGGGTAGAGCTCCACAGTGAGGTCCCAGGCCCAGCACAGGTGCCTCTACTCCATTCCTGGGGCCTGTGCCCCACCTAGGCTCAGGGCTAAACCACTTGTCTAAACCCAGACAGCAGTAGGCAGGGGGCTGCAGTCCCCCCAAGACCTGCACACACACAGACATACACACACCTGGGTCAAGGCTAATCTACGAGTCTAAATCCATGCAGCAGTAGCTGGGGGCTGCAGTCCCCCAAGACACACGCGCACACACAGACAGACACACAAGAGAGACACATAGACACACACACACATCACACACACATCCACCACTCTAAACCCAAGCAGCCGTAGCCAGCAGGCTGCCTTCTCCTAGCCCAGTACATACACACAGACACAGACACACTCTTCACACAGCCAACTGCAGCTCTTTGCCCAGGACATCGCGGTCAGCTCCACCTCTGACTGGCCAATGACCTAAAGGAGGCCCTGTCCTGGCAGGTGAACCAGGCCCAGAAGTGGCTTTGGCGCAGGCCCACCCTCTGCAACCTCTTCAGTCCCCCCCGGCACTGTCAGTGGAGGTCAGCCACAGAGGAGGCAGAAAGACGCAGGCCCACCCTCTGCACCTCTTCAGTCTCGCAGCTGGTGCTGGGAGGCCTGCCTGCCCTGTGGGCCTCAGGCCCTGAGCGTGTTTGGCTCGTGTTTGGCTGTGCCCGGGTGCATGTAGCCCCTCAAGTTCCTAGCAGGAAGGCCGGGCTGTGGGTTCATGCTGCAGGAATCGAGCCTCTGGGGACTCATTCAGGCATTCGAGAGCAGCCTGCCGCCAGGCACGGAATGTTCTGTGGTGAATGAGACAGGGCAGTTGCTGGGGCTTCTCTTGTGGGAGTGGCTTAATGCTTCCCTGGGGAGCTGACTTGGCCAGGGTGATGCTGCCGATAGCCTGTGGTGGGATGAGCTTGTCCCAGGAGCCCGAGGGAAGGGCCTATCACCTGTGTTGTGGGAGCCATTAGGGCTGTAGGCCAACAGTAAGATGAAGGGATTTGTATTTTTCAGTTTTTCTAGAAGCTAAGGCGGCGACTTTGCTGAGGAAGGTGCAGGTCAAGGTCCTGCTGCCAGCTCTTGGGTAGAGCTCCACAGTGAGGTCCCAGGCCCAGCACAGGTGCCTCTACTCCATTCCTGGGGCCTGTGCCCCACCTAGGCTCAGGGCTAAACCACTTGTCTAAACCCAGACAGCAGTAGGCAGGGGGCTGCAGTCCCCCCAAGACCTGCACACACACAGACATACACACACCTGGGTCAAGGCTAATCTACGAGTCTAAATCCATGCAGCAGTAGCTGGGGGCTGCAGTCCCCCAAGACACACGCGCACACACAGACAGACACACAAGAGAGACACATAGACACACACACACATCACACACACATCCACCACTCTAAACCCAAGCAGCCGTAGCCAGCAGGCTGCCTTCTCCTAGCCCAGTACATACACACAGACACAGACACACTCTTCACACAGCCAACTGCAGCTCTTTGCCCAGGACATCGCGGTCAGCTCCACCTCTGACTGGCCAATGACCTAAAGGAGGCCCTGTCCTGGCAGGTGAACCAGGCCCAGAAGTGGCTTTGGCCCCACCCTGGCTGTGCTTCCACGAGACCGGCTCTTGAGGCTGGCTCTCGGTCCTGTCATCCTGTGACTGATGGCCGAGCTGTTTGAACCTCAGGGCCGCCTGAGCAGTGGGCCTCATGGTAGCTTTCTGCAGCTAATCTTCAGTCTTTGGCTGGAAAGGGGACCCAAACTTAGCTTGAGGAGGGAGGCTGAGGGCTCTCCCCCCAGCTTTCCAAGATCACCCTCTACTCTCCCGGGTCCAGGCCCTGGTGCCCAGCACCTCCATTCCTGCCCCAGCTGGGCAGCGCCTCGGGCCAGCCCCCCAGCAGAATGCTTTCCTCCTCCTCCTCCGGCGACAGGGAGGCGGTGATGGTGCTGAGGCAGAGATGCAATGGCTGCAGTCCAAGGGCTCCAAGTTCAGAGAAGAGGGAAGAGCCCCCCTGAAGGGGGTTTCTGGGCTGAGGAGACCTGGGAAGAGCGTGGGTGGCTCCAACCCCCTCCCAACTCCTGGGAGGGTGCCTGTGCTCAGCCCCGTTGGTGCGTTGGTGCGGGGGCAGTGGGGCCTGGAATGCTGCCCTCCGCCTGGCCCTGCCCCCCACTTCCGCCAGGGCATCTGGCCCACACCTGGCTTCTATTAGGAAACCACTGCTGGCGGCCAGGGTCGGTGTGAGCGGAGGGGCCAGCTCCAGGGAGAGGCCTTCTGGGGGTGCCTCCTCCTGAGATTCTCCTTCCCCACCACAGGGGGCACTGCCCTTCCTCTGATCTATGCCCTCCCTGTCCCACAGGCTGTCCCCATGGCCTGGAGGCTGGACAAGGAGGCCTGGGCAGTCTTTTGGGGGCTCCAGCCTTTGGAGCCTGAGCAGGAGAAGCCTGGGCGACTCCCTCCTGATCACACCCCCTGCTCAGCTTTTAGGTTGCACTTACAACAGGAGGCTCTGGGCACGCACAGCCTCCTTCCATCTTCCTTAGCATCCTGTAAAGTCAGTCCTTTGTTCATTTTTGTACCCAGGGTCACACAGCTCATGGCAGAAGCAGGTTCACCAGGTTCAGTCCATCTGACTCCAGAGCCCTGGGGGTCCGGAGGTGCTTTCCCTGTGCCAGAGCCCGCAGGGTTGGGGCGGTGGGAGGACGTGGCCAAAGAAGCGATGTCTGTGCCAGGGAAGCAATGGCCCCGGTGAAGGGGTGCCCAGGAATGGCAAGGCTTAGGCAGGCTGCTCCGGGCAGGCGTGGCCAGAGGACGTCTGTTATGGACAGGCGGAGCTGTGTCAGGCAGGCCGGGGGGCTGGTGTCTGCAGCCTAGGGCTGAGCCTGGCGGGGAGGGACTTAGGTGGATGATGGGGGTCTCACCACCAGAGAAGGTCCCCTCAGCTCAGGCCGGAGCCCAGGGCTGCTCCTCCAGCCGCCCTGCCCCACACAGGAAGCGTTGCCGTGGCGACAGAGAGGGGGATTTGGCGGCACTGCAGCTGGAATGCTGGGTATGCGCCCTCCCCTGGCTCCCCGTGCTGGGCAGGCTGGCTGCAGCTCTCCTGTTCTCTCCTTGGGGGCGGGTGTTGGGGAGACACAAGGTGGGGTGACAAGGGGGCTTTTCCGCAAGGAGGACACTCAGCTGCCTATGAGAGGGGACCGCAGGCCTGGCCCACAGACAAGATCACTGCCAGGGACAGGGTTGAGGCTGGGGTGGCCGGGTGCCTGAGTCCCCACTGCCACCTCCCCCATGTCCCTGGAGAAGGAGAACTGTGGGGATCTGGAAGGAGTCCCACTGAGGTCAGGAAAGAAGTTGAAAATGGAAGTCACGCTAATGACCTGGGATAGAGGACTGGTTGGGCGTGAGGGGTCCTGGGCTTCTCCTCCTGGTTGCTGGGGATTTCCGGGGCCCCTGGGCAGACGGAGCTGGGTGTGCCCATAGCAGGGCTCAGCCTAAGCGCTGACCTGGCCTCCACTTCCTGGGTGTTGTGTCCTGCAAGGCCCGAGGCGGGAATGGAGAGCTGCAGGGTGAGCCAGACTCGTCAGTCCACCACCCATCCCAGTGCCAGCTGATTCCCCAGGGTGACAGCCTGATACCCGAAGTGCCTGCGGAGTTGGGCGGGATCAGCTGGCTTGCTCGGTTCCTACTGATCAGGCCTCTGCTGCCTCGGCTGTGCCTGTCTCCTTCCTGTCCTCCATCAGCTCTTCCAAGAACAGGGGCGGGGATGGGTGGCAGCCCCTCTGGGTGACAGGGCAGGTGGCTTCCTCTCGGGGCCTCTGGTTTCTCCATGCTTGAAATAGGAAGGTGGGAGACGTTTCGTCCACACCTGTGCCTCTGGATGAAAAACACTCCCCTGCGGCCCACAGGCCCTGGGCACCCCCACCTCTCCCCTGACTCCACAACCAGCTGTGCCAGCCTCTGGGCTCCCCCAGGCCTCCGAGCCTTCATGGATGCTGGTCCCCACCGCCCTAGCTGATGCCTGCTGATCCTTCACATCTCAGGTGTTATCTGAAGTCCACTTCCCTCTCGTGTCCTCTGCTGAACCCCATTCCCATGCTTCTAAAATGTGCACGTTGGGTTTCCCTGGTGGTCCAGTGGGTAAAGAGTCCGCCTTGCAGTGCAACGGGCACCGTTTCGATCCCTGGCCTGGGAAGATCCCATGTGCCGCGGAGCAGCTGGACCGATGTGTCCAATTACCGAGCCGGAGCTCTGGAGTGCATGCGCCCAGAGCCGGTGCTCTGCGACAACAGAGGCCACCGTGATGGGAGGCCCACATGGGCCAAAGAACAAAGATGGGTGAAAATAGACAAATGAAAGACCAATAGACGTGGCCCACCTGCCCCTCTCCCTCCCTACCCCCACCCCCCCACCCCCTCAAAAAAGTGCACATTGACATGTGGCTGGACTCAACCCTGAGCCTGTCGCTCTCTGCAGTTAGGGTGCTCAGGTCAGGAAACTGAGGCACCTCGTCTTGGCGGCAGGGTTTTCCCCCAGCCAGTCTGACCCAAAGCTCACACCATAACCCCCACGTGGAACAGGCTGCTCACACCATTTATTTCTCTGTGGTTTCCATCTGCCCTTCAGCTTGCATGTTCTGAGTCTGGGGACCCTTTCTGTTTTGTTGACCTTGTCCTCAGTGCCCAGGGACACGTGCTTCCTGAATATTCACATCACAAAAGAACAGACAAGTGAGCGGCCCCGCCTCACTCAGGATGTGACCATCCATCTGAGAAGGGTCCAGCCCCAGCGCCAGCTCCCAGAGCAGTGCCTAGCCGTGGGGAGGCCTGGACAGCTGTTGAATGAATGAAGGGTGTGCAAAAGTGGCCTGAGCCACCTGGCGCTCCTTACACGGGATGTTAGCACACCGATGAGTGGGCGAGAGCCTAAGTGATGCTTCTTATTGACCCTGGGGTGTTGGTGGCAGAGCTGACCCTTGCCCTGACCCCATAGTCCCTTTTGCGTGAAGAGAGGGATGTCAGGCCCCCGTTCTCAGGCTCCAGCCCTGACTTCCTGTGCTGACTCCAGCCGGGTGGGAAGGGAACAGTGAGAAAAGCCCCTTGCACGACACGGAGCTGTTTCCAATGATCTCCCACGCTGGGGTCAGCCTCCGCGGACTGAGGAGGGGGTGGCGGGCCAGCTCCTCACAGCCGCCTCCCTCCTCATTCATTCCCAAGGAGATCGTGGGAAGCTTGAAGGAAGCTGGCCACAGTTTGGGGTGAGCTATTTTTGGTAACAGGGTCTTTTCGTCTCAGGCTCCAGGGGCCGGGGTGACTGAGAGGGAGCTGTATGCATTTCCTCTGGCCCTCTCGGCTCCCCCCTCAGCCTGGGCCCAGGGGACAGGGCCGCCCGTGGTGTGAACCTGCCTCTCCTTCTCGGGGACCGGAATGCCTTCCTGTTGGCAGTCGCAGCACCACAGGAGGGCCAAGAGGGGCACTCTGCCCTCTCTGGGGACTGTTCCCCACGCTGGGCACCAGGCCCTCGCCCCGGCTCCCTGGCAGCATCAGGAGGCAGCAGTCATTCTCATAATCCCTTGATTTGCACGGTTCTTTGTGGCAGTCCTGCTCCTGGCACATGTGGTCTCAGCTGATCCTTGCGACAGCCCTGGGAAGCCAGCAGCCAGGGCCACGAGCCGGGGAAACCCATTTCTGAGAGGGCACCAGGGTCCCAGAGCCCAAGGATGGTGACCGGCACACAGTGGTGACTGGCAGCAGAGTGCCCCCTCCAGGACACCCACAGGGACAGGGACGCACCATTGTCCTGAGCCCTGTGGCCTCGGCAAGAGGGGCCTGGCTGTGCACGGGGCAGCCAGAGAGACCTCGAGCCCAAGCTTGGTGGTTACGTCAGCCCTCTGGGTGCAGAACTATCCCCAGCTTGCCCCTCCTGCCCTCTGGGGCACTCAGGTAGATGCCCTCCCCTGAGGAGGGCTCCAGGCTTAACGTCGTCCTTTCCTCTCCAGAGCACGCTGGCCCATGAGAACAGCAGGGACGGCCGGCTGGTGTGGACGGGCACCCAGGAGCACCTCTTGTCCACTGGCTTCAACCAGGTAGTGCTCCTTGTGGCTGAGCAGGGCATCTGCACTGAGAGACCGGAATGAGGCCCTGACTTCCTGTGCTGACTCCAGCCGGGTGGGAAGGGAACAGTGAGAAAAGCCCCTTGCACGACACGGAGCTGTTTCCAATGATCTCCCACGCTGGGGTCAGCCTCCGCGGACTGAGGAGGGGGTGGCGGGCCAGCTCCTCACAGCCGCCTCCCTCCTCATTCATTCCCAAGGAGATCGTGGGAAGCTTGAAGGAAGCTGGCCACAGTTTGGGGTGAGCTATTTTTGGTAACAGGGTCTTTTCGTCTCAGGCTCCAGGGGCCGGGGTGACTGAGAGGGAGCTGTATGCATTTCCTCTGGCCCTCTCGGCTCCCCCCTCAGCCTGGGCCCAGGGGACAGGGCCGCCCGTGGTGTGAACCTGCCTCTCCTTCTCGGGGACCGGAATGCCTTCCTGTTGGCAGTCGCAGCACCACAGGAGGGCCAAGAGGGGCACTCTGCCCTCTCTGGGGACTGTTCCCCACGCTGGGCACCAGGCCCTCGCCCCGGCTCCCTGGCAGCATCAGGAGGCAGCAGTCATTCTCATAATCCCTTGATTTGCACGGTTCTTTGTGGCAGTCCTGCTCCTGGCACATGTGGTCTCAGCTGATCCTTGCGACAGCCCTGGGAAGCCAGCAGCCAGGGCCACGAGCCGGGGAAACCCATTTCTGAGAGGGCACCAGGGTCCCAGAGCCCAAGGATGGTGACCGGCACACAGTGGTGACTGGCAGCAGAGTGCCCCCTCCAGGACACCCACAGGGACAGGGACGCACCATTGTCCTGAGCCCTGTGGCCTCGGCAAGAGGGGCCTGGCTGTGCACGGGGCAGCCAGAGAGACCTCGAGCCCAAGCTTGGTGGTTACGTCAGCCCTCTGGGTGCAGAACTATCCCCAGCTTGCCCCTCCTGCCCTCTGGGGCACTCAGGTAGATGCCCTCCCCTGAGGAGGGCTCCAGGCTTAACGTCGTCCTTTCCTCTCCAGAGCACGCTGGCCCATGAGAACAGCAGGGACGGCCGGCTGGTGTGGACGGGCACCCAGGAGCACCTCTTGTCCACTGGCTTCAACCAGGTAGTGCTCCTTGTGGCTGAGCAGGGCATCTGCACTGAGAGACCGGAATGAGGCCTACTGGGGGACAGGGGCCGTGGCCAGCTCCAGGCCTGTCCATATACGGCCCTGCGTGCAGCCGGGTCTCAGAGCCCCAGGGGACCGATGGCTGTGGAAAACTGGCAGATTCCATTTGCAATAGCTAAGCCTGACCCTGGGAACTGTGGTGGGCCCCTCTGGGACCAGAGTCCACAGAGGGAACCGCCCCTTGTCCCTTGTCACCTAAGGGTTCTTAAAGGGGCAGGACATGAAAACCCAAACTCTCCCTCCCTGGCACGCCTCACCCCTGCCCCCGCCCCTGTGCCAGCCTGTGTCCTCAGCCCTGGGGCTCCTGGACAGGCCCCTCTGAGCCCCTCTCTGCCCCTCCCTGCAGCTGCGCGAGCGTGAAGTCAAGCTCTGGGACACCCGGCTCTTCTCCAGCGCCCTCACCTCCCTCACCCTGGACACCTCTCCCAGGTAGGAGTGGCCAGCGCCAGCGTGTCGAGTCGGCTGGCCTGGCGGGTGTTGAGGGCCATGGGATGTGTGTAGATGCGTGCTGCTCGTTGGGGGCTGGCATCTTCCCCGGGCTCGTGCTGGTGTGTTCTAGCATTCGTGGAGGGGACTGTGACTCGGCAGGTGGGGAGACAAGGCACACAGGGATGTGAGTGCTCTGGCGGAGCCGAGCACCGAGGATGCTCAGTCTCCTGTCGCGAGGTGGACGCGGAAGGACGTGCAGTCAGGTGGGCCGGCAGGTCTCGAGGCCCCAGTGGCAGATGGAGGCAGGTCTTGGACCCGCAGACTCTGGGAGACCCCAGCCCTGGCCACATGCTGTCGCTGGTAGTGCTGGGTGAGTCAGGGGGTTCAGGCCATCACCTCGTCCTTTGACCCTCCTGCAGAGGTGTGCAGGAGGGTTTGCAGTGGCACCCGCAGGGTCCTGGCCAAACCAGCTCTGTGCCAGAACAGCCCAGGCCCAAGGAAGCCGGCTGAGGAGATGAGGTTCAGGAGCCTGGCAGAGCAGTCCGATTGGGGCAGGAGGCAGCGGGACCTACAGAGGTCAGAGCCAGTATCTGACCCTGGTCCTTGGATGTGCATCCAGCTGCTTCCTCTTCTTTCACAGCCAGGGAAACTGAGTCACAGAGGGCTCAGTGACCTGCGCAGCCTCTGGGAGTAGGGAGGGCCGTGTCGGGGGCGGGCCAGGCTGAGTGCCAGAAGAATTCCTGCCCGGGAGGCAACCCCGCCGAGTGTCCCAGAGAAGGGGAAAGGGCCAGGGCAGCAGAGACCCTCTGCTCCCATGCTCTCTCACAACTCAGGGAGAGGCTGGGGAGCTGGAAAGGTCCATTTTGCAGATGTGAGGGTGGAGGTCGAGGCTGAGTGAGGTCCCCCACCTTCCTTATAAGCACACAGTTGATGTGAGGTCTCTGTCTGCCCTTGGCCCTGGGGCTCTGGGGGTGTGCTAGGAGGACCCCCTCCCTGCGCTGGAGGAATCAGGGCTCCCAGGCTCTGGCTTTGTGTCCAGCAGCCCCTCCCCCAACCCTGATGTTCCGCTAGTATCTTGTCCCCTGTGCCTCCCCAGGTCGGACAGCCCTTTCCCTGCGGGGCCCCCAGCAGAGGGAGGAATCTGGCCCAGCCTAGAAAATGGAGCCAGTGCTGGCCTTCAAGTGCTCCTCACCACTTCCTGCTTTCCAGACTCTGCCCCTGATTTGTGCTATTCCCTACCCCCAGGAAGGAGCAGCCCCCACCCAGACCAGCATGGCCCCTGGGGGAGTTAACGATACCCAGACCCCATGGTGCCACTGGCCAAGGCTGACCCTGTAATTATAGCAGTTAAGAATAGTCTTGCAGGGCCAGCGAGGCCTGGAATTTCTCAAATCACTCCCAGATGGGCAGCCAGGCCAGTGTCCCGCCCCCTTCATCCCCCAGTCCTGGCCGCTGCCCCACTGGGCCCACACCCTTGGCAGAGGAGCTGGGACTCTCCAGCCCTCTACAGAGCCGGTGGACGCCAGGGCTGACTGCCAGCCTCCAGGCCGGCCTGAGAGATGGTGGGCCCCCTACCCCCAGGCTCCCTGGAAGCCAGAAACCCTCAGGAGCCCCCTGGGGTGTCAGGGACTGCTGACTAAACTGGACTGAAGGTGGGAATTGTACAGGGTGTCCACCGCAGGCACAGCATAGGTCTCCACCGCACCCGCTCAGTGTCTTCTCTATTTTACAGATTTTCCATCTTCATTTGGGCAGAACAGTACGAGCTCTTACAAGAGCTTCAGGAGGCCAGGGAGGGGTCAGACACATGCCCCTCCCCATGCTCTCTCAGGGAGGACCCAGGGCCCCACCCTCCCAGGGGCCTTCATCTCTGCCCCCAACCTGTGTTCTTCCTCTGTTGTCCGGCCAGGGTGTTTGTGGAGCGCACCTCCCCAGGTGGAAAGAGCAGGGCAGCAGGTCCACAGACACTGCCCTGCACTTCCTGTGCAGGTGGAGGCAGAGGACATCCCACACCCCGGCCCTGTGAAGACATAGAAATACCACCTGTCCTGGGTGTCCCGCTCCTGAGCTGCGTCAACAGTATCGGCCTTGGGTGAGGGCCGATGGAGGTTTTTCTCCACACATTACCAAAGAGTAAAAGCTAAAGCCAGAGAAAGAGGCTCTTTCTCCAGACAGAGGATCTGTCTAGGTCACCTCGGGCACAAGCCTCACGTGATGGAGGCTGGGAGCGCACTCTGCCTCTCCTCTCTAAGGTGTCCGCCTCTGGCCATAAGACCTGCCCTACACCCTGGTGTGCTTTCCAGAGGCTGGGGTCCCTCCCTGCCCAGTCAGTTGCTTCTGCTGCTCTCGGCAGCCCCTCCCCACTCCCAGAGCCCTGAGGCCACTGCCCTTCCTGGGCCAGGGAGCAGGTGTCCCTGTAGGGAGCAGGGCGATCCATCCAGGCCTGCGGTGGACAGGCTGCTGTCTTGCTGCTCCTGGCCTGTGAGTCTCTCCTTAGAGGAACTGAATGGAATGGAATGGGAGCACGTGTAGCCCACGTAGCACAGGAGCCCGTGGCCTTGAGGACCCACACTGAGGGTTGGCATTTCCCTACCCAGGATCACCCTGGGTAGTGGCTGCCTCTTGGCTCAGCCCCCACTCAGTTCCCCGTTTGACCTCCAGCCCCTCATCTGATGGGAGGCCCGCAGACCTTTTCTAGGAGGCCTGGCATGAGTGCCCAGCCCCCTCGCTGGGGATCCTGCCACCACCCCACCCCTGCTGCCCCACTAGCCAGGTTTAGCTTTGCAGCAAAAACAGCCATTCAGCAGCCACTGTGTTTAGCAGCAGCCCTCGGGCCCACAATGGCCCCTTTGACGGGGCCGCCAAAGGGGAGGGCAGGCCTCGCCAGAGCCATTCCCCTAATGGGACCCAGGCCCACAGGAAATCCACCTGGGCTGCTGCCGCCGCCGACTCAGGAAGAAGGGGCCCAGCCCAGGCCCACTGCCACCACCCTCTGCCCACCATGACCCATCGTCTGCCTCCTCCTTTCTCTTGCCAGAACCCTCAGCAGCGAATAATTAAATCCAGAGCCTCGCGTGGCCAGGCCTGACTCTGCGTTGACATCAACGCCCAGAGCCGCAGAGCCTGTTCCCCAGGCTGGCCGGTCTGCCTCCTTCCTGCTAGAGTGAGGCCATGGGGCCAGGGGCCATGATCCCTGTAGGGAGATGGGCTGGGGCCTCGGGGAAGCTCTTGCTCTCACCTCTGCATGCCTTTGTAGCCCCAGGGCCACTTCCCTTCCTGCCAGAGGGTGACAGGAAAAGGTGCTGAATTTGTGTCCCTGTCCCCAAGCTCCCAGGACCTGGACCAGGCCAGGGCTGTGAGCAGCATCCCTAGCCCACCCCCACTCGGCCTGTGGCTTCCAGGAAAACACTCCAATTTCCAGGGTTTCTGGAAACACTGGGTACATCCCAAGTGCAGAGAGTAAAGGGTCATCACAGGCCACCAGACCTCCTGTCCCTGTGCCATGGCCCCTGGCTCGGCGCCTCCCTCACCCACAGAGTTCCTGCCATTCAGGACCGGTGCTGCCATCTTCCACCAAGGCCTCTTCTCTGCAACTGGAGCAGAAAGCCAGGCCCAGGTCTCCCGGCCAGAGCCTGTGTGGAGGGGTCACAGGGCTGCAGACAGTGCGGGCCACGTGTGCCACCTGGTCTGGTACCATCCCGAGGACCTGGTGGGACGTGGCCCAAGGTTCCCCCTCCAGAGGAAGGAAGGTGGTGAGGAGGGAGGCGCCTCTTGGCCTGAGTCGGCCACAGGCATCTCCCCAGCCTCTCCCAGGAGGCCGGCAGCTCCTGCTGGAAGACAGAGCCTGGGGAGGGGAAGGTGGCCCTAAGTGTTCCGCTGCCCCGAGGCTGAAGTCGCCCTTTGCCCATCCCTGCTCAAGAATGGACTGGGCACCTCAGTTGAGCCAACACAACCCCCAGGGCAAGATAGCCCAGGGTGTACTGACTGGGGCCTGATGCCTGCTAGGGAGAGGGGTCCTGGCCCCCAGCTCCCCCTTGAGGCTGAACCTGCCAGCCCTCTTCCTTCCTCGACCCAGGTACCCTGGGGTCGTGCTGAGATACACACATGCTTCTTTTGTCTTTTATTTTTCTTACAAAAGGCCAGACCCCAGCTTTCAACCGCTCCGGGACTCTGCGTTGACATCAACGCCCAGAGCCGCAGAGCCTGTTCCCCAGGCTGGCCGGTCTGCCTCCTTCCTGCTAGAGTGAGGCCATGGGGCCAGGGGCCATGATCCCTGTAGGGAGATGGGCTGGGGCCTCGGGGAAGCTCTTGCTCTCACCTCTGCATGCCTTTGTAGCCCCAGGGCCACTTCCCTTCCTGCCAGAGGGTGACAGGAAAAGGTGCTGAATTTGTGTCCCTGTCCCCAAGCTCCCAGGACCTGGACCAGGCCAGGGCTGTGAGCAGCATCCCTAGCCCACCCCCACTCGGCCTGTGGCTTCCAGGAAAACACTCCAATTTCCAGGGTTTCTGGAAACACTGGGTACATCCCAAGTGCAGAGAGTAAAGGGTCATCACAGGCCACCAGACCTCCTGTCCCTGTGCCATGGCCCCTGGCTCGGCGCCTCCCTCACCCACAGAGTTCCTGCCATTCAGGACCGGTGCTGCCATCTTCCACCAAGGCCTCTTCTCTGCAACTGGAGCAGAAAGCCAGGCCCAGGTCTCCCGGCCAGAGCCTGTGTGGAGGGGTCACAGGGCTGCAGACAGTGCGGGCCACGTGTGCCACCTGGTCTGGTACCATCCCGAGGACCTGGTGGGACGTGGCCCAAGGTTCCCCCTCCAGAGGAAGGAAGGTGGTGAGGAGGGAGGCGCCTCTTGGCCTGAGTCGGCCACAGGCATCTCCCCAGCCTCTCCCAGGAGGCCGGCAGCTCCTGCTGGAAGACAGAGCCTGGGGAGGGGAAGGTGGCCCTAAGTGTTCCGCTGCCCCGAGGCTGAAGTCGCCCTTTGCCCATCCCTGCTCAAGAATGGACTGGGCACCTCAGTTGAGCCAACACAACCCCCAGGGCAAGATAGCCCAGGGTGTACTGACTGGGGCCTGATGCCTGCTAGGGAGAGGGGTCCTGGCCCCCAGCTCCCCCTTGAGGCTGAACCTGCCAGCCCTCTTCCTTCCTCGACCCAGGTACCCTGGGGTCGTGCTGAGATACACACATGCTTCTTTTTGTCTTTTATTTTTCTTACAAAAGGCCATCATATCATTTGTCTTACAAAAAAAAACAAAGTCCTTGTCTCTGAGCTTGAAAAACATTTTCCCAGAAGAAATGGGAAAGGATCTTTTATAAATATATTTTTTAAAAAAGAAAAAATGAAAATGGAAACTTGCTCCTAAAGCATCTTTCTTTCCAGTTTCTGTTGCTCCTTCACTCCCTAGGGCCAAGGGAGGGTCACCCGCCCCATCCCCAATTCCTCTGTCCCTCTGCTCTCTTTTCTGGGGGCTTCCTTCACTGGCCCCCAGAGTCTCCTTGGGTGGGGGGCTTGGCAGCCCCAGGCCTGTGTTACCAGCACACAACAGGACCCGACCCACCCCCAGGGCTGCCCGTTGCAGAGGATGAGCCAATGTCATCCTCTAGGCACTCAGGCAGGGGGCTGGTTGGAGGTCATCACCTGGGCCCCAGCGTCTCACAGATGAGAAGACCCAGGTCCAGAGAGGGGCAGGGACTTGCTGCAGTCACCCAGCCCCAGTCCTGACGTGTCCTCATCTGGATCTGAGAACCTCCTCAATCTGGCAGCAGGAGGGCCCTGCCCGGTCCCAATGGGGCCGAGAGCCTGGCCTCAGCAGTTCATCCCTCCCAGGCTTAGATGTAGGGCTTGGCTGGGAGGGGTCCCTGCGAGCCGGGCCCCGAGTAGCCCATGAGCGGCACCTCACACTCTGGCCCACCAGGTGGGGCCTCCCCACCACCTTCAGACGCCTTGGGGTCTGGCTCCAAGGGGGCCTTCACCCCCTCCAGCTCCAGGGGCCCAGCCCCTGGCCCCGCCTGCCCTTTGCCCTGAGCCAAGGCTGCTGCGGCCCGCCCCCTCCGCACACAGAAGGCGGCCCCCACCGCCGCCAGCACGGCCAGCAGCACAGCAGCCAGGGCAGGTGCAATCAGGAGCGGCAGGTTGCCCTCGCGGGCCTGGGTGACTGGGGCGTGGTTGGAGCGGACAGCCGGGGGCGTGCGAGCCTCCCCACAGGCCTCCTCACCCTCAGGCACCCTCCCGGCCCTCAGGGCGCGGACACAGATGGAGTAGGTGGCGTTGGGTTGCAACTGGGTGACCGTGTACTCAGCAAGCGAAGCAGGCAGCCTCAGAGTCACTGGCCGCTTATCGGGACCTGACAGATTGCGGTAGGTGAGGCGGAGGCTCCTGAGCGGCACGCTGCCGCCTTGCAGGAAGCGCTGTAGCCCCACCCGCAGGGATGTGGGGCTGGCGGGCTCAATGCCAAGGGGCAGGGGCTGGGGTGGCCGCAGCGTGGCCGGAGCGGGGCTGGGCCTGGGTCCTGGCCTCACCTGGCTCTCACAGTACAGGCCCGTGAAGCCCTGAGGACACAGGCATTCCAAGTGGCCCCGTACCCCCAGGTGGCAAGTGCCCCCGTTGAGGCAGATAGACGCCGGGCAGTCCTGGGGTGGGGGGACAGGTCCCGCGGTGGGTGGGGCCAGGGTCGGTCGGCTCAGGGCCTCGGTGGCCGGCTCTGTGGGGCTGAGCCGGGTGGGAGCTGGGCTGGAAGGTGGGAGTGTGGGCTCCCACATGGGGGCCCTCGTGGTGGGGACCGTGGCCGTGGTGGTGGTAGCCGGGCAGCCAAAGTCAGGGTCCCATTGAGAAGACCCAGGTCCAGAGAGGGGCAGGGACTTGCTGCAGTCACCCAGCCCCAGTCCTGACGTGTCCTCATCTGGATCTGAGAACCTCCTCAATCTGGCAGCAGGAGGGCCCTGGTCCCAATGGGGCCGAGAGCCTGGCCTCAGCAGTTCATCCCTCCCAGGCTTAGATGTAGGGCTTGGCTGGGAGGGTCCCTCGAGCCGGGCCCCGAGTAGCCCATGAGCGGCACCTCACACTCTGGCCCACCAGGTGGGGCCTCCCCACCACCTTCAGACGCCTTGGGGTCTGGCTCCAAGGGGGCCTTCACCCCCTCCAGCTCCAGGGGCCCAGCCCCTGGCCCCGCCTGCCCTTTGCCCTGAGCCAAGGCTGCTGCGGCCCGCCCCCTCCGCACACAGAAGGCGGCCCCCACCGCCGCCAGCACGGCCAGCAGCACAGCAGCCAGGGCAGGTGCAATCAGGAGCGGCAGGTTGCCCTCGCGGGCCTGGGTGACTGGGGCGTGGTTGGAGCGGACAGCCGGGGCGTGCGAGCCTCCCCACAGGCCTCCTCACCTCAGGCACCCTCCCGGCCCTCAGGGGCGGACACAGATGGAGTAGGTGGCGTTGGGTTGCAACTGGGTGACCGTGTACTCAGCAAGCGAAGCAGGCAGCCTCAGAGTCACTGGCCGCTTATCGGGACCTGACAGATTGCGGTAGGTGAGGCGGAGGCTCCTGAGCGGCACGCTGCCGCCTTGCAGGAAGCGCTGTAGCCCCACCCGCAGGGATGTGGGGCTGGCGGGCTCAATGCCAAGGGGCAGGGGCTGGGGTGGCCGCAGCGTGGCCGGAGCGGGGCTGGGCCTGGGTCCTGGCCTCACCTGGCTCTCACAGTACAGGCCCGTGAAGCCCTGAGGACACAGGCATTCCAAGTGGCCCCGTACCCCCAGGTGGCAAGTGCCCCCGTTGAGGCAGATAGACGCCGGGCAGTCCTGGGGTGGGGGGACAGGTCCCGCGGTGGGTGGGGCCAGGGTCGGTCGGCTCAGGGCCTCGGTGGCCGGCTCTGTGGGGCTGAGCCGGGTGGGAGCTGGGCTGGAAGGTGGGAGTGTGGGCTCCCACATGGGGGCCCTCGTGGTGGGGACCGTGGCCGTGGTGGTGGTAGCCGGGCAGCCAAAGTCAGCATACTCGAGGTCCAGGAGTAGCCGGCCAGCGTTCTTTGGTGGGAAGTGGCAGCGTGTCTCCTCGGGGCTGGCCAGTGCCACGCGATTCTCCCGCACCCAGGGGCCAAACCAGCTGAGGGGGCACACACAGTTGAAGGGGTTGCGTGCGGCCGCCAGGAGCCGCAGGCGGGGGAAGAGAACCGAGAGCTCGTGTGGCAGGGCCTGCAGGCTCAAGTTGCTCAGGTCCAACTCCTGCAGGGCCACCAGGCCGGCCAGGTCCTCGGGTCGCAGCTGGGCAATGCGGGTGTTGCCGGCCAGCCGCAGGCGTGTCAGGCTCCGTAGGCCCTGGATGGCAGGGGGCACGCGCTCCAGCTGATTGTCGGCCACATCCAGGTTGTGGAGGTTGCGCAGGCGGCCAAAGAGCCCCTCATCCAGCCGCTGCAGCCCCAGGCCGGCCAGCTGCAGCGCCTCCACGTTGGCAGTGTCCAGCACACCGGGCTCCAGGGCCAGGAGGCTGTTGCGGCTGAGATCCAGCAGCAGCAGGCGCGGCAGGCGCAGCGGGGGCAGCACCCGCAGCTCATTGTCCTGCAGCTTGAGCTCCAGGAGGCGGTCGAGCACGTCGAAGGCACCAGGTTGGATGCGGCGGATGCGGTTCTTGCCCAGGTAGGGGCTGCAGGCGCCGTGAGGCGGAAGGTCTCATTGGTGATTTCCTGAAGCCTGTTGCCAGTCAGGTCCAGGTTGCTGAGGTTGACCAGTGACTGGAAGCGCCCCTGGCAGGCTGGCGATCTGGTTCTGTGACAGGTCCAAGATGGTCAGGTGGGCAAAGCTCTGCCTCAGGTGGTTGCTGATTCAGGCCCGACCCCTGGGGAAAGCATTCCAAGTGGCCGGTGGCAAGTGCCCCGTTGAGGCAGATAGACGCCGGGCAGTCCTGGGGTGGGGGACAGGTCCCGGTGGGTGGGGCCAGGGTCGGTCGGCTCAGGGCCTCGGTGGCCGGCTCTGTGGGGCTGAGCCGGGTGGGAGCTGGGCTGGAAGGTGGGAGTGTGGGCTCCCACATGGGGGCCCTCGTGGTGGGGACCGTGGCCGTGGTGGTGGTAGCCGGGCAGCCAAAGTCAGCATACTCGAGGTCCAGGAGTAGCCGGCCAGCGTTCTTTGGTGGGAAGTGGCAGCGTGTCTCCTCGGGGCTGGCCAGTGCCACGCGATTCTCCCGCACCCAGGGGCCAAACCAGCTGAGGGGGCACACACAGTTGAAGGGGTTGCGTGCGGCCGCCAGGAGCCGCAGGCGGGGGAAGAGAACCGAGAGCTCGTGTGGCAGGGCCTGCAGGCTCAAGTTGCTCAGGTCCAACTCCTGCAGGGCCACCAGGCCGGCCAGGTCCTCGGGTCGCAGCTGGGCAATGCGGGTGTTGCCGGCCAGCCGCAGGCGTGTCAGGCTCCGTAGGCCCTGGATGGCAGGGGGCACGCGCTCCAGCTGATTGTCGGCCACATCCAGGTTGTGGAGGTTGCGCAGGCGGCCAAAGAGCCCCTCATCCAGCCGCTGCAGCCCCAGGCCGGCCAGCTGCAGCGCCTCCACGTTGGCAGTGTCCAGCACACCGGGCTCCAGGGCCAGGAGGCTGTTGCGGCTGAGATCCAGCAGCAGCAGGCGCGGCAGGCGCAGCGGGGGCAGCACCCGCAGCTCATTGTCCTGCAGCTTGAGCTCCAGGAGGCGGTCGAGCACGTCGAAGGCACCAGGTTGGATGCGGCGGATGCGGTTCTTGCCCAGGTAGAGGCGCTGCAGGCGCCGTAGGCCGCGGAAGGTCTCATTGGTGATTTCCTGAAGCCTGTTGCCAGTCAGGTCCAGGTTGCTGAGGTTGACCAGTGACTGGAAGACGCCCCCTGGCAGGCTGGCGATCTGGTTCTGTGACAGGTCCAAGAGCTGCAGGCCTGGCAGGTGGGCAAAGCCGTCTGCCTCAAGTGTGGTGATGCCGTTTCCAAAGATGTACAGGCCCACCGTGTTGGGTGGCATGTCCCGAGGCACGGTGCTGCCCTGGCGGGCGGCACAGAAGACTGTCTGGGGCTGGCTGCACTGGCAGCCTGACGGGCAGCCCTGCGCCCAGGGCCCCAGGGCCGGCAGGAGTAGCAGCAGCAGCGGCAGCAGGCGTGAGGGGGTCCAGGATCGCATCTCTGGTCCCTGAGAGCAGGGAGGAAAGCAGGAGACCGTGAGTCAGGGGCCCAGGGGCAGCCACTCCAGGAAGGACCAGGAAGGGAATTCCCAGCCCCCCTCTGCTCCCCACCCCCAAACCCAACAGCACACAGTAGTTATGAGTCAGGTCCCCAGGGACCCGGGTGGGTTCCTGTCACTGCCCTGTCACTGCCTTGCTATGTGACTCTGAGCAGTCACATGACCTCGTCGTGGTATCAGTTGCTACTTCCTGTGCTGACACCAGGGTTCAGTGGGCTGACGCACACAGAGGGGGCCAGGCCCCCACATGCTCAGTGATCACAAACAGCCCTCTTCTCCTTAGCCTTCTCCGGCCTCTCTGCGGCTCAGAGAGAAGGTCTGGTCAAAAAGCATCAGGCTCTGTCCCCTCCCCCGACAATCTCCCCATTCCCGAAAAGTCTCTGTTGAGGTTGACAGGGAAGACAAGAGAATGGGGCGCTCTGGAACAGCAGCCCTCCCAGCTCTGGGAGCGACCGGGTGGGCCAGCTGCAGCGCCTCACGTTGGCAGTGTCCAGCACACGGGCTCCAGGGCCAGATTTCGCTGAGCAGCAGCAGGCGCGGCAGGCGCAGCGGGGCAGCACCGCAGCTCATTGTCCTGCAGCTTGAGCTCCAGGAGGCGGTCGAGCACGTCGAAGGCACCAGGTTGGATGCGGCGGATGCGGTTCTTGCCCAGGTAGGCGCTGCAGGCGCCGTAGGCCGCGGAAGGTCTCATTGGTGATTTCCTGAAGCCTGTTGCCAGTCAGGTCCAGGTTGCTGAGGTTGACCAGTGACTGGAAGACGCCCCCTGGCAGGCTGGCGATCTGGTTCTGTGACAGGTCCAAGAGCTGCAGGCCTGGCAGGTGGGCAAAGCCGTCTGCCTCAAGTGTGGTGATGCCGTTTCCAAAGATGTACAGGCCCACCGTGTTGGGTGGCATGTCCCGAGGCACGGTGCTGCCCTGGCGGGCGGCACAGAAGACTGTCTGGGGCTGGCTGCACTGGCAGCCTGACGGGCAGCCCTGCGCCCAGGGCCCCAGGGCCGGCAGGAGTAGCAGCAGCAGCGGCAGCAGGCGTGAGGGGGTCCAGGATCGCATCTCTGGTCCCTGAGAGCAGGGAGGAAAGCAGGAGACCGTGAGTCAGGGGCCCAGGGGCAGCCACTCCAGGAAGGACCAGGAAGGGAATTCCCAGCCCCCCTCTGCTCCCCACCCCCAAACCCAACAGCACACAGTAGTTATGAGTCAGGTCCCCAGGGACCCGGGTGGGTTCCTGTCACTGCCCTGTCACTGCCTTGCTATGTGACTCTGAGCAGTCACATGACCTCGTCGTGGTATCAGTTGCTACTTCCTGTGCTGACACCAGGGTTCAGTGGGCTGACGCACACAGAGGGGGCCAGGCCCCCACATGCTCAGTGATCACAAACAGCCCTCTTCTCCTTAGCCTTCTCCGGCCTCTCTGCGGCTCAGAGAGAATGTCTGGTCAAAAAGCATCAGGCTCTGTCCCCTCCCCCGACAATCTCCCCATTCCCCGAAAAGTCTCTGTTGAGGTTGACAGGGAAGACAAGAGAATGGGGGCGCTCTGGAACAGCAGCCCCTCCACAGCATCTGGGAGCGACCGGGTGGGCAGGCGGCCTAGCGCGTAAGCGGAGAAGCTGGCTGCCCCGGGCCACCGGCCGCTGCCGCCACGCTCTGCATCCTCCCAGTGAGGAGAGACCGCAGCCGGAAGACTTCACATGGAAACTATGGGATCGGTGTTTTTCCACTTGCGAAGTCAGACCTGCCCAGGACGTGGCCAGCAGGAGTGTTCTCGGGGTGAGGGGAAGCAGAACCTTAGTCTTCAGCTCCCCTGTCTCTGAGCCGTGATAACAGGACTAGAGGTGTGGGGCCCTGGCCTCCCCAGAGTGACCCAGGGCTCAGGTCAGGGACGCGGTGCGTGTGCTGGCCCCAGAGGCAGCGCCAAGCCTGGACATGCTCTACAGATTGGATCCTCTGCTCTGGGCCAAGGACTGAGTCGGGGGAGTAGCCGCCTTTCCCGCACGCCAGTGTCACTGAACATTTAGCCTGCAGCAGCCACTCCAGGTGGGAGCTGTTCTCCGCACTCCCAGATGACAGGAGGGGGCTCCTGGAGGTGCAGGCCCTGGCTGCCTTCACACCACCAGGAAACCCGAGCCAGAGCCCAGGTCCTTAACCACCTCCAGGTGTGGCTGGGCCTGCCCTCCTGACGCGGGGCCCAGTTCTGCCTGGTTGGGGGTGGCTCCCCAGCCGCTGCTCCAGCTCCCAGTTCAGCTGGACTGCCTGAGACAGGATGGGGCCACAGCACCAGCCCACTTCACCCAGGCTCCTATGGAGCGGGCTTGCCACAGCCGCCCACACTGTGGCCCCTTGACTCCCTGAGGCTGGAGCACCTCCTCCAGGTGCCTCCTGCTCTTCACCCAGGCTCCTATGGAGCCCGGGCTTGCCCACAGCCGTGCTGACACCAGGGTTCAGTGGGCTGACGCACACAGAGGGGGCCAGGCCCCCACATGCTCAGTGATCACAAACAGCCCTCTTCTCCTTAGCCTTCTCCGGCCTCTCTGCGGCTCAGAGAGAATGTCTGGTCAAAAAGCATCAGGCTCTGTCCCCTCCCCCGACAATCTCCCCATTCCCCGAAAAGTCTCTGTTGAGGTTGACAGGGAAGACAAGAGAATGGGGGCGCTCTGGAACAGCAGCCCCTCCACAGCATCTGGGAGCGACCGGGTGGGCAGGCGGCCTAGCGCGTAAGCGGAGAAGCTGGCTGCCCCGGGCCACCGGCCGCTGCCGCCACGCTCTGCATCCTCCCAGTGAGGAGAGACCGCAGCCGGAAGACTTCACATGGAAACTATGGGATCGGTGTTTTTCCACTTGCGAAGTCAGACCTGCCCAGGACGTGGCCAGCAGGAGTGTTCTCGGGGTGAGGGGAAGCAGAACCTTAGTCTTCAGCTCCCCTGTCTCTGAGCCGTGATAACAGGACTAGAGGTGTGGGGCCCTGGCCTCCCCAGAGTGACCCAGGGCTCAGGTCAGGGACGCGGTGCGTGTGCTGGCCCCAGAGGCAGCGCCAAGCCTGGACATGCTCTACAGATTGGATCCTCTGCTCTGGGCCAAGGACTGAGTCGGGGGAGTAGCCGCCTTTCCCGCACGCCAGTGTCACTGAACATTTAGCCTGCAGCAGCCACTCCAGGTGGGAGCTGTTCTCCGCACTCCCAGATGACAGGAGGGGGCTCCTGGAGGTGCAGGCCCTGGCTGCCTTCACACCACCAGGAAACCCGAGCCAGAGCCCAGGTCCTTAACCACCTCCAGGTGTGGCTGGGCCTGCCCTCCTGACGCGGGGCCCAGTTCTGCCTGGTTGGGGGTGGCTCCCCAGCCGCTGCTCCAGCTCCCAGTTCAGCTGGACTGCCTGAGACAGGATGGGGCCACAGCACCAGCCCACTTCACCCAGGCTCCTATGGAGCCCGGGCTTGCCCCCACAGCCGTCCCCACACTGTGGCCCCTTGACTCCCTGAGGGGCTGGAGCACCTCCCCTCCAGGTGCCTCCTGCTCTTACACACAAGGGCCTTTTGTGCTGAGGTTCAGCCTTCCCTTCCCCCGCGCTGGCCAGCCATCCGGCCACGCAGGTAACACGGGCCCCCAGCCTGCCTGCTGCCCACAGCCGTCCATTGGGCTGCCCGTCCCCAGGGAGGTGGGCTCCTGGAACTGAGGAGGGACAGGTGGTCCCCTGGAGGCCTCAGTGGTGTCAGGCCAGCTGTGGGTAAAAGCCCTTCAGACCGGGTTGGGCCTGCCTAAACCTGCCCACCTTCAGGGTCCCCTTTGCCCCTCAGTCATTAACACTGATAACCTGTCTTTTCAGAGTCCAGCGGGCAGGCCTTCCCTGACCCCCGGCCTGTGCCCCGTCCTCTGCTCTCTAGGTCCTCCTGTCCTCTCCCAAGGGGCAGCCTTGCCTGCTTTTGCTCCCCCATATCCCAGCGTGCATGTCTGCTGAGTGAGTGGCTAGGAAGCCGGGCCAGAATCCGGAGGCCTCGCGTGCCCCAGCCCTGCAGGCGCCATCCCTCGGGGGCTCTGTGCCGCACCCGGCCTCTTCCCCCGCGTGGACCCGCTCCACCCTCGCTGACTCAGAAGGGGCGGTGCGGCCTGGCCTCCAGATGTGGGCTATGAGCGACCCCCACCCCCTCTTCCACGTGGAGGGTGAGCTGCCTCCCCCTGAATCAGCCCTCCTGGCAGGGGGCAGGCAGGGTCAGGAAGGGAGCAGCCAGGCTCGGGGATGGGAGGGGACCCTACACATGGCCAGCCTGGCCACCCCTACAGCTTCAGCTCCCCCCGGGCCTTCCACAAGGTCACGGTTAAAAGCTCACACTCCAGTCAGGCAGCCCCGGGCCAGAGGCGCCTGAGTGGTGAGGCCACAGACAGCAGGCTCCTCTTGGCACCCGTCGCCCCGTCTGTCGACCTGGGGATTTCAGAACAGACACTCCCGAGACTGGGAGCACTTGGCTCTGAGGAGCCAGCTGTGGCCTGTGGGGACTGGGGATGCATATTGTGGGGTGTTTCCTGTTAGGCATTGAAGAGAAGACCAGCATGGGTTCCGAGCTTCACTTGATAGTCTGCTGGCCTTTTAATCAGTGAAGTTCTCATTGTGGGGAGGCAAAGACTGGGGGTCTGTCTGGCCGAGCTGGTGGAGGATAAAGGCTGGCATTCTGGGTCAGGGAGGACCCCAAGCCAACAGCCACCCTGCCTTTCGGCCCCTAGGGTGCAGGGCTGGGTGTTTTCACCTGAGCCGCAATTCTTCCTCCCAGCAAGGAGCTGGCTCGGGGGCTTGAGAAGGTGGCAAGCTGGGGGCTGCCAGCTGCCAGGTCTCTGCCCCCTGGAACTGACCTGAGAGCCCCCAGAGGGGACCCTGAGGGTGAAAACTGACTGGAGGAGGCAGGTTGGCGGGGCAGCCAGAGACCAGTTCCGCCCTACAGAGTTTCCCAGCTCTCTCCCCACCACTGCAGGCTTGCTTCTCACCGCTGGACACCCAGAATTGTGGTTCCGTGTTGTTCTGTTTGTTTTAAACGGGGAAGTTCCTTTAACAAGTTGTGGGAGTGATTCCGCCTGTCGGGGCGCGTGCTGGTGTGTGTGTGCGTTGGGGGCGGGAGTGTCTCGTTGGGGTCACGGCTGCCCTGGCCCTTGCAATTTCAGCAGCTTCGAAGGACCAGGGGCCTGGGCTTTGATATCTGATCTGCTGACTCCAGGCAGGGTGGTGGGACTTCTCCCTCTGCAGAAGGTGTGGGGAGGGTTCTGGAGACAGTCCTGGGATGTGGGGGTGGAGGAGGAGGAGGGCAAAGTGTCCAGGACCTCCCCCCCGCTCCATTTGGACTCGTCTTGGCCCAGCCCCACCACAGGGTCCTCCAGGGGACGCTTTGTTATGGGGCTTTGGGGTCCCACTGCCTACATCCAACGCCTGGCTGCATGACCGCTGGCCCTCGCCCTTCACCTTGATTCCATCTGTGAAACTGGGGGTGTTGGGGTGGGAACAGTCCCTGAACCTCAGGGCTATTGAGTTTGTATTTGGAGAACTTTCTAAGTGGTCAGTAAACATTACCCACTGAGGGTGTCGCCCATGAAGTCTGCAGGCAGGGAATGGGGGTGTGCAGATTTCAGTATAGGCAAGGCCGCATGGGCCCAGGGTGAGGCCTCCACACAGAGGCTGCCCTCCATGCGTGAGCATGGAAGAGCCGGGAGAGGCTAGAGTAGCCTGGGGCGGTGCAGGGGGTGTCTTTGGTTCTAGAAGGACATGGAAGAGTGAGCTGTCCTTTGGCCAGCACTTCAGCATGTGACAAAGGGTGAGGGGACCAGAAGGAGGGGCTCTGTGAGTAAGGACGTGGTCATCTCAGGGAGACCCAGAGTGTCCCCACCCCCGCAAAGTTTGAGACACACCGGTGGGCACCCACTCACACATAGGCCCTAGGTCACACAGGCACTGGCGAGTGGCTGGAACCTGGGCCTTAGTTTTGCTGACGGCCTCAGATCTGAGGCTGGAAGGTCTCCCGTGCCCAGCTGTTGGGAGGGGTGGGTATAGGAAGACAGAAGTGAGTGCACCCCCCTTCCTATACCTGATGCTACAGAGTGGGTGCAGGGGTATGGGGCTGCGGCTCTGACCCCGTGGCTTCCAGTGCCGGCCCGCCAAGCCTTAGCACTGCCGGCCGGGCCTGGCATCAGCCCAGCCCAGGAGTCTGCCAATCCCTCAGGCAGGCGGGACTGTGCCGGCAGCCAGGACGGCTGGCTCTGGTTTCGCTGACGTGTCTGAGGAGGCTCCAGGCCCAGGCTGGGTCCACCAGTCTCCCCATCCCTGGGGAGCAGCAGCCTCTGGCCCAGCAGGTGGGGGGGTCTCTATCCTGGGCCCTGGTGGAAGGGGCTGATGGGGCTGAGTCTCGGGTTCCTCAGAGATAGCTCTCAGGGTGGGGTGGCCTTAGCCCTGCCCTGTGAGTAAGCTGGGGGCTCACCGATCTTGGCGTCACCACCTCCAGCCGGTTCTAGATGAGGCCCGACACGCCACATCGTCATCTGGGTCCCTTCCCTCCCCAGGCTTCCCTTCCGTCTCCCACCTATAGGTCTTCTTAACCCCAGCTGCACATGAAAATCACCAGGAAGTTTTAGAAAGTCCTAATGCTCAGGCCCTACCCTTCCCCAGCCATGTTAGGAAGAATTTCTGGGGTGAGACCGAGTTAGAGTTGTGTTTGAGAGATGCTTCTTGGGTGGGTGGGTGGGTCTCCTGCATGGCCAGGCCTCAGCTCTTGGGGCAGAGGCCGACTGTCTAGCCTGTCTCCCTGTCCCAGGAAGTCTGGATTCCTGAGCTGGTAGGGCCAGCCCGCAGCACTGGAGGCCAAAACTGGGCCTCCTCCCCTCTCCCACTCTATGGCAGGAGCAGGCAGCCCCAGGTGGGTACCTTCTGTGGCACTGTGGGTGATTTGGCAGCTGCCAGACCTGTCAGCCCAGGGCAGGGAGACCGCGACTAAGGCCAGTCACCAGCTCAAGTGAGCCCTCAGGGTGGCGGGACGCGCCTTCTCGGTCAGCAGAGGTGCCACTGTGCCGGGGAGAGGACACCTGAAGCCCTGCAAGCTATGTGGTGGCCCCGGCCCAACTCGGAGTGGGCTGGCCCAGATGCCACTGTCGGCACGTGCCAGTGCGATGCCACCAGGGCTGGGCTTGGACACGGGGCCTCCTCACCGCCCTGTCCCCACCCAAGGCCGGGTACCCATCAGGTAAGGTCCTAACCCTGCAATTAACCCTGAATTTGCCAGGGAAGACCTTAGTCACCAAGGGAGGCCACCAGCCCCAAGCCGGCTGAGCCAGGCTATCTGCAACCTAGACAGGCTCTGAGAAGGAGGCAGAAGCCCATGAGGGGCTTGTGTTTCTCATTCCATCATGCCCAGGGCCTCCCTTGCAGTGGGGATGTGCTGAACACTGGGCAGGTGGGGGTCTCTATCCTGGGCCCTGGTGGAAGGGGCTGATGGGGCTGAGTCTCGGGTTCCTCAGAGATAGCTCTCAGGGTGGGGTGGCCTTAGCCCTGCCCTGTGAGTAAGCTGGGGGCTCACCGATCTTGGCGTCACCACCTCCAGCCGGTTCTAGATGAGGCCCGACACGCCACATCGTCATCTGGGTCCCTTCCCTCCCCAGGCTTCCCTTCCGTCTCCCACCTATAGGTCTTCTTAACCCCAGCTGCACATGAAAATCACCAGGAAGTTTTAGAAAGTCCTAATGCTCAGGCCCTACCCTTCCCCAGCCATGTTAGGAAGAATTTCTGGGGTGAGACCGAGTTAGAGTTGTGTTTGAGAGATGCTTCTTGGGTGGGTGGGTGGGTCTCCTGCATGGCCAGGCCTCAGCTCTTGGGGCAGAGGCCGACTGTCTAGCCTGTCTCCCTGTCCCAGGAAGTCTGGATTCCTGAGCTGGTAGGGCCAGCCCGCAGCACTGGAGGCCAAAACTGGGCCTCCTCCCCTCTCCCACTCTATGGCAGGAGCAGGCAGCCCCAGGTGGGTACCTTCTGTGGCACTGTGGGTGATTTGGCAGCTGCCAGACCTGTCAGCCCAGGGCAGGGAGACCGCGACTAAGGCCAGTCACCAGCTCAAGTGAGCCCTCAGGGTGGCGGGACGCGCCTTCTCGGTCAGCAGAGGTGCCACTGTGCCGGGGAGAGGACACCTGAAGCCCTGCAAGCTATGTGGTGGCCCCGGCCCAACTCGGAGTGGGCTGGCCCAGATGCCACTGTCGGCACGTGCCAGTGCGATGCCACCAGGGCTGGGCTTGGACACGGGGCCTCCTCACCGCCCTGTCCCCACCCAAGGCCGGGTACCCATCAGGTAAGGTCCTAACCCTGCAATTAACCCTGAATTTGCCAGGGAAGACCTTAGTCACCAAGGGAGGCCACCAGCCCCAAGCCGGCTGAGCCAGGCTATCTGCAACCTAGACAGGCTCTGAGAAGGAGGCAGAAGCCCATGAGGGGCTTGTGTTTCTCATTCCATCATGCCCAGGGCTCTCTGTCACCTTTGCAGCAGTGGAGGCCCTTCCCGGGATCTGTGAGCTGAACACTGGGCAGGTGGCATCAATTAGGGGGGCCACAACCCTGCCTCCCACCTCTCACTGCTGCCCAGGCAGGCCCAGGGCCAGCGGGGCCCCAGCGGCCACCCCAGCCTCTTCTCAGCGAAGGCCATCGCTCTCCTTCCTCCTTAATTAAATCTCTCAGGCAGCCTCGGAGGAATGTCAGAGCCTTATTGCGTTCCCCGGGAGAACACTGAGGGGAGGCGGGCGTCCCTCACTTTAGAGAAGAACTGGCCCCTTGCCTGCCCCAAGCCCTGCAGCCCTAAGGTGCCCTGGTTGGGGGTGGGGGTGGTCTGCTCCAGCCTCCTCATCCCCAGGGAGACTGGAATGAGGAAAAGCGGGGGAGGCCCACGGGCCTGGCTGGCCAGGCGGCCCAGCCAGCTGAGAGAAAGCAGTCCGGCTGACTCTGGAATGTGGAAACTGATAAAAGAAAGAAGGCTGGGCCCCCGCCCACCCTCAGTGCACCCCTGCCCGCCCCCAAACAGAGCCCTGCTCCGGTCACGCGTGTGTACACACATGCCCACGCCAGACACACACCCACTGGGCCGTGCTTTGAGACACACACATGCACGCACCCGCACATACAGGCCCTCCCCCTTCTCCAAGAACTCTCAAATTCCACAGCAGTGAGGGGAGCTGGTTTTCTTGGCAGAGCAGAGCCTTGGGCTCCCTGGCCCAGGGAGGTGACTCTGGGCTGGGGGAATCCGGGAGGGATTATTAACCCTGTTAAGTGGCACTGCTGTCCTTCCCGTGAGCTCAGGGCCTGTCAGTGGTCAGGGCTGCTTCTGTGGGCAGAGGGTCACCCAGCTTTCTCCCTGGTCACTAGGAAAATGGGCTGGCTGGCCTGCTGAGGTGGGATCTACCTCCAGGGCCCAGCTGAGACCCTGCTGCCCTGATCCCAGGAGCTGCCCACTCCAGGGGTGGGGTCCACTTAAGGCCCCCACAAAGACTCAACTCTCTTTACCTGGAACTTGTCCTAGCTCTCCCACCAGTGGAGGTGGCCAGCAATGGGAGCCAGGAACTAAACCCCTCTCCTGCCCAGGGCATATCCCTGGGGAGAGCTCAGGTGTGGGCATTGTCTGAGGGGCTTCTCCTGATGAACCCTTCCTCCGTGCCCAGGGTCTGGAGGGTGTGGTGCCATGCCAGCAAGTGCCCCGAGCCACCCACCCCCACCTGCCCAAGCAGACCCTCAGGTCCCAGGGTAGCTGTTCCAGTCCTCAGCTATAGGAGGCAGGGAAGGTGGGACAGGCAGTGCCTGGGCCCCCAGCCTGGCACGCGTGTGCTCATCCTCCCTCCCGGGGCCGGGAGAGGCCAGATAATGGTCTGGAGGGAATCCAGCTGGGCTGCTCATTACCAGAGCCCTCTTCCTGCCTCTGACACTTTGTTTACAGAAGCTCCGGGGGCTGATTCCCCTGGGAGAAGACCGCAAGCCCAGGGGACTGCTCTCCCATCCCCCGCACCCGCCTAGCTTAGCCCTCTTGAGCCTCACCACCAGCTGGGCGCATATTGGTCATGGCACTCCTAGTCTGCTCACCCCGCTTAGAGGTCACCTGCCTAGCCACCCCTGTGTCCCGCCAACACCCAGAGTCCAGACTCGAGGGAAAGGACCTTGAAATCTAGTTGAGTCTCCCTGCCTGAGGGGCTCTTGGCCTGGAGAGAGGGGCTCTGGGTCCTGGTGCCATGGTCCAGAGCCTCACCTGTCCTTGGGGCAGAAGGTAAGCAGAGGGACCCTCAGGGCCACTTCCTCCTTTCTGTCTTTGACACTCCACCCCTGACCCCAGCCAGAGAGGTAGTCAGCGACCCTGGTGTGGTAATCTTTAACAAACGGGGGTGAGGCGGAATGCACCAATCAGCTGGCCTGCCAATGACCACAGGGGACCTCAGCGGCCCTCAGGCCCCAGTGCTGCCAGCCCAGGGACACAATGGATTAGGCTGGCTCCAGGCCACTGGGTTCTCAGCCTGAGCAAAGCCCCTTCCCTGGCAGAGGCAGCCACAGGGCACCCTGATACGGCCAGGAGCTGCCCACTCCAGGGTGGGGTCCACTTAAGGCCCCCACAAAGACTCAACTCTCTTTACCTGGAACTTGTCCTAGCTCTCCCACCAGTGGAGGTGGCCAGCAATGGGAGCCAGGAACTAAACCCCTCTCCTGCCCAGGGCATATCCCTGGGGAGAGCTCAGGTGTGGGCATTGTCTGAGGGGCTTCTCCTGATGAACCCTTCCTCCGTGCCCAGGGTCTGGAGGGTGTGGTGCCATGCCAGCAAGTGCCCCGAGCCACCCACCCCCACCTGCCCAAGCAGACCCTCAGGTCCCAGGGTAGCTGTTCCAGTCCTCAGCTATAGGAGGCAGGGAAGGTGGGACAGGCAGTGCCTGGGCCCCCAGCCTGGCACGCGTGTGCTCATCCTCCCTCCCGGGGCCGGGAGAGGCCAGATAATGGTCTGGAGGGAATCCAGCTGGGCTGCTCATTACCAGAGCCCTCTTCCTGCCTCTGACACTTTGTTTACAGAAGCTCCGGGGGCTGATTCCCCTGGGAGAAGACCGCAAGCCCAGGGGACTGCTCTCCCATCCCCCGCACCCGCCTAGCTTAGCCCTCTTGAGCCTCACCACCAGCTGGGCGCATATTGGTCATGGCACTCCTAGTCTGCTCACCCCGCTTAGAGGTCACCTGCCTAGCCACCCCTGTGTCCCGCCAACACCCAGAGTCCAGACTCGAGGGAAAGGACCTTGAAATCTAGTTGAGTCTCCCTGCCTGAGGGGCTCTTGGCCTGGAGAGAGGGGCTCTGGGTCCTGGTGCCATGGTCCAGAGCCTCACCTGTCCTTGGGGCAGAAGGTAAGCAGAGGGACCCTCAGGGCCACTTCCTCCTTTCTGTCTTTGACACTCCACCCCTGACCCCAGCCAGAGAGGTAGTCAGCGACCCTGGTGTGGTAATCTTTAACAAACGGGGGTGAGGCGGAATGCACCAATCAGCTGGCCTGCCAATGACCACAGGGGACCTCAGCGGCCCTCAGGCCCCAGTGCTGCCAGCCCAGGGACACAATGGATTAGGCTGGCTCCAGGCCACTGGGTTCTCAGCCTGAGCAAAGCCCCTTCCCTGGCAGAGGCAGCCACAGGGCACCCTGATACCCGGAGTAAGACCAGCCAACCAAGTCCGTTCCCTCCACCTTCCAAGGCTGCATGCCCCTGGACCCCTTGCTCTGCCCTGAGGGACAGGGTCCCTCAGGACCGAGCCGAGCCCGGTGATATGCACAGTGGGGCGGGGATAGGAACTGGGGGTATCTGCCCAGAACCAGGCTGTCACTCCAGGAGGTAAAGTAACCCAAGACTCAGTAAAAACCCCTCAGAGGGGTTTGATTCATAAAACTGGTCATGCCGGAGGGCCCAGCCGTGGGAGGAGGAAGCGAGGGAGGAGGTGTTTATTTTGTCTGTTCACAGCCCCGCGGGCCGGTGAGTCGTGTACACGCGCGCGGGCGCGCGTACCCGGACAGTGGAGCTGTGGGCGCGCGAGGACAGTCAGATGAGGGCACGGGCTGGGGGCGCACGGCGAGTTGTCAGGTGATCTTGCAAGGACTGGGGGCTGTGTGCCCGCCCTGAGGGCGTGTGCGCGCGGCGGACGGCGGGGAGTGTCTGCGTGCGTGATCGGCGCGTGTGTACAGCCCGCCCAGTGGCGTCCTCCGTTCCCACCCGCAGCCCCCAGGCCCGGCACACACTCACCGAGCGGCGGCGGCGGCGGCGGCGGGGGGAGCCGGGCGGGATGGGCCGCGGCCTCGGTGCTTCCCAGCCTGGCTGCCGGGGTCCTTAACCCCGAGGTTCCGAGGTCCCTAAGCAGCCGTGTTTATGCCTCCCCGCCCCAGGCTCGAGCTGCGGAGTCGACTCGCCGGAGGCGGGTCCCGCCTTAAGAGCCTGGGGGCGGGGCCGGCACGGGCGGGGGGCGTGGTTGTTTCCCCATTGGCCGGGGCGGGGCCGACGCAGACACGCCTCCCTTCTCTCCTGAAAGAGTCCTTAGGCCAGACAGCCTGGCCCTCGCCCGGCCACCTTCCCACCGGGCGGCCGGGAGAGACGTTGCTTGGCCCAGTCGGGAGTCAGGAGTCCCGCGGTACAGTCTGGTACATCTTGCAGATCGCTTTTTCACTGAAAAAGCGAGCGAATGTTGAGTGAGACCAGGCATCCCAAACCTGGAGGAAGATGGCGCACCAGACAGGTGATATAAAAAAAACGGACCCTACAGCCTGTGGATATCTGAAGAGGGAAGGCTGGTGTCAGACTCAGCCGCTATGATCTGTCCCAGCCTGCTAGAGCTTCAGCTTTTTCAGGAGAAACTGGGAATCTGCATTTTTAGGCGAAATCTCTGTGTGTTGTTGGTAGCTAATCCCAATTTCAGGAACTCCTGGGTCAGGCCACACACACAGAGACCTTCTGAGAGCCTCTTAAATACAACCTCTCATGCCAGATCTGAGTCCTGGGGCCCCTTTGTTGAGCACCTTTGGACTGCTTTCCTCATGTCTTAGATGGAGGGACCGAGACACAGGAAGGGGACGTGCTAGACAAGCCGCAGGTACCAGCAGCTTCAAGGCCAGATGTGCTGGGTGGTGGGGGTACTCAGCTGAAGTGTGAGTGTTGTTAGTTGGGGCCTGGGTGCCGCTGACAGTGGCCCTTAATGGGGCAGAAGGGCCAGTGCCAGGGGCTAGACTACTCCGGAAAAATCCCCTGCCTTGGAGGATTCCAGGAAAATGCTCTCCCCTCCCCCTTTCTCAGCGCTTGTGGTTAGAATTGTGCCTCAGAGCCTTTGGGGACCTGCTCAGCTCAGGACTTTAAGCCAGGCTCTAAGACACCCACAACCCCTTCTAGCCCAGCCTGCAGCCAGGGACTTTGGCTGGGCCAGCTTGAATCTCTGACAGGGTGGGGGTGGGGGTGCTGATGGCTTATCCCAGTCGGCTGGGCCACACTAGCTTTGAGGGCGGGTGTTGAGTGGACTTTTTTTTTTTTAAGATTTATTTATTTATTTATTTTGGTGGGGGGTGGGGTAGGGAGGGAGGGGAGCCGGCGGGCCACTTCTACTGGTCTTTCATTTGTCCATTTTCATCCATCTTTGTTCTATGGCCCATGTGGGCCTCCCATCACGGTGGCCTCTGTTGTCGCAGAGCACCGGCTCTGGGCGCATGCGCTCCAGAGCTCCGGCTCAGTAGTTGGCCACATCAGTCCAGCCGCTCTGCAGCACGTGGGATCTTCCCAGGCTAGGAATCGAACCGGCGCCCCTTGCACTGCAGGGTGGTGTCCTTACCCACTGGACCACCAGGGAAGCCCACCCCCGCGTTTTTGTTTTATATGGATGTGGGGTATGCCTTACAAATCTCCAGATGTCTGCTCCTAGGCCAATCCAAGCTCTCAGGTGTCTTTCATCTGGCTCACGTGAGACCGTTTAAAACTTTGAAGCCATTACCAACACTGAAAAGTCCAGTGCCTTCTGATTAAAATGGAACTTCCCATCTTGCCTTGACCGAGAACTCTCGGTCGAGGTTGAGTGACTGTTGCCCCCTGTGACCCAGGCCCACAGCTGCCCCAGCCCCCACCACACCGGTCCCCCCATCCCAGGTCACTACCCTCCCACTGTTCCCTGAAGCATTTGAGTTTGCTCTTGGTACCGTGTAGCTCTGCTCAGACTGTCCCTGTGCCCTTGGGCCCCATGTCCCCTAAGGCCCTCAGGGGAGTACAGCCTGACCCTCTTCAAGGAACAGGACTTGCTGGTAGGTCCTGAAGCTTCTTGTGTCTGTAACCAGTTCTTGCTGGTAGCCAGACCCCACCTGCTTAAAGCACCCATCCCTGACTCCATCCCAAGCCTAGACTGACACTGGCCATGATCCTGCCCACTCAGAGATTGAAAGACAGCTTCCAAGAGATCCCTTCCCCCAGATCATACATCCTGTCCTCATTCAGCTTCAGGACATCACCCCACCTTAGGACCTGGTCCTAAGGGAACAAGGGAGTGAGGGGGCAGAGCTTGGTTCAAGGAGGACCCCACTGCCCAGCCTGGGTGACAAGAACAAACCCAGGGGACCTATACTCCTTGGACCAGTGCCAATGCCAGGATGTCTAGGTGGGTCTGAGTGAGAATGGTGTGTGCTGGCAGAGAGAACCAGAGGAGGGCTCCCGAAGCTGCTTTTCCTGGCAGGCTCCTGGTGGCAGTAACTGTGTTTTTTGCAGCTATGTTCGGAAAGCTGATGGGATTATCAGGGGCTGACCCCTCCCCCCTCTGTGGACAAGAGTTTGAGCAAGCTCTGGGGGGCAGGAAGCCTGGTGTGCCCCTCTGACTCACCAGGGAAGGGCCCAGGCTAGGAATCGAACCGGCGCCCCTTGCACTGCAGGGTGGTGTCCTTACCCACTGGACCACCAGGGAAGCCCACCCCCGCGTTTTTGTTTTATATGGATGTGGGGTATGCCTTACAAATCTCCAGATGTCTGCTCCTAGGCCAATCCAAGCTCTCAGGTGTCTTTCATCTGGCTCACGTGAGACCGTTTAAAACTTTGAAGCCATTACCAACACTGAAAAGTCCAGTGCCTTCTGATTAAAATGGAACTTCCCATCTTGCCTTGACCGAGAACTCTCGGTCGAGGTTGAGTGACTGTTGCCCCCTGTGACCCAGGCCCACAGCTGCCCCAGCCCCCACCACACCGGTCCCCCCATCCCAGGTCACTACCCTCCCACTGTTCCCTGAAGCATTTGAGTTTGCTCTTGGTACCGTGTAGCTCTGCTCAGACTGTCCCTGTGCCCTTGGGCCCCATGTCCCCTAAGGCCCTCAGGGGAGTACAGCCTGACCCTCTTCAAGGAACAGGACTTGCTGGTAGGTCCTGAAGCTTCTTGTGTCTGTAACCAGTTCTTGCTGGTAGCCAGACCCCACCTGCTTAAAGCACCCATCCCCGACTCCATCCCAAGCCTAGACTGACACTGGCCATGATCCTGCCCACTCAGAGATTGAAAGACAGCTTCCAAGAGATCCCTTCCCCCAGATCATACATCCTGTCCTCATTCAGCTTCAGGACATCACCCCACCTTAGGACCTGGTCCTAAGGGAACAAGGGAGTGAGGGGGCAGAGCTTGGTTCAAGGAGGACCCCACTGCCCAGCCTGGGTGACAAGAACAAACCCAGGGGACCTATACTCCTTGGACCAGTGCCAATGCCAGGATGTCTAGGTGGGTCTGAGTGAGAATGGTGTGTGCTGGCAGAGAGAACCAGAGGAGGGCTCCCGAAGCTGCTTTTCCTGGCAGGCTCCTGGTGGCAGTAACTGTGTTTTTTGCAGCTATGTTCGGAAAGCTGATGGGATTATCAGGGGCTGACCCCTCCCCCCTCTGTGGACAAGAGTTTGAGCAAGCTCTGGGAGACAGGGAAGGACAGGGAAGCCTGGTGTGCTGGAGTCCACGAGGTCACAAAGAGTTGGATACAGCTTTGCAACTAAACAACAACAACCCCTCCTGCAGATACCACCATTGTCCTCATCTTCCTGGACCTGGGCTCAGAGGCTGGGGGCAGATGCGGGCTCTCGGCCTTCCATGGCTCTTTTTGTTTTTTCTTCCATGGCTTTGAGTCCAGAGCAGACCCCTAGATCCAGGTCAAAGTCATTCCCAGCGGCAGGCCCAGATGCCAGCCCTCCGCTGATGCCCTGGCAGCAGGAAAGGTACCTGCGTAAGCTCTCATCCTGTCTGGCTCCATGCCAGGCTCAGGCTTGGTTGTGCATTCCAGAGTCAGACCTGGCTTGGCTCTCTTTACAAGGCCTGGGGTCAGGCCCGTGCCAGCTGTGGGCCAACCCTCGGAGCCAGGTGCCGTGACCCCATTTTCTGACCTGTGTCAGGGTAGAGGCAGGATGCTCCTGCCTGGCGGAGCTGCTCAGGTAACTCTGCCCAAGGCATGGAAGACTGGCCTGACCTGTCCGAGAAGCCAGCCCTGCCCCAGTGACTTCCTGCCCCCACACCCCGAGCCCCTGAGTCAGCGGGCCAGCCAGCAGGGGCTGACCGGGAAGGGGTGGGGGGTGCCAGGTCGAGCCTCTTAAGGAAGTTGGTTGAGAGCACCAGTGAGCCATCAGTGCCAGGGTGGAACCCGCAGATCAATCCCCCGTTTCTCACCAGGGCAGCAGCAAGACTGGCAGAGTCCCCGCCCAGCCCACTCGCCCTCAGATGCTTGTTTTCATTCCTCCTTCCTATCTCCACACGGTGACGTCTGCCCAGCCCAAATCTGATCCCGTCCCTCTTCACTTGAGATGTGTCATTGGCTTCTTCATTGCTCACCTGACGGAGGGAGGCTGATCTCCCCTCCTGATGTCCCAGGCCCTTCTCTAAGTGGCCTCTACCCTGAGCCTCCAGCCCTCCCTCACTGCCGAGGCCACCAGCCACACGGTCCTACTTCCTCTTCCTCAAACAGGCTGTGCACCCTCCTGCCACAGGGCCTTTGCATGTACTGCCCTCTCTGCTCGGAACTCACTCCCCTTGACAGGGTTGATTCCTCCTTAACCTTTGCATCATAGGGAACACCCCCTCCCCTGTGGCCAGCCAGAGTCAAGCCCATCCGCCTCCTTGCTGTGTGTCCTCAGAAAACTTTTCCTTCACACGTTTGCCTGTGGAGTCGTATCTGCTTATCCGTGAACTTCTGAGCACAGAGGTGGGTCTGCTACACTCACCTTTGGTCACAGCTCACGGCCCAGCTGAGGGCTGGGCACAGGCTAGTGCACCAAGGAGTGAATGATGGGAGTGAAGGTCCGGTTAGAGCTGCTGAAGGGACCTGCGTCTGTCCCCACCAGATCCAACATCAGGGCTGGGGACTTCCAAGATCACACGACCCCTCTGTCCCCCTGCCCCCTCTCCTACCACAGCAGGCAGTGGTCAGACCAGGCCAGGAAGGGCAATTCTGAGTCCCAGCTCACCCTACTGAGCCCAGGGTCATTGGAGGCTGTGTTGCTTACAGGTGACCAACCCAGGGCACTCCAGGAAGCAGTGGAGACACCCGGGGCCCCACCTATCTTCCCAGTCCACCCTGTCTGTGGCTCTCTCCTGGGGTGGGGGCGGGGAGAGGTGTGTAGCTGGCTGGCAGGGGAAGGGGTGGGCTGGGTGAGGAATGGGAGCAGGTGCCATAGCTGGGCGACCTCTGACCGCTGGGACCCCTGTAAGGATGATGAGGTTCCATTTGAGGATCAGCATCACCCTCATGACGGGGTCCAAGCCCACAGGTCCCCACGGATGTGACATCAGCCAGAAGACCAGGAGCAAGGACAGATGATGGAACCTGTCCAAGTTCTTTGAGCATCCCCTGCCTTTCTTCCCTCAACTCTGGGCCTGGAAGGCAACCATCACAGGGCTGGGGACTGCCAGGGGCCCCTGAGGGGCCCAGGAGGGGCAGGGGTGGAAATCCCTGGGTGGCAACAGGCCATTGGCCAAAGCAGGCAGTGCAAAGCATCAGGGACGCTGGGGGCTTCCAGCCTGGCCTCTGTTCCCAGCCTCTGCCCTGCCCTAGGGCCCACCTGGGAAACAGGGGGACAGAGCATGGAGAGGCTGGGGAAGCGGGGCCCCTGGCTCAGCCTCAGGCACAGGGGCTCAGAAACGCTGCCCAGGGGAGTGCAAGTCTCTATGACACCGTCCAGGCCCAGAGCAGGGGTGACTGTGGAGATGGCTCTGAACCCTTTGCTGGGTGGGGACGGAGGGGGTCCTTGGTTCCAGCCCCACTTTGCCTTCCTGGGCCTGGTGTCTAGGCTGGTGGAATGAGACCACAGGCAACACATGTCGCCGGCAGGGTGGTTGGGGGTGGGGAGGGCTCTTCCTGGAGCTACAGAGCATGTGAGGAGATCAGGGCTGAGTTGCAGAAAGAGGAGGAAGCTCCCTGTGTCCAGGGCCTGGCACAGTCCCGTGATGAGGTAGCTAGGCAGATGAAAACAGTGTTAGTCGCTCAGTCATGTCTGACTCTTTCTGACCCCATGAACTGCAGCCCACCAGGCTCCTCTGTCCATGGAACTCTGCAGGCAAGAATAGTGGGTTGCCATTTCCTTCTCCAGGGCATCTTCCCCATCCAGGGATCAAACTTGCGTCTCCTGCATTGTAGGCAGATTCTTTTTTTTTTTTTTTTGGCCACTTTATTGGTCTTTCATTTATCTATTTTCGTCCATCATTGTTCTTTGGCCTGTGTGGGCCTCCTATCACAGCAGCCCCTGTCGCTGCAGAGCACCGGCTCTGGGCGCATGTGCTCCAGAGCTCCGGCTCGGTAGTTGGACACATCGGTCCAGCCGCTCCACGGCACATGGGATCTTCCCAGGCCGGGGATCGAACTGGCGCCCCTTGCACTGCAAGGCGGTGTCCTTACCCACTGGACCACCAGGGAAGCCCTGTAGGCAGATTCTTTACTGATTAAGCCAGCAGGGAATCCCTGGACAGATGGAGTACCTTGGGAAAGAAAGACTGGGACATGGGACTGTGTTAGGAGCACGGGGAGAGGAGGTGCAGGGTCCCCAGGCACCAGGGTGGATGCCACAACAGGGACCACGTCGCTCCTGGCCACGACTCTGCTTGGCCTAAGCTCCTGTCTGGGGTCATGATGCTTTCAGACCTTCTGCTGCACGTTGGCCTCAATGACATGGCTGCATTCTCACGACTGGCCATCTCTCCCCCAGATCTCTGATGCCTCTGCTGGACCCAGACTCTGGACTCCTGGTCCTGGCGGGAAAGGTGAGAAGCTCCACCCCCCACCCCCCATCCATGTCGTGCCGGTGTTCTCAAGTGCCATGTGTCCTTACCCACTCAAGTGTCCCTACCAGCGGGAGAGTGGGAAATGCAGGATGCTAGCCAGCCCCACCAAGGAGGAGCTAGGACAGTGCCGCCGAGGCTCTGCCCCCTGCCAGGGACTCCAGGCACACCGTTGGGATCACCGCCCAGAACGTGGGCTCCACGAGGACAGGGCCAAGAACAGGGCAGAGTGAGCACGCAGCAGGCACTTGTTAGTGCTGAGTGTACTCCTGGGTGCGCAGCCCGTGCTCAGCGACGGTGAGCAGCTGAGGCGGAGTGGGCTCGGCTCAGCGCCCAGTAGGCGTCTGCCGTGGCTCTCTGGCTCTGCCCTCAGGGAGGGATGGGGCGGCGGGCATGGAGCCGGGCAGTCCAGGCCACCAGCACAGTGGGTCAGCACACGGGCGGGGCTCGTTTCAGGGAGAGAGCCGGCTGTCCTGCTACGAGACGGTCCCCCAGCAGCTGGCACTGAGCCCAGGTAAGCTCCGCTCCCCCTGCTGGCACCCCTCCCTTCCCCTCCAGCCCTGACTGTCCTCCACCATGTCCCCAACAGTGACCCAGTGCCTCCTGGAGAGCACGCTGCGGGGGGCGGCCCTCGTGCCCCGGCGCGCCCTGGCCGTCATGGGCTGCGAGGTGCTCCAGCGTCCTGCAGCTGAGCGACACGGCCATCGTGCCCATCAGCTACCACGTGCCCGCAAGGTGAGGGGTCCTGTGGGCGGGCCTGGGAGGGGCTGGGGACCTGGAGGATATGGGGACCCGACCTCACCGGCCATGACTCTGCTTGGCCTAAGCTCCTGTCTGGGGTCATGATGCTTTCAGACCTTCTGCTGCACGTTGGCCTCAATGACATGGCTGCATTCTCACGACTGGCCATCTCTCCCCCAGATCTCTGATGCCTCTGCTGGACCCAGACTCTGGACTCCTGGTCCTGGCGGGAAAGGTGAGAAGCTCCACCCCCCACCCCCCATCCATGTCGTGCCGGTGTTCTCAAGTGCCATGTGTCCTTACCCACTCAAGTGTCCCTACCAGCGGAGAGTGGGAAATGCAGGATGCTAGCCAGCCCCACCAAGGAGGAGCTAGGACAGTGCCGCCGAGGCTCTGCCCCCTGCCAGGGACTCCAGGCACACCGTTGGGATCACCGCCCAGAACGTGGGCTCCACGAGGACAGGGCCAAGAACAGGGCAGAGTGAGCACGCAGCAGGCACTTGTTAGTGCTGAGTGTACTCCTGGGTGCGCAGCCCGTGCTCAGCGACGGTGAGCAGCTGAGGCGGAGTGGGCTCGGCTCAGCGCCCAGTAGGCGTCTGCCGTGGCTCTCTGGCTCTGCCCTCAGGGAGGGATGGGGCGGCGGGCATGGAGCCGGGCAGTCCAGGCCACCAGCACAGTGGGTCAGCACACGGGCGGGGCTCGTTTCAGGGAGAGAGCCGGCTGTCCTGCTACGAGACGGTCCCCCAGCAGCTGGCACTGAGCCCAGGTAAGCTCCGCTCCCCCTGCTGGCACCCCTCCCTTCCCCTCCAGCCCTGACTGTCCTCCACCATGTCCCCAACAGTGACCCAGTGCCTCCTGGAGAGCACGCTGCGGGGGGCGGCCCTCGTGCCCCGGCGCGCCCTGGCCGTCATGGGCTGCGAGGTGCTCCGCGTCCTGCAGCTGAGCGACACGGCCATCGTGCCCATCAGCTACCACGTGCCCCGCAAGGTGAGGGGTCCTGTGGGCGGGCCTGGGAGGGGCTGGGGGACCTGGAGGGATATGGGGGACCCGACCTCACCGGCCATGCACCTGTCTGCCACTAGACCGTGGAGTTCCACGAAGACCTCTTCCCGGACACTGCAGGGTGTGTGCCCGCCTCTGACCCCCATGCCTGGTGGGCTGGGAGCAACCAGCAGGTAGGGTCAAGGCCCGGCTGACCGCCCGTGTGTCCATGGCACACGGCCCAGCCATGTGCTCACTGAGCCACCTGGTGGCCTCCTTCCTTGGTCCCCACCCCTCTGCCTCAACAGCCGGCCTCTCCCCACAGGTGCAGAGGGTCAGCCTCCACCCCGCCCGCCGGCCCCATCCCAGCTTCACTTCCTGCCTGGTGCCCCCTGCAGAGCCCACCCCCGCCGTGGCCCAGCCTGCAGAGATGCCCATGGGCGACACGGACCCCAGTGTGAGTGTCAGCGGGGGGCCCGACTCAGATACTAGAGAAGCAGAATTAAAGCGCCCCAGTATTTCTAAAATCACAGATGCTTAGAGAGTGAGATATTCACATAACATCTAGGTTTCTAACTTCCCTTGAACCATCCTAACCATTCTGGGCCCATTTTGCCACAAACTCAAGAGCCTGCAGCTTCCACCTGCTGTCCCGCCTCAGCCCTCTGTCACCTCCTTGCCCTCCTGGCGACTGTGTCCCCAACCCCATGTCCCATGGTGGGGCTTCCTGCCCACCCAGAGTGATGGCCCCAAATACCCTCTCCTTGGTGAACCACCCGCCTAGTGGGGTCCACTGGCTGACCAGGGTGCCTCTCCCCCAGGAGGGCTTCTCCTCCCCTCCCAGCTCGCTGACCTCGCCCTCCACGCCCTCCAGCCTGGGGCCCTCGCTCTCCAGCACCAGCGGCATCGGCACCAGCCCCAGCCAGAGATCCCTGCAGAGCCTGCTGGGTGAGCATGACCCCTTAGCGTGGGAGGCCTGGCCACTCCCTCCACAGCCACCCTCCTCTGACTCCCCTCGCAGTCCTGACTCCCCTCATGGTCCTGCCCGCCTCCTGGACCTGTCACTTGTTTGTGGGATGAACTGAGCCTCAGTGGCACGGACGTTCTGAGATCTGGGCCGCTGTGTTGGCTGGACCAGCAAAGGCCTGGGCACACAGCCTGTCTGGCCCTCTGCTGAAGGGAGCAGGCAGCCCAGATCTGGGACTACCCTGGGTCCTTCTAGAGGATGGCGCAGGGTGGGCAGGCAGGGCACTCATCTCACATGGCTCTGTGTCCCTGATGCCTTCCAGGCCCCAGCTCGAAGTTCCGGCATGCTCAGGGCACCGTCCTGCACCGAGACAGCCACATCACCAACCTCAAGGGGCTCAACCTCACCACCCCTGGCGAGAGCGACGGCTTCTGTGCCAACCGGCTGCGTGTGGCCGTGCCCCTGCTTAGTAGTGGTGGGCAGGTGGCTGTGCTGGAGGTGAGGGTCTCGGGGCCCACACCAGCTTACATCCCCTAAGCTCCAGCCGTGCGCCAGGCACCTGCCCAGTGTCCCGTGCCGGGGGTGCCACTCTTGTCCCCATCTTACAGATGAGAACCGGGAGGCGCCCAGAGGCTGAGTGACCTGTGGGGTCACACGCTGTGTAAGTGGTAGAGCTGGGAATCCAACCCAGGCCACTTGAACCCCGAGCCTAAGCTCTTCCCTTCGCTCCATGCCTCCCCCTCACTTTCCAGGGGCCTCACGGTTGGCACTCGGGGCTTGGAGCACAAGATGGCTGAGCAGAGAGCTTGGGTGTCACCCATGGATCATCCGCTGCAGAGGGTGTGGCCCAGGCATGCTGCTGGGGACCAGGCTCTCCTGCCTTTTACTGATGGGCCTTGGGGTGGGGGCACCTCCCACAGCTGCGGAAGCCTGGCCGCCTGCCTGACACAGCGCTGCCCACACTGCAGAATGGGGCAGCCGTGACCGATCTGGCCTGGGACCCCTTTGACCCCCACCGCCTTGCTGTGGGTAAGGAGGCTGGGCACTGGGCCTCTTGAGGGAGGGGCCCGGGGTCCTGAATGGGGGCAGGGGAGGCCCGAGGCCTCAAACCAGCAGTGATGAGCCTGTGCTCTCTGCAGCCGGGGAGGATGCCAGGATCCGGCTGTGGCGGGTGCCCCCAGAGGGCCTGCAAGATGTGCTCCCCCCCACACCGGGGGCACTCCCCTCATGGTCCTGCCCGCCTCCTGGACCTGTCACTTGTTTGTGGGATGAACTGAGCCTCAGTGGCACGGACGTTCTGAGATCTGGGCCGCTGTGTTGGCTGGACCAGCAAAGGCCTGGGCACACAGCCTGTCTGGCCCTCTGCTGAAGGGAGCAGGCAGCCCAGATCTGGGACTACCCTGGGTCCTTCTAGAGGATGGCGCAGGGTGGGCAGGCAGGGCACTCATCTCACATGGCTCTGTGTCCCTGATGCCTTCCAGGCCCCAGCTCGAAGTTCCGGCATGCTCAGGGCACCGTCCTGCACCGAGACAGCCACATCACCAACCTCAAGGGGCTCAACCTCACCACCCCTGGCGAGAGCGACGGCTTCTGTGCCAACCGGCTGCGTGGGGCCCGTGCCCCTGCTTAGTAGTGGTGGGCAGGTGGCTGTGCTGGAGGTGAGGGTCTCGGGGCCCACACCAGCTTACATCCCCTAAGCTCCAGCCGTGCGCCAGGCACCTGCCCAGTGTCCCGTGCCGGGGGTGCCACTCTTGTCCCCATCTTACAGATGAGAACCGGGAGGCGCCCAGAGGCTGAGTGACCTGTGGGGTCACACGCTGTGTAAGTGGTAGAGCTGGGAATCCAACCCAGGCCACTTGAACCCCGAGCCTAAGCTCTTCCCTTCGCTCCATGCCTCCCCCTCACTTTCCAGGGGCCTCACGGTTGGCACTCGGGGCTTGGAGCACAAGATGGCTGAGCAGAGAGCTTGGGTGTCACCCATGGATCATCCGCTGCAGAGGGTGTGGCCCAGGCATGCTGCTGGGGACCAGGCTCTCCTGCCTTTTACTGATGGGCCTTGGGGTGGGGGCACCTCCCACAGCTGCGGAAGCCTGGCCGCCTGCCTGACACAGCGCTGCCCACACTGCAGAATGGGGCAGCCGTGACCGATCTGGCCTGGGACCCCTTTGACCCCCACCGCCTTGCTGTGGGTAAGGAGGCTGGGCACTGGGCCTCTTGAGGGAGGGGCCCGGGGTCCTGAATGGGGGCAGGGGAGGCCCGAGGCCTCAAACCAGCAGTGATGAGCCTGTGCTCTCTGCAGCCGGGGAGGATGCCAGGATCCGGCTGTGGCGGGTGCCCCCAGAGGGCCTGCAAGATGTGCTCACCACACCCGAGGCTGTGCTCACAGGTGAGGGGGGCCTGGATGGGGCTGGGGGATGGGCAGAAGCTCCTGAAGGGCTCAGTGTCACCCCATGCCTCGATGCCAGGCCACACAGAGAAGATCTATTCTCTGCGCTTCCACCCGCTGGCAGCCGATGTGCTGGCCTCCTCTTCCTATGACCTCACCATTCGGATTTGGGACCTCAAGGTTGGAACCGAGCGACTAAGGCTACAGGGCCACCGAGATCAGGTAGGATTGCTCTCAGGGCAGGCGCCCAGCCATAGGGCGAGAGACTGCTTCTCACCTCCCCACCTGCCCCCAGATCTTCAGCCTGGCCTGGAGCCCCGACGGGCAGCAGCTGGCCACTGTCTGCAAGGATGGGCACTTGCGGATCTACGAGCCCCGAGGTAGCCCTGAGTCCCTGCAGGTGAGCAGGATGGGCTGGGAGCCATCCCAGCCTGGGAGCCTTTAGACTCGGCCAGGGTCCCAGCTCGGCCTCATGTGCTGTATCCCAACAGGAAGGCCCAGGGCCTGAGGGGGCCCGTGGAGCCCGCGTGGTCTGGGTGTGTGATGGTCGCTATCTCCTGGTGTCGGGCTTTGACAGGTGAGGACTCCAGAACCACCATTCACATCCCCAGACCTCAGCAGCCACTGTTCCCTCTCCAAGATGCACATATACCTGTCAGGTGTGCAGAATCTGTCCCCAGCCTCACTTACTGGATGGATGAGTGGATGGATGGATGGATGGATGGGTGGGTGAGTGGATGGATGCGTGGATGGATGGGTGGATGGATGAACAGATGGATGGATGAATGGATGGGAGGGAGAGAGACGTGGAGGAATGAGTCAACTGGAGGCCCAGAGGGCTCAGAGCCGTCCCTGCTTCAAGGAGCCCATTCCTGATGAGGACCAGATGAAACACACAAAACACAGAAAAGGAGAGGAGAGATCCAAGGGACGGGCATTTGGTATTCTGGAGGGAAGATCCAGGGGGCCTCCTAAGAGAGACACGCTCTGAACTGGGTCACAAAGGGACTGGTAACCCCAGGTCTGGAGGAGAGGGAGTCCACTCTGGGTGGAATGGCCCAGAAGGTGACCAGCCTGGCTGGAGCAAGGGCCCTAGAGCCGAGCAGAGCAAAGGGAGAAGAGTCCTAGCTTGCTGGAGCCCTCGTGCCTGCCCCAGGCCCCTCCAGCTCTGAGGACCTGCTTCTGTCCTCCTGCAGCCGAAGTGAGCGCCAGCTCCTCCTGCACTCGGCCGAGGCCCTGGCTAGTGGCCCCTTGGCCGTGCTGGGGCTGGACGTGGCTCCCTCGACCCTGCTGCCCAGCTACGACCCGGACACTGGTCTGGTGCTGCTCACAGGCAAGGTGAGCTGGGGCACACAGGCCAGGGATTTGGGCAGATGACGGGTGGGGGAGAAAGCAGCTGAAGCTGGCCACTTCACTGCCGCTGCCCCCTCAGGGCGACACCCGTGTGTTCCTGTACGAGCTGCTCCCCGAGGCCCCCTTCTTCCTGGAGTGCAACAGCTTCACATCCTCCGATCCCCACAAGGTGAGCTGTGGTACACTTCCCTGGGCCCTCCTTCCCTTGGTGGGACCTCAGGCTCCTCGCCCTCTAGTGTCCACGTGGGGAACTGCAGGGACCCGCGGGATCATGGTCCCTGCCAGCAGGGTGTGCCAGGCAGTCTTGGGAACTGGTTGTTCAACTAAGCATCATTGGAAATTAAACTACGTAAGGTTAAGCTTTATGAACCCACAAATAAGTTGCATTAAAGACCGAGGCAACAGATACTTAATTTATCACTTCCTAATTATTTTATTGGACTTCACTGTTATTTGTTCTGTCAAGGTTACCTGAATCTGGGGCCCTGTCCCACAGAAAGATTGTATCATGGCTGTCACTCTCTTTCCACATCTGCATTCACCTGGTCATGTTGCTGGTGTGAAGTGGGCCAGGCTGGCAGTTTTCACATCATGGATCTAGGCCCAGAGGGCTCAGAGCCGTCCCTGCTTCAAGGAGCCCATTCCTGATGAGGACCAGATGAAACACACAAAACACAGAAAAGGAGAGGAGAGATCCAAGGGACGGGCATTTGGTATTCTGGAGGGAAGATCCAGGGGGCCTCCTAAGAGAGATACACTCTGAACTGGGTCACAAAGGGACTGGTAACCCCAGGTCTGGAGGAGAGGGAGTCCACTCTGGGTGGAATGGCCCAGAAGGTGACCAGCCTGGCTGGAGCAAGGACCCTAGAGCCGAGCAGAGCAAAGGGAGAAGAGTCCTGGCTTGCTGGAGCCCTCGTGCCTGCCCCAGGCCCCTCCAGCTCTGAGGACCTGCTTCTGTCCTCCTGCAGCCGAAGTGAGCGCCAGCTCCTCCTGCACTCGGCCGAGGCCCTGGCTAGTGGCCCCTTGGCCGTGCTGGGGCTGGACGTGGCTCCCTCGACCCTGCTGCCCAGCTACGACCCGGACACTGGTCTGGTGCTGCTCACAGGCAAGGTGAGCTGGGGCACACAGGCCAGGGATTTGGGCAGATGACGGGTGGGGGAGAAAGCAGCTGAAGCTGGCCACTTCACTGCCGCTGCCCCCTCAGGGCGACACCCGTGTGTTCCTGTACGAGCTGCTCCCCGAGGCCCCCTTCTTCCTGGAGTGCAACAGCTTCACATCCTCCGATCCCCACAAGGTGAGCTGTGGTACACTTCCCTGGGCCCTCCTTCCCTTGGTGGGACCTCAGGCTCCTCGCCCTCTAGTGTCCACGTGGGGAACTGCAGGGACCCGCGGGATCATGGTCCCTGCCAGCAGGGTGTGCCAGGCAGTCTTGGGAACTGGTTGTTCAACTAAGCATCATTGGAAATTAAACTACGTAAGGTTAAGCTTTATGAACCCACAAATAAGTTGCATTAAAGACCGAGGCAACAGATACTTAATTTATCACTTCCTAATTATTTTATTGGACTTCACTGTTATTTGTTCTGTCAAGGTTACCTGAATCTGCGGGCCCTGTCCCACAGAAAGATTGTATCATGGCTGTCACTCTCTTTCCACATCTGCATTCACCTGGTCATGTTGCTGGTGTGAAGTGGGCCAGGCTGGCAGTTTTCACATCATGGATCTAGGCGAACGCTACAGACCAGGGTGTTTTTCCTCCAAGAGCTAGTTGCTAAATGTCACACCACTGTCCAGGGCTAGGTCTTGGTCCTGGGGGTGTCCTACGTGAGGGGTGCTAGCACCCTGGGGGCCCAGTGAACCCTAGCCTCCAGCCCCAGCTCAGCTGCCCCTGCCTCCCCAGGGCTTCATCCTCCTGCCCAAGACGGAGTGTGACGTGCGGGAGGTGGAGTTTGCTCGATGCCTGCGACTTCGCCAAACCTCACTGGAGCCTGTTGCCTTCCGGCTACCCCGAGTCAGGGTGAGGTTGGGCACCCAGCATGCCAACACCCAGCACCCTGCTTCCCAGCCCCTGTTGGGGCCTTTGGGTCCTGACTGGTCTTGTCACCAGACTATCCTCTGACTGCTCTTTGGAGTACCTGAGCTCCTGACTCTGCTGACATTCTCAACCTCGCAGAGACTTCAGATGGGGGTCCTGGGGTCTTGCCATGCCCCTGCCCCCAGCAGTGGATGCCTGTGTGCCCTGGGCCTCTGGGCAGTGCCTCAGAGGAGCTCCTTCCTCCCTTGCTGCAGAAAGAATTCTTCCAGGATGACGTGTTCCCAGACACCGTGGTGAGCTGGGAGCCGGCACTTAGCGCTGAGGCCTGGCTGGGAGGTGCTAATGGGAAGCCCCGGCTTCTCAGCCTGCAGCCCCCTGGCATGACCCCAGGTAGGATGAGGGACTGGTCAGTCAGGGAAGGGGAAGGGTGGGGGCTGGAGAAAGGGGCAGAAGGCACTAGTCTGACCCTCCACCCTGCTGGCACTCAGAAACCTCTCACACTCCCAAGGTTGGGGTGATTGCACTTCAGGCTTGGTCTCTGAGCCCCTGAAGGGCAGGGCCCAGGGTCCGTGCTACTGGTTGTTCACTGTCAACTCTCTTTCCAAAATCTGACGACTTTTTCACCTAATTATTTTATTGGACTTCACTGTTATTTGTTCTGTCAAGGTTACCTGAATCTGGGCCCTGTCCCACAGAAAGATTGTATCATGGCTGTCACTCTCTTTCCACATCTGCATTCACCTGGTCATGTTGCTGGTGTGAAGTGGGCCAGGCTGGCAGTTTTCACATCATGGATCTAGGCGACGCTACAGACCAGGGTGTTTTTCCTCCAAGAGCTAGTTGCTAAATGTCGCACCACTGTCCAGGGCTAGGTCTTGGTCCTGGGGGTGTCCTACGTGAGGGGTGCTAGCACCCTGGGGGCCCAGTGAACCCTAGCCTCCAGCCCCAGCTCAGCTGCCCCTGCCTCCCAGGGCTTCATCCTCCTGCCCAAGGACGGAGTGTGGCGTGCGGGAGGTGGAGTTTGCTCGATGCCTGCGACTTCGCCAAACCTCACTGGAGCCTGTTGCCTTCCGGCTACCCCGAGTCAGGGTGAGGTTGGGCACCCAGCATGCCAACACCCAGCACCCTGCTTCCCAGCCCCTGTTGGGGCCTTTGGGTCCTGACTGGTCTTGTCACCAGACTATCCTCTGACTGCTCTTTGGAGTACCTGAGCTCCTGACTCTGCTGACATTCTCAACCTCGCAGAGACTTCAGATGGGGGTCCTGGGGTCTTGCCATGCCCCTGCCCCCAGCAGTGGATGCCTGTGTGCCCTGGGCCTCTGGGCAGTGCCTCAGAGGAGCTCCTTCCTCCCTTGCTGCAGAAAGAATTCTTCCAGGATGACGTGTTCCCAGACACCGTGGTGAGCTGGGAGCCGGCACTTAGCGCTGAGGCCTGGCTGGGAGGTGCTAATGGGAAGCCCCGGCTTCTCAGCCTGCAGCCCCCTGGCATGACCCCAGGTAGGATGAGGGACTGGTCAGTCAGGGAAGGGGAAGGGTGGGGGCTGGAGAAAGGGGCAGAAGGCACTAGTCTGACCCTCCACCCCTGCTGGCACTCAGAAACCTCTCACACTCCCAAGGTTGGGGTGATTGCACTTCAGGCTTGGTCTCTGAGCCCCTGAAGGGCAGGGCCCAGGGTCCGTGCTTCCAACAGAAGCCCCCACTCCCAGCATACATGCACGCAGCCTGGTGCTGAGGGCAGACCACGTGAACCAAGGGTTGAGTAGCTGTTAATCCCACCTCTGGACTCTGTGTGACAGACTCTCCTAGGGGCTGGTACCAAGGGGTTGGGCCAGGAAACCCCGCCAGGGGAACTCTCTCCTGCCTTATGCTTGTCCCTGTTCCGCTCCAGTGAGCCAGGCCCCCCGTGAAGCCCCTGCCCGGCGGGCCCCGTCCTCAGTGCTCTACCTGGAGGAGAAGTCAGACCAGCAGAAGAAGGAAGAGGTAGGCAGGGAGAGAGGCTAGCTGTGGAGCACGGGGGGCCAGGCTGCACCTGGTGATTGTCCTTCTGTTCTGTAGTCCGACCCAGACTGGGCCAGGAGCCAGTGTCACCTGCCCCTCAGTTGGACAGCTTGATGGGGAGACCCTCTCAAACCCTGAAACTGCCTGTTGTTGGGGGATGGGGATCAGGAAGCCAGGGAAGGGCAGGGAGAAGCCTCACCCTGGCCTGGCCCAGCCCAACCCAAAATACCCAAGCGCACTTGGGACCGCCATATGCAGACACAGCTATTCCCTCCCCATTTGTTCCGTCCACTCCCCCAGCTGCTGAGTGCCATGGTGGCGAAGCTGGGGAACCGGGAGGACCCGCTCCCACAGGACTCCTTCGAAGGTGTGGACGAGGACGAGTGGGTGAGTGGACCAGTGGGTCCCAGCATCTTATTGCCTTCCTCGCCGGCTCATACGTGCAGCAGTCCCCAGCCCCACCTCCTGGGCCCTCTCAACTCCTTCCTGGGGGGAGCCTGGCACTTAGCGCTGAGGCCTGGCCCCTGGGGGGGGGTGCTAATGGGAAGCCCCGGCTTCTCAGCCTGCAGCCCCCTGGCATGACCCCAGGTAGGATGAGGGACTGGTCAGTCAGGGAAGGGGAAGGGTGGGGGCTGGAGAAAGGGGCAGAAGGCACTAGTCTGACCCTCCACCCCTGCTGGCACTCAGAAACCTCTCACACTCCCAAGGTTGGGGTGATTGCACTTCAGGCTTGGTCTCTGAGCCCCTGAAGGGCAGGGCCCAGGGTCCGTGCTTCCAACAGAAGCCCCCACTCCCAGCATACATGCACGCAGCCTGGTGCTGAGGGCAGACCACGTGAACCAAGGGTTGAGTAGCTGTTAATCCCACCTCTGGACTCTGTGTGACAGACTCTCCTAGGGGCTGGTACCAAGGGGTTGGGCCAGGAAACCCCGCCAGGGGAACTCTCTCCTGCCTTATGCTTGTCCCTGTTCCGCTCCAGTGAGCCAGGCCCCCCGTGAAGCCCCTGCCCGGCGGGCCCGTCCTCAGTGCTCTACCTGGAGGAGAAGTCAGACCAGCAGAAGAAGGAAGAGGTAGGCAGGGAGAGAGGCTAGCTGTGGAGCACGGGGGGCCAGGCTGCACCTGGTGATTGTCCTTCTGTTCTGTAGTCCGACCCAGACTGGGCCAGGAGCCAGTGTCACCTGCCCCTCAGTTGGACAGCTTGATGGGGAGACCCTCTCAAACCCTGAAACTGCCTGTTGTTGGGGGATGGGGATCAGGAAGCCAGGGAAGGGCAGGGAGAAGCCTCACCCTGGCCTGGCCCAGCCCAACCCAAAATACCCAAGCGCACTTGGGACCGCCATATGCAGACACAGCTATTCCCTCCCCATTTGTTCCGTCCACTCCCCCAGCTGCTGAGTGCCATGGTGGCGAAGCTGGGGAACCGGGAGGACCCGCTCCCACAGGACTCCTTCGAAGGTGTGGACGAGGACGAGTGGGTGAGTGGACCAGTGGGTCCCAGCATCTTATTGCCTTCCTCGCCGGCTCATACGTGCAGCATGCTCCCCCCAGCCCCACCTCCTGGGCCCTCTCAACTCCTTCCTGCTTCTTGGTTTATCTCCCCAGGACTAGCCTGCCCACCAGCCACCTCAAGCCTCACCTGCCACTGCCGCCTCCAGGACCACCTTGTGCCCCTGCACAACTCTTGTCTCACCCTCAAACTGGAAGCTGCCTCCTGGCTCAGGCTTACCTCATCCCAGAACCTGGCTTCCTTTGGGCCTCAGGCATTTCCATGGCCTCTGGGCCCTGCTGCAACCTCCATGGATTGTCCACAGCTCTGCTCATTCTGGGGCTGGCGTCTTCTGCTAGCATGCGGAGCCGGGGGCATGGGAGTGGGGTGGGGTGAGAGCTAGGGGGCATGTCCCTGGGCAGATGCTGCGCTCCTCGTCCCCTCTACTCTGACCTGGGCTGGTCCCAGCTTGGGCTGGCTTCGCTCAGCACCTTCAGTTATTACATGCCATCCCATCTTGCCTGCTGCCCCAATTCTGGCCAGGAGTCTAGGGGGCTGGCCCCCCAACCTGTCCCTTCAGAGCAGCATCAGCCTCAGGAGCCTGGGATCAGTCGCCTTGCCCCCCATGCTTGAAGCCAGGAGGAATGGGCGTCACAGAGCTGATAGCCCAATCAAAGAGGTGGGAGCCACGCAGGGACTGGCCTGCACGTGCCCTAGATGTTTTCAACAATTAAACTTTTATAAGCTGGCCACCCTGGTGTCACTGTGGTCTCTGAGGCTGACTGGACGGGGAAGGGGACAGCAGTATGGGTGGGGTTGGTTTGGTCCTGGGCTCCCCCTGGTCCCAGGCCTCGCTCTGCTCCTACTGGGAGTTCATTCATTTATCTGACACGCTAGTATCTGGCCGGGCTTTGGATGGCGGCTCCTGTCACGAGCGGGAGAGACAAGGCTTCTCAAGGCACTTTGTGTGGTCTTAGGAGCCAGAAAAGAGCTGGACTGTGTGCAAGTTTGCTAAGAGTGTGAGGAGATGAAGTAGATAAACTTCATGAAAGGGATCCACCAGGATGCAGGGGGTAGACTGTGGTCAGGGCCTGAGAAGCAGTGTTTAAGCTGAGAGCTAACACCTGAGGGTCACGAAGCCATGGAGAGAGCCCTGAGAAGAACATCTCAGACGAAAGGAAGGGCGCAGAGGGAAGAAAGAATTTGGGAAGTCAGAGGAAAGGCAAGAAGGGCCTTGGTCCAGAACACAGCAGGAGGCAACCCAACTCTCACTCATTCAACAGTGAATGAAGGGCTTCCCTGGTTGCCTAGTGGTTAGGAATCCACCTGTCATTGCAGGGGACATGGGTTCGATCCCTGGTCCAGGAAGATTCCACAAGCCTCGGAGCAATTAAGCCCAAGCACCACAACTACGGAGCCTGTGTGCCACCAAGAGAGCAGCACTGCTTGGCACAACTGGAGAAAACCTGTGTGCAGCAAGGAGGACCCAGTGCACTCAAAAGCAAAACGATAGTAATAATAAAAACAAATAATAGTAATAATAAAAAGCACTCTTTCAGGTGCCAATGCCCACGATTAGGGAACAGAGATCCTGCCCTCCAGGAATCCATATTCTAGCAGGAAGGAACAGATCAATGGTATGATTTGATAGAATGTGAGAAGGGCTGTTGCTGTTAAAAAAAACCAGGAGGGATCAAGAATGGAGGTTGGGGGCTTCCCTGGTGGTTCAGTGAGGGGCGGGGTTCCACCTTGTAGTGCAAGGAGCACTGGTTTGATCCCTGGCCTGGGAGGATCCCATGTGCCATGGAGCGGCTGGACCGGTATGTCCAATTGCAAGCCAGCGCTCTGGAGTGCATGAGCGCAGAGCTGGTGCTCTGCACCGAGAGGCCACTAGCCCCTGCCCTCATGTGACCAGTGGTTTTCTTTGCCCTACACAGGCCAGAGAATAAAGATGGATGAAAATAAATAAATAAATTTAAAAAGATAATAAAAGAGACCAAAATTTAAAAAAAAAAAAAGAACGGAAGTTGAACCAGACACAGAAGGCTCCAGGTAGCATGATCCCATTTCCGTGAAACATCCAGAAAAGATGTCCAGAGAGAAGAAGTGATTGGTCACTAGGGAGAGGGGAGGGGGAAACAAGTCGTTGACTGCGCATGGGAGTGGAGTTTTAAGAAGGGGATGAAAGTTCTGGAAGTACAACTCTGAATATACTAAAAAGCACGGAATTGTGACTTTCAAAAGGGCGAGTTGTATGGGGTGTGAATTCTCTCTCAATAAAGCCATCAAATGTTAGAAAAGCAAAGGGGAATTCCCTCGGCAGTCCAGTGGTTAGGACTCCGTGCTTTGACTGCCAAGGGTACAAGCTCGATCCCTGGTGGGGAACTAAGATCCCCCAAGCTGCATGGTGCAACCAAAGATTTTTAAAAGCAAAGGAATAGAATACAACTTACAGGCCTGGTGGGGGGTCAAGGTAACCACACTGAGAAGGAACAAAGGCACTGGAACAAAGACTTGAAGAAGGAGGGAGAAGAGCCCTTAGTCCCAGACAGAGGGAACCTGGAATGAAACCTCTTTTATTTTTAGTTACTAGGGTTTTTTTTATATATATATATAATTTATTTGTTTGGCTGTGTTGAGTCTTAGTTGAAGAAGGTGGAATCTTTGCTATGTCGTTCTGGATCAGCAATTGCACCTGGGCCTAGGTGTCCGGCGGCATGTGGGTTCTTAGTCCCCGACTGGCAATCGAACCTGGTGGATTCTTAACCACTGGACCACCAGGGAAGTCCCTGAGACCTTTTTTGAGGTTTCCTGTTTTCATGTATATTTGTGAGGATTTATCTTAATATCCTTATTATTTTCTGTGAGGTGTTGTAGGGAATGGCAACCCACTCTGGTATTCTTTTTTTTTAATTTATTTTGGCGGGTGTGGGGAGGGAGGGGGGTGGGCGGGCCACTTCCGCTGGTCCTCCATTTGTCCAGTTTCATCCATCTCTGTGCTCCGGCCCGTGTGGGCCTCCCATCGCGGTGGCCTCTCTTGTCGCAGAGCACCGGCTCCAGGCGCATGCGCCCCAGAGCTCCGGTTCGGCAACTGGACACATTGGTCCAGCCGTTCCGCGGCATGTGGGATCCTCCCAGGCCAGGGATCGAACCGGCGCCCCCTGCACTGCCAAGGCGGTGTCCCCACCCACTGGACCACCAGGGAAGTCCCACTCTGGTATTCTTGCCTAGGAAATCCCAAGGACAGAAGAGCCTCCATGGGATACCAAAGAGTCCGACACGACTGAGGAACTAACACTCTTCTGGCAAAATGAAGAGAAAAAATAGACCCTGTCCTCATATGACCGGCGTTATTCTTTGCTCATAGCGCCCCAGTATAAGCACCGGGGCCGGGGTGTCCTAAGACCGCCTCTGCGGGTCTCCCCTGCACAGGAGGCTGAAGTAGGCCCCGCCCCCCAGAGGCCCCGGCCCGACTCCGCCCACGGATCATAGGTCTCCGCCCACGCCCCGCCCTTCTTGTTTGAAGCAACACGCATGCCCAGCGCACGCGCTCTGCGCAGACTCCCTTGACCTTTGACCCACTAGCCGCCCTAGAGCTGGGGCCGCGGGCCAGGAAGCCAGAGTCCCCCGGTGCAATACGGCGGCAGATATGGTGAGCCCCGAGGAGAGGCTGGGAGGCCGTTTAAGGGCTGGGGCGGGGGCCGGGGCGAGGATCTCCGGCCGGGCTGCGGACGCCACGCGCCCCCTGCGTGCCCGGCGGGAAGCGGGGACTGGGGGTTCGCAGCCAGGGGTACTGCGGCGGGCGCTGGCGACCTCGGGGCCAGGGAGAGCCGTCTGACTGGAAGGCAGGGCCGGCCGGGAAATACCAAGCAGATCGCCGTGTGCTGCTGCCACGTGCAGAGAACCCTTGATCGGTCCCAGAGCTAGTTGAAGGTGTCGCCCTATTTTTGTCCCCATTGGAAAGCTGGTTAAACGGACGACGAGACTTCCACGAAGAAGTGGCAGAACGGGGACCTGACCCTGAGACACCGAAAGCAGAGCGTTTCTGCGGTACCCCTGGCTCTGGATAGAGCCATCCCACAGATCTGGGCCACCCTGGCTGCATCAGGTCACCTGGAGACCTTTAACAGTGCAGAGTCTTGATGTCTGTCCCCTGATAGAGGATTCTGCCCCAACGGATTGAGGCAGTGGGTCTGGGGAGCCACTTCTCCCATCCAAGTACTAACCAGGCCCGACCCTGCGTAGCTTCTGAGGTCTCAGGAGATCGGTGGCATTCAAGATGGGCACATTCAGGATGGTATAGCCATACACTGGGAGCCACTTCTTAACTGACCGTGATAAGTACCAGGTGAGAGCTTTCAAGTGCCAGGCCCTGAGCTGAGACTTATGTGGATTCTCATTTAATTGTGAAGAAGATGGCTTCATTGCCCCCATTTTACAGGTAAGCAACCAGATGCTCAGAGCGTCTGACTCCTGGGCCTCTCATCCAGGTTTTAACCTGAGACGACACCCTTAGCCCCCACTTTATTCTTGCCTTGTGATAGTCACTGCTGTTTTCCTAGGACCGTCGCCCCCAGTACCCAAGAGGGTCCTTCACACACATTCCCCCATGTGACTCAGAGCCAGCCTTGAGGGACTGAGTAAAATGTGACTCTGGAGGAATTTGTACCTTAAAAGAGAAAGCCAATGAGTCTGTAAGATAGGACAGTTTATGAATGGAAAAGAAACACAGACAGTGCACAGTGGGTGGGTAGAAATGAGGGGAGCCTGAGAAGGTTTCACTCTGGGGAATGGGGGTGACATGAGCTGTCTTTTTAATTTTGGCCGCGGGATGTGGTATCTTGATTCCCTGACCAGGGATAGAACCTCTACCCCCTGCCTTGGATGCCACTGAACAGCCAGCCGAGTCCAAGCTAAGTCTTGAAGGATGTTGAGGTTTGACAGTATTGGCATAGGAGGGAGGGCATTCAATGGCTTAGTGGGTATGGAGGGGTTTTTGGGGGGGTGAGAGGGTGGATAATGGAAATGTTATATATAGCTCAATGCATACCCTAAAAAGTGCTGAATTGTGCACTTGAGAAGAATGACCTGTGTTGTATGAATGCAAAGCTACAAAGCCTTTGGGGTAAAGAAGCAGGGAAGCCGAGTCCAGAAGTCGAGGGTGTGGCAGTAATGGGTGGTGTGGGGAGGGGAGAGAAAACCAGAAAAGCCGTTTGTAACCGGGCAGAACTGGGGTGTGGACTAGATTGGCTGCCGAGGTGGGGAGTGCGTGTGTGTTTTGGAAGGAAGGCCAGAGCCTTCTTCAGCAGAGGGAGTGGGAGGCGTTTGGAAGCCCTGTTGAGTGTCGTATTCATTCAGATATGTCTCGGGCACCCGCTGAGGCTCGCCACAGCCCAAGGCCTTGGACGTGTGGCAGGTGTGCCGGGTATGGCCCTGACCTCCTCCCACCTAGGTGTGATGTCAGCCGCTGTCTGCAGGGGTCCTGGGTGAAGGGAGCCCCCTTTCTGTTCCAGTGTGTCAAAACCAGTGCTGTCTGGGCCTCTCATCCAGGTTTTAACCTGAGACGACACCCTTAGCCCCACTTTATTCTTGCCTTGTGATAGTCACTGCTGTTTTCCTAGGACCGTCGCCCCCAGTACCCAAGAGGGTCCTTCACACACATTCCCCCATGTGACTCAGAGCCAGCCTTGAGGGACTGAGTAAAATGTGACTCTGGAGGAATTTGTACCTTAAAAGAGAAAGCCAATGAGTCTGTAAGATAGGACAGTTTATGAATGGAAAAGAAACACAGACAGTGCACAGTGGGTGGGTAGAAATGAGGGGAGCCTGAGAAGGTTTCACTCTGGGGAATGGGGGTGACATGAGCTGTTTTTTTAATTTTGGCCGCGGGATGTGGTATCTTGATTCCCTGACCAGGGATAGAACCTCTACCCCCTGCCTTGGATGCCACTGAACAGCCAGCCGAGTCCAAGCTAAGTCTTGAAGGATGTTGAGGTTTGACAGTATTGGCATAGGAGGGAGGGCATTCAATGGCTTAGTGGGTATGGAGGGGTTTTTGGGGGGGTGAGAGGGTGGATAATGGAAATGTTATATATAGCTCAATGCATACCCTAAAAAGTGCTGAATTGTGCACTTGAGAAGAATGACCTGTGTTGTATGAATGCAAAGCTACAAAGCCTTTGGGGTAAAGAAGCAGGGAAGCCGAGTCCAGAAGTCGAGGGTGTGGCAGTAATGGGTGGTGTGGGGAGGGGAGAGAAAACCAGAAAAGCCGTTTGTAACCGGGCAGAACTGGGGTGTGGACTAGATTGGCTGCCGAGGTGGGGAGTGCGTGTGTGTTTTGGAAGGAAGGCCAGAGCCTTCTTCAGCAGAGGGAGTGGGAGGCGTTTGGAAGCCCTGTTGAGTGTCGTATTCATTCAGATATGTCTCGGGCACCCGCTGAGGCTCGCCACAGCCCAAGGCCTTGGACGTGTGGCAGGTGTGCCGGGTATGGCCCTGACCTCCTCCCACCTAGGTGTGATGTCAGCCGCTGTCTGCAGGGGTCCTGGGTGAAGGGAGCCCCCTTTCTGTTCCAGTGTGTCCTTGAGAAGAGGGTGAGCCAGTGCTGTCTGGGCCCACCAGCCCAAGGAGCTGCGCCCTGAAGGGCACTTGGCCCGTCCATCTGTCCAGAGCCAGGTTCCCTTCTTGATGCACTTTGCAGCCGGGGGTATTGAGGGGACCGAGCACATTCCCAAGTGCACCCCAGCCCCCCACGCTGCCCGTGGTCCTTTGCCCCACCTGCAGGGCTTTGGTCCTGGGTTGAGCCATGTCACTCCCCAAACAGGAAAGCACGTGTGTCGTCTGCGGTGCCCCAAGCATGGAGTCCCGTGACTCTGACCGGTGCTCGCTGGCCATCAGCTTGGCCTGAGTTGGAAGCACATCTTGCCCTGGATCTTTGGGCCCTCGTGTCTTGTCAGTGGATGGTGCAGTGTTTGAGGGCTTTCTGGGAGAGGCCTCAGCCCCTGCCTGCTGTCTTCATCCCCTGTGGTAGCTGCAGCTGGCATGGCTGTGCTCCCCATGAACCCCCAGCTCGTGAGCCCAGCTGACGCAGCTGGCGACTGGGTGTCAGGTAGGTGGCCGAGAGGCTTGGCTTCTCCTCTGATTGCAGGATTTTTCAGCACCAAGCAGGGTCTGGTCTGGATCTGTTGAGCTACTCTGGACCTGCCGCTGCCAGGCATCCATGGTTTTATGTACCTTGCTTCCTGAGGCCCTTAGCCCTCCTGTATTCTCCCCATTATACCGATAAGAAAACTGAGGTTCAGAGAGGTTGAGCGATTCTGCCCAGGCCACAAAGCCGGCAAGAAGCAAAGTGGAAACCCAGGTTACTGACAGCCTTCTCTGAGAAATCAGAGGCTCTATCCAGTGAGCTGCTGTGTTGGGAGCAGCTTTGTTACTCCCCAGGGCCTAGCCAGTGTTGGCTGTTGGGGAACAAAGAGCAGTGAGAAACAAAGACCAACTTTTTTAGGTTTCAACATATGACTTCGTTTTGTTGTTGTTTTTTCTTTTTTTTTAAACCTTTATTTTACTTTTAACTTTTACAGAGTTTTGTTGTTTACAGATATGTATGTTCCCAGATTAGTCATATGTATATTCCCCCCTTCCCACCCCTCCCGACCATCACACAGCACCCCTGAAGGAACCCCTTTTCTCACAGAGCAATGACTAGAGCTATTTTCTTCACACATGCTAGTACAGGTCTTCATGCTACTTCCTTTACGCCTCCCACCCTCTGCTCCTCCCCAACAATGCCCATATGTCCACTGTCCATGTCTCTCTTTCCGTCGCTTCACTGCGTGTGCCATCATCACCATCCTACTAGATTCCATGTACATGTGTTAATATATTGTATTTGTCCTTCTCTTTCTGACTGACTTTACTGTTTATGATATGTTCTAGATCCAGCCACCTCATTAGTGCTGATTCTTCTGCATTTCTCTTTACAGCTGTGTAGTATTCCATTGTGTATATGTGCCAGAGCTTTTGTATCCATTCGTTCGTCGATGGGCATCTAGGTTGCTTCCATGTTCTAGCTACTGTATAGAGAGCTGCAATGAACATTGGGGTACAGGTGCTTCCTTCAGATTTGATTTCATCAGGGTATAAGCCTAAGAATGGGATTGCTGGGGAAGACCAACGTTTATTGAGCACCTACTGTATCTCAGGCTCTGAGGCAGACAGTTCACAATTATTATGACGGCCTACTTGGCCACCGGAGGAGAGGAAACTGAGACTGGGGCGCCGGGCACTGATCCAGGGTGCACAGCTGGGATGTGTACCCGCGTTTGCCTGTGGAGCCTCCCCTGGGAGGGCCTTCCCCAGGAACCTCCCGCAGCAGGCGGACCAGGCAGCTCCCCTGGGTGTCGAGGGTAGCCTCTGAAACTTCGGCAGAAGCCCAGCCTGCCTCACAGCCATGGAGCTCTGGCAGCCGCCCGAGCCATGAGTGGGGGATGTGGGGAGAGCTGGCTGATTACTCAGCTCTCAGCGTTCACTGTTGAGTGATCCACCTGGGCAGAGGAGTGAGCATGTGCGTGCCAGGTGGAGCAGGCGTGTGGCGACTGGGCTGCTCTTAAGTGTGGAGGCAGGAAGGAGGGGTAGGCGGAGGCCGGTCAGGAGTTCCTGGGTGAGGGGCATCCTTGGAGTCACCAGCTGGCCTGTAAGGCTCTGTGTGCCTCAGTCAGGACCAGCCGTCCATATTGGAGCCTCCTGCCCCACATGGGAGAGGCTTCAGCCAAGCAGGGCTTAGGGGAGAAGCCAGGTGAGACTCTCGCCAGAGTTTGCCTTTTCACCTCAGCACCTGCGACCCTGCCCTCCCTCTGATCACTGGTGAGTCTTCACTGAGCAGCTTTGCTCTCTGCTGTGAAATACAGGGCTTGTGAAATTTTCACCCATTTGTGGAATCCAAACCCACTTCTCATTCATTACTGCTGATTCCTTTGTACATGTGTTAGTATATTGTATTTGTCCTTCTCTTTCTGACTGACTTTACTGTTTATGATATGTTCTAGATCCAGCCACCTCATTAGTGCTGATTCTTCTGCATTTCTCTTTACAGCTGTGTAGTATTCCATTGTGTATATGTGCCAGAGCTTTTGTATCCATTCGTTCGTCGATGGGCATCTAGGTTGCTTCCATGTTCTAGCTACTGTATAGAGAGCTGCAATGAACATTGGGGTACAGGTGCTTCCTTCAGATTTGATTTCATCAGGGTATAAGCCTAAGAATGGGATTGCTGGGGAAGACCAACGTTTATTGAGCACCTACTGTATCTCAGGCTCTGAGGCAGACAGTTCACAATTATTATGACGGCCTACTTGGCCACCGGAGGAGAGGAAACTGAGACTGGGGCGCCGGGCACTGATCCAGGGTGCACAGCTGGGATGTGTACCCGCGTTTGCCTGTGGAGCCTCCCCTGGGAGGGCCTTCCCCAGGAACCTCCCGCAGCAGGCGGACCAGGCAGCTCCCCTGGGTGTCGAGGGTAGCCTCTGAAACTTCGGCAGAAGCCCAGCCTGCCTCACAGCCATGGAGCTCTGGCAGCCGCCCGAGCCATGAGTGGGGGATGTGGGGAGAGCTGGCTGATTACTCAGCTCTCAGCGTTCACTGTTGAGTGATCCACCTGGGCAGAGGAGTGAGCATGTGCGTGCCAGGTGGAGCAGGCGTGTGGCGACTGGGCTGCTCTTAAGTGTGGAGGCAGGAAGGAGGGGTAGGCGGAGGCCGGTCAGGAGTTCCTGGGTGAGGGGCATCCTTGGAGTCACCAGCTGGCCTGTAAGGCTCTGTGTGCCTCAGTCAGGACCAGCCGTCCATATTGGAGCCTCCTGCCCCACATGGGAGAGGCTTCAGCCAAGCAGGGCTTAGGGGAGAAGCCAGGTGAGACTCTCGCCAGAGTTTGCCTTTTCACCTCAGCACCTGCGACCCTGCCCTCCCTCTGATCACTGGTGAGTCTTCACTGAGCAGCTTTGCTCTCTGCTGTGAAATACAGGGCTTGTGAAATTTTCACCCATTTGTGGAATCCAAACCCACTTCTCATTCATTAATCCCTGCTAATGGCCCGGAACCACATCCGCCCCGCCCATTAGGGAGGCCAGTTCTGGAGCCTGGGTGGGGCTGGGATCTGACAAACCTGTCTTCGGCCTCTGAGTGGGGTCCCGATGCTTGTCATGTTGTTCCATCGCCCTCCCTACCGACCCCTGGATCCGGTGTGAGGTGGGCAGCCTGGGGACGCCGCGGCTGACTGCACGGGCTGTGGGTTTTCCTCCCTGGGGTACCAGGTGTGTCCTCAGGTTGGTCACCAAAGTCTGTGTTTTGATGTCTCGAGCCATGGTGATCACACGGCACAGTAGACAGAATGTGCCAGTCACAGCACTCGGCACCCTGGCTGAGTCAGTTCTTGGTGGACATCAGCACTCGGACACCTGACCCCAGGCGAGTGTCCTCCGCGCGCCCACGTTTGTACTGTTTCACGCACACGTGCCGTCTGTCTGTAATCCCTGGTCCAGTAAGGCCTGTATGTTTTCTGTCTCTGCCACCTTCCTCCCCTTGCCTTTCACAAGTCCCCCGGGCTCTTGGCTGCTCCTAGGCATCCCCTGCACTCTTCTGCTCTGGGCTCCCTCTGGTCCCTCTGCCTGGAAAGCCCTCATATTCCCATCATGACCCTACCTGCCCAGGAGAAGTGCTGTCCCTTCCTAGAGTCCCCGTGTCTTTCTTGAGGGGTCCCTCCACTGCCCTCACATGCCTCTAGTCTTGCTTGATGAGATGCCCCACTCGCCTCCGTGGGGCCCTGGACCACGTGGTGTCAGAGTGGAAGACCCCTGCACTGTGCTGCAGTGGAGGGATTCCCAGCCGGGTCCTGTGTGTCTGGCGGGCCCAGCGTTTGTGTGGACGAGTGAGTGGGTGGAGGAGCAGGGCCCTGCCATGTTTGTCTAAAGGCTTGCCTAGGGGCTTCCCTGGTGGTCCAGTGGGTAAGGACACCGCCTTGCAGTGCAAGGGGCGCCGGTTCGATCCCTGGCCTGGGAAGATCCCACGTGCTGCGGAGCGGCTGGACCGATGTGTCCAGTTACCAAGCTGGAGCTCTGGAGCGCATGTGCCCAGAGCCAGTGCTCTGCGACAACAGAGGCCACTGCGATGGGAGGCCCGCACAGGCCAAAGAACAAAGATGGATAAAAATAGGTAAATGAAAGACCAACAGAAGTGGCCCGCCCACTCCCCTCCCCTCCCAACCCTCCCCCACCTCAAAAAATTATACAAATAAAGGCTCGCTTAGTGGGCTCTGCTTCTTGAGGGTTGAGGGAATTTTGCTCTTTTGTTGTGTCCAATGGAATGGACTTGAATAGTGTGGGGAGAATTAGAATGGCATCGTGTTCCCCTCCAGTAGGCGAAGACCCCGCCAAGCTCAGGTGCAGGGTTCATGTGGACAGTGAGACCTGGGCTCAGGGACCAGCCCTGAGCTGACTCCCAGGCCACGTTGCCTTGGCTCCTGTCCGCCTCGTCCAAAGGCCCAGAGAGAGTTTTGTCTGCCTATAGGGTCTCTTGTCGGATACCTCGTCCCCCAAGCCCAGGCCTGCTGTCCCATGAGCACCCGAGGGCACCCAGACGAGAACTTTATAGCAGGTATTCTGGAAGAAGTGGCCTGTGGCTGCTGCTCCGAGCTTCCTTACCTCAGCTCTTCAGCAGCCTTGCCACTCGGCCAGCACCTCCAGCATCCATCTCTGGGGCCCAGAGAATGCAGCCCATGAACAAGTGCCTCCTTTGCCCACAGGCCAAGTACCTGGCCCAGATCATCGTGATGGGCGCGCAGGTGGTGGGCAGAGCCTTTGCTCGGGCGCTGCGGCAGGAGTTTGCAGGTAAGCTCGGGCCCCTGATTGCGCCTGGGTCAGATTTTCCCTGTGGCCATGGGCCCCTCCCTCACGCCAGGCCAACGGAAGATGCAGGGACCGCCTGGGGTCTGGCCGCTCGGGTAGCTTGGGACACTTCCTGTGGGGGACGGTGCTAGACCTTGAGACATTCTCATAAAAAGGAGACCCAGTGGATGCCAGCATCCGGCCAGGAGTGGGCACACTGGCCTGCCTGGCCGCCTGTTTTTGCAGATTACATTTTATTGGAACACTCGTACCTCTGGCTGCTTTCCAGGCAGAATTCAGTAATTGCAGCATGGCCTGATTGACCTGTAGAACCCAAAATACATTCTCCGATCCTTGTAGAAGCGTACTGGCTCCTAAATCTACAGGTCACCCGGACCGGCCTGTTTCGGTGGCCTGGGTGGCCGTAGGGCATCCAGCTCCCGACATTTCCGCTGCCACCCACTGTCCACAGCCCTACTCTGCTCCCCTAGCAGCCTGATCTCTCCAGCTGTGCCGAGGGTGGGAGGGCGGGGGGGGACAGGGTCGCCCCCTGGTCTAGGCTGGGGACCTGGCACCAGGTTTGACCAGCCCCTGCCTTGCCCTCCAGTGGGGAAAACCTGTCCTCACTTGACTATCCTCCACCCCAAAACACTCCACTCCTGGAGAAGAGATGCCTTCTGGCCCTGCCTGTCTCCTCCTGTACCCCTGATGGGGGTGAGCTGCCCACTGGGAAGGCCCCGAGGGGGCCCCAGGTTGTGGGGGCTGAACGCTCCCCTGTGTGCCCACACAGCCAGCCGGGCAGCAGCTGATGCCCGGGGACGCGCTGGACACCAGTCTGCAGCAGCCTCAAACCTCTCTGGCCTCAGCCTCCAGGAGGCACAGCAGATTCTCAACGTGTCCAAGCTGAACCCTGAGGAGATCCAGAAGGTGAGCCGCAACCATCTCCAAGATAAGCGGACCAGAAGTGAGGAGCGGGTGGCAAGGCTGCCAGCTTGGGGGAGGGGATTTGCGGGCTCTAGCTGCAGCCAGCTGGAATTCGAGGAAGCCACTCACTTGTCAGTGTTCTGGCCGCAGAGGTGGAAGCATGGGGCCTCCCTCATGGGCGCCTGTCCGCTTCTCTGCCCCTTAGTGGCTCCCAGTCTGGGAACAAGCTAAGGGGGCAAGCCCTTTTGCTTTCCTTCTTTGTCGTTTCCTAGCTTCCCCCACCTCTGTAACCAAGGACTCTCACCATCTCCCCTCCTCTGCAGAACTACGAACACCTATTCAAGGTGAACGACAAATCTGTGGGCGGCTCCTTCTACTTGCAGTCAAAGGTGAGGTCAGGCTTTGGCCTCATCTCACTGGGTGGATCCGGCCGGTGCCATGGGTGGCCGTGGCATCCAGCTCAATTGCCAGGGATTGACCTGTAGAACCCAAAATACATTCTCCGATCCTTGTAGAAGCGTACTGGCTCCTAAATCTACAGGTCACCCGGACCGGCCTGTTTGGTGGCCTGGGTGGCCGGGGCATCCAGCTCCCGACATTTCCGCTGCCACCCACTGTCCACAGCCCTACTCTGCTCCCCTAGCAGCCTGATCTCTCCAGCTGTGCCGAGGGTGGGAGGGCGGGGGGGGACAGGGTCGCCCCCTGGTCTAGGCTGGGGACCTGGCACCAGGTTTGACCAGCCCCTGCCTTGCCCTCCAGTGGGGAAAACCTGTCCTCACTTGACTATCCTCCACCCCAAAACACTCCACTCCTGGAGAAGAGATGCCTTCTGGCCCTGCCTGTCTCCTCCTGTACCCCTGATGGGGGTGAGCTGCCCACTGGGAAGGCCCCGAGGGGGCCCCAGGTTGTGGGGGCTGAACGCTCCCCTGTGTGCCCACACAGCCAGCCGGGCAGCAGCTGATCCCCGGGGGACGCTGGACACCAGTCTGCAGCAGCCTCAAACCTCTCTGGCCTCAGCCTCCAGGAGGCACAGCAGATTCTCAACGTGTCCAAGCTGAACCCTGAGGAGATCCAGAAGGTGAGCCGCAACCATCTCCAAGATAAGCGGACCAGAAGTGAGGAGCGGGTGGCAAGGCTGCCAGCTTGGGGGAGGGGATTTGCGGGCTCTAGCTGCAGCCAGCTGGAATTCGAGGAAGCCACTCACTTGTCAGTGTTCTGGCCGCAGAGGTGGAAGCATGGGGCCTCCCTCATGGGCGCCTGTCCGCTTCTCTGCCCCTTAGTGGCTCCCAGTCTGGGAACAAGCTAAGGGGGCAAGCCCTTTTGCTTTCCTTCTTTGTCGTTTCCTAGCTTCCCCCACCTCTGTAACCAAGGACTCTCACCATCTCCCCTCCTCTGCAGAACTACGAACACCTATTCAAGGTGAACGACAAATCTGTGGGCGGCTCCTTCTACTTGCAGTCAAAGGTGAGGTCAGGCTTTGGCCTCATCTCACTGGGTGTCCCTTATTTCCTTAGTTCAGAGCTTGACGGAAAAGGTGCCCCGGGGCTTGGGCGGGGAACCTGAACTGACATTCCCTCGGGGCTGGCAGCTCCACATGGCCCAGCCAGGGGTGCTGTGTCGGCTGGGGTCCTGTGTCACCCTGGACAGTGGTCCCTCCCCAGCAGCCATGGCCTTGAAGGGCCAGGACTGCTAGCGGGCAGGGTGCTGGGGCCAGCTCCCTGCCCTGCCCCCTGCCCGCTGGGAAGCCAGAGCTGGGCCCAGTCTAACTCCCTTACCAGGTGGTCCGAGCGAAGGAACGTCTTGAGGAGGAACTCAGAATCCAGGCCCAGGAGGACAGAGAGAGAGAGCAGCCGCCCAAAACGTGACCGCTTGGCTCCTTCTGCCCCCCGACTGCCCGCCCACCTCTAATTTATAGCTCAGTAATAAATGTCTTTCCTGCATTTCTTGAGTGCACACGTCCAGATTCCAGAGGCAGGCCGCTGTTCGCATCAGCTGTCAGGGTATGCAGGGAGGGGAAGCAGTGGCATCCGCTCGCCTGTTGTCTGGCCTTTGCCACCCAGGAGGCCCAGGCTGCGCGAGGAGAGGTGGTCGCACTGTCATGTACTAGACAGATGCAGCCGCTCCTGCAGCAGCCTGAGGTAAGCCCTGCCCGCCCCATTGGTAGACAGGCCCCTGGGCTCTGCCACAGGCTGCCTTTCCCGGAGCACCTCTGTAATCCTGGGGGTCAGCTCCAGGGTGCAGCCGAGGAAGACGAGCCTTTGTCAGCCCAACCCAGCCCAGAGCCAAGGTGCTCACCAGTCACGGCAGACCGTGGCGGATGAGGACCTGGACCCACGACGTGTAGTCCAGAGCCTTCCACTTCAGCACCACCCAGCCCTTCCAGCTCCCAGCAGCAGATGGAGAGCATGGCGCACCCATGGGACGAGGGCCTCGGCACTGCAGGCTGGGTGGGGGACCCCAGAGCCAGGCACAGGCAGTGGGAGGGGGCTCTCCTGTGCATGACCAGCTCCTGGCATACCCAAGAAAAACGTTTGTAACTCACTTTTATTTCTTTATAAACTTCCTCTCACATGGAGGAATATATTGTTATAGTCATTAGCTTATCTCTTTTTTTTCTTTTTAAAACTCTATGCTAACAGCAATGGAGCCAAGAGGAGGAAAAACATAAGCTACGATAGAAAGGCACTTAGAACCTGTTAGAATACTGATATCCTGGAATGTGCAACAACAGACCGACAAAAACGACACGTACACCGGCCCCTCGGGCCTGGTCTATCACCAAGTCACATGCTGAGCCTAACGTCACTTTCCAGTGCCCTGTTCCTCTGCTCCCGGGGCTCGAGTCCAGCCCCTCATCCCAAAGGGGCTTAAGGCCTGGGGCCCTTGTGGGGGTGGGGGGCCTGGGTCCTGGGGGGAATGCGTGGGGGAAGGAGACCAGCTCCCTCCTGCTTTGCTCGCAGCCCCTCTAAGGGGCAGAGCCAGCACTGCCGGGCCAGTCAGCGGGCCAGGTCAAGGTGACCCCTCTGGGGCAGAAGGGCGGTCCAGGAAAGGGTGGGTAAGCAGAGAAGCAGCAGGGAGAGCCCGGAACCACAGGGCTGCAAGACCCCCACTCTGTCCCCTTGTTCTGCAGCCAGGAACATGGAGGGTGTGGCCCAGGGCAGAGCCGAGGCTGCGACCTCCCAGACTGAAACCAGGTCCCTTAGGGGAGGGAGCACAAGGGCCATGGGTGGGAAAGGAGACACAGGGCCTGAGAGCCCAGCTCCCTGGGCAGGGCAGCAGGGACATGTGGATCCCTGCACCCTCCGTTCATCTGGCACCTGCTGTGGTGGGGCAGAGCGGGGACACCCAAGGCAGGGGCTCAGCTCAGAAAAGCCCAAGGAAGAAGCCAGGTCACAAGGCCAGGCCCTCCCCTCTAGCTTCTCCTTCCTGGGTGGAGGGGCAGGACCCCCCACAGCCTTCCATGGCCAGCCCCTCTGCCCCTCATCCCGCCTCAAGCCCAGGTCCTTCTGTCTGTGGCCAGCACCAGCCTGAAGTCTCCCTCACCTGTGTCGGGCACCCCCAGAACTGGAGCTGTCTCCCAGCCTGGGGTTATCCCTGGCCGGCCTCCCCAACTCACAAACCCTACAGGCCTCCAAGTCCCTGGTGCAGGGTCCCAGGCCCGGCCCGGCCCCACCTATTCCCTGAGCTGGGCCAGCCCCAGGCCCTGGCACCTGTCCCCACTCAGGGCTCCCTGAAGGCAGAGGGATCCAGGAGCAGATGAGTCGTTAGCCAGCCCAGAGCAGGGACCCACCCGCAGGCAGTGTGCTGGCCACTGCAGACGGCGGGCAGTGAGGGGCAGCTGGCAGAGCGGGCCTCCCTCCCCAAGCCGGGAGGCACCTTGTCATAGGGGAAGGTGGCTTCTTCCTGTGGCTTTGCCGCGGCCTGCGTCTGTCTTGCTCTCCCTCTGGAGGGTGGACCAGAGGGAAAGGGGTCGGGAGCCCCCAGGGCAGGGGCCCAATGAGGCTAGGCAGGATGGGGCGGGGCCTGGGTCCCAGGGGGCTCCTCACAGCTCACCTCTGAAGGGGATGGAGGGAGGGCAGGTGCCACCATCAGCCCCACTGCTGGGACAGGCTGGAAGGTGGGTGAGGGATGGGGGGTGACCCGCCCAGTTGGCCACTGGATGAGGGAGGCACCAAAGGGGGGCCCTGAGGGCTGGGTGGGGGATAGGCAGGGGAGAGCCTGAGGTGAGGCAGGCCTCAGCACCCAGAAGCGTGGCTCTCCACCGCCGGCAGATCCAGTTCCACCCTCAGGAGCCCCAGGGTGCCCACAATGGTCTTGTAGCACCATCCTTGCTGCCCAGCTTATCTGGGGCTGGGTCTGTCCAGGGACCCCAGGGCAGAAGGACATTATTGCTATTTCACAGAAGAGTTTCCGTTCGTCAGGGGGGCCAGGACTGGAAGCTGCTGACTGGGCTGCAGGTGGTCACTGTCCACTGAATGGATTCAGTTCACCACAGCCGGTTTGAGCAGCACGGAGCCCGGCGGGATGACCACCCAGCCAGGAGCGAGCGCCTCTGGGCTGCTGGCGGCTGAGTTGACGCCCGTGGACAGGTCCAGCACGGCGCCCGGCAGCAGGGACATGCTGTCGGGACTCGGCCGAGAGCGGCTGCTGTCAGTCCTCTCCAGGGGGCTCTTGCGGCCATCTGTGCCCAGGACCCTGGCTGGCACTGCCCCACGCCCCTTCTCCCCCTCTGCCTTGCCGCCAGCGGATCCAGCGAGGAGGGAGACCACGGGCAGGCCCAGTCCGCTGGCCCCAAAGGGCGAGGGCAGCAGCGGGTTCTTGGCCAGATTGAGGGGCAGGACGGGGCCAGGCAGCCCAGGGCCCATGCCCCCTGCACCCCCGCCGCCCCCGCTGTTGCCACAGGCCAGGGCGCTGAGGTCGAGGGGGCCGGGGGCCAGGGGCAGCGGCAGGCCAGGCAGGCCGGGGCCGCCAAAGAGGGCTGCAGGGTTGGGAATGATGATCTGGGCCCCACTGACGTAGGGGCAGCCGTCGGGGGCGGGCAGCGGGGTTTGGGGGGTGGGCGGAGCTGCAGGAGCTCCTGCTGCTCGTGGGACACGAAGTGGCCGTGGGCCTTGATGTGTTTGCGCAGTGAGCTGGGGTCTGTGTGCGCTTGTGGCAGCCAGGCATCTTGCAGTAGTAGGGCTTGTCCACGTAGTGGTGCGTGTGCTTGAGGGGTGGAGTGAGGGATGGGGGGTGACCCGCCCAGTTGGCCACTGGATGAGGGAGGCACCAAAGGGGGGCCCTGAGGGCTGGGTGGGGGATAGGCAGGGGAGAGCCTGAGGTGAGGCAGGCCTCAGCACCCAGAAGCGTGGCTCTCCACCGCCGGCAGATCCAGTTCCACCCTCAGGAGCCCCAGGGTGCCCACAATGGTCTTGTAGCACCATCCTTGCTGCCCAGCTTATCTGGGGCTGGGTCTGTCCAGGGACCCCAGGGCAGAAGGACATTATTGCTATTTCACAGAAGAGTTTCCGTTCGTCAGGGGGGCCAGGACTGGAAGCTGCTGACTGGGCTGCAGGTGGTCACTGTCCACTGAATGGATTCAGTTCACCACAGCCGGTTTGAGCAGCACGGAGCCCGGCGGGATGACCACCCAGCCAGGAGCGAGCGCCTCTGGGCTGCTGGCGGCTGAGTTGACGCCCGTGGACAGGTCCAGCACGGCGCCCGGCAGCAGGGACATGCTGTCAGGACTCGGCCGAGAGCGGCTGCTGTCAGTCCTCTCCAGGGGGCTCTTGCGGCCATCCGTGCCCAGGACCCTGGCTGGCACTGCCCCACGCCCCTTCTCCCCCTCTGCCTTGCCGCCAGCGGATCCAGCGAGGAGGGAGACCACGGGCAGGCCCAGTCCGCTGGCCCCAAAGGGCGAGGGCAGCAGCGGGTTCTTGGCCAGATTGAGGGGCAGGACGGGGCCAGGCAGCCCAGGGCCCATGCCCCCTGCACCCCCGCCGCCCCCGCTGTTGCCACAGGCCAGGGCGCTGAGGTCGAGGGGGCCGGGGGCCAGGGGCAGCGGCAGGCCAGGCAGGCCGGGGCCGCCAAAGAGGGCTGCAGGGTTGGGAATGATGATCTGGGCCCCACTGACGTAGGGGCAGCCGTCGGGGGCGGGCAGCGGGGGTTTGGGGGGTGGGCGGAGCTGCAGGAGCTCCTGCTGCTCGTGGGACACGAAGTGGCCGTGGGCCTTGATGTGTTTGCGCAGTGAGCTGGGGTCTGTGTAGCGCTTGTGGCAGCCAGGCATCTTGCAGTAGTAGGGCTTGTCCACGTAGTGGGTGCGCGTGTGCTTGAAGCGGTCGCTGGAGTTGGAGTAGCGCTTGTTGCAGCCCTCGTAGGGGCACACATAGGGCTTCTCGCCTGCGGGGCGGGGCAGGGCCAGGCTGGTGTGAGGGGCTACCGCCACCCAGGCCAGCCCAGCCCTGCTACCCACCCATTCATCCCTGACAGAGTCCTGAGAGCGCGGGCTGGGCTGGCAGATCTGTGGGGTGAGGTCTTACCTACACAACTGACCCGAGTAGGGACGGAAGAGTGTTGCTGCCGAGGAGCAGCCAGTGGCCTGCCTGTGTGTGCCCTTGGCCTGGGGGCTGTGCTTCACGCTGTGATGACAGAGACCCCTTCCACAGCTAACGACCCTGCTGGTGCCTGGCTCGCAGTGAGTGCTGCACAGGTGCCCCTGGTGGCCCAGGCGTTAAGAATCCACCTTGCAATGCAGGGGATGTGGGCTCGGTGCCTGGTTGTGGAACTAAGATCCCACATGCCTTGGAGCGGCTATGCCCACGTGCCACAGCTAGAGAGCCTGTGCAGCAGCAACCGAAGAGCCGGTGTAACACAGCTAAGACGAGAGGAAATCAAGTAAATAAATAACACGTACACCGGAGTTTGCAGACTATAGGAAATGAAGAATTTCAGTGTCCTGTTGATGTTTTAATAATCAAATGATAGCATTTTGAATATACTGGGTTCAAGAAAATGTTATCATTGTATGAATAATTCATCTCACCGCATAGTTCTTTGTATTTTTTTTCAGTGCCGGCGGTTACGAAGTTTAAAATTAGGTGTGTAGCTCAGCCGGCCACTGCGGGCCCCACCGTGTGCTGGGGTCCACCAGGAGCAAACGGACACAGTACAAACACGGTGCCGAGCATGACACAGGAAGACGAGTCTGTGCCCAGACAGTGTGTGGGGAGGGTCTCACCCATGGGACAGGCTTTCCCAGCAAGTGGTGCTCGGGAAGGGGCAGTCAAGCAGTGGGGTGCACCCGTCTCCCCGCTGCCAGGGGCCCAGCATGCCCTCCAGCCCAGCCCTCACCTGTGTGCGACCGGTTGTGGATCTTCAGGTTCTCCAGGCGGGAGAAGCTCTTGCTACAGGTGGGACAGCGGTGCGGCTTCTCGTTGGTGTGCGTGCGGATGTGGATGAGCATCTTGTACCTGTTCCAGGGAGGGCACGGCTCAGTCAGTGGACACTTGGGCTCCCCACCCGCCCCGTGCCCTCCCTCACCTGGCGTTGAAGCCGCGGCCGTGGCGGGCGCAGCCCTCCCAGTGACAGCAGTAGCCCGCGTCCTTCTCAGGCTTCACGTGGTAGTCGTTGACGTGGTCCACCAGGTCCTGGAGGAGCTCGAACGGCTGGTTACACTGCAAGGCCGGGAGCCTGCTGAGCCTGCGCTGTGGGGGCCGCCTGCCCCCGCCCGCCTCTTCCGGCCCCTACTCACCTTGGCCCAGCGACACACCAGCTGCTTGGGCAGGGGCAGCTCTGGCGAGAGGCACTTGTCCTTGGGCGGGGTGGGGGGAAGGAGGAAGCCCGGGGAGGAAGTGCCAGCGAGACCGAAGGGGGGCCGGTGGGAACTAGATCCCACAGCTTATGCCCACGTGCCACAGCTAGAGAGCCTGTGCAGCAGCAACCGAAGAGCCGGTGTAACACAGCTAAGACGAGAGGAAATCAAGTAAATAAATAACACGTACACGGAGTTTGCAGACTATAGGAAATGAAGAATTTCAGTGTCCTGTTGATGTTTTAATAATCAAATGATAGCATTTTGAATATACTGGGTTCAAGAAAATGTTATCATTGTATGAATAATTCATCTCACCGCATAGTTCTTTGTATTTTTTTTCAGTGCCGGCGGTTACGAAGTTTAAAATTAGGTGTGTAGCTCAGCCGGCCACTGCGGGCCCCACCGTGTGCTGGGGTCCACCAGGAGCAAACGGACACAGTACAAACACGGTGCCGAGCATGACACAGGAAGACGAGTCTGTGTCCAGACAGTGTGTGGGGAGGGTCTCACCCATGGGACAGGCTTTCCCAGCAAGTGGTGCTCGGGAAGGGGCAGTCAAGCAGTGGGGTGCACCCGTCTCCCCGCTGCCAGGGGCCCAGCATGCCCTCCAGCCCAGCCCTCACCTGTGTGCGACCGGTTGTGGATCTTCAGGTTCTCCAGGCGGGAGAAGCTCTTGCTACAGGTGGGACAGCGGTGCGGCTTCTCGTTGGTGTGCGTGCGGATGTGGATGAGCATCTTGTACCTGTTCCAGGGAGGGCACGGCTCAGTCAGTGGACACTTGGGCTCCCCACCCGCCCCGTGCCCTCCCTCACCTGGCGTTGAAGCCGCGGCCGTGGCGGGCGCAGCCCTCCCAGTGACAGCAGTAGCCCGCGTCCTTCTCAGGCTTCACGTGGTAGTCGTTGACGTGGTCCACCAGGTCCTGGAGGAGCTCGAACGGCTGGTTACACTGCAAGGCCGGGAGCCTGCTGAGCCTGCGCTGTGGGGGCCGCCTGCCCCCGCCCGCCTCTTCCGGCCCCTACTCACCTTGGCCCAGCGACACACCAGCTGCTTGGGCAGGGGCAGCTCTGGCGAGAGGCACTTGTCCTTGGGCGGGGTGAGGAAGGAGGAAGCAGGCAGATGCAGGGCCCCCCCAGAGCCCAGGGGCAGGAAGAACTGGAAGGAGCTGGGGACGCTATCCAGGTAGCGCAGTGGCTGGAGGTCCTGGCGGAGGGCAGGGGCAGAATAGGTCAGCAACTGCCCACAGCCCATGCCCCCTCCTGGCCCTGCCCCATCTCCTTCTGCTGGGGGTTTGAGCTGGGTCCCACATGACATGTCCTAGCCCCAACCTGTGTGCATGACCTCATGTGGAAATAGAGTCTGTGCAGATATAAGTTCAGCCAAGATCAGGCTGGCCAGGTGCCCTAATGACCAGTGTCTCCACAAGAGAAAGGGAGATGTGGACAGAGACACAGAGGGGAGGGGGCCATGTGACGATGAAGGCAGAGGCTGGCGTGACAGGCTGTAAGGCCAACAGCGCCTGGAGCCACCGGAAGCCAGGAGAGGCCAAGGAGGATGCCCCAGAGCCTTAGGGGGGAGCACGGCCCTGTTACCACCTTGACTTTGAACTTTAGCCTCCAGAATAATACATTTCTGCTATTTTAAGTCACCCAGTTTGTGGTCCTTTGTAACAGTAGCCCCAGGAGATGAGTACGCCATCTCTAGAACATGCATCCCTCCCCTGCTTACCGGGCCGGTGGGCACAGCGGGCAGGTCCCCGTTGCCCTGGCGCTCAGGGGACAGAGAGCTGCTGCCGTTGGGGGAGTCCAGCCCAGATGGGGGACAAACTGATGTGGATGAGCATCTTGTACCTGTTCCAGGAGGGCACGGCTCAGTCAGTGGACACTTGGGCTCCCCACCCGCCCCGTGCCCTCCCTCACCTGGCGTTGAAGCCGCGGCCGTGGCGGGCGCAGCCCTCCCAGTGACAGCAGTAGCCCGCGTCCTTCTCAGGCTTCACGTGGTAGTCGTTGACGTGGTCCACCAGGTCCTGGAGGAGCTCGAACGGCTGGTTACACTGCAAGGCCGGGAGCCTGCTGAGCCTGCGCTGTGGGGGCCGCCTGCCCCCGCCCGCCTCTTCCGGCCCCTACTCACCTTGGCCCAGCGACACACCAGCTGCTTGGGCAGGGGCAGCTCTGGCGAGAGGCACTTGTCCTTGGGCGGGGTGAGGAAGGAGGAAGCAGGCAGATGCAGGGCCCCCCCAGAGCCCAGGGGCAGGAAGAACTGGAAGGAGCTGGGGACGCTATCCAGGTAGCGCAGTGGCTGGAGGTCCTGGCGGAAGGCAGGGGCAGAATAGGTCAGCAACTGCCCACAGCCCATGCCCCCTCCTGGCCCTGCCCCATCTCCTTCTGCTGGGGGTTTGAGCTGGGTCCCACATGACATGTCCTAGCCCCAACCTGTGTGCATGACCTCATGTGGAAATAGAGTCTGTGCAGATATAAGTTCAGCCAAGATCAGGCTGGCCAGGTGCCCTAATGACCAGTGTCTCCACAAGAGAAAGGGAGATGTGGACAGAGACACAGAGGGGAGGGGGCCATGTGACGATGAAGGCAGAGGCTGGTGTGACAGGCTGTAAGGCCAACAGCGCCTGGAGCCACCGGAAGCCAGGAGAGGCCAAGGAGGATGCCCCAGAGCCTTAGGGGGGAGCACGGCCCTGTTACCACCTTGACTTTGAACTTTAGTCTCCAGAATAATACATTTCTGCTATTTTAAGTCACCCAGTTTGTGGTCCTTTGTAACAGTAGCCCCAGGAGATGAGTACGCCATCTCTAGAACATGCATCCCTCCCCTGCTTACCGGGCCGGTGGGCACAGCGGGCAGGTCCCCGTTGCCCTGGCGCTCAGGGGACAGAGAGCTGCTGCCGTTGGGGGAGTCCAGCCCAGATGGCGGCGACAAACTGAGGTCCACCAGGGGGGCTGCCGAAAAGCGTCCCTCTACCTTCTCGGGGAACTTGGGGTTCAGCAGGAAGCCTAGGGCAAGAGCAGGATTTAAGGATACTGGAGCCAGGGTTCCTGGTGGGCCAGGCCTTCCTGCCCAAGACTCCTCCACTGTGATGCGAAACAGACCCGAGCCACGCCACTCACACCCTCCCCCCCGGGACCATGGAACCCAGGAAACCTGGGCCTGTAGAGCTGACAGACAAGATCTTTGCCAAGGCAAGAGCTCAGCCAGTGGTGAGGACGAGAAGCACCTGTCTTCCCTATGGTGAGGGACCGACACATGGGGGAAGTAACAGAATTGAACTTGAACCCAGGGCCCCTAGCTCCCCTGACAATGCCAGGTTAGGCTCTCTCTCACTTCTCCCTCAGTCCCTTTCTGTCTCAGAGCCCCCTTCTGTAACATGAAAGGTTTGGGCAGGGCTACCCAGCTCAGACACAGTAGATCTGGTTTTCAGGGAACTCCAGAAATGAAGCAGGAGACCTGAGCCCCAACCAGCCCTGGAGAAGCACTTGCTGGGCTCAGGCCCCTATCTCTGTCTGTCTGGCCAGCCACACTGCCTCAGAGCCCAGAGGCTAGGCCACAGGGCCTTCTGTTCCTACCTGTGCTTCCCCCACAGCCCTTTACCAGCCCCTGCAAATTGACCCAGAGGCCTCAGTCCAAATCCTAGCTCTGCCACACCAGCTTCCAGAGCTGGGCAAGTCCGTTCCCTCCTCCCAGGCACAGTGTCTCTTGCAGAGATGATCTGCTGGGAGGGTGGGTGGACAGTGTCGCGGACAGGGGCACTCCTTAAGGGGTCTGTGAGGGGCCACAACTGTGTCCTGGTGAACACACCGGGGGCATTTTTCCCGTGGCTAGGGCTCCACCAGGGGCTCAGAGACTGCCGCTCTGGCTGGGGCACAGTACCTGAAGGTGGGGAGCCCGGGGAGCCCGGGGTCGGGCTGTCATCCGCCAGGCCGAGCTCCCTGTGCAGAGCTCGGTGCCGGGCCGTGTTCAGCGTCCTCTCCCGCTTCTCTCTCGCCGCACGGAGCTTGGTGATGCTCAGCTTCAGGTCGAGCGGCTCGTCCAAGGAGTGCATGGTGGTGAGGCTGGGGGCGGGGGTGGCGGCAGGCAGCGAGGGGCTCCAAAGCTGGTATTCAGGCAGGAACCTGAGAGAGGGAAGGAGCTGTGTGGTGATAGTGAGACCCCAGACTCCTCCTCGGGCCACAGCCACTAAAAACCACAGGAGCCGAGGCAGCGGGTGCGAGGCAGGGTGAACGCCGTCTCTCCGGGAAGAGACCCTCTGAGTGGCCCTGCAGACCCAACCACTGTTCCAGATCTGGCTCGTCCACTTGCTGCAAGGCTTTCTGGGAGGCAGAGCTCACAGGATCCAGCCTGCCATGAACAGAGTTTTAGTGACGGTTTTAGGCTGCGGAGTTAGGCAGTTGCAGAGCCATTAGACTCAAGGCCAGATCTTCTCCCTGGAACTGACCAGGCAAGTCCCAAAGGTCATTTCTGACAGAGTGAGAAGTCATGCCTGGGACACATGTCTGATTTGAGCCGTAAGACCCAGAACCAGGCCAGAAGGGCAATGAGTGTCCTCCCAGGTAGTCGTCAGAGGGCCTAGCCCCTGGCCACTGGGCAAGTCCCCCTAGGCACCTCCAAGGGACTGAGGTTGAGAGCTGGTCCCCGGGAAGCCTTGCAAAGTGTGGCCTGGCCCCAGAGGTTAGGTGGACAGACAGGTGGCCTTGCGTTCCATAGGAGAGGGCCCCTCAGGCTGGGAAGCCAGAGGGCTCTGGGCCACCACCAGGGGGCAGCTGGGGACTGTGGCCCAGCAGAGCCAGCCAGGGACAGGGTAGGGGAAGTGATCAGCTGTCTAGTGGTTAGTAAAACTCATACATACATAATTTTTTTTTAATGGTGATGATATTCTTTTATTTTGAGCGGTGCATTTTCACCACTTCCTTAGAAATTCTCAATGGTATAATGTTCTCCACATGTAAGAGACCCAAGAAGTAAGGTCAACTCTTCATTCCAAATTCAAACATCATCTTTTTTTTCTTTCTTTTTTTGGGGGGCCACTTCTATTGGTCTTTCATTTATCTATTTTTCATCCATCTTTGCTCTTTGGCTCGTGTGGGCCTCCCATTGCAGTGGCCTCACTAAGCTGCAGAGAACCAGCTCTGGCCGCATGTGCTCCAGAGCTCCGGCTCAGTAATTGGACACATTAGTCCAGTAGCTCCATGGCATGTGGGATCCTCCCAGGCTAGGGATTGAACCGGCGCCCCTTGCACTGCAAGGCAGTGTCCTTACCCACTGGACTACCAAGGGAGCCCTCAAACATCCTCTTTTACGGCAGCAATCTTTTCAGGTGCTAGGAAACGAGGTGTTTCCTTGTGTTTGTGGTGCTCACACTCTGACAGTCTGCCTGCCAAATAAGACACTCCCTGCCATTGACCGCATCCAGCTCTTCCCATTTCACATGGAACCACCACGCAGTAAGACCATGTGTTTGACCATCGTGTGTGTTTGCAGAGCTGCCTGAAGCTCTCTCCACAGCAGGACAGCAACCACGTACCCAGTCTTTTCCAGGAAAAGTCCCACTGTGACGACTCTAAACCAGCCTTGCCCCAGCTCCAAGCCCCAGCTCATCCATCTCCCAGACAAGACTGTGCACACAGGTCAGAAAAGTCCTCAGGTGGGGCCCTCTAAATGACATATCCCAAGACCCCAGCACATGGCTAAGTGACATGAGTCTCTGAGCCTGGGAAGGGACTACGTTATTAGAGCATGGGTGGCGCACTTGGCCGTGGGGCTGAGATCTGTGACTTTACTTATCCCGTTACAACTCCAGCAGGTGGGAGCTGGCAGACCTGTTTGGATGAACGGCGGGAAGCCAGGGCTCTGGGCCACCACCAGGGGCAGCTGGGGACTTAAAAGGGGGGTAGGAAGTGATCAGCTGTCTAGTGGTTAGTAAAACTCATACATACATAATTTTTTTAATGGTGATGATATTCTTTTATTTTGAGCGGTGCATTTTCACCACTTCCTTAGAAATTCTCAATGGTATAATGTTCTCCACATGTAAGAGACCCAAGAAGTAAGGTCAACTCTTCATTCCAAATTCAAACATCATCTTTTTTTTCTTTCTTTTTTTGGGGGGCCACTTCTATTGGTCTTTCATTTATCTATTTTTCATCCATCTTTGCTCTTTGGCTCGTGTGGGCCTCCCATTGCAGTGGCCTCACTAAGCTGCAGAGAACCAGCTCTGGCCGCATGTGCTCCAGAGCTCCGGCTCAGTAATTGGACACATTAGTCCAGTAGCTCCATGGCATGTGGGATCCTCCCAGGCTAGGGATTGAACCGGCGCCCCTTGCACTGCAAGGCAGTGTCCTTACCCACTGGACTACCAAGGGAGCCCTCAAACATCCTCTTTTACGGCAGCAATCTTTTCAGGTGCTAGGAAACGAGGTGTTTCCTTGTGTTTGTGGTGCTCACACTCTGACAGTCTGCCTGCCAAATAAGACACTCCCTGCCATTGACCGCATCCAGCTCTTCCCATTTCACATGGAACCACCACGCAGTAAGACCATGTGTTTGACCAGCGTGTGTGTTTGCAGAGCTGCCTGAAGCTCTCTCCACAGCAGGACAGCAACCACGTACCCAGTCTTTTCCAGGAAAAGTCCCACTGTGACGACTCTAAACCAGCCTTGCCCCAGCTCCAAGCCCCAGCTCATCCATCTCCCAGACAAGACTGTGCACACAGGTCAGAAAAGTCCTCAGGTGGGGCCCTCTAAATGACATATCCCAAGACCCCAGCACATGGCTAAATGACATGAGTCTCTGAGCCTGGGAAGGGGACTACGTTATTAGAGCATGGGTGGACGCACTTGGCCGTGGGGCTGAGATCTGTGACTTTACTTATCCCCGTTACAACTCCAGCAGGTGGGAGCTGGCAGACCTGTTTGGATGAACCCGCAGGCCATGTGTGGGCCAAAAGCTGCCAGTGATGCTGGGGACTGGGACCACACTGCCACCCTGTCTGTCCCCTTAGCAGCTCCAAACCCAGGCAGACAGGTGGCTGGGTGACAATGATAAATGGACCCGGACCCCCTCTATTCTTCCTCTGGCTGGGCAGGGAGCTGCCCTCTGCCTGACCCACCCCCTAGTTATGTCTGTCTGTCTATGCATCTGCCTGTCCCTCCACCTGTTTATTTTTAGACACAGGCCCTGTCCAACCTCCCTGAAGCTCCTCTGTGCTGGGAGCCTGGAAGGGGAGGAAGGAAGTAAATATTTATGCTGATTAAGAATTCAGGAGCCAGGAAGGGCTGGTGGCCTGGTCCTTCGGCTGGCCTAGGGCCACAGGCCTTCCCACAGTCTCTGTCTCCCACCCCCACCGGACCATCTGGAGGAGGCCAGGACGGTCTGGGAGCTGGGAATTGAGGCTGACACTGATTCGCGGTGGCCACACTGCCCAAGTGACATCCTCTGGCCTCTGCCTACTGCACCCTCACCCTGGTCCCCGACCAGAGGGGAGCCAGGGAGGAGCCACGGGTCACCCTGAAGACTTGCAGGAGACACTGTCAGCTCAGCATGAGGACCCCAAAAGGAGCTGGTCTCCCAGCAGCGCCCTCAAATCAGAGACCCAGTCCCCAGAGAACCCCCCACTTCCTGCCACTAGTCCTGCCCTGGGAACAGGGGTTCCTTCTGAGGGAAGCCAAAGCCCAGCCAGCAGAACCAGACTGGTCACTCCTGGGAAAGGAGAAGAGCAGCCCCAAAGCCCACAACACTCCCTAAGGGAAGGACGACCCAGTCTTTTCCAGGAAAAGTCCCACTGTGACGACTCTAAACCAGCCTTGCCCCAGCTCCAAGCCCCAGCTCATCCATCTCCCAGACAAGACTGTGCACACAGGTCAGAAAAGTCCTCAGGTGGGGCCCTCTAAATGACATATCCCAAGACCCCAGCACATGGCTAAATGACATGAGTCTCTGAGCCTGGGAAGGGGACTACGTTATTAGAGCATGGGTGGCGCACTTGGCCGTGGGGCTGAGATCTGTGACTTTACTTATCCCCGTTACAACTCCAGCAGGTGGGAGCTGGCAGACCTGTTTGGATGAACCCGCAGGCCATGTGTGGGCCAAAAGCTGCCAGTGATGCTGGGGACTGGGACCACACTGCCACCCTGTCTGTCCCCTTAGCAGCTCCAAACCCAGGCAGACAGGTGGCTGGGTGACAATGATAAATGGACCCGGACCCCCTCTATTCTTCCTCTGGCTGGGCAGGGAGCTGCCCTCTGCCTGACCCACCCCCTAGTTATGTCTGTCTGTCTATGCATCTGCCTGTCCCTCCACCTGTTTATTTTTAGACACAGGCCCTGTCCAACCTCCCTGAAGCTCCTCTGTGCTGGGAGCCTGGAAGGGGAGGAAGGAAGTAAATATTTATGCTGATTAAGAATTCAGGAGCCAGGAAGGGCTGGTGGCCTGGTCCTTCGGCTGGCCTAGGGCCACAGGCCTTCCCACAGTCTCTGTCTCCCACCCCCACCGGACCATCTGGAGGAGGCCAGGACGGTCTGGGAGCTGGGAATTGAGGCTGACACTGATTCGCGGTGGCCACACTGCCCAAGTGACATCCTCTGGCCTCTGCCTACTGCACCCTCACCCTGGTCCCCGACCAGAGGGGAGCCAGGGAGGAGCCACGGGTCACCCTGAAGACTTGCAGGAGACACTGTCAGCTCAGCATGAGGACCCCAAAAGGAGCTGGTCTCCCAGCAGCGCCCTCAAATCAGAGACCCAGTCCCCAGAGAACCCCCCACTTCCTGCCACTAGTCCTGCCCTGGGAACAGGGGTTCCTTCTGAGGGAAGCCAAAGCCCAGCCAGCAGAACCAGACTGGTCACTCCTGGGAAAGGAGAAAGAGAGCAGCCCCAAAAGCCCACAACACTCCCCCACCCCAGGCTATCCCTATTCATCTAAGGGGAGGATGCCTGTGAACCCTCATTCCTGCTCTGTCCTTGGCCAACTTCAAAACGTCCCCTTCCACCCCCCACAGGCAAGGGTGGCCGGTTTTGAACTCCAGTTCTGCTCTTTGTTCCCGGGCTGGATGAAGGGGGTCAGGTGAGAGCCAGGGTCACATACTCTAAGGAGGCCCAGAGCGGGGACACTGCCAGGCCGGAACCCCAGGATGGGCGCTGCGATCACCGCCAGAGGCTCACCAGCCAATCATCACCCTGTTGATTTGAGAGTGGGGAAGTGGACATTCGGAGCCTGTTTTCCGGAGGACAGGGACCTGCATCGCCAAGAGCAGAGACAAGCTTCTTCAGCATCGGCAGAGCTCAGAGAGGGTAGGTGTCCAGTGGGTGCCGCGCAGAGCCCAGTTGCAGAACCCCTGACCCAGTTTCCCAGGGCGTGAGGTGACGCGGTGAGTCCCCTGCTACCGCGGGGTCGCACGATCCCCGATCGCCGGGGTGGGGGCGGGCGGGAGGCGGCGCCGAGGTGGCCGCGCTGCTGGGCGCCGCAGCTCCAGCTGCGAAAGGAACTAATTAGGGTGGAGGGAGCGGGAGGAAGCGGCGCTGGGCGGGAGCGCGCGGGGGCGGCGCGGGGACCACCGGGGCGGCGGGGGCGGGGCGGGGTCACCCCGAGGGTGGGCCGCGCTGGCCCTCGGGGGCCCGGTCCCCGCCCTGCCGAACCCGCCCGCCGGCCGAGCGCAGACAATGGCCGCTATTGTGCGCCCGCGGGCCGCGCGCAGACGGCCCCCAGCTGCAGCGCCCGCAGCGCCCGCCGGGCCCTACCTGGCAGCCCGGCCCGCTCCCGCCGAGGGGGAGGGGCTAGCGCGGGGCGGGGCCGGCCCCTCCGGGAAACTGAGGCCGGGAGAAGGCCCCGCCTCCACCAGCGTCCGGCGGCTGAAAGCGAACCCTGAAGGGGCGAGGGGCGGGGGCGAGGGGTGGGGGAGGTGTGCATCCATTACACTCCTACAACGTGCCAGGAGCTGTATACACGAGAATTCTCTGAACCCTCTAAGCCGCTATCGTGAGCATAGATGAGGAAACTGAGGCTCAAGGTCACCAGGCTAATAGGAGCCGCTGGCAGGGATCTGTTCTGGAAAAAGTCCCTCGTCCCTGCATGAGAAAGACCCGCTGAGAGCCGGGAGAAGTACCTGTGTGTATGGAGGAGGGCTTGGCACCAACACCCCACCACCAGAAGCACTCAGGGTTTCCTTGGCAGACATAGAGAGGACAGGGCCCACTACTATAAGCCGGCCCCACTCCCCCGCCTACCCCAGAGCTGCAAGAAGCCAGGTGAGCGGGGCCAGTGTAGCCCTGCTGTCAGGGCAACAAGAGGCTCACCCCTTATTACCCTGGGTTGTTCTGACACTGCCCCTTGGTGAACCTTGGACTGGGGACCAGGACTCAGGAGACACCTCTCACAAGCCCACGTGGCTTTCCTGCTGTGGAATGGAAAGCACAACTCCCTGGCTTCCCACCTGCTCCCACCTGCTCTGAGGGTGTCGCTGTGCCTAGTACAGGGACCTTCAGCAGCAGCATGGGAGTCCTCTAGGGGTAAGCTGAGGGCTGGGAGGGGAGACGGCTGGCTCACCTTCCACAAGTGGGTGGCGAGCCTGGGACTGGATGCCGAGGATGAACATCACCATCCAGTAGTTGTTGACAGCTGGGCAGTGTACCAGCACCTGTTTAAGACTGGTACTCTTTCACCCCCATTTTACAGATGCAAAAACTGAGGCTCAGGGAGCTGAAGGATCTGTCCTGGGTCACACAGCTTATTTGTGGCAGAGCTGGGTTTCAAGTCCAGGTGAACCCTGACGTCATGCTCACCACTGGCCCCTCCTGGGCCCATGGATGTGGGAAGGGGTAGGCAAAGAGGCTCTGGCTTCCCAACCCCTCCCTGCTCAGGGGTTTGTAGGAGCTGCATGCAGAGGCCAGGAGGGGTAACAGGCAGTGAGTGGGCGCTGGAGGGGCCAACTGTTTGGGGGCCCACAGGGAGACTTGGAAAGCTGAGGGCAGAGGGGCTGCCAAAGCAAACGGCCCCACAGCCCGGCATTCCTGGGAACCACTGCTGCGCCCTGCTCTGGCCAAGGGCTCCACCCGTTTCAGCCGCCCAGAGGCGGGAGCTGGGGGCAGGCACAAGCCTCATCTCTCGGACCCCCACTTTCTGATCAGGCTGCAGAACAGAGCCAAAGGCACAAGCTCTGCATGAAAAGACCCGCTGAGAGCCGGGAGAAGTACCTGTGTGTATGGAGGAGGGCTTGGCACCAACACCCCACCACCTGAAGCACTCAGGGTTTCCTTGGCAGACATAGAGAGGACAGGGCCCACTACTATAAGCCGGCCCCACTCCACCGCCTACCCCAGAGCTGCAAGAAGCCAGGTGGCGGGGCCAGTGTAGCCCTGCTGTCAGGGCAACAAGAGGCTCACCCCTTATTACCCTGGGTTGTTCTGACACTGCCCCTTGGTGAACCTTGGACTGGGGACCAGGACTCAGGAGACACCTCTCACAAGCCCACGTGGCTTTCCTGCTGTGGAATGGAAAGCACAACTCCCTGGCTTCCCACCTGCTCCCACCTGCTCTGAGGGTGTCGCTGTGCCTAGTACAGGGACCTTCAGCAGCAGCATGGGAGTCCTCTAGGGGTAAGCTGAGGGCTGGGAGGGGAGACGGCTGGCTCACCTTCCACAAGTGGGTGGCGAGCCTGGGACTGGATGCCGAGGATGAACATCACCATCCAGTAGTTGTTGACAGCTGGGCAGTGTACCAGCACCTGTTTAAGACTGGTACTCTTTCACCCCCATTTTACAGATGCAAAAACTGAGGCTCAGGGAGCTGAAGGATCTGTCCTGGGTCACACAGCTTATTTGTGGCAGAGCTGGGTTTCAAGTCCAGGTGAACCCTGACGTCATGCTCACCACTGGCCCCTCCTGGGCCCATGGATGTGGGAAGGGGTAGGCAAAGAGGCTCTGGCTTCCCAACCCCTCCCTGCTCAGGGGTTTGTAGGAGCTGCATGCAGAGGCCAGGAGGGGTAACAGGCAGTGAGTGGGCGCTGGAGGGGCCAACTGTTTGGGGGCCCACAGGGAGACTTGGAAAGCTGAGGGCAGAGGGGCTGCCAAAGCAAACGGCCCCACAGCCCGGCATTCCTGGGAACCACTGCTGCGCCCTGCTCTGGCCAAGGGCTCCACCCGTTTCAGCCGCCCAGAGGCGGGAGCTGGGGGCAGGCACAAGCCTCATCTCTCGGACCCCCACTTTCTGATCAGGCTGCAGAACAGAGCTCCAAAATGGGTCAGACCACCTGTGTCTCCAACTAGGCTCTGCCATATCCTGCCCATGTGAGTCAGGGCAAGTCACCTGCAAGTCTGGGTCTCATTGTCCTGATCTCTAACAGAGGGTGTTAATAGTGTAAGACACACACCCTGACTGGATCTGGTGGAGAAATCAACACAGTGATGCACATTCAATGACTGGGGTTTCCCTCTAGAATGTAATGTTTAGCACCTAGAACAGTGTCGGGCACATAGTATGTGCTTAATCAAATTTGTAAATGAATTGTCACCAACGCTTGAGTCCCCCAAGTTTTTGGCCAGCTGGGGGACTGCAAGGACAGCTGAGTGGGGCTGACCCTCCTGCTGTACCCACAGATATAGAGTCTTGCCCTTGACAAGGAGCCTGAGTTGAGGAGGTAACTAAACAAGCTAGTGTCCCTTAGGGGGCTGCAGGCTCTGCTTCCCATGGGGTGGCCCCAGCGGGCCCAGTCAGCTTCCAGACAACCACTACATCAAATAAAGAGTGCTGGGAGGCCCTGGACAGCAGGCCTCCTCCCAGGACCCAAGGGAGGGGTTTACCCTGAGGCCTCGGCAGATGCAGGTCCCAAGAAAGGGCCCAGGGTGGGCAGCGCTTCCAGGAAGAGCGTGGGGTTTCACCTTCCCTGGGAACCTCTTGATCAGCAAGCAGATCCCGCCCTCACCCCAAGGTGGCCGCTCAGCCAGCACACAGATTGGAAGGGGAGCTTCTCCCAGTCCCCTGGGGGGCAGACCCTGCCCAAGTGAGAGCACAAGGGCCCCCAGGTGACGATGCAGCCAGGGCTGAGCTCTCTGCTTAGCCATGGAGGGTTCGGGAAAGCTCCCAGGTGGGCAGTGTCTGAGCAGGGGGATATGTGCTGGGAGCCCCCACTTGGGCATGTTCAAAAAGCACTACCCAGAGCCCCCTGGAGAAGGGAATGGCAACCACTCCAGTATTCTTGCCTAGAGAATCCCATGGACAGAGGAGCCTCGTGGGCTACAGTCCATGGGGTCAAAAAGACTCAGACACAACTGAGCAGGTGCACACCTGGTGCTCTTGCTAGTGGCTGAAGGACGTTAGAGACCCAGAGTCAGGCTACCAGGTCCCAGCGAGCTGGTCACCCCTCTGCGACATCAGGAACACAGACACCATGGATAAGGTGCCGGCTCCCAGGGCACCCACCAGGGTAAGCTTGCCTGGCACCTGGCACACAAGAGGTGCCAGCAAATGGAAGCCGGAGGATTCTTCACACACCCTGACTGGATCTGGTGGAGAAATCAACACAGTGATGCACATTCAATGACTGGGGTTTCCCTCTAGAATGTAATGTTTAGCACCTAGAACAGTGTCGGGCACATAGTATGTGCTTAATCAAATTTGTAAATGAATTGTCACCAACGCTTGAGTCCCCCAAGTTTTTGGCCAGCTGGGGGACTGCAAGGACAGCTGAGTGGGGCTGACCCTCCTGCTGTACCCACAGATATAGAGTCTTGCCCTTGACAAGGAGCCTGAGTTGAGGAGGTAACTAAACAAGCTAGTGTCCCTTAGGGGGCTGCAGGCTCTGCTTCCCATGGGGTGGCCCCAGCGGGCCCAGTCAGCTTCCAGACAACCACTACATCAAATAAAGAGTGCTGGGAGGCCCTGGACAGCAGGCCTCCTCCCAGGACCCAAGGGAGGGGTTTACCCTGAGGCCTCGGCAGATGCAGGTCCCAAGAAAGGGCCCAGGGTGGGCAGCGCTTCCAGGAAGAGCGTGGGGTTTCACCTTCCCTGGGAACCTCTTGATCAGCAAGCAGATCCCGCCCTCACCCCAAGGTGGCCGCTCAGCCAGCACACAGATTGGAAGGGGAGCTTCTCCCAGTCCCCTGGGGGGCAGACCCTGCCCAAGTGAGAGCACAAGGGCCCCCAGGTGACGATGCAGCCAGGGCTGAGCTCTCTGCTTAGCCATGGAGGGTTCGGGAAAGCTCCCAGGTGGGCAGTGTCTGAGCAGGGGGATATGTGCTGGGAGCCCCCACTTGGGCATGTTCAAAAAGCACTACCCAGAGCCCCCTGGAGAAGGGAATGGCAACCACTCCAGTATTCTTGCCTAGAGAATCCCATGGACAGAGGAGCCTCGTGGGCTACAGTCCATGGGGTCAAAAAGACTCAGACACAACTGAGCAGGTGCACACCCCTGGTGCTCTTGCTAGTGGCTGAAGGACGTTAGAGACCCAGAGTCAGGCTACCAGGTCCCAGCGAGCTGGTCACCCCTCTGCGACATCAGGAACACAGACACCATGGATAAGGTGCCGGCTCCCAGGGCACCCACCAGGGTAAGCTTGCCTGGCACCTGGCACACAAGAGGTGCCAGCAAATGGAAGCCCGGAGGATTCTTATTCCTGACCCTGGGCAGCGGGGGCCCACGCAGTAACTTGGCCTCCAGGGTCACCCTGGTTGGTTCCAGCAGCACTGCAGCTGGAAGACCCGCCATGCCCCTCCCCAGCTCCAGCTCCCCAGGATCTACACGTCCCTCCTCAACACCAGCAGGGTGACACCAGGCTCGAGGCGGGGGAGTAGCTCACGTAGACACCCACGACCGTCCAGCTGCAGGGGCCAGCCTGGCACAGAGGCCTCCCTGGCCGGGTGGCTCCAGGCCCATCAAGGTGGCCCCGCCCCCTGCTGCCTGCCTGCCTGCCTGCAGCCACCTTTGCACAGCTATGTCTGGTATTTTCCTGTCTGCCCAGCTCTGGGGGGAGGCGGGCTATGAGCACTGCCTGCACCTGGGCCTCGGCCAGAGGGGAGCCCGCCAAGCAGCCCCCACAACCAGGGGGCGGGTGGAGAGGGAAGGGCTGGGGCCTGGGCTGCCCAGATCCCTGGAAGGGGCCAACCCCCGGGGAGCCAGACAGGGACACACACCCGGAGGCAAGGCGCAGGCAGGGCCCTGGACTCTGCCAGGCAAGGCTGCCACTCACAGTAGGCGGGCAGTGCTGGCACCCGGCCAGGGCTCTCGAGGGCCTGCAGAGGCATTGGCCGGCGTCCCACGGGACACAGACAGGCACCCCCGGGCATAGAGGCACATGCATATGTGTCACACCTGTGCACACAGGACACGCCAGGTAAGCAGCGTCAGGGTCCTGGGCCCAGGAGTCTCAGGCTGTAGGTAGTAGCAGGGGTGAGAGGCCCAGTCCCCACAGAGAAGGAAACATCCTGCTTCCCACGCGGAGCCTGGCTGCAGGACAAGCCCAAGAGTGCCTCTCACATCCATCTCAGAGTTCCACCCACCCTGACCATTCTGGGCGAGACTCGCAATGGCTACCGTGTCCGGGCAAGGACAACCAGAGTCAGGCTACCAGGTCCCAGCGAGCTGGTCACCCCTCTGCGACATCAGGAACACAGACACCATGGATAAGGTGCCGGCTCCCAGGGCACCCACCAGGGTAAGCTTGCCTGGCACCTGGCACACAAGAGGTGCCAGCAAATGGAAGCCCGGAGGATTCTTATTCCTGACCCTGGGCAGCGGGGGCCCACGCAGTAACTTGGCCTCCAGGGTCACCCTGGTTGGTTCCAGCAGCACTGCAGCTGGAAGACCCGCCATGCCCCTCCCCAGCTCCAGCTCCCCAGGATCTACACGTCCCTCCTCAACACCAGCAGGGTGACACCAGGCTCGAGGCGGGGGAGTAGCTCACGTAGACACCCACGACCGTCCAGCTGCAGGGGCCAGCCTGGCACAGAGGCCTCCCTGGCCGGGTGGCTCCAGGCCCATCAAGGTGGCCCCGCCCCCTGCTGCCTGCCTGCCTGCCTGCAGCCACCTTTGCACAGCTATGTCTGGTATTTTCCTGTCTGCCCAGCTCTGGGGGGAGGCGGGCTATGAGCACTGCCTGCACCTGGGCCTCGGCCAGAGGGGAGCCCGCCAAGCAGCCCCCACAACCAGGGGGCGGGTGGAGAGGGAAGGGCTGGGGCCTGGGCTGCCCAGATCCCTGGAAGGGGCCAACCCCCGGGGAGCCAGACAGGGACACACACCCGGAGGCAAGGCGCAGGCAGGGCCCTGGACTCTGCCAGGCAAGGCTGCCACTCACAGTAGGCGGGCAGTGCTGGCACCCGGCCAGGGCTCTCGAGGGCCTGCAGAGGCATTGGCCGGCGTCCCACGGGACACAGACAGGCACCCCCGGGCATAGAGGCACATGCATATGTGTCACACCTGTGCACACAGGACACGCCAGGTAAGCAGCGTCAGGGTCCTGGGCCCAGGAGTCTCAGGCTGTAGGTAGTAGCAGGGGTGAGAGGCCCAGTCCCCACAGAGAAGGAAACATCCTGCTTCCCACGCGGAGCCTGGCTGCAGGACAAGCCCAAGAGTGCCTCTCACATCCATCTCAGAGTTCCACCCACCCTGACCATTCTGGGATAGGGACCAGGCCCACCAGGGACAGCACCCACCGACGCAGAGGGAAGGAGGAGGCCAGCAGGCTCTGGACTTAGGCCCTTCCCTCTGCTTCATTTACCAACCACTCAGTTATGCATTCCAACACCAGGTCCTCCGACTGGTCCTGGGGGCCCACAGATGAATGAGAATGAGGGCCGCCCAGAATGCACAGAGCTGAACAGTCTTAGGAGTGGGCTGCTAAGATCCAAGCCGGCCACATGGACAGCGGGTGACGCTCTGGGGTCCTCACAAGGGCGGCAGGCCAGGCATGGCCAACATGCCTCCTGTGTTCTGTCTCCATTCATTCTCAGGACCCTGTGAATCGGGCTCTGTTCTCTCCACTTTCCAGATGGGGAAACCAAGGCTCAGAGCGGTTCCACTATCAACCAAAGTCACCGAGCTGATAAACAGCACCTCCAGGGTCCAAAGCCCACATTCTTGCCGACGAGGGCAGAGGCCTGGCCGAGGGCAGGGGAGGGACGCGGATGCCAACTGACTCACAGTGAGTCTGCCTGTCATTCAGCAGAGGAGGAAGCCCAAGAGAAAGGCTGGGCCAGTGGGCAGGGACCAGGAGGGCCCTGGGGAGCCATGGAGTCTCCACACAGAAGACTGTCACTTTCCTTTCCAGCCCATTTTCTGTCCCCAGACTCTCCCCTTCAGCACCTCCTTTCTCAGGATCCCCTGCCTCCTGCCAGCCTGATGCTCCTGGCGTGGGCACCAGCTCCGGCCCCACGCCCTTCCACACTTTCACCTATCTCCTCCTGCAGAAAGTCTCCTTGGACTGACCCTCTCTTGTCTGTGCCTCTTGCAGCCACACGTGGGCTGCTCTTCCAGGGGCCTGAGAGCTGAGTAGGGGGTGTGCCTCTGTGTCCACGCAGCTGAGGGCTGCCTCCCTAGTGTGCAGGGCCTTGTGCTGCCTGGCCCACTCAGCCTGGGTCCAGGTCCTCACCAGCGCATCTCCAACGCCACTCCTTCCACCAGAGTGAACTGGGCAGCAGTGGGAATGGCCAAAGGCTCAGCGCCAGACAGCCAGGCCTGCTCTGATTTGATGTGGACGAGGCTCTGGGCCTCAGCTTCCCCATCAGTGAAAGGAGGGAGCTGGCCTAGAGAAGGACCAGAGCTTGAATACCCAAAACCATTCCCCTGAGGGCACCATCACACCTGCCCTTCAGCTTTCTCCAACACCTGGTACTCAGTGAGTGTTTGCTGAGGGAAGAATCCATCCACCTGCCACCCAGGTGAGGTGCGGAGGGGCTTAAGGCCCGAAGGGGAAAGTGGCTTGCCCACAGAGGCAACGTCCTCCCAAATCTGCAGCAAGAGACCCGGGGGCAGACCTGGGTGGTGAGGGCAAGGCAGCCAACATCGCCCTGGTGGGCTAGGATGACGAGAAGGGCCCAGTTCTCCCAGCTTCATCTCCTGCCACTCCCCCCATCCCTGCCCTGGCAGAGCCTCCCCGGAACAGCTGCTGCAGACCAGGCCCAGCAGGGCTCCAGCACCAACTCTGGATCCACCCCACACCCTCTTCCCAGCCACCCCTGCCCCTCCCCTGCTCCCACTCTGGGTGCAAAGCAAGTCCAGAAGTCAGGGGCCATCTCTAAACCCAAAGGGAACACCCACTGGGTGGGGCCGTGCCAGGCCTGGCCAGCTGCCTGCCCTTGGGGCCCAGGATCCATGGAACCACTCAGAGTGTCCACTAGGTGTCCTGAAAGTGGGGGCCTGGCCTGGAGGAGGAGACAGCCAGCAGCTCTGGAGTGGAGGAGGGGTGTTAGGCCGGACCACGAAGGGCCCCACAGCCTTGGGGACAGGGGGCCATCACAGCTCTGGGTAAGTCAGCCTGAAGTGTGGTAAGGTGGGGGGACAGGGGGACACTCTGGACATAGAAAGGAGTGGCCCTGGGGAGAAATGGCTCAGACAGGCTGGGACTTGCTAGGCAGACCCAGGTGGATGACGGAGGTGGGGGGGGTGGCGGGGGCCGGGGAGAGGCTTCCTCAGGACACAGCTTCCCGCCCTACCCCACCCCCGACACACCACGCAGAGGATGGAGGGCACAGAGAGGCAGGAGGGATTCCCAGGCTGAACTGAAATTTCAGGGGCCTAGGCTCTAGTTCCCCTCTGCCCCTCCCTGACCCCAAGTAACCCCAGGCCAAGCCCACAAATCTCCAAGCCTCAGTGTCCGCCACCCCCCCTCCTTACTCCCAGAGTCCCAGTGGAATGCTAGTCTGTGACCCTCAGTCAGCCAGGCAGGAGCGTCTTCCTGGAGGCTCCACAGCTGACTCAGGCCCTCAGCAGTCTCCTGGGGCCTTCACAGGTTCCAAGCCGCCCTTGGCCGTGGCTGGAGGAGGGGCAGGGGTCGGCGCTGGGTCCTGCTGACAGCCTTCTGCCGTGACAGGAGTCCGTGGACACACTCGTGTCACACGCCGGGCCCTCCCTGCAGAGGGAACTGACTACCTGGCTGTCTGGCAGGAAGACAAAGGACCCTGGGAAGCTCCAGCCGACCACCCCCCTCCCCCAGTTATGGCTCTGGAGAGTCTCAGCTCCCACTGCCCATCCCCCACCAGGGGCAGCTGGAGCAGATGGGAAGTCCTCCCCCATCGGAATCACCTCCCATCTCTGTGCCCCCGAGGACCCTCCCAGCCTGGCTACCAGTTAACCAGACCCTCCATCCCATCTGAGAGAGGTGGGGGTAGACAGCTGGTGCTCCCTGCCCCTCAAGGTGCCCAGAGTCAGTGCCTCTACCTGGCGCAGCCTGAGGGAGCTTGAAGAGACATGTCCCACCCAGGAAGGAGGCAGGTCAGACCCAGGGGGCTGCCTCGGGGCTGGAGCTCCCTGGGAGGGGTCCCACAGCCCCAGAGTGGGAATGGGAAAGAGGACCAGGCACCCCTGCAGACCTGGGCCAGGCCTCACCTCCCCCATGGAGAAGTCTGGAGCCGAGGCCAGGGGGATCGGTGCCAGGGAAAGGATGAAGGCTCAGGGCCCAGAGCACACAGCTGCTAGGGCCAGCTTGGGCTCCTCTCTTGTGCCAGGCTGGGAAATTGGCCACCAGACCCCACCCCCATCTTCTGGAGCCATGGCAGACCCAGGAACTCAGGCCTAGATGTCCAGTGGCCCTCCTCCATCCTGTGCCTCAATTTCCATTCCTCGTTTGTCAAATAGAGACCAGTGAGTCTCTCTCAGGAGGCTAGTGGAGCAGTATCAGCTGACTGATGTCAATGCCAGTGATGGCCACTGGAAGGCCTCCTGCTGATTTTCTCAGGGAGCTGTTAGAGGCGTTCCTCCCCCTGTAGCTCCATGCCTTGACCCACTTCACCTCCCCACCCTCACCCCAGGGACCTAAGCTGGCACTTTTATTAGCTGGAGAGACAGCGGGGGTTTATAGGGCTAAGTTGGATCCCGAAGAGAAACCTGGGTCTGCTCCAGACGGGGCCTCTGCACAAGACACCCCCCAATTCAGTCCTTTCCTGTCCAGGTGTCAAGGTCACCCCAACCAAGGCCAATCAGCAAAGCGCCAGTGGTCCTTGTTGAAAGTGCAGAGTCCCTGCCCCCAGGGTGGGACTGAGGCAGCCATCTCATCTGGGAAGCCTTGGAGGCAGGTGTGTCCCAAGGGCCTTGCAAAAGCTGTGATCTCGCCACCCAGGGTTGGTGGTATGCTGCGGCAAAGCTGGGTATCTATTCCCGCCTAGGTCTGGTATTCTCAGAGAGGTCAACCCCCAGTCTCATGTCTGGGCTGCAGCCCATTTCTAGGACCCTTTCACAACCCCTGGGAGGGGAGGTAATTTGAGTTGGGGGAGATCCTCACCTTTTGGTTGGCCTCAGAGGCCCCCTCACCAGCCAGGGACAACCCCTGCCTCTGAAAAGGGTGCTTATGAAGGGAGGACCACCCAGCATCTTCCAGGGGGTCACCCCTCTGGCCTCACTGAAATGTAAAGTAACAATAACCTGGAATAGAGGAAGACCCACCCCCGACCACCGCCCCATTGCACCCAGCTCAGAGCCTCTCCATTGCAATCCGAATTTCCCATTTGGGTGAAGGCCTCTTCAGCCCCACCCAAGACACAGGAGGGAAGCCCGGGGAGGCTGGAGAGAGCCCCCACCGCCAGCGTGCCTCTCAGCGCCAGGGGCCCCACCCCAAACGCCTCCCAAAGAGTTCAGCCATACGCCCTGGTCCCACATCTGGTCCCCCCGCCACAGCTGTCACCTCCCTCGCCCATCCCGGGATTGCCCCAGACTCCACCTGGCACCCATCCCTGCCCTCTCGCCCAAGTGGGAAATTCAGATGCCAAGCAAGCCTCGATAGATGGAAATGCACATGGGAAAATGTCAGGAAAACACATTCTTCCTTCTGGACCGCAGCTCAGATCATGGGAGGCTTAGGTGGCAGATGCCACTCCACCCCCTGGGCCAAGGCCAGGCCAGGCTAGGAGGGGAGAGGGAGACGGGTCCACAGGCTGGGGCTGAGGGGTCCAGGCCCTCTGACAAGCCACTGGGAGGGACCCTGGCAGAGCTCTGTTTTCCCCAGGCCAGTGTGCTCTGCTGCCCTTGGCTGGCGGGTGCTCCCAGAGAGGAGGGGAGCCCGGGCAGAAGACACCACATCGCTGTGGCTACCCATTTGCAGCTGGGCTTTTCAGAAACAACAAAAGCTTTGGGGGGGGGGACTCAGTTCACACGATTGTTTAAAACGAGGTTTTCTGGATGTCTGTGGCATTCAGTTATTCATACTGGCTCCACCCACGGATAATTGAGAGTTGGCTTTTCTTGGCCTTAGCTCCACTCTCAGAAAACCCCCATCCCCAGGTCTTCTCCTGGACACCGCAGTTCCAGAAGCTCATCTTGTCCAACCCCTTGGTTTTACAGATGAGGAAACTGAGACCCAGACAGGGAAGAGCCTGGCCCGAGGACCCCTCGGGAGTTGGTGGCACAACCAAAAGTCAAATTCAGGACATCAGGCTCCCAGGTCAGGGGCTTTTCCCTGGCCCAGCTCCAGCGAATCCCCCAAAACCACTGACCCCTAAAGCAGTCGTGCCTGGAAGTTGGGTGACTCACTGTCTGGCTTCCTGGGGCACCTCCTCCCCACCAGGGAGGGAGAGACTGGCAGGTGTCCCTGAGTAGAGAGCTAGGAGCAGGGAGATGCCCCCCCAGAGGTCCTGCACCAGGGTCACCCAGGGGTCTAAGAGCCCCAGCTGGAGGGATTTAACATCAAAGGTCAAAGGTCACAGACAGGGAAGGGCGGGCAAGCATAAGGGTCAGAGGGTCAGCGCTAATGGCAGCTCCGGAAAGGAGGAGGAGGGGAAGGGGCTAAGGAAAACAGGGCCACTTCCAAGGGGTCTTCAACTCCCATAAATGGTGCCCAAAGCTCTGGTACTGTCTTCTGCTTGGCTGACTGCAGACAGGGCCAAGCCAAGCTGGGCTGGAGGTCAGAAAAGGGTGTCCTGGAAGAGACCCCCAGGTGCAGCCCCTCCCCCCAGTGTGGGCAGAGGTCAGCTGGGAGGCCCAGCCTGGGCCCAGCGGGGAGAAGGAGGAGCAGAGGGAAGCCGTGAGGAAGGTCGAGGAGAGGGATGTGAGCTGGGCTGGAACAGCTGTGGCACTATGGCACTGGTGGGGGCACTGGGAGGACTGGGCGGGTGGGCCAGTTTCTCCTCTGAGCCTGTCTTCCGTAGCTGCCAGTAAAACCCCACCTCCTCTCCAGGATGCCAGGACCAGGCAAGCAGGACCTTCAGATGGCCACCTTCAAGGACCACAGCCCAGGCCCTGTCCCTGGCCCAGACCAAGAACCATGGGAGCCCAGGCCTTGGCCAGGTCCCCAGCTGGCCTGGCTGCCCCCTCAGTGTCAAGCGCTCCCTTCAGAGCCAAGATCCTGGGCTGTGATGGCTGGGGGCCCAGGACTCCTCCCAGGATCCCCTCCCGCTTCCCAGGCCCCAGGGCAGGGCTGGGCAGCTCCCTGCAACCATCACTGCCCAGGGTGGCCAGCCAGGCGGGCCCTCCTGGACAGGCCGACAGACAGCATGCTGCCCTGCTGTGGCCTGAGTACTCGGCTGGGTAGGGCAATGTGCCAAAGCCTCCAGGTGCCAGCCTGGATTCCAGCCCCATCCAGGGGGCCTGTGGGGAAGCAGAGCGCAGGCATCTCCCTCCTTCGGGATGCACCTGCCTTGCCCCCTCTTCTTGCCCCCTCCAGACACTCCCTCAGGAGGGGTGGGAACCCCTGCCCTCTCCACTTGGCCAGGCCTTCTGCACCCGGACAGCAGAAGAGGACAAGTGCTGGACAGGACGCCAGCTCCCAGTCCTCACCCCAGGGACGCCTCCCTGCCCTGGCCTTAGGAAGGCCCGGGCTAGCCAGGGGCAGCAGGGGGAGACTTCCCTGGACCAGAGAGGAGATACCTCTCAACTCTCGTCCCAGAAACAGTCCTGCCGTGGGAAGGGGCGGCTGCTCGGCTGCCCCAGATAACTTCGTGCCCAAGCTTGGGGTGGGGGTGCACCTCTCACCCCGCAGCGCGCCCCCACCGCGGCAGCCCAACTTCCCTACTGAAGTTTGCTCCCTCCTGGGGCTCGGCTGGGGTTCGGCCGGGCCTCAGGACAGACAGAGGTAAGGAGGGAGGAGAAAGAGAGAGAGACGCGGAGGGACCGGGCCGGGGAGCCGGCGAGGGAGGGAGCGCGCGAGCTAGCGAGCGAGGGAGCGAGCGCAGGGGCCCCGGCGAGGGCTCACAATGGCCCGGGGCGAGGCGCGGACGAGAGGGGGAGGCGACCCTCGGGTCCCGCAGCCCCCGCGCAACAGGCCAACCCTCCGCCGGATGCCAGGACCAGGCAAGCAGGACCTTCAGATGGCCACCTTCAAGGACCACAGCCCAGGCCCTGTCCCTGGCCCAGACCAAGAACCATGGGAGCCCAGGCCTTGGCCAGGTCCCCAGCTGGCCTGGCTGCCCCCTCAGTGTCAAGCGCTCCCTTCAGAGCCAAGATCCTGGGCTGTGATGGCTGGGGGCCCAGGACTCCTCCCAGGATCCCCTCCCGCTTCCCAGGCCCCAGGGCAGGGCTGGGCAGCTCCCTGCAACCATCACTGCCCAGGGTGGCCAGCCAGGCGGGCCCTCCTGGACAGGCCGACAGACAGCATGCTGCCCTGCTGTGGCCTGAGTACTCGGCTGGGTAGGGCAATGTGCCAAAGCCTCCAGGTGCCAGCCTGGATTCCAGCCCCATCCAGGGGGCCTGTGGGGAAGCAGAGCGCAGGCATCTCCCTCCTTCGGGATGCACCTGCCTTGCCCCCTCTTCTTGCCCCCTCCAGACACTCCCTCAGGAGGGGTGGGAACCCCTGCCCTCTCCACTTGGCCAGGCCTTCTGCACCCGGACAGCAGAAGAGGACAAGTGCTGGACAGGACGCCAGCTCCCAGTCCTCACCCCAGGGACGCCCCCCTGCCCTGGCCTTAGGAAGGCCCGGGCTAGCCAGGGGCAGCAGGGGGAGACTTCCCTGGACCAGAGAGGAGATACCTCTCAACTCTCGTCCCAGAAACAGTCCTGCCGTGGGAAGGGGCGGCTGCTCGGCTGCCCCAGATAACTTCGTGCCCAAGCTTGGGGTGGGGGTGCACCTCTCACCCCGCAGCGCGCCCCCACCGCGGCAGCCCAACTTCCCTACTGAAGTTTGCTCCCTCCTGGGGCTCGGCTGGGGTTCGGCCGGGCCTCAGGACAGACAGAGGTAAGGAGGGAGGAGAAAGAGAGAGAGACGCGGAGGGACCGGGCCGGGGAGCCGGCGAGGGAGGGAGCGCGCGAGCTAGCGAGCGAGGGAGCGAGCGCAGGGGCCCCGGCGAGGGCTCACAATGGCCCGGGGCGAGGCGCGGACGAGAGGGGGAGGCGACCCTCGGGTCCCGCAGCCCCCGCGCAACAGGCCAACCCCTCCCGCCGGTCCCCGTCCTCACGGCGCGATGCCCAGGGGCTTCCTACCTCGGCGGCGGGGGCGGTCGGGCTCCCGGCTGCGGGCTCCGGCGGTCGGGGGGCGGCAGGGGAGCGAGCGGGGGAGGGGCCGGGCGGGCGGGGGCCCGGGCGCGAGGCTCACGGGGCGCGGGCTCCCCTGGCACGGCCGCCCGGCGCCCGGCCGCTCCGCCACATCTGCAGCTCCGGCAGGGAAGGTGGCCGCGGCCGCCGGGCCGTGCGGGGATGTCTTAGAGAGGGAGGGAGGAGGAGAAAGAGAGAGAGACGCGGAGGGACCGGGCCGGGGAGCCGGCGAGGGAGGGAGCGCGCGAGCTAGCGAGCGAGGGAGCGAGCGCAGGGGCCCCGGCGAGGGCTCACAATGGCCCGGGGCGAGGCGCGGACGAGAGGGGGAGGCGACCCTCGGGTCCCGCAGCCCCCGCGCAACAGGCCAACCCCTCCCGCCGGTCCCCGTCCTCACGGCGCGATGCCCAGGGGCTTCCTACCTCGGCGGCGGGGGCGGTCGGGCTCCCGGCTGCGGGCTCCGGCGGTCGGGGGGCGGCAGGGGAGCGAGCGGGGGAGGGGGCCGGGCGGGCGGGGGCCCGGGCGCGAGGCTCACGGGGCGCGGGCTCCCCTGGCACGGCCGCCCGGCGCCCGGCCGCTCCGCCACATCTGCAGCTCCGGCAGGGAAGGTGGCCGCGGCCGCCGGGCCGTGCGGGGATGTCTTAGAGAGGGAGGGAGGAGGGAGGAGGGAGGCGGCGGGAGGAGGGACCGGCGGGCCGCGGAGGAGGGGGAGAAGGAGGGGCGCAGGGGGCGGCCTCCCTCCCGCCTCTCTCCCCCGCTGCTTCCCTCCCTCCCGCCCTCCCAGCAAACCCCTCTCGCCACCGCGGCCCCAGGCCCGGGGCGCCAGCTGCCAGGCGGGGCGTGCGCGTCGGGGGGAGGGGGCGGCCGGGAGTCGGCGCTGGGCCTGGGGAGGGGAGGAAGGGAGGGCGGCGCGGCCGGGGGAGCGGGAACCGGGAGGGAGGGGGCGCCGGGCCGCGGCCGAGCCGCGCGCGTCCTCCTCGGCCCCATCCTCGGTGACCCCCCCCCGAGGCCCCGCCCCCGGCCCGAGGGCAGCGCTAGGACAAGGCGCGGGAGGTGGCCTGGGGTGGGGGGGCCGGCGGGGAGGGACGTCCCGCCCTCGGGGAAGCCCGGAGAGGGGGCGGCGCGCGGAGGAGGACCGGAGGGAGGGCGTGTGGGCCCAGAGGAAAAGCCCCGAAAACGGAGGAGGTCGCGGCGGCTGAGGGGGCGGGGGCCCCTCGCCTGCCTCCCGCGGGGTCACCTTGGCCAGGCCCCCCGCGGCCCGGGGAGGCGGGGAGGGCGGCAGCAGTGCTTCTCTGCAGGCCCTGGTTTCTCCGCCCAGCCCAGTTCCAGGAACGCGCGGGCAGCGCCGGACTCGGGGCGGCGCAAGCCAGGGTTCGAGACTGGCCTCGGCCACTCCTTCCCGTCCGACGTCGGGCTGCCGGTCCTCGCCTAGCCCTCGACCTCAGTTTCCCTCTCAATGGAATAGGGAGGAGTCCCCACCAAGGTTGGCATGGCTCAGCCATTGGGACAACCTGCGTTGTCAATGCCAGCGCCACGGAGTCCTTGGTCGCGCCTGGACCCTCGGCGCCAGCCCATTGCCGGCAGTTAGGAAGTGAAAGGAGTGGGAAATAAGCAACCCCTGGCTAAGTTGATTTCTCCGTCCTGAGACTGAACCCCCGAACTCGAATTCTTAAGTGTGTTTTGTTTGGGCCATCCCTGAGTCCCCGCCCAGTTATCTTCTTGCTGTCTTGTGGCAACTCTTGGTTCAAAAACAAACCCTCCTGCTGTTGGCCAACCCTGCCAGTTGGCCTTGAGGAGGGCGGGAGAAGAAAACCATGCTCTAAGCAAGAGACATCTTGACTCTGGGTGTAATTTTGCCTTCATTCATGTGGTGGACGCTGCACTGCCCCACGGATGCAGAGGTGACCAGGGTCGCTCAGCATCTTCAGTGCCTGGCACCGTGATTGGCATATAGTAGGTGCTCCTGTTTCTTAAGAGAGTGGACACAGAGAATGTGCTCTTTCTATGTTAAGTGAACAAGTACATAGAGTAGGACTCACTACTGTTTCATGAATGGGCACATAATAGATGCTGTGAGCTGTTATGTGGGCACGTAATAGGAAATGCTCATTACATTTGGGGCTAATGGATACCTTGTAGGTTGCATAAATGGACAAGTAATAGGGTACTCAAGTCTGTCGCGTGAATAGGTGCTCCTGAACCGTTGGGTGATACGTGAAAGGCTAGTAGGCTCGGCGATTTGGAGGTGACCTCCCCTGTCCCCACCCCACCCCGGTTTCCCTGTGTGAATAATGTGGAGTGAGGCCGGGTTAAACGTTAGCCGGCAAATGGTCCCCTGGGGAAGGCTAGCTTCAGGACCTAGCACCTTCTAGGAGAGGGCTATTAAGGTTCGACTTTCTGGGTCCACTGACCAGCCAGCAAGTGGGGAGGGTCAGAGGCCAAGGGCTGCAGACTGCCCCCTTGTTCCAGATGGCAGTGATTCAGCCCTCAGCCTGGGGCCTCACTTAGTCCCAGGTGCACAGTGCTGGCTCCAGCCCTGAGGGAAAGCAGGTGTATGGTAAAACGTACTTAAGGGGCTAGTTTTATATCTTTTAAAAATGCTTGTGGAATCCTTACAGGATGCCAGGCCCTGTGCAACCATGAGGACAGAGAGTGGACAGCCCCCGGCATCCTTCCCCTTCTGGGTCTCACAGTTCAGCCCCAGCTCATTCAAGTGAAATCCACAGGTCTCTGCAACCCATGAGGGCCTTTCGCATTCGTTTTTCTGCTCCCGTGTGTTTTCATAGACAAGCAAGATGCTCCCAGTGAGAACTCTGACGTGGGATTCCCACATTTGGGTGGTGAATCATAGTATCTCCTTTCTGAGGTTATTGTGGAGATTAAATAAGATACATTCTCAATATACATTAGCGATCGCTACCAGATATCTTGATATATCTTGGTATACCTGACCTATCACTTCTCAATTCCAAGACTCAGCTGCTGTCCCTTAGCTGCAAACAAACCCCTAAATTTGGCACCTGCAAACCCAGCCAGAATGAGGAACTCTATATATAACCTTGGAGGAGCTGACCCAATCAGAAACTCCCTGTTCTCAGCCAGACCAGTTCTTTCTCTGAATGAGATGCTTTACTTTCACTATATTCACAAGAATCCTGAGGGTGAGTTCTATCATTATTCCCATTCTGCAGAGAAAAAAACTAGGGCGGAGATCAAGGAACTTTGCCAAAGTCGTAGAGGCTACAAGGAAGCGTAGACCAGGTTGTAGTCTCAATCCATCTGAGTCCAAAGCATGTGTTACAACTGCCACCTCCCTGAGGCATCAGCTAAGTGAAGGGATGGGGTACAGGACATTTCAGAGGGCCTGTCTCGGAGAGGGTTTTTCACAGTGTGCTTTTCTAGGAGGCAGTCAGGGCAAGCATAGCTTCCTCCACTAGGTTTCCTCTCTCCAGGAGTCCTCATTCTGAGCACCCATCCTTTGCGACCTGCTTCCTCCATGTGTTATGGACTGTCTCCCCTGTTAGAGCATAAGTTCCCCAGGAAGGAGGACGGGGGGCATTTTCTGCTTTGTCACTCCCCTACAGGGTCCTGTCCAGGGCCTTTCATACAGGAAATGCATCATAAATATTGATGTTAGAGACTGAAGGTTGTGTCCTCCTCCGTATTCATCTATTGAAGTTCTACCCCCATCCCCAGTGTGATAATATTTGGATATGGGGCCTCTGGAGGTGATTAGGTTTAAATAAGTTCCTGGGGTCCCCATGATGTGATTCGCGCCCTTCTAAGAAGAGGAAGAAAAGCTGAAGCTCTCTCTTCCCCTCCCTCCCTTCCTCCCAAATGAGGATACCACAAGAAGGTGGCAGTCTGCAAGCAAAGAAGCAAGCCCTCACCAGGAACTGAGTCTGTGAGCACTGTGATCTTTTTTGTTTTTTTGGTTTTTCTTAGCACTGTGATCTTGAACTTCCAGCCTTTAGAACTGTAAGAAGTAATGCGTTGTTTAAGCCACCCAGCCTGTGGTATTTTGTTATAGCTGCCTGAGCTAAGTCATTGCTAGTATAATCTGAGGTTGATTATGGTCCCTTAATTCTTCATCAGTAAACTTTATCCCCCATGCTGCTCAGCCTGCAGGATCTTAGTTCCTCCACCAGGGATCAAACCGAGACCCCTCGGCAGTGAAAGCACTGAATCCTAACCTCTGAACCCCTAGGGCGTTCCCAAGAAGCATTTATTGAACATCTCCTAGGTTCACATTCATTCAACGGATACCTATTAAACTGTTATCATGTGTTCATTAAGCAGCATTTATTGAGGACCTACTATGTGCTGGGCTAGCAAACTCATTCAGGTTTTCAAGGAGATCTGTCAGTGTAGTGTGGACTCTTTACCTGTCAGTACCCAGCTCACTCATTCACACAGATGTACCTGCCCATTGCAAGGAGGGTGTCCTGCAGAACATGGGTGCTTAATACATGGCTCTTCGGTTAACATAGGATGCAAGGTCCAGCAGAAACTCCAATGTATAACTTTTCTTTCTAGAGCCTTTAATCTATTCATGGGAATGAAAGTAAACACCAGACAACCTAGAGATGTGAGCCTGAAGACCCATTTCAGGTGTAGGAGAGAAGACAGGAGCCAGGATAGATGAATGGCAGCGAACCCCAAACTCTAGCCCTTGATTTTCCCTTAGCCAAGTCATCGACTCTCAGCTTTTCTGTCTGGGAAATGGTGATTGATCCTCCTGCCGGCTATGGGGCTACGTGAAGCTGTACTGAGAGGGCGCAGAAAGGCTCCCACAAGGTTTGGAGGGGAGAAGGAGTGCAGCAAATGGTATCTATTATTGTTATTAATGACGCCTGCAACCCACTGTGAGCCGGGGGCCCAGGCACAAGGATGGATCCGTGGCAAGAGTGAGATCAGGGTGACTTATTAACCTTGAGCAGGCAGCCTGGAGAGCTCTCTCCCTGTTGGCGCTGGCTTGCCATAACTGCAAGGCTGGGACTGACTATGGGTGGGGTGTTTATTCTGGGAATCAGCCCTGACTGTTCCTCACTCCCAGCTCCAGCGAGAAAGAAGGGCTTGAGTCAGAACGGAGGGCCCTGTTGAGCCCAGGGTGTGCTGTGACCTAGCCCACCTGCCAGCAGAGCACCTGGCTGAGAACACCCCGGAGGCACAGCCCCCAAGACCAGCAGGGTCATTCGGGTTTGAGACACACCCTCCCCAAGGAGACACACCTGACCTGTAGAGGCCCTGACTCCAGAGGCTTCTGGAGGCTCCAGAGGCCAGCCTGGAGTGAGGACCCTGGGCGGGGAGGGACAGACGGGGAAGGTGGGGTGTCCATGCTGGCTTTTCAGCCCCTAGAAGAATCCCTAGCTCCTTCATCAAGGCCAGCATTGTGGACATTCACCTGCGCAGTCACACTGGCCTGACAGTATCAGGGCTCATGCTTCACTGAATGTTCTGCTTCCCCTATCTTGCAAGTTCTTAGTCATTTTTTGAACACACTCTTCAGAACTGACCCAGTGCGTTTTCATTTTGCACTGGGTCGGATCCATTCATTGTTCAGCCCGTCCTGACCTCTTCCTTTGGTTTCCTCTAGTTCTTAGCTTCTCCAGCGAAGAAGGCTTTCAGATCCACTCCTCAGCCACGACCAGCCAGCTAAGGAGTGTTTTAGGTAAGGCCGTTTCCTGAAAGGGGCGGGAGTGGGGGACAAGCACCTGCCCCTCCAGCCTACGTGTACCAACCTTTCCGGAAAAAGCCCAAGGCCGGCTGTGTGGTGGTGGGTAAGTCACTCAACTTTCTGATCTTCAGATTTCGACAATATTTTACTTAGCTGAATTGGACTGTTGGGAGGGTTAAAAGAGGTAGTTCATATAACATGCACAGTGCCTGGCATAGTTAGCGTTCAATAAACTAGAATTATTAATCAATATCGTTTCTTAAAATGAGGATTCTTACAGGCGCTAACTTGGAGGGAAGTGGGGAGGGAAGGGTCAGACCCATCCCTACGGACCTGCCCCAAGAAGGAGGAGCCGTCCCTCCCGACCCCGCCCCGCTGTCTTCCGAGGGAGGAGACCCCACCAGGGCTGAGACGAGGGGGCGGAGGAGCGGGAGCGACACATTTTTGAGTTGTGACCAAGTGGAAACTCCCTCCCCGAGGCGGAAGCCGGGGGCGCCCCACAGGGGCCGGAGCCTCCGCCGGGGCGGGATCCGCTGCCTGAGGGCCGTGCGCCGCGGGGGACCCGGGGCCCGCCCCTCACTTCATGAATATGAATAAATCGCTGGAGAAAGCGGAAGTGTGAGGCGGCCCCGACCGGGCTAGCTCCGCCTTCTGGAGGCTCCAGAGGCCAGCCTGGAGTGAGGACCCTGGGCGGGGAGGGACAGACGGGGAAGGTGGGGTGTCCATGCTGGCTTTTCAGCCCCTAGAAGAATCCCTAGCTCCTTCATCAAGGCCAGCATTGTGGACATTCACCTGCGCAGTCACACTGGCCTGACAGTATCAGGGCTCATGCTTCACTGAATGTTCTGCTTCCCCTATCTTGCAAGTTCTTAGTCATTTTTTGAACACACTCTTCAGAACTGACCCAGTGCGTTTTCATTTTGCACTGGGTCGGATCCATTCATTGTTCAGCCCGTCCTGACCTCTTCCTTTGGTTTCCTCTAGTTCTTAGCTTCTCCAGCGAAGAAGGCTTTCAGATCCACTCCTCAGCCACGACCAGCCAGCTAAGGAGTGTTTTAGGTAAGGCCGTTTCCTGAAAGGGGCGGGAGTGGGGGACAAGCACCTGCCCCTCCAGCCTACGTGTACCAACCTTTCCGGAAAAAGCCCAAGGCCGGCTGTGTGGTGGTGGGTAAGTCACTCAACTTTCTGATCTTCAGATTTCGACAATATTTTACTTAGCTGAATTGGACTGTTGGGAGGGTTAAAAGAGGTAGTTCATATAACATGCACAGTGCCTGGCATAGTTAGCGTTCAATAAACTAGAATTATTAATCAATATCGTTTCTTAAAATGAGGATTCTTACAGGCGCTAACTTGGAGGGAAGTGGGGAGGGAAGGGTCAGACCCATCCCTACGGACCTGCCCCAAGAAGGAGGAGCCGTCCCTCCCGACCCCGCCCCGCTGTCTTCCGAGGGAGGAGACCCCACCAGGGCTGAGACGAGGGGGCGGAGGAGCGGGAGCGACACATTTTTGAGTTGTGACCAAGTGGAAACTCCCTCCCCGAGGCGGAAGCCGGGGGCGCCCCACAGGGGCCGGAGCCTCCGCCGGGGCGGGATCCGCTGCCTGAGGGCCGTGCGCCGCGGGGGACCCGGGGCCCGCCCCTCACTTCATGAATATGAATAAATCGCTGGAGAAAGCGGAAGTGTGAGGCGGCCCCGACCGGGCTAGCTCCGCCTTCGCCGCAGGCCCGTGGCTGGAGGGGCGTGGCCTGGCCGCAGACACCCCGCCCCTCCCCATCCCGTGCGGGGCCTCCTTCCGGTCGGCGCGCCCCGGACGTGACCTTGCGGCTGCGCCGGAGCCGCCCTAGGGGAGGTGCCCGCACTCCTCGCGCAGGTAGGGCCGCCCTTTGTCCCCGGCACCGCCCCTCGGAACCCGGGTTTCCGCCACCCGCCCGCCCCGAGGGACCCGTGATTGCTGCTCCTCTAGCTCCGACTCGGCCTGGCGTTCCCCAGGGCAACATCTGGGCCCTGAGTCGAGCTCCCAGGCGCGCCCGCAGCTGAGGAACAGCGATAGGAACCCATTCACTCCAGCGTGGGCATCCGGGGTGGAGAAGGCTGCAAAAGCCCTGCCCTCGCAGAGCTTGGTGCTCCAGAGCGAGAGGCCGGCGGTGCATCGGTAGAATGTCCAGTATGTCGGATGAGTGTCAGGGTGAGAACAAAAGCACGGGAGGGACGGGCACCACCCAGGCGGCTGGGAGGGTCCCTGAGAAGGTGACTTCTGAGCGAAAACCTGGAGGAAGAGAGGGAACAAGCCAGTGCCTGGGGGTTTTGGTGGCAGCCAGGTTTTGAGGCTGGTGTGGTTTGAATCTTGATAATAGTGGCACAGCACCCTGTAAGGTGCTAGCTGTTCTGTGCATATCAAGACAGCCCGGAGCTGGGCGCTAGCTCTATCTGAGAGGAAATCAGTGTCAGTCAAGCTAAGTAGCTTGCCCAAGGTCACACAGCACTGGAGCCCAAGAAGACCGGCACCATTGCCTGAAACACCCGGGGGACTCCGGGTAGGGTGATCTTGACGGAGTCAGATTCTTGCGCGGCACCTCAATTTCCTCCCAAAGTGGGAGAGAGGGGAGGGTATGACTGACTCTTCGAAGCGAAGGATGGGCAGGCAAGGCCCTTTTGCTGACCATCTGCCCCAAAGCCAACCTGCTGTAATTCATACCCAGCCCTGAAACCCAGCCTGCCATCTTCTCAGAAACTGTAATTCATTTTCCCCCCCGGAGCAGGTACACTGGCTTTGGGAAGTGTGAGGCGGCCCCGACCGGGCTAGCTCCGCCTTCGCCGCAGGCCCGTGGCTGGAGGGGCGTGGCCTGGCCGCAGACACCCCGCCCCTCCCCATCCCGTGCGGGGCCTCCTTCCGGTCGGCGCGCCCCGGACGTGACCTTGCGGCTGCGCCGGAGCCGCCCTAGGGGAGGTGCCCGCACTCCTCGCGCAGGTAGGGCCGCCCTTTGTCCCCGGCACCGCCCCTCGGAACCCGGGTTTCCGCCACCCGCCCGCCCCGAGGGACCCGTGATTGCTGCTCCTCTAGCTCCGACTCGGCCTGGCGTTCCCCAGGGCAACATCTGGGCCCTGAGTCGAGCTCCCAGGCGCGCCCGCAGCTGAGGAACAGCGATAGGAACCCATTCACTCCAGCGTGGGCATCCGGGGTGGAGAAGGCTGCAAAAGCCCTGCCCTCGCAGAGCTTGGTGCTCCAGAGCGAGAGAGGCCGGCGGTGCATCGGTAGAATGTCCAGTATGTCGGATGAGTGTCAGGGTGAGAACAAAAGCACGGGAGGGACGGGCACCACCCAGGCGGCTGGGAGGGTCCCTGAGAAGGTGACTTCTGAGCGAAAACCTGGAGGAAGAGAGGGAACAAGCCAGTGCCTGGGGGTTTTGGTGGCAGCCAGGTTTTGAGGCTGGTGTGGTTTGAATCTTGATAATAGTGGCACAGCACCCTGTAAGGTGCTAGCTGTTCTGTGCATATCAAGACAGCCCGGAGCTGGGCGCTAGCTCTATCTGAGAGGAAATCAGTGTCAGTCAAGCTAAGTAGCTTGCCCAAGGTCACACAGCACTGGAGCCCAAGAAGACCGGCACCATTGCCTGAAACACCCGGGAGACTCCGGGTAGGGTGATCTTGACGGAGTCAGATTCTTGCGCGGCACCTCAATTTCCTCCCAAAGTGGGAGAGAGGGGGAGGGTATGACTGACTCTTCGAAGCGAAGGATGGGCAGGCAAGGCCCTTTTGCTGACCATCTGCCCCAAAGCCAACCTGCTGTAATTCATACCCAGCCCTGAAACCCAGCCTGCCATCTTCTCAGAAACGAGGGTGTAGCAGGAGTCTCCGGAGATGTGCCCTTACTTGGGAGAGGCTTTTGTTGTCTGGGAAGTGCTGGTCACTCCTCCAGGCTCTGGAGCAGGTACACTTGGCTTTGGGGAGGGAGGGCAAAAGGCCTAGAGGCTGGGAGAGGCTGCTTCTGGGGTGAGTGTGGGAGCTGAGTGCTCCAAAGCAATAACAAAGGTGGAGTCAGGGCGGCATACTGTGTGTCTGAGCCGCCAACAGGTGCATAACAAGCAGAATCCCCCAGACATCCCCGCGAGCCTGGCAAGATTAACACGCACACGCGCGCGTGCACACACACACACTAATGTGCATGCACACAGGAAGCCCACCCCTGTCTACACCTGCAGCAAGTTCTCTGGCCTCTACCCAGACCAGAGGGAAAGGGCCTCAGGGCCTCCAATCTGGGCTCTGCTGGCCATACTCACCGCTTTTTGCTATGGGAAGGGTGGATCTCCTGGCAAGATCTGCTTCTGCCTCTGATCCCCAGAAGGCCTGTGGGTTTCTTACAGGGCAAAGATGGCGAGTCTTCTGGAATTTGCGCATTCTCTAGCCTGGCACAGCCTCCAGCCTTGGCTTCTTGGGGTGAAGTGTGACGCTGGGAGGGTTAGACGTGTGACCCGGGCCTCTTTGTTGGAGTCTTGGGTCACCAGTCAGTCCGAGGTCCTCATGGTATGGGACCAGAGGGGAACTTACCATCAGGACCATTTGGTAGATGCTCAGAGAGGTTAAGTGGTTTGCCTAAGAGTGCACAGCCATGAGGAAGCAGAGGGGACTTCCCTGGTAGTCCAGTGAGACTCCACACTCCCAGTGGAGGGGCCACGGGTTTGGGAATCAGATGCCTCATGTAGCAGCCAAGAGTTCGACTGCCACAACCAGCGACCCTGTGTGCTGCAACAAAGACCCAGTGCAGCTAAATTAATTAAAAAAAAATAAATAAATAAATGAAGACCAGAGGTGGGATCTTAGTCCAAAGCATTTGACTCCAGAGAACGAGCCCCGCCCCTCTGGGAGCTGATGCACCCCGTAGAGGAGATGAATTGATGTATTTCATGTTTGTCTTGCAGACTCCCCCCCACCACACATACACTGCAGCTTTATAGGGTGGCAGAGGGGACGGTGACCAAAGGGAATGGAGACACTTTGTGCCCTTCTTTCTTCTCACCCACAGTCTCCAGATCTTTTCGCCAAGCCTTTGTGTCTGCATCAAATAGGTCAGTCCCTTCTCAGGGTGGGACTGGTGCAGGTGGGGCCAGAGGCACCTTGGGGCCACCCCACAGGCCGGGTTCTTCCTTGGAAGAATGACTTGACTCTCCCTGGTCTCCTAGGACCTTCCACACATCGTGACCTTGAACTAAGGGGACAGCTGGCGCTCTGGCCACTGCCCAGGTAGGCTGAGAGTGTGGGAGTGTCCGGGTGCAGGGGGAGAGGTCTGAGGCGGCACATTTGATTTCCTGAGATTCACATGGATGTGGATCGAATGCCGGAAAGAGTGTGGAGAGTGGGTCCCTTTAGATCCATCTCCCTGCCTTGTTCCCTAGCCTTGCAGCCCCAGGGATTGTCAAACCGAGATTTACTGAGGCTAGGGCAGGGCCCAGGAATATACATTTTTACTGCTCCCTTGTGGTTGAGATGCACGTGGTTCTCGAACTGAACCTGGAAAGCCACGTCCTGGACCTCCCAGCCAGGTGGCTGTGAGAAATCTGGTCTGGAGCCTTCTAGCAGATCTGGAGCCTGTGGGTGTCAGTGGTTTCCACAACTGAAGTTAAACGCATTCCACACTCCATTGGGGCGCTGTCATCAGCCGAGCTTCTCCCCGATTTAAAATAAATGATGGCTTCTCAAGTGTTAGGTCTGCCTCCTTCCACCCCCTTTGAGTCTCCCAGAAGAGCAGGCTGCCTCATCAGCCACTCATCAGTGGGCTGTCCCAAGCCGACCCCCTCCCCTCATCCTGGCTGACCCCCTCTGAACTGTCCTTCCTAAAGCCCTTGGGTGTCTGCACTACCCCCCTGTCTGTGGCCCCCTAAAACCAGGTATTCCATAGGGTTGCATCCTTGGGCCTTTTCTGCTTGATGCCTTTCCTCAGTTGAAGAGGCAGAAGGGAGGGGAGGGACTTCCCTGGTGGTTCAGTTCCTAAGACTCCTCACTTCCAATGCAGGGGGCCAGGGTTCAATCCTCGGTTGGAGAACTAGATCCCACATGCTACGACTAGAAGATCCTGCGTGCCACAACGAAGATCCCTCATGCCACAACTAAGAGCCAGTGCAGCCAAATAAATAAAGAGATGTATTTTTTTTTAAGTGAAGGGATCCCCATCTCTGTTCAGGAGAGATCCCCCCCCAACTCTGCACATCTGAGGTGCAACAGCCCAACATCTTTAGGTGCGAGCTTGACTGTCTCACTTCGGCTAGCCCCATGGAGCCCTTCCAGATAGGCTCTTTGAGTTAGGGGACTCTGGTCACACCTGTCACCCTGGGGGGGTCCAGCCACTGTGGGTCCTGCCAGGTTCCTTCCAAGCCGCACCCCTGACAGAGAAAAGAGTGCCTGAGTCAGTAACCAAGCTTCCTTGCTGAAAACTTCTGCTTCTTTCTGCTTTCCCTGGTAAAACTCTCAGTACCCTCTCACCTTCCAGACCCCTGAGCATAGCCCCCTCCCCTGCTGTATTGGTGACTGTCCTGGTGTCCCAGGCTGGGGGTCTCTTTGTATTAACGCCTCTTCTTCCACCGCTGCCTTCCAGGCATATACCGCTGGGGTCCCTTCATCTGTCTGCTCCCTGCAGTTAGGGGCCTTTGAGCTCCCCAGCAGCCTGCCCATTTTCTGAGAGCCGGACTCTGAGCCCAGGGGCGTCAGCTGAACAGGCAGGCCCCCCTGGCCCAGGCTGTCACTCGCTCAGAGGCTGCCTGGCTTTCCCAGGGGCCACGTGGCACAGAGTCAGTGCCCCTGCCTGGAGTTGGGGGTCTTGGTTCAGATCCTGGCTTGACCCTTCCCAGCCTTCAGACTGGGCAGATCCCTTGAGACCCCAGAGTTCCTGTTTCCTTGTCTGTGACATCAGAGCAGGTATTAATAACCACAGTCTTATCTCACAGGGCTCTTGTGAGGACTGACGTTTCGTGACCTCGTCTCTAGGAGTCTTTGGCACAAAATACTGCTTGGTACATTTAATCCTCAAAACCGTCCTCTCAGGGACATCCCTGCTGGTTCATTGGTCAAATCCACCTGCCATTGCAGGGGACGCAGGTTTGATCCCTAGTCTGGGAAGGTCACACATGTTGTGGGGCAACTAAGCCTGCGTGCCCAACTACTGAGCCCACGTTCACCTAAAGCCTGTGCTCCACAAGAGAAGCCACAACAGTGAGAAGCCCACACACCACACCTAGAGAAGAGCCAAGCCTGCACAGCAAGGAAGACCCAGTGCAGCCAAAAAATATAAATAAATCTTTAAAAAAATTTTGTCAGAAAGTCACTATCAGACCCAATTTGTAGATGAGGCAAGGGAGGCTCAGAGAAGCCACGTGATTGGTTCAAGGCACATAGTTATGAAGCAGCAGAGAGGGGATCTGGTGGAAAGCCATTCACCCCAGAGCCTGAGCTTCTAACCACTCATCCCCTCTCTGGGTTGTCTTTCTTCATCTTCCATTCAGTCATTCACTTGTTTGGAAGTTGTTTATGGTGTACCTGCTGTCTAGGGGCGGGGCAGCGGAAGATGAGATGAAGCCCCACCCTGCCTGTGAGACGCAGATGATAGTAACTCCTGCAGGAAATTGCCTGAGACCCTTCTTCCTCACTCTCTTCCCTGGGACACAGACCCTCAGTCCCCGCCCCGGTTCCCCACCTAAAGCCCTGCAGGCATGAGACTGGATTTGGGTTTGACCCTTGTGAAGGAGGTGGTGGATCACAGGATCTGATGGAGGGCTTGAAAGCATTGGGGGCAGCGCAGTCATGAAAGGAATGGGGTGCAGTTGGGTACCCCAGTGAGATGCCACTTCACACCCAGCAGATGGCGGTCACAAAAAAGGGAAAGGCAGTAACAAGTATTGGGGAGGAGACAGAGGAGTTGGAACCTTCTCCCTTTGCTGATGGGCCAGTCAGGCAGTGCAGCCACTAGCAGTTCTAAAGCAGAGAGTCACCATTTGACCTGGTGACTTCACTCCCAGGTGTGCCCCCATGTGTTCACTACAGTGTTATGCACAACAACCAAAAGGTGGAAACAACCTCAAGGGCTGTCAGTGGATGAATGCATAAACAAACAGTGGTCTGTCCACACGGTGGAATATTACTCAGCTAGGAAAAGCAATGAAGTCCTGACACAGGTTACCATGGGATGAATGTCAGTTCTTTTTTTAAAAAATTTTGGTCTCTTCTATTGTTTTATTTATTTTTCATCCATCTTTATTCTTTGATCTGTGTGGACCTCCCAGTGCAGTGGCCTCTCTTGTCACAGAGCACCAGCTTTGGGCGCATACACTCCAGAGCGCTGGCTTGTAATTGAACACACCAGTCCAGCCACTCCACAGCACGTGGGATCCTCCTGGGCCACGGATTGAACCGGTGCCCCCTGTGCTGCAAAGCAGACTCTTTACCCACTGGAGCACTAGGAAAGCCCCTGAATGTCACTTCTGTTAGTGAAAGAAGCCAGACACCAAAGGCCATATGTTGTATGATTCCATTGCTATGAAATGTTCAGACGGGGGGGCTGGGAGAGGTGGGTGGTAGGGAGATAGCTGGTAAACAGTGTAGGATTTCTTTGGGGATGATGAAAATATTCTAAAACTGATCATGGTGAGGTTGTACTACTTTGAAATACTGAAAAATCATTGCATTGTATACATTAAAATGGTATACTATGTGACAGATCTCAATAAAGCTTTTATTAAAAAAAAAAACCAAAAACGAGGACACTTCCCTGGTGATCCAGTGGTTAACACTCTGTGCTTCCAATGCAGGGGCACGAGTTCGATTTTTGGTTGGGGAACTAAGATCCCACATGCCACACAGGATGGCCAAAAAAAAAAAAATTAGCCCAACTTCCCTGTATTAATGCTGACACAAAGCACAAACACAAGGACTCAAAAACTTCCTGAACGATTGAGAGCCATTCTCTGGGCTTGCTTTGCTGTGGTTCTCAGGACACAAGGCCTGGAGAAAAGTGACTCTGTAGATAAGGTTTCCGCTCATCCTCCAGGCCTTAGTTACACGTGACTCCCAGAGCCGCCCCTGGAACCCTCCCTTTGTCACTGGTCCTCTGTCTCAGCCCCTTCTTTCCTTTAGAGCTCTTCCCAAACTTGGAATCCTTTTCTGTCTGTGGACTTGATTCCGTCTGACTCTCTTGCTGGGTCGAGTTCCGGGCAGTCAGGAGTTTGTCTCTATCTTGCTTGCTGCGTGGTGGGTGCTCAGTAAATTCCTGCCCCAGGTCCTGATAACAGCTGGGGCGCCAGGCTGGGGTCCACGCTCTGCAAGGGAGAGAGCCAGCAGGGCGGGTCGGAGTGTCTCCAGGCCCCAGTGGCTTTCTCTTTCTCTGTTCCAGTTCCAGGAGAATGTCTCTGGAAAGGAAGCCCAAAGCCCGGTCTGGCTGGGAAGAGGTGGGCGGGGAGGGGAGCCGGGCGGGCTGGCCTGGGGAGGAAGTCTGCAGCCCCAGGCTGTTGAGGGCGCGGTGTCTGTGTTCGCACCTTTGGAATGTGGCTGATTCACTCTAGGGGGAGGCAGGCAGCCATCGCTGCTGCCTCGGATCCCACATCTGGAGGCTGACTTCCAGGAGGAGAGATGAAGTCTTGCAGGCAGATGTCAGCTTTGAAGGTCGAACTGAGTGAGGGAGGCAAGGAGGATGAGGCTAAGAAGGTCCCACACTCCCCCACCCAGGATTCTGGGAGAAGGGTGAGGCCTTGTCCCCCAGCCTTTTAGCAGGGACAGGACAGCGTGGGGCTGGGAAATGGCATGAGCCCCTAGTCAGACCCTCTGTCAAAGACAGTTGCTTAGGAACTCATGTAACTGCAAACACCGGGGCCTAGCTGGGGCTTTTATTAAAAAAAAAAACCCAAAAACGAGGACACTTCCCTGGTGATCCAGTGGTTAACACTCTGTGCTTCCAATGCAGGGGCACGAGTTCGATTTTTGGTTGGGGAACTAAGATCCCACATGCCACACAGGATGGCCAAAAAAAAAAAAATTAGCCCAACTTCCCTGTATTAATGCTGACACAAAGCACAAACACAAGGACTCAAAAACTTCCTGAACGATTGAGAGCCATTCTCTGGGCTTGCTTTGCTGTGGTTCTCAGGACACAAGGCCTGGAGAAAAGTGACTCTGTAGATAAGGTTTCCGCTCATCCTCCAGGCCTTAGTTACACGTGACTCCCAGAGCCGCCCCTGGAACCCTCCCTTTGTCACTGGTCCTCTGTCTCAGCCCCTTCTTTCCTTTAGAGCTCTTCCCAAACTTGGAATCCTTTTCTGTCTGTGGACTTGATTCCGTCTGACTCTCTTGCTGGGTCGAGTTCCGGGCAGTCAGGAGTTTGTCTCTATCTTGCTTGCTGCGTGGTGGGTGCTCAGTAAATTCCTGCCCCAGGTCCTGATAACAGCTGGGGCGCCAGGCTGGGGTCCACGCTCTGCAAGGGAGAGAGCCAGCAGGGCGGGTCGGAGTGTCTCCAGGCCCCAGTGGCTTTCTCTTTCTCTGTTCCAGTTCCAGGAGAATGTCTCTGGAAAGGAAGCCCAAAGCCCGGTCTGGCTGGGAAGAGGTGGGCGGGGAGGGGAGCCGGGCGGGCTGGCCTGGGGAGGAAGTCTGCAGCCCCAGGCTGTTGAGGGCGCGGTGTCTGTGTTCGCACCTTTGGAATGTGGCTGATTCACTCTAGGGGGAGGCAGGCAGCCATCGCTGCTGCCTCGGATCCCACATCTGGAGGCTGACTTCCAGGAGGAGAGATGAAGTCTTGCAGGCAGATGTCAGCTTTGAAGGTCGAACTGAGTGAGGGAGGCAAGGAGGATGAGGCTAAGAAGGTCCCACACTCCCCCACCCAGGATTCTGGGAGAAGGGTGAGGCCTTGTCCCCCAGCCTTTTAGCAGGGACAGGACAGCGTGGGGCTGGGAAATGGCATGAGCCCCTAGTCAGACCCTCTGTCAAAGACAGTTGCTTAGGAACTCATGTAACTGCAAACACCGGGGGCCTAGCTGGTCCTGTGCTCTGCCGTGGCCCTGGGACTCAGGCTTGCATCTCCTGGTCCTGGGTCCTGTGTGGCTTTACTCAGGCACCATTGTTCCCCAAGGCCTAGGGACTCCCAACTTTCCCTGGGCCTCCAGTGAGATCCCTGGGATTGCTCTTCATTGGGCCAGCTGGGGCCAGCTTATCTTGGACACCTGGATGGGACAGGTCTAGGTCAGGAGCTTGCCCCAGTGCATGGCCAACCTCCCACGGAGAAAGTGGGAGTTGAGGTGGTCCCCAAAGGAGCCATTGCGGGGGTGGTGGGCAAAACTACTTTGCTGAGCTGCCCCCACAGGACTGGGGGCACCTGGGGCTTGTGCCAGACACTGGGCTCAGCTTTAGGACTCTTGCCTACTACGGTGTCCCACTGGCTAGATTCCCAAAGCTCCCGGAAACTCATTTTCTTCATCTGTGAAATCTCATGGGCTTCTTTTTGGGATTGACCAAGACAATGCCTGCAAGCGCCTTGGCACCTGCGTGGCCTGCAGAAGACCTAGGGCTGAGTGGCCTCAGTGTCTTTCTCTACCCTGAATCTAGGTGCTGTGTCATCTTCCCTGTGGGCTGAAAGGATGGTACATGCATGTGTGTGTGTATGTGTGTGTGTGTGTACACATATGTATGCTGTGAGTGTGCAGGCCCTCTAAGGAGTTTTGTACTGTCTGATTTCTCCCAGGAGTTTGGGACTACACCGGGCAGAGGGTGGGAGTGTGCAGGCCCTCTAAGGAGTTTTGTACTGTCTGATTTCTCGCAGGAGTTTGGGACTACACGGGGCAGAGGGTGGAGGCAGGAGGGATGAGGGACAGGAAAGGGGTGGAGGAGAAGGCTGGTGGGCCCCACCTGTGGGCCTGCAGGCTCAGGCCTGCCTCTGGGAGTCACCTCCCTGTGCCCTCAGCTCCACCGTGGGCTTGATGTGGGGGCCAGGCTCACTCCCAGGAGTGGCTGCCTCCGTCCTTCCCTGCTCCGCCTAAGCCTGTCTGCTCACTGACCGGGGCGGGGTGTGTACATGTGTGTGAAGGGCTTGACCCAGGCTTACCCCGCCTCCTATCCTCTCTTCTGGAACCGTGGGACCTGGGGGTGGCTCAGAAGGGGAACGCGAGTTTGGGGCTTCTCAGAAGAGAAAACTCTGTGCCCAGAGTAGTCCTAACCTCTTGGATACTTAAAGAGAAACCTGGAACTTCTGGAAGGGAGGAGGACTGGCTTCCTGTAGGCTTTTTGCCGATATTTGTGAACTGAAGTGAAGCCCCTCCCAGAATCTGCGGGGGCACATGGCCTGCTCCAAGGAGTGTCTCCCCACCCGGGGTTCAGCCCACTCCACTCCTGCCAGCCCTGCCCGCCTGCCTGGGGCACCACACATCTGTGGGTGCCTGCTCACCCCACCAAGCCATCCACACCCTCCAGCTCCAGGACCTAGCCCAGATGCCACCTCTTCCGGTTCCTGCCAGCCTCCCACCCTCATGGTTGTTCTCCCCTGGACTCCATGGGGTCAGTACCCCCATGTGGGGTTTATCACCACAGCAGCCCGCCCGGTGGTGAGAGGGCTCCTGCATCCAGCACTTGCCCACGTCCTGCATGCCCTGGGCCTGACTCTGGGACAGTTATCCCAGGCTGCTGGAACTAGGCTGCCCGGCTCTCTTCTCAGACATTTTTCAATGTGATTACCTGTCTCTTCCATGAAACAACAGACTCTCTGAAGTTGAAGGACATAGTGATGAGACCTATGTTTTCTGAGCTGTTAACTAAGTGCTTTTTAAAAAATTGAGGTACAATTCACATACCTTAAAATTTACCTCTCTTAACTATTGTCAGTGTGCTGTGGGACTAAGGGATCTTACATGGGGCCTATGCAACGGCCTGGAGGGATGGGATGGGGGGAAATGGGATATACTTACGACTAATCTGGAATTATACATATCTGTAAACAACAAAACTCTGTAAAAGCAAAAAAGCAAAATTAAAAAAAAAAGTAATGGGGCTTCCCTCGTGGTCCAGTGGGAAAAGAGTCCGCCTTGCAGAGCAGGGAGCACTGGTTCGATCCCTGGCCGGGAAGATCCCACGTGCCACAGAGCGGCTGGACTGGTGTGTCTGATTGCGAGCCAGCACTCTGGAGTGCATGCGCCCAGAGCCAGTGCTCTGCAGCGAGCGGGGCCACTGCAGTGGGAGGCCCACACAGGCCAAAGAATAAACATGGATGAAAATGAGTGAATAAAAAACCAGTAATAGAGGCCAAAATTAATAAAAAATGGACAAAGGAATTAAACAGACATTTTTTTAAAATAAGTAACAATTGGTTTTTTTAAAAAAATCGCCTCTCTAAAATAGACTATCCAGGACTTCCCTCGTGGCATGGTGGATAGAGAAATCCCCTGCGACTACAGGGGACACAGATTCGAATCCTGGTCCGGGAAGATTCCACATGCCTTGGAGCAACTGAGCCCATGACCAGAAACTACTGAAGCCCTGGTGCAGTAGAGCCAGCAGGTCGCAACTACTGAACCCCGAGTGAGCCTAGAGCCTGTGCTCTGCAACAAGAGAAGCCACTGCAATGAGAAGCCTGTGCACTGCAGTTACAGAGTAGCCCCCACTCTCTGCAACTTGAGAAAAGCCTGCACAGCAACGAAGACTCAGCACAGCCAAAACATATTAAGACAGTGTACACGTTAAAACAGTGTTTAAAAAATAAAAAAGTATACAATCCGGTAGATTTTAGTGTATTCACAGAGCTGAACATCCACCTCCACCATCCAATTCCAGAACATTTTCATCATCCCCCCAAAAGAAGCCCAACAGTCTCATCTGCTGTAAGCAGTGCACCATTCTCATGGGGGTCTGGCAGTAGGAGAGGCTGTGCTCATGCCAGGGCAGGGGTGTATGGAAAATCTCTGACTCTTTGCTCAATATGCTGTGACAATTCACATACCTTAAAATTTACCTCTCTTAACTATTGTCAGTGTGCTGTGGGACTAAGGGATCTTACATGGGGCCTATGCAACGGCCTGGAGGGATGGGATGGGGGGAAATGGGATATACATACGACTAATCTGGAATTATACGTATCTGTAAACAACAAAACTCTGTAAAAGCAAAAAAGAAAAATTAAAAAAAAAGGTAATGGGGCTTCCCTCGTGGTCCAGTGGGAAAAGAGTCCGCCTTGCAGAGCAGGGAGCACTGGTTCGATCCCTGGCCAGGAAGATCCCACGTGCCACAGAGCGGCTGGACTGGTGTGTCTGATTGCGAGCCAGCACTCTGGAGTGCATGCGCCCAGAGCCAGTGCTCTGCAGCGAGCGGGGCCACTGCAGTGGGAGGCCCACACAGGCCAAAGAATAAACATGGATGAAAATGAGTGAATAAAAAACCAGTAATAGAGGCCAAAATTAATAAAAAATGGACAAAGGAATTAAACAGACATTTTTTTAAAATAAGTAACAATTGGTTTTTTTAAAAAAATCGCCTCTCTAAAATAGACTATCCAGGACTTCCCTCGTGGCATGGTGGATAGAGAAATCCCCTGCGACTACAGGGGACACAGATTCGAATCCTGGTCCGGGAAGATTCCACATGCCTTGGAGCAACTGAGCCCATGACCAGAAACTACTGAAGCCCTGGTGCAGTAGAGCCAGCAGGTCGCAACTACTGAACCCCGAGTGAGCCTAGAGCCTGTGCTCTGCAACAAGAGAAGCCACTGCAATGAGAAGCCTGTGCACTGCAGTTACAGAGTAGCCCCCACTCTCTGCAACTTGAGAAAAGCCTGCACAGCAACGAAGACTCAGCACAGCCAAAACATATTAAGACAGTGTACACGTTAAAACAGTGTTTAAAAAATAAAAAAGTATACAATCCGGTAGATTTTAGTGTATTCACAGAGCTGAACATCCACCTCCACCATCCAATTCCAGAACATTTTCATCATCCCCCCAAAAGAAGCCCAACAGTCTCATCTGCTGTAAGCAGTGCACCATTCTCATGGGGGTCTGGCAGTAGGAGAGGCTGTGCTCATGCCAGGGCAGGGGTGTATGGAAAATCTCTGACTCTTTGCTCAATATTGCTGTGAACTTAAAACTGCTTTTAAAAAATCGATTTCGGGAATCCCCCTGGCAGTCCAGTGACTGGGACTCTGTGCTTTCACTGCCCAGAGCCCGGGGTCAGTCCCTCGTTTGGAAACTAAGATCCTGCTAACTTCATGGAACACCCTCCCCCCTACCCCGCTCCCCCGCCCCAACCCAATCGATTTAAAGCAGAAGCCTGAATGCATTAGCAGTCAGTCCCCATTCCTCTCCTCCCGCTCCCCAACCACAGGCAATCCTTAACCTGCTTTCTGACTACAGATTTGCCTGTTTGGAACATTTCATATAAATAGTGCTGTGCTGTGCCGAGTCGCTCAGTCGCGTCCGACTCTTTGCAACCCCATGAACTGTAGCCCACCAGGCTCCTCTGTCCATGGGATTCTCTAGGAAGAATACCGGAGTGGGTTGCCATGCCCTCCTCCAGGGGATCACCCCAACCCAGGGTGGTAGAATGTGTGGTGCTTTGTATCTGGCTTCTTCCACGGAGCATCATGTTTTCAAGGTTCAGTCATGTCAGTTCCCCATTCCTTTTTTATGGCTGAATAATATTCCACAATCTGAATGGATCAGCATTAGCTTATCCATCCACCCGTCAGAGGACATTTGGGTTGTTTCTGTTTTTCATGAATAATGCTGCTATGAACATGGATGTACAAGCTTTCGTGAAGGTGAAGTCTTTCAATCAAAGTGGATTTTTTTTGACAAACACCCCATTTAATCCTTGCAGCAGCCCTCTGTGTCAGTGCTGGTAGGATCCTCCATGTGCAGGTGAGGAAAACTGAGGCTCAGAGAGGTGAGTTAAGGTCACTGCTGGAAGCTGAGGAACTAAAACCCTCCTTTCTCCTGGTCAGCTGACCCTGGTGTGGCCTGCCCTGGTGCTTCTGTCTGTTTTTAGCAGAGCCTTGCCTACTACAGCACAGTAGATGTTGCTGACTCTTCAAACAAGGGCCATGCACACCTGAAGCCCCAGAAATCCTCTGTGATCTGTCGATCTGTGGGTCACTTGCTCAGTGATGATCCTGTGGCTCCAGGGGATGCCCCTTAGAGGGTTACTAGAAGTCCTTGCAGCGGCCCCTGCTCCCGCCAGATGCCATTCTCATACCCCGCAGGGTACAAGCCCCAGACGTTGCTGCCCCTTTTGTTCGTCTGCAGCCTCTATCCTGGGGTTTTTCGGCTGCCTCCTCCTGCTTTCGTGGATTTCGCACACAGCCCCAGGTCACCTGCTGGTGGACTTTGCTCCTTTTGCCTTCCTGAGAGCATGGCACAGTGGGTGACGGCTGTCAGACAAGCCCAAGTTCATGTCAGTTTTCCACTCTGGCTATGTGACGTCGGGCAAGTTTCTGAGCTTCCGTTTGCTCATCTGGGGGGGTGTCACAATAATAACCCCCCAAAACTCTGTGGGACTGACTGGGGACAGGGAGTTGAGCTGCTCCTGCGGTGCCCAGCACACACGTGGGAAGCTGAGGTCGGTCCTCAAGGCCGAGGCAGGCTGGCAGCCGGCCCAGGGAGGGGGTGGGGAGCTTCATGTGTCTCCCTGCCTTTGGAGCAGTGGGAGGCTTTCATGACTCAGTCCCGCCTGAGGAGGGGGAAGCCAAGGCCAGGCCTCCGAGGTCGGGGCCCCAGGGACCTCCAGTCCTCCTCCCTGCTCTGCCCTCTGCCTGCTCCCCACCCAGTGCTTCCGGCAGCACTGGGCAGGGCTTCACGCATTCTCTGCTGGCCGCCTGGGCACGCCCTCCATCCCTTCTCCAGATCTGCAGCCGCGATCTGCTGCCCTGTGGCCCAAGGGCTGGGACTGGGACGCTGACCGTGACCATGACTGTGGGCCACCTTGAGTGGGCACCACAAGTCCACAGCCTGAGGCAGGAGGGGCAGCGATAGGGAGAGGATGGGGGCGAAGGACAGGAGGGTCTCTGGCCGCTGGAGCAGAGCTGCAACCCTCTCTCCTCGCTGAGCCTTCCTCAGCCCTGCCCTCCCCTCCTGGTCAGCTGACCCTGGTGTGGCCTGCCCTGGTGCTTCTGTCTGTTTTTAGCAGAGCCTTGCCTACTACAGCACAGTAGATGTTGCTGACTCTTCAAACAAGGGCCATGCACACCTGAAGCCCCAGAAATCCTCTGTGATCTGTCGATCTGTGGGTCACTTGCTCAGTGATGATCCTGTGGCTCCAGGGGATGCCCCTTAGAGGGTTACTAGAAGTCCTTGCAGCGGCCCCTGCTCCCGCCAGATGCCATTCTCATACCCCGCAGGGTACAAGCCCCAGACGTTGCTGCCCCTTTTGTTCGTCTGCAGCCTCTATCCTGGGGTTTTTCGGCTGCCTCCTCCTGCTTTCGTGGATTTCGCACACAGCCCCAGGTCACCTGCTGGTGGACTTTGCTCCTTTTGCCTTCCTGAGAGCATGGCACAGTGGGTGACGGCTGTCAGACAAGCCCAAGTTCATGTCAGTTTTCCACTCTGGCTATGTGACGTCGGGCAAGTTTCTGAGCTTCCGTTTGCTCATCTGGGGGGGTGTCACAATAATAACCCCCCAAAACTCTGTGGGACTGACTGGGGACAGGGAGTTGAGCTGCTCCTGCGGTGCCCAGCACACACGTGGGAAGCTGAGGTCGGTCCTCAAGGCCGAGGCAGGCTGGCAGCCGGCCCAGGGAGGGGGTGGGGAGCTTCATGTGTCTCCCTGCCTTTGGAGCAGTGGGAGGCTTTCATGACTCAGTCCCGCCTGAGGAGGGGGAAGCCAAGGCCAGGCCTCCGAGGTCGGGGCCCCAGGGACCTCCAGTCCTCCTCCCTGCTCTGCCCTCTGCCTGCTCCCCACCCAGTGCTTCCGGCAGCACTGGGCAGGGCTTCACGCATTCTCTGCTGGCCGCCTGGGCACGCCCTCCATCCCTTCTCCAGATCTGCAGCCGCGATCTGCTGCCCTGTGGCCCAAGGGCTGGGACTGGGACGCTGACCGTGACCATGACTGTGGGCCACCTTGAGTGGGCACCACAAGTCCACAGCCTGAGGCAGGAGGGGCAGCGATAGGGAGAGGATGGGGGCGAAGGACAGGAGGGTCTCTGGCCGCTGGAGCAGAGCTGCAACCCTCTCTCCTCTCCTCGCTGAGCCTTCCTCAGCCCTGCCCCTCTCCCCCGGCTTCTCACATTTCAGCTTCTGAGTTGCTGGCCTCACAGCCTGCCTCTGCCGCTGTGGTCACTGCACCAGACAGATGTTAACTCCCACTGTGCTGGCAGGAGTGGCGAGGTTGCAGATGGGAGCCAAGTCTGGAGGTGCCCAGGGAGGAGAACGCCACTCTGACACTTTTTCTTTGCTCCACCCAGCTTCCTCTCCAGAGAACTTCTCTCGCCTTCTTCCTCCCCGTCCACCCAAAGTTGAAGCCAAATCCTTCCCTGAGTCTAGGAGTTGCTCCTTCCCTTGGCTGTCTGGCACTGACCGTCAACCACACCACATGGGTCCTGTATCACCGTGAACCTGTTCTCCCTCCACATCCCTTAGATCCCCTCCTGCACTTGGCCTTCCCTGGGCAGGGCTGGGCCACGGGGACCTTGTGAGTTCTTGGCCTAGAGGCTGTTTTGGGGCATGCATGCATGTGTACCAAGTCGCTTCAGTCGTGTCTAATTCTTTGCAGCCCACCAGGTTCCTCTGTGCATGGGATTTCCCAGGCATGAATACTGGAGTGGGTTGCCGTTTCCTCCTCCAGAGGATCTTCCCAACCCAGGGATCGAACGTGGGTCTCCTGCATTGCAGGCAGATTCTTTACTGACTGAGCCATCAGGGTTGACAGTACAGGTGATTGAGAGGAGCCTGAAGGGAGCCGGGCACTGGCACAGACTGGCCAAGTGACCCTGGCAAGTCTCCCGTGAGGATGACACCGGGAAGCAGGTGAAGCCACCAGAGCAGCACCAGGCTCATGGAGGCCCACCTTCTGCTCATATAACACCTGTCCCTCCTGACACCCTGAGGCGCTGACCCCGTCCCCAGGAAGAACTCCTCCCATTTCCTGTCAGCCTCGCCCGTCGCCCCTCAGAGCCCACCCCGGTCTGCTCTCTTCTTAGCAGAGCAGGCCTCTGTCCCTCTCCTGGCCTGACCAGACCCAGCCCAGTCTCCTCCATCCTCCAACGGGACTGGACATCCTGCCTTCTCTCCCCGTCTCTGTCTGTCCACTCCTCCAGAGGAGCATCTGATGCCCAGAGGGAGAAGCTCTAATCTCCCCTCCCCGGCACCCAGGCTCCTCGTGGGATTGTTATATAACCACCCTGTCAGATTACAGTCAACTGAGGAAGTGGTCAGATAGCCATTTCTGTCTAAAATACAAAGTCCAGTCAGGATGGCCATTCTCCAGGTTTTTATAAAGGAGATGAACCCTATCAAAGCAGATGACCTGGCTCCTCCTCGTTGACATGCCGAAAAGCAGAGGGACATTTCCCGGGGGGACCCAGGACATGATGAGCTGGTGGAGGAAGGGAGGGAGGGAAGGGTGGAGGGAAAGGCAAGAGGTTCCCCCTGTCCATGGGCTGCAGTGTCAGGCCTGGAAACACAGGGTTGGGGGATGGAATCAGAGAGAGGGCACAAGGGACATGCCACAGGTAGACTCCAGACCCCTTTCCAAGGTCTCGCTTATGAGCAAAGTGAACCAGATCAGGCTGTTAAAAGGAAGTGGGCATCTGGAGGTTGGGGCCTGTGGGCACCTCGACAAGCTGGTGCCCTGGGATCTGGGGCCCTAGGAGTGTGGGAAGCTGGGTTGTCAGCACATCCATCCCAGCACCTGCCTTGGGTTCTCCAGATGTGCTCAGGGTGAGCTTGCACAGAAACATTGTGTGTGCTGGGCGCCCTCTAGTGGTGGGGGACCCCAGCCTTGCTGGCCCAGCAGTCTCAGTGCTTAGGTTAGGCAAGGCGACCACTGCATTGGGGGATGTTGTGGTTTGCTCCAAATCCCAACAGAAACATCTGACCCTCATTCTGCCTCCCTGAGCACATTCAGGATCATCTCCCTGAATGTATTCAGGCAGGGGATTTGTGCTTCTATGGGGCCTCATCCCTGTTCCCATGTCTGGTATCCACATTCTGAATGCCAAGTAGGCTGGGAATATCCCATATACACTCCAGGTAAAAAGACAACTCTATTTCCCAGAGTCTGCTTAAACTCATGTCCATTGAGTTGGTGATTCCATCCAACCACCTTATCCTCTGTCACCTCCTCTCCTCCTGCCCTCAGTCTTTGCCAGCATCAGGCTCTTTTCCACAGTGAGTCGGCTCTTCGTCTTCGCATCAGGTGGCCAAAATATTGGAGCTGCAGCTTCAGCATCCATCCTCCCAATGAAAATTCAGGGTTGATTTCCTTAGGAATGGCTGGTTTGATCTCCTTGAAGTCCAAGAGACAGCAGCACAATTCAAAGGCATCAATTCTTTGGCACTCGGCCTTCTTTATGGTCCAACTCCTACATCCATACATGACTACAAATTCAAAGCAAGACCGATTCAGAGTAAGAGAGGGAATTGATATGTGGGATCCTTTCTGTTCCTCAGTTGGAGGAACCATAGGGTAAGGTCCTGAGGATGTTCTACAGGAGCCCACCACCCACAAGACAATGGACCTAAGTCTTAGAACTGCAAGGGAAATGAATCCTGCTGACAACCAATGAGTTTGGAAGAGCCTCCAAGGCCCTGATGAGATTTCAGCCCTGTAGACACCTCAGTTTCACCCGCAGGACTTTGAGCTGAGAGCCCAGCCATGCCACACTTGGCCAAAATAAGCAGTGTTGCGATTTCCCTGATGGTCCAATGGCCAAGACTTCCGTGCTCCCTGGGCAGGGGGCTTGGGTTCCATCCCTGGTTGGGGAACTAGGTCCCACATGCCACAATTAAAAGATCCCACATGCCAAGACTAAAACCCAGTGCAGCCAAATAAATAAATATTAAACAAAAAGACAAATGGTGCTATTTCAAGCCAATGCATTTATGGGAACTTGGAAGGCAGCAGCAGGAAATGAATACATCATCTAGTCAAAGAGAGGAACAGTATTGTAGACACACATGTAGGATAAAAGTTTAAAACTGAGAAAAGTCCACCTCTCACCCCACGGGTACTGTGCAGAGAGGAAACCTGGCATAGCCTCTAGGCTGATGGTCCTCCCTCCCGGCTGCCATTTAAATCCAGGATCTCGGGGTTCACATATCCAACCAGCTTCAGAGGAGGCCAAGTGTGTTCTGAGAAGGGGAGCACTAATAGCACCTTCAGGGCAGCCGTTCTGAGTGCTTAAACTCATGTCCATTGAGTTGGTGATTCCATCCAACCACCTTATCCTCTGTCACCTCCTCTCCTCCTGCCCTCAGTCTTTGCCAGCATCAGGCTCTTTTCCACAGTGAGTCGGCTCTTCGTCTTCGCATCAGGTGGCCAAAATATTGGAGCTGCAGCTTCAGCATCCATCCTCCCAATGAAAATTCAGGGTTGATTTCCTTAGGAATGGCTGGTTTGATCTCCTTGAAGTCCAAGAGACAGCAGCACAATTCAAAGGCATCAATTCTTTGGCACTCGGCCTTCTTTATGGTCCAACTCCTACATCCATACATGACTACAAATTCAAAGCAAGACCGATTCAGAGTAAGAGAGGGAATTGATATGTGGGATCCTTTCTGTTCCTCAGTTGGAGGAACCATAGGGTAAGGTCCTGAGGATGTTCTACAGGAGCCCACCACCCACAAGACAATGGACCTAAGTCTTAGAACTGCAAGGGAAATGAATCCTGCTGACAACCAATGAGTTTGGAAGAGCCTCCAAGGCCCTGATGAGATTTCAGCCCTGTAGACACCTCAGTTTCACCCGCAGGACTTTGAGCTGAGAGCCCAGCCATGCCACACTTGGCCAAAATAAGCAGTGTTGCGATTTCCCTGATGGTCCAATGGCCAAGACTTCCGTGCTCCCTGGGCAGGGGGCTTGGGTTCCATCCCTGGTTGGGGAACTAGGTCCCACATGCCACAATTAAAAGATCCCACATGCCAAGACTAAAACCCAGTGCAGCCAAATAAATAAATATTAAACAAAAAGACAAATGGTGCTATTTCAAGCCAATGCATTTATGGGAACTTGGAAGGCAGCAGCAGGAAATGAATACATCATCTAGTCAAAGAGAGGAACAGTATTGTAGACACACATGTAGGATAAAAGTTTAAAACTGAGAAAAGTCCACCTCTCACCCCACGGGTACTGTGCAGAGAGGAAACCTGGCATAGCCTCTAGGCTGATGGTCCTCCCTCCCGGCTGCCATTTAAATCCAGGATCTCGGGGTTCACATATCCAACCAGCTTCAGAGGAGGCCAAGTGTGTTCTGAGAAGGGTAGCACTAATAGCACCTTCAGGGCAGCCAGATCCCATTTGGCTGAAGAAAGCAGCTCTGGAACCCAGTGCTTTAGGGGATTCCCAAGATTTCTGGGGCCCCTGGAAATCTTTAGGGTCAGTAACACTCCCCTTAGCAATTAAGATGTTTTTAACATAACTGGTTAATTAGATATAATTCACACACCATATCATTCACCTGTCTTAAGTGTACGTGAGCCACCTGGGAAGCCCTACGGTACAATGTAAATAACTAGAATTCAAAGGCACTGCTAGGGTCTTGTGCTGTAGCCATTTTGAAAATCTTTTTTTTTTTTTTTTTTTTTTAAGATACTTTGTTAGCTGTTGATTTTTTTTTTTTTTTAAGATTTTATTTATTTATTTACTTTGGGCAGGGGTCGGGTTTGGGAGGGAGGGGAGTGGGAGGGCCACTTCTATTGGTTTTTCATTTATCTATTTTCATTCGTCTTCGTTCTTTGGCTCCTTTGGGCCTCCCATCGCGGTGGCGTCTGTCGTTGCAGAGCACCGGCTCTGGGCGCATGCGCTCCAGAGCTCTGGCTCGGTGATTGGACACATCAGTCCAGCCGCTCCGCGGCACGTGGGATCTTCCCAGGCCAGGGCTCGAACCGGCGCCCCTTGCACTGCAAGGCGGTGTCCTTACCCACTGGACCACCAGGGGAAGCCCCATTTTGAAAATCTTTCTGGCAATTTCTTTCTTTCTTTTTTTTTTTTTTTAAAGATTTATTTATTTATTTGGGGAACTAGGTCCCACATGCCACAATTAAAAGATCCCACATGCCAAGACTAAAACCCAGTGCAGCCAAATAAATAAATATTAAACAAAAAGACAAATGGTGCTATTTCAAGCCAATGCATTTATGGGAACTTGGAAGGCAGCAGCAGGAAATGAATACATCATCTAGTCAAAGAGAGGAACAGTATTGTAGACACACATGTAGGATAAAAGTTTAAAACTGAGAAAAGTCCACCTCTCACCCCACGGGTACTGTGCAGAGAGGAAACCTGGCATAGCCTCTAGGCTGATGGTCCTCCCTCCCGGCTGCCATTTAAATCCAGGATCTCGGGGTTCACATATCCAACCAGCTTCAGAGGAGGCCAAGTGTGTTCTGAGAAGGGTAGCACTAATAGCACCTTCAGGGCAGCCAGATCCCATTTGGCTGAAGAAAGCAGCTCTGGAACCCAGTGCTTTAGGGGATTCCCAAGATTTCTGGGGCCCCTGGAAATCTTTAGGGTCAGTAACACTCCCCTTAGCAATTAAGATGTTTTTAACATAACTGGTTAATTAGATATAATTCACACACCATATCATTCACCTGTCTTAAGTGTACGTGAGCCACCTGGGAAGCCCTACGGTACAATGTAAATAACTAGAATTCAAAGGCACTGCTAGGGTCTTGTGCTGTAGCCATTTTGAAAATCTTTTTTTTTTTTTTTTAAGATACTTTGTTAGCTGTTGATTTTTTTTTTTTTTTAAGATTTTATTTATTTATTTACTTTGGGCAGGGGTCGGGTTTGGGAGGGAGGGGAGTGGGAGGGCCACTTCTATTGGTTTTTCATTTATCTATTTTCATTCGTCTTCGTTCTTTGGCTCCTTTGGGCCTCCCATCGCGGTGGCGTCTGTCGTTGCAGAGCACCGGCTCTGGGCGCATGCGCTCCAGAGCTCTGGCTCGGTGATTGGACACATCAGTCCAGCCGCTCCGCGGCACGTGGGATCTTCCCAGGCCAGGGCTCGAACCGGCGCCCCTTGCACTGCAAGGCGGTGTCCTTACCCACTGGACCACCAGGGGAAGCCCCATTTTGAAAATCTTTCTGGCAATTTCTTTCTTTCTTTTTTTTTTTTTTTAAAGATTTATTTATTTATTTAGGTGGGCGGGGGTCAGGTTGGGGAGGGAGGGGAGCAGGCGGGCCACTTCTATTGGTCTTTCATTTGTGCATCTTCATCCATTTTTGTTCTTTGGCCCATGTGGGCCTCCCATCGCGGCGGCCTCTGTTGTCGCAGAGCGCCGGCTCTGGGCGCATGCGCTCCAGAGCTCCAGCTCGGTAATTGGACACATCAGTCCAGCCGATCTTCCCAGACCAGGGATCGAACCAGTGCCCCTTGCACTGCAAGGCGGTGTCCTTGCCCACTGGACCACCAGGGAAGCCCCTGGCAATTTCTTATAATGTTCAACACACATCTTCTCTATGATCCAAACAATTTAAAAAGAAGGCAAGATTGGGTGGATGGAAAAAAGAAAGGAAGGAAAAGGGGAGGGCGACAAAAGGGATAAGCTTGGCAGTAACAGGTTGAAGTTTATACTGAGAAAATATGACCCAATGCACTGAAAAACTTCTGCTAAAAAAAATAAATGTACAGTTAAGTGCTTTTTTTTTTTTAATGTTTATTTTATTTGTTGGCATCGGGTCTTATTTGGCCGGGTGTAAGTTGCAGCACATGGGATCTTTAGTTGAGGCATGCAAACTTCTAGTTGCGGCATTAGCCATCTGGTTCCCTGACCAGGGATCGAACCCCAGCCTCCTGAGTTGGGAGTGAGGAGTCTTAGCCACTGGGCCACCAGGGAAGTCCCAAGTGGGTTATTGTTGTTGTTGGGTTTTTTTTTTTTTGGTACAATCAGTTTTGTAACCATCACCACAATCCATTTGAGAATATTTTGATCACCCCCCACTGAAAAGAAACCCTGTACCCACGGCTCCCTATTTTCTCCTGACTCCCCTTCATTCCCTGGCAGCCACTAATCCATTTTCCACCTCTGTGGATTTGCCTTTTCTGGACACTTCATAGAAATGGAATCATACAGTATGCGACCCTTTGTGTCCAGCTCCTTTCAGTGATCATCACCTTGTCAAGGCTCATCCACGCTGTGCCGTATATCAGTACTTCATCCCTTTTCATGCTGAGCAAAACTCCATTGGCGGATAGAACATGGGTTTTGTATCCAGTCATCAACAGAACGTGTTGCTGACCCTCATCACTCTTCACACCTGGAATCTGGGCGTGGGACTGGGGGAAAGGAAGCAAGGAGCAACTTGGGGGAAGTGGGTTGATCAGGTGTGGGTTTGACAATACCAAGGAAGGGAGGGATGGGTTCTGATGTGTCCCAGGCCACACTGTGGCTCCTGGCTGCTTCTCCCAGGCTGAGTCAGCCCCTTCCTGATGTCTGTTCTCCAAAGTCATATCTGCCCGGGGTCTCCAGCCCCAGAGCCTTGCTGCAAGGGGGTCAGCTGTCTGCCAGCTCAGTAACTTGCATTTCTGTCCATTGAGTCAATGATGCCATCCAACCATTTCGTCTTCTGCGGTCCCCTTCTCACAGAGATTCCTGTTTTGATCCAAACAATTTAAAAGAAGGCAAGATTGGGTGGATGGAAAGAAAGGAAGGAAAAGGGGAGGGCGACAAAAGGGATAAGCTTGGCAGTAACAGGTTGAAGTTTATACTGAGAAAATATGACCCAATGCACTGAAAAACTTCTGCTAAAAAAAATAAATGTACAGTTAAGTGCTTTTTTTTTTTTTAATGTTTATTTTATTTGTTGGCATCGGGTCTTATTTGGCCGGGTGTAAGTTGCAGCACATGGGATCTTTAGTTGAGGCATGCAAACTTCTAGTTGCGGCATTAGCCATCTGGTTCCCTGACCAGGGATCGAACCCCAGCCTCCTGAGTTGGGAGTGAGGAGTCTTAGCCACTGGGCCACCAGGGAAGTCCCAAGTGGGTTATTGTTGTTGTTGGGTTTTTTTTGGTACAATCAGTTTTGTAACCATCACCACAATCCATTTGAGAATATTTTGATCACCCCCCACTGAAAAGAAACCCTGTACCCACGGCTCCCTATTTTCTCCTGACTCCCCTTCATTCCCTGGCAGCCACTAATCCATTTTCCACCTCTGTGGATTTGCCTTTTCTGGACACTTCATAGAAATGGAATCATACAGTATGCGACCCTTTGTGTCCAGCTCCTTTCAGTGATCATCACCTTGTCAAGGCTCATCCACGCTGTGCCGTATATCAGTACTTCATCCCTTTTCATGCTGAGCAAAACTCCATTGGCGGATAGAACATGGGTTTTGTATCCAGTCATCAACAGAACGTGTTGCTGACCCTCATCACTCTTCACACCTGGAATCTGGGCGTGGGACTGGGGGAAAGGAAGCAAGGAGCAACTTGGGGGAAGTGGGTTGATCAGGTGTGGGTTTGACAATACCAAGGAAGGGAGGGATGGGTTCTGATGTGTCCCAGGCCACACTGTGGCTCCTGGCTGCTTCTCCCAGGCTGAGTCAGCCCCTTCCTGATGTCTGTTCTCCAAAGTCATATCTGCCCGGGGTCTCCAGCCCCAGAGCCTTGCTGCAAGGGGGTCAGCTGTCTGCCAGCTCAGTAACTTGCATTTCTGTCCATTGAGTCAATGATGCCATCCAACCATTTCGTCTTCTGCGGTCCCCTTCTCACAGAGATTCCTGTTTTACAGGGCAAACCATCTGTTGGTCTTCACATCACCAGATCCTACCTGTGAGTGTCTTTACCATAAAGCAGGTGAGCCCCATGTTCAACATAAAAGAACTTTAAAACACACCTGCTTCCTTCACTGTGACAGGTTTTTTTTTTTTTTTTTTTTTTTGGTTATGCCATGCAGCACATGGGCTCTTAGCTCATCAGCCAGGGATTGAACCCACAACCCCTGCATTGGAAGCTTGGAGTTTTAACCACTGGACTGCCAGGGAAGTCTCATTACTGTGGCAGGTTTGAACAAGGAAAGGGGGAAAGCTGGGCCCCTCCTGTGTCCCTCCCCTGCATATCACCAAACCCTGTTGTTCTCCCTGAGCCAGCTCAGATGCCGCTTGCCACTGTCGCCTATAGCAACTCGGTGATACCAGGAATTATCACTTATTAATGCTATGATGTACCAGAACTGCCAGTGACTTCTCGTTTCAGCCAGCCTGAAAACTAGGTGCTATACAGCCTCTGTTTTATAGACCAGGGAGCTGATTTGGGTTAAGGAACTTGCCTGTGGTCACCTTAATAGCACCTGGGGCAGAACCTGGATCCTGAATCACACTGCATGGACTCTAGTCTTTTCTGGAACCCTGTGGTCTGAAGAGTGGGGAGTGTGTTTGGGTGTGAGGACTATGGCCCTGGGATAGCTCAGAGGCCAAGCAGGAAAGAGCCTCAGGAAGGTCACTGAAGGAATTCTCCAGCAGTCTAGTGGTTGGGATTCCACGTTTCCACTGCAGGGGCCCAGATTACAACCCTGGATAGGAAACTAGAAAAAAAAAGGTCAGATACAGTGAAGACCGAAGACCGAGCTTTTTGGAGTCACCAATGAGAGCAGTTTTCATGGAATTGTGGCTCCGGACAGAGAGCAAGATGGGAGAGTGAACATAAGCTCCTAGTTCAGGGAGTTTTGCGGTCAAGAGTGGTAGCTGCAAGGGGATGTATGATTGTGTGGTTTTTATTTTTTGGCCGTGCTGCAGGGCTTGGTGGGATCTTCATTTCCTGATCAGGGATTGAACCACCCACATCACGGAAAGCATGGAGTCTTAACCACTGGACCTCCAGGGATTCCCCTGTTGTTCATAAATGGGAATAAAGATGGCTTGTTCTTCATGTGGGAATGACCCAGTAGGGGGCATGACGTAAGGATGGAGGAGAGGGAACAGTTGCTGGAGAGACATCTTTAAAGAATACATGTGGAGGGATTTTTTGTGTGCCAGTAGAACATGGACCCACATCCAGATGCCAGACTTCAGGTAAAGGAGGGAGGCAGAGGTGGTGAGAGGAGCCTAGCAAAGGGAGGCGGGACCAGGGCTGTATGAGGGGATGGTCAGCTGCCCAAAGGAACCCCTTGATGACCTTGATCCATCATTTAAAAGTAAGATGGTGGGATTTCCTTTTCCCAGTGCTGTTCGGATCCAGGGGTGGGGGTAAGGCAGGGGCAGGGCAGAAGGGAGCATGCATGCAAGATGATTATATTGCTGGGGTGTGAAATCTAAGCTGGAGAACGAGCTAAGGGAGAAGATAAGAGGATTGTAGTGACCCACTCCCCCATCAATGGGGTGAGACTAACTCCAGCCCATGGGTCAAATCCAGTCCACTATTTTAAACTTTTTAAAAATTGTGGTAAAATGCATATAACATAAAATTACCATTGTATTTATTTTTGTGTATTCACCTGAATAGTACGTTTGCCATTTTAAAGCATGCAGTTCATTCACATTAATTACATTCACAGTGTTGCACAACCATCACCGCTATTTTCATTGCCCAAAACAGAAACTCCATATCCATTATTAAGCAATAACTCCCCATCTCCCCTCCCCGCAGCGGTTGGTAACCTCTGATCTACTTGCCGTCTCAATGAGCTTGTGTATTCTAGATGGTTCATACACATGGAGTAGAGTCATACAATGTATCAGGCTTTGTATTTGACTCCTTCCACTTGGCATCATGTTTTCAAGGTTTATTCCTTTTTAAGACTGAGTAATATTCAACTGTTTGAATAGATCAGAGTTTGTGTTTATCCATTTATCCACTGATGGTTTTTTCCTTTTGGGTGTTGTGGATACTGGTAAATACCATATGTGAATCTCTGATTTCATACCCACCCACCACCCCCTTTTTTAGTGCCGGGACCTGGGATTCCTTCCTCATGTAAAAAACATATTTATTTTTATTTATTTATTTGGCTGCTCTAGGTCTTTGTTGGGCGTGCTGGATCTGGGATTTTTAGTTGTGGCATGCAAAACTCTCAGTTGCTGCATGTGGGATTTAGTTCCCTGAGCCCGGATTGAACCACGGCCCCTGAGCAACTTTTACCCTTGTAAACTCTGCCATGTTTTGTATGAACTAAGAATGGTATGGGAGACAGAAAGATGACCCCCCTGAGATGTTCATGTCCTAATCTCTGGAACCTGTCAGTAAGTTACCTTAGTTACCTTCTATGGCAAAGGGGGCTTTTTTTTTAAAAAAAAAAAACTTATTTATTTAACTGTGCTGGGTCTTAGTTGCAGTATGAGGGCTCATTTTGGCTGCAGCATGGAAATTCTTAGTTGTGACATGTGGGATCTAACACCCCGACCAGGGATTGAACCCTGAATTGAGAGTACAGAGTCTTAGCCACTGGATCACCAGGGGAGTCCCGGCTAAAGGGGCTTTGAAGATATAATTAAGTTAAGGATCTTGAAATGGGGAAGTGATTCTGGATTATCTGCTTGGGTGCAAGGTCATCAGTAAGGATGATGGTGATGGGGTCAGAGTGGAAGAAAGAGAAGTGATGACTGAAGAAGCTGGAGTGATGCACTCTGAAGATAGAGGAAGGAGTTGGGAGCCAAGAAGGGGTGAGCAACCTCTACAAGTTGGAAAAGGTAAGGAAATGGATTCTTCTCCCCAACAGAGCCTTCAGAAGGAATGCAGTCCAGCTGGCATCTTCTAGTTCAGTCGCTCAGTTATGTCTGACTCTTTGTGACCCCATGGACTGCAGCCCGCAGGCTTCCCTGTCCTTCACCATCTTCTGGAGTTTGCTCAAACTCCTGTTCATTGACTCAGTGATGCCATCCAACCGTCTTGTCCTCTGTAGTCTCCTTCTCCTTCTGCCTTCTATTTTTCCCGACATCAGGGTTTTAGCCAAATACAACCCATTTGGACATCTGACCTCCAGAAAAAAAAGTATATATGTATTTTGGCAGACTCTGTGAAAGAACAGAGTCCTAACCACTGAACCACCAGGGAATTCCCTCGTGTTGTTTTAACTCACTGAGTCTGTGGTAATTTGTTATAGTAGCAATGGGAAGCTAATATAAATACTAAAAAAATTTTATTGAAGTATAGTTGATTTACAGTGTTGTGTTCATTTCTGCTGTATAGTGAAGTGATTGAGTTATATATATTTTCATACTCTTTTCCATTATGGTTTATCACATTTATATTGAATGTAGTTCCCTGTGCTATATACAATAGAACCTTATTGTTTGTCCAACCTATATATAACAGTTTTCATCTGCTAATCCCAAACTCCCAATCCATATCTTCTCCCTCTTTGGCAACCATGAGTCTGTTCTTTATGTCTGTGAGTGTGTTTCTGTTTCTTAGCTATGGTCTTTTGTGTCATATTTTAGATTCCATGTGCAAATAACTTTTACATGCCCTTTACAGAAAAAATTTGCTGATGCCTAATTTAGAGTAAGAATGTGAGGTGGAGTGCTCGCTTCGGCAGCACATATACTAAAATTGGAATGATACAGAGATTAGCATGGCCCCTGCGCAAGGATGACACGCAAATTCGTGAAGCGTTCCATATTTAAAAAAAAAAAAAAAAAAAAGAATGTGAGGTGGAAAGGTCCAAGGACCACAATGATTTTGTTGAACACCCTCTTGATAGTTTCAGAGGGTGTACTGGTTCAAATTTAGGAGCCGGGAGGGGAGTAAGAAAGGATAGGGCTAAGAGGGCCTACAAATTCTCCTGGGAATGAAAAATAGCCTGGAGGGACTTCCTGGGTGGTCCAGGGGTAAAGAGGTGGGAACTAAGATCCCACATGCCAAAGGGGCACCTAAGCCCAGGCACCACAACTAGAGAAGTCCACCGGCTGCAACAAAGACCCAGCACAACCCAAAAGAAAACCAGCCTGGAGTCTGGGAACCTCTCATGCTACTGCCATGAAGTAGGTAAGTGATGGGAAAAAGTTGGGGTGGGGTAGTGGGAGCAGTGATATTTCAGGTGTTGGGGCAGGAGCAGCTGAGCCCCAGGTGTGAGTTTGTGCAGGGGTGGGGGTGGGGGTGGGAGGTGGCAGGTGGAGGGGTGGGGGGTGGTTTTCTGCATCTGAGACAGCAGAGAGTTCTAGAAGAGAAGGTGCCTTTGGCAGAAATGGGGAGGCCAGTCTGAGTGCCAGTGTGCCCATGGAACCAGGCTCCGGCTGGGTGAAGGGATTTCTGAATAAGACAGAGCCAGGGGAGGACGCACTTCCACCAGCTCATTCATTCACAGGCATGTGGCCCTGTATCCTCTACCATCCCCAGATGTCATCCTTCAGCTCCCCACAGTGAAGCCTCCCAGGGATTGCAATGTTACCTAACAGCTTCCTTTAGGTATTGGAAAACATTTATGCAAAACTGCCAAGGCCTCTACAAGGTGCTCCAAATATCTAAGAACAAAATAAAAATAACAGTAATCCTTGTTATTAGGAGGGTTTCAATTAGGAGGTGCGATCTGGGCGGAACCTGGCAGGCGGACGGGATTGGGAAAGGCGGTGGGCAGGAGAAAGGACATTCCAAGGCAGGCGTGGCCTTCCTGAGCCGGGGGCCAGCCTCCAGGAGCCAGGGGAGAGGACGCGGGAAGTGGGGACGGAAGCTCGCCGCCAAGACGTCCCTCCCTCCTCCGCCCCAGGCCTTCACCCCTAATAGAGAGCGCACCCTGGCGAGGGAGCAAGTCTAGCACTGGCCTCGCCACAGTGGGAAGCGGCAGCCTTTGCCCGCCCAGGCCAAGCTTCAGGGGGCCTCTCGCTGACCAGCCTCCCAGCGGAGGAGTAAAGTAAAGGGGGATAGGAGGCGACCAGTAGCAGCCACCAGACCTCCTGGCCGCGCTGGCAGCTGGCCCCTGGGGCTGCTGCTGTCCTGGCCCGTCTCCACCCTTCCCTCCCTGCCCGGGCCCCTGCTTCCTAAGTGAGCCCCAGGATCCTATGCACCCCCCTTTAACCGCCCCTCCTCGGCTCCGGGATTCCCAGGTTCCGGAGCCCTGGCCGAGTGGTCAGCGGCAGGCAGCTGGGCAGGCAGTGAGTGAGGGAGGGGGCCAGTCGGTTTCTGAAGTCTGCCCCAAGTTACATGTGGGAAGCGGTGACTGTGACGCAAGTTTCCAGGGGGCCCTGGACTCGGAGGAAGCGCGCCAGAGCAGCTCCTCTGCCTGCAGTTGCAACGGTAAAAAAAAAAAAAAAAAAAATCCAAACAGCACCCCAGGCCGCCTTCTCCGGGCCCAGCAGCGCGCCCCCGTCCCCCGAGGGTCTTTGAGGGCGCAGACTCTGTAGAGTCGGACCCCGGGTACACAGGCTGGGCTTCCTCGCTGTGGCTGGCCTTTTCTTTTTTTTTTTTTGCTACGCTTGCCAACCTGTCAGCTGATGGACCTCATCACCCATAGTGGCGCATGTAGCTCGGCCGCAGCTCGTTCCATTCACGCGGCGCCCCTCAAGGCCGCCCGCTGCCCCAGCACCCAGAGCTGGTGGGTAGACCCGCAGACCCGGGCTACCACCCGCCCCCGGGGGCCCGCGCCCCTCTGGCCCCGGCCTCGTGCCGCCCGGGGGGCGCTGCAAATAGTCCTTTGTTTACATGCAATTCCTTACTCCGCGGAAGGAGGCCGGGGGAGTGCTGAGTTTTCACCAGCTGTTTCCCGCCTTGAAACAGACATCTGATCAGCTGCAAACACACACACACACACAGACACACACACACACACATACACACGCCCGGGGAGGCAGGCCGGAGAGACCTCCCTCCCGCCCCTCCCGCCCGCCTCCCTCCCCTCGCCGCCGCCGCAGCCAGCATCTGGGACCGGCCGATTCTGCACCTCCGTCCGGCTCTGCCCTTTGATTCGGATTTCCATCTTGCATTCTCCGTCTGACCGCGGGACCTGGCTCGTGCAGAGGAGGGGGGCCGATCGCTATGGAGTATTTCATGGTGCCCACTCAGAAGGTGCCCTCTTTGCAACATTTCAGGAAAACAGAGAAAGAAGTGATAGGAGGGCTCTGTAGGTGTGTACTCCTCCTCCCCCTCATCCCCTTCCCACGATTGCAGCCCCCGGCCAGTCCGCCCGGGCGGGCGCGCGTGTGCGCACGCATGGCCCGCGCCGCGGACCCTCTCGCCTTTCTTATCCCCCGGGGCGGCTGCAGCGCCGCGCGCCTGGCTTGGGCCGCCAGGGGACCTTCCTCCCTCGGAACGTGGGGGCCCCGAGCGGCCCCGATCACTTTTGTCCGCTGCAGGCGGACGAGTCGCGACGTTTGTAAATTGCAAACAGACCCACGTGGTTCTGCAGCAGTCCCGGCCATGCTTGGTGCTGGTGGCTTTCCCCCCCGCGCTTCCTCCTCCCCCCTCCCGCGGCGGCTTCCTTCCTCTCTCTCCTTCGTCGCTCTCTCTGGGTCCCCAGTCTAAGGGGGCCTGGGGTGCCTGTGTCGCGCGTGGGGCCGCAGAGCTAGGGGCTACAATGCAGCCACGCCGCGGCTCCCGGCGCGGGGGTGGGGGTGGGGAGTCGGATGGATGTTTGCAGGGAGCGGGACTGCAACGGGGTTGGGGGGCGTGCTGGAGAGGGGGTGCGGGAGTGGGCGGGACCCGAGGGACTGGCGCGGCCCGCCGGGAGCGCCGCAGACTCGGGCACGTTGGCGACCGCTCGCTCGCTCGCCGCCCGCGCTCGGGCGCTGTTTACTAGCGAGGCCTGGACGTGACTCTGCAGCCCTCTTGGAGTAGGCGGGCCTCTGCGCGCCGCCTCCCGGGAGCTGTAGTTCTCCGCGGCGCGTTGGTGCGGCATTGTGGGAGTTGTAGGCCCGCCCAGGCCATGCTTTATCCGCACAAAGCTCTGCCCCCGCGAGCGGGACGGGCGAGGCAGGCCGGGTGGGGGCGCCTTTTGGGGAGTGGGCACCATAGGCCGCCCCTAGCCTCCCCGGGTCGCTGCCCGCCGCGCGTGGGTCTCCGCTGCAAACTTTCCCGTCTCACGCCCCTCCCCCCCGCCATAAACCGAAAGCGTCCGGTTGCCCAGCAGGCTGGGTGGGTGGGTGGTCCAAGATCCGTAACCCTCCCCAGGAGCTACTTCCTAGGTTTGAATCGGGTTGCTCCGTATCTACCCTTTACGGAAGAGTGATGGGTTAGGGCATCGCCCAGGACACTTGTTAAAATGCACACGCCCGCAATTCCGATCCCTAGGAGAAGGGCCTGGGCATCTGCAAACTGAACACTGCCTGCGGGACGGCGATACTGCGTGGTTGGTTCTCTGTGGGTCCAAGTTTGGGACCTGTGGCACCTTTCCTGCCAAGCTGCTTTAGGAGAGAAATGGCTCCCCAGGGCTGGGGCCACGTGCTCTGCCTGCCGCCCTGGGCAGGCAAGGCGGGGATTGAGGGAGGCGGAGCCGCAGGCGGTGTGGCCCTGGCTGGTGGACACCACGGGCCGTAGAAACCAGGTTGGGGGAAGGTTGCTGGACACGTATACATTCACTCCTCTTCCAACCAGGCTCCTGCCTTAACTACTTTCAAGTTCAAGGTGGTGGGCAGTCAGCCCTGCTGCCTTGAGTGTTGGCCACTTTCCTAAGAACCACCTGGCGGGCTTAACTGTAATACAGGAAAAGAGAAAAATCTGGAGCTTGTAATACATTGTAGGGTCTCGTTTTGTGAGATTTTTCTTATTGAATTGTTAATCTTCCTCTGTGTTCAGTGGCTTTATGAGTTCTGTGTGAACGGAGGACACAGGTTTGGGAAGGAACTGGTGGGGCAGGTGGTGGGGCTGGGAGTTGAACTCTGGTCCCTGCTGTTACCTTGAGCTGCTGGTTGCTCTGAGGAGGGCTGGGCGATGAGGAGGTTGAGCTGCTGCCCCAGATGCTGGAGTGGCCATTCTGGGTCTGACCCCAGGCAGGCATGACATTATAGGACCCTCTGGCTGCCTAGCTTGAGCCTTGGTTGAGTCCTCTCTGGGCTCCCTCGGACTCTGGCTTGACGTGTTTTTTGTTTCAAGTCCCCCTTCTAGAGGAGTCCAGCAGTCCCTTAGAGACCGAGTGCCCCAGGGTTGGGCACGGAAACTGCTCGGCTTGCCCAGCTCTGAGGTAGTTGTCAGCCCATGCACTGGGTGTGGAGTTGGGGCCTCTGGGTTTGTTCATTTTCCAAAGGAGCTCCTGGGTGAGGTAGGATTGAGTGTGGGTTGGGCAGGACCTTCTGGCCGGATGTATTGGCTTCTCAGACTGGTGGACTTTGCTCCATTCTTCATTGACTAGCAGGGCTCCCCATGTCTCTCCTTAGTCTCCCAGGCCTATCAGAGGGAACGGTACTGTGCAGCGGCAGGGTGGGTGTGGGGACTGGGGGAGCAGGTGTGCCTGACAGTCACCCCTGTGCAGGCTGTGTGGTGGACGGGGCGGTACTGCGTGGTTGGTTCTCTGTGGGTCCAAGTTTGGGACCTGTGGCACCTTTCCTGCCAAGCTGCTTTAGGAGAGAAATGGCTCCCCAGGGCTGGGGCCACGTGCTCTGCCTGCCGCCCTGGGCAGGCAAGGCGGGATTGAGGGAGGCGGAGCCGCAGGCGGTGTGGCCCTGGCTGGTGGACACCACGGGCCGTAGAAACCAGGTTGGGGGAAGGTTGCTGGACACGTATACATTCACTCCTCTTCCAACCAGGCTCCTGCCTTAACTACTTTCAAGTTCAAGGTGGTGGGCAGTCAGCCCTGCTGCCTTGAGTGTTGGCCACTTTCCTAAGAACCACCTGGCGGGCTTAACTGTAATACAGGAAAAGAGAAAAATCTGGAGCTTGTAATACATTGTAGGGTCTCGTTTTGTGAGATTTTTCTTATTGAATTGTTAATCTTCCTCTGTGTTCAGTGGCTTTATGAGTTCTGTGTGAACGGAGGACACAGGTTTGGGAAGGAACTGGTGGGGCAGGTGGTGGGGCTGGGAGTTGAACTCTGGTCCCTGCTGTTACCTTGAGCTGCTGGTTGCTCTGAGGAGGGCTGGGCGATGAGGAGGTTGAGCTGCTGCCCCAGATGCTGGAGTGGCCATTCTGGGTCTGACCCCAGGCAGGCATGACATTATAGGACCCTCTGGCTGCCTAGCTTGAGCCTTGGTTGAGTCCTCTCTGGGCTCCCTCGGACTCTGGCTTGACGTGTTTTTTGTTTCAAGTCCCCCTTCTAGAGGAGTCCAGCAGTCCCTTAGAGACCGAGTGCCCCAGGGTTGGGCACGGAAACTGCTCGGCTTGCCCAGCTCTGAGGTAGTTGTCAGCCCATGCACTGGGTGTGGAGTTGGGGCCTCTGGGTTTGTTCATTTTCCAAAGGAGCTCCTGGGTGAGGTAGGATTGAGTGTGGGTTGGGCAGGACCTTCTGGCCGGATGTATTGGCTTCTCAGACTGGTGGACTTTGCTCCATTCTTCATTGACTAGCAGGGCTCCCCATGTCTCTCCTTAGTCTCCCAGGCCTATCAGAGGGAACGGTACTGTGCAGCGGCAGGGTGGGTGTGGGGACTGGGGGAGCAGGTGTGCCTGACAGTCACCCCTGTGCAGGCTGTGTGGTTTGGGACCTATCGCCTAACTGTGCTCAGTGTCCATAAAATGGAGCACCTGTGAAGCTCGGCTTTGCTTGTGCAAAGTGCCTGGTAGCTGTAAGTGGTACTCAGATTCTTAGACGCAGGAGCATGGTGGTTTTAAAGAGTTTACCTTTAACTTCCCATCACCAGGGAGAAAGAGATCAGTTTCCCTCAGAAGGAGCTGGAGAATCATTAAGGACTTTGGAGTGTGTGCTGGGTCCCTGGTGTGGTATTTATAGGGCACTTACTTTGTCCCAGGTGGCGCTGGTGGTAAAGAACCTGCCTGCCAATGCAGGAGACAGAAGAGACGCGGGTTCGATCCCTGGGCTGGGAAGATCCCCTGGAGGGAAAGGCACAGCCGCCCACTTTCAGTATTCTTACCTGGAGAATCCCATGGACAGAGGAGTCTGGCAGGCTACCGTCCATAGGGTTGCAAAGAGTTGGACACAACTGAGCATGCACATGCTATGTGCTGGGATGTAGGATACCACAGTGAATTAGAACTTGCCCCTCTCCTGAGAGCTGGAAGTCTCATGGTATTATAGGGTGTTGTCCGTTTCCTTCGATGCATGAATTCTCGTGGAGTCCTGGGTACAAACTCTGGAAAAGCAAAGCATCCTGTTACCTTCAGTCTCTCTCTGTCTCTTTTATTTACTGATCTTTTTACTTGGCTGTTTCGAGCCTTAGTTGTGGCACATGGGATCTTTGATCTTTGTTGTAGTAGCATGTGGGATCTTAACGTGGAGCATGTGAACACTTAGTTGCAGTGGATGAGATCTAGTTCCCTGACAAAGGTTCAAACCCAGGCCCCCTCTGCCCTGGGAGCTTAGAGTCTTAACTCTTGAACCACCAGAGAAGTTGCCCTCCTCCATCTCTTTTAAACTTCACTATAACCCTATGAAGTGAGGCAGTACTCCCCCATTTTTTAGATGGGGAAACTGAGAGTTTGAGAGACAAAGTAGATAAGCTTGGCATTCCACTGCTACTATGTAGCAGGGCTGGAGTTTCCACTAGAACCCAGTGCAGGGGTCTTTCTGAGGGGCTGGAGAAGCTGTGGGGAGGGGGTGTTTCGGATGGAGACAGTCTGGACATTGTTTGTTCTGGGACCATGGACTGGATGTGTGGAATGAAGCTGCGGAGGTGCTTCAGAACCTGCTGCAGGAGAAGAAAGGGGGCCTCAGGCATCTTTGAGAGGGTCATCTTCTTCCTGTCCTTCTTTTAGGGTATGGGAGAAACCGCAAGTGGGCTTTCCCACGTCTGACTGCATAGACGTTGAGTGATAGGTTTGTGAGTGACACAGGGCAATGTGAAATGAGAGCTCTCAATGGCTAATTTGAGGCTGGAGGCGGGAGAAGGGGGTGCCAGTGAGGGGAATACCCATTTGCACCTGGGCTGGGTGGGAGGAATGGGTATAGATCAAGATCTAGACTTAAAGAACCTGCTTCCCGCCCTTGGGCCTCTGGTTGGGATGCTGGTGTTCCTCCGGAGATTGGGGGGATGAGCTGTCTTAGGGGTACCCTGAAGGTTGGAGTGGCAGCTCTGAACTTGGCACTGGAGGCTGGTATGCAAACAGTTCCTCCACCAACGGCTGCCCAGCCCCAGGAACCAGGAAACCGGCTGGCTGAGGGCTGTCAGGAGGGAGACAAGAGAGAGACAGTGTCTGTGGATCGGGCCTCACTGCTCACCTGGGGGCGCCTGACATTGATGCACAGGAGGTGGAGGGCTTTACAAGCACTATAAATCCGTTTCCTTCGATTTCGAGCCTAAAGTTGTGGCACTTTTTGGGATTTCTTTGATCTTTGTTGTAGTAGCATGTGGGATCTTAACGTGGAGCATGTGAACACTTAGTTGCAGTGGATGAGATCTAGTTCCCTGACAAAGGTTCAAACCCAGGCCCCCTCTGCCCTGGGAGCTTAGAGTCTTAACTCTTGAACCACCAGAGAAGTTGCCCTCCTCCATCTCTTTTAAACTTCACTATAACCCTATGAAGTGAGGCAGTACTCCCCCATTTTTTAGATGGGGAAACTGAGAGTTTGAGAGACAAAGTAGATAAGCTTGGCATTCCACTGCTACTATGTAGCAGGGCTGGAGTTTCCACTAGAACCCAGTGCAGGGGTCTTTCTGAGGGGCTGGAGAAGCTGTGGGGAGGGGGTGTTTCGGATGGAGACAGTCTGGACATTGTTTGTTCTGGGACCATGGACTGGATGTGTGGAATGAAGCTGCGGAGGTGCTTCAGAACCTGCTGCAGGAGAAGAAAGGGGGCCTCAGGCATCTTTGAGAGGGTCATCTTCTTCCTGTCCTTCTTTTAGGGTATGGGAGAAACCGCAAGTGGGCTTTCCCACGTCTGACTGCATAGACGTTGAGTGATAGGTTTGTGAGTGACACAGGGCAATGTGAAATGAGAGCTCTCAATGGCTAATTTGAGGCTGGAGGCGGGAGAAGGGGGTGCCAGTGAGGGGAATACCCATTTGCACCTGGGCTGGGTGGGAGGAATGGGTATAGATCAAGATCTAGACTTAAAGAACCTGCTTCCCGCCCTTGGGCCTCTGGTTGGGATGCTGGTGTTCCTCCGGAGATTGGGGGGATGAGCTGTCTTAGGGGTACCCTGAAGGTTGGAGTGGCAGCTCTGAACTTGGCACTGGAGGCTGGTATGCAAACAGTTCCTCCACCAACGGCTGCCCAGCCCCAGGAACCAGGAAACCGGCTGGCTGAGGGCTGTCAGGGAGGGAGACAAGAGAGAGACAGTGTCTGTGGATCGGGCCTCACTGCTCACCTGGGGGGCGCTCTGACATTGATGCACAGGAGGTGGAGGGCTTTACAAGCACTATAAATCGTGTGTACTTCTATAAAACTCAGAAGGAAATGGAAGAAAATTCCAGATGTTTGCAGAAAAACCGACTTTGTCTAGTACAGTAGCACTGGAAATGCTAATCAGCCATCCTTTATAAGAACCCCAGAAGGCCAGCTGTCAGAACCCCTGCTTAGCCATGATTCCATGCATCAGAGCCCTGGGTGAGTTTGCATTCTATTAAAGAAACTTCCAGGGCTATTTAGGTGAGTTGGTCTTGGTAGCAGCCCAAATCCCTATGAGGAACTGTGGCTTTGGGGTGACATTTTCTGGGCTTAAGTCCGCACGAGGTTGACCAGCAGCTGGTTCCTGAACTAGGAGGCCGGGTTGGTGAACCTGGTGCTGAAGGGGACAGCATGGACCATTCAGAAGAACCCAGCCCCGTCCTTCTGGGAACTTCTGGGCTGAGGCCTGGGGTCTTGTGGTCTCCCTTTGGTGTTTCCCCACCTCGTGGGCATCCTGGGGAGAAGGGAGGGGCCAGAGATTGGCTCCCAAGGGCTGAGGTGTCACATGAGCAGGCTGGCGGGGTGCAGGCAGGGTTAGAAGGTGGGTTGTTGAGTTCTGGCTTCAGCCTGGAGAGTTAGTGGGACTTGGCTGGGAGGCAGTGGGGGCTGGGAAGTGCAAGAGTTGCACTGCAGCAGAGCCCTGCTCTGCCCTGTGGCTGCGGTGTGACCTTGTTCAAGTCACTGCCCTTCTGGGCCTCGTCCTGTCTCACCGTTCATCCGGAGGGCCAGGGTTCTGGTAAGCAGGGCTGTGTGTGAGCCCTCCGCAGAGGGTGCCGCCTGCAGGTGGGCACGGAGAGCGTGGATTTTCACTCCTGCAGGTGGCTGTGGTATCCTGGTGTGGCTCCCTGACCTTGGGCATATGTCAGTTCCCCTCCCAGAACCCTGGATTTCGCACGGCAATACAGCCACTGGGTGTCCACGGGAGTCAGGGAAAGCTATAAAAAGTTCTGTGAATGATAGTGAGTGCTGACCTCGTGGCAGGGCACACCTGTGCTCAGCCCCTCTGCGGGGGTGGCTGTCGCCTGTCTGTCAGGGCATCTGGCTCTGAGGATGGTGCAGAGCCCACACTGCCCTGTGGCGCAGGGATTGGGGTTCAAGTCCCAACCCCAGCACGTACCGAAGCTGTTCCTTTCCCAAGCTTCTGTGTCCTCCTCCCAGAAGGCCACTTGACTCAGAGGAAGGTTGAGATAATTCAGTGAGAAAATTCCAGCGAAGTGAGTCCTTTACACATTATGTTAAGAACATAAGACTTTTTAATGTTTTGTTTTATGTTTTTGGCCATGCTGAGTGGCTTGCAGGATCTTAGTTCCCCAATCAGGATTGGGGTGAACCCCAGCACTGTCAGCACTGAGTCCTAATCCTGAGTTTTTAAAAGACAGTAACTCTATTACTAGACTCTACAGGTGGGCCTTCTGGAAGGGCCAGTACTGGTAGAGGGGGGTAGGGGTGGAGGTGTAACTCCTTTTTGACCCGTTAATGGTCTGATCAGCTCAGGTCTTTGGGCGTCACCAGGGGGGAATTCAAGAATGGTGAGACAGGGGAGTCTCTCTATCTATTGGGCTGTGGGGATCGGGAAGCTCCCAGACCAATCTCAGTCAACCAGTGCTTTGGCTTCCTGGGCACATCTCTCCCCATCTCTCTCTCTCTTTTTTTTTTGACTTTTATTTTACTTTTAACTTTTACAGAGTTTTGCTGTTTACAGATATGTATGTTCTCAGATTAGTCATATGTATATCTCCCCCATCCCACCCCTCCAGACCGTCATACAGCACTCGTGAAGGATCTGCTTTTCTCACAGAGCAATGACTATGGCTATTTTCTTCACATATGATAGTACAGGCCTTCATGCTACTTCCTTTACGCCTCCCACCCACTGTTCCTTCCCCACAATGTCCATATATATGTCCACCGTCCGTGTCTGTCTTTCCATCGCTTCACTGCATTCTCCCCATCTCTTTAATCCACCTGCTGCAGAGGCTCTGGAAAATGCTGCCAGGCCAAGGAGCCCAGACTCATTTCCCATACCCCTCCTGCCTCCCCCTTCAAGGGAAGGCAAGCCAGTGTGTGTCAGTCGCTGACCTGTATCCTCTCCTTTTCCCTATGACATCCCCTGCATGCATGCCTGCCAAGTCGCTTCAGTTGTGTCCAGCTCTTTGGAGTCCCATGGACTGTAGCCTACCCAAGCTCCTCTGTCCATGGCTTTCTGCAGGCAAGAATACTGGAGTGGGTTGCTGTGCCCTCCTCCAGAGGATCTTCCGGACTCAGGGATTGAACCCATGTTTCTTCTGTCTCCTGCATTGGCAGGCAGGTTTACTAGCGCCACCCCCTGGTTAAAACTGTCTCCAGAAGTACTTTTAATGTTTGTTTATGTTTTGGCCATGCTGAGTGGCTTGCAGGATCTTAGTTCCCCAATCAGGATTGGGGTGAACCCCAGCACTGTCAGCACTGAGTCCTAATCCTGAGTTTTTAAAAGACAGTAACTCTATTACTAGACTCTACAGGTGGGCCTTCTGGAAGGGCCAGTACTGGTAGAGGGGGGTAGGGGTGGAGGTGTAACTCCTTTTTGACCCGTTAATGGTCTGATCAGCTCAGGTCTTTGGGCGTCACCAGGGGGGAATTCAAGAATGGTGAGACAGGGGAGTCTCTCTATCTATTGGGCTGTGGGGATCGGGAAGCTCCCAGACCAATCTCAGTCAACCAGTGCTTTGGCTTCCTGGGCACATCTCTCCCCATCTCTCTCTTTTTTTTAGCTTTTATTTTACTTTTAACTTTTACAGAGTTTTGCTGTTTACAGATATGTATGTTCTCAGATTAGTCATATGTATATCTCCCCCATCCCACCCCTCCAGACCGTCATACAGCACTCGTGAAGGATCTGCTTTTCTCACAGAGCAATGACTATGGCTATTTTCTTCACATATGATAGTACAGGCCTTCATGCTACTTCCTTTACGCCTCCCACCCACTGTTCCTTCCCCACAATGTCCATATATATGTCCACCGTCCGTGTCTGTCTTTCCATCGCTTCACTGCATTCTCCCCATCTCTTTAATCCACCTGCTGCAGAGGCTCTGGAAAATGCTGCCAGGCCAAGGAGCCCAGACTCATTTCCCATACCCCTCCTGCCTCCCCCTTCAAGGGAAGGCAAGCCAGTGTGTGTCAGTCGCTGACCTGTATCCTCTCCTTTTCCCTATGACATCCCCTGCATGCATGCCTGCCAAGTCGCTTCAGTTGTGTCCAGCTCTTTGGAGTCCCATGGACTGTAGCCTACCCAAGCTCCTCTGTCCATGGCTTTCTGCAGGCAAGAATACTGGAGTGGGTTGCTGTGCCCTCCTCCAGAGGATCTTCCGGACTCAGGGATTGAACCCATGTTTCTTCTGTCTCCTGCATTGGCAGGCAGGTTCTTTACCACTAGCGTCACCTGGAAAACCCCACACTATAAGGTTAGGGAAACTGAGAGAAGTGAGATGCCCCTGACCCAGAAGTGGAGGAGCCAGATGCCCGGCTGTCTGACCCTGAAACTATCCCTCCCACTCTGAGCCTTGAGTCCCAGTTGTAAATGGGGCTCATGGGCCCCCTTTTCCAGTGACGTAAGGGGAACTGTATCTTGGGGGTCCCAGGGAGTCGCTGGTTGAGCTGGGTGGAGGACAGGGCTGGTCTATGGGGCCCTAGCAGTCGCTGATGTGGAGCCTGCTCTCAGCTGACCCCCAGCGGACCACTCTCTCTGTGGGGAGAGGAGGTAGAGAACCAGGAAGGGGCAAGGGCAAGTTCAGGGTCTCTCAAGGCTGAGGAGGGACGGTGGGGTGGGCTAGGGGGAGCCAAGAAGGCCTTGGCTCTCTCTGTCTATGGCAGACATGCTCCCCTCCTAGGTTTCCGACGAAACGCCTCTTTGCCTGGGAATGGTCCCAGGGGCCTGGGCACCTACCTCTTAGCACAGGCGTCCCTATTGATGGAACAAGGCCGCCCAGAACCGTCTCCTCATTCCCCCAGACCCAGGGGTGTGAGCTGTCTTGGCCCAGGCCTAGACCAGGTCACCCCAAGAGGGCCCCTCAGGAAGAAGCCAGGGCTGTGGCTTTGGGTGGGGCCAGTGGCCTCTTCTGGGAGCCCACATCTGGAAGCCATCAGGCCAGGGGCGGGGGAGTTGCAGGAGAGGGCTGGGGAGGGGAGCCTGCCTCCTCCAGGCCACACACAGGCCTTCCCCTTGGGAGCAGTGGCGTTGGGCCCACAGCCCCGCTGCTGGTTTGCCTCCCGCCAATGCCTCTCAGTAGGCAGCCTCGCCCCCCTCCACTGGCTGCCGCTCCTGCAGCATGCAATCACACAGTATGCAGTAACATCTCCTACTGCGTGCTGGGAGCCTCGCTTCTCAGGCACAGGGTGGGCCTGTCTTTTGGCGTGGCTGGGCTTGAGGGCAAACTGTTGTCCAGGGAGGTTGGCCAGGTCCTTTCCCTGGAGCAAGTGGTCTCCTGTCTTGTCTTTGCAGTCTCAGCACTGGGTCCGGGGCTGGACTGGCGGCTTATGTAGGAGCGTGTGTCTGTGGGGATGTGAAGGGAGGAGAGACGTCTTCCTTTTTCCTCAAGCCTGCGACCCTGAAGGAGGGGACCCGGGTGGACAGCAAGGAGCTCAGAGGAGTCCTGAGAGCAGGTGTCTGTGGTTATCCCCTGAGGCCACCTGCATCTGAGTCTCAGGGATTCTTAGCCATGTGGGTTTCTGGGCCCCACTCAGACCTGCTGGCCAGACATGGGTTGGGACTTGGAGTCCACATGATTATTCTGACATGCAGGCATCCCCAAGCATGCTACTGCATCATATCAGTCTTCTGAGGGTGTAGTCATCAGAGAGAGCTGGTATCTCCTGCAGCAGGAGCATGCCTGTTACACTTAGGCCCTCTGGAGATGAATTGAAGACAGGGGCCTACTGGGGGCAGGGCATGGAGGGCACCTGGCCTGAGCCTGTCTCTGTCCTCTTGCAGCCTGGCCAACATTCCACTGACCCCTGAGACACAGCGGGACCAGGAGCGGCGAATTCGGCGGGAGATTGCCAACAGCAACGAGCGGAGGCGCATGCAGAGCATCAACGCGGGCTTCCAGTCCCTTAAGACCCTCATTCCGCACACAGATGGAGAGAAGCTCAGCAAGGTGGGTGAGCGCCAGGAGGACTTCCTGGAGGAGGCAGTGGGCTGGAGGGGGAGATTCGGGAGTCACTGCCAGCCGGGGTCCCTGACTCACCCCTCCTGCCTTCAGGCAGCCATTCTCCAGCAGACGGCAGAGTACATCTTCTCCTTGGAGCAGGAGAAGACCAGACTCCTGCAGCAGAACACACAGCTCAAGCGCTTCATCCAGGTAGTGCTCTGCCCTCCTCCTGGTTCCCCCTCCCTGGCGTGGACACGTGTGGGCCCAACCACTGGCTTGGGACTGTGATGTGGCTGGGAGTCCCTTCTTCTCACTGACCTGCCTGCTTCCGGCTCTTGCCTTCCTACCTTGGCCCTGGGGGAGGGCAGTGCAATGGGCTCTGGAAGTAACCACGTGACTTTGGGAAGCAGGTCCCTTCTGCCTTCCATTCTGGCCTTGGCTGTTTCGTGGATTTGCACAATGGGGCTCCCTAGTGCCTGTGCACTGGGTTTGACAGCCTTGGGGGGCTACAATGGAGCTCCCCACTGCTCCAGTAGTGGTGGTAGGGGTATGCAGTGTCACTGCACTCTTGCTGACCCCTGGGGGCTCCCCAGGAACTGAGCGGCTCGTCCCCCAAGCGGCGGCGGGCCGAGGACAAGGATGAGGGCATCGGCTCGCCAGACATCTGGGAAGACGAGAAGGCGGAGGATCTGCGACGAGAGATGATCGAGCTGCGGCAGCAACTGGACAAGGAGCGCTCGGTGCGCATGATGCTGGAGGAGCAGGTGAGGCGGGCGGCCGGGGGTGCTGTCGGCTTTCTTCATTTCCTCCTGTTGTTTACTGGAGCTCCTGCTTTGTGTTGGGCCTGGGAGAGGGGTGTCCAGTGGGGAGCAAACCAGACAGGTTCCTGCCCTTGGGGGTCACGGTCCGCGCTGAGGGGAGATGAGTCAGAGGCGCTTACCCTGTCAACATGCAGCTGTTGTAAACCCCATTCCTGAGACACAGCGGGACCAGGAGCGGCGACCGGCGGAGATTGCCAACAGCAACGAGCGGAGGCGCATGCAGAGCATCAACGCGGCTTCCAGTCCCTTAAGACCCTCATTCCGCACACAGATGGAGAGAAGCTCAGCAAGGTGGGTGAGCGCCAGGAGGACTTCCTGGAGGAGGCAGTGGGCTGGAGGGGGAGATTCGGGAGTCACTGCCAGCCGGGGTCCCTGACTCACCCCTCCTGCCTTCAGGCAGCCATTCTCCAGCAGACGGCAGAGTACATCTTCTCCTTGGAGCAGGAGAAGACCAGACTCCTGCAGCAGAACACACAGCTCAAGCGCTTCATCCAGGTAGTGCTCTGCCCTCCTCCTGGTTCCCCCTCCCTGGCGTGGACACGTGTGGGCCCAACCACTGGCTTGGGACTGTGATGTGGCTGGGAGTCCCTTCTTCTCACTGACCTGCCTGCTTCCGGCTCTTGCCTTCCTACCTTGGCCCTGGGGGAGGGCAGTGCAATGGGCTCTGGAAGTAACCACGTGACTTTGGGAAGCAGGTCCCTTCTGCCTTCCATTCTGGCCTTGGCTGTTTCGTGGATTTGCACAATGGGGCTCCCTAGTGCCTGTGCACTGGGTTTGACAGCCTTGGGGGGCTACAATGGAGCTCCCCACTGCTCCAGTAGTGGTGGTAGGGGTATGCAGTGTCACTGCACTCTTGCTGACCCCTGGGGGCTCCCCAGGAACTGAGCGGCTCGTCCCCCAAGCGGCGGCGGGCCGAGGACAAGGATGAGGGCATCGGCTCGCCAGACATCTGGGAAGACGAGAAGGCGGAGGATCTGCGACGAGAGATGATCGAGCTGCGGCAGCAACTGGACAAGGAGCGCTCGGTGCGCATGATGCTGGAGGAGCAGGTGAGGCGGGCGGCCGGGGGTGCTGTCGGCTTTCTTCATTTCCTCCTGTTGTTTACTGGAGCTCCTGCTTTGTGTTGGGCCTGGGAGAGGGGTGTCCAGTGGGGAGCAAACCAGACAGGTTCCTGCCCTTGGGGGTCACGGTCCGCGCTGAGGGGAGATGAGTCAGAGGCGCTTACCCTGTCAACATGCAGCTGTTGTAAAGGCCACCCTGGATCTGTGGGCATCAGCAGGGGGTTCAGGGACGCCCCACAGCTTCTCTGTGAAGTGACCTGAGCCGAGGGTGGGAGGCGCAGAGAGGGGAGAAGGGTGCTCCCAGCAGATGAAACCACTTGGGCAAAGGCATGGATGGGGCTGAAGGCAGGCAGGGAGGGAGTACAACATGCGACCTGGCGGACTGCCATTGGGACTTTGGTCTCTACGCTGAGGATGGTGAAGAGGCTGACCTCAGCGGTCTGAGGGCCTGGTGCTGGGGAGGCGCCGGGGTGTAGCCCGGGCCCTGCCCCTGAGCCCACCGCTCCGCCCTCAGGTGCGCTCCCTGGAGGCCCACATGTACCCGGAAAAGCTCAAGGTGATCGCACAGCAGGTTCAGCTGCAGCAGCAGCAGGAGCAGGTGCGGCTACTGCACCAGGAGAAGCTGGAGCGGGAACAGCAGCACCTGCGGACCCAGGTGAGCTGAGCAGGAGGTGCCTGCAGGGGCAGCTTGGGCCTGGGCCGAAGCTCTCAGACCCAGCGACTGTCCCGCTGGGTGTCCAGCAGGGCGGATCCAGGGCCCCAGTCGTGGTAATGCAGACGTTCCTGGCTTCTGGGGAGTCTTGCATACGTTATTACATTGAATTCTTACAGCAGTCCTTTGAGGCCTGAGCTGTTGTTATTCCTGTTTTACTGAGGAACTGGAGGCAGAGAAACATTTAATAACACGCTCAAGATCCTCAGTGATGTGGGGCAGGGATTTGGACCGTGTAAATTTAGTCTGAGCTCCCACCACCCCTGTATTTATTAGATGTGAAATGCTGGAGTGCCTCTGGAGACGGAAGGGCCATGCAGTCTCAGATGGTCAGAAGTCCCTCTCCAGGCCACCTTGTCTTCATTTCTTACAATAAGAGGGGTAGAGGGGTCACTGTTTGGGTAGCCCAGGGTGAGTAGAGGAGGTCATCAGCCTGCTGAGGTGGTCGGTGGAGTCTCTCCAGGCGGTGGGCAGAGGGAGATGGTTTAGACAGACGGAAGGGAAGAGGCAGCTCCAAGAACCTTGGCAGAAAGACTGAGGGCCCCTATCTTGCAGCTCCTGCCCACTCCGGCCCCCACCCACCACCCCACAGTGATCGTGCCGGCACCAGCGCCTCCTCCCTCCCACCACATCAATGTCGTCACCATGGGCCCCTCCTCGGTCATCAACTCTGTCTCAACATCCCGGCAAAATCTGGACACCATTGTGCAGGTACTTGGGCTTGGGGAGAGGGCAGTGCGTGGGGATTGTCCTCCGAGAACAGGCCCTTTGTGGGGAGATTAGAAAGTAGGGGAGTGGAAGAAAGAGTCAGGAATATTGAGTATTATAGGGGGAGATCTGGAAGCCAGATGGGTCTCCATCTCTGCATCTGATGGGCAGAGAGGGAGAACTGGATGGCCAGGAAGACCCCATTCTTTTCGTCCTTGTGGGGCTTGCTGAGGGCGTGCTTTGTTCCTGGAGCCCCTGCAGGTGCGGCTACTGCACCAGGAGAAGCTGGAGCGGGAACAGCAGCACCTGCGGACCCAGGTGAGCCGAGCAGGAGGTGCCTGCAGGGGCAGCTTGGGCCTGGGCCGAAGCTCTCAGACCCAGCGACTGTCCCGCTGGGTGTCCAGCAGGGCGGATCCAGGGCCCCAGTCGTGGTAATGCAGACGTTCCTGGCTTCTGGGGAGTCTTGCATACGTTATTACATTGAATTCTTACAGCAGTCCTTTGAGGCCTGAGCTGTTGTTATTCCTGTTTTACTGAGGAACTGGAGGCAGAGAAACATTTAATAACACGCTCAAGATCCTCAGTGATGTGGGGCAGGGATTTGGACCGTGTAAATTTAGTCTGAGCTCCCACCACCCCTGTATTTATTAGATGTGAAATGCTGGAGTGCCTCTGGAGACGGAAGGGCCATGCAGTCTCAGATGGTCAGAAGTCCCTCTCCAGGCCACCTTGTCTTCATTTCTTACAATAAGAGGGGTAGAGGGGTCACTGTTTGGGTAGCCCAGGGTGAGTAGAGGAGGTCATCAGCCTGCTGAGGTGGTCGGTGGAGTCTCTCCAGGCGGTGGGCAGAGGGAGATGGTTTAGACAGACGGAAGGGAAGAGGCAGCTCCAAGAACCTTGGCAGAAAGACTGAGGGCCCCTATCTTGCAGCTCCTGCCCACTCCGGCCCCCACCCACCACCCCACAGTGATCGTGCCGGCACCAGCGCCTCCTCCCTCCCACCACATCAATGTCGTCACCATGGGCCCCTCCTCGGTCATCAACTCTGTCTCAACATCCCGGCAAAATCTGGACACCATTGTGCAGGTACTTGGGCTTGGGGAGAGGGCAGTGCGTGGGGATTGTCCTCCGAGAACAGGCCCTTTGTGGGGAGATTAGAAAGTAGGGGAGTGGAAGAAAGAGTCAGGAATATTGAGTATTATAGGGGGAGATCTGGAAGCCAGATGGGTCTCCATCTCTGCATCTGATGGGCAGAGAGGGAGAACTGGATGGCCAGGAAGACCCCATTCTTTTCGTCCTTGTGGGGCTTGCTGAGGGCGTGCTTTGTTCCTGGAGCCCCCTGCTTTCAGAGTTCTTGCATCTGGCTCTTGGGTTTTGGGATGGGGGTGGAGGAGGCAGTGGCAGGGTGGCTGACAGCAAAGCCCCCATGGAGGAGGAGGAAACAGGATGCTTGACTCTGAAGGTTGAGCCTGAAGTCACTGCTATGGCCAGCCTCGGGCAGAGACCCCTTGGTGGGGTCCAGCAACATGACAAAGAAAGAAACAATCCAAACGCCCAAACAGAAAAAAGTCCATCAACCCCCAGAATTTGAGTCGCATCAGGCAAACTGAATAATAAAATTAATAACAGAGACCTTTCATGAGCCAACAGGCAGGCTCTGAAATACATCAAGGAGGGAAAGAGCTTATGACTTTAGGCAGCCTGGTACTGTCCCTCCTCCAAGCCGTTTTCAGCTTCTAAAGTTTGTTTCCTTTGATTCTGGCAGGCTGGCCCTGCTTAGCCAGGCTTACTTCTAGACCTTTCTCGGGGGGTGTGGGTGGTGGGGGAGATGCTGGTACCATCCTCACGGCATCCTTCCCCTAGGCGATCCAGCACATCGAGGGCACCCAGGAGAGGCAGGAGCAGGAGGAGGAGCAGCGGCGAGCGGTCATCGTGAAGCCGGTCCGCAGCTGCCCCGAGACCCATGCCTCGGACACCGCCTCCGATTCGGAGGCCTCGGACAGCGACGCCATGGACCAGGGCCGGGAGGAGCCCGGGAACGGAGGGCTTCCTGACCACCCCCAGCCCTCCTCTCCCTTCTGGGGCTGGAGGCGGGCAGCAACTGGGAGAGAGACGAGTGAACGAGTGAGAAATTTTACAAAATCTGGACACCATTGTGCAGGTACTTGGGCTTGGGGAGAGGGCAGTGCGTGGGGATTGTCCTCCGAGAACAGGCCCTTTGTGGGGAGATTAGAAAGTAGGGGAGTGGAAGAAAGAGTCAGGAATATTGAGTATTATAGGGGGAGATCTGGAAGCCAGATGGGTCTCCATCTCTGCATCTGATGGGCAGAGAGGGAGAACTGGATGGCCAGGAAGACCCCATTCTTTTCGTCCTTGTGGGGCTTGCTGAGGGCGTGCTTTGTTCCTGGAGCCCCCTGCTTTCAGAGTTCTTGCATCTGGCTCTTGGGTTTTGGGATGGGGGTGGAGGAGGCAGTGGCAGGGTGGCTGACAGCAAAGCCCCCATGGAGGAGGAGGAAACAGGATGCTTGACTCTGAAGGTTGAGCCTGAAGTCACTGCTATGGCCAGCTCGGGCAGAGACCCCTTGGTGGGGTCCAGCAACATGACAAAGAAAGAAACAATCCAAACGCCCAAACAGAAAAAAGTCCATCAACCCCCAGAATTTGAGTCGCATCAGGCAAACTGAATAATAAAATTAATAACAGAGACCTTTCATGAGCCAACAGGCAGGCTCTGAAATACATCAAGGAGGGAAAGAGCTTATGACTTTAGGCAGCCTGGTACTGTCCCTCCTCCAAGCCGTTTTCAGCTTCTAAAGTTTGTTTCCTTTGATTCTGGCAGGCTGGCCCTGCTTAGCCAGGCTTACTTCTAGACCTTTCTCGGGGGGTGTGGGTGGTGGGGGAGATGCTGGTACCATCCTCACGGCATCCTTCCCCTAGGCGATCCAGCACATCGAGGGCACCCAGGAGAGGCAGGAGCAGGAGGAGGAGCAGCGGCGAGCGGTCATCGTGAAGCCGGTCCGCAGCTGCCCCGAGACCCATGCCTCGGACACCGCCTCCGATTCGGAGGCCTCGGACAGCGACGCCATGGACCAGGGCCGGGAGGAGCCCGCGGGGAACGGAGGGCTTCCCTGACCACCCCCCAGCCCTCCTCTCCCTTCTGGGGGCTGGAGGGGGCGGGGCAGCAACTGGGAGAGAGACGAGGGTGAACGAGTGAGAAATTTTTACAAAATTACGGCGTCATTTGGGTCTCTTTTATGACCTCTTTTTTCAATACTGTAAATCGACCTTTGAGCGAAGCTACCCAACCCGAGGTCCGGGGCTGGGGCGGCAGGAGCGCCTGGCAGCACCGGGACACCTGGGGCTGGGCCTCGGCCCCGGAGGCTGGGGAAGCGGACAAGGAGGTGCCTGGCCTCTTTCCGCCAAAAAGCATTTTTTTCAATGAAACATGTTTTTAAGAACAGGGAGAAAAATCAAACAAAACCCCAAGGTATTTCTGCCCTCTCCGGAGCCAGCCCGACGACCGTGTTTTTAATTCCCCCTTCCCTCCACCTTTTGGTGTTCTCTTTCTCCTTTAAGCACTTACATGGGTTGGGGGTGTAGCTGGGTCGGGACTCTGGGGGTCCGGGGGTCTCCGTTGCTTCTCGGTTGGGGTTTGCTGCTGCCCTTCTCCCCTCCCCTCCCCTCCCTGTCTCAGCGCTCTCCACCACCGCCCGACCCCCACCTCTCCCTCCAGGTTTCCCGTTTTCTAGCCCAAAAAGGTCTTTGTCTCCCTCTTTGTTTTGTTTGTTGTTGGTTCTTTTTTGGTTATAGTTTTTTTTTTTTTTTTTTTTACAATTTTGAGGTTTTTGTGTTCAAGGAGAAGCTATTATATTTTGTTAAGAAAGGGGGGAAGAAACCAAGAGGCCACTGTGCCTTTATAAAGAAACAAAATAAAGTTTGTACTTTGTTTTTTATATTCTCTGTCTTCTGAATGTGTGCTGCCCTGAGGGGTTGGCAAAGGCTTCCTGGGGGTACTCTTTGGGCCTACTGGAAGGGGACTGGATGTGGGTGAGCAGCATGATGGCTCTTCCAATTTACGTGTGGGTTATGATGAGAAGTTAGGGTCCTCAGATTCCCTGGGTTTACTCAGGGGATTCTGCAAAGATGGGAGATGATGTTGGGGTAAGGTGAGTGGCTCCCAACGCCTCCTGGGTGGGAGGCAGGAGAAACCGAACAACTGAGCTAATAGTTCCTGTCTCCTAGGGAAAGGACACAGGATGTTCAGGGATCCTGATTGATCCAGTAGGCGTTTTCTGTGTAACCTCTGAACGAGTGAGAAATTTTTACAAAATTACGGCGTCATTTGGGTCTCTTTTATGACCTCTTTTTTCAATACTGTAAATCGACCTTTGAGCGAAGCTACCCAACCCGAGGTCCGGGGCTGGGGCGGCAGGAGCGCCTGGCAGCACCGGGACACCTGGGGCTGGGCCTCGGCCCCGGAGGCTGGGGAAGCGGACAAGGAGGTGCCTGGCCTCTTTCCGCCAAAAAGCATTTTTTTCAATGAAACATGTTTTTAAGAACAGGGAGAAAAATCAAACAAAACCCCAAGGTATTTCTGCCCTCTCCGGAGCCAGCCCGACGACCGTGTTTTTAATTCCCCCTTCCCTCCACCTTTTGGTGTTCTCTTTCTCCTTTAAGCACTTACATGGGTTGGGGGTGTAGCTGGGTCGGGACTCGGGGGGTCCGGGGGTCTCCGTTGCTGCTCGGTTGGGGTTTGCTGCTGCCCTTCTCCCTCCCTCCCTCCCTGTCTCAGCGCTCTCCACCACCGCCCGACCCCCACCTCTCCCTCCAGGTTTCCCGTTTTCTAGCCCAAAAAGGTCTTTGTCTCCCTCTTTGTTTTGTTTGTTGTTGGTTCTTTTTTGGTTATAGTTTTTTTTTTTTTTTTTTTTACAATTTTGAGGTTTTTGTGTTCAAGGAGAAGCTATTATATTTTGTTAAGAAAGGGGGGAAGAAACCAAGAGGCCACTGTGCCTTTATAAAGAAACAAAATAAAGTTTGTACTTTGTTTTTTATATTCTCTGTCTTCTGAATGTGTGCTGCCCTGAGGGGTTGGCAAAGGCTTCCTGGGGGTACTCTTTGGGCCTACTGGAAGGGGACTGGATGTGGGTGAGCAGCATGATGGCTCTTCCAATTTACGTGTGGGTTATGATGAGAAGTTAGGGTCCTCAGATTCCCTGGGTTTACTCAGGGGATTCTGCAAAGATGGGAGATGATGTTGGGGTAAGGTGAGTGGCTCCCAACGCCTCCTGGGTGGGAGGCAGGAGAAACCGAACAACTGAGCTAATAGTTCCTGTCTCCTAGGGAAAGGACACAGGATGTTCAGGGATCCTGATTGATCCAGTAGGCTCTGTTTTTCATGGCTTGTGTAACCTCTCTGAACCTCAGTATCCTCATCTATAGAAAGGAAGAGAGCATTGCCTTTTGGTGTGGTGTTTAAGAGCTCAGGTTCTGGAGTTGGTGATCGGTTCCACCTTGGGCAAACCCCTTAATCTTTGAGTTTTCTTGATCTTTCAGTTTTCCCTTCTGAAAGTTGGGAATCATAAGGACTCAAGGGTGTTCTTAATTGGTATGGGAGTGGTTCTTTAAGTCCCTTAATCCTTTATGACCAGAGATAGTTTTATAAAATCTCCCTCTTGACCTGTTTTTCTGCAGGTACCTGACAGATAACTTGGGGACTGAGGTCAGAGCAAAAGAATAGTTGATTTCACATCTCACTCCACATTGAATGCCTCCGGACATGAATTTGTTGGATAGAAAGGCAGGCAGGGGGCTTCCCCAGGGGCTTTCCCTGGTGGTCCAGTGGATAAGGACACCGCCTTGCAGTGCAAGGGGCGCTGGTTCGATCCCTGGCCTGGGAAGATCCCACGTGCCGCGGAGCGGCTGGACGGATGTGTCCAATTGCCGAGCCGGAGCTCTGGAGTGCATGCGCCCAGAGCCGGCGCTCTGCAGCGACAGACGCCACTGCGATGGGAGGCCCACAGGAGCCAAAGAACAAGGACGGATGAAAATAGAGAAATGAAAGACCAATAGAAGTGGCCTGCCCGCTCCCCTCCCTCCCCAACCCAACCCCCACCCAAAGAAAAAAGAAAGGCAGGCAGGAACCTGGTTTGTTTGTTTGTTTGTTTTCAGAGAACTTTAAATACTTTTTAAGTGAAATTAACTTGACCTAATGATTAAATTAAGCATTTTTTTTTAATTCTTTATTTTAAAGGTTTTACAGAATTTTGTTGTTCACAGACAAGTATGTTCCCAGATCAGTCATATGCATATACCTGGTCCCCACCCGCCCTGTTCCCCCCATCCCACCCCTCCGGACCATCGCCCCATGCCATTGTGAGCACTCCTATTCCCTTAGCACAATGACAATAGCTATCTTCCACACATGACAGTATAGGTTTCCATGTTACTCCCTCCATGCCTCCCTCTCCCTATTTCTTCCCTACAATGTCCATATGTCTATGTTCTGTCTGTTTTTCCATGAGTTCACTGCGTGTGTTATCGAGACCATCCTACTAGATTCCATATATGTGTGTTAATATACTGTATTTGTCTTTCTCTTTTTGACTTACTTCACTTTTTGTGATAGGTTCTAGAGCCAACCACTTCATTAGGACTGAGTCTTCTGCATTTCTTTTAACAGCTGAGTAGTATTCCATTGTATATATGTGCCAGAGCTTCTGTATCCATTCATTCATCGATGGACATCTAGGCTGTAAATTAAGCATTTTAAAGTGAACAGTTCAATGGCATTTTGTTGTTGTTCAGTTGCTAAGTCGTCTGATTCTTTGCAACCCCATGAACTGTAGCACACCAGGCTTCCCTGTCCTTCACCATCTCCCAGAGTATGCTCAAACTCACGTCCATTGAGTCGGTGTTGCCATCCAGCCATCTCATCTTCTCTCACCCCCTACTCCTGCCCTCATTCTTTCCCAGCATCAGGGTCTTTTCCAATGAGTCAGCATTTACTACAGTACTGTTCTGTGCACCCAATCCCTCTATTTTTGAAACATTTCTCATTCCAAAGTGATCCTTTAATCAATCTCTCCCCATTCCTCCCTATTTTTGAAACATTTCTCATTCCAAAGTGATCCTTTAATCAATCTCTCCCCATTCCTCCCTTTTCTGAGCCCCTGACAACCACCAACCTGCTTATTTTTTAGTATTTAAAGAAATCAAAGTGTAATTTGTCTGAGATAAAAATTCACTTTTTAGTTTTTGATGGAGGGAATTTTGACAAATGTATATAGTTATGTTACACCACCACAACTAAGATATAAATTAGCTCCTTCCTCCCTGTGTTCCCACGTGTCCTTTTGTGATCCACCCAGATCCTGGCAACCACGGCTCTATTCCTATGGCCCCTATGTAGTTTGCCTTCTCTAACACAGACTACATTCAACAGTATATGAAATTACAAAGTAGCTATTTTTTTTCAAATTTAGCTTTTTGAATCGAGGTTCTTTCTCTTAGCATTATCACTGTAGGTTTCTCTCTTTGGGGGTATATCTAGGTGTACTTACATAAACAAGTATTTGAGGGAAGGGTCTTAGGATCTGGGCGGGGACGCTCCTTCTCAGCCCATTGATCCTTGTTGGCCAGGTACAAGGCGCGTCCTACGGGTTCCCTGCAACTCCTAGGAGGGGCGATAGAGGGCGCTGTGGAGCCAGGACGACTGGCCCGCAAGGGCGGAGGCTCCGCCTCCTTCCGGTGTCTGCGAGCCTACTCACTTCCTATAGGTCAGAGGCAGGGCTTGGGGGCGGGGCCAGAGAGTACCCAGGACCTGTCATTGCGCGCCCAGCGACCGTAGGCGGTCTCACCAGTCGGCGGCGGGAATCAGGGCGCGGCCGAGGCCCCGCCCCTTCCCGGACTCGCCCGCCCCATCCCTGGTGCGCATGCTTCCTGGTTCCTCCGGCCACCTCGCCCGCTCGCTGGCCCTGGCTCGGCCCCTCCCCGCGCGATCTCACTCACGCTCCTCACGCAGGCAGCGGTGTGGCCTCCTCGTGGAGGCGCTCTCGGACTTTCTCCTGCGCCCAGGGGCGCCCGTGGTGGTGCCCTCGCTCCCCGCGCAACTCTGGCAGACCGCACCCAGGGCTTAACGATGTCGCGGTCAGGAGGAAGCAAAGTGCCATTCATGTTGAGAGCTCGCTTTCTTTTAACCCACAGTGTTGGAAATGTGATTTCCTCACTGGTGGTGAATATGTGAAACTGAAATCATTCGCCTCAAGCTTGGGACTAGAACCCTGCCCAAAGCCCGCTTGGGACTGAAACCCAAATGGCTAAGACTTGAAACCAGGCCCAAACCCACTCTCTTCCGACATCAGCCGCCTTGTTTCCGGACCTAAGGAACCTCAGATTCTTGATGTTCCGTCGCAGAGAGAATTCAGTGAGAGACAAAAAGGGATAGGTAAGAAGCGACTTACTGAGAGAGAAACACACTGCGCAGGCAGCGTGGACCCTCTCAGAAGGTGAGGGTGGTATCAGCTACAAATTGGCCATTTACCAAAGACCAGACCCTGTCTGTACTGTTTTTGTTTTTAAGTATTTTATTTATATTTATTTGGCTGCATTGGGTTTTAGTTGTAGCGCGTGGGCTCTAGTTCCCTGACCAGGGATCGAACCCAGGCGCCCTGCATTGGGAGCACAGAGTCTTAGCCACTGGACCACCAGGGAATTCCCCAATCCTGTGCTGTTGAAAGCTGCTGAGCTTCAATACCCTCTGATGGAGATCAGGGTGGGGTAGAGGCACTCTGTGCTCTAAGGAATCTGGTGGGGCAGGTCTTTAGATAGGTGGATGCTTTTCAGAACGTATTTTATTATCTCAATCCTTGCATCTCCTCATGTTTAGAAAAGCACTAAATCTCCTCATGGTGACATCAGAGCCTCATGACTAACTGGGGACCCTTTGTAAAATGAGTGTTTAATGATATGAAACACCGCCCTCACCAGAATCCTTAAATATTGATCCTCCTCCTGCTGCCTCTTTGGAGCAGTCTCTCAGAGCTTTCTAGGGTGCTGCCTTCCGGGCTGCAGTCCTAATTATGCCCCAAATAAAACTGAACCCATAACTCTCAAGTTGTTCACCCTTTTTAGTCAACAGTGGCCACAGGAGAAACTCCCCACGAGAGTGTGGCGTGTCGCAAAGGGCGAGTGTGGCCTCGACACGTGGTGTCGTGAGCTTTTATGAACTGGGGAAATCCTGGGCTCACGAGTGTGAGGGTTGTTCCGACGGTCTTGGGGAAGAGGTGGAGGTTTCAAGGAATTGGGCCGCCTCGTCCCCTTCGGTCCTGGATGGTTGGCCTGGGGAAGGCTGTGGCGCCTATTGGTGCCACACAGCTGGCTGCGTGTTACAGCGAGCGTGAATGGAGGCCTGAGGCCTGGGTGAGGCTGACTTGTCTGCCACCTTGGACCCCTTGGTTCTCACCACTTCCCTTGTGTCCCCTGGCGGCGCCATGCTTTCAGAGGGGGAAACCTGCCCCCTTCCCTCCGGTTTACACATGACACGCCAAATGGCTTGTGGTCATTCCTGCTGGGTCTGGGATCCCTGTGTGCAAAGTCTTGCTCTGGCCACCTCGGCAGGCACGGCTGCGGGTCTGGGGGCATGGGAGCCAGGATTGAGGACCAGAAAGGGCACGGGGTCCAGTGGGCAGTGCCGACACTGGCCTTGGGGGAGGAAGAAGCGGAGAGGACATGGAAGCCAGGCGGGAGAGGAATTCCAAGGAACGCACAGCTCGGACTGTGTTTTTGGTGAAGGGAGATACGATCAAGGCAAAGTTCAACCAAACCTGTCTCAGAGACGTTTCTATTGAAGTACCCTGTAAGGTACTGACAGCTGAAGTGTTTAGCTCTGTGAATTTTCACAAACTGAATGTACCCTCGTACAGCCCACACCCTCCCAAGTCTTCAAGTGGGTTGCTTCTCAAACAAAAGTTGTTGGCAGTAATTACAGAAGGGCATTGGAGGCCCCCTTCTCCCTGCCTTCCCCAGTGCTAACATCTTGCCTACCTAATGTACCACGTGGAAAGCAGGTGATTGCTGTTGGCGCAGGCCGCAGGGCTTGCTCAGGTGTTACAGTTCTGCCTGTGCTCACTTAGGTCTCTGTGTGTACAGTTGCTCTGTACTGTTTTGCAGCAGTGATTTTGAGAATTGGAGTGGCTCTGCATCCTAACCAGTACTTGGTATTGTCAGATAACTATGGTTTTCAGGCTTTTTTCCAACCATTTTGGTAGGTTTGGAGTAGAATCTCACCACAGTTCTACTTACATGTTTTTGGCTGCACCTTGGGGCATGCAGCCTCTTAGTTCCTTGACCAAGATTTGAACCTGTGCCCTTGGCAGTGAGAGTGCTGAATCCTAACCACTGGACTGCCGGGGAATTCTCCACAGTTTTAATTTCCATCACTGTGGATTAGTTTTGCCTATTAAATAATTTATTTTAAAGTGTTGGTTACACCATGGGGCATGTTGGAGCTTAGTTCCCTGAACAGGAATAGAACCCATGCCCCTACAGTGGAATGTTAACTATGCTTTCAGAGGCCCCTTGGTTCTCACCACTTCCCTTGTGCCCTGGCGCCATCCTGCCCCTTCCCTCCGGTTTACACATGACACGCCAAATGGCTTGTGGTCATTCCTGCTGGGTCTGGGATCCCTGTGTGCAAAGTCTTGCTCTGGCCACCTCGGCAGGCACGGCTGCGGTCTGGGGGCATGGGAGCCAGGATTGAGGACCAGAAAGGGCACGGGGTCCAGTGGGCAGTGCCGACACTGGCCTTGGGGGAGGAAGAAGCGGAGAGGACATGGAAGCCAGGCGGGAGAGGAATTCCAAGGAACGCACAGCTCGGACTGTGTTTTTGGTGAAGGGAGATACGATCAAGGCAAAGTTCAACCAAACCTGTCTCAGAGACGTTTCTATTGAAGTACCCTGTAAGGTACTGACAGCTGAAGTGTTTAGCTCTGTGAATTTTCACAAACTGAATGTACCCTCGTACAGCCCACACCCTCCCAAGTCTTCAAGTGGGTTGCTTCTCAAACAAAAGTTGTTGGCAGTAATTACAGAAGGGCATTGGAGGCCCCCTTCTCCCTGCCTTCCCCAGTGCTAACATCTTGCCTACCTAATGTACCACGTGGAAAGCAGGTGATTGCTGTTGGCGCAGGCCGCAGGGCTTGCTCAGGTGTTACAGTTCTGCCTGTGCTCACTTAGGTCTCTGTGTGTACAGTTGCTCTGTACTGTTTTGCAGCAGTGATTTTGAGAATTGGAGTGGCTCTGCATCCTAACCAGTACTTGGTATTGTCAGATAACTATGGTTTTCAGGCTTTTTTCCAACCATTTTGGTAGGTTTGGAGTAGAATCTCACCACAGTTCTACTTACATGTTTTTGGCTGCACCTTGGGGCATGCAGCCTCTTAGTTCCTTGACCAAGATTTGAACCTGTGCCCTTGGCAGTGAGAGTGCTGAATCCTAACCACTGGACTGCCGGGGAATTCTCCACAGTTTTAATTTCCATCACTGTGGATTAGTTTTGCCTATTAAATAATTTATTTTAAAATGTTGGTTACACCATGGAGCATGTTGGATCTTAGTTCCCTGAACAGGAATAGAACCCATGCCCCTACAGTGGAATTTTAACTACTGGACTTCAGGGAAGTCTCTTGTTTTGCTTATTTTAGATCTTCATAAAAATCATACAGTATATGTAACTTCAGTAGTTGCGGCACATGGGTTCCATAGTTGTGGCTTGGAGGCTCTAGAGCACAGGCTCCATAGTTGTGGCTCACGGGCTTAGTTGCTCCACAGCATGTGGGATCTTCCTGGATCAGGGATCGAACCTGTGTCTCCTGCATTGGCAGGCGAACTCTTTACCACTAAACTACCAGGGAGGCCCCAGTTTGTTTATTTTTGTTTCTAGGAATAGTGTATTGTATGAATATACCACACTTTGTTTAGCCAATCACTTAACAACATTTAGGGTGTTTCCAACTTACGGCCATTGAGAATATATTCTAGTAGACTCTGTCCCCCAAATAGATTGTGCCAGCGTATTGGTTCTGTCACCAGTGTGACAGTAAGCATGTACTGTGGATCCTCTTTTGTGGTGGTTTCTTTGGGAGGGGACTAGGTATTCTTGGTTTGTAGTGTCCTTCCCTACGCTATTTTAAGGTCTTCGTTAGGGATTAAACCTCATGGGAAGTGTATGTTTGCTCTGATCTCAAGGATCGTGACATTGCGCCGTGTCCTTTTTTGTGAAGATCCTCAGAAGAAATTCCTGTCGAGTCTCAGCAGTAGAAATAATTTCACTTCTCCGGAACAGTTGGTTTGTTCTTATTTTAAGGACACTGTAAATTGGCAAGTGATCAAGTTACACACATGTGAGGGCTTACGTCTGCACTGCCATTTGCTTTTGTATCAGCCTTACGCATGGCTCCATTTCACATGCTTGCCTTTGTGTGGTTTTTCTCTCCTGTTACTTCTCATTCTTGCTTTCTTGGTATACTTCATGGATATTTGGGAGCCATCTGTATGCTTTTCTGGCACAGGGTGGGTTATGATAAATAAATGCTGCTTGTGCTCTGATTTGAGGGTGTCTCTGTCAGAACATTTGTGCCTGCGCCAATTCTGTGAGATGTTGTAGGGCAGTCTACCAGAAAGAGGTGGGGGCTCCCTGTGACCTTGGCCTCCTTAGTGGTTGGTTAACTGGCCTCAGACCAGTACGTAAAGCCCATGCAAATCCTCCAGCCACTTCTTGAGGCTGGCCGGCCACACTGTCCTTAGCCTCAGATTTTGTCTCTGGCTCTCCCCTGCCTCCTCCACTGCTCCTGGACCCACTCCACAGTCACTTCTCCCAGCTGCCTCTCTGTGCTCTCCTGCATGCTGCTGGTGGCCTTTGTCTTTTTCCCTCTCTGAAGCTCTGCATGCCCTCCCTTGCCCTGCAAGCCCTGGGCTGTGGGTGGGGTCAGTGCCATCCCTGCCTTGGTCCCCTCTCTCCTCTTGCCCTGCTGAGTTGCAGGTTCTGGTGTTGATTGACGCGAGCGTGTGCTGGGTGAGAGGAGGGCTAGGACTTGGGGTTGGGGGGCAGGGCGGGCTCTGAATCCGTCAGCTGTAGGAAGGAATGAGCTCCCCAAACCGGCTCTCCCCTCCCACCACACCCCTGGTGTTGAAAAGGAGCTAGGAACGGGACAGCTGCAGGGTTTCCTGAATTAGGGGGCCCAGGTCACAGGTTCCTGCGGGTGCAGCCTGTCTCCATGGCAGCCTCACGATCAAGTTCAAGAGGAAGTGGGCACAGCGATTGGAGAAGCCTGTGTGCGGGTGCTGCCCACATTCCAGAGATGAGTTGTCCCTCTCTCCCCTAACTGTGGCAGATAGAGGGGATGCTCTGAAAATGAGGAAAGAGAATTGATGGCAGGCTTGGCCTCTGGTAGGCAGAAGGAATTGTCTGGGATGGATGGGCGCTGAGGGTGAGTTGGGGGCTGCTTGTTAGAGATCAGGGATGAGGTGGTCTCCAATCTCTAGGGCATGTGTTCCTGACTTCCTGTTAGAAGGTGCGAGGGCAGATGGGGAAGAGATCTGGAGCACTGTGACTGGTTGTTGGGCCTCACCTCACATTCAAAACAGCAGAGTCAGTGCTCTCTGGTAGTGAACTCCTTGTCACTGGAGGTATTCAAACAGAGATCTCTGTCAGGATTATTGTTGGGGGGGATGGGTGGGGATTTGGGTCCTTCCAAGATAGACACTCTCTAATTCCTGTGGTAAATGAGAAGGTCCTCTTGGTGAGGGCTACTTTAGAAGAAACAAAATCTGCTGAAACCTTAATCTTGGACTTCCAGCCTCCCGAGCTATGAGAAAATAAACTTGCTGTCATTGAAGTGCCATGGTATTTAGTTACGGCAACCCTAGCAAACTAATACACTGCCCTTTTGTGACTTTTGTTTCACTTAGCATAGCATTTTCAAGATTTAGCTACAGGTTGTAGCGTGTGTTAGTATTTCTTTCTTTCTTCTTCTTCTTTCTTTTTTTTAAATTTTGGCCTCTTTTTGTTGAGTTTTTATTTATTTATTTTTCATCCATCTTTATTCTTCAGCTTTTGTGGGCCTCCTGTTGCAGTGGCCTCTCTCATTACAGAGCACTGTCTCTGGGCACATGTGCTCCAGAGTGCTGTCTTATAATTGGACACACTGGTCCAGCTGCTCTGCAGCATATGGAATCTTCCTGGGCCAGGGATCGAACTGGTGCCCCTTGTACTGCAAGGCAAACTCTTTACCCACTGGACCACCAGGGAAGTCCCTTCTTCTTCTTCTTCTTCTTTTTTTTGCAGGGGGCCACTTCTATTGGTCTTTCATTTATCTATTTTCATCCATCTTTATTCTTCGGCCTGTGTGGGCTTCCCATCGCAGTGGCCTCTGTTGCTGCAGAGCACTGGCTCTGGGCGCACACGCTCCAGAGCTCCGACTCGGTAGTTGGGCACATCGATCTAGCCACTCTGCAGCATGTGGAATCTTCCCAGGCCAGGGACCAAACCAGTGCCCCTTGCACTGCAAGGCGGTGTCCTTACCCACTGGACCACCAGGGAAGCCCCCCTTCTTTTTTTAATGGCAAATAATATCCCATTGTATGGATGGACCACATTCAGTTTATTCATTCACCTGCTGATTGACACTTGAGTTTTTTTCACCTTTTAGCTGTTGTGATTCATTGCTGGGTGTGCAAGGACCTGTTTGAGCACCAACAGGGCATCTTTAAATCAAACCCTTTAAGCAGCACTGGGCTCACCCTCCTTGTCTGCCTGGCATTGGGCTCCTGTGGTTTATCTCACCCTCTGTCTGTTCTCCACATCCCCTGCTACCCTCCACCCCCTTCCCTAATTCCTCTCCTCCCTTGATAGATCACATTCACTGGGTTGATGGGAGCAGCCCTGAGTTTGAGCAGATATGGGCTCAAACCCAGCAGCTCTGTTCCTAGTTGGTGACCCTGAACAAGTCCCTTCAGCCCAGAGCCTCGGGTTCCTCTGGTAAGTGGTGACATCCACCTCCTGTCCCTCAAAGCCCCCAGTGGAGCAGCAGCCTCCTTAACTCAGATGTCCTTTTCTCTCCCATGACTGAGCAAGGTCTCCTCCCTCACAGGGAGGCTCCCCAGCCCCCCAGCCATGGACCTGGGCTGGAAGACTCAGTGTTGTTGTGTCAGTTGGTGTCTCCTGAGAAACAGCCAATGGAATGTGTTTACAGAGGGAGGTTGTGGGAACCAGAAAGTCAGAAATCCATGGGGGAGGCAGCAGGTGGAAGGCAGGTGGGTGGACACTACAGTCTGAAGGCAAGAAGTCCTTCCCCGTTGGGGGACCTCTATCTCTTCTCTTAAGGCCATCCTCTGATTAGGTGAGGCCCATCCTCATTAGGGAGGGTGATCTACTTGATTCAGGCTGCAGATTTATTTATTTTTAAATTAATTGTTTATTTGTTCATTTCTGGTTGTGTTGGGTCTTCACTGATTCATGCAGACTTTCTCTGCATGTGGTGAGTGGGGGCTACTCTCTAGTTGTGGTGTGCTTCTCGCCGAGGTGGTTTCTCCTGTTGAAGAGCACAGGCTGTAGGGCATACGGGCCCAGCAGTTGTTATGCATGGGCTTAGTTGCCCCTCAGTATATGTTGGAAGAGTCCAACAGAGCTGTAGTTGTACAGCTGTATCTATACTGACACCAGGAAAAGCCCCCTTCTTTTTTTAATGGCAAATAATATCCCATTGTATGGATGGACCACATTCAGTTTATTCATTCACCTGCTGATTGACACTTGAGTTTTTTTCACCTTTTAGCTGTTGTGATTCATTGCTGGGTGTGCAAGGACCTGTTTGAGCACCAACAGGGCATCTTTAAATCAAACCCTTTAAGCAGCACTGGGCTCACCCTCCTTGTCTGCCTGGCATTGGGCTCCTGTGGTTTATCTCACCCTCTGTCTGTTCTCCACATCCCCTGCTACCCTCCACCCCCTTCCCTAATTCCTCTCCTCCCTTGATAGATCACATTCACTGGGTTGATGGGAGCAGCCCTGAGTTTGAGCAGATATGGGCTCAAACCCAGCAGCTCTGTTCCTAGTTGGTGACCCTGAACAAGTCCCTTCAGCCCAGAGCCTCGGGTTCCTCTGGTAAGTGGTGACATCCACCTCCTGTCCCTCAAAGCCCCCAGTGGAGCAGCAGCCTCCTTAACTCAGATGTCCTTTTCTCTCCCATGACTGAGCAAGGTCTCCTCCCTCACAGGGAGGCTCCCCAGCCCCCCAGCCATGGACCTGGGCTGGAAGACTCAGTGTTGTTGTGTCAGTTGGTGTCTCCTGAGAAACAGCCAATGGAATGTGTTTACAGAGGGAGGTTGTGGGAACCAGAAAGTCAGAAATCCATGGGGGAGGCAGCAGGTGGAAGGCAGGTGGGTGGACACTACAGTCTGAAGGCAAGAAGTCCTTCCCCGTTGGGGGACCTCTATCTCTTCTCTTAAGGCCATCCTCTGATTAGGTGAGGCCCATCCTCATTAGGGAGGGTGATCTACTTGATTCAGGCTGCAGATTTATTTATTTTTAAATTAATTGTTTATTTGTTCATTTCTGGTTGTGTTGGGTCTTCACTGATTCATGCAGACTTTCTCTGCATGTGGTGAGTGGGGGCTACTCTCTAGTTGTGGTGTGCTTCTCGCCGAGGTGGTTTCTCCTGTTGAAGAGCACAGGCTGTAGGGCATACGGGCCCAGCAGTTGTTATGCATGGGCTTAGTTGCCCCTCAGTATATGGAATCCCTGGGAAGTCAGCAGTCCAAGACTGCAGATTTAAATATTAAGCACATCTGAAAAATAGTTGTACAGCTGTATCTATACTGATGTTTGACCAGCGACTGGATGTCATGATACAATCAGGTTGACACATAAAATAACCCATTGCAGTTGATAACTTGTCAGTTCTCTTCAAACTGGTCTACAGGCTTGTCATAGTTCAGTTAAAATCAAAGAAGACTCTTAAAAAACAATTGATAGGCTAATCCCAAAATTCATGTAGATTAGTCAAAATGATTTTTAAAAAGAAGGTCAAACCTGGAGGATTCATACTACATATTTACAAGGCTTATTAGGAAGCCAAGATACTGATCAAGAGAGTGAGGTATTAGTGAAGGGACGGACGCACAGATCAATGGAATAGGATGTAGTCCAGAAATAAATTCTCACATATATGGTCAGTTTTTTAATTAAAACAAATTTTTGTCCAAGCTGTGTGGCATGTGGGATCCTAGTTCCTTAACCAGGGATTGAATTTGTGCCTCTTTGAAATGAAAGTATGGAGTTATAACCACTGGACAACCAGGGAATTCCCCACATATATGATCAATTGATTTTGAAAAAAAAAAAATGATGCAGGGCTTTCCTGGTAGCTCAGTGGTAAAGAGTTTGCCTGCCAATGCAGGAGACACGAGTTCGATCCCTGATCCAGGAAAATCCCACATGCTGCAGAGCAACTAAACCTGTGAGCTACAACTACGGAGCCTGTGCTCTAGAGCCCATGTGCTGCAACTATTGAAGCCCGTGTGCCCTAGAGCCAAGTTGCACAAGAGAAGTCACTGCAATGAAAAGTCTGCTTACCTCAACTAGAGAGTAACCTCTACTCCCTGCAACTAGAGAAGAGCCTGCAGCAGCAGTGAAAACCCAGAATAACCAAAAAATAAATAATAAAAGATGCAAAGGCAATTCTGCAGTGATAAGATCGTAAAAAGTCTGCCTGCAATTTGGAAGACCTGGGTTCGATCCTTGAATTGGGAAGATCCTCTAGGGAAGGGAATCTATGCCAGTATTCTTGCCTGGAAAATTCCATGAATAGAGGAGCTTGTTGGGCTGCAATCCATGGGGTCACAAAGAGTCGGACATGACTAAGCAACTAACACTTTCACACTTCAGGAAAGTCTTTTTAATAAACTGTGCTGGAATAACTGGATATTTATTTGTAAAAAAGTCTTAATTTTGGTCTACATCTTGCAACATATTAAAAAATCAGCAGAAAATGGATTATAGGTCTAAAGATCCGAAACTATTATACTTCTGGAAGAGAACAGGAAAAAAATCTTTGTGACCTTGGACTAGGCAAAGTTCCTAATATGATACTAAAAAAGTGTAATTCATACTACATATTTACAAGGCTTATTAGGAAGCCAAGATACTGATCAAGAGAGTGAGGTATTAGTGAAGGGACGGACGACAGATCAATGGAATAGGATGTAGTCCAGAAATAAATTCTCACATATATGGTCAGTTTTTTAATTAAAACAAATTTTTGTCCAAGCTGTGTGGCATGTGGGATCCTAGTTCCTTAACCAGGGATTGAATTTGTGCCTCTTTGAAATGAAAGTATGGAGTTATAACCACTGGACAACCAGGGAATTCCCCACATATATGATCAATTGATTTTGAAAAAAAAAAAATGATGCAGGGCTTTCCTGGTAGCTCAGTGGTAAAGAGTTTGCCTGCCAATGCAGGAGACACGAGTTCGATCCCTGATCCAGGAAAATCCCACATGCTGCAGAGCAACTAAACCTGTGAGCTACAACTACGGAGCCTGTGCTCTAGAGCCCATGTGCTGCAACTATTGAAGCCCGTGTGCCCTAGAGCCAAGTTGCACAAGAGAAGTCACTGCAATGAAAAGTCTGCTTACCTCAACTAGAGAGTAACCTCTACTCCCTGCAACTAGAGAAGAGCCTGCAGCAGCAGTGAAAACCCAGAATAACCAAAAAATAAATAATAAAAGATGCAAAGGCAATTCTGCAGTGATAAGATCGTAAAAAGTCTGCCTGCAATTTGGAAGACCTGGGTTCGATCCTTGAATTGGGAAGATCCTCTAGGGAAGGGAATCTATGCCAGTATTCTTGCCTGGAAAATTCCATGAATAGAGGAGCTTGTTGGGCTGCAATCCATGGGGTCACAAAGAGTCGGACATGACTAAGCAACTAACACTTTCACACTTCAGGAAAGTCTTTTTAATAAACTGTGCTGGAATAACTGGATATTTATTTGTAAAAAAGTCTTAATTTTGGTCTACATCTTGCAACATATTAAAAAATCAGCAGAAAATGGATTATAGGTCTAAAGATCCGAAACTATTATACTTCTGGAAGAGAACAGGAAAAAAATCTTTGTGACCTTGGACTAGGCAAAGAGTTCCTAATATGATACTAAAAAAAAGTGTAATTCATAAAATAACAAGTTGTTTTAAATAACTTTATAAAAATTAAGAATTTCTGCCCTTTGAAATATATACATGAATGAAAAGATAGGCCACAAATTGAGGGTCTAAGAGAGTGAGCTATCCATTACGTGCTACAGTGTGAAGAAATCTCAGCATCATTCTGCTACCTGAGAGAAAACAGGTTAAAAAGAACACAGACGGGATGATTCCGTTTATATCAACATCTAGGAAATGCAAGCTAGCATGTAGTGACAGGATGTGGATCAGTGGTTGCCTGGGAAGAGGGTAGGTGTGGTGCATGCTCAATTGCTCAGTTGTGTCTGGCTCTGTGCGACCCTGTGGACTGCAGCCAGGATCCTCTCTCCATGGGATTGTCCAGACAAGAAACTGAACTGGGTTGCTCTGCCCTCCTCCAGGGGATCTTCTTGACCTAGGGATCAAACCTGCATCTCTTATGTCTCCTGCATCGACAGGCGAGTTCTGTACCACTAGCGCCCCCTGGGAAGCCCTGGGAATGGGTAGGTGGGAGGGACTATAATGGACCTGAGGAAAATTCAAGAGTGAAGAATCTGTTGGCTGTTTTGATTGTGGTTCTGTACGTGTCATGATGTACAGAATTGTACATTTTGCATCTAGCTGTTTGCTAGATGGCGGTTGTGTCTCATGAAGCTGTTTTAAATGGGAAGTGCATGAAAGATGCTAACCAGGCTTTTGTCCTTTTCATCACCCCACAGGGTCACCCCCACAGGGACACCATCCCCAGCAGGACCAGCCAGTGCCACCTCTTCTAGAGCTGCCTTTCAGGGGCCATCAGGCTGCCCCAGGAAGAGTGCATCAGACAGCCTGTCCACACTCTGCCCGGCCACATTCATCACATCTGATGCACCTTTCCCCTCTGGGCAGTATTGTGTCTCTTCCAGAGGCGTGGGAAGCTGAGGCTCCTTGCTATTGACCTTAAAGGTCAGATGTCGCGGGGTTTCCTTAACTGACCATCAAGACTCTACCCTCCTGACCTTTGGGGAGGGGCTAAAATATGTGTCAGTGGCCCTTCGTTCACAAAGCTGAGGCGTGTGAAAGTCACTAGTTGCCTGAACTTCAGCTTACGTTACTGCAGATGCTGAGAAGGCTGATTCCTGACTCCCAGACCTGAGCCAAAGGAGGCCCCAATTTTCTCTGCTAACCCCACCCTCCCTGCCCCCGCGACCCCTGTCACATGACTCTGGGGCTGTTGTGGGAGAGAATTCAGCGGGGCCCTGCCTTCAGGACGGCAGCTGTTGCCCTCCACTGGGACAGAGCAGCCGCCTCGCAGCCTCTGGGGTCTGTGCTGCTTGCCCACCACGTCCGCCCAGTTGCCCTAGTGACTGTGTGACCCTGCTCCCCCGCCCGCACTGCCACCAGCCCTATAAATAGAGGCCCGGAGCAGCTGAGCTCTCTTGGCAGTCACCATGAGGGCGCTGGTCCTGCTCTGCTGTTTTGTGGCTTCGCTCCTGCTCCCAGGACAAGCAGGTATGACCCCCAACCCCGTTGGCCAGGCCAGACTGTGACCTTATGCATCCTGAGGTTTTATGTTTACTGTGGGGTGAGGGTCTCAAGCGGTAGATGGAGGATGAGGCCTCCGTGGCTTCTGGATCGGATGGCAGATCTTTGCTCCCAGCAAGGCTGCATTGGGTGATGAGACCTGAGAGCAGTCAGGGAGGTTGTGGGGAGGCCAGAGAGAGTAGAAGTCATGACCTGAGAGGTGCAGGCAGGTGGGAAGCCTGAGCAGGAAGCTGAGGCCTGAAAGAAGGTCTGGCCAGTAGATGTTGGGGAAGAGAACCCCATAAGTCAAGACTGGAGCCTCCTAGATGGACGGAAGACCCTGATCTTGGAGGTGGAGGGGCCCCTGGAGGTTGCTGAGTTGACCCTCCCACCTGGTGGAGATCAAGGCTTTGCATGAGTGAGGATTGTAGGAGGCATGGGTTCAGAACAATGGGACAGAGTGGGGGTCAGTTCGAGATGGGACTGGAGCAAAGAGCTGGAAACTAACTTGGACATAATTCAGAGAAGGCCCAGATCCCAGTCTGGAGCAGAACTGGGCTAGACAGGGGCTTCCCTAGAAGGGGGCTGGGGGCTGTGTGCCGTGGTCTTCCTTTGATCTCAGCACTTTGTGTGGTGGAGGCGGGGGCTCTGGTTACAGCATGGGGGTTATTTATAGGCATGGAGGGTGTACCAGAGCATTTTACCACCTCTAGTCCTGATACTCCTGGGGCTGAGTGCTCCTGAGGGATGTTTCAGATTCTCCGGGGAGCCCCCCAGGAGCCCGGGACTCCTGCTTTGCCTTTTCGTGAAAGTAGGCTTCATCTGTGCTGGGGACTGTGGGGCCTTGGAGGTTCTTTCTTGACGTCCTAGACCCCGTCAGAGAGCCTGCAGCAGGCATGAGTAGAAGCCAATCCCTTGGGGTTGGAGACCAAGGTGGGGGGCTACGGCTGCGCTTGTGTTACTGGGCCCTGCCCTTGTCTGCCCTTGAGTTAATTTGGGCGCCATGGGGCTGCAGTGGCTGGGGTGACGAGGATTCCAATTGGCAGTCACCATGAGGGCGCTGGTCCTGCTCTGCTGTTTTGTGGCTTCGCTCCTGCTCCCAGGACAAGCAGGTATGACCCCCAACCCCGTTGGCCAGGCCAGACTGTGACCTTATGCATCCTGAGGTTTTATGTTTACTGTGGGGTGAGGGTCTCAAGCGGTAGATGGAGGATGAGGCCTCCGTGGCTTCTGGATCGGATGGCAGATCTTTGCTCCCAGCAAGGCTGCATTGGGTGATGAGACCTGAGAGCAGTCAGGGAGGTTGTGGGGAGGCCAGAGAGAGTAGAAGTCATGACCTGAGAGGTGCAGGCAGGTGGGAAGCCTGAGCAGGAAGCTGAGGCCTGAAAGAAGGTCTGGCCAGTAGATGTTGGGGAAGAGAACCCCATAAGTCAAGACTGGAGCCTCCTAGATGGACGGAAGACCCTGATCTTGGAGGTGGAGGGGCCCCTGGAGGTTGCTGAGTTGACCCTCCCACCTGGTGGAGATCAAGGCTTTGCATGAGTGAGGATTGTAGGAGGCATGGGTTCAGAACAATGGGACAGAGTGGGGGTCAGTTCGAGATGGGACTGGAGCAAAGAGCTGGAAACTAACTTGGACATAATTCAGAGAAGGCCCAGATCCCAGTCTGGAGCAGAACTGGGCTAGACAGGGGCTTCCCTAGAAGGGGGCTGGGGGCTGTGTGCCGTGGTCTTCCTTTGATCTCAGCACTTTGTGTGGTGGAGGCGGGGGCTCTGGTTACAGCATGGGGGTTATTTATAGGCATGGAGGGTGTACCAGAGCATTTTACCACCTCTAGTCCTGATACTCCTGGGGCTGAGTGCTCCTGAGGGATGTTTCAGATTCTCCGGGGAGCCCCCCAGGAGCCCGGGACTCCTGCTTTGCCTTTTCGTGAAAGTAGGCTTCATCTGTGCTGGGGACTGTGGGGCCTTGGAGGTTCTTTCTTGAGGTCCTAGACCCCGTCAGGAGAGCCTGCAGCAGGCATGAGTAGAAGCCAATCCCTTGGGGTTGGAGACCAAGGTGGGGGGCTACGGCTGCGCTTGTGTTACTGGGCCCTGCCCTTGTCTGCCCTTGAGTTAATTTGGGCGCCATGGGGCTGCAGTGGCTGGGGTGACGAGGATTCCAAGTGGCTGTCAGGCAGCTAAGTATGGAAACAGACGTGTAATCAGATCCTGGGCCCGGGAGCCACTGCCACCCTCTCCCCTGCTCTGCCCAGCCCCAGCTGCCACCTTGCGCTACTTCCATGCCTCGGTCCCAGGAACTCAGCCTTTTAGGGACATCCTTTATCTTTCCTCCCACCAAGGGGACAGGGCATCTGGAATGTCCCACAAGTCTTGTTGGGGGATCTTGCTGTTGGGAAAGGAAGCAGGCAGGTGCTTTCTGCAAAGATCCTCTCTCTGCAGGCCCTTTCCTTCCTGGATTCTGGGGTGTGCCCCTGCCTCAGCCGCCTGTGTGCGAGGTTCCCATCCTCCTCCCTGCTGCTTGTGACGTGTGTTCTTCACAATGGTGGGCTTCCTCACCCCCAGTTGCAGATTGTACACCCAAAGACTGCTTCCTCCTGCCATACTAGGTGGGAGGACTCCGTGAGTAGCTTCCCCCACCGCATAATGACAATCCTTTCTACTGGTTGATTTGTCCTTAAAATATGCTAGCAGTAGATGCCACTGTGCCCACAGGCATAGCTTTGCTCCTGAGCACTCCCTCTACCCCCACTGCTGAATCTCAGTTCCATCTCGTGTCACTGTCCCCTCCCTAGTGGCAGGCAGCCCTCTCTCTAACCCCCTTTCCTGCTTCCTGAGGGACCCTGCAGAGCTGCCCTTCCTTTCTATTTGTCCTCATTGCTCCCGTGGCCTTCTGCACCAGGGTGATGGGCTCTCTAGCCACCTCTGACCCCCAGTCCAACCCAGTCCTCTGTAACTGCCAGAGTCTTCCCATTTGTCTCGGGGGCCTGGCCTGGGGACAAGCCTACTCAAGGACAAAGGAAAACAGCCTCGAGAAGATTTGCTCAGTCTGCTCATGGTCCAGGTAAGGGAGTGAAAGCCAGAGAAAAGAGCCATGGTCAAGGTCAGGCAGTGGGGCAGCAGCAGGCACACCCAGCCAGGGCCGGTCTCAGGCCACCTGGAAGTTCTCAGCCTCCCTCGGCTCCCCGTTCTCTCTGCAGGCCTCCTTGGACACCCCAGTTCCTTTGCCTGTGGGTGTGAGACCATGTATGGCTGCCTTGGATACTTTGACTCTTCAGAGAGCACAAGGGAGTGGGGGTGCTGAGAAAACATTTCTTTGGGTTTAAGCTGCTGGCATTTGTTAGGCTGAATTTAGGATATCCTTGCTTCCCATTACCTGTTTGAGGCAAAGACTGAGGGATGAGCGGGGTCTGAGTCTGTTCCTCTGCTTCCTTCACCCTAACCCTGGTTTGCAGACTTGCCTTTCAGCTCTAGCCTCACCCTGCTATCCCAGTGTGCACTGGGGCTCCTGGGCCCCTCCAGGAGTGATGGGAGTCTCTCAGAAACACTTTGTGACACTTCCTCTCCCACCCAGAAGGAAGTGGTTTTCACAGCCCCTCGGCACGGGTAACCCAGATGCCATGATCCACCATGGGGAGGGCTCAGAGAGAAGCTAGTGAGTTGGGGGCTCCTGGGGAGAGAGCAGACTCCAGAAGCCTTTCCACCCCTCCTTCAAGCTGTGTCCCTGACTCCTTGGTGCTTCTGGACGAGTCATAGGGAGCAGGAACCGTAGGGAGCAGGTGGTTCACCACTTCCCACATAGGGCATGAGAGGCACTCATTTGGATCTGCCCAATGGAGGTAGCCCCCAGATGTGGGCATCTTGCCTGGTGGCCTGTGGAATCACAGTTTAGGAAATGTGGGCTTTGCCTCCTGTGTGGGTGTGCTAGTGAAATGCAACTAGCTAGCTCAAGGGCCAGAGCTGGAACTCTGGACTGGAAGGAGGTCCAGTGAGGCTGGCTGTATCTACCTGGCCCTTTGGTGCACGCGCAGGTGTGGTGGCTAGGAGGAGCCTGATCCTTGTGGACCCAGGATGGCTGTTCCTCCTTTGACCTGGCCTGGGGGGCCAGGACAGAGCGTCAGCCTGGAAGGAGGGGAGCAGCTGGGAAAGTAGGAACTGGTGAGGTCTGCCACTGTGGGATGCACCCCCTACTCCAATTTCAACCAGGGCCAGGTCTCAGGCAGTGGGGCAGCAGCAGGCACACCCAGCCAGGGCCGGTCTCAGGCCACCTGGAAGTTCTCAGCCTCCCTCGGCTCCCCGTTCTCTCTGCAGGCCTCCTTGGACACCCCAGTTCCTTTGCCTGTGGGTGTGAGACCATGTATGGCTGCCTTGGATACTTTGACTCTTCAGAGAGCACAAGGGAGTGGGGGTGCTGAGAAAACATTTCTTTGGGTTTAAGCTGCTGGCATTTGTTAGGCTGAATTTAGGATATCCTTGCTTCCCATTACCTGTTTGAGGCAAAGACTGAGGGATGAGCGGGGTCTGAGTCTGTTCCTCTGCTTCCTTCACCCTAACCCTGGTTTGCAGACTTGCCTTTCAGCTCTAGCCTCACCCTGCTATCCCAGTGTGCACTGGGGCTCCTGGGCCCCTCCAGGAGTGATGGGAGTCTCTCAGAAACACTTTGTGACACTTCCTCTCCCACCCAGAAGGAAGTGGTTTTCACAGCCCCTCGGCACGGGTAACCCAGATGCCATGATCCACCATGGGGAGGGCTCAGAGAGAAGCTAGTGAGTTGGGGGCTCCTGGGGAGAGAGCAGACTCCAGAAGCCTTTCCACCCCTCCTTCAAGCTGTGTCCCTGACTCCTTGGTGCTTCTGGACGAGTCATAGGGAGCAGGAACCGTAGGGAGCAGGTGGTTCACCACTTCCCACATAGGGCATGAGAGGCACTCATTTGGATCTGCCCAATGGAGGTAGCCCCCAGATGTGGGCATCTTGCCTGGTGGCCTGTGGAATCACAGTTTAGGAAATGTGGGCTTTGCCTCCTGTGTGGGTGTGCTAGTGAAATGCAACTAGCTAGCTCAAGGGCCAGAGCTGGAACTCTGGACTGGAAGGAGGTCCAGTGAGGCTGGCTGTATCTACCTGGCCCTTTGGTGCACGCTCAGGTGTGGTGGCTAGGGAGGAGCCTGATCCTTGTGGACCCAGGATGGCTGTTCCTCCTTTGACCTGGCCTGGGGGGCCAGGACAGAGCGTCAGCCTGGAAGGAGGGGAGCAGCTGGGAAAGTAGGAACTGGTGAGGTCTGCCACTGTGGGATGCACCCCCTACTCCAATTTCAACCTAAAGTCAGGCTCATAGCCCCTTACATTTAAATACTGCTCAAGGATGTAAAGCCATTTTCATTCAGACCCCGTGCTGCACTTCACCATTCATTAGCTCATCCCAGGTCTAGCGCATACCTGCTAGTTTGTAGGTGTGATGCCGAGGGAATTCAGATGGGCATTTTGTCCTTGGCGGGCTTACAGTCTGGGCCCGGGTGAGATCTCCCTCTGTGGCTCTGTACTGGCAAAGAAGACACACGTGTGTCCTCAGGGAGGTACAGGTAAAATGGAGTAGGGTGGATGGAAGTGAATCTGAATGGATCAGGAAATGTCTTACAGGTGAGAGACTGTCTGAGATGGGCTTTGAGAAATACAGAATTCAGAAAGAGAATGCTGAGGGAAAGCAGGAAACATTCATGCATCGGGGAAGGTGGGCCTCTGGAGAGACTCAAGAAGGCCATGGGGAGGCAGAGAGAGGGAGGGTCGTGGTGAGTCTGGGAGGCTGGGCTGGGACCAGAGTGTGAAGAGCCCTGGGCTGCTTTGCCCTTTGCGTGATGGGTAACCATGGAGGGGTTTGGAAAAGTGCGTCTGGCAGTTGTTTGTGTGGAGGAGTAGACTGAGGAGGAGGCAGTGTGTACTCTGGCTACAGAGAAGGGTGTCCAGGAGGTCAGGACCCAAGGTGCTGGGGTACAGTCTGCTGGACTCCTTGGCCTGGTGAGCTGGGCAAGAAGGAGCCCTCGAGGGTTTAGAGGAGGTCACAGCAGGCAGGACTTTGCCAGTAAAAAAGAAGAACGACCAGGACCATAAAAGAATTGATTTTAAAAGTTCACCTGAGATCTTTATGAATTTTGGGTGCTGGGGGATGCCTGGATGGAGGTGGTGAGCTTAGGAGGAAGGTCGTGTCTGGAGATCCAGAAATGTGGTTTGCTTGGGTAAAGATGAGGGTAGGCTGTGAGATCACCAAGGACACTGCTGCAGAGGGAGAAAAAGAAGGGATCCCAGGACCGCTCCCTGGGGAGTGGAAAGAAGATAAGTGGATTTCAGGAAGATGGGAGGAGGTCCAGGCAGAGACGTGACCTGGCAACTGAAGGCAGGATGCTTCCTGAAGAGGCACCAAGTCCCACGGAGAGGCCCAGAAAGGGGAGGCGCTGGCTTGGACACCAGAAGGTCGCAGACCAGTCATTCATATTCAGTGAGGACTCAGCGGCATGTTCACTGAGAGACTTTTACCATTAAGTCTGTGGGGGCGTGAAGGACAGTAAGAGGAGGTGGGGCGGGTGGGTTTGCAGACAAGGCTGTATGTTTAAACATTTATTTATTTATTTTTTGCAGGGAGCGCGGGTTGGGGAGGGAGGGGATGGGTGGGCCACTTCTATTGGTCTTTCATTTGTCTATTTTCATCCGTCTTTGTTCTTTGGCTCTTGTGGGCCTCCCATCACGGTGGCCTCTGTTGTCGCAGAGTACCGGCTCTGGGCGCATGTGCTCCAGAGCTCTGGCTCGGTAATTGGACACATCGGTGCAGCCGCTCCACAGCACGTGGGATCTTCCCAGGCCAGGGATTGAACCGGCGCCCGTTGCACTGCAAGGCGGTGTCCTTACCCACTGGACCACCAGGGAAGCCCAAGGCTGTGTGTTTATGAACCGATGGGGAGGATGCAGAGGAGCAGGAAGGGCTGATAAACGCGGGGGATGGCCTGGCCTGGATGTCAAAGCTTGAGTGGCATGGACAGGTCTGAGAGGGATCTGAGGGGAGACCTCAGAGCCCCATGCCCACCAGGGAGCTGAATGAGGCAGTGAGGATCCTGATCCACATGGGTATTGCTACAGAACAGGGTGAAGGCCACGGAAGGGGAGAACCAGACTGATCTGCCCAAGAGCCCTGCATGGTGGACAGGGAGGCCGGTTGTCCAGAGACGTGTGGAGTCGGATAGCAGAGCCCAGACCGGAGCTGGGTCTGCGGTCCAGCTGAGATAAGGCCAGGAGGTGGCCAGTGAATCAGCATTTTCATCTCAGTGAACATTGGTGTCTTGCTTGTCGGTGAACCAACTTTCTCAAGCCAGATACTGCAGAGCAGGGGGCAAAATCCAACCCCTAGCTCTGCTTGCAAGGTCTTCATTCCACAGATATGTACCAACCTACTCCTGGAAACACTTTTAGAGATTTGCTTGGGTAAAGATGAGGGTAGGCTGTGAGATCACCAAGGACACTGCTGCAGAGGGAGAAAAAGAAGGGATCCCAGGACCGCTCCCTGGGGAGTGGAAAGAAGATAAGTGGATTTCAGGAAGATGGGAGGAGGTCCAGGCAGAGACGTGACCTGGCAACTGAAGGCAGGATGCTTCCTGAAGAGGCACCAAGTCCCACGGAGAGGCCCAGAAAGGGGAGGCGCTGGCTTGGACACCAGAAGGTCGCAGACCAGTCATTCATATTCAGTGAGGACTCAGCGGCATGTTCACTGAGAGACTTTTACCATTAAGTCTGTGGGGGCGTGAAGGACAGTAAGAGGAGGTGGGGCGGGTGGGTTTGCAGACAAGGCTGTATGTTTAAACATTTATTTATTTATTTTTGCCGGGGGGCGGGTTGGGGAGGGAGGGGATGGGTGGGCCACTTCTATTGGTCTTTCATTTGTCTATTTTCATCCGTCTTTGTTCTTTGGCTCTTGTGGGCCTCCCATCACGGTGGCCTCTGTTGTCGCAGAGTACCGGCTCTGGGCGCATGTGCTCCAGAGCTCTGGCTCGGTAATTGGACACATCGGTGCAGCCGCTCCACAGCACGTGGGATCTTCCCAGGCCAGGGATTGAACCGGCGCCCGTTGCACTGCAAGGCGGTGTCCTTACCCACTGGACCACCAGGGAAGCCCAAGGCTGTGTGTTTATGAACCGATGGGGAGGATGCAGAGGAGCAGGAAGGGCTGATAAACGCGGGGGATGGCCTGGCCTGGATGTCAAAGCTTGAGTGGCATGGACAGGTCTGAGAGGGATCTGAGGGGAGACCTCAGAGCCCCATGCCCACCAGGGAGCTGAATGAGGCAGTGAGGATCCTGATCCACATGGGTATTGCTACAGAACAGGGTGAAGGCCACGGAAGGGGAGAACCAGACTGATCTGCCCAAGAGCCCTGCATGGTGGACAGGGAGGCCGGTTGTCCAGAGACGTGTGGAGTCGGATAGCAGAGCCCAGACCGGAGCTGGGTCTGCGGTCCAGCTGAGATAAGGCCAGGAGGTGGCCAGTGAATCAGCATTTTCATCTCAGTGAACATTGGTGTCTTGCTTGTCGGTGAACCAACTTTCTCAAGCCAGATACTGCAGAGCAGGGGGCAAAATCCAACCCCTAGCTCTGCTTGCAAGGTCTTCATTCCACAGATATGTACCAACCTACTCCCTGGAAACACTGTGTTCAGGCACCACTGGGATTGTTGCTTTGGTGGAAGCTGGTACAGGGTACATGGGCACACAGCCCTGAGCAGCTGGGCTCAGGTTTCCTCTGGGTGTTTTCCTGGCGGCTGTGAGGGCTCCCTCTGTGGCTCCTTGGACCTTCAGCAGGACTCATTTTGGACTGTAGGGATTCAGAATCTTCTCTGGGAGGCCAGGCCCCTCCGAGACCCCTCACCTTCCTGACTTGCCTTCTCAGGGGCCTTTTGGACTTAGACATGTGGCTTCAGACACCCACCTCTGCCCTGTCGGTTTCCTTCTCTCCCTCTTGGAGGTTTCCTTCTCTTACTGGACACTCGTCCCAGTGAGGGCCAATGGCTCAACACTTAAACTGTCACTTTTTGTGTGAAAGGAGTCAGACGATTTTAGTTCAAGGAATGCGTGGAATTTCTTGTTGCTTTGATGGGCAAGGTCTTACCCAAAGTCCCTCATCACAGCAGTTGGGGGAGTAGATAGTTCCGGATCCTGAGCTGTGGAGCAAGACGTTGTCTACCTGGCCCTGAAGGAGGGAGGGAAGGAGCGGATTAGAGCCACGATGGCCACAGTTGTAGGACTTGCTTGTAGTTGGAGGCCCCCCTCCCCACTCACTGCCAGCCTTGCTGTCCTCAGCAGGAGGTGAAAGGTGGCATAATTCAGCAATGGGATGGGTTGGTTTTCTCTGTCTTGTGGAAACATCTGTTTTCTGGTTTGTGTCACTTGTGATATATCTTGTTCTAGACTCAGGAATGTCATGTCCCATTTGGTTCTAGCCTCATCCCTCTCCAACCTTGAAGACAGATTTATTCAGAGTCAAGGTCCTAGGCACCCCTTCTGCATGGGGACATGCCTACCTTTGTCACTTTGTTGTCCCCCCTCTCAGATGCTTGCAGGTCAGCCTTTCCTGAGCTACCCATCCTCAGGCCTCTGTCCATGGGATTTCCCAGGCAAGAATACTGCAGTGGGTTGCCCTTTCCTCCTCCAGGGGATCTTCCAGACCTAGAGATTGAACCCACGTCTAGTCTCCTGCAGAGCAGGGGCAAAATCCAACCCCTAGCTCTGCTTGCAAGGTCTTCATTCCACAGATATGTACCAACCTACTCCCTGGAAACACTGTGTTCAGGCACCACTGGGATTGTTGCTTTGGTGGAAGCTGGTACAGGGTACATGGGCACACAGCCCTGAGCAGCTGGGCTCAGGTTTCCTCTGGGTGTTTTCCTGGCGGCTGTGAGGGCTCCCTCTGTGGCTCCTTGGACCTTCAGCAGGACTCATTTTGGACTGTAGGGATTCAGAATCTTCTCTGGGAGGCCAGGCCCCTCCGAGACCCCTCACCTTCCTGACTTGCCTTCTCAGGGGCCTTTTGGACTTAGACATGTGGCTTCAGACACCCACCTCTGCCCTGTCGGTTTCCTTCTCTCCCTCTTGGAGGTTTCCTTCTCTTACTGGACACTCGTCCCAGTGAGGGCCAATGGCTCAACACTTAAACTGTCACTTTTTGTGTGAAAGGAGTCAGACGATTTTAGTTCAAGGAATGCGTGGAATTTCTTGTTGCTTTGATGGGCAAGGTCTTACCCAAAGTCCCTCATCACAGCAGTTGGGGGAGTAGATAGTTCCGGATCCTGAGCTGTGGAGCAAGACGTTGTCTACCTGGCCCTGAAGGAGGGAGGGAAGGAGCGGATTAGAGCCACGATGGCCACAGTTGTAGGACTTGCTTGTAGTTGGAGGCCCCCCTCCCCACTCACTGCCAGCCTTGCTGTCCTCAGCAGGAGGTGAAAGGTGGCATAATTCAGCAAGGGGAGGGGTTTGGGTTTTTCTCTGTCTTGTGGAAACATCTGTTTTCTGGTTTGTGTCACTTGTGATATATCTTGTTCTAGACTCAGGAATGTCATGTCCCATTTGGTTCTAGCCTCATCCCTCTCCAACCTTGAAGACAGATTTATTCAGAGTCAAGGTCCTAGGCACCCCTTCTGCATGGGGACATGCCTACCTTTGTCACTTTGTTGTCCCCCCTCTCAGATGCTTGCAGGTCAGCCTTTCCTGAGCTACCCATCCTCAGGCCTCTGTCCATGGGATTTCCCAGGCAAGAATACTGCAGTGGGTTGCCCTTTCCTCCTCCAGGGGATCTTCCAGACCTAGAGATTGAACCCACGTCTCCTAGTCTCCTGCATTGGCAGGTGGGTTCTTTACCTCCGAGCCACATGGGATGCCTGAGACTGGTGGTGGGTGTGCCCAGTTCTGAAGCCCATGAGACCATGCAGTTGGCAGGCAGCTCCTGCCTGGTGCCATCCCTGAAGCCTGTCCTTCCTGGGACCATGTCTTCGGGACCACAGGAAGGCACAGTTGCTGTTGCTCTGTCCAGCTCCCAATCCAGGACCCAGAAGAATTTGGGTGGGAGGTAGGCCCAGCAGGGGACAGGATCCCCAGGTTTCTGGCAAGGCTGTTAAGTGATAAGAAGAGACTTTTCTCCTCTGGCCCTCTAGTGAACCCTCCCCCCAGGGATCCTTGTCCTCTCCAGCCTTGAGGGCCCTTGACCTCTAACCCTCTGTCAGCTCAGCATACTCAATGGCACAAAATGAGCACAGGCTGTGTGGCCAACCCTGGGGAGAAGAAGCATTCAGCACAGTGTCCTGAAGAACAGGCAATGTGACCCTGCGTGGGGAACCTGAAGTGCCCAGGGTTGATGGGCAGTATATGATCAGCAAGAGTCACATGGGTACAATGTGGATTTGGACACGGCAGGAAGAGGGGAGGAAGTGTGGGGCTGGGTAATCGTACAAGGTGGAGGCTTGATGAACAAGTCAGGGGAGATGAAGTTGGCAGGGATCCCTCTCTGAAAGGCCCAGTTCTCCAGCCCCGAGGCTAGGTCATGCCCATGGCGAGGTCCAGGCTGGCCATGCCGTGCGAGCAGGAAAGGGCTATGCCCCCGACCCCAGGCACCGCCTTCTATTTGGGTAGATGACACGCACTGTAAAAAAGATGTAACGAACACTCCGGGCAGCTTGGTTGCAATTTAGAGGAGGGCTGGAGGACTGGCCTCACGAAAGGGCAGGGTTTCAGCTGCATTGGACGGAAGGGGACTGTCAGCTCCAAGAGAATGGGGCTATGCGTTCATGTAACTTGCTCACCACTCTTATCACCGACGCTGAGCCTAGTGCTTGGCTCACCGGAGGTGCTCAGCCAGTCTGATGAATGAGGAGCTGATGAGTGTAGGCAGGGATGGAGTAGGGCAGGAGCATCTCAAGATGGAGATCAGAACTAGGAGCTGGGAAGCTCAGAGCCTCTTGCAGCAGTGGGAGCAGGAGCAGGAGTGGGATGAGAGCGGCTTTGCCTAGAACATGGAGCTCCCACGTTCGGAGAGGCCAGACCACCCTCATGGGTTGGAGCCCAGGGGAGGGACCTTGAATGCCGAGACTAGTGACTCTCTCCCTAAGCCCCCAGCATGATCTAGCCCACTCCTCTCCCAACGAGCCCTTCCCCTTCTCTCTCAAGATATTTTTGGATCCTTCTAGAGCAGGGACTGCATTCTGAGCTCAAACAGGTGCAGGCAAAGTCTGGCCTGGAGTTCGGGGCCCGCAGGAAGAGGGTTGCGCTGGGAGCTCAGCCCAGAACCAGGCCAGGGGAGAGCCCTGGGGTGTGGGAGCCCCCTCCCTCCTCCCTCCCCATCCAGGTTGCTGCCAAACCTTTGGCCCCTGGTGCTCCTCCAAGTGGCTATTCAGTTAGGACCTTGGCCAGAACAGTGGCCTCCCATAGAGCTCTCCCTAGATGGCAAGAGGTAAGCACAGAGCCGTTGCACTGATCTCTAGGTCCCTGAAGTGTGTCTAATTCCACAGTTGCCTGCCCTGTACCCCTGCACCCACCAGAGACACTTTCAGCCACTGCCGGTTACTTGCTTTTTCCCAAATTGCCTCCTACTCTTTATTTCAAGGGTCAAGCAGTATAACACCATTTATTTCTCTAGCTTATCCCAGGAGGAAGGAGTCTGGAAACATTGGGGAATGCTCACAGCCCTTGCAGTGGTCTGGGGGAGCCTGTCCTGGCCCAAGGCTCCCAGCAGATGGAGCATGGGTCCCAGGTGTGACAGGAGCAGAAGTCCAGCAACGAGTCCACCTCCTTCTCCTGTCTCTTAGTTAGGCCAGTGTCCTCTCCACCCAGGCCCCCCTCTCCTGAGGTTGCCCATGTGGGTGCCCCAGGTAGGGGGCGGCAGGCACTCGGAGACTCGAGGACAGAGCGAGCCCTGTCATCGTCATGGTTCACCACCCAGACCCTTACCATCTCTGCACCTGTTTGCTTGCCCGTAAGATGGCGTAATACTTGCCCTATTTACAGAATGGGGTTGCTACATAACTAAAATAAGAAAACTGCTATCGGATGCTTAGGATGTTTTTCGATCTCAGATACTTTTTAAGGTTAGAAGGGCCGGGGGCAGTGATTACAGGCTCTCGCAGACAGTATTCCTGTAGCTTGACATCTGCCTCTGGTTTCCTCAAATATCGTGAAACTTGAGCAACTCCAAGAATCCATCCACACACCTGCCCCTTCTCGGCACTGTGAATATCCTCGGAATTCTGCCCTCAGAGAGCTTACCAACCAGGAGGGGAGGCCATCCCTGCGGGTGATAGGAGTAGGAAACCATATAAGGCAGATGTAATCGGGGCTAAAAATAAGTAGCTGGAGCTTGTAGTGGAAGGGGGAGCAGGAACATGGCCCCAGAGCTGGGGAGCATGACCAGCTTAGCCCCTGAGGGGCCAGGAGGCTTTCTTAGGGCTGGCTTAAGTGTTGGTTCTTACATTATTTTCCTGGGCTGCTGTAGCAAATGGTCTCAAGCTAAGTGGCTTCAAACAACAGAAATTTTTTTTTCCCCTAATTGAAGGATAGTTGCTTTACAACATTGTGCGGGTTTCTGCCATACATCAACATGAAGCAGCCACAGATATACATATGTTCCTTCCCTCTTGAACCTCCCTCCCACCTTCCACCCTATCTCATCCCTCCAGGTTGTCACAGAGCCCCGGTTTGAGTTTCCTGAGTCATACAGCAAATTCCCACTAGCTAGCCATCCCACACACGGTAGTGTATATCAAACAAAAGAAATTCATTCTCTCCCAGTCTGCAGGCTGGAAGTCTAAAATTCAGGGGTGGGCAGGGTCGCACTCCTTCTGAGGCTCAAGGGGAGGGTCCTTCCTGCCTCTTCCAGCTTCTGGCAGGTCCCGCAGGGCTAGATCTTCCCTGGCTGCTGGGTGCATCTCTCTGATGTCTGCCTTGTGTCCTCACATGGCCTCTTCTTTGTGTGTCTCCTCCCCCCTCTTATAAGGACACCAGTCTTGGACTCAGGGTCCATCCTTATCTAGAATGACCTGATCTTGACTAACCACCTCTGCACAGACCCTGTTTCTAAATAATGTCACATCCTAAGGTTCTAGATGAAATGTTCTTTCTCTTTTTACAAATACTTATTTATTAATAGCTGCACTAGGTCTTCGTTGGGTCACACGGGATCTTCAGTCTTCGTTGCATCACGCAGGATCTTTACTTGTGGCATGGGAACTCTTAGTTGCAGCATGCCAGATCTAGTTGTTTCCTGACTAGGGATCGAACCCAGGCCCCTGCATTGGGAGCACAGAGTCTCCCCATTGCTGGTTCTGAACAGATAGTTCTCATCTCTCTTCCAGGTGGTCACACCTGTTTCTTTGGTCCTCTCTCAGCCCCACAGCCCACACAGTTGCCCTCAAAGGCTAATCTGGAGCTCTGTGGACCCTCCCAGGGCAAGTGTGTTGAATGAATGTATGGGCAGCTGACCAGGGCAGGAAATTTCAGGAGCTGTGCGTCACCTGGCGGTGGCCCTAGGGAGGACGGTCGGTAGATTTTTCCAGGGCTGCTGTAGCAAATGGTCTCAAGCTAAGTGGCTTCAAACAACAGAAATTTTTTTTTCCCCTAATTGAAGGATAGTTGCTTTACAACATTGTGCGGGTTTCTGCCATACATCAACATGAAGCAGCCACAGATATACATATGTTCCTTCCCTCTTGAACCTCCCTCCCACCTTCCACCCTATCTCATCCCTCCAGGTTGTCACAGAGCCCCGGTTTGAGTTTCCTGAGTCATACAGCAAATTCCCACTAGCTAGCCATCCCACACACGGTAGTGTATATCAAACAAAAGAAATTCATTCTCTCCCAGTCTGCAGGCTGGAAGTCTAAAATTCAGGGGTGGGCAGGGTCGCACTCCTTCTGAGGCTCCAGGGGAGGGTCCTTCCTGCCTCTTCCAGCTTCTGGCAGGTCCCGCAGGGCTAGATCTTCCCTGGCTGCTGGGTGCATCTCTCTGATGTCTGCCTTGTGTCCTCACATGGCCTCTTCTTTGTGTGTCTCCTCCCCCCTCTTATAAGGACACCAGTCTTGGACTCAGGGTCCATCCTTATCTAGAATGACCTGATCTTGACTAACCACCTCTGCACAGACCCTGTTTCTAAATAATGTCACATCCTAAGGTTCTAGATGAAATGTTCTTTCTCTTTTTACAAATACTTATTTATTAATAGCTGCACTAGGTCTTCGTTGGGTCACACGGGATCTTCAGTCTTCGTTGCATCACGCAGGATCTTTACTTGTGGCATGGGAACTCTTAGTTGCAGCATGCCAGATCTAGTTGTTTCCTGACTAGGGATCGAACCCAGGCCCCTGCATTGGGAGCACAGAGTCTCCCCATTGCTGGTTCTGAACAGATAGTTCTCATCTCTCTTCCAGGTGGTCACACCTGTTTCTTTGGTCCTCTCTCAGCCCCACAGCCCACACAGTTGCCCTCAAAGGCTAATCTGGAGCTCTGTGGACCCTCCCAGGGCAAGTGTGTTGAATGAATGTATGGGCAGCTGACCAGGGCAGGAAATTTCAGGAGCTGTGCGTCACCTGGCGGTGGCCCTAGGGAGGACGGTGGGTAGATTTTTCCAGCTCCCCATGGTTGGTCAGGTGTGCCCAGGTGCAAAGAGTGAGTTGGAGTTGGCACATCGGAGGACAGGGGGTCTGGTTCCTGTCGGCCTTGTGATGGAGACAGACAGTGATCTGAGAATTCGAGAACTCCCATGGGAGTGCCTGTGCCCAGCTCTGCACAGTCTCCTGCAGTGGGGATGGTGGGAGAGGAGCAGGGTGGGGTGGACTCCTGATACTGTGTAGACGTCACGTGGAAAAAGAACTTCTGGGAGACCCTCCACTGTCATCCATGAGGGGTTCACATCTCAGCCTTTGCCTTCCTGTACTCTCCTTGACAGCAGGAGTCCCTGGCTGCAAGGTATCTAGGTCTCCTCATGGTGGGGTTAGTTGTCTCCAACCCAGAGTCTGGGGTGTCAGCCCTGGAAGCTGGTGGCAGCAGCTCTGGCGTTTGTCCTGGCTTTGAAGGGATGCAGGGGTTGGGGTGTATCTCCAGGGACCCCTATTCTTTCCAGTGAATCCAGTTTGCACCCCAAATACCCTACCACCTACCCCAGGGGCTCCTGCAGTGAGCCCTTGGGGTCCACATCCCTACCTGGCACTGAGACTCCGCTACCAGGAAACAAATTCTCTCTCCTTGCCTGCCTGCTCTCTCTCCAATTCCTTGCCTTGTGTTTAAGGGGAGGATGTTTATATTCAGGAATCCAGATTTTGGTTATCACAGCAGCCTCCTGAGCTGTAAGGCAGCTACTCCTAGGACCCTTTGATCATGAAATAATAGGCCAGTTAAGTGCCTCCACCCTTGGGTGCTTCTCTGGCTCTGAATCCTGGTTCTGAACTCCTCTCTTCTGGAGCTTTAACCTTTCTGATTTGTGGTAAGGCCTTACGTTTTGCCACCATCCATCTATCCATCCTCCCATCCACCTACCCACCCATCCATCCATTCACCCTCTCATCCATCTATCCATCCATTCATCCATCTGTCCATCCATCCATCCACTCATCCATCCATTCACCCACTCATCCATCCATCCATCTATCCATCCATTCGTCCATCTTTCCATGTGTCCATCCATGCATCTATCCATTCACCCACTCATCCATCCATCCATCTATCCATCCATTCGTCCATCTTTCCATGTGTTCATCCATGCATCTATCCATTCACCCACTCATCCATCCATGCATCCATCTATCCATCCATCTGCTCACCCATCCATCCATTCACCCACTCATCCATCTACCCACCCATCCATCCAGTAACTGTTCTAGGTGCTGGGATACACAATCTCTGATAGCCAGGAAGTCATATAAGTAAGTTATTTAGTTTATTAGACATTTATAGGAGCAGTGGAAAAAAAGACTAGGATACAAAGAGGGGATAGTGGGTTGTGAGGTAGCCTCACCAGGGTGGCTGGGGAGACCTCTTAGAGCAGGTGACAAGGAGCCAAGACTCGGGGGAGGATGGGAGAGAGCCAGGCAGTGTAGGGAAATGTTGCCAGAAGAACCAGCAGAGACCCTGGCTGCAAGGTATCTAGGTCTCCTCATGGTGGGGTTAGTTGTCTCCAACCCAGAGTCTGGGGTGTCAGCCCTGGAAGCTGGTGGCAGCAGCTCTGGCGTTTGTCCTGGCTTTGAAGGGATGCAGGGGTTGGGGTGTATCTCCAGGGACCCCTATTCTTTCCAGTGAATCCAGTTTGCACCCCAAATACCCTACCACCTACCCCAGGGGCTCCTGCAGTGAGCCCTTGGGGTCCACATCCCTACCTGGCACTGAGACTCCGCTACCAGGAAACAAATTCTCTCTCCTTGCCTGCCTGCTCTCTCTCCAATTCCTTGCCTTGTGTTTAAGGGGAGGATGTTTATATTCAGGAATCCAGATTTTGGTTATCACAGCAGCCTCCTGAGCTGTAAGGCAGCTACTCCTAGGACCCTTTGATCATGAAATAATAGGCCAGTTAAGTGCCTCCACCCTTGGGTGCTTCTCTGGCTCTGAATCCTGGTTCTGAACTCCTCTCTTCTGGAGCTTTAACCTTTCTGATTTGTGGTAAGGCCTTACGTTTTGCCACCATCCATCTATCCATCCTCCCATCCACCTACCCACCCATCCATCCATTCACCCTCTCATCCATCTATCCATCCATTCATCCATCTGTCCATCCATCCATCCACTCATCCATCCATTCACCCACTCATCCATCCATCCATCTATCCATCCATTCGTCCATCTTTCCATGTGTCCATCCATGCATCTATCCATTCACCCACTCATCCATCCATCCATCTATCCATCCATTCGTCCATCTTTCCATGTGTTCATCCATGCATCTATCCATTCACCCACTCATCCATCCATGCATCCATCTATCCATCCATCTGCTCACCCATCCATCCATTCACCCACTCATCCATCTACCCACCCATCCATCCAGTAACTGTTCTAGGTGCTGGGATACACAATCTCTGATAGCCAGGAAGTCATATAAGTAAGTTATTTAGTTTATTAGACATTTATAGGAGCAGTGGAAAAAAAGACTAGGATACAAAGAGGGGATAGTGGGTTGTGAGGTAGCCTCACCAGGGTGGCTGGGGAGACCTCTTAGAGGAGGTGACAAGGAGCCAAGACTCGGGGGAGGATGGGAGAGAGCCAGGCAGTGTAGGGAAACGTTCCCAGAAGAAAGCACAGCACAAGGAGACAGGGGAGCCTAGAGTTCCCTGAAGAGCAAAGCAGAGAGATAGAACGGGGGACAGGGCTCGGAGGGTGTGTGTGGAGGAGGGTGTGGGGCTCAGGGAGGGGGTGTTCCATAATTCAGATGAGAGAGTACCAGGTGGTGCTAGTGGTAAAGAACCTTCCTGCCAGTGCAGGAGACATGATTGATGTGGGTTCGATCTCTGGGTCAGTCGATCTCCTGGAGGAGGGCATGGCACCCTACTACAGTATTCTTGCCTGGAGAATCCCATGGACAGAGGAGCTTGGCAGGGTACAAATCATGGGGTCGTAAAGAGTTGGACATGACTGAGTGACTTAGCATGCATTCATGCCCACCTGAGTCCAGGGCTGGTGGTACTGATGGAAGGCCGGGAGGCGGGGTGCAGAGGGAGGGGGAAATGGTTACACTGAGGATTAGATTGAGAGAGGTTCTGAAGGTAGACCACAGGTTCAACTAAAGTTTTGGAGAAAGAGAAGAATTGTAGATGCTTTGTTGTATTTTTTGTTTGTTTGTTTGTTTGTTTGGCTACTTCTATTGGCCTCTCATTTATCTATTTTCATCCATCTTTGTTCTTTGGCCTGTGCGGGCCTCCCATCGCAGTGGCCTCTGTCACTGCAGAGCACTGGCTCTGGGCGGATGCGCTACAGAGCTCTGGCTTGATAGTTGGATACATTGGTCCAGCCACTCCATGGCACGTGGGATCTTCCCAGGCCAGGGATCAAACCGGCGTCCCTTGAGCTGCAAGGTGGTGTCCTTATCCACCAGAGAAGCCTGATGCTTTTTTTTTTTTTTTTTTTTTTAAAGCTTTATGTATTTTCGACTGTGCTAGGTCTTTGTTGATGTGTGGGTTTAGCTGTTCTGGAAGGCATATAAGTAAGTTATTTAGTTTATTAGACATTTATAGGAGCAGTGGAAAAAAAGACTAGGATACAAAGAGGGGATAGTGGGTTGTGAGGTAGCCTCACCAGGGTGGCTGGGGAGACCTCTTAGAGCAGGTGACAAGGAGCCAAGACTCGGGGGAGGATGGGAGAGAGCCAGGCAGTGTAGGGAAACGTTCCCAGAAGAAAGCACAGCACAAGGAGACAGGGGAGCCTAGAGTTCCCTGAAGAGCAAAGCAGAGAGATAGAACGGGGGACAGGGCTCGGAGGGTGTGTGTGGAGGAGGGTGTGGGGCTCAGGGAGGGGGTGTTCCATAATTCAGATGAGAGAGTACCAGGTGGTGCTAGTGGTAAAGAACCTTCCTGCCAGTGCAGGAGACATGATTGATGTGGGTTCGATCTCTGGGTCAGTCGATCTCCTGGAGGAGGGCATGGCACCCTACTACAGTATTCTTGCCTGGAGAATCCCATGGACAGAGGAGCTTGGCAGGGTACAAATCATGGGGTCGTAAAGAGTTGGACATGACTGAGTGACTTAGCATGCATTCATGCCCACCTGAGTCCAGGGCTGGTGGTACTGATGGAAGGCCGGGAGGCGGGGTGCAGAGGGAGGGGGAAATGGTTACACTGAGGATTAGATTGAGAGAGGTTCTGAAGGTAGACCACAGGTTCAACTAAAGTTTTGGAGAAAGAGAAGAATTGTAGATGCTTTGTTGTATTTTTTGTTTGTTTGTTTGTTTGTTTGGCTACTTCTATTGGCCTCTCATTTATCTATTTTCATCCATCTTTGTTCTTTGGCCTGTGCGGGCCTCCCATCGCAGTGGCCTCTGTCACTGCAGAGCACTGGCTCTGGGCGGATGCGCTACAGAGCTCTGGCTTGATAGTTGGATACATTGGTCCAGCCACTCCATGGCACGTGGGATCTTCCCAGGCCAGGGATCAAACCGGCGTCCCTTGAGCTGCAAGGTGGTGTCCTTATCCACCAGAGAAGCCTGATGCTTTTTTTTTTTTTTTTTTTTTTTAAAGCTTTATGTATTTTCGACTGTGCTAGGTCTTTGTTGATGTGTGGGTTTAGCTGTTCTGTGGTATGTGGGATCTTCCCGGATCAGGGATCGGACCTGTGTCTCCTGCATTGGCAGACGGGTTCTTATCCACTGAGCCACAAGGGAAGCCCTGATGCTTTGTTTTTTAAACAGCTTTCTTGAGATATAATAATTCATATAAAATATAGTTTGCCCATTTAAAGTATGCAATTCAGTAATTTTTACTGTATTCACAGAAATGTGCAGCCATAAGCATAATTTTGGAACATTTTTCAGCATCTCAGAGAGGAACACCCATATCTACCAGCAGTCACCATCCCTCCCCCAAGTTAAAATACTTACTTGAGGCCCCGCTGCTGAGGAGAGCAAATTCAGGTCCTGACTGTGTCCTTCTCTTTTATGCCTCCTCTCCAGAGTCACAAGCCCACAGCCCCAGGGTTCCTTCCCAGGGGCAAGTTCTTCAAGCACTTCCTGCCATTTTTGCTCTCTCCTTCCAGAAATATCCTCTGGCAGCATAGCAAGGCCAGTCAGACCCCAGGCCCATGAGGTTCCTGGAGCTCATGGGCATCAGCCGTTGCCGGCCACCCGTGGTTTGGGAAGAGGGGCTGTTGCCTGGGATGTGGAGCAAGGGGCAGGCCTGGTTCAGCCTCCTGCAGCCAGACTCCACACTTTACATCCAGTAGGTTCCTAGGAAGATGAGACTAGGTTGACTCCCAAGGTCAAGGCCCAAGGACAGTGGTTCTCAGACTCTAGCATATGTGGGAATCACCTGGGTACTTGTTAGAAAAGCAGACTCTGGACTTGGCTGGTGATCCAGTGGTTCAGACTGCACGCTTCCTTACGCTAGGTATTTAGGTATGATCCCTGGTTGGGAAACCAGGATTGCACAGGCCATGAGGTGTAGCCAAAAAAAAAAAAAGCAGTAGATTCCTGAGGCCCCTCACCCACTGTGAGAGGGACATGGGGTCTGAGGAAGGGGCCAGGAATGGAACATTTAACAGAGCTCCCCTGAGATCATTTTGCAAATGGCCTTGAGCAGTGCCTTGAGAAGGGCTGACCCAGGGGAGAAGGGGCATTCCTGTCCCCTCAGGGCATCCAGCAGACTTCCCTGTACAGGGTTTCTACCATGCCCTGAGTGTGGCCCCTGAGTGTGACCTGAATGTGTGGGAAGCAGAAGGCATCCCAGGTGTGTGGTGGCCTGGCTGTTGGCTGACCCATCACAGGTTAGATCGTGTGTCCCGAAAAGATATGCTGAAATTCTAACCCGGGCATCTTAGAATGCGGCCGCTTTTGGAAATAGGTTCATCACAGACGTAGTTAGCTCTTGTGACTGGCGTCCTGAGAGGAAGAGGAGACACACAGAGTAGAGGCAGGGGGAACAGGCCACGAGTGACAGAGGGTGAGACTGCAGACGTCTGTTGATGAGCCAAGGGCTCCTGGGAGCTGTCCCAGCTGGAGGAGACAGGAAGGCGCCTCCCCAGAGCCTTGGGGAAACTTCTAGATATCAGTCTTGATATTAGACTTCTGGCCCCAGAGGAGAGCAAATTCAGGTCCTGACTGTGTCCTTCTCTTTTATGAGAGCAAAAGGGTTCCTTCCAGGCAAGTTCTTCAAGCACTTCCTGCCATTTTTGCTCTCTCCTTCCAGAACTATCCTCTGGCAGCATAGCAAGGCCAGTCAGCCCCCAGGCCCATGAGGTTCCTGGAGCTCATGGGCATCAGCCGTTGCCGGCCACCCGTGGTTTGGGAAGAGGGGCTGTTGCCTGGGATGTGGAGCAAGGGGCAGGCCTGGTTCAGCCTCCTGCAGCCAGACTCCACACTTTACATCCAGTAGGTTCCTAGGAAGATGAGACTAGGTTGACTCCCAAGGTCAAGGCCCAAGGACAGTGGTTCTCAGACTCTAGCATATGTGGGAATCACCTGGGTACTTGTTAGAAAAGCAGACTCTGGACTTGGCTGGTGATCCAGTGGTTCAGACTGCACGCTTCCTTACGCTAGGTATTTAGGTATGATCCCTGGTTGGGAAACCAGGATTGCACAGGCCATGAGGTGTAGCCAAAAAAAAAAAAGCAGTAGATTCCTGAGGCCCCTCACCCACTGTGAGAGGGACATGGGGTCTGAGGAAGGGGCCAGGAATGGAACATTTAACAGAGCTCCCCTGAGATCATTTTGCAAATGGCCTTGAGCAGTGCCTTGAGAAGGGCTGACCCAGGGGAGAAGGGGCATTCCTGTCCCCTCAGGGCATCCAGCAGACTTCCCTGTACAGGGTTTCTACCATGCCCTGAGTGTGGCCCCTGAGTGTGACCTGAATGTGTGGGAAGCAGAAGGCATCCCAGGTGTGTGGTGGCCTGGCTGTTGGCTGACCCATCACAGGTTAGATCGTGTGTCCCGAAAAGATATGCTGAAATTCTAACCCGGGCATCTTAGAATGCGGCCGCTTTTGGAAATAGGTTCATCACAGACGTAGTTAGCTCTTGTGACTGGCGTCCTGAGAGGAAGAGGAGACACACAGAGTAGAGGCAGGGGGAACAGGCCACGAGTGACAGAGGGTGAGACTGCAGACGTCTGTTGATGAGCCAAGGGCTCCTGGGAGCTGTCCCAGCTGGAGGAGACAGGAAGGCGCCTCCCCAGAGCCTTGGGGAAACTTCTAGATATCAGTCTTGATATTAGACTTCTGGCCCCAGAGCCATGAAGAAATATGTTTCTGTTCCTTTAAGCCACCAGGTTGTGTGGCTTTGTTATGGCAGCTTCAGGAAAGGAATACAAGACCAGGCTCAGGTTTCCATGCAGGGACTTGGGACTCTTGTCCTGGCGGGGGTGGGGACCCTCTGGGCAGGCAGCCTGCTGGATCCTCAAATGCAGTTTGGCGGAAGCTGCGTGGGGCCAGCGGTGATGACCAGGAAGGGTCACCCTGGGGACAATGTATGCAGAATGTCCATTGGCTCTTGCCCTGCCCTCCCTCCTGCCCTTGACTTTAGCCTTCCTCTCCCCAGGGAAGCCCTGAGACCTAAGGAGTAGAGAACCAGTTCCGGCCCCTTGCACGGCCACCTGGCCTCAGAGGAAGAGGAGGTCCCTGTACAGTCAGAACCTGGTCTGGGGTTTTAGTGTCACCCAGGTCCTTGGTGACACTGAGTTCATGCAAGAAGGAAGCTGCTCTCGAGTTTAATTGCCTTCATGATTCCTCCCTGGGGTGGGAAGGTCTCCAGAGGGAACCCCCCAGGAGGTCTGAGAGGCCAGGAACTTGGCTTCCTGGCGAAGTGTGGCCCACATATCTGGGTATACAAACCAGAAACAAGTCTGCATCCAGAGGGGATGTGAGATTTCCAGAATGCTCCACCAGAGAGCAGCCTGGGTGTTCTAGATGTCCTTGTCTATGGCATTGAGCTTTGGAGCCATGACTGAGGGTAACGGAAGGTTTGCTCTGGAGGATTTGGGAGTTGATACTGTTAACGGAGCAGCAGGTGGGAAGTGGTCTTCTGGCCTTCCTCTGTGACCCCAGGCCTTCTCCAAATCTCCATCCAGATTCATGCTCAGGGTCTCAGCCTGACATCAGTGCCCTTGGCTGGCTCTTGCTGGGAGGCTGCACTTTATAGGGGACTGGATGGGTGATCCCAGGAATGCTGGGATGGGATGAGACATGGATATAAAGGATTGGAAATGTCAGGATGACAGGGACACTGCTGCTATTTGAGATTTCACGAAAGGCCAGAAGCCTGGGGACCTTTGTTTATGTCTGACTTTGTCCCAAGGGGCTTGGCAACATCCTCTGTGTTCTTTTCTGTCTCTGGGGCTCAGTCTCCTCATCTGTGAAATGAAAGAGCTGGGCTAATGAATGTTGAAGGTTCCTTCAGTTCAATAAGCCTGTGATGGGAAAACCACTCTAAGGTGGAATGGGTTGAGGTTTGGGGCCATGGACCTAAGGGCCTGGAAGTGGAGTCTATCTGTCTTGAATGTGGGGGGAGCCGTTTGGGAGAGAAGGTGGAAAGATCTGGCGTCATGGCATCTGGATGGCAGTTATTCTGGGGGGAGGGGTCCGATGGTGTGCCCAATAATGTATGCAGAATGTCCATTGGCTCTTGCCCTGCCCTCCCTCCTGCCCTTGACTTTAGCCTTCCTCTCCCCAGGGAAGCCCTGAGACCTAAGGAGTAGAGAACCAGTTCCGGCCCCTTGCACGGCCACCTGGCCTCAGAGGAAGAGGAGGTCCCTGTACAGTCAGAACCTGGTCTGGGGTTTTAGTGTCACCCAGGTCCTTGGTGACACTGAGTTCATGCAAGAAGGAAGCTGCTCTCGAGTTTAATTGCCTTCATGATTCCTCCCTGGGGTGGGAAGGTCTCCAGAGGGAACCCCCCAGGAGGTCTGAGAGGCCAGGAACTTGGCTTCCTGGCGAAGTGTGGCCCACATATCTGGGTATACAAACCAGAAACAAGTCTGCATCCAGAGGGGATGTGAGATTTCCAGAATGCTCCACCAGAGAGCAGCCTGGGTGTTCTAGATGTCCTTGTCTATGGCATTGAGCTTTGGAGCCATGACTGAGGGTAACGGAAGGTTTGCTCTGGAGGATTTGGGAGTTGATACTGTTAACGGAGCAGCAGGTGGGAAGTGGTCTTCTGGCCTTCCTCTGTGACCCCAGGCCTTCTCCAAATCTCCATCCAGATTCATGCTCAGGGTCTCAGCCTGACATCAGTGCCCTTGGCTGGCTCTTGCTGGGAGGCTGCACTTTATAGGGGACTGGATGGGTGATCCCAGGAATGCTGGGATGGGATGAGACATGGATATAAAGGATTGGAAATGTCAGGATGACAGGGACACTGCTGCTATTTGAGATTTCACGAAAGGCCAGAAGCCTGGGGACCTTTGTTTATGTCTGACTTTGTCCCAAGGGGCTTGGCAACATCCTCTGTGTTCTTTTCTGTCTCTGGGGCTCAGTCTCCTCATCTGTGAAATGAAAGAGCTGGGCTAATGAATGTTGAAGGTTCCTTCAGTTCAATAAGCCTGTGATGGGAAAACCACTCTAAGGTGGAATGGGTTGAGGTTTGGGGCCATGGACCTAAGGGCCTGGAAGTGGAGTCTATCTGTCTTGAATGTGGGGGGAGCCGTTTGGGAGAGAAGGTGGAAAGATCTGGCGTCATGGCATCTGGATGGCAGTTATTCTGGAAGGGCCACGAGCCAGGGCCACAGGGCAGAAATATTTCCCGTCTTGCCCCTCCAGCCTCTCCCCTAGGCTTGACCTTCCTCCAGTCTCCTCTGAGCATACCTGGGGCGGGGGCTCCTTGTGGATGGGATCTGCTAAGGACAATGCCTCACCCTTGAGCAGGTGTGGAGAAGAGGACTTGGGACTGCTGATGGGGCAGAGCTGCTGGTGCGCCCAGGCAAAGGGGCTGCCAGGGTCGGGCCGTGCAGATGGGTGTCGAGGCTCTTCCGAGCTCTGATAGCAGGACAGCGTGCAGCTGAATGGGAGCTGGAGCTGCTGTCCCTTGGCTCAGATGCAGCCAAAGTTGCATCTTGAGGCCCAAGTCATTGCTGAAGGGCTTACCATTCTGTTTCCTGTGCTCACTGGTCCTAAGGATAGGGGTGAGCCCACCTAGGACCCACGAGGGGCTGGTCTTCCATTGTGCTGCTGTTTCCCAGAGTGGGAAAGGGTCCCCTCACCTCTTCTCACACAGACACGGCCCCTGATGTGCCTTTGCACTGGGGTGATATGAAGGGTCACCTCCCTTCAGCAGTGCAATGAGACGGTCCTGGGAGGCCAAGGAGAGACAGGGAGCTGTGCATGGTTGTGGAAGTTTTTGGGTGAGTCGGCACCGTGTGGAAATAGGAATCAATGTGGGCTTCCCTGGTGGTCCAGTGGGTAAGGACACCACCTTGCAGCGCAAGGCGCGTTCAATCCTGGACATGCTGCTATTTGAGATTTCACGAAAGGCCAGAAGCCTGGGGACCTTTGTTTATGTCTGACTTTGTCCCAAGGGCTTGGCAACATCCTCTGTGTTCTTTTCTGTCTCTGGGGCTCAGTCTCCTCATCTGTGAAATGAAAGAGCTGGGCTAATGAATGTTGAAGGTTCCTTCAGTTCAATAAGCCTGTGATGGGAAAACCACTCTAAGGTGGAATGGGTTGAGGTTTGGGGCCATGGACCTAAGGGCCTGGAAGTGGAGTCTATCTGTCTTGAATGTGGGGGGAGCCGTTTGGGAGAGAAGGTGGAAAGATCTGGCGTCATGGCATCTGGATGGCAGTTATTCTGGAAGGGCCACGAGCCAGGGCCACAGGGCAGAAATATTTCCCGTCTTGCCCCTCCAGCCTCTCCCCTAGGCTTGACCTTCCTCCAGTCTCCTCTGAGCATACCTGGGGCGGGGGCTCCTTGTGGATGGGATCTGCTAAGGACAATGCCTCACCCTTGAGCAGGTGTGGAGAAGAGGACTTGGGACTGCTGATGGGGCAGAGCTGCTGGTGACGCCCAGGCAAAGGGGCTGCCAGGGTCGGGCCGTGCAGATGGGTGTGCGAGGCTCTTCCGAGCTCTGATAGCAGGACAGCGAAGTGCAGCTGAATGGGAGCTGGAGCTGCTGTCCCTTGGCTCAGATGCAGCCAAAGTTGCATCTTGAGGCCCAAGTCATTGCTGAAGGGCTTACCGTTCTGTTTCCTGTGCTCACTGGTCCTAAGGATAGGGGTGAGCCCACCTAGGACCCACGAGGGGCTGGTCTTCCATTGTGCTGCTGTTTCCCAGAGTGGGAAAGGGTCCCCTCACCTCTTCTCACACAGACACGGCCCCTGATGTGCCTTTGCACTGGGGTGATATGAAGGGTCACCTCCCTTCAGCAGTGCAATGAGACGGTCCTGGGAGGCCAAGGAGAGACAGGGAGCTGTGCATGGTTGTGGAAGTTTTTGGGTGAGTCGGCACCGTGTGGAAATAGGAATCAATGTGGGCTTCCCTGGTGGTCCAGTGGGTAAGGACACCACCTTGCAGCGCAAGGGGCGCCGGTTCAATCCCTGGCCTGGGAAGATCCCATGTGCCGCGGAGCGGCTGGACCAATGTGTCCAATTACCCAGCCGGAGCTCTGGAGTGCATGCGCCCAGAGCCGGTGCTCTGTGACAACAGAGGCCACTGCGATGGGAGGCCCGCACGGGCCAAAGAACAAAGATGGATGAAAATAGATAAATGAAAGACCAATAGAAGTGGCCCGCTCGCCCCGCTCCCTCCCCAACCTGCCCTCCCCCACACCCCCCTCAAAGAAAAATTAAAAAAAAATAGGAATCAGTGGCTACAGGAGTTAGCCCGAGGCTCAGTGGGGTGAGAGCTTGGCCTGGGAGTGTTGGCAGCTCAGCCCCATTCCTGTCCCAGGCCAGCAGGAACCATAGAGAACAGGGATACCCCCAGGTGCCTACGGCTCCTCTTTGAGCTGCTTCTGGCTGGAAAATGGGTAGAAGGACCCTGGGCAGAAAGACCTTGTTTTGCCCTCTGACTAACCCCTTAGAAACAGGGGGTTGAGAGGAGTAGGGTGCGGGTGAGCCTAAGTGTCTCCTGTCTGAAGCTGGTTGTGTTTTGCTACGCCAAGTAAACTTGGGATTCAGTCTGGCATCTTTGCTTTTCTAGGAAATTATTATTATTATAATTGACATTCATAGAATGCTTTATTTTTCGGCTGTGTACCATCTTGTGGGCTCTTAGTTTCCTGACCAGGGATTGAACCTGGGCCGGCAGTCAGAATGACAAGTCCTAACCACTGGGCTGCTGAGGAATTCCCCATAGAGTGTTTTAAACATCATCTTTGCAAGGGTTTGGAGCCCACCTAGGACCCACGAGGGGCTGGTCTTCCATTGTGCTGCTGTTTCCCAGAGTGGGAAAGGGTCCCCTCACCTCTTCTCACACAGACACGGCCCCTGATGTGCCTTTGCACTGGGGTGATATGAAGGGTCACCTCCCTTCAGCAGTGCAATGAGACGGTCCTGGGAGGCCAAGGAGAGACAGGGAGCTGTGCATGGTTGTGGAAGTTTTTGGGTGAGTCGGCACCGTGTGGAAATAGGAATCAATGTGGGCTTCCCTGGTGGTCCAGTGGGTAAGGACACCACCTTGCAGCGCAAGGGGCGCCGGTTCAATCCCTGGCCTGGGAAGATCCCATGTGCCGCGGAGCGGCTGGACCAATGTGTCCAATTACCCAGCCGGAGCTCTGGAGTGCATGCGCCCAGAGCCGGTGCTCTGTGACAACAGAGGCCACTGCGATGGGAGGCCCGCACGGGCCAAAGAACAAAGATGGATGAAAATAGATAAATGAAAGACCAATAGAAGTGGCCTGCCGGCTCACCTGCCCTCCCCCACACCCCCCTCAAAGAAAAATTAAAAAAAAATAGGAATCAGTGGCTACAGGAGTTAGCCCGAGGCTCAGTGGGGTGAGAGCTTGGCCTGGGAGTGTTGGCAGCTCAGCCCCATTCCTGTCCCAGGCCAGCAGGAACCATAGAGAACAGGGATACCCCCAGGTGCCTACGGCTCCTCTTTGAGCTGCTTCTGGCTGGAAAATGGGTAGAAGGACCCTGGGCAGAAAGACCTTGTTTTGCCCTCTGACTAACCCCTTAGAAACAGGGGGTTGAGAGGAGTAGGGTGCGGGTGAGCCTAAGTGTCTCCTGTCTGAAGCTGGTTGTGTTTTGCTACGCCAAGTAAACTTGGGATTCAGTCTGGCATCTTTGCTTTTCTAGGAAATTATTATTATTATAATTGACATTCATAGAATGCTTTATTTTTCGGCTGTGTACCATCTTGTGGGCTCTTAGTTTCCTGACCAGGGATTGAACCTGGGCCTACGGCAGTCAGAATGACAAGTCCTAACCACTGGGCTGCTGAGGAATTCCCCATAGAGTGTTTTAAACATCATCTGAAGTTTAAAATAATCTGAAGGGGTTGGCAAAGCAGATAACATTCCTTAGGTTTTATTGGTAGAAGATCTGGTGCAGAGGAGTGAGGGTCAGCCTGTATAGTCACCGTGTGGGCAGTGAGGAAGGTGTCAAGGAGCAGAGTATAGTTCTCCTGGCTTCTAACTGCATCCAGAGGGGCCAGTCTGGCTCTGGGTCTTGCATCAAAGGAAAGTCCTAATATGGGGACCTGATCCAGGAAGGTGTCAGATCTGGTTCCTGAGCTCGAGCATCAGGCTGACTTACTCTTTCTTCCCTGGCCTGGGGAGGAGGTGGGTCTGTGCTTTTGCTCCCCGACCCGCCAATCCAGTGATGGACCTTTGGTAGTCACACTCCTCTGGCTCTCAGTGGGTTGCTCCTTCCCTGATGCCCCGAAGTTAGACTATCAGCCCTCTCCGAGGTGCTCCTTGAGTTCCCAGGCTCCAGGGTGGGAAGGCAGAAGTGGGAGCTGCCCCAGCCTGTCTCAGAATCCAGCCTGTGTTCCATTCCTTGTCTTTCCCCTCCCACCCAGCTCGGTCCCTCTGAATGGAGGGAATACTGCCAATGACTCTTTCAAGAACCTGTGCTCCCTCGAGTCAGGGAAAGCTGGGTGTTCCACAGAGCGTCCCTTTAATGATCCAGTCTCTCCCAGGGCTTAGGGCTTAATGTTTTACTTCTTCCAAAAGGTACTTGCCTTTTTTTTGAGGGGGGAACACTTCTATTGGTCTTTCATTTATCTATTTTCATCCATCTTTGTTCTCTGACCCATGTGGGCCTCCCATTGCAGTGGCCTCTGTTTCTGCAGAACACTGGCTCTGGGCGCATGCGCTACAGAGCTCTGGCTCTGTAATTGGACGTATTGGTCCAGCTGCTTTGTGGCACGTGGGATCTTCCCAGGCCAGGGATCGAACTGATGCCCCTTGCACTGCAAGGCGGTGTCCTTACCCACTGGACCACCAGGGAAGCCTGATACTTGCCTTTTGAGAGTGAGTGCTCACTCATATCCATGAATCCTCCAGGCATTCATGTATGTACCACAGCTGTGGGATCCTGGGTGATTTCCCTGTGTATCTCCTAAACTAAGAGTTCCTGGGAACTGGGGGTGGGGAAGGGGAATGGAGTTAATTTTGTGAGCCTCTGGACTTTATGGGTTAAGAATAATCATGGTGAAGTCTTGAACATCCTTTTCAAAGGGAAGAAGAACAGGGTAGGTTGAGAAGTCACTGTCTTTCTGAGACTGACTAACCCTCTCTCATTTCGGGGTTGGGGGAATGACCAGGAACAGCTCATGGACAACTCCAGGGACAGACTTGGAGTTGGTGGAGAGCTGAGTCCCAGGACCAACCTGCTGCTGACTAGCCTAACTAGCCCAACTACCCTTGTGGTCTTGGGATAATCACCAGAGTTTTAGGATCCTGATCAGTGAAATCAAACCAATTGGCCTGTGAGGGAGGAGGTCCCCTTTGACCCCCATCTCAAGGTTCCCACTGACTGCTGTCCTTGTCATCCTGTCCCATCCCCTGAGTGAATCATTCTGGGACTAGAGTACAGGCCAGGACAAGCTGTCCTGGTGAGATTAGCCTGAGGAGCTTGGCCAGGAAGTGACAGAATCTTCTGAGAATGGCTGTCAGGGCCCCTTTGTCTGGAGGGGGGGAGAGGGAGGGGCCCACATAATGGCAAGGGAGAGGTTCTTAGGGTCCCGGGCCAGGGAGGGTGGGCACGTCCCTCTCAAGTTCCTTTTCAGCATCAGCATCTATAAATCACCTGAAGTCTCATCCAAGAAGAAAAGGAGCAAGGGGTCCTGAGCAGTGAACATCCACTCCATAAAATCAGGTTGAGGAAAAAGGTGATGCCGTCGGGGCCGCAGTCACTGGTTCAGTCCAGGAGCACTCAGGGACACGGAAGGGTCAGCCTGCCACTCCGGCCTCATGAACTTCCATAGCGCTCTCCACTTCGGAAAAGGTGATGCCGTCGGGGCCGCACGTCACATGGACGTCCAAGCCTCAGGGTACACGGTAAGGGCCTTTTTACCCACTGGACCACCAGGAAGCCTGATACTTGCCTTTTGAGAGTGAGTGCTCACTCATATCCATGAATCCTCCAGGCATTCATGTATGTACCACAGCTGTGGGATCCTGGGTGATTTCCCTGTGTATCTCCTAAACTAAGAGTTCCTGGGAACTGGGGGTGGGGAAGGGGAATGGAGTTAATTTTGTGAGCCTCTGGACTTTATGGGTTAAGAATAATCATGGTGAAGTCTTGAACATCCTTTTCAAAGGGAAGAAGAACAGGGTAGGTTGAGAAGTCACTGTCTTTCTGAGACTGACTAACCCTCTCTCATTTCGGGGTTGGGGGAATGACCAGGAACAGCTCATGGACAACTCCAGGGACAGACTTGGAGTTGGTGGAGAGCTGAGTCCCAGGACCAACCTGCTGCTGACTAGCCTAACTAGCCCAACTACCCTTGTGGTCTTGGGATAATCACCAGAGTTTTAGGATCCTGATCAGTGAAATCAAACCAATTGGCCTGTGAGGGAGGAGGTCCCCTTTGACCCCCATCTCAAGGTTCCCACTGACTGCTGTCCTTGTCATCCTGTCCCATCCCCTGAGTGAATCATTCTGGGACTAGAGTACAGGCCAGGACAAGCTGTCCTGGTGAGATTAGCCTGAGGAGCTTGGCCAGGAAGTGACAGAATCTTCTGAGAATGGCTGTCAGGGCCCCTTTGTCTGGAGGGGGAGAGGAGGGCCCACATAATGGCAAGGGAGAGGTTCTTAGGGTCCCGGGCCAGGGAGGGTGGGCACGTCCCTCTCAAGTTCCTTTTCAGCATCAGCATCTATAAATCACCTGAAGTCTCATCCAAGAAGAAAAGGAGCAAGGGGTCCTGAGCAGTGAACATCCACTCCATAAAATCAGGTTGAGGAAAAAGGTGATGCCGTCGGGGCCGCAGTCACTGGTTCAGTCCAGGAGCACTCAGGGACACGGAAGGGTCAGCCTGCCACTCCGGCCTCATGAACTTCCATAGCGCTCTCCACTTCACCTGGGGCACCACCAATGAGACGTCCAAGTGTCCGGGCAGAGGACAACCTGGTGAAAGACGGGGACTCCCTGGATGGCCTGACCAGTATTTCTGGCTCTTGGGGACAGACGTGTTCTGGAGGTAGAAGTGAAAAGTGATTGTGCATCCAGGACTATTTTTTTTTTACACATCTGCATTCTCGTGTAGGAATAACGGTGTATCTTACCTGCATGTGACCTTGGATTCAACAACTTCAGTTCCAACAGATAAAAAGTCACATCGGTAGATGCTTAGAAATATGTGCTAAAGAGACTCGGAAGATCGGACCTGAGTTTACATTCTAGTCCATGAAGAGGTTGGCCAAAGCAGGTCCACCAAAGATCTTGGGTGCTGATCTCTCTTCTTCCACGGGCCTGTTCCAACCTGAAGACAGACTCCCTGACACTTGAGGGTGGCCCAGAGCAGGGGCTCTCAAATGCTGCTGTTCATTAGAATCACCTTGTGAAACACCTGGGTTCACCCTGACCCAACCCTGGAGACCAGGCCTCTATGCCAGGAAAGCCCTGCAGGGCTTAAATATTACCAGCCAGAGAGCTCCACGTTGCTTCTTGGCCCGAGTGCTAGCCCATCCCTGGATGGCCCTTTGAGGCCACACTGGACTTTCCTGTGCCTGCCTCCTCCTTTCAAGAGAAGTTAGTAATCCTGTTTTCCCTGCCTTAGAGGACTGCCGGGAGAGGAAGAAGAACATGAAGCTACTTGGAGAGGGAAGCGTGAAGTTCAGCGTGAAGGTCAGATGGCCTCTAGCTCCGTGCCGGGTGCATGTTGATCAACAAAGTGAAAAGATGCTGTCGGGGAGGCTTCTTGAGCAGTTGGAGGGAATGAGCAAGAGGAGGAATTCTTAGGGAAAAGGCAAGGAGGCAGAAAAGTGGTTGTCACGCTCCACCACCCGCCCTCCCCCATACCTTTAGGCAGCGAGACAGATAGACCCAAGGAAAGCTGCAGAGTAGGAAGTATGAAGTGGGTGGCTGAACCCCAGCTCCTTCATCTCCCCTTGCCCCTAGGCCCTTCCATGGAACCCTAGCACCTCTGGGGACATGGTTTGCAAACTGTGTGGGAGTGGAAAAAGCTCTAGACTGAAGGCCATGACCTTGGGCTCTGTCCCAATCCTATGCCTGACCTTGAGCAGGTCTCTAAAGCTCCAGGCCTAACTTCCTCCTCTGCAATGGACTCACCAAAGCCCTGGGCAGTTCCATAGTAATCTGATTCCCTGTGAAAGATTTTGGGAAGAGTTAGGAGCTGGAAACAACTCTGGTGTTTGGTGATGGAGAGCAGAGGAACTGAGCCTGGGGCCCCCACTGAGGCTGTGGGCGGGGAGCAGCTGAAAGGCTGACCCTGGCAGAGAAAGGCTGATGGCAGAGTGGGAGTCAGGAGAGAAAACGGAGCCAGTTTATGCTGTGCTTGGCCCGGGGAAGCTTGTCAGTCCCACAGGCCTGCCCTTGATCTCAAGGGCTGAGCTGGGGGCTTTCTATTTGCGTACCCTGTTGTTAGCACCAAGGCTTGCCTGGGGCCTGGGTGGCTGCACATATAGTGTGGTCCTGTGTGTCCCGGGAGAGACTGAGACCCATCTTACCAGTCTTACCAGGCTCTCAACCTGGTTGGGGTGTCCTGGGCCCTCTGCGCTCCCACCCCGCCACCCCTCTATCAGAGCCCTGAGGTTGGGGCTTCAGCAAGACGCTAAGAAAGGCAGGGTGGGTGGGAAGACACTGGGTTTGATTTCACAGAGTTGAGCGGAGTTTAATCAGATTCTTTAAGCCTCTAAACTGCCTCCTGGAGGAGTGACTGGGCCTAGTGGCACAGCCCCTTCCTGGGCGTTGAGCTCTGGAGACCCAATGGCACAGCTTGTTTCATTGAGACTTTCTGGCAGAGAAGTTATTTTTAGCCTGGGAAGGAAGCTCATGGGGCATGATGTTATCACTCTCTCTCTTTCTCACCCTTTTTCATTGGAAATGCAGGGGCAGCTTGGTACTAAGTCATAAAAGTCAGAGAAGGGTATAGATTTAAATGAATAAACACACATGCACACGCCTGGGTTCCTGTCCAGGGTCCAGGTGTGGAAATCCACAGCAAGGTGATGGTCATGTATACACCAGAGTCTGGGGGCCTATCTCCCTTCAGATGAGGCAGCCCTCTCCCTCTTCTCCCGACCACAGGGTCAGAGGGTGTTCTGAGAATATCAGATATGCTTCAGGTAGTCAGACCCAGAGTTCATTTAGCCAGTATCATCACTATCATCAAAATCACTATTATCACCCCATCACCACCACCATCACCATCATCATACCACCACCATCAGCACTATCAGCACCATCACCACCATCGTCATCACTGCCATCACTATCACCACCATCACCATCAACACTACCAGCCTCACCATCACTATCATCACCACCACCATCACCATCACAGTCATCACCACCATAATCGTCACCACTACCAGCCTCACCATCACCACCAGCAGTATTAACAGTAGAGGGTGACAGCCTGTTGGAAGTGGCTGGATTCCTCACAAGAGAAGCCTTGGCTATTGCTACTCCAAGATCATATACCCGGCACTGGTGACCCATCCAATTTGGGAGCTTCTAGTGGGCACATGAGTGGGGAGAGGCCAGGAGCAGAAGCCTTGGGGTCAGGGTTATTTGGCTGACCAGAGGTTTATAACTGACTGCATGTTAGAACTACCCCCCTCACAATTTTGGGGGGAGGGTGATTACAGTCAGAATTCTCAGGCTACACCCTGGACAAATTCTGTCAGGACCTTGGAGGAGGGCGAGAGGAGTGGGATCCAGAGCCAGGTAATTCCAAAAACCAGACAGTGCTGAGAACAGGTGGTTTAGAGGCAGTGTTATGAGCTCATGTAGACTATGTGCTTCTCAAACTAATGCGCAGCAAGTGAATTGTTAAAACACAGATTCTGATTGGGTGATTCTGGGCCGGGGCCTGAAAGTCTGCATCTCTACTAAGCTCTCAGGTGATGCTGGTGCTACAGGTGCCCAGACCATAGGCTGAGTCGTCCTGGGAGGGATGTGGGGGGCAGGGTAGAACCCCACTGCAGAGACAGACCAGCTCCTTTGCAGCTCTGGAGTTGAATGGCCTCAGCCGGTTTCTCACCTTTAGGAAATGCAGGGCAGCTTGGTACTAAGTCATAAAAGTCAGAGAAGGGTATAGATTTAAATGAATAAACACACATGCACACGCCTGGGTTCCTGTCCAGGGTCCAGGTGTGGAAATCCACACAAGGTGATGGTCATGTATACACCAGAGTCTGGGGGCCTATCTCCCTTCAGATGAGGCAGCCCTCTCCCTCTTCTCCCGACCACAGGGTCAGAGGGTGTTCTGAGAATATCAGATATGCTTCAGGTAGTCAGACCCAGAGTTCATTTAGCCAGTATCATCACTATCATCAAAATCACTATTATCACCCCATCACCACCACCATCACCATCATCATACCACCACCATCAGCACTATCAGCACCATCACCACCATCGTCATCACTGCCATCACTATCACCACCATCACCATCAACACTACCAGCCTCACCATCACTATCATCACCACCACCATCACCATCACAGTCATCACCACCATAATCGTCACCACTACCAGCCTCACCATCACCACCAGCAGTATTAACAGTAGAGGGTGACAGCCTGTTGGAAGTGGCTGGATTCCTCACAAGAGAAGCCTTGGCTATTGCTACTCCAAGATCATATACCCGGCACTGGTGACCCATCCAATTTGGGAGCTTCTAGTGGGCACATGAGTGGAGAGAGGCCAGGAGCAGAAGCCTTGGGGTCAGGGTTATTTGGCTGACCAGAGGTTTATAACTGACTGCATGTTAGAACTACCCCCCTCACAATTTTGGGGGGAGGGTGATTACAGTCAGAATTCTCAGGCTACACCCTGGACAAATTCTGTCAGGACCTTGGAGGAGGGCGAGAGGAGTGGGATCCAGAGCCAGGTAATTCCAAAAACCAGACAGTGCTGAGAACAGGTGGTTTAGAGGCAGTGTTATGAGCTCATGTAGACTATGTGCTTCTCAAACTAATGCGCAGCAAGTGAATTGTTAAAACACAGATTCTGATTGGGTGATTCTGGGCCGGGGCCTGAAAGTCTGCATCTCTACTAAGCTCTCAGGTGATGCTGGTGCTACAGGTGCCCAGACCATAGGCTGAGTCGTCCTGGGAGGGATGTGGGGGGCAGGGTAGAACCCCACTGCAGAGACAGACCAGCTCCTTTGCAGCTCTGGAGTTGAATGGCCTCAGCCGGTTTCTGACTGTGTGATGCTGGGCAAGGCATCCAGTGCCTCTGATTCCAGTCCTCTCATCTATAAAATGGGGATGAGTAAGACTTGTTTTATAGAAGCAAGCAAGTAGAGCAAGATGGAGTTCATGTGTTTTACATGAAGTGCTCAAGCATGGCCTGGCACACTCAGTAATTGTACAAATGTCTCACACGATGTATATCTATATCTGTATCTATCTTGCTGTTCAGGCCTGTCAGTCTCTTGGGTTAAACTAAATTCCTGCTATAGAATTTTTTCCCCCCAGACTTTGGGGGCAGGCAGCTAGAGATGCAGGCAAAGGAATAGAGACTTAAAGGTATTCGGGTGGTAATGAAAGAAAATTCTATTGAGTGACTTCCAGCTCCCCACTAAGGGACTAGAAATTCTGAGAGTACCCAGATCTCCCTGTGGCCCTCTTCACAGCACTTTCTGGAGGTCAGGCAGGGTCCCAGACTGGGAACAGAGAGAAGATTCAGGCTTAGCTCCTGCAATCCACGAACTAAAGCTGTAATGGCTGAGTGGGTGCATGCAGGGAGAGGAGAGGTCCCACAAGAAGGGGTTCCCTTGTGGTCCCCTCAGCACAGCATGGCATGAAAAGCCTGGACAGGGCACGGGCAGTTCTGGATTCCCCTTGTCCACTAGCTGCCTAGTGTCTGAAGCAAATCAAAGACTTCCTGTAGGCCTTCAGCTCTGACATCTGGGTTATAGTAATGAGGGAGGTGAATGGGGTCACAAGTGGAAAGGAGGACGAGTTACATCACTATATGGGCTCCTTTATAATGAATGGCACCCAAGCTTCCCATCCTTCTGAATGTGATAGCAGATTGTGTCTGCGGGATTAGTAAGAAAATATCTGTGCTGGCTCTTAGAGGCTTCCCAAGCATGTTATGTCTGACTTGGCTCAAACTAATGCGCGCATAAATTTCTTGGGCGGGGCCTGAAAGTCTGCATCTCTACTAAGCTCTCAGGTGATGCTGGTGCTACAGGTGCCCAGACCATAGGCTGAGTCGTCCTGGGAGGGATGTGGGGGCAGGGTAGAACCCCACTGCAGAGACAGACCAGCTCCTTTGCAGCTCTGGAGTTGAATGGCCTCAGCCGGTTTCTGACTGTGTGATGCTGGGCAAGGCATCCAGTGCCTCTGATTCCAGTCCTCTCATCTATAAAATGGGGATGAGTAAGACTTGTTTTATAGAAGCAAGCAAGTAGAGCAAGATGGAGTTCATGTGTTTTACATGAAGTGCTCAAGCATGGCCTGGCACACTCAGTAATTGTACAAATGTCTCACACGATGTATATCTATATCTGTATCTATCTTGCTGTTCAGGCCTGTCAGTCTCTTGGGTTAAACTAAATTCCTGCTATAGAATTTTTTCCCCCCAGACTTTGGGGGCAGGCAGCTAGAGATGCAGGCAAAGGAATAGAGACTTAAAGGTATTCGGGTGGTAATGAAAGAAAATTCTATTGAGTGACTTCCAGCTCCCCACTAAGGGACTAGAAATTCTGAGAGTACCCAGATCTCCCTGTGGCCCTCTTCACAGCACTTTCTGGAGGTCAGGCAGGGTCCCAGACTGGGAACAGAGAGAAGATTCAGGCTTAGCTCCTGCAATCCACGAACTAAAGCTGTAATGGCTGAGTGGGTGCATGCAGGGAGAGGAGAGGTCCCACAAGAAGGGGTTCCCTTGTGGTCCCCTCAGCACAGCATGGCATGAAAAGCCTGGACAGGGCACGGGCAGTTCTGGATTCCCCTTGTCCACTAGCTGCCTAGTGTCTGAAGCAAATCAAAGACTTCCTGTAGGCCTTCAGCTCTGACATCTGGGTTATAGTAATGAGGGAGGTGAATGGGGTCACAAGTGGAAAGGAGGACGAGTTACATCACTATATGGGCTCCTTTATAATGAATGGCACCCAAGCTTCCCATCCTTCTGAATGTGATAGCAGATTGTGTCTGCGGGATTAGTAAGAAAATATCTGTGCTGGCTCTTAGAGGCTTCCCAAGCTTTCAGGGAACAAGGGGGTGGGTAGCCCAAGGCAGAAGCAGTACCCCAAGAAGTGGCTTTTCTTTATGGGAGGCAGAGCTGGGCCTGAGAGAGGGGACATCTGCACCCAGCATAGAGGCAGGGTGGTCTTTCCTCAGAAAGAGTCCTGTGAACTTAGGAGAGCAGGGACATCTAAGCGACCCTGAGGCAGGGCCCCCACATTGCCCTCATCCCTGTGCGTCTGCCATGTTCCCCCTCTGCAGGTATTCTCTTTGAACTGGTCCCCACATGGGTGGGAGAGCTTGGGAGGGTTAGGCCCCATCCTCCCTTCTGGCCCCATTGTCCAAATACATCACATTTCTCCCTTGACAGAGGCGCCTGGCACACTTTGGGCCTCTAACTGCCCTCTGCTTTGCTCTCCCAGTTTCTCCCGCTCTCCTGGTGAAGCTCTCTGCCTTTAGAAGGGGATCCCCTCAGAAGGGGTTAGCTGAGGCCACTGGGAAGCCCAGTCTGCCCGCACTGGGTATATCCTCCTCCGACCACATGTCCCTCTAATCTAAGGTAAAAGGCCAGCAGATGCCTGCCCTTAAGAGGACATAATTGGATGTGTGACTTAATAAGGCTGAGAGCCGTAAGTAATCCCCCTGAGGGCTCTGCTCTGTAACCTAAGAGGACCTGGCCTGCACACACTTGTTTTCACTACTTTGCCGATAGCAGTAAAAAAAAAAAAAAGCACGCTTCTTAATGACTCTAGGAACTGACCAGGGGTGGCAGTGGACAGGCATCTGTTCTATCTTGGAAAGATCTCCTGGTGAGCCAGGCTGCACGTGCCTGCCGGCAAGGTTGGGGATTCCCTTGTCCACTAGCTGCCTAGTGTCTGAAGCAAATCAAAGACTTCCTGTAGGCCTTCAGCTCTGACATCTGGGTTATAGTAATGAGGGAGGTGAATGGGGTCACAAGTGGAAAGGAGGACGAGTTACATCACTATATGGGCTCCTTTATAATGAATGGCACCCAAGCTTCCCATCCTTCTGAATGTGATAGCAGATTGTGTCTGCGGGATTAGTAAGAAAATATCTGTGCTGGCTCTTAGAGGCTTCCCAAGCTTTCAGGGAACAAGGGGGTGGGTAGCCCAAGGCAGAAGCAGTACCCCAAGAAGTGGCTTTTCTTTATGGGAGGCAGAGCTGGGCCTGAGAGAGGGGACATCTGCACCCAGCATAGAGGCAGGGTGGTCTTTCCTCAGAAAGAGTCCTGTGAACTTAGGAGAGCAGGGACATCTAAGCGACCCTGAGGCAGGGCCCCCACATTGCCCTCATCCCTGTGCGTCTGCCATGTTCCCCCTCTGCAGGTATTCTCTTTGAACTGGTCCCCACATGGGTGGGAGAGCTTGGGAGGGTTAGGCCCCATCCTCCCTTCTGGCCCCATTGTCCAAATACATCACATTTCTCCCTTGACAGAGGCGCCTGGCACACTTTGGGCCTCTAACTGCCCTCTGCTTTGCTCTCCCAGTTTCTCCCGCTCTCCTGGTGAAGCTCTCTGCCTTTAGAAGGGGATCCCCTCAGAAGGGGTTAGCTGAGGCCACTGGGAAGCCCAGTCTGCCCGCACTGGGTATATCCTCCTCCGACCACATGTCCCCTCTAATCTAAGGTAGAGAGGCCAGCAGATGCCTGCCCTTAAGAGGACATAATTGGATGTGTGACTTAATAAGGCTGAGAGCCGTAAGTAATCCCCCTGAGGGCTCTGCTCTGTAACCTAAGAGGACCTGGCCTGCACACACTTGTTTTCACTACTTTGCCGATAGCAGTAAAAAAAAAAAAAGCACGCTTCTTAATGACTCTAGGAACTGACCAGGGGTGGCAGTGGACAGGCATCTGTTCTATCTTGGAAAGATCTCCTGGTGAGCCAGGCTGCACGTGCCTGCCGGCAAGGTTGAGGAAGGGCTGGAAGGGCGCGCCCAACTTCCGTCCCTGCGGGGGAGGCTGGAGAGGCAGAGGCGGGGCTGGGGTGGGTCAGCTGCTCGCTCAGACCCCAGGCTCGCGTCGGGAGACGGGCAGGATGACACCTGCTCTGCCAGCCACGTGGGGCGGTTACGAAGACCAGGGAGGGAGGAGCCCCGCCGCCCCTGCAGGTCCACACCGCTCTCCCTCCGGGAGACAGGCTGTTAGACTGTTGAGAAGCAAAGCACGTGCCAACCCCTTGACACTGACCACTCGTGTTCTAATCATCTAGAACTGCAAGTTTCCGCTTCGGGTGGCACAGAAGATGTTGGCAATTTGTTGGAGAATCATTTCTCTGCTGGAGACGCAAGTCTAGAGGAGAAAGAAAGGGCGCCACGGGCAGAGGCGGCCCCTGGAGAGACGCACCTGCTCCTTCACCCCCAAGAAGGCAGGGAGGATGGGAACTCGGAGAAGACAACCAGCGAGGCCTCCACCGCCGACGGCCTGGGTCTCTCCAACCTCTCCGCTGACCCCGAGGAATCTGCGGGGCCCCGAGAGGAAGATGCGGGCCCCCCGGGAGCGAGCGCCCTTCCCCTAGGAGGGGAGGAGGAGACCGGGGAAGAGGGGGAGCAGGAGCTCAGCTCGGGAGAGGGCCCGGGACAGGAGGCGGAGGGACTGGCTGGGACTGGTGAGGTCCCTGAGGAAGCTGCGGCGGCACTAAGGGACGATCCAGCGCAGGGAGCAGCGGCAGAGCCCCTAGAGCCTGAAGGCGCAGAAGTCTCTACCAGCCTGGAGGAGGTCAAGACAGGAGGGGAGAGCAGCCCAGGGCCCGGTCAGGAGCCAGACGTGTCGGATGGAGTCGCGGATGTGGACGCAGAAGCGGCGGAGAGGGCGGAGGACCAGGGGGGACCCAGCTCCAGCGCAGCCACGGAGGACTCAGGCGCCCGCGCAGAGGCTGGGGCCCCCCGGGAGGACCGCCCCGCGGAGGGGATGCCCGAGGAGGACCTGGAGGAGGCCTCCTCTGAAGAAGAGGGGCGAAGAGCCCGAAGAGGAGAGTGGCGACGAAGAGGACAGCGGCGACGGGGCTAGTTCGGAAGAAGCTGAGGGCGCCTCGGAGGAGGAAGCGGGGGAGGAAGCTCAGGCGGCAGCGGGAAGCGCGAGCCGCGGGGAGGAGCGGGCCCCGGAGGAATCGCCCGCGGGGCCGGAGGTGCCGGAGCGCCAGGAGGAGGGCCCGCAGGGTAAGGGGGTCCCAGGGTTGCTCCGGGCACCTTGGTGAGGGATGGGGTTTGCTTCGGGCATTCTGGCGGCTGCAGTCTTCTGGAGGTCTTGTCTGTAGGGGCGGGAGAGCGCTCAGCCTCCCCTGGGGTCGTGGAGTGGAGGCCCCATGGGAGCTCTCGGCCCTCCGGGTGCCCCAGGGCTGTTCTCCACTTCGGAGAGACCCATGAGAGGCCCCCGAACCTGGTTAGCGGGCATTTCTCTGCTGAAACGGGGGGCCAGAGGCGGCCCCTGGAGAGACGCACCTGCTCCTTCACCCCCAAGAAGGCAGGGAGGATGGGAACTCGGAGAAGACAACCAGCGAGGCCTCCACCGCCGACGGCCTGGGTCTCTCCAACCTCTCCGCTGACCCCGAGGAATCTGCGGGGCCCCGAGAGGAAGATGCGGGCCCCCCGGGAGCGAGCGCCCTTCCCCTAGGAGGGGAGGAGGAGACCGGGGAAGAGGGGGAGCAGGAGCTCAGCTCGGGAGAGGGCCCGGGACAGGAGGCGGAGGGACTGGCTGGGACTGGTGAGGTCCCTGAGGAAGCTGCGGCGGCACTAAGGGACGATCCAGCGCAGGGAGCAGCGGCAGAGCCCCTAGAGCCTGAAGGCGCAGAAGTCTCTACCAGCCTGGAGGAGGTCAAGACAGGAGGGGAGAGCAGCCCAGGGCCCGGTCAGGAGCCAGACGTGTCGGATGGAGTCGCGGATGTGGACGCAGAAGCGGCGGAGAGGGCGGAGGACCAGGGGGGACCCAGCTCCAGCGCAGCCACGGAGGACTCAGGCGCCCGCGCAGAGGCTGGGGCCCCCCGGGAGGACCGCCCCGCGGAGGGGATGCCCGAGGAGGACCTGGAGGAGGCCTCCTCTGAAGAAGAGGGGGGCGAAGAGTCCGAAGAGGAGAGTGGCGACGAAGAGGACAGCGGCGACGGGGCTAGTTCGGAAGAAGCTGAGGGCGCCTCGGAGGAGGAAGCGGGGGAGGAAGCTCAGGCGGCAGCGGGAAGCGCGAGCCGCGGGGAGGAGCGGGCCCCGGAGGAATCGCCCGCGGGGCCGGAGGTGCCGGAGCGCCAGGAGGAGGGCCCGCAGGGTACGGGGGTCCCAGGGTTGCTCCGGGCACCTTGGTGAGGGATGGGGTTTGCTTCGGGCATTCTGGCGGCTGCAGTCTTCTGGAGGTCTTGTCTGTAGGGGCGGGAGAGCCCTCAGCCTCCCCTGGGGTCGTGGAGTGGAGGCCCCATGGGAGCTCTCGGCCCTCCGGGTGCCCCAGGGCTGTTCTCCCCACTTCGGAGAGACCCATGAGAGGCTGCACCCTGAAGGGCCCAGAAGAACCTGGTTACATCCGAGTTAGGCCCGCAGAAACCTACGGTTAGGGCCCCTCCTTTAATACAGACCAGTGCCTTAACCCCGAGGCTAAGGGACACAGGGGCAGGATTTGAGGCCGGGAGGCAGGCTGGCGGGCGTGAAGGGCACTGCGGGACCACGTTGCTGGGCTAACTCCTGGAGCGCCCCCTGAAGACTAGGTCATGTAAGGATTCTGATAAGAAGCTTTGGGGTGGCTGTGACGCTAACATCCCGCTGATGGCCGCCTGGAGCAGCCCTTCTCCGGGCTAGGGGACACGGTGGAGAGAATGGGCAGGTCCTAAACTATTGGGCAGCGTTGGAGGTGTGTCCAGCACTGGCCATGGCCACATCCACTGAGTACACTGACCTGGACCAGGAACTGGCTTGTAGAATCAAGGTAGTGGGGTCAGTCTTCAGTTTCCAACACAGGTTTCCTTGCAGAACTTAGTTTCCACACTCGTTAGGTACTCACAGTGGGGGACCCTTCCCCTGGCCTCCCACGTCAGAGTCTGATCTCAGAAAGAATCACCCCGTCGAGGCACGTTGATTCTTCTCTGCTCCCTTCTCTCCTGGAACTGGTCTCCCCCTGTCCCCACATGCCACGGTCATCCTCCTTCCATTATCTAAAGTGCTTTGTGCAATGAGGATAAGAAAGGCTATGCTGTTAGAGGCCTGGGAATGTGAGCACCCCTCCCTGGGAGCCTCAGGTGGTCACAGGCGTCTCTCGCTGGGTCAGAAGCAACAGTGCAACCCATTCTGCTCCCTCCCTCCTCTCCCAACTCCTTCCCTCCCCAAGACCGCCTGTAGCAGGTGCCGGAGCGCCAGGAGGAGGGCCCGCAGGGTACGGGGGTCCCAGGGTTGCTCCGGGCACCTTGGTGAGGGATGGGGTTTGCTTCGGGCATTCTGGCGGCTGCAGTCTTCTGGAGGTCTTGTCTGTAGGGGCGGGAGAGCCCTCAGCCTCCCCTGGGGTCGTGGAGTGGAGGCCCCATGGGAGCTCTGGGCCCCTCCGGGTGCCCCAGGGCTGTTCTCCCCACTTCGGAGAGACCCATGAGAGGCTGCACCCTGAAGGGCCCAGAAGAACCTGGTTACATCCGAGTTAGGCCCGCAGAAACCTACGGTTAGGGCCCCTCCTTTAATACAGACCAGTGCCTTAACCCCGAGGCTAAGGGACACAGGGGCAGGATTTGAGGCCGGGAGGCAGGCTGGCGGGCGTGAAGGGCACTGCGGGACCACGTTGCTGGGCTAACTCCTGGAGCGCCCCCTGAAGACTAGGTCATGTAAGGATTCTGATAAGAAGCTTTGGGGTGGCTGTGACGCTAACATCCCGCTGATGGCCGCCTGGAGCAGCCCTTCTCCGGGCTAGGGGACACGGTGGAGAGAATGGGCAGGTCCTAAACTATTGGGCAGCGTTGGAGGTGTGTCCAGCACTGGCCATGGCCTCATCCACTGAGTACACTGACCTGGACCAGGAACTGGCTTGTAGAATCAAGGTAGTGGGGTCAGTCTTCAGTTTCCAACACAGGTTTCCTTGCAGAACTTAGTTTCCACACTCGTTAGGTACTCACAGTGGGGGACCCTTCCCCTGGCCTCCCACGTCAGAGTCTGATCTCAGAAAGAATCACCCCGTCGAGGCACGTTGATTCTTCTCTGCTCCCTTCTCTCCTGGAACTGGTCTCCCCCTGTCCCCACATGCCACGGTCATCCTCCTTCCATTATCTAAAGTGCTTTGTGCAATGAGGATAAGAAAGGCTATGCTGTTAGAGGCCTGGGAATGTGAGCACCCCTCCCTGGGAGCCTCAGGTGGTCACAGGCGTCTCTCGCTGGGTCAGAAGCAACAGTGCAACCCATTCTGCTCCCTCCCTCCTCTCCCAACTCCTTCCCTCCCCAAGACCGCCTGTAGCAGCTCTTCCTGATGAAATGCTCACTAAATCCCTCCTTCTTCTGTCCTGGATCTTAGCTCCCGGGAGCCTTCAGGAGGTTTTGTAACTCCCTAGCTAAGACTTCATAGACACACTTCTTTAGGCCTTCCCAACTTCTGGAATCTTTCCTCACGTAGCCACATTGATGTCAAATTGTATTATTTTCCAGAGTACTTCTCCCTGTCTCCGCACCAGTCTCTGGAAAACTCCACATGGGCAGAGCTTGGTCGGTTTGGGGCACCACAGCATTCATAGCACAGTGCTCTGTGCTTGACGTGTATGTAGTAGGAGCTCAATCAACACTTGTTGAATGCATAAAATGGATTGTGGAGCTTCTCAGATGTTGAGTTTGGATTTTCAAAGTCCCTCCTATTGACAGAACTCTGTGCAGTTGAACCTGGTGAGGCTTGCTTGCCAGTACTTGCTTGCAACAACTCCCACCCCCCCTTTGGTGCTCCAGCCCCCAGGGTCTCCCCATTCACTAACAGATCATGTCTTTTGTCCCCTTGATTGGCCCGAAATCCATTCTTCTTTTTTTTTTTTTTTTTTGTGGTGGTGGGGGGTTGGGTGGGGAGGGAGGGGAGCGGGCAGGCCACTTTTATTGGTCTTTCATTTATCTGTTTGCATCCATCATTGTTCTTCAGCCCATATGGGCCTCCCATCCCTCCCTCTGTTGTCGCAGAGCACGGGCTCTGGACACATGCGCTCCAGAGCTCCGGCTCGGCAATTGGACACATCGGTCCAGCCGCTCCGCGACATGTGGGATCTTCCCAGGCCAGGGATCAAACTGGCGCCTCTTGCACTGCAAAGTGGTGTCCTTATCCACTGGACCACCAGGGAAGCCCCGAAATCCTTCCTTCTTGTGGCTTCTCTAGTCTGCTTCCCTTTGGTCTGGATTCTTTCAAAAATTGATTTTCAAAATCAGAAAAACCAGAGCCACCATTGGCTCCTCACTCTGCCCTAACCCTGCTCTCCGTTTCTCTCCACAGAAGAGGCAGAGGATGTGAGTGAGGAAGCCCCACTGAGGGACCGCTCCCACATCGAGGAAACTCTAATGCTGAATGAGGACAAGCCAGCTGATGACTTCTCTGGTAACCAGAGGCAGGAACTGGGCAGGGCTGGGACATCCCTGGGGCCACTGGTCAGTCTGCAGCTGAGGCCGACAGGCACCCCAGGGAGGAGGAAAGCCTGGGAGGCTTCTCTTCTCTTCGTGGAAGAGGCTCTGTGAAAAGTGTCCACGCTGGGGGGTGACTGTGGGTTGTCTGGGAGGAGAAAAGGCGATCCTAGCAGAGGGGCCAGCAAAAGGCAGGGAGGCACATCACCGTGCTGTCATCTGGGGACAGTGCCAGCGCCCCAGTCGTAGCTGGAGGAGGTTGTTCACCACACTGGCTTTGACTTTACAGTTCATAAAGCCTCCCCTTTGTGTCCGGTTTTCCATTGCATCCTCATAATAACCCAAGGCTTTCATGAAGCGGGGCTTTCTGTCTCCTCTTAATCGATGAACCATTGAGAACGCAGGGCAAGGCTGGGGTCTGCTTTGCCAACAACTGGAGACACGCAGGGTCTGAAGAGCCCAACCTTTAGTCGCCCCCTGTATCCGTCCCTCCCTGTGCCTCAGTCCTTGTGCCCCTTCTCACCGGAGCCACGTTCATCCCAAGAAGACACTTGAGATGTCTGAATCTTCCCCGGGCACCGAGGATGCAGTGAAGGGTGTGGGGCTGGGGTGGCCATGGCTTCTTGCCTCTGATTCTAAGGTAGGTAGAGGTACGGGGCAGAGAGAAGGAGCCGGGTTCTCATCGGCCATAGAAAGCGCCTTTGGTAGCTGCAGGGTGAGGCAGTGCTGTGGACACATTGTTGAGGGGAAGAACGAGAGGGTTAAGTTAAGAGGGAAAAAAAAGCTCTGGAGGTTTTCAGGTCTGTGTACAGGAGTTGGAGGGATGCCTTCTAGTTTAAAGATGTCTGAGGGTTGGGATGTGCACTTCCCCCACGCTCGCTGCTGCTGCCCCCTGACCCTCGGCCCAGGAATGCTGCTGTCCTGGGCGGCCCCCACTCCCCATCAGGCGGGGCCAGGGCTGCCCTGAGGAGTGAGCTGGGTCCACAGCAGCGGAGCCCCTGCCTGACCCTAGCCCCTCACCTTTCTGTCCCCAGCGGTGCTACAGCGACTTCGAAAGATCTACCACTCGTCCATCAAGCCCCTGGAGCAGTCTTACAAATACAATGAGCTTCGGCAGCACGAGATCACAGGTACCTGTCAGGTCTGACTGGCCACGCTTCCCTGAGCACTCGGAGGGGAGGGGCGGAGATCTCCGTGACAAGGACCATCCTTTCCCTGTGCCCCTTTAGTTTGCACAGGGCTGTGTGTTTCCTCTGTGAGATTCCTGAGCGCAGTTTTGGTTTCCAAAAGAGGTAGCCGATTTCCAAGCCTCCTGTGCTCCAGCCCCCAGGGTCTCCCCATTCACTGACAGATTGTGTCTTTCATCCACTTGATTAGCCAGAAATCCTTCCTTCCTTCTTGTGACTTCTCTGGTCTGGATTCTTTCAAAAATTGATTTTCAAAGTCAGAAAAATAAGATAAACCAGTAACCAAAAAACAAAAAAAAATCCTGTGCAAAATAGTATAAGTTGGAAAATGAAAAATCCCTGTCTTGATTTCCAGCCTCTCTGATTCCACTCCCCGAGATACACGCAGCTACAGTTTCTCATCATTGCTTCCAGACATCACTCTGCTTCCATGTCCAAGGGGGTCTTTTTGTTTGTTTTACAAAGATGGGATCACATCACGCAACTGCTCTTTCTGGTCCTTGTGAACCCTCCACCCTAGATGGCACATGCTGCTGGTGGACCACGGGGTGGTTGCCTTGTTCCCACCTTAAAGCATTACAGACACTACTGTTAATGTAATTGTTCCATATTTCACGAAGTGTATTTGTAGGATACTTTTTTTTTTTTTAAATACTGGAATTCAGCATTTTGATAGTTGTTACCCAGTTGCCTTAGGTTGTCCTATGTGTACCACAATAGGATAGATCTCTTGTTACCTCACAGCATGAGCATTTTTAAGTGCCATTTGTCTTAGAAACCTGTTGACAATGGCATCTAATTGTTATTGTTCTAGTTATTATTGTTGTTGTTTTTTGCCTCTAAGTCATCATTTATTTTTCATCCATCTTAATTCCTTGGGCCTCCCATTGCAGTGGCCTCTCTCGTTGCAGAGCACTGGCTCTGGGCACACGCGCTTCAGAGCTCTGGCTCATAATTGGACACACCGGCCCAGCCATTCCTTGGCATGTGGGATCTTCCTAGGCCAGGGATCAAACCAGTGTCTCTTGCACTGCAAGGCAGACTCTCTACCCACTGGACCACCAGGGAAGCCCATGTTGTTTTTTTTTAAAGAGGCAGCAGATTTAAAAATTCCTCTCTCACCTTTGATCACCTTTTTTAAAAGTTTAATTTGAGGGGCTTCCCTGGTGGTCCAGTGGGTAAGGACACCGCCTTGCAGTGCAAGGGGTGCCAGTTTGATCCCTGGCCTGGGAAGATCCCACGTGCAGCGGAGCGGCTGGACCAATGTGTCCAACTACCGAGTCGGAGTTCTGGAGCGCATGCGCCCAGAGCCAGTGCTATGCGATGAGAGAGGCCACTGCGATGGGAGGCTGACACAGGCCAAAGAACAAAGATAAATAAATGAAAGACCAACAGAAGAGGCCAAAAAAAGAGGAAAAATATTTTTTTTAATTTTTAAAAATTTGATTAAAAATTTTTATTGGAATATAATTGCTTTACAATGCTGTATCATTTTTTACTGCACAGCAAAGTGAATTAGCTATAGGTACACATAGATATGGGCTTCCCTGGTGGCAAAGAATCTGCCTGCAGTGCAGGAGACCAGGGTTGGATTCCTGGGTTGGGAAGATCTCCTGAAGGAGAGTATGGTAGCCCACTCCAGTATTCCTGCCTGGAGAATTCCATGGACAGAGGAACATGGCAGGTTACATATAGTCCTTGGGTCACGAAGAGCTGGACAGGCTTGAGTGCGGAGCACGCATGCACGCACATACATCCGTAATGTACATATGCCAGTCCTAGTCTCGCAACACGCCCAAGCCTGAGAAGGAAATCTAATTTGCTTCTGAAAAGGAGTGGAAGCCTCTTCTTGTGCTCGTTGGCTGCTATTTTAATTTTTTGCTTCTAAGTCATCATTTATTTTTCATCCATCTTAATTCCTTGGGCCTCCCATTGCAGTGGCCTCTCTCGTTGCAGAGCACTGGCTCTGGGCACACGCGCTTCAGAGCTCTGGCTCATAATTGGACACACCGGCCCAGCCATTCCTTGGCATGTGGGATCTTCCTAGGCCAGGGATCAAACCAGTGTCTCTTGCACTGCAAGGCAGACTCTCTACCCACTGGACCACCAGGGAAGCCCATGTTGTTTTTTTTTAAAGAGGCAGCAGATTTAAAAATTCCTCTCTCACCTTTGATCACCTTTTTTAAAAGTTTAATTTGAGGGGCTTCCCTGGTGGTCCAGTGGGTAAGGACACCGCCTTGCAGTGCAAGGGGTGCCAGTTTGATCCCTGGCCTGGGAAGATCCCACGTGCAGCGGAGCGGCTGGACCAATGTGTCCAACTACCGAGTCGGAGTTCTGGAGCGCATGCGCCCAGAGCCAGTGCTATGCGATGAGAGAGGCCACTGCGATGGGAGGCTGACACAGGCCAAAGAACAAAGATAAATAAATGAAAGACCAACAGAAGAGGCCAAAAAAAGAGGAAAAATATTTTTTTTAATTTTTAAAAATTTGATTAAAAATTTTTATTGGAATATAATTGCTTTACAATGCTGTATCATTTTTTACTGCACAGCAAAGTGAATTAGCTATAGGTACACATAGATATGGGCTTCCCTGGTGGCAAAGAATCTGCCTGCAGTGCAGGAGACCAGGGTTGGATTCCTGGGTTGGGAAGATCTCCTGAAGGAGAGTATGGTAGCCCACTCCAGTATTCCTGCCTGGAGAATTCCATGGACAGAGGAACATGGCAGGTTACATATAGTCCTTGGGTCACGAAGAGCTGGACAGGCTTGAGTGCGGAGCACGCATGCACGCACATACATCCGTAATGTACATATGCCAGTCCTAGTCTCGCAACACGCCCAAGCCTGAGAAGGAAATCTAATTTGCTTCTGAAAAGGAGTGGAAGTCAAGCCTCTTCTTGTGCTCGTTGGCTGCTTCTGCATTGTCTCCCGCGATGCTCTGATGGTTGTACGTTATACCTGCTTCATGGAAGGCATACGAGAGGCTCAGAGAGACTCTGGGCTGCTCAGGCCATGTGGCTGGAATTAGGAGCAGGGACTTCTTCCATCTCCTCTTTGTCTCACCATTTCTTTGCAGTCTTTTTTCAGCTTCTTGGAATGTGCAGGCCAGAGAGGACAGGCATGTGGTCCACGGGATGGGGGATGGTGCTCTGCAGAGAGGGCGTCCCCCAGGGCCTGATCCCAGTGTCCAGGCTCTGCTCCTTTCTGCTCATCTCTTGCCAAGGCCTGGGCACCTCCTTGCTCTGGAGCAGCTCCTGTGGCCTCCCTCCTGGGCACCACACCTGCAGCTTCCTGCATGTAGCAGTGCCGCCCCCTGCTGCAGGGAGTGGGAACAGCAGCTGGGAATGCTGGCCAGGGGAGTGGGGATGGTCTTGCAGGGGAGCTGGAAGATGGGTTTCCCTTGGTATGGCCTGGGCAGGGGGAGAGTCGCTTCTTGTAGGATCTCTGTGGCAGTAACTGGGGATTCCTGTCCCCCCACACCTTGGGCCGCCTGTCCTTTCCTGCAACCCAGCCAGGAGTTGTTGTTAAGTTGTGTCTGACTTTGTGACCCCATGAACTGCAGCATGCCAGACTTCCCTGTCCGCACGATCTCCTGGAGTTTGCTCAAACTGATGTCCACTGAGTCAGTGATGACATCCAACCATCTCATCCTCTGTTGTCCCCTTCTCCTACTGCCCTCAGTCTTTCTAGCATCAGGGTCTTTTCCAGTGAGTTGTCTCTTCGCATCAGGGTCCAAAGTACTAGAGCTTCAGTTTCAGCATCAGTCCTTCCAGTGAATATTCAGGGTTTATTTCCTTTAGGGTTGATTGTTTGATTGTAGAACAAACTGTGGGAAATTCTTAAAGAGATGGGAATACCACACACGTGGTCTCATACACACATTCAAATATCTGAAAGGATACGTTGGTGTTGTTACGACCTATGCAGCTTGAAGACATGGAGGGCAGACTTCTCATTGTATACATTTAAGGTTTTTTAAAAAAAAAAAAAAACGTTGGTGTTCGTACGACTTGTCTCCGCGATGCTCTGATGGTTGTCGTTATACCTGCTTCATGGAAGGCATACGAGAGGCTCAGAGAGACTCTGGGCTGCTCAGGCCATGTGGCTGGAATTAGGAGCAGGGACTTCTTCCATCTCCTCTTTGTCTCACCATTTCTTTGCAGTCTTTTTTCAGCTTCTTGGAATGTGCAGGCCAGAGAGGACAGGCATGTGGTCCACGGGATGGGGGATGGTGCTCTGCAGAGAGGGCGTCCCCCAGGGCCTGATCCCAGTGTCCAGGCTCTGCTCCTTTCTGCTCATCTCTCGCCAAGGCCTGGGCACCTCCTTGCTCTGGAGCAGCTCCTGTGGCCTCCCTCCTGGGCACCACACCTGCAGCTTCCTGCATGTAGCAGTGCCGCCCCCTGCTGCAGGGAGTGGGAACAGCAGCTGGGAATGCTGGCCAGGGGAGTGGGGATGGTCTTGCAGGGGAGCTGGAAGATGGGTTTCCCTTGGTATGGCCTGGGCAGGGGGAGAGTCGCTTCTTGTAGGATCTCTGTGGCAGTAACTGGGGATTCCTGTCCCCCCACACCTTGGGCCGCCTGTCCTTTCCTGCAACCCAGCCAGGAGTTGTTGTTAAGTTGTGTCTGACTTTGTGACCCCATGAACTGCAGCATGCCAGACTTCCCTGTCCGCACGATCTCCTGGAGTTTGCTCAAACTGATGTCCACTGAGTCAGTGATGACATCCAACCATCTCATCCTCTGTTGTCCCCTTCTCCTACTGCCCTCAGTCTTTCTAGCATCAGGGTCTTTTCCAGTGAGTTGTCTCTTCGCATCAGGGTCCAAAGTACTAGAGCTTCAGTTTCAGCATCAGTCCTTCCAGTGAATATTCAGGGTTTATTTCCTTTAGGGTTGATTGTTTTGATTGTAGAACAAACTGTGGGAAATTCTTAAAGAGATGGGAATACCACACACGTGGTCTCATACACACATTCAAATATCTGAAAGGATACGTTGGTGTTGTTACGACCTATGCAGCTTGAAGACATGGAGGGCAGACTTCTCATTGTATACATTTTTAGGCTTCTGATTTGTGAATCAAGAAATTAAATCAATTAAAACTTTTTAAAAAATAAGTGAAAGGAAAAAGGAAAGAATGCCTTCTAGTGTACTGAGCCTGTCTACCAGGCTCAGGGGAGGGGTGAGAGGCTAAGATGTCTAGAGAACTTCAGATACTAAATTGCTCAGGGCCAGGGACTTCCCTGGTGATCCAGTGGTTAAGACTCCATGATTCCAATGCAGGGGGTACAGGTTTGATCCCTGGTTTGGAAACTAAGATCACACGTGCCTTGCTGTATGACCAAAAAATTAAAAAAAAAAAAAAAAGTTATTCAGGGCCAGTGCTGTGTCCCCTAGGGGCTGGAAGTCTGCAGTAGGAGACTGGATCCCAAGTAGAAAGTCTCTACCATCCCCTACCCACCTCTGGGTTTTGAAAGCACCAGAAAATTCTGCCGTTTCTTTCCTGGGATCCCTCCCCACAAATGGAGAGGCCCAGACAGGGTGTTCTCCCCTACATGGGACAAGCACCCCAAAATTGCTGAGTCAGCGTTTGGTCTTGGACACTGGCAAATGCATCATGGACTTTAGAGGCTGACATTTGAAACTGGCCCTGGTGCCAGGCTTAGATTGAGCTTGAGGAGGTGTGTAGGAAGATGCAGCTGAGCGGAGGGAGGCAGGTGATGGGCAGCGCCCGAGTCCAGACCAACCCAGATTATAAACCTCTTCCTCGTCCTGTGTTCTATAAGCCATCCAGGTAGCAACGGTTTAGGCTCTCCCCAGTGGCAGCTCTCTCCTTCCCCTTTTTGGAATGGTTTGCTCCCAGATACGATACACAAGACTTCCCTCAGCATGAGCTCTGTAAGTCAGTGCTTTTTGACCTTGGTGGATCCCTCCTTCTCAGGATACAGTGTGCCATGGTCCAAATGCCATCTTCTCATGGCTTCTAACTGGTTCATCGCACGAGACGTGCCCCTGACCGTGACACAGTCTGTAGTCCAGCGTAGAAAACCACAGCTCATGATGGACCGTTCAGAGTGCAACATGAAGAACCCTATCTCTCCACAGTGAGGAGCTTTGTGAATTCACTTCTGTGTCTTGTTCCTGCTGCCCATAGATGGGGAAATCACGTCCAAGCCAATGGTCTTGTTCCTGGGACCGTGGAGTGTTGGCAAATCCACCATGATCAACTACCTCCTTGGGCTGGAAAACACTCGCTACCAGCTGTACACAGGTAACCACGAGACTTTCTTGTGTGTTTGCTGGCATTTCAATGTCATATGTAGAAAGCATTGTGAGAAAATGAAACATTAAGGAGCTGTCGTGTATGGCACAAAGTACCAGGAAAGAGATAGCCTATACCTGCTAAAGTTAAGCTTTAATGCCACGGGGAAAAACCTGGGAGATCAATGAGGTATCTGTGATTTAATATACAAAGATTTAAAGGGATTACAGTTGTTTAAAAATCTATGTGTGTAAAAAAAAAAAAGCCAAAAAAAAATCTATGTGTGTGTATGTATGTGTATATATATATGTATGAAATGAGTGAAAGGGTATTTGACTATACATGACATTTTTTTTTTTTGGCCATTTCTATTGGTCTTTCATTTATTCATTTTCGTACATCTTTGTTCTTTGGTGTGTGTGGGCCTCCCATTGCAGTGGCCTCTCTTGCTGCAGAGCACCAGCTCTGGGCGCTCTAGAGCTCTGGCTCGGTAGTTGGACACATCAGTCCAGCCGCTCCGCGGCACATGGGATCTTCCCAGGCCAGGGGTTGAACCAGAGCCCCTTGCACTGCAAGGCAGTGTCCCTACCTACTGGACCACCAGGGATGCCCACGACATTTTATTTTTTAAAATTATGGTATAGCACTAATATAAGATTATCCTGGTAGCTCAGTGGTGAAGAATCTACCTGCCAGTGCAGAAGATGGGGGATCAATCCCTGGTCTGGGAAGATTCTCTGGAGAAGGAAAAGGCAACCCCTCCAGTATTCTTGCCATGGACAGAGAAGACTTATGGGCTGCAGTCCATAGTTCACCGAGTTGGATACAACTTATCGACTGAACAACAACAACAAATGTATGACATGGGGAATATAGAAAGCAACACTAATAGCTCTGTGCAGTGACAGATGGTAATTGGACTTACTGTAGAGATCATTCGTAATGGATGAAAATATTGAATCACACTGTTGTACACCTGAATCTAACCATAATATTGTAAGTCAGTTATACTTTAATTTAAAAAATAGACTGAGACAGATTAAAAAGAGAAAATTTAAAATATTCATACAATATAGTATTACTATATTCTTCAGTATGGTAATGAAAATTATATGTAAGAAACCAGCAGTTATACCCGCATTCACAGCAGCATTATTTGCGATGGCCAAAAGGTAGAAACAACCCAAATGTCTGTGAATGGATGATGGATGAAAAAAACATATGTTTCAGCCATACAATGGAATATTGTTCAGCCTTGAAAAGGAATGAGTTTCTGATACATGCCTCCCCATGGCTGAATCTTGAAGACGTTATTTTAGGTGAACTAATCTAGACACAAAACAACAAATATCATATGATTTCACTTATATGAGGTCCCTAGAATCATCAAATTCATAGAGACGGTGCAGGAGAGGGGACTTCCTGGTGATCCATTGGTTAGGACTTGGCACTTTCCCTGCTGGGGCCTGGATTCAATCCCTGGTTGGGGAACTAAGATCCCATAAGCCAAGAGCCATGAAGAAAAAATAAAAAGAAATGAACACTAACTTCCATTCCTCCACCTACTACCCCTAGTAATCTCTCCTGCACCTTCTTTTGTGTTGTGATGTGAGATGACCGCGTTCCTTCTAACCTGTGCATGCAGGTGCCGAGCCCACCACCTCAGAGTTCACGGTCCTCATGCATGGGCCCAAGCTGAAGACCATCGAGGGTATCGTCATGGCTGCTGACAGCGCCCGGTCCTTCTCGCCCCTTGAGAAGTTTGGCCAGAATTTCCTGGAGAAGCTGATTGGCATTGAGGTTCCCCACAAACTTCTGGAGCGGGTCACATTTGTGGATACCCCAGGCATCATCGAGAACCGCAAGCAGCAAGAAAGAGGTAATTTAACACTCATTTCTGAACAGCATGAGCTCTGTGCAGTGACAGATGGTAATTGGACTTACTGTAGAGATCATTCGTAATGGATGAAAATATTGAATCACACTGTTGTACACCTGAATCTAACCATAATATTGTAAGTCAGTTATACTTTAATTTAAAAAATAGACTGAGACAGATTAAAAAGAGAAAATTTAAAATATTCATACAATATAGTATTACTATATTCTTCAGTATGGTAATGAAAATTATATGTAAGAAACCAGCAGTTATACCCGCATTCACAGCAGCATTATTTGCGATGGCCAAAAGGTAGAAACAACCCAAATGTCTGTGAATGGATGATGGATGAAAAAAACATATGTTTCAGCCATACAATGGAATATTGTTCAGCCTTGAAAAGGAATGAGTTTCTGATACATGCCTCCCCATGGCTGAATCTTGAAGACGTTATTTTAGGTGAACTAATCTAGACACAAAACAACAAATATCATATGATTTCACTTATATGAGGTCCCTAGAATCATCAAATTCATAGAGACGGTGCAGGAGAGGGGACTTCCTGGTGATCCATTGGTTAGGACTTGGCACTTTCCCTGCTGGGGCCTGGATTCAATCCCTGGTTGGGGAACTAAGATCCCATAAGCCAAGAGCCATGAAGAAAAAATAAAAAGAAATGAACACTAACTTCCATTCCTCCACCTACTACCCCTAGTAATCTCTCCTGCACCTTCTTTTGTGTTGTGATGTGAGATGACCGCGTTCCTTCTAACCTGTGCATGCAGGTGCCGAGCCCACCACCTCAGAGTTCACGGTCCTCATGCATGGGCCCAAGCTGAAGACCATCGAGGGTATCGTCATGGCTGCTGACAGCGCCCGGTCCTTCTCGCCCCTTGAGAAGTTTGGCCAGAATTTCCTGGAGAAGCTGATTGGCATTGAGGTTCCCCACAAACTTCTGGAGCGGGTCACATTTGTGGATACCCCAGGCATCATCGAGAACCGCAAGCAGCAAGAAAGAGGTAATTTAACACTCATTTCTGAACAGCATGAGCTCTGTCTTAGGAAACTGTTCAAGGCAGTGGATGGTAGGCAGACAGGGAAGAGGCCACCATTGTCCAGACTCAGGGATGCCTTCTCTGCTTTGGGACCTTTCTTGTCACCATATGGTGCCTCTGAGACATGGCACCTCATCCTTTTAGTTACCCAAGGAACTGTCTGGTGTGGAGGCTGTCAGCATCTTCCCGAGGGGAGTGCTGGCCTTGCCAAGAGCTCCTCAGCGTCCTTGCTGTGTCTTTGGGAGGCACAGGCTGTCCAGGTGATTAGGGGCCTGGATGAATTGGATTCTGGTCCAGGTATACTTGACCTCTGGCTGACTTGGGCCTAGGTTAAACTTGACCTTCAACTCTTCCTGGTGCCAATATCTACTTTGTCAGACCTGCTTCAACACAAGCCTGTCTCAGACTTTCCAAAGCCATGTTTGACTTCAGGTGGCAGGGAAGTGCCTCTGAATGTTACCATGACACAGTGCCATCTGCAGAAATGAGTCATCACAGGGTGTTTGTCAGAATGTATGTCCAGATGGTGGATCTCAGTTTATGGTTTTAATTCTTATTTTGTTATAACCAGACCCCATTTTATAGCTCACAATAATATTATCAGTAATAATTAATTATTTAAGTAATCTTTATTGTATTCCTATAATGCATCAGATAATTTCCATGCATTATTGGTTGATCATTATAGAAACATTTTAAGACAGGTATTCATACTTCTCCCCTTTTGGAAATAGATTAAAGGAATTAGAAGGTATTGGGCACCTACCCAATGACTGGCTGGCAGTTTTAGTTCAGTGCTTTCCTATGTTTCTAGCAACATCATAATCTTTATATGTCAACTTGTGTGGTGGCGTTCTTCTTGTTATTTTGCTAAATGCTAAGGCTTAGAAGAATTTAACATTCAGCAGGTCAGTGACGGAGCCCAAATTCTAGTTCAGGTCTCAATGGCAGGTCCACATTTTTTTCCCCTAAGTAATGCGCCCTCTCTTTTATTCCTTCTAATTCCCAGACTTACTTCCTTTCGCTTCTTTGCCACTGTCCCAGATCTTTTCAAGCACAGGGAAAGTCTCCATTTGGCAGAAATGGTTTGTTTTCCTGGAGCCTCGAATTCCACTGTGGATTAAAACAAGGATCAGGCTGTGGTTTTTGGCTGCACCTCGTGGCTCGTAGAATCTTAGCTTCCCAACCAGGGATCAAACTTGAAGCCTCCGTGGTGAAAGCCCGGAGTCCTAACCAGTGGACCACCAGGGAGCATCCTGAAGCTACTCTTTTTTTTCTTTCCTCCATCATGCCTCTTTTAAAATTTATATTTATTTTCATCCATCTTTTTTTTTTCCCTTTTGGGAAGTGTGGGCCTCTCATTGCAGTGGCCTCTCACACTGCAGTGGCCTCTCTCACTGCAGAGCACCAGCCCTGGGCACGTGCTCCAGAGCGCTGGCTTGTAATTGGACACATCGGTCCAGCCCCTCTGCAGCACGTGGGGTCTTTCTGGGCCAGAGATTGAGCCAGTGCCCCCTGCACTGCAAGGTGGACTCTTCACCCACTGGACCACCAGGGAAGCCCTCCCCAGGCCACTCTTGATTGAGGGTTGACAAAGAAGTGGGAGAGATGTAATGAATTCTTTTAAAAGTCTTCAGAAACCCAGAGAATCCCTGATGTTCCTACTCCCATCAAGCCCTGGAATGGTCTGGTTCCAGAGGGAGGGGTGAGGGGGCTTGGGGTGGGTGTAGCTTGCCCAGCCTGACCTCTTGCTCCCTCTCCTCAAGGCTACCCCTTCAACGACGTGTGCCAGTGGTTCATCGACAGAGCGGACCTCATCTTTGTCGTCTTCGACCCGACCAAACTGGACGTGGGTCTGGAGTTGGAGATGCTCTTCCGCCAGCTGAAGGGGCGTGAGTCCCAGATAAGGATCATCCTGAACAAGGCTGATAACCTGGCCACGCAGATGCTCATGAGGGTCTATGGGGCCCTCTTCTGGAGCCTTGCCCCACTCATCAACGTCACAGAGCCCCCGAGGGTGTATGTCAGCTCCTTCTGGCCCTATGACTACAGGCCCGACACCCACCGGGACTTCTGGGGTCCTATGGGCTACAGGCCCGCTTCTAATTCCCAGACTTACTTCCTTTCGCTTCTTTGCCACTGTCCCAGATCTTTTCAAGCACAGGGAAAGTCTCCATTTGGCAGAAATGGTTTGTTTTCCTGGAGCCTCGAATTCCACTGTGGATTAAAACAAGGATCAGGCTGTGGTTTTTGGCTGCACCTCGTGGCTCGTAGAATCTTAGCTTCCCAACCAGGGATCAAACTTGAAGCCTCCGTGGTGAAAGCCCGGAGTCCTAACCAGTGGACCACCAGGGAGCATCCTGAAGCTACTCTTTTTTTTCTTTCCTCCATCATGCCTCTTTTAAAATTTATATTTATTTTCACCCATCTTTTTTTTTTCCTTTGGCAAGTGTGGGCCTCTCATTGCAGTGGCCTCTCACACTGCAGTGGCCTCTCTCACTGCAGAGCACCAGCCCTGGGCACGTGCTCCAGAGCGCTGGCTTGTAATTGGACACATCGGTCCAGCCCCTCTGCAGCACGTGGGGTCTTTCTGGGCCAGAGATTGAGCCAGTGCCCCCTGCACTGCAAGGTGGACTCTTCACCCACTGGACCACCAGGGAAGCCCTCCCCAGGCCACTCTTGATTGAGGGTTGACAAAGAAGTGGGAGAGATGTAATGAATTCTTTTAAAAGTCTTCAGAAACCCAGAGAATCCCTGATGTTCCTACTCCCATCAAGCCCTGGAATGGTCTGGTTCCAGAGGGAGGGGTGAGGGGGCTTGGGGTGGGTGTAGCTTGCCCAGCCTGACCTCTTGCTCCCTCTCCCCAAGGCTACCCCTTCAACGACGTGTGCCAGTGGTTCATCGACAGAGCGGACCTCATCTTTGTCGTCTTCGACCCGACCAAACTGGACGTGGGTCTGGAGTTGGAGATGCTCTTCCGCCAGCTGAAGGGGCGTGAGTCCCAGATAAGGATCATCCTGAACAAGGCTGATAACCTGGCCACGCAGATGCTCATGAGGGTCTATGGGGCCCTCTTCTGGAGCCTTGCCCCACTCATCAACGTCACAGAGCCCCCGAGGGTGTATGTCAGCTCCTTCTGGCCCTATGACTACAGGCCCGACACCCACCGGGACCTGTTTCTCAGGGAGGAGATCTCCCTACTGGAGGACCTGAACCAGGTGATCGAGAACAGGCTGGAGAATAAGATCGCCTTCATCCGCCAGCATGCCATCCGGGTCCGCATCCATGCCCTCCTGGTGGACCGTTACCTGCAGACGTACAAGGACAAGATGACCTTCTTCAGTGACGGGGAGCTGGTCTTTAAGGACATCGTGGAAGACCCTGATAAATTCTACATCTTCAAGACCATCCTAGCCAAGACCAATGTCAGCAAGTTTGACCTCCCCCACCGTGAGGCCTACAAGGACTTCTTTGGCATCAACCCCATCTCCAGTTTCAAGCTTCTGTCCCAGCAGTGCTCCTACATGGGAGGCTGCTTTCTGGATAAGATCGAGCGGGCCATCACCCAGGAACTCCCCAGCCTCCTGGGCAGCCTGGGGCTGGGGAAGAACCCAGGTGCTCTCAACTGTGACAAGACAGGGTGTGGCGAGACCCCAAAGAACCGCTATAGGAAACCCTAGGTGGCCGTGTCGCCCTTCTCAGGCTCCTGTCGTCCGTGAATGAGCTTGTGTCCTAACTGAGAAGTCGTCCTGGTTTATTAACCCTTTGAGCCACACTGGCAGGCACCGTTACACACTGGAGATGGGAGTTAATTGAGGCCAGTGGTGGGGGAAGGGGTGGGTTGAGGCAGGGAGTGGAAACTGTGAATTATAGCCTGCTTGTCTTGTTGCTTCAAGGAGGGCCCTGGTTGAGGCACGTCAGGCCATACCTGCTTTTCCTGGGTCCCCCTCTCCGCGGCTGGGTGGGGACAGAGAGCAGCTAAATTCTAGTGTAAACTGAATTAACAAGTGTCCCACGGGCTAAAAGCAGCTGAAGTTCCTTTCTCCCTAATCAGCTGGGGGACTGGAGAAGACTTGAGTTCTGCAGGGCTGTCTGCTCCGTGCACGCGCCTGCCTTCCACACAGTCTTCTGTTGGTCCTTGGCCCTCACCTGCCTCCTGAGATAGGGTTGGCTTCACAGGAGATAATCTCTTGGGCCTGAATCAACCTGGGTGTTGAGCCTACCCCCAGGCTCTCTCCCCTGTTTCCACAAGGGGTGGGGAACAGTTCAGGATACCAAGACACTGAGAGAGAACAGGAGCTCCCCAGGCCAGTTCTCTGACGTCTTCTAAGTCAGCCGAAAGCTCAATCCCTTTCTCAGCCCTGAGAGGAGGGTGACTGTTCTGTGTGTTCAAGTCATTTACTTGCTGGAAGTGACTTCAGTTAGAGTCCCGGCAGGGCTCAGAGGGTTAATCGGTTTGCAGTGTGTCTTTGTCTATTGCATGTTCTTGGAAAACTCAGACCCCAAAGGCTTTGGGTTACAGAGGGGACAGTGGAGAGCTTGCTCCTGCTGTTGCCACAGCTTCTCCGTGGAGACACTTGGCACAAGAGTCCTTCCTTCCTGGTTTTCATCACATGGCTTTTCCTTTCCCTTCTCCATTCCCTGATACGTCAACACTCGAAACTCAGAGTAATTTCCTGGGAGTCAGAACCAGCACCAGCCACTTGGTGCCGGTGGCAACCCAGGCCTGACCTTCAGTTTCCCACCTGAGATGCCAATGCCCACCGAGCACACAGCAGGAGTGCCTGGCCTTCCGGTACTGATGAGTGTGAATGTGTGTGTTACGTTGTCCAAGAGAGATTAGAGATGACAGATGCCATGGGGGCAGCGGTGAGTCCCACCTGCCTGGTGCACCGTTACACACTGGAGATGGGAGTTAATTGAGGCCAGTGGTGGGGGAAGGGGTGGGTTGAGGCAGGGAGTGGAAACTGTGAATTATAGCCTGCTTGTCTTGTTGCTTCAAGGAGGGCCCTGGTTGAGGCACGTCAGGCCATACCTGCTTTTCCTGGGTCCCCCTCTCCGCGGCTGGGTGGGGACAGAGAGCAGCTAAATTCTAGTGTAAACTGAATTAACAAGTGTCCCACGGGCTAAAAGCAGCTGAAGTTCCTTTCTCCCTAATCAGCTGGGGACGGGAGAAGACTTGAGTTCTGCAGGGCTGTCTGCTCCGTGCACGCGCCTGCCTTCCACACAGTCTTCTGTTGGTCCTTGGCCCTCACCTGCCTCCTGAGATAGGGTTGGCTTCACAGGAGATAATCTCTTGGGCCTGAATCAACCTGGGTGTTGAGCCTACCCCCAGGCTCTCTCCCCTGTTTCCACAAGGGGTGGGGAACAGTTCAGGATACCAAGACACTGAGAGAGAACAGGAGCTCCCCAGGCCAGTTCTCTGACGTCTTCTAAGTCAGCCGAAAGCTCAATCCCTTTCTCAGCCCTGAGAGGAGGGTGACTGTTCTGTGTGTTCAAGTCATTTACTTGCTGGAAGTGACTTCAGTTAGAGTCCCGGCAGGGCTCAGAGGGTTAATCGGTTTGCAGTGTGTCTTTGTCTATTGCATGTTCTTGGAAAACTCAGACCCCAAAGGCTTTGGGTTACAGAGGGGACAGTGGAGAGCTTGCTCCTGCTGTTGCCACAGCTTCTCCGTGGAGACACTTGGCACAAGAGTCCTTCCTTCCTGGTTTTCATCACATGGCTTTTCCTTTCCCTTCTCCATTCCCTGATACGTCAACACTCGAAACTCAGAGTAATTTCCTGGGAGTCAGAACCAGCACCAGCCACTTGGTGCCGGTGGCAACCCAGGCCTGACCTTCAGTTTCCCACCTGAGATGCCAATGCCCACCGAGCACACAGCAGGAGTGCCTGGCCTTCCGGTACTGATGAGTGTGAATGTGTGTGTGTTACGTTGTCCAAGAGAGATTAGGGAGATGACAGATGCCTGAGGGCATAGAGGAGGAGCAAGCGGTGAGTCCCACCTGCCTGGTGCACCCCCTCGGAGGGCAGCGGTGAGGCAGGGGGATGGGGCACAGAGGAAAGAGCCTGGAGGGGACAAGCTTTTTGATGGAAGACAAGAAAGTGAAGAGTCGAAGTCTAAGAGGACCCAGCCCGGCTGCCCCCTCCCATGCAGGGCATCCCGCCTGTCCTGGGCGTGAGCTGGGAATTCCCCAGGAGGTCCCGCTGGCACCAGGGAATCCGAAGACAAAGCAGAGGGAGAGGTGCCCCAGGATCAGGCAGTGGAAGCACACTGGCGCCCACATTAGACTTAGGAAGAGATCTGCAGTCTGGATTCCGATTTCTTGGAAATGGCAGCACTCTGGTACCTGCTGCGTCAGAGGTCACTGCTTCCGGCCTTGGAACCTCCCACAAGAAGGAGGGAGGCCTCACCGCCTCCTGGATATGTTTCTAAGGACAGAGCCAACCAGAGAAGACAAGTCTGCTGGGGCGTCCAAGGAGCCTGGTGGCCAGCGCCCTGGGAGCTGCTTCCTTCTCATTCAAAACCACCCTGATGTGAGGGCGATCTGGTTGTGACATCTGTCACCCCATTGATCACCAGGGTTGATTCGGCTGATCTGGCTGGCTAGGCGGGCGTCCCCTTCCTCCCTCACCACTCCATGTGCGTCCTCCCGAAGCTGCGCGCTTGGTCGAAGAGGACGACCATCCCTGATAGAGGAGGACCAGTCTTCGGTCAAGGGTATCTGAGTAGCTGCGTTCCCCTGCTAGAACCTCCAAACAAGCTCTCAAAACCCACCCTGGCCTCACTCCATCCATTACGCTCTTGAGGGGTTGCCCTCCCCACCCTTGGCTGCTCTTGGCACTTCCGTTTTCCCAGCTCAGAAGGGGAAGAAAAAGTGCAGGACTGGGTGTTGTTGCCGCTGACGAGGGTTTCCCGCTTTGGGGGCAGCAGCCGGATGAGGCGAGCGCATCCTCCAGTGTCTGTATTCTGGGTGTGTGTGTCACGTTGGCAGTGATCTTTCCCCCCTTTTCTCTTCTCCATCCACTTCCTTTTCTTACTCCTTCTTTTCCTCTATTCACCCCCTTGACTTCCCTTCTCTCTCACTTCCTGCAGGCTTGTCCACCAGCCAGGGCTTTGAGCATTGTTTTGGTGCCCCCGCTCTGTGGAGGTGGCTTTTGATTGGGTGGGGGTGGGGGGTTATGGGGAACTGGGTAGGGAGTCAGGATCCCCCAGGAGGAGTATCTGTGAACGTTTGTGCCTGAACAGTTGCTGCTTCTCTCCAAAGCTGAATCTTTCCAGTGCTCTTTTCCGTTCTGAGTTCATCAGGGAGAAAGTCTCAATAAAGTTCCGATCTCTCTTTAACACCTCGTACTGTCTCATTGCCTCCAACCAGTAAAATCTCTCTCTTTTTATAATTTTTAAAATCTTCTGGCCTCACTCTGTGACATCTGAGATATTAGTTCCCCAACCAGGGATTGAACATACACCTTGTGCATTGGAAGGCAGAGTCTTAACCATTGGACTGCCCTCAGTGTAATCTCTCTTTCTTCCTTTTATCTGGAAGAGGGACTTCCCAGGTGGTGCTAGTGGTGAAGAACCTGCCTGCCAATGCAGGAGACATAAAAGATGTGGGTTTGATCCCTGGGTCAGGAAGATCCCTGCAGGAGGGTGCAGCAACTCACTCCAGTATTCTTGCCTGGAGAATCCTATGGACAGAGGAGCCTGGAGGGGTACAGTCCATAGGGTCATATAGAATCGAACAGGACTGAAGTGACTTAATGAGTATGCATGTACTGATTTTTAGGAAGACATCTTTTTAAGAGCAATTTTAGGTTCATAACAAACAGGAAAGCAGAGGTTTCCCACATGTCCCCTCCCCACAAGGCTCCTCTATTGTTAACATCCCACTGGACGGTATGTTTGTTACAGCTGACAATCTTGCATTGCCATGACGTAGTTACCTAGCTCTGGGCTCTACTTGTGGGACAAACAAATGGGCACCGACCTCCCTTTTATAAGGATTAGCCAGGGCAACTTCGTGGTCGTGTTTTGTTTTTTTTGTTTTTTAATGTATTTATTTGGTTGCACTGGGTCTTAGTTATGGTATGTGGGATCTAGTTCCCTGACCAGGGATTGAACCTGGGTCCCCAGCATTGGGAGCACAGATTCCTAGCCACTGGACCACCAGGGAAATTCCTCGTGGTCCACCAGCCAGGGCTTTGAGCATTGTTTTGGTGCCCCCGCTCTGTGGAGGTGGCTTTTGATTGGGTGGGGGTGGGGGGTTATGGGGAACTGGGTAGGGAGTCAGGATCCCCCAGGAGGAGTATCTGTGAACGTTTGTGCCTGAACAGTTGCTGCTTCTCTCCAAAGCTGAATCTTTCCAGTGCTCTTTTCCGTTCTGAGTTCATCAGGGAGAAAGTCTCAATAAAGTTCCGATCTCTCTTTAACACCTCGTACTGTCTCATTGCCTCCAACCAGTAAAATCTCTCTCTTTTTATAATTTTTAAAATCTTCTGGCCTCACTCTGTGACATCTGAGATATTAGTTCCCCAACCAGGGATTGAACATACACCTTGTGCATTGGAAGGCAGAGTCTTAACCATTGGACTGCCCTCAGTGTAATCTCTCTTTCTTCCTTTTATCTGGAAGAGGGACTTCCCAGGTGGTGCTAGTGGTGAAGAACCTGCCTGCCAATGCAGGAGACATAAAAGATGTGGGTTTGATCCCTGGGTCAGGAAGATCCCCTGCAGGAGGGTGCAGCAACTCACTCCAGTATTCTTGCCTGGAGAATCCTATGGACAGAGGAGCCTGGAGGGGTACAGTCCATAGGGTCATATAGAGTCGAACAGGACTGAAGTGACTTAATGAGTATGCATGTACTGATTTTTAGGAAGACATCTTTTTAAGAGCAATTTTAGGTTCATAACAAACAGGAAAGCAGAGGTTTCCCACATGTCCCCTCCCCACAAGGCTCCTCTATTGTTAACATCCCACTGGACGGTATGTTTGTTACAGCTGACAATCTTGCATTGCCATGACGTAGTTACCTAGCTCTGGGCTCTACTTGTGGGACAAACAAATGGGCACCGACCTCCCTTTTATAAGGATTAGCCAGGGCAACTTCGTGGTCGTGTTTTGTTTTTTTTGTTTTTTAATGTATTTATTTGGTTGCACTGGGTCTTAGTTATGGTATGTGGGATCTAGTTCCCTGACCAGGGATTGAACCTGGGTCCCCAGCATTGGGAGCACAGATTCCTAGCCACTGGACCACCAGGGAAATTCCTCGTGGTCATGTTTATGAAAAAGTACTGAATAAATTTGGTGGTGACGATGGGACTGTACTGAGGTCCAAGGTGGAGCTGAGACCACCGGTAAGTCTGCAGCTAGGATGATGGGAAAACCAGAAAGGCCAAATACAGAAATCAAAATCAAGGACCATTCTAAACACAGCCTGATGATCTGAGGGACATCATGAATGGAGGGAGCATCTACAGCTGTGTGGATGCCTCCTCTGAATATTTGGAGGTTACAGGTGGCTGTATGTATAAGGGGGTGTGCAAACACTTGTATGTAATGTCTGTCTGGGGTAAGGGTGCAGTGAGTGGCTCAGCAGATGCAGATGTGGGTTTGGGTGGGGAGGTGGGTGTGGCTGTGAAGTAATTGTATGAACAGTGTGTGGATTTCAGATCACAGGAGGATGTGTGCAGGCAGATGTGTGTGTGGGGTGAACTAGGTGCCCAAACCAGGGTGGAGACCCAGGAAGATTCCATCCAAGGAGGACATCCCAAGTGTCCCCAGACTGTGCATGCTTCCCTCAAAGTCTGAGCCTTGAGACAATGTTCCAAGCCAATTCCTCTTTCTCTTTTAAGCCAGTTCCTCTTTCTGTGACATTAGACTCAAGCTTTTCCCAGTCTAGGGAAACTTGAATTTTTATTTAGAAGACCATGAAGGCAATAAAAAAGAAGCCTAAGGAAAAATAGAAAAATGAGAGTAGATCAGTGCAGCAAGCTGTACTGAATATGTTCTGTAGGGGTCCATTGCACCACCTCTTATCTGAAGGATAAAAAATGACATGCATAAATGAGCATATTCTGTATCTGCCTACACTTTGGACCCTTTCCCTGATTTACCGTAAAGTCAGTGGGGAGGGGAAACAACTTCTAGAACACTCATTGTACCAGGAACCAGGCTACAGACCTATAGACATTATTATTCTTATACCTTAAGATAATGTGGTAATTCTAACAGCTGTGTGCCAGGTCACATCAAATGCTTTATGCGCTTTCTTTTTTTTTTTTTCTTTCTCTGCCCCCACTTTTTTTTTGGCCACACTGTGTGGCTTGTGGGATCTTGATTCCCCAATGCAGGCCACGGCAGTGAAAGCACCGAGTCCTAACCACTGGACCTCCAGGGAATTCCCTGCTTTCATTTGAAATAACCCCGCAGGAAGGAGCCATCCAGCACAGACAAGAGCAAAGACTCAGGAGTTGGTGCTAGGAATTCATCCTGGGCTCCACCACATACAAGGTGGGCAGCCCTAGGCAAGTGACTTACCTTCTCTGTGCTTCAGTTTCCTTACCCATAAAATGGAGATGTTAATAGTTCTCTCATGGTTGTTGAGAGGATTTAACTACCTAATAATGCAACATGCTTGAAATAGCACTGAGCCCACAGAAAGCAGTCAGGAAATGTTATTACTATTATTAATCATCCTTTACTAAAGAGAAGACTGTTGGTCAGAGAGCAGTTGGGTGGGCCAGTTTTCTATCTGAAGTCTGACTCACCCTCCAGGTCATGCCAGGTCACTTGCCCAGGGTTACATTTGGTGACAGTCTTCTTTCTGATCCCTTCGCCCAAACCAGGGTGGAGACCCAGGAAGATTCCATCCAAGGAGGACATCCCAAGTGTCCCCAGACTGTGCATGCTTCCCTCAAAGTCTGAGCCTTGAGACAATGTTCCAAGCCAATTCCTCTTTCTCTTTAAGCCAGTTCCTTTTTCTGTGACATTAGACTCAAGCTTTTCCCAGTCTAGGGAAACTTGAATTTTTATTTAGAAGACCATGAAGGCAATAAAAAAGAAGCCTAAGGAAAAATAGAAAAATGAGAGTAGATCAGTGCAGCAAGCTGTACTGAATATGTTCTGTAGGGGTCCATTGCACCACCTCTTATCTGAAGGATAAAAAATGACATGCATAAATGAGCATATTCTGTATCTGCCTACACTTTGGACCCTTTCCCTGATTTACCGTAAAGTCAGTGGGGAGGGGAAACAACTTCTAGAACACTCATTGTACCAGGAACCAGGCTACAGACCTATAGACATTATTATTCTTATACCTTAAGATAATGTGGTAATTCTAACAGCTGTGTGCCAGGTCACATCAAATGCTTTATGCGCTTTCTTTTTTTTTTTTTCTTTCTCTGCCCCCACTTTTTTTTTGGCCACACTGTGTGGCTTGTGGGATCTTGATTCCCCAATGCAGGCCACGGCAGTGAAAGCACCGAGTCCTAACCACTGGACCTCCAGGGAATTCCCTGCTTTCATTTGAAATAACCCCGCAGGAAGGAGCCATCCAGCACAGACAAGAGCAAAGACTCAGGAGTTGGTGCTAGGAATTCATCCTGGGCTCCACCACATACAAGGTGGGCAGCCCTAGGCAAGTGACTTACCTTCTCTGTGCTTCAGTTTCCTTACCCATAAAATGGAGATGTTAATAGTTCTCTCATGGTTGTTGAGAGGATTTAACTACCTAATAATGCAACATGCTTGAAATAGCACTGAGCCCACAGAAAGCAGTCAGGAAATGTTATTACTATTATTAATCATCCTTTACTAAAGAGAAGACTGTTGGTCAGAGAGCAGTTGGGTGGGCCAGTTTTCTATCTGAAGTCTGACTCACCCTCCAGGTCATGCCAGGTCACTTGCCCAGGGTTACATTTGGTGACAGTCTTCTTTCTGATCCCTTTCCCTCCTCTTCATATACTGGCAAAAATCAACATTGTCTGATTTTTTTTTTTTAAAGAAAATGGTCAGCACCTTGAAGCAAACAAAAATATCATTTAAGATTTTCATTAGATTATTTCCTGAACACAACAAAATATTAAAAGAAAAAAAAATGCACCCTTAATTCCACTTCAGTTTGATCTCTACCATGATCATCTTGTATTAATAGATGGGTCAGGTATATTTACTAACCTTAAATCCAAATCCAGCATGGGGAAATTGCATACCCAGGGAAGTTAAGTCCAAGTTCACCTTGTTAAAACCTGACAAGCCAAACTGAAAGGCCAGTTTTATATCCATCCCAGTATTCTTTCTACTATATTCTATCACATTGACTTGTATTAATCTGGAGCCTTGACTAAGCTGTGACAATACATTTTTCTGATTCACTAAAGAATGATTCTGTATTGTGAAGAGTACAAAAAAAATTGTTGGTTCTATTTCTATTTTCTCCAAGCTTCTGGATTTTTCTCCCACAACAACTTCAAAAGCCTTGGAATGCTTACATATTTATTCAAGCACTTTCTATGCCCTGGGGAAGCTAGCAATCCAGTTAGGGAAAGAGTCATGGAACCCGAGTGACCACGGAAGTCCTCTGGGATGAAGTGACTGTATTTTCTAAATCATACATGGGGACATATGGTCTGGCAGAGGATTTTTTCTCATTTCCAGATGTAGTTATTTGAAAAGTCCGACCAATGCATATTGACTGTGAAAATTTATTTTAGCATTTAATAGATACCCTTTGTTGAGAATCTGTTTACATCATATCAGGATTCTCGTGAGTAGACTGAGACAGCCAGGGGGTTATCGAGCTTGGGAAAGGAATTCTAGGAACACTTTGAGGGATGGGTGGGATTGGAAAGTCAGTGACCAGGAGCTCTCATGGTTGTTGAGAGGATTTAACTACCAAAAGCTTGAAATAGCACTGAGCCCACAGAAAGCAGTCAGGAAATGTTATTACTATTATTAATCATCCTTTACTAAAGAGAAGACTGTTGGTCAGAGAGCAGTTGGGTGGGCCAGTTTTCTATCTGAAGTCTGACTCACCCTCCAGGTCATGCCAGGTCACTTGCCCAGGGTTACATTTGGTGACAGTCTTCTTTCTGATCCCTTTCCCTCCTCTTCATATACTGGCAAAAATCAACATTGTCTGATTTTTTTTTTTTAAAGAAAATGGTCAGCACCTTGAAGCAAACAAAAATATCATTTAAGATTTTCATTAGATTATTTCCTGAACACAACAAAATATTAAAAGAAAAAAAAATGCACCCTTAATTCCACTTCAGTTTGATCTCTACCATGATCATCTTGTATTAATAGATGGGTCAGGTATATTTACTAACCTTAAATCCAAATCCAGCATGGGGAAATTGCATACCCAGGGAAGTTAAGTCCAAGTTCACCTTGTTAAAACCTGACAAGCCAAACTGAAAGGCCAGTTTTATATCCATCCCAGTATTCTTTCTACTATATTCTATCACATTGACTTGTATTAATCTGGAGCCTTGACTAAGCTGTGACAATACATTTTTCTGATTCACTAAAGAATGATTCTGTATTGTGAAGAGTACAAAAAAAATTGTTGGTTCTATTTCTATTTTCTCCAAGCTTCTGGATTTTTCTCCCACAACAACTTCAAAAGCCTTGGAATGCTTACATATTTATTCAAGCACTTTCTATGCCCTGGGGAAGCTAGCAATCCAGTTAGGGAAAGAGTCATGGAACCCGAGTGACCACGGAAGTCCTCTGGGATGAAGTGACTGTATTTTCTAAATCATACATGGGGACATATGGTCTGGCAGAGGATTTTTTTTTCTCATTTCCAGATGTAGTTATTTGAAAAGTCCGACCAATGCATATTGACTGTGAAAATTTATTTTAGCATTTAATAGATACCCTTTGTTGAGAATCTGTTTACATCATATCAGGATTCTCGTGAGTAGACTGAGACAGCCAGGGGGTTATCGAGCTTGGGAAAGGAATTCTAGGAACACTTTGAGGGATGGGTGGGATTGGAAAGTCAGTGACCAGGAGGTGAATCCAGGGGAAGATCAAAGGCCCAGACTCAGAAAGGAAGACATCTGTGCGACCAGTAAGGAATCAAGGTGAGATGGTGTGATTTAAGGAAAACCAGCACTTTGCCGACAAAGGTCCATATAGTGAAAGCTATGTTTTTTCCAGTAGTTGTGTACAGATGTGAAAGTTGGATCATAAAGAAGGCTGAGCTCTGAAGAACTGATGCTTTCAAGTTGTGGTGCTGGAGAAGGCTCTCTGAAAGTCCCTTGGAAAGCAAGGAAATCAAACCAATCAATCCTAAAGGAAATCAACTCTGATTATTCATTGGAAGGACTGATGCTGAAGCTGAAGTTCCAATACTTTGACCACCTGATCCAAAGTGCTGACTGATTGGAAAAGACCCTGATGCTGGGAAAGATTGAAGGCAAAAGGAAAAGAGGGCAGCAGAGGATGAGATGGCTAGATAGCATCAGTGACTGAGTGGACATGAATTTGAGCAACCACTGGGAGACAGTGGAGGACAGAGGAATCTGGTGTGCTGCCGTCCATGGGGTCCCAAAGAGATGGACTCCATTCAGTTGTACTGAACAGGAACAACAAAGTACTTATATGGACGTCCAAGGAACCTGGGTCTGAGGTCACTCCATTTCTGAATATTGAGAGCCATGAGGAGGCCAGAAGTTCCTGGCTGGAGAGATGAGAACTTAGCACCGAGAAGCCTGCTTTGGCTACCCAGTGTCCCTCAGGCAATACTCCTCTCCCAACCCCCAGGAAATCAGGGCCTGATGGGTTGGGGGTACTGATTTCTCTTGTCCTCCCTCGATGCAACCCCACTCCTAGGAGCTGTGAACCGGGTGCTGCGGGTTGGTAAGGAGGCCGCGGGAAGAAGCCCGCCTCATCATTCTGGCCCTACTCAGGAAGCCCTGTGGGGTCCTGGATCCCTACCAGTCTCTACACCCAAATCTGTGTCCCTTCTTTGGACCCCTGTGATGTTTCGGTCACTCCAGCCCAGGTGACCAGGGCCGGCGGACGAGAGGACACGCAGGTCTACATAACGGGGGCTGGATGAGGACATTAGGTGCTTCTAGTCTGCAGCCCCGGACGTCAGATCATCCAGCCAGATGGGCTCCAGGTGGGGTCGTGGACCACTTCCTGTGCGGGGACGGGTCTCCCGGAACTGCGACCTCCGCGTTTGGGGGCCTCAGGCCCAAATCCTCACAGCAGTCAGGTCCGGTCCGAGGTCCAGGACTAGACTGGAGGGCCTCAGCCTTCGCCCGTACGTCCTGCCTCCCTGGCTCCACGCCTCTCAGGGGAAACCGAGGTCCAGGCAGGGCAATTCTGAACCAGGGTCGTGAGTGGAGGGGATCCGGGCGCCTGGCAGAACTTGGCCTGCTCCCTCAAGCCCAGCTCCAAACGCCTACATGGCTATCCGCGAGGGGCTCGTCGTCCCAACTCAGCGGGTAGAGCGCGCGGCCTCGGAGCCTGGCCAGCAGGGGCCCGCCCCGCGCATGCGCCGCCCCTCGTGCCCGCGCCCCGCCTGCTCCCGGGCCGCGCGCTCCCGAGACAGGCGCCCAGGACCGCGCATGTGCAGGCGAGTGGCGGCGCTTCCTGGGAACGCGGGCTCGGTGGAGCCTGAGCGCCCGTGAATCAGCGCCCGAGGCGACCAGGGGATCCCGCGGGGCCCAAGCGCTTCGCCCGCTAGGTCCTCACGGCCCCCAGAGCTGAGGCCGCCCCGAGGCCGGGCTACGGTGCACGCTCGCCGCTTCAACCGGCTCGGCGCACCGTCCGACCGCCGGGCGCCCGGAGCGACTCGGAAGTTTGCATTTAAGGCTGCGAAAGGCCTTGAACTTAGGAGTTGTGGAATGAATGTGCCGAGTTGTGGGGCGAACCTCCCCAGCTCTCTGGAGGCATGTGGGGAACGTGAACAACGTCAAAGACAGATTGGTGCTGGCCGTTCCTGTGTTGTGGTTTTCACCTGCGGTCAGCCCTCAGGTAAAACAGGAACTGATAATTTTAGAAATTTATCTTCGCCTCCCTCACCCCGCCAGAAATTCAGAGAAGCTGGAATCCGCGCTGCCCGGTCTGCTCCTCCAGTCTTTAGGACAGAAACCTGCCTTCCCTGGCTCCCTCGCCCCTCCTTCCGGTTGACCCCGGGCGGGAAAGCATTTAGAGCAAATGAAAGCTTCAGATTCGGGGCCACGAGAGCGATGTTATTAGAATGCCTTTCTGGTGGCTCTTGGATTCCCCTGGGTCCCTCATTTCAGAAGTTAAAAGGCCTTGAGAGATTCTGCCATAGCACCTCAAGTGGTCCTTAGCTTCTACTTGAAACCGTGTCCCAGGATCTCTAACCAGGAACTCCCGACAGGATTCTGGTTCGGGTCCCTCTGCCCTAGACGGTACCTGGGAGACGGGCCCCTTCTTTTGCAGCCTGGTGGCCATCCAGTGTGTCTGGGCTTCCCTGCTTAGACCCCTGGGCACCCTAGAATTTGGGACGAGGCCTTTGTGGCTAAACCAGGGTTGGCAGCTGGCTCCGAAAAGATAAGGGAATTTGTTTTAATTTCCTCCGTTTTTTTGGCAGTTGCTTTGGAGTGGAGATCCTCTGGGCATCGTGGTGCCGTCGTGGCCTGAGAGGACAAGGAATGTCCTTGGAAGGAGCTGTTCCTGGGGAAGGATGCCATGGTGTGGGCTTGGCTGCCTCACCTGCCCTCTGCCTGAGGCAGCTCCCGGTCTTTGTATGCATCCCTGTCCTGGGCTTGAGTTCACGGAACACCTGGTGTTGTGGGGAGGGCGGTGTAGGACAAAAGAGCTATTCTTTTTGCAAACGGGGAAGCAAAAAGTCCTTGGATAGGAGAGACTGGCTCAGGGTCACAGAGCCAGTAAGGAGGGGACGTGGGACTCAAGTCCAGGGCTCTGCTCCTCGGGCCTGTTCCCATGCTCCTGGATGTCAGGGGCCCCTGGAAACAGATGGCACATTGCAGTTGGGTGATTTGAGGCAAGGTGTAGGGAAACAACTGTGGAGAGTGAAACATTCTGGGGCTAGTCACGGTGGGATCTTACTGCCTCTGTGCCCAGACGCAAGGAGGCTGTGTGGAAGGTCATTTCCTCTAGCTGGGACTTTACACCCAGGGGCTCAGGAAGGGAGCTGAGGAAATGTAAGCCTTGTTTTCAGTTTCTTGTTCCCTTGGTCTGGTTCCCTGTGGACCAAACCCAATGAGAAGTTGTGGGGTGAGGGAACCTTGACTAATCATTCTAGGGCACTGCACAGGATGGAAAGGATTGCAGAGTGTACCCCGGGGGTGGAGGGACAGACGAAAGATAGCCATCATGGTGTGCAGTATTACAACAGCTTGCATTTCTTGAGTGCTTGCTCTATGCCAGGTATGTCCACTATCTCATTGCATCTTCCCATAAGTCCATTTTCTCCGTTGACAGATAAAGAAGCTGAGTGATGAAACGACCAGCGGGATGGAGGTATGGACACCTGAGCTGACATCTGCCTCTCCAGGGTCTGATCTTGTGTATGGCGGTTCCTCTGTGGACGTCTATGGGGTGAACGAATGAAAGAGGAGCACACAGAGGCTGGATTCGATGGAGAATCACCCTGAAGATCTTTAGGGCGTGGGTGAGGCCAGAAGGATGGGAGGCTGTTGGTGTCTCTCCTGCTGCTTGGTGATAAGCCAGGTTATTCAGGTTCAAAGAGTAGGTATATAGATCTGAAAAAAACAAAAACAAAAAAACCTTGAATGTTTGGCCTTTCCTTGTAGAGGATAGCTCTGGAGTTAAAAAGATTTCTTTTTCTGCAGCCATTTCCCCCCACCCCCAGATTTCTGGTTCCCCCACAATCTGGGCAGGGGCCCAGGTGCTATCTCTGGTCCCTTCTCAACTCCTGCGCTCCACTCACGAGCTCGGTTCTTCTAATGGCATCGCTGTACTGCTCCTGGAACACAGCGTTCTTCAAGGATGAACCAAAGACCAGTGTGATGGGGAGTGTTTTACCAGTGTTATAACCAGGCTTTAGAAACGACCCACACAGAGCGACAAAGTAGACAGTGGAGGGCATTTATTACACCAGCGGGTCCAAGGCCTCCATTTTAGCCAAGGATCCCGAGCAAGATTTGTGGCTAACATTTATACCTAAAGCCTACGTGTACAAACCCACATCCCAAACACCGACGGTTACCTGGGAAACATTAAAGAAAAAAGTATGATTTGGTTGCCATCACAAAGGTATAATTGAAAATCACCTAAGCATATCGCTTAGCTTGTCTCAACGTGGATTAATTAACTAAGATCACAAATGGTGATCTGTCATATGCTGGACATTTCATTTTCTTGGCCTAGGGGAGACTTGGTTACGAGATTTCCTTGGTCAGGTTCTCATAAACCCAGGAGGCCTAGTCGACAGTTAACTTTTCATCTCCATGGTTGCACAGTCCAAACACAGTCCAGAGTTCACTAGAAGTGCAGCTTGTGGAGTCCTCTTTCTCAAGATGGAGTCAGTTTAGTTAGGGTGGCCTGTTCCTCTCCTCCTTCACTAGCACCCCTAGAAGTGGCCTGCCGTGGAGCAGAACCTCAGCTCAGCAGCTCTGAGCTCTTCCCTCCAGGTGTCATCTTCCTTCATCCCCACTCCCCCGTCATAATCCTTTTATTGGTCTCTTCCTTCCTCAAGGGTCCCTCAGAGTCTTTCATTGTCTGTTCATCGTCCCAGAAACTCAGACACGGAAATGGAACCTGACATACAGTGATCACCTGCCATGGGCCTGGTACTGCCAGATGCTTCTTCCTAGCCATGGTCTCATTTTGTTTTCTAGAGTCTACTAGGTAATGTCAGGGAGGGATATTGCAGAAAAGAAAGACTCTGGTTAGGTAACGTGTTCAAGATCACACAGCTCATTTTTTTTAAAATTGTGGTACAAGTCACATGACCTAAAATGTACTGTTTTGACTGTACAGTTCAGTGGCACTAAGTCCAGTCCCATTGTTGTTCAGCATGTACCATCAGCTCTCTCCCGAGGTTTCCACCTTCCTAAACTCAAACTTTGTCCCCCTTAAACACTAACTCCCATTCCCACCTTCACGAGCCCTGGCATCTACAGCATCTACCAGTGTACTTTCTGACTCTGTGAATTTGACTATTCTAGGTATCTCATAGAAGTTAAATCAAACAGTAGTTGCCTGCATCTATTCTGTATTGGAATGCATTTTTAAAGGTTAACTTAATATGTCCTACAAGCAGGACCTTTCTTTTTTCTTCTGTGTTACATATAATAGGTTCTTCTTAGTTATCTATTATACCAAAGACTCAGATGCTGGGAAAGATTAAGGACAGGAGGAGAAGGGGCGACAGAGGATGACATGGTTGGATGGCATCAACAACTCAGTGGATATGCGTTTGAGCAAACTCCGGGAGAGAGTGAAGGAGATGGGGTGACAAGGAGTCAGACATGACTTAGTGACCAAACAACAACAGTACCTGGGAGGGAGCTTCCTAGGTGGCGCTAGTAGTGAAGAACTTGCCTGCGCATGCAGGAACATAGATGCCAGTTTGATCCCTGAATTGGAAAGATCCCCTGGAGGAGGGCACAGCAACCCACTCCAGTGTTCTTGCTTGGAGAATCCCATGGACAGAGGAGCCTGGCTGGCTATAGTCCATAGGCTGACAAACAGTCAGGCACGACTGAAATGACTTGGCATGTGCACACACACTTAGTCTGTGGAGCCTCCCCTAGTCCTGTGCCGCCGACTTCTTCATCTGGAGGGCACTTCATCTTCTGCTGAGCGGCAAGTCCCACCTGTCCTCTAGAGCCCAGCTCAGGCGCCACTCCCTTCACACTCAGCTCCAGATTCCCAGACTCACCTTGATGAACCTCCCCTGGAGGACCAATCACATTATCTCCTGTCTGTGCATGAATGTGAACATGCAACTTATTTTCTTTGCTGGCGGCAGGGATTATGTTGCAATAGGATTTGAATCTTCATTTCCTAATAGAGGATCTTATATGCAGTAAGCCAGCAGAAAATGCTGGGGAGCTTTTTTTCTGCCCCCTAAAATTTTTTTTTTTAATTCAGTCACACCGATGTGGCATGTGAGATCTTAGTTCTTCAACCAGAGCCCCCTGTGTTGGAAGCATGGAGTCTGAACCACTGCACCACCAGGGAAGTCCACATCTAGGGAGCTTTTTGTGGTGAAAACTGTTTCTTAAGTGAAGCTTCATTTCTCAACTTTACATGCTCACTTTGCTTGAGACAAGATTCTGTTGTAAAACACGTCCTGGTTGAGTTTGAGGAATGTGGAGGATGTATTTCTCAAGCATCTTAATTTTCCAACCAGGGATTGAACCTGTGCCCCCTTGCAGTGGAAGTGCAGATTCCTGTTGGACTGCCAGGGAAGTCCCTTGGGGAAGCTCTGAATTAATTTGAGGCAATGAAGACACACCAGTGAGGGCAGGCAGTGGAGAACAGGCTGCTTAGGTGGAAGGCTGTCCACATCCGTCTCTCCAGATGGGCCCAAAGAGAGAGGATCCGAGTCCCTTGGTCTTTATCAGTGACTGCAACTTCTTGGAGCCCATCCCCTGCATCCCTGAGGCCCTGTAGGCTGGCTCCCTTGAGTAGAGGCTGTCACTCCCTCTTTCACCACCAGGGGTGGGGAGACCTTGGCCATAATGGCACCCCTCCCTCCTTGGGTTCAGAGTTGGCTCAGAGCACCCATTTCTTGGATCACGGAAGACAGATAGATGCTAGGACCCTTGAGAACAAGTGTAGTCTGGGATAATTCGCCTGATCTGTTGCTGCCTCCAGCTTAGTTCAGAGCCCATCGGCAGCCCCTCAGTTCCCCAGAACATGGAGGCTCTCTTACAGATGGCAGCTCGGGTTCCTGCTTCTGCCAGTGTCTGTCACTGCCACAGGGTTTCAAAGTTCAGGTCACTGAGGAACATCCAACTGCATGAGCACAGTAAATGGAAGAGGCCACCTAGGAAGGAGACCCCTGATCTGGGCATCAGACAACGTAGATTTGTTTGAATTTTGACCCTATCTGATATCCCTGTTTGTCATTCTCATCTGCCCGCACTTCAAAGGAGACTGCCTTGTAGAAAGCTGCACTCTGCTTTGGGGTCCTTTCTGCTCTCACCCCGTCTGGCCCCACCTCAGCTCTCCTCTCTGGCTGTAGACCGTGAGTCCCCAGACTGACTGTGGCCACCCTACCATCCTTCCCGTTACTCTTTCTAGGAGGAAGGAGGAGACCCCACATCTTCTTGGAAGATCTTGACAAGCAGAAACTAGAAAAATGGATTAGAGGAACCTTGGGACCTTGGTCTGAGAAAGAGCAGATGAAATACAGGAAATGCAGGACAGTCCCACAGAATGACCCAATTCTGAGCAATTCTGAGCCCCTTGATTGAACTTTAGCTCAATTCTAGAAATGGCACCTTCATGGCAGAAAGTGAAGAGGAACTTAAAAAGCCTCTTAATGAAGGTGAAAGAAGAGAGTGAAAAAGATGGTTTAAAACTCAACGTTCAAAAAACTAAGATCATGGCATTCTGTCCTATCATTTCATGGCAAATAAATTGGAAAAAAAAAATGGAAACAGTAAGAGACTATTTTCTTGGGCTCCAAAATCACTATGGACAGTGACTGCAGCCATGAAATTAAAAGGCACTTGCTCCTTGGATAAAAAGCTATGACAATCCTAGACAGCTTATTAAAAAGCAGAGACATCACTTTGCCTACAAAGGTCCATCTAATCAAAGCTATGGTTTTTCCAGTAATCATGTATGGATGTGAAAGTTGGACCATAAAGAAGGCTGAGTGATGAAGAATTGATTCTTTTGAATTATGGTGTTGGAGAAGACTCTTGAGAGTCCCTTAGACAGCAAGAAGATCAAACCAGTCAATCCTAAAGGAAATCTACACTGAATATTCATTGGAAGAACTGATGCTGAAGCTCCAATACTTTGCCCACCTGATGTGAAGAACTGGCTTACTGGAAAACATCCTGATTCTGGGAAGGATTGCGGGCAGGAGGAGAAGGGGGTGGCAGAGGATGAGATGGTTGGATGGCGTCACTGACTCAATGGACATGAGTGTTTTTTTTTTAATTTTTAAAAAATTTTAAAGGACATGAGTTTGAACTAAGGACTTACTTCAAGTGATGGCAAAGGATGAGGAGCCTGGAGTGCTGCAGTCTATGGGGTAGCAAAGAGTCAGACATGAACTGAAAAGTTTCAGAAGTACATGTTTTCTCCTAGTCCCTTCACAGGTGGCTCAGTGGTAAAGAATCTGCCTGCCAATGCAGGAGACGCAAGAGGCTGTAGACCGTGAGTCCCCAGACTGACTGTGGCCACCCTACCATCCTTCCCGTTACTCTTTCTAGGAGGAAGGAGGAGACCCCACATCTTCTTGGAAGATCTTGGAAGTCTGACAAGCAGAAACTAGAAAATGGATTAGAGGAACCTTGGGACCTTGGTCTGAGAAAGAGCAGATGAAATACAGGAAATGCAGGACAGTCCCACAGAATGACCCAATTCTGAGCAATTCTGAGCCCCTTGATTGAACTTTAGCTCAATTCTAGAAATGGCACCTTCATGGCAGAAAGTGAAGAGGAACTTAAAAAGCCTCTTAATGAAGGTGAAAGAAGAGAGTGAAAAAGATGGTTTAAAACTCAACGTTCAAAAAACTAAGATCATGGCATTCTGTCCTATCATTTCATGGCAAATAAATTGGAAAAAAAAAATGGAAACAGTAAGAGACTATTTTCTTGGGCTCCAAAATCACTATGGACAGTGACTGCAGCCATGAAATTAAAAGGCACTTGCTCCTTGGATAAAAAGCTATGACAATCCTAGACAGCTTATTAAAAAGCAGAGACATCACTTTGCCTACAAAGGTCCATCTAATCAAAGCTATGGTTTTTCCAGTAATCATGTATGGATGTGAAAGTTGGACCATAAAGAAGGCTGAGTGATGAAGAATTGATTCTTTTGAATTATGGTGTTGGAGAAGACTCTTGAGAGTCCCTTAGACAGCAAGAAGATCAAACCAGTCAATCCTAAAGGAAATCTACACTGAATATTCATTGGAAGAACTGATGCTGAAGCTCCAATACTTTGCCCACCTGATGTGAAGAACTGGCTTACTGGAAAACATCCTGATTCTGGGAAGGATTGCGGGCAGGAGGAGAAGGGGGTGGCAGAGGATGAGATGGTTGGATGGCGTCACTGACTCAATGGACATGAGTGTTTTTTTTTTAATTTTAAAAATTTAATGGACATGAGTTTGAACTAAGGACTTACTTCAAGTGATGGCAAAGGATGAGGAGCCTGGAGTGCTGCAGTCTATGGGGTAGCAAAGAGTCAGACATGACTGAGTGACTGAACGATAGTTCTAGAAAAGATAATCCTGAAAACAGAAGTACATGTTTTCTCCTAGTCCCTTCACAGGTGGCTCAGTGGTAAAGAATCTGCCTGCCAATGCAGGAGACGCAAGAGACGTGGGTTTGATCCCTGGGTCAGGAAAAATGTCAACCTGGTTCAATAGTCTTGCCTGGGAAAGCCCGTTGACAGAGGAGCCTGGCAGGCTATAGTCTGTGGGCTCACAAAAGAGGCGGATACGACTTAGCAACTGAATAACAAGATTTCAGCAACCAGTGCACACAGAGGTTTTGAGTACCTACCTACTCTGCCCAGCCTCACGATGGCAGGAAGAGGATACAGACACCCGTGGCTGTGTTCCCAAGGAATCAGGAGACTGCTATTTTAGTCTAGCTGGGAAAGCAAAACAGACATAGAGAACAGAAGGAGTGGTTAAGAGGGCAATTAAGATCAGGTAGGATGCGCCACCACACCTTAGAACCTGAGACAAGAGGGAGCAGGTGGCCTAGGTCTCTTGGGTTCCCTCAAGTTGGGGGCACGATCCAGTCCTGATGTAGCCAGAGGCCTGAGTTAGACGGCCCACAGCGTCAGGGTGACATGGGGGCTGATCAGACTTCACGCTGCTCTCATATAGCGCTCTGTCCCTGTTTGGCAAATGTTTACCCTGTTTCAGCTTTAACTGTATGTCTTACCTGAAATCTTCTAGTATCGCCATGGAAAAAAAGTTGTTTAGAGGGCTTCCCTGGTGGTCCAGTGGTTAAGAACCCTCCTTGCAATTCAGGAGACACCAGTTTGATCTTGATTCCACATGCCCAGGAACAACTAAGCCCCTGCGCCCAAACCACTGAAGCCCGTGTGCCTACAGCTTGAGCACCACAGCAAAGAGTAGCCCCCACTTGCTGCAACTAGAGAAAGCCTGAGTATGGCCACAGACCCAGAACAGTCAAAACAAAAAAAACCCACTTAAATATGTTGTCTAGTACATGAATTGGTTCTGCATCAGATTCTCAAGCACAAGGACAAAACAATAAAACCCACTTAAATATGTTGTCTAGTACATGACTGAGTGACTGAACGATAGTTCTAGAAAAGATAATCCTGAAAACAGAAGTACATGTTTTCTCCTAGTCCCTTCACAGGTGGCTCAGTGGTAAAGAATCTGCCTGCCAATGCAGGAGACGCAAGAGACGTGGGTTTGATCCCTGGGTCAGGAAAAATGTCAACCTGGTTCAATAGTCTTGCCTGGGAAAGCCCGTTGACAGAGGAGCCTGGCAGGCTATAGTCTGTGGGCTCACAAAAGAGGCGGATACGACTTAGCAACTGAATAACAAGATTTCAGCAACCAGTGCACACAGAGGTTTTGAGTACCTACCTACTCTGCCCAGCCTCACGATGGCAGGAAGAGGATACAGACACCCGTGGCTGTGTTCCCAAGGAATCAGGAGACTGCTATTTTAGTCTAGCTGGGAAAGCAAAACAGACATAGAGAACAGAAGGAGTGGTTAAGAGGGCAATTAAGATCAGGTAGGATGCGCCACCACACCTTAGAACCTGAGACAAGAGGGAGCAGGTGGCCTAGGTCTCTTGGGTTCCCTCAATTTGGGGGGCACGATCCAGTCCTGATGTAGCCAGAGGCCTGAGTTAGACGGCCCACAGCGTCAGGGTGACATGGGGGCTGATCAGACTTCACGCTGCTCTCATATAGCGCTCTGTCCCTGTTTGGCAAATGTTTACCCTGTTTCAGCTTTAACTGTATGTCTTACCTGAAATCTTCTAGTATCGCCATGGAAAAAAAGTTGTTTAGAGGGCTTCCCTGGTGGTCCAGTGGTTAAGAACCCTCCTTGCAATTCAGGAGACACCAGTTTGATCTTGATTCCACATGCCCAGGAACAACTAAGCCCCTGCGCCCAAACCACTGAAGCCCGTGTGCCTACAGCTTGAGCACCACAGCAAAGAGTAGCCCCCACTTGCTGCAACTAGAGAAAGCCTGAGTATGGCCACAGACCCAGAACAGTCAAAACAAAACAAAAAAAACCCACTTAAATATGTTGTCTAGTACATGAATTGGTTCTGCATCAGATTCTCAAGCACAAGGACCTAAAACATCCAAACTGTTCACAAAGTCCTGGTGGAGAGCAAGCTTGTGATTTTCATACACTTTTTGGCAGGATCAGAGTTGAGCCCAGAGCTTCTATGAGATTGGTGAACATTAGCTTGGTTACTAATGCTACGAGACTGAAAAGTACTATTTCTTCCTCCTTGGTGAAAGAGCTGATGATTTCTCAGGTAGGCCTGCAGAGTCATTGCAGGGCTAGGGAACTCTGTCTTCAGAACAAGTAAACAGATGATCTGGTTGGGTGGATGCAAGTGAGCTTCCCGCATCTCAGCTCCATGAGCTTTTGGCAGAGACATGGGCACTGCACCTTGTCTGTCCCACCTGGGTCACTGGTAGCTATCACATGCTGCTGTTTGGGATATCTCGATAAACACAGTGGAGTGGCCCTCGGTCAGCAGTCAGTGACTCACACCTGCCTGCTTGTCCAGATTCTCTACTTCGCCTTCCAGGCCCACCCCACAAGCTGTTTTTTCTGCCTCCAGGAAGAAAAAAAGCTGTTTTTTTGTTTTTTTGTTTTCTTCCACCAGTCAGAATTGTCACTGATCCTTCCCAGCTCTTTGCTCATAACTCTGTTGTGACATTTATTCCATCTTTTCATACATTTGTGAATGTCATGTATTCGTGTTTTCTTCAGTTGGTCTAGACTGTGAGCTTCTTGTTAGCAGGGAATATGTCTGGTTCTTTTCTCTAATTCCCAAGGCCTAGCCTAGAGTGGTGCCCTGCTCAGAAACTTCTGTTAAATGGACAAACAGTGACTTGACAGATAACATTCTCCCTGGTGTGTCAGGTAGAAACCAAAGGAGTCTGAGCAAACTCCAGGAGATAATGGAGGACAGGGAAGCCTGGCATGCTGCAGCCCATGGGGTTGCAAAGAGTCAGACAGGACTTAGGGACTGAATAACCGCAACAATCCTAAAACCAGAAGGGAGAGGGGCCTGCTTCCAGGGCCAGCTTCTGGCAGAGGTACAGAGAACTGAAAGGTCATTATAGGGAATTCCTGGACATCCAGTGGTTAGGATGCTGTGTTTCCACTGCAGGGGTTGGGATGGGGTGGAATTCCTGGTTCTGCATTCCCAAGCACAAGGACCTAAAACATCCAAACTGTTCACAAAGTCCTGGTGGAGAGCAAGCTTGTGATTTTCATACACTTTTTGGCAGGATCAGAGTTGAGCCCAGAGCTTCTATGAGATTGGTGAACATTAGCTTGGTTACTAATGCTACGAGACTGAAAAGTACTATTTCTTCCTCCTTGGTGAAAGAGCTGATGATTTCTCAGGTAGGCCTGCAGAGTCATTGCAGGGCTAGGGAACTCTGTCTTCAGAACAAGTAAACAGATGATCTGGTTGGGTGGATGCAAGTGAGCTTCCCGCATCTCAGCTCCATGAGCTTTTGGCAGAGACATGGGCACTGCACCTTGTCTGTCCCACCTGGGTCACTGGTAGCTATCACATGCTGCTGTTTGGGATATCTCGATAAACACAGTGGAGTGGCCCTCGGTCAGCAGTCAGTGACTCACACCTGCCTGCTTGTCCAGATTCTCTACTTCGCCTTCCAGGCCCACCCCACAAGCTGTTTTTTCTGCCTCCAGGAAGAAAAAAAGCTGTTTTTTTGTTTTTTTGTTTTCTTCCACCAGTCAGAATTGTCACTGATCCTTCCCAGCTCTTTGCTCATAACTCTGTTGTGACATTTATTCCATCTTTTCATACATTTGTGAATGTCATGTATTCGTGTTTTCTTCAGTTGGTCTAGACTGTGAGCTTCTTGTTAGCAGGGAATATGTCTGATTCTTTTCTCTAATTCCCAAGGCCTAGCCTAGAGTGGTGCCCTGCTCAGAAACTTCTGTTAAATGGACAAACAGTGACTTGACAGATAACATTCTCCCTGGTGTGTCAGGTAGAAACCAAAGGAGTCTGAGCAAACTCCAGGAGATAATGGAGGACAGGGAAGCCTGGCATGCTGCAGCCCATGGGGTTGCAAAGAGTCAGACAGGACTTAGGGACTGAATAACCGCAACAATCCTAAAACCAGAAGGGAGAGGGGCCTGCTTCCAGGGCCAGCTTCTGGCAGAGGTACAGAGAACTGAAAGGTCATTATAGGGAATTCCCTGGACATCCAGTGGTTAGGATGCTGTGTTTCCACTGCAGGGGTTGGGAGTGGGGCTGGATTCAATTCCTGGATAGGGAACCAAGATCCCACAAGCCGATAAAAGGTCAATGTAAGTTGGACATGTATCGACACACGAAAAAGGTGTTCAATTGTCTGTTGATCCTAATTCTTAGAACCAAAGAGACAAAAATAGGTTATGAGTGTCAAGAATGCTGTCCCTCAAATTGTGGAAAGGGTCTTGCAATCAGAAGAGTGAGGGATTGGTTCTGAGCCAGTCTCTGGTGAGAGTGTGTTAGTCGCTCAGTTGTGTCCTACACTTTGTGACCCCTTGGACTGTAGCCCAATAGACTCCTCTGTCCATGAGATTCTCCAAGCAAGAATACTGGAGTGGATAGCCATTCCAGGGATTGAACCTGTGTCTCCTGCATTGAAGGCTGATTCTTCATCATCTGAGCCACTAGTATACTTGTTTTATTAACCTTATGGAATTATTCTTTGGACCAAATGAGGTAAGAAATATGTGAGTTCTTTGAAAACTGTCAAGTATTACTGGACTACTAGGCATCCTTGTATCTTCCTCTTACTCCTGATCCTTACTTTTCTTTCATTCTTTTGATAACAAATTCTCAAAACAACAATAAAAACTCAACCACTAAGGCCAGCTGAGAAAATGTCAACTAGTCTACCCTTGAGTTCCCATTTAGGCCCAAAGACTAAAGACAGGGTAGAGAGGAAGGACATGGTTTTATTGCTTCTGAACCAGATGACCTTGGGTGAATCACCTCAGCTGTCTGAGCCTCAGTTTGGCGCAAGTGTTAAAGAATCCACCTTCAATACAGGAGACCCAGGTTGGATCCCTGGGTCGGGAAGATCCCCTGGAAGAGGAAATGGCAACCCACTCTAGTATTCTTGCCTGGAGAATCCCATAGAGGAGCCTGGCGGGCTATAGTCCATGGGGTCAGAAAAGAGTGGGATAGACTTAGTAGCTAAAAAAAAAAAACGATGGACATCCTAATCTTTACCCCACCCACTCCCCAGGGCTCCTGGGAGGGTCAGATGACACAATGAACATGATGGTGCCTCGTAAACTATAAAGTCTGTTCAAATGCCATGGATTGACTTCTTAATCTGTGCTTTAGGGCTCTGGATGAAATTTGCCAAGACTGTTGCACTGTTGTTTGGGGAGTGACATCATTGCCTGTGATGGAAGTCCAGGGTGGGGCACAGAAGGTGGGCCCAGAATGCTGTCCCTAAATTAAAAGACAAAAATAGGTTATGAGTGTCAAGAATGCTGTCCCTCAAATTGTGGAAAGGGTCTTGCAATCAGAAGAGTGAGGGATTGGTTCTGAGCCAGTCTCTGGTGAGAGTGTGTTAGTCGCTCAGTTGTGTCCTACACTTTGTGACCCCTTGGACTGTAGCCCAATAGACTCCTCTGTCCATGAGATTCTCCAAGCAAGAATACTGGAGTGGATAGCCATTCCAGGGATTGAACCTGTGTCTCCTGCATTGAAGGCTGATTCTTCATCATCTGAGCCACTAGTATACTTGTTTTATTAACCTTATGGAATTATTCTTTGGACCAAATGAGGTAAGAAATATGTGAGTTCTTTGAAAACTGTCAAGTATTACTGGACTACTAGGCATCCTTGTATCTTCCTCTTACTCCTGATCCTTACTTTTCTTTCATTCTTTTGATAACAAATTCTCAAAACAACAATAAAAACTCAACCACTAAGGCCAGCTGAGAAAATGTCAACTAGTCTACCCTTGAGTTCCCATTTAGGCCCAAAGACTAAAGACAGGGTAGAGAGGGAAGGACATGGTTTTATTGCTTCTGAACCAGATGACCTTGGGTGAATCACCTCAGCTGTCTGAGCCTCAGTTTGGCGCAAGTGTTAAAGAATCCACCTTCAATACAGGAGACCCAGGTTGGATCCCTGGGTCGGGAAGATCCCCTGGAAGAGGAAATGGCAACCCACTCTAGTATTCTTGCCTGGAGAATCCCATAGAGGAGCCTGGCGGGCTATAGTCCATGGGGTCAGAAAAGAGTGGGATAGACCTAGTAGCTAAAAAAAAAAAAAAAGATGGAGATACTAATCTTTACCCCACCCACTCCCCAGGGCTCCTGGGAGGGTCAGATGACACAATGAACATGATGGTGCCTCGTAAACTATAAAGTCTGTTCAAATGCCATGGATTGACTTCTTAATCTGTGCTTTAGGGCTCTGGATGAAATTTGCCAAGACTGTTGCACTGTTGTTTGGGGAGTGACATCATTGCCTGTGATGGAAGTCCAGGGTGGGGCACAGAAGGTGGGCCCAGAATCCCAGGGGCGGGTAGAGTGCAGAAGGGACCCCACCCACTGCCTGCCCGGAGCAGACCTGGGTCTGCCTTCACTCATTTTAACGACCTGAAGAAATTTCAGTCTCTGATTTCCAAACTGTCAAAGACCCTGCCCTGAACCTCTGTGCTCAGGGGAGGCCTGGATTCAAGATCAAGGGTCGTGGCTGCTCTGATCTAGTCCTCTGTCTCCAGGGTCTTAGCTCGGCATCCAGAATGAACCCGTTGTTGAATGAAATACAGGTAGTGTGTTGTGTGAGCTCACTCATCCTCTTTGGTCTCACTTCCTTTGTTTGTACATTCCAGGTATAGGTAAACGTTCAAATAACACACAACAGACTGCGATTCAGAGCAATGGTAGCTTGACCCATGCTTGGAAACGTGACTCGCCAGTGTTAATGAAACACTGAAATGGGTATCCCCATGTTGGCATTTTGTTGATCCCAGGAGGCTGTGAGACCAGAGTCTACTGGGAGGGGCTCTCAGGGTCCTGTGGCCGGCTGGGTTTTGGGTTCCTTCATTGGCTGCACTGGTCACTGAAGCTGAAAGAAAATGCATGCGTGCATGCTAAACTGCTTCAGTCGTGTCTGAATCTTTGCGACCCCATGGACTGTAGCCCACAAGGCTTCTCCATGGCATTCTCCAGGCAAGAAGACTGGAGTGAGTTGCCATTTACTTCTCCAGGGGATCTTCCTGACCCAGGGATCAAACCCTCATCTCCTGCAACTGTTGCATTGGAGGCGGATTCTTTGCCACAGACCCACTGAGGAAGCCCGAAAGAAAACGTCTTAATCCAGAAATATTTGTGAATGTTCATCGTGTGCTTGTCCTTGTCCTGGGTGCTTCAGGGACTATGGGAAAGGTCTGGTGATGGCTTCTGTGTTGGAAACACTCAGCCTAAATCTAAGAAAATGAGGTGGGGCTTCCCTGGTGGTCAAGTGGGTAAGGACACTGCCTTGCAGTGCAAGGGGCGCTGGTTTGATCCCTGGCCTGGGAAGATCCCATGTGCTGCGGAGCGGCTGGGCCTATGTGTCCAACTACTGAGCCACAGCTCAGGAGTGCGTGCGCCCAGAGCTGGTGCTCTGTGGCAAGAGAGGCCACTGCGATGGGAGGCCCACACAGGCCAAAGAACAAAGATGGAAATAAATGAAAGACCAATAGAAGTGGCCAAAAAAAAAAGAGAAAATGAGGTGACTGGAGAGGAGGCTCCCCCTTGGTGGGCAGTGTGTGTCCAGGGCTGGGGACATGGTGGTCGGGAGGGCAGAGAGGTGGGTCCTGAAAGACCCAAGAGGAGGTGGAAGTATGTGAAGAAGACAAAAGTCAGTCACTAAAAAAAAAAAAAGTCAGTCACTGAGATTCATTTCTCCCCACCAAATGTCTTCTCTCTTTTTCCAGTCCCAATCAGGAGGTGGTATGGTTTTCCGTTTCTGTCTAACAAATAACCACAAATGTAGCAACTTAAAACAGTGCCTCAAAGGACTTCCCCAGCAGTCCAGTAGTTAAGAATCCACCTTTCAATGCAGGGGAGGAACTGAGATCCCACAGATCACAGGGCAACTTAGTCTGAGTGCCAGAGTGAGAGAAGCCCACACACCACAAAGAAGATCCAGTGCAGCCCCAAACTACATCAGTTCCTCGTGTAAGTGGAATCAGACAATGCATTTGTCTTCTTGTGAGTGGCTTATTCCACTGAGCACAGTGTTCTCAAGGTTCCTTCACGTTGCAGTGTGTGTCAGAATTTCTCCCTTTTAAAAACATTTACCTACTAAAGAAGATACCCTCAATCTCCTGCAACGGGGTTGCCATTGGGATCTTCCTGACCCAGGATCAAACCCTCATCTCCGGCATTCTTTGCCACAGACCCACTGAGGAAGCCCGAAAGAAAACGTCTTAATCCAGAAATATTTGTGAATGTTCATCGTGTGCTTGTCCTTGTCCTGGGTGCTTCAGGGACTATGGGAAAGGTCTGGTGATGGCTTCTGTGTTGGAAACACTCAGCCTAAATCTAAGAAAATGAGGTGGGGCTTCCCTGGTGGTCAAGTGGGTAAGGACACTGCCTTGCAGTGCAAGGGGCGCTGGTTTGATCCCTGGCCTGGGAAGATCCCATGTGCTGCGGAGCGGCTGGGCCTATGTGTCCAACTACTGAGCCACAGCTCAGGAGTGCGTGCGCCCAGAGCTGGTGCTCTGTGGCAAGAGAGGCCACTGCGATGGGAGGCCCACACAGGCCAAAGAACAAAGATGGAAATAAATGAAAGACCAATAGAAGTGGCCAAAAAAAAAAGAGAAAATGAGGTGACTGGAGAGGAGGCTCCCCCTTGGTGGGCAGTGTGTGTCCAGGGCTGGGGACATGGTGGTCGGGAGGGCAGAGAGGTGGGTCCTGAAAGACCCAAGAGGAGGTGGAAGTATGTGAAGAAGACAAAAGTCAGTCACTAAAAAAAAAAAAAGTCAGTCACTGAGATTCATTTCTCCCCACCAAATGTCTTCTCTCTTTTTCCAGTCCCAATCAGGAGGTGGTATGGTTTTCCGTTTCTGTCTAACAAATAACCACAAATGTAGCAACTTAAAACAGTGCCTCAAAGGACTTCCCCAGCAGTCCAGTAGTTAAGAATCCACCTTTCAATGCAGGGGAGGAACTGAGATCCCACAGATCACAGGGCAACTTAGTCTGAGTGCCAGAGTGAGAGAAGCCCACACACCACAAAGAAGATCCAGTGCAGCCCCAAACTACATCAGTTCCTCGTGTAAGTGGAATCAGACAATGCATTTGTCTTCTTGTGAGTGGCTTATTCCACTGAGCACAGTGTTCTCAAGGTTCCTTCACGTTGCAGTGTGTGTCAGAATTTCCCTCCCTTTTAAGGTGGATAACATCCATTATATCTCTGTACTACCCTTTGCTTATCTGCTCACCTGTCAATGGATACTTGGCTATTGTAAATGGTGCTGCTGTGATGTGGGTGTGCAGCTATCTCTCTGTAGCCCTACTTTGAATTTTTGAAATGTGTATCCCAAAGTGAAATTTCTGGATAGTATTCTATTTTATGTTTGAGGAATTGCCATATTGTTTTTCCATAGTGGCCACATTTCCACTGACAATGCATAAGAGTTCCAATTTCTCCACATCCTCATCCACACTGATTTTCTGTTTTTTTTTCCCCCCGAGTTTACCTCTTTTTCTTCACATTTTTTATTCTTTTTATTTTGCTTTCTAAAAATATTAATTTTTATCTATTTATTGACTTGACTGTGCTAGGTCTTAATTGTAGCACGCAGGATCTTCAATCTTTGTTGCTGCATGTGGATTCTTATTTTCAGCATGTAGAATCTAGTTCCCTGACCAGTGATTGAACCTGGAGTCCCTGTATTGGAAGCTCGGAGTCTTAGCCAGTTTTCTTTTTTCTTTTTTCACAGCAGCTGTCATAAGGGGTGTGAGGTAATGTCTCACTCTCGTTTTGATTTGCATGTCCCTAGTGAGCAGTGACTTTTAAACGTGTTTTCTTTGTTGGCCACTTTTATTTATTTATTTAATTTTATTTAAAAATTTTTTTTACAGAGTTTTGTTGTTCACAGACATGTATGTTCCCAGATCAGTCATATGCACATCCCTGGCCCCCTCCCCCCTCCCAGCTCCCCAGTCCCAATCAGGAGGTGGTATGGTTTTCCGTTTCTGTCTAACAAATAACCACAAATGTAGCAACTTAAAACAGTGCCTCAAAGGACTTCCCCAGCAGTCCAGTAGTTAAGAATCCACCTTTCAATGCAGGGGAGGAACTGAGATCCCACAGATCACAGGGCAACTTAGTCTGAGTGCCAGAGTGAGAGAAGCCCACACACCACAAAGAAGATCCAGTGCAGCCCCAAACTACATCAGTTCCTCGTGTAAGTGGAATCAGACAATGCATTTGTCTTCTTGTGAGTGGCTTATTCCACTGAGCACAGTGTTCTCAAGGTTCCTTCACGTTGCAGTGTGTGTCAGAATTTCCTCCCTTTTAAGGTGGATAACATCCATTATATCTCTGTACTACCCTTTGCTTATCTGCTCACCTGTCAATGGATACTTGGCTATTGTAAATGGTGCTGCTGTGATGTGGGTGTGCAGCTATCTCTCTGTAGCCCTACTTTGAATTTTTGAAATGTGTATCCCAAAGTGAAATTTCTGGATAGTATTCTATTTTATGTTTGAGGAATTGCCATATTGTTTTTCCATAGTGGCCACATTTCCACTGACAATGCATAAGAGTTCCAATTTCTCCACATCCTCATCCACACTGATTTTCTGTTTTTTTTTCCCCCCGAGTTTACCTCTTTTTCTTCACATTTTTTATTCTTTTTATTTTGCTTTCTAAAAATATTAATTTTTATCTATTTATTGACTTGACTGTGCTAGGTCTTAATTGTAGCACGCAGGATCTTCAATCTTTGTTGCTGCATGTGGATTCTTATTTTCAGCATGTAGAATCTAGTTCCCTGACCAGTGATTGAACCTGGAGTCCCTGTATTGGAAGCTCGGAGTCTTAGCCAGTTTTCTTTTTTCTTTTTTCACAGCAGCTGTCATAAGGGGTGTGAGGTAATGTCTCACTCTCGTTTTGATTTGCATGTCCCTAGTGAGCAGTGATTTTTAAACGTGTTTTCTTTGTTGGCCACTTTTATTTATTTATTTAATTTTATTTAAAAATTTTTTTTACAGAGTTTTGTTGTTCACAGACATGTATGTTCCCAGATCAGTCATATGCACATCCCTGGCCCCCCCCTCCCAGCTCCCCCATCCCACCCTTCCAGGCCATAGCACCCCACCCCTGCAGGATCTCCTATTCCTGCAGGGCAATGACAATAGCTATCTTTTTTCACATATGATAGTATACATTTCCATGTTACTCCCTCTATGCCTCCCACCCACACTGTTCATACCCCACAATGTCCATATGTCTGTTCTCTATGTCTGTTTTTCCATCACTTCACTGTGTGTGTTACCATTACCCTCTTACTAGATGCCATATGTATGTGTTAGTATACTGTACTTGTCTTTCTTTTTTTGAATTACTTCACTTTTTATGATAGGTTCTAGATCCATCCACCTCATTAGGACTGATTCTTCTGCATTTCTTTTTACGGCTGAGTAGTACTCCATTGTATATATGTACCAGAGTTTTTTTATCCATTCATTCGTCAATGGACATCTAGGTTGCTTCCATGTTCTAGCTATTGTATAGAGAGCTGCAATGAACACTGGGGTACAGGTGCTTCTTTCAGATTTGATTTCATCAGGGTATAAGCCTAAGAGTGGGATTGCTGGGTCCTATGGTGCTTCTATTTTTAGTTTTTTAAGGACTCTCCATACTGTCTTCCACAGCGGCTGTATCAATTTACATTCCCACCAGCAGTGCAAGAATGTTCCCTTTTCTCTGCACCCTCTCCAGCATTTAACATCTGTAGATTTCTTGATGACGGCCATTCTGACGGGTATGAGGTGATATCTCATTGTAGTTTTGATTTGCCTTTCTCAAATAATAAGTGAGATTGAGCATTGTTGGCCACTTTTATGAATTATGAGATCTTAAGACATCACTGGCATCTGTTGCGTGGCATCTCCTAACTGTTGGAGAATCATCTAAAGGAACAAAACATAGTCTTTTGAGTCTGCAGCGATGGAAGGCAGGCCAATGGCTGCCAGTGGCTAGGAAGTGGGGAGGGTTGGAATGGAAGTGGCCGGCCATGGGGATGGGTTTCTTTCGAGGGTGATGAAGTATTCTAAAATTAGGTGCCGGTGATAGTTTTACCACTCTGTGAACTTGCTAGAGACCATGGACTTATGCAGTTTAAAGGGGTGAATCTTGTGCGGACATAGCATGTCTCCATAAAGCTGTTTTTAAAGTGCTGCCTTTTGGAAGTAGAACTATTGGAAGTAGAATTAAAACAGAAACTGTGTGGCAGGGGAGGTGGATGGCAGAAGGTTGGAGTGCAAGTCTAGAGTCAGCAGATGCAGATTATTATATATAAGATGGGTCAACAATAGTGTATTGCTGTATAGCACAGGGAACTGTATTCAATTCCCTATGATAAACCATAATGGAAACTAATATATAAAAAAAAGTGTGTGAATGTGTAACTGAATCAACTTGCTGACTGATTTAGCACAACATTGTAAATCAACTATACTTCGATTTAAAAAAAGGAAAAGACACAAAGAAGTAAAAGTGATCATAACAAATGTCCCTACTTCATTAATCAACTCTCTTGAGTGGGAGAGCACATGACAAGTTTTGGGTGAATTTACATTCCTACCCAGATTTTAGGCACCCTCTCCCTCCCACCGTTGTCCCAAATCAATTCCTATTCCTTCTATCTGGTTTCATCTTATGAGCCTTCCTTAGGTTCTTCTAACCTGGGTAACATTATTATTATTATTATTTTTTAAGCTATACTGTGCAGCCTGTGGGAGCTTAGTTGTCCAACCAGGGATTGACCCCACACCCTGCTTTGGAAGCAGCAATTTACATTCCACCAGCAGTGCAAGAATGTTCCCTTTTCTCTGCACCCTCTCCAGCATTTAACATCTGTAGATTTCTTGATGACGGCCATTCTGACGGGTATGAGGTGATATCTCATTGTAGTTTTGATTTGCCTTTCTCAAATAATAAGTGAGATTGAGCATTGTTGGCCACTTTTATGAATTATGAGATCTTAAGACATCACTGGCATCTGTTGCGTGGCATCTCCTAACTGTTGGAGAATCATCTAAAGGAACAAAACATAGTCTTTTGAGTCTGCAGCGATGGAAGGCAGGCCAATGGCTGCCAGTGGCTAGGAAGTGGGGAGGGTTGGAATGGAAGTGGCCGGCCATGGGGATGGGTTTCTTTCGAGGGTGATGAAGTATTCTAAAATTAGGTGCCGGTGATAGTTTTACCACTCTGTGAACTTGCTAGAGACCATGGACTTATGCAGTTTAAAGGGGTGAATCTTGTGCGGACATAGCATGTCTCCATAAAGCTGTTTTTAAAGTGCTGCCTTTTGGAAGTAGAACTATTGGAAGTAGAATTAAAACAGAAACTGTGTGGCAGGGGAGGTGGATGGCAGAAGGTTGGAGTGCAAGTCTAGAGTCAGCAGATGCAGATTATTATATATAAGATGGGTCAACAATAGTGTATTGCTGTATAGCACAGGGAACTGTATTCAATTCCCTATGATAAACCATAATGGAAACTAATATATAAAAAAAAGTGTGTGAATGTGTAACTGAATCAACTTGCTGACTGATTTAGCACAACATTGTAAATCAACTATACTTCGATTTAAAAAAAGGAAAAGACACAAAGAAGTAAAAGTGATCATAACAAATGTCCCTACTTCATTAATCAACTCTCTTGAGTGGGAGAGCACATGACAAGTTTTGGGTGAATTTACATTCCTACCCAGATTTTAGGCACCCTCTCCCTCCCACCGTTGTCCCAAATCAATTCCTATTCCTTCTATCTGGTTTCATCTTATGAGCCTTCCTTAGGTTCTTCTAACCTGGGTAACATTATTATTATTATTATTTTTTAAGCTATACTGTGCAGCCTGTGGGAGCTTAGTTGTCCAACCAGGGATTGACCCCACACCCCCTGCTTTGGAAGCACAGAGTCTTAATCACTGGACCACCAGGGACATCTCCGTACCCCAGGAAACGTCTTCCTTTCTTCAGCAGAGGCAAGGAATCCTGCATATGTGGCAGAAATAGAAAGTTGGGGAGGAGTTAGCCAGCCTGGGGTCTCACCCCCATCCCCAGAAAATGTCCTGGTTGGTGGTAGTCTCGTCAGGAATGGGGCTGAAAATGGCCTCTGCTGTGTTACATGGGCCTGGAAAAGAATCTGGCTGATCCCTACCTCTTCAGGGTCCTGAATGCATACTGCTGAGCTGTCTTATTTGTCCCGCAAGTCTAACTGTGGAGCAAGGCTTGGAAAGAGCCTTGGAGGAGAATTCAGCTGAAATGCAGCCCTGGGCATGTCACTGTGCTGCCAGGCCGGCCCCCAGGCATCAAGCAAAGCCCACCACAACTCTGGCTTTCTCAGGCGACCTGCAGGTGTGCACAGAGCTTTGCTGGCAGTGACTCTGCGTGTGCTCCTTAGTGAATGTGGAGGGTGCCCCCTTGCAAGCTTCCTTCCTGACTCAGGAAGAAAGCAAGCTGGAGGAAAATAGCCAAGAACAGGAGGGAGGCAGGTGTGAGAGACACATTTTGATGGAGTTTGGGGTAGAGAGAGGGTCCTCGATCCTCTCTCTTCCAACAGTGATGTTCTGATTGGTCTTGGACATCAGCGGAGAAGCCTGTCACGTCTCCACCCACCATCCTGTTTAGAATAAGGAAATGAGTCCTGCCAGGGGAAATGCCTGGCTCAGGGCTGCAGGGCTAGTTCACAGCAGAGCCATTGCCTCCGGGTCCCTGGCCTGCAGATTCCACTCACTTCCCACACAGCTGATCTGGCCCAGTCAACTGCCTCGGGTTCCTGGGTGCTCACAGCTAAGAAGGAGCTTCTCCAGAGGCCTGTTTCCCCCACCCCACCCCGGGGCTGTGCATGTGAGCCCCTCACTGCATGTCACCCCGGTGGCTTTCTTTGGAGCCAGTTCCTCTCCTGTTCGCCTTCAGCCTTCTCTGCTGTAGCCCCCTCACCCTCCCACGCCTGGGCCATCTGGAAGTACCACTTCGCCGAAGATCCCAGCACCTCTGCCCACCCTCTCCATGGTGTTCTACCACCCGCCCACGGGCCCACACCAACGCAGATTTACCAAGTACAGAGAGTTCTTCTCTTGTTTCTGATGGCTTAGGGAGAATAAAATGTTGCTTCTCAGACTTCAGTGTCTTAGCCCTTTAAGTAGTGATAGTTAAAAATAATTATTTGCAGGGACTTCCCTGGTAGTCCAGTGGTTAAGACTCTGTGCTCCCGATGCAGGGGGCATGGGTTCAATCCCTGGTGAGGGAGCTAGATCCCACATGCCACAGCCGAGACTCAGAGCAACCAAATAAGTCAGTAATTAAAAAAAAAAAAAATTTTTTTTATTTGCATAATCTTCCCCTTGGTGTTTATTATAGCTTCTCCTCATGCACTCCTCCTCTGATTTGCATCCAGGATAAGGTTTATAGCTTAAAGGGATCAGATGCCCAGGCCAGGAAGGGCTATTCCATCCCTTTGGCCTCACAGCTTTCTCCACTGAGTGGCCCAGGTCTTGGACTCTGGAGTCCTAGAAGCTGCCTAGGCCTAGGAAAGTCTGACCTGCACTGCTCCAGTTGTCTCCCTTTCCCCTCTCTTCACTCCCCCTTCTCTTTTCCACCCTCTTTTGGCCATTCCACTTGTGGGATCTTAGGTCCCTGACCAGGGATTGAACTCGGGTCTTCTGTAATCCAAGTGCAGAGTCGTAACCACAAACCACCAGGAATCTCCTTTATTTTCTTCTTCATCCTGCTCTCCTTCCCTTCTCCTTGTCTTTGTCTTTTCCAGGTTTTCTCACCCTTGTGACAAACATCATCCAGTTACAATGGGTGTGAGGTGCTGTCTCAATAACATGGCTGTTTTTGTTTTTTTAAGAAAAAAAAAAATATTGGAATATAATTGCTTTACAATGTTGTGCTAGTTTCTGCTATACAAAGAAGTGACTTTATCATGTGCCTTCCTACATACCCTTCCTCCCCCTTCCCGCCCATGTAGGTCATCATTGAGGGTGGAGCAGAGCTCCCTGGGCTTTTAAAGCAGGTTCACTCTAGCTGTCTGTTTTACGCACGGGAGTGTAGAGAGTTCAATCCCAATCTCCCAGCTCGTCCCAACCTCCCATTCCCTACCTATGTCCACATGGATCCATTCTCTATATTTGCATCTCTATTCCTGCCTTGGAAATAAGTTTATCTGTACCATGTTTCTAGACTCCACGTATATATATATATATGAATACATGGTACTGACATGGCTGTTTTCTGCATACGGATACGAGAGTGCGCTCTGTTCCAGAACTTCATACAATTGGGATCATATATTAGGTACTCATTTATTTCACTCAGCATCATAGTTCTGAGATTTGCTCATGTTGTTGTGATGGTAGATTGTGGCTTTTTCTTCTTCTTCTTTTCTTTTCTTTTTTTTTTTTTTGTGGAGTAGTATGACTTTACCATGGTTTCTTATAGATGAACATCTGGGGTGTTTCCAAGTTTGGACATTGCAGATAAAACTGCTCTGGATATTCTCGTAGAAGTCTTCTCGTGGACACATGTTTACCTCTTTCTTAGGGAAATACCTAGAAATGGAATTGCTGAGTCTATGGTTTTATTTTTCATTTTATAAGAAACTGAAAGACTGGGCTTCCCCTGGTGGTCCAGTGGGTAAGGACACCGCCTTGCAGTGCAAGGGGCGCCGGTTCGATCCCTTCTCTTTTCCACCCTCTTTTGGCCATTCCACTTGTGGGATCTTAGGTCCCTGACCAGGGATTGAACTTGGGTCTTCTGTAATCCAAGTGCAGAGTCGTAACCACAAACCACCAGGAATCTCCTTTATTTTCTTCTTCATCCTGCTCTCCTTCCCTTCTCCTTGTCTTTGTCTTTTCCAGGTTTTCTCACCCTTGTGACAAACATCATCCAGTTACAATGGGTGTGAGGTGCTGTCTCAATAACATGGCTGTTTTTGTTTTTAAGAAAAAAAATATTGGAATATAATTGCTTTACAATGTTGTGCTAGTTTCTGCTATACAAAGAAGTGACTTTATCATGTGCCTTCCTACATACCCTTCCTCCCCCTTCCCGCCCATGTAGGTCATCATTGAGGGTGGAGCAGAGCTCCCTGGGCTTTTAAAGCAGGTTCACTCTAGCTGTCTGTTTTACGCACGGGAGTGTAGAGAGTTCAATCCCAATCTCCCAGCTCGTCCCAACCTCCCATTCCCTACCTATGTCCACATGGATCCATTCTCTATATTTGCATCTCTATTCCTGCCTTGGAAATAAGTTTATCTGTACCATGTTTCTAGACTCCACGTATATATATATATATATGAATACATGGTACTGACATGGCTGTTTTCTGCATACGGATACGAGAGTGCGCTCTGTTCCAGAACTTCATACAATTGGGATCATATATTAGGTACTCATTTATTTCACTCAGCATCATAGTTCTGAGATTTGCTCATGTTGTTGTGATGGTAGATTGTGGCTTTTTCTTCTTCTTCTTTTCTTTTCTTTTTTTTTTTTTTGTGGAGTAGTATGACTTTACCATGGTTTCTTATAGATGAACATCTGGGGTGTTTCCAAGTTTGGACATTGCAGATAAAACTGCTCTGGATATTCTCGTAGAAGTCTTCTCGTGGACACATGTTTACCTCTTTCTTAGGGAAATACCTAGAAATGGAATTGCTGAGTCTATGGTTTTATTTTTCATTTTATAAGAAACTGAAAGACTGGGCTTCCCCTGGTGGTCCAGTGGGTAAGGACACCGCCTTGCAGTGCAAGGGGCGCCGGTTCGATCCCTGGCCTGGGAAGATCCCACATGCCGCGGAGCGGCTGGACTGATGTGTCCAATTATCGAGCCAGAGCTTTGGAGCACATGCGCCCAGAGCCAGTGCTCTGTGACAACAGAGGCCACTGCGATGGGAGGCCCACAAGAGCCAAAGAACAAAGACGGATGAAAATAGAGAAATGAAAGACCAATAGAAGTGGCCCGCCCACTCCCCTCCCTCCCCAACCCGACCCTCGCCCAAAATAAATAAATAAATCTTAAAAAAAAAGAAACGGAAAGACTTTTTTCCGTCATGGTTTTACCGTTTTATGCTCCCATCAGCCACATTTGAGAGTTTTGATTGCTCCATCTTCTCCCTCACATTTGGTACTGTCAGTCTGTCTAATTGTAGCAATTTGGTTGGTTGGCCTGGGAATTTAACATTTTTATGGATTCTAGATTACTAATTTTTTTGTGGCTATTGCTGTTTGTGTTTTGCCTAAGAAATACTTGCCTACTCCAAGGTCGTAAAGATATTCTCTTGTGTTCTTTTAGATACTGTATGGTTTCAGTTTTTCATTTAGGTCTAGGATTTATTGATTGATTGATTGGTTGATTGATTGATTTTGTAATTAAGAAACCCTTTAACTGGCTGTTGTTCACCACCCTCCAGCAGATCCTGTGGCCACGTTGATTTGTGAAAGAAAGTTAGGCGTGTCTTCTTTAAACTCTGGGGATCAAACTTATGCCAGTTTTTCAGGACACAATCCAAGGGGGTGGATCTTGAATTCTGTGTAATTCCCATCTTGTCTTGAAGATCCTAGATGAGCCCCCAGATGGCAGATGACCATAGATAGCTTATGGTTAATGATGTGGGATTTGTGACCTCCTAAGGAGGAAATTTCACTTCGGGATCAAAAGACATGGCTTTGGTTACTCAGAGCTTCGTGCAGCAAAAATTGTATTATTAAGAATAAAGTGATAGACAAAGCTACCAGCAAAAGGCACTGGAAGGGCATAGGAGAGTACCCCTAGGATTTATTTATGTAAACATTTTTAAAATTTATGGCTGTGCTGAATCTTCATTATTCTGCATGGGCTTTCCCTAGTGTTGGGGGGGGTGGGTGCTACTCTTCATTGTGACTAATGGGCTTCTCATTATGGTGACTTCTTGTTGCAGAGCATAGGCTCTAGAACACAAGCTCAAGAGGTTGAGCCAGAGCTCTGGAGCACATGCGCCCAGAGCCAGTGCTCTGTGACAACAGAGGCCACTGCGATGGGAGGCCCACAAGAGCCAAAGAACAAAGACGGATGAAAATAGAGAAATGAAAGACCAATAGAAGTGGCCCGCCCACTCCCCTCCCTCCCCAACCCGACCCTCGCCCAAAATAAATAAATAAATCTTAAAAAAAAAGAAACGGAAAGACTTTTTTCCGTCATGGTTTTACCGTTTTATGCTCCCATCAGCCACATTTGAGAGTTTTGATTGCTCCATCTTCTCCCTCACATTTGGTACTGTCAGTCTGTCTAATTGTAGCAATTTGGTTGGTTGGCCTGGGAATTTAACATTTTTATGGATTCTAGATTACTAATTTTTTTGTGGCTATTGCTGTTTGTGTTTTGCCTAAGAAATACTTGCCTACTCCAAGGTCGTAAAGATATTCTCTTGTGTTCTTTTAGATACTGTATGGTTTCAGTTTTTCATTTAGGTCTAGGATTTATTGATTGATTGATTGGTTGATTGATTGATTTTGTAATTAAGAAACCCTTTAACTGGCTGTTGTTCACCACCCTCCAGCAGATCCTGTGGCCACGTTGATTTGTGAAAGAAAGTTAGGCGTGTCTTCTTTAAACTCTGGGGATCAAACTTATGCCAGTTTTTCAGGACACAATCCAAGGGGGTGGATCTTGAATTCTGTGTAATTCCCATCTTGTCTTGAAGATCCTAGATGAGCCCCCAGATGGCAGATGACCATAGATAGCTTATGGTTAACGATGTGGGATTTGTGACCTCCTAAGGAGGAAATTTCACTTCGGGATCAAAAGACATGGCTTTGGTTACTCAGAGCTTCGTGCAGCAAAAATTGTATTATTAAGAATAAAGTGATAGACAAAGCTACCAGCAAAAGGCACTGGAAGGGCATAGGAGAGTACCCCTAGGATTTATTTATGTAAACATTTTTAAAATTTATGGCTGTGCTGAATCTTCATTATTCTGCATGGGCTTTCCCTAGTGTTGGGGGGGGGTGGGTGCTACTCTTCATTGTGACTAATGGGCTTCTCATTATGGTGACTTCTTGTTGCAGAGCATAGGCTCTAGAACACAAGCTCAAGAGTGGTTGCCCACGGGCTTAGTTGCTGTACAGCATGTGGAATCTTCCTGGATCAGGGATTGAACCCTCGTTTCTTGCATTTGGCAGGTGGATTCTTTACCCCTGAGCCATCAGGGAAGCCCTCAACTTAATTTTTTGGTGTCATGTAATGAGTTGTGGTTCATTTTTTTTCCCTTTTGAGTAGACAATGATTCTAACACACTTGTTAAAAAGATTTTTCATTCTGCATTGAATAATCTTGGTACTTTTGCTGAGAGTCCGTTGGCCGTATGTATGTAGGCCTATATCTGGACTCTGTTTTCTGTTCCTTTGATCTGTTTGTATATCCTAATCCTAATACCAAACTGTCTTGATCACTGTTGTTTACAGAAAGTCTTAAAATCAGTCGCCATTAAGTCCTCCAACTTTGTTAAGACTATTTTGGCTATTCTAGATCCTTTAGAATCTGTTTTGTCCACTTCTAGAAACAAAAATGCCTTTTAGAATTTTGATTGGGTTTATATTGAATCTATTGATCATTTGGGGGAAAACTGGCATGTTAGCAGTCGTGAGTTGACTCAAGCTCTTCACAGAGGGCACCCTTCTCTCAGCATCAGTTTGGAGCCAACTTTTCTTTCTTCTTGTGACTCAACCATCATTAATTAGACAAGCTACCCGAGCACCCTTCACTCCAGCCAGCAGCCCTGCCCATGGTTAAGCTGTTGATGCTGTAGGCACTGGCCCCTTTCTCGTGTAAGGTCTTGTAGGAGACTTGCTCTCTCCAGAGGTCCTCTTTGGAAGGACCTGAGCCCCCCTCATGGTCTCTGTGTGGGAGAGAAGATAACATTCTTTCCTTCTGCTTTTCACAGGTCCTCACTGATGTGTCTTCCTGTGATGCATGTCCAGGGTCTTAAGTGCAGAGGAGCGTTGAGGTAAGAGGTGAGGAACATACCACTCCTCATCATGGGACAAGAGGCCTCACAAGCTCAAGAAAAGAGCTTTGAGGCTGAACAAGCCTGGATTTGCTTGCCGGTTCCAGTGCTAAATAAGTGTGTGAGTTTGGTAAGTTTCTACACTTATCCGAGCCTCAGTTTCTGCATCTGGAAACATGAGGTGATAGTGTCTCTTGTGTTGGTGGTTGGGGTTGTTTGGTGGGATGCTGTGTGTGGAGGCACCTAGCATGGCACCTGCTCAGTGAGTGCCGCCTCCCTCCTGTATTCCCCACCACGGCCTGGAATCTGATCTTCATTCCATCTTCACTCTTTCATTCCAGGGCCTTCTTGCAGCCTCCAGCAGGCATACAGGCAGTCTGTGGTGCCGAAGGAGTAGTCTTACTGGATGGGAAGTCTTGGCACCTTTTGGAACCCAGAAGGATCCACAGACAGAGTAAGTGGCTGCTTTATTGCTGCTCCAGAGCATGACCTGAGGAGTGGGTACCAGACTCCCTCTGTTACTTGTTACTTGGCACCCTTATGTAGCCTGAAATTCTTCCCATTTGTCATTTCCATTTTTAAAACTGTCTTCTGGAATCATTGATTCATCTGGAGAAATAGTCCTTAGTCTATAGGCTGGAATGTAGAAAGCCATTTTCAAGGGTAGAGAGGAAGACCGGGTATGTTGGCCGTCTCTCCTGCAGTAGCACAAAGTGAAAATTGCTCATTCGTGTCCGACTCTTTGTGACTCATGGACAGTCCATGGAATTTGCCAGGCAATAATACCTGAGTGGGTAGCCTTTCCCCTTTTCCAGGGAATCTTCCCAATCCAGGGATCGATTAAACCCATGTTTCCTGCATGGCAGGCAGATTCTTTACCAGCTGAGCTACAAGGGGAAACCCTATTCCAGTAGCACACTGGGGCCTTTAAACCTGGTTTCATCGACTGACTTCTTGGAGCACAGCCTCTGTCATTTACCTTTTTGATGGGAAGCATTGAAAATGGGCCCTAATTGCAACAAGATTTCATCAACATTTGAGTGTCTTGGAAAATTGTATGTTTCTGACACAACATGAAGCTTGAGGTCATGAGGCTGAGTGAAATGTGAAACATTGTATCTGATTCTACTTATTAGGACCTTTAGAACAGTCAAATTCAGAGACAGAATGTAGATGTGATTCAGACAAGAGGCCTCACAAGCTCAAGAAAAGAGCTTTGAGGCTGAACAAGCCTGGATTTGCTTGCCGGTTCCAGTGCTAAATAAGTGTGTGAGTTTGGTAAGTTTCTACACTTATCCGAGCCTCAGTTCTGATCTGGCATGAGTGATAGTGTCTCTTGTGTTGGTGGTTGGGGTTGTTTGGTGGGATGCTGTGTGTGGAGGCACCTAGCATGGCACCTGCTCAGTGAGTGCCGCCTCCCTCCTGTATTCCCCACCACGGCCTGGAATCTGATCTTCATTCCATCTTCACTCTTTCATTCCAGGGCCTTCTTGCAGCCTCCAGCAGGCATACAGGCAGTCTGTGGTGCCGAAGGAGTAGTCTTACTGGATGGGAAGTCTTGGCACCTTTTGGAACCCAGAAGGATCCACAGACAGAGTAAGTGGCTGCTTTATTGCTGCTCCAGAGCATGACCTGAGGAGTGGGTACCAGACTCCCTCTGTTACTTGTTACTTGGCACCCTTATGTAGCCTGAAATTCTTCCCATTTGTCATTTCCATTTTTAAAACTGTCTTCTGGAATCATTGATTCATCTGGAGAAATAGTCCTTAGTCTATAGGCTGGAATGTAGAAAGCCATTTTCAAGGGTAGAGAGGAAGACCGGGTATGTTGGCCGTCTCTCCTGCAGTAGCACAAAGTGAAAGTTGCTCATTCGTGTCCGACTCTTTGTGACTCATGGACAGTCCATGGAATTTTCCAGGCAAGAATACCTGAGTGGGTAGCCTTTCCCTTCTCCAGGGGAATCTTCCCAATCCAGGGATCGATTAAACCCATGTTTCCTGCATGGCAGGCAGATTCTTTACCAGCTGAGCTACAAGGGAAGCCCTATTCCAGTAGCACACTGGGGCCTTTAAACCTGGTTTCATCGACTGACTTCTTGGAGCACAGCCTCTGTCATTTACCTTTTTTGATGGGAAGCATTGAAAATGGGCCCTAATTGCAACAAGATTTCATCAACATTTGAGTGTCTTGGAAAATTGTATGATTCTGACACAACATGAAGCTTGAGGTCATGAGGCTGAGTGAAATAAACCAGACATGAAAAGACATGTAGTATCTGATTCTACTTATTAGGGACCTTTAGAACAGTCAAATTCGCAGAGACAGAATGTAGAATGGTGATTGCCAGGAACTGGGGAGGGGGTGTAGGGTCAGCCGGGCAGGACGAAAGTCGCTTGGAGATGAATGAGGTGAAGGCTGCACGACGATGTGAGTGTGTTTAACACCACTGAGCTGTGCACTTAAAAAATGACTGAAGCAGTGCCTTCTCCTGTGTATGTTCTAGCACGGTGAAAAATTCATGTGCGCACAGAATCGAATCAGTGTCCTAAGTTTTTAAACCTGTGGTATAATCATTATACTATGAATTAACATTTGGGAAATGAAAATATTGCTGGATTTTCTCACTTATTCAACCAATCATCCCTCAGCTGCCGGCTCTCCCTGAGCCCCCAGCCTAAAGCCTGAGAATTCAGTGATCCAGTTCCAGGCTTACTGCTTCCAGACCTGAGCTCTGATGGTGAAGACTGGGTCTGTGAACCCCCAATTCCATGAGTGAAGTTCTGGTGGTGGAGACTGAGGAAGAACTAAATTAGTTCCCCCAGGCGTTTGAGACAGTGGTCTGGGTGGAACCTGTTGCATAAGGAGGGTCTCAGTGGGGGCAGGGATGCTGTGCAGATGGGGCACAGATGGGGCCAGGCCTGGACGCACTCCTGGGGTCCTGAGGTTGTCTGGTGAGTCTGGGGGGTGGTGGGCAGCCTGGTGGGGCTTGCAGTGCCCAGTGAGTCCTCACATCCCGCGCCAGCCTCACCTCAATCTCCTGTCAGCTGGTGACCTTGGCTGAAGTAACACAGCCTCTGTATAGCTCAGTTTTCTCAGGTCAACAGGATTAAGTGAGAAAGTGTGTGTCAAGTATTTAACTGAGCTTTTCCCTTTGTTCTCTGTGTGTCTGTCACCTACAGACCTCTGTCGTCTCTGCACACCCATGCACACTGGGAGGGAGTCAGGGTGGGAGAACTTGGAGGCCTGGAAACAAGCCAAACACCTGCACCAGTTTGGCCCTGGGGAGTGGTGAGAACATCTGGGTGTGTCTGGCGCCTAGGTCTCCCCAGCCCAGCCTCTTTGTCAAGGGGTGTGGGGAGGGGAACTTGAGTGTCTTGGAAAATTGTATGATTCTGACACAACATGAAGCTTGAGGTCATGAGGCTGAGTGAAATAAACCAGACATGAAAAGACATGTAGTATCTGATTCTACTTATTAGGGACCTTTAGAACAGTCAAATTCGCAGAGACAGAATGTAGAATGGTGATTGCCAGGAACTGGGGAGGGTGTAGGGTCAGCCGGGCAGGACGAAAGTCGCTTGGAGATGAATGAGGTGAAGGCTGCACGACGATGTGAGTGTGTTTAACACCACTGAGCTGTGCACTTAAAAAATGACTGAAGCAGTGCCTTCTCCTGTGTATGTTCTAGCACGGTGAAAAATTCATGTGCGCACAGAATCGAATCAGTGTCCTAAGTTTTTAAACCTGTGGTATAATCATTATACTATGAATTAACATTTGGGAAATGAAAATATTGCTGGATTTTCTCACTTATTCAACCAATCATCCCTCAGCTGCCGGCTCTCCCTGAGCCCCCAGCCTAAAGCCTGAGAATTCAGTGATCCAGTTCCAGGCTTACTGCTTCCAGACCTGAGCTCTGATGGTGAAGACTGGGTCTGTGAACCCCCAATTCCATGAGTGAAGTTCTGGTGGTGGAGACTGAGGAAGAACTAAATTAGTTCCCCCAGGCGTTTGAGACAGTGGTCTGGGTGGAACCTGTTGCATAAGGAGGGTCTCAGTGGGGGCAGGGATGCTGTGCAGATGGGGCACAGATGGGGCCAGGCCTGGACGCACTCCTGGGGTCCTGAGGTTGTCTGGTGAGTCTGGGGGGTGGTGGGCAGCCTGGTGGGGCTTGCAGTGCCCAGTGAGTCCTCACATCCCGCGCCAGCCTCACCTCAATCTCCTGTCAGCTGGTGACCTTGGCTGAAGTAACACAGCCTCTATATAGCTCAGTTTTCTCAGGTCAACAGGATTAAGTGAGAAAGTGTGTGTCAAGTATTTAACTGAGCTTTTCCCTTTGTTCTCTGTGTGTCTGTCACCTACAGACCTCTGTCGTCTCTGCACACCCATGCACACTGGGAGGGAGTCAGGGTGGGAGAACTTGGAGGCCTGGAAACAAGCCCTGATTATTTATAGGTTTCACTTCTCTGTTTTTCAGCCAGGGCGTCTTGGCCCTGGGGAGTGGTGAGAACATCTGGGTGTGTCTGGCGCCCTAGGTCTCCCCAGCCCAGCCTCTTTGTCAGAGTGTGACTGGGAGTGTGGGACCCAGGGTGGAGGGTCTGGGTAGAGCCTGGGTGTCGGTGAGGGGGTTGCCGAGCCATCCAGAGTCTAAGGCTGACTCTTTTGTAGCTTCCTGTGTTAGGGTCCAGGTCAGAAGTCCAGTCCCTTGGGATAAGCCTGTTTGTTTTGTTGCCATGGAGACGGCACTGTCTTAGCCCAGACCCATCCCTCCTACTTCCTGGAGAGATAATTTGGGAGGTAATGGGTCGTTTTCATCAATGGGAGATGATGTATTGCACATACACATGGGTGACGAGTGCACATGACTTAGTGACAGAGCTCAAGGACAGACAGAGGAGGGAAGGGAAGGGAAGGGACGCGGTGAGGCTTCAGTGGCCACTGGTAGCTCAGCTTATGTCCATCTCTTAGATCTTGCACAGTTGTCTGTTGTGATTGTGGGAAGGCCAAACGCTCAAGTGCTCAGATGCTCAGTTGTGTCCGACTCTCTGTGACCCCATGCACTGTAGCCCGTCAGGCTCTCTTGTCCTTGGAATTCTCCAGGCAAGAATACTGCAGTGGCTTTCTCCAGGGTCTCTTCTTGACCCAGAGATTGAACCTGGGTCTCCTGCATTACAGGCAGATTCTTTACCATGAATGCTACCTGAGAAGCCCAAGGCTGAGTAGGGGTAGCCAAATATTGGACCCTGTTAAGAGGGAGAGAAAGTCCACATAGGAGGAGTAATGGATAGCCTATACACGTTTGCTGGCAGTTCACTAATAAGTATAATAGCTAACCCTTATTGAGGACCCACTATGTGCCAGGAACTGCACACATTTTATATCCATTTTTTATGGACTTTGTTTTGGATGGGGGAAAAAAATGACATCTCTACCCTGGTAGCTCAGTGGTGAAGAGTACGCCTGCCAGTGCAGGGAACACTGGTTCAATCCCTGATCTGGGAGGATCTCACATGCTGTGGAGCAACTAAGCCCGTGAGCCACAACTGTTGAGACCATGTGCTGCAACATGTGCCCTAGAGCCGGAGTTCTACAACAAGAGAAGTCACCGCAACAAGAAGCCTGCTCACCTCAACTAGAGAGTAGCCCCCACTCCCTGCAACTAGAGAAGAGCTTGCAGCAGCAGTGAAAACCCAAAATAGCCAAAAGTAAAAAAAAAAATTAATAAAAATTGAAAAAAAATGACAGTTCTATTTTTATTAACTCCTAATGGATAGCCAGCATTTCCTTCAATTTTGAGCCTACATAGCAGACACAGTATTAACAGTTTACTTTTTGGTTTATAACATTTTTAAGTTTCATGTTAAAAGCCTGTACTTCTTTTGTTATATTCATTTACTTTTTATTTTTATTTATTTATTTTTTTTGCCACTTCTACCGATCTTTCATTCATTTATTTCCATCCATCTTTGTCCTTTGGCCTGTATGGGCCGCCCATTGCAGTGGCCTCTTGTCGCAGAGCACTGGCTCTGGGTGCATGCGCTCCAGAGCTCTGGCTCGGTAGTTGGACACATGGGTCCAGCCACTCCACGGCACGTGGGATCTTCCCAGGCCAGGGATCAAACTGGCGCTCTTTGCACTGCAAGGTGGTGTCCTTACCCACTGGACCACCAGGGAAGCCTTTATTTACTTTTTATTAAGGATGATATTATTTATTTGTTTTTGGCTGTGCTGGGTCTTCGTTGCTTTGCAAGGGCTTTCTCTAGTCTCTGCGAGCAGGGGATACTCTTTGTTGTGGCATGGGCTTCTCACTGCTGTGGCTTCTCTTGCTGCGGGGCACGGGCTCTAGGACGCCCGGGCTTCAGTAACTGCAGATCATGGGGTCTAGAGCACAGGCACAGTTATTGTGGCATATGCGCTTAGTTGCTCTATGGCATGTGGCTTCTTCTCAGACCAGGGATCCAACTCATGTCCCTTGCATTGGCAGACTGATTCCTCTCCACTGTGCCACCAGGAAGGTCCCTTCATTTACTTTTAAGGGAAGCATTCACCAAAGGATTTTTTCCTGTGACAAACAATTTGATAACTTTTACTGTTTTATAACAATAACACTAGAATTTTCCTCACCTGTGAAAGTGTGTATCTAATCCCTGTCTTAACTGCCCAAGGCAGGTAATCTTTTCTCTGCATTAACAAAAAAACTAAGCAGTTCTAAAGGTAGAAAAACCTGCCAAACTAAATAGCCAGAACTAGAGAAGAGCTTGCAGCAGCAGTGAAAACCCAAAATAGCCAAAAGTAAAAAAAAAAATTAATAAAAATTGAAAAAAAATGACAGTTCTATTTTTATTAACTCCTAATGGATAGCCAGCATTTCCTTCAATTTTGAGCCTACATAGCAGACACAGTATTAACAGTTTACTTTTGGTTTATAACATTTTTAAGTTTCATGTTAAAAGCCTGTACTTCTTTTGTTATATTCATTTACTTTTTATTTTTATTTATTTATTTTTTTTGCCACTTCTACCGATCTTTCATTCATTTATTTCCATCCATCTTTGTCCTTTGGCCTGTATGGGCCGCCCATTGCAGTGGCCTCTTGTCGCAGAGCACTGGCTCTGGGTGCATGCGCTCCAGAGCTCTGGCTCGGTAGTTGGACACATGGGTCCAGCCACTCCACGGCACGTGGGATCTTCCCAGGCCAGGGATCAAACTGGCGCTCTTTGCACTGCAAGGTGGTGTCCTTACCCACTGGACCACCAGGGAAGCCTTTATTTACTTTTTATTAAGGATGATATTATTTATTTGTTTTTGGCTGTGCTGGGTCTTCGTTGCTTTGCAAGGGCTTTCTCTAGTCTCTGCGAGCAGGGGATACTCTTTGTTGTGGCATGGGCTTCTCACTGCTGTGGCTTCTCTTGCTGCGGGGCACGGGCTCTAGGGCGCCCGGGCTTCAGTAACTGCAGATCATGGGGTCTAGAGCACAGGCACAGTTATTGTGGCATATGCGCTTAGTTGCTCTATGGCATGTGGCTTCTTCTCAGACCAGGGATCCAACTCATGTCCCTTGCATTGGCAGACTGATTCCTCTCCACTGTGCCACCAGGAAGGTCCCTTCATTTACTTTTAAGGGAAGCATTCACCAAAGGATTTTTTCCTGTGACAAACAATTTGATAACTTTTACTGTTTTATAACAATAACACTAGAATTTTCCTCACCTGTGAAAGTGTGTATCTAATCCCTGTCTTAACTGCCCAAGGCAGGTAATCTTTTCTCTGCATTAAAACTAAAGAGATGTAGGGCTTCCCTGGTGGTCCAGTGGCTAAAACCCCATGTGCGCTCCCAGTGCAGGGAGCCCAGTTTCGGTGCCTGGTTGAGGGACTAGATCCCACTTGTCCCAGCTAAAAATCTCACTTGCTGTAGTGAATATCAAAAATCTTTTGTGCTGCAACTAAGACTTGGCACAGCCAAATAAATAAACAAACAACTTTTTTTAAAAAAAGATGAGGAGACTTAGACTTAAAGATCTTATGTTGGGCTTTCCTGGTGGTCCAGTGGGTAAGGACACCGCCTTGCAGTGCAAGGGGTGCCGGTTCGATCCCTGACCTGAGAAGATCCCACATGCTGCGGAGCGGCTGGACTGATGTGTCCAATTACTAAGCCGGAGCTCTGGAGTGCATGCATCTCCCAGAGCCGGTGCTTTGCAACAAGTGAGGCCACTGCGATGGGAGGCTCACACAGGCCAAAGAACAAAATAGATGAAAATAAATAAATGAAAGACTAATAGAAGTGGCCAAAAAATAAAAAAGATCTTACATCACTTGCCCAAGGTGACTCTGTCAGAGCAGAGCTAAGACTAATAAGAATAACATTGCATTTTCCCCAGCCTGTATTCATCATTGTATACACAGCGCTTTCACATTTACTTTTTCCTTTTGGGTTGCACAAAACTCTGTGAGCTGCGCAAGGCAGAGGTTATTCTCATTTTACAGAAGAGGAATTCAAGATTCCAAGAGATAAATAACGACTTGCCCGAAGGCCCAAAGGTAGCTTTCAGAGCTGGGATTTCATCTCAGGTCTGGTGAAGCCTGTTGGGTGGGTGTGGTCAAGGCAGAGTCCATTCACTGACTGAGACACACAGCGTCCAGTGACTTCTCTTGTTGCAAAACATGTGCTCGAGACACACGGGCTCAGTAGTTGCAACTTGCTCTAGAGCCCGATAGTTTGGGCACACGGGCTTAGTTGCTCTGCAGCATGTAGAATCTTCCCGGACCAGGGATTGAACCGGTGTCCCGTTCATTGCAAGGTAGATTCTTAACTGCTAGACCACCAGCAAAGCCCTTCTTTTCTTTCTTTTTAAAATATTTATTTATAAAAATATAAGAAAAAAGTTGTGGTTTTCCCAGTAGTCATGTATGGATGTGAGAGCTGGACCATAAAGAAGGCTGAGCATTAAAGAATTGATGCCTTTGGACTGTGGTGTTGGAGAAGACTCTTGAGAGTCTCTTGAACAGCAAGGAGATCTAGCCAGTCAGTCCTAAAGAAAATCAACCCTGAATATTCATTGAAAGGACTGATGCTGAAACTGAAGTTCTGTCTTGGAGTTTGATGCAAAGAGATGACCCATTGGAAAAGACCCTGATGCTAGGAAAAATAGAAGGTAAAAGGAGAAGGGAGCGACAGAGGATGTGATGGTTGAACTGCATCACTAAGTCAATGGAGATGGTGAAGGACAGGGAAGCCTGGGGTGCCACAGTCCATCGAGTTGAAAAGAGTTGGCCACGACCGACTGACTAAACTGAACAAAAAAGGAAAATATTTATTTATTTTGGCTGCCCCTGGTCTTAGTTGCCACAGGTGGGATCCTCGATCTTCATTGCTGCATGTGGAACACTTAGCTGAGGAATGTGGGATCAGTTCCAGGGATCAAACTCAGGCCTTCTGCATCGGGAGCACAGAATTCCAGCCACTGGACCGCCAGGGAAGTCCTGACCTCATTCATTTTCAAACAGTCTGTGTGCATCATGACAAATACGGCTGTAAGCTGCAACCTCATTGTTTGGATCATGAGTTTTTGAGAAAAATTCCTAAATCATGAAGGCTCTGGCCGCAGTGAGTAGATGAGCACAGTCAACAGCAGCGTTTGGATATAAATATAGTCATTTAAATATAAAAGTGTGATATTTTGATGTGTTAAGTAAGGAAATGTTGATCATCACACAGTGAGCAGATTGGCATCATGATGAATTGTCCACTACCCGCCATAACTCAGTTCAAGATATGGAGGCCTGTAGTAGGGACTCAGCCAGACCTTCCCTGAATATCCCTGGAAGTCAAGTCCACTGGATGAATTGCTTACTGGACTTTTTGATGCCACGGTCAGACAAAAAAATTTTAAATGGAATACTGAGGAATATTCCATGGTTAGTCCACGACTCAAGATGATCTTTCAAAATAAACCACTATCAAAGCAATGCTGCCCATGAGGAGAAGAAAGCCTAAAATTATATCTGCTTTTACCAGGGAACCCTCAAGTGGTAATCACTTCTTTCCACTCTTACTAGTGGTCTGACATGTGAACAGGGTTTGCTGCTGACTTGAGCAAGCAGACTGCCAGCCAGGTGCCAGTTAGCTTCTTCATTTTTTTTTGGTCACTTCTATTGGTCTTTCATTTATATATTTTCATCCATTTTTGTTCTTTTGGCCTGTGTGGGCCTTCCATCGCAGTGGTCTCTGTCGCTGCAGAGCACTGGCTCTGGGCGCATGCGCTCCAGAGCTCCTGCTCGGTAGTTGGACACATCGGTCCAGCCACCCCGCAGCACGTGGGCTTTTCCCAGGCCAGGGATCAAACCAGAGCCCTTGCACTGAAAGGCGGTGTCCTTACCCACTGGACCACCAGGGAAGCCCCTACTTAGCTTCTGATCAACTCAAATCAAGGGACTTCCCCAGGAGTCCATTATACCCACACTTGATGTGGTGTGGCCGGCAGATCACCACTGGGTGAAAATTGAAATGGAGCGTTTTTAAGTGTTTGCAGCCGCTCACTTCCATGGGAACAGCGGAAGAAACCAGGGTCAAACCCCTTTTCCACAAACGTCTTCTCCATCACCAGGGCTTCTCTGGTGGCTCAGATGGTAACGAATCACCCTGCAATACAGGAGAACTGAGTTTGATCCCTGGGTTGGGAAAATCTTCTGGAGAAGGGAATGCTAACCCACTCCAGTGGGATTCTCTCTTGGCAGGAGAACCCCATGGACAGAGGAGTCTGGTGGGTTACCTCAGAGGTCAGTGATGCCATCCAAGTCCTTGGATATAAATAAGTAAAAAAAGTGTGATATTTTGATGTGTTAAGTAAGGAAATGTTGATCATCACACAGTGAGCAGATTGGCATCATGATGAATTGTCCACTACCCGCCATAACTCAGTTCAAGATATGGAGGCCTGTAGTAGGGACTCAGCCAGACCTTCCCTGAATATCCCTGGAAGTCAAGTCCACTGGATGAATTGCTTACTGGACTTTTTGATGCCACGGTCAGACAAAAAAATTTTAAATGGAATACTGAGGAATATTCCATGGTTAGTCCACGACTCAAGATGATCTTTCAAAATAAACCACTATCAAAGCAATGCTGCCCATGAGGAGAAGAAAGCCTAAAATTATATCTGCTTTTACCAGGGAACCCTCAAGTGGTAATCACTTCTTTCCACTCTTACTAGTGGTCTGACATGTGAACAGGGTTTGCTGCTGACTTGAGCAAGCAGACTGCCAGCCAGGTGCCAGTTAGCTTCTTCATTTTTTTTTGGTCACTTCTATTGGTCTTTCATTTATATATTTTCATCCATTTTTGTTCTTTTGGCCTGTGTGGGCCTTCCATCGCAGTGGTCTCTGTCGCTGCAGAGCACTGGCTCTGGGCGCATGCGCTCCAGAGCTCCTGCTCGGTAGTTGGACACATCGGTCCAGCCACCCCGCAGCACGTGGGCTTTTCCCAGGCCAGGGATCAAACCAGCACCCCTTGCACTGAAAGGCGGTGTCCTTACCCACTGGACCACCAGGGAAGCCCCTACTTAGCTTCTGATCAACTCAAATCAAGGGACTTCCCCAGGAGTCCATTATACCCACACTTGATGTGGTGTGGCCGGCAGATCACCACTGGGTGAAAATTGAAATGGAGCGTTTTTAAGTGTTTGCAGCCGCTCACTTCCATGGGAACAGCGGAAGAAACCAGGGTCAAACCCCTTTTCCACAAACGTCTTCTCCATCACCAGGGCTTCTCTGGTGGCTCAGATGGTAACGAATCACCCTGCAATACAGGAGAACTGAGTTTGATCCCTGGGTTGGGAAAATCTTCTGGAGAAGGGAATGCTAACCCACTCCAGTGGGATTCTCTCTTGGCAGGAGAACCCCATGGACAGAGGAGTCTGGTGGGTTACCTCAGACTCATTTCCATTGAGTCAGTGATGCCATCCAACCATCTTGTCTTCTGTCATCCCCTTCTCCTCCTGACCTCAATCTTTCCCAGCATCAGGGTCTTTTCCAATGAGTTGGCTCTGCCCTTCCTTTCTTATAGCCCAGGCCCAACATATGAGTAGAGGGATCCTTTTCTAGAAATGTAAGACCAATCACATTACCCCTCTCACTTCTCTTCAAAATTCGCCAGATCCCTATCCCACTCAGAGAACAACCTCAAGTCCTGATGGTGGTTTATAATCCCCGGGACCTTTCTGAGTGCATCTCCTGGGACAGTCTCCTTGGCTTACTCCTCTGTGGCCACGTGAGCCTCCTTTCTGTTCCTGGAATTCACCAGACAGGCTCCCATCTCCAGCTGTTGCTATCACCCTGATTCTCCCTTCTGCCTGGGACACTGCTCCTCAGAGAGCCGCACTGCTCCTCACATCCTTCACATCTTTGCCCAACATTCTTTGCTCAGTGAGACCTACCCTGATTGCCCTATTGAAAAACTGCAGCAGCCCCATAATCTCTTGATCAGCATGCCTTCTGTGTAATCGCAGGGTTGCCTTCCCCACAGATGAGGAAGCAAGTGGTGTTCTCCGGGCTTGTCCCACCCACGGCCTTGCCAGCCCACTTCCAGTTTTATTTTTCTCTGTATCGCACTTAGCATCTTTTAGAAGACTACATAATTCTTTTTATTCATCTTGTTCGCTGTTTGGCTTTTTCCCATCTGTTCTGTAAGGGTAGGAATTTTGTCTCCTTTGTCCACCGCCATGTTGCCAGGTTCTACAACAGTGCCTGGCACACAGTAGGTGCTGATTACAGATTTGTGAATGACTAATGGTAAACTTGTTTCCTCATTTGCAGTCTTAAACCTTTTTTTTTTTTTTTTTTGGCTGTGGTGAGTCTTCACTGTTATGTGGGCTTTTCTCTACTTGCGGCAAGTGGGGCTACTATCTGTGGTGCGTGGGTTTCTCATTGCAGTGGCTTCTTTTGTTGCAGAGCACGGGCTCTAGGGCAGGTGGCCTTCAGTCATTGCAGCTCCTGGGCTCTGGAGCACAGGCTCAGTAGTGGCACACAGGCTTAGCTGCACCAGGGCATACGGGATCTTCCTGGACCAGGGATCGAACTTATGTTCCTTGCATCGACTGGTGGACTCTTAACTGCTGGACCACTAGGGAAGTCCAGCTGGTGGCAAAAAGCCTTTTAATACAGAATAGAGAAGCTTCTGGCACTGGCAGACTCTGCTTTGCCAACTGGGCCGTTTTCCCTCGTGAACTGGCCGTGAGGTCTGTCCAGCTGCCCTGTGTAAGCAGGGCCAACTTTCAGTGCATCTGGTGGGGGTGGTGTCTCTGGCCTGGGGCTGTGAGTGGGGCTCTGGGTGAAACCAGCTCCTACTGTCCGCCTTTTGGAGCCTCTGTCTGCAGGAGGTAGTTCTCTGACGCCAGCCCCCACCTTGAGAATCCCCTGGACCTCAATTACGTGCAGAGTCCCCATGCAGCAGGCACATTCCAGATCCCCCTGCAGGGCAGCCGCGCCCAGATTCCAAAGAGAGCCTCCCCAGCGAGCACACTTCAGCCTTCTCCCGACTTTGAGCCGTTGTGCCCTCAGGCAGGGATATGTCTGCGTCTAGGCTGTGTCTGGGTGTAGGCATGACATCATTGGTCCTGGGGAGAGGTAGGCTCCTTTCTCTTCCCAGGCACTTTTCTGCAACCACCCTGCAGATAGATGGAGGGTGGTGGTGGGTGGGGCGGGGTTGTCTGTCGATGTGCTCTGTGTGGGACCACTTTGGCCACGGCAGCTCCAGCACTTGCATGCTTCCTCCCAACCGGGCCTCACCCTGCCTGTCCCGCTGAATTGTCTCGCGCTCCTTCCGCCCTGTGCCTAGCTGGCCTGCTCAACCTCCCGGCACAGCCTATCTGCTGCGGCTTCTCTCTGGGATGTTTGTCTCTGAGGCTCCTGGACACCGGTGCTGCTGTCCCTCACTATCAGGGTCCCCAGAGAAACAGAGTCAACATGGGTGGATTTAGGAGATGGGTGAATAGCAATGTTATGTGGGCTTTTCTCTACTTGCGGCAAGTGGGGCTACTATCTGTGGTGCGTGGGTTTCTCATTGCAGTGGCTTCTTTTGTTGCAGAGCACGGGCTCTAGGGCAGGTGGCCTTCAGTCATTGCAGCTCCTGGGCTCTGGAGCACAGGCTCAGTAGTGGCACACAGGCTTAGCTGCACCAGGGCATACGGGATCTTCCTGGACCAGGGATCGAACTTATGTTCCTTGCATCGACTGGTGGACTCTTAACTGCTGGACCACTAGGGAAGTCCAGCTGGTGGCAAAAAGCCTTTTAATACAGAATAGAGAAGCTTCTGGCACTGGCAGACTCTGCTTTGCCAACTGGGCCGTTTTCCCTCGTGAACTGGCCGTGAGGTCTGTCCAGCTGCCCTGTGTAAGCAGGGCCAACTTTCAGTGCATCTGGTGGGGGTGGTGTCTCTGGCCTGGGGCTGTGAGTGGGGCTCTGGGTGAAACCAGCTCCTACTGTCCGCCTTTTGGAGCCTCTGTCTGCAGGAGGTAGTTCTCTGACGCCAGCCCCCACCTTGAGAATCCCCTGGACCTCAATTACGTGCAGAGTCCCCATGCAGCAGGCACATTCCAGATCCCCCTGCAGGGCAGCCGCGCCCAGATTCCAAAGAGAGCCTCCCCAGCGAGCACACTTCAGCCTTCTCCCGACTTTGAGCCGTTGTGCCCTCAGGCAGGGATATGTCTGCGTCTAGGCTGTGTCTGGGTGTAGGCATGACATCATTGGTCCTGGGGAGAGGTAGGCTCCTTTCTCTTCCCAGGCACTTTTCTGCAACCACCCTGCAGATAGATGGAGGGTGGTGGTGGGTGGGGCGGGGTTGTCTGTCGATGTGCTCTGTGTGGGACCACTTTGGCCACGGCAGCTCCAGCACTTGCATGCTTCCTCCCAACCGGGCCTCACCCTGCCTGTCCCGCTGAATTGTCTCGCGCTCCTTCCGCCCTGTGCCTAGCTGGCCTGCTCAACCTCCCGGCACAGCCTATCTGCTGCGGCTTCTCTCTGGGATGTTTGTCTCTGAGGCTCCTGGACACCGGTGCTGCTGTCCCTCACTATCAGGGTCCCCAGAGAAACAGAGTCAACATGGGTGGATTTAGGAGATGGGTGAATAGCAATGGATGGATCTAGAGCTACCTGTCCTTCCTTGTACTCAGTCATGTATCTACATATCTAGGTCCCTTCACCCTTCAGTCCTTCTAACGATTTATTTTTCCATCCGTCCATACATCCATCCGTCCATCCACCCACCTATCCACAGAGAGATTTATTTTAAGGAACTGGCTTACCCAGTGGTCAGGGCTGGCAAATCTAAAGTCTGCAGGGTAGGCAGCAGGCTGGAGACCCAGGGGAGAGTGGACACCAAGTCCAAACAGGGCATCTTTAAGTCAAACGCAGTCAATCTTCTAAGCAGCGCTGGGCTCACCCTCCCTGTCTGCCTGGCACTGGGCTCCTGTGGTTTATCTCACCCTCTCTCTGTTCTCCACATCCCCTGCTGCCCTCCACCCCTTTCCCTGACATGCTAATTCCTCTCCTCCCTCGATGGATGGCGTTCACTGGGTTGATGGGAGCAGCCCTGGGTTGTTTTGTTTTTTTTTTAAGATTTATTTATTTATTTTGGGCGGGGGTCGGGTTGGGGAGGGAGGGGAGCGGGCGGGCCACTTTTATTGGTCTTTCTCTGTTGTCATCCGTCTTTGTTCTTTGGCTCCTGTAGGCCTCCCATCGCAGTGGTCTCTATCATCGCAGAGCACCGGCTCTGGGCGCATGCGCTCCAGAGCTCCGGCTCGGTAATTGGACACATGGGTCCAGCCGCTCCGCGGCACGTGGGATCTTTCTAGGCCAGAGATCGATCCGGCGCCCCTTGCACTGCAAGGCGGTGTCCTTACCCACTGGACCACCAGAGGAAGCCCAGCCCCGGGTTTTTGAGGTGGGCAGATGTGGGTTCAAGTCCAGTAGCTCTGTTCCTGGTTGGTGACCCTGAACAAGTCCCTTCAGCCCAGAACCTCGGGCTCCTCTGGGAAGTGGTGATATCCACCTCCCATCCCTCGAAGCCCTTAGTGGAGTGGAAGCCTCCTTGGCTTGAATGTCCTTTTCTCTCCCATGACTGAGCGAGGTCTCCTCCCTCACAGGGAGGCCCCCCAGGTCCCCAGCCATGAACACGGGTTGGAAGACTGAGTATTGGTGTGTCATTTGGTGTCTCTCGAGAAGCAGCCAATGGAATGTGTTTACAGAGAGAGGTTGTGGGAACCAGAAAGTCAGAAATCCATGGGGGAGGCAGCAGGTGGAAGGCAGGTGGGTGGGCACTGCAGTTTTTTTTTTTTTTTTTAATATTTTATTTATATTTATATTTATTTGGCTGCATTGGGTCTCAGTTGTAGCATGTGGGCTCTAGTTCCCTGACCAGGGATCGAACCTGGGCCCCCTGCATTGGGAGCACAGAGTCTTAGCCACTGGACCGCCAGGGAATTCCCCGGCACTGCAGTTTGAAGGCAGAACTCCTTACCCCTCGGGGGACAAAGTCTCTTCTCTTAAGGCTGTCCATTGATGGGGTGAGGCCCATCCACTTAGGGAAGGTGATCTGCTTGACTCAGAGGCTGCATTTAAATGTTAATAAGCACATCTGAAAAATACCCGCACAGCAATATCCAGACTGAGACTTGACCAATGACTGAGTGCCATGACCTAGACAGGCTGACACATGAAATTAACCTTCACACCCTCTGGCAAGACTCACCTTTGATGGTACTGGTGCGAACTGGCGGACATACCATTGGAGGCATGAAGGGCTTCCTTTGGCTTGTATGATTTGATTCTCATAGTAACTGGGTGAGGTGGGTTCTATTTTGACCCTTGGTTTACAGAGCAGAGCTCAGGTTAAGTAACTAGCCCAAGGTTGCATGGCAGACTGTGGAGCTGGAGTTTGAGGTCGGGCAGTGCCCACTGTAGAGCTCCTACTTTGGCCACATGCTGTCCTGCTGCTTCTCCCAGAATCCTCAAGAGACTCCGGCCCCTTCCTTCAGCCCCGTCAGGGCTTGTGGGTCCTCAAGGCATTTTCCCTCTTGTCCCTTGCCTTCCCCCGCTTCCCTGCTTCTTGGGAGGAGGCAGCAGGTTTTTGAAGTCACCAAAGTCCGGAACTGCTGGAAGCCAGGCATCTCTGACTCCACCCTGATCCCAGGGCTTGGAGGAAGTCTCACATGACTGAGCGAGGTCTCCTCCCTCACAGGGAGGCCCCAGGTCCCCAGCCATGAACACGGGTTGGAAGACTGAGTATTGGTGTGTCATTTGGTGTCTCTCGAGAAGCAGCCAATGGAATGTGTTTACAGAGAGAGGTTGTGGGAACCAGAAAGTCAGAAATCCATGGGGGAGGCAGCAGGTGGAAGGCAGGTGGGTGGGCACTGCAGTTTTTTTTTTTTTTTTTAATATTTTATTTATATTTATATTTATTTGGCTGCATTGGGTCTCAGTTGTAGCATGTGGGCTCTAGTTCCCTGACCAGGGATCGAACCTGGGCCCCCTGCATTGGGAGCACAGAGTCTTAGCCACTGGACCGCCAGGGAATTCCCCGGCACTGCAGTTTGAAGGCAGAACTCCTTACCCCTCGGGGGACAAAGTCTCTTCTCTTAAGGCTGTCCATTGATGGGGTGAGGCCCATCCACTTAGGGAAGGTGATCTGCTTGACTCAGAGGCTGCATTTAAATGTTAATAAGCACATCTGAAAAATACCCGCACAGCAATATCCAGACTGAGACTTGACCAATGACTGAGTGCCATGACCTAGACAGGCTGACACATGAAATTAACCTTCACACCCTCTGGCAAGACTCACCTTTGATGGTACTGGTGCGAACTGGCGGACATACCATTGGAGGCATGAAGGGCTTCCTTTGGCTTGTATGATTTGATTCTCATAGTAACTGGGTGAGGTGGGTTCTATTTTGACCCTTGGTTTACAGAGCAGAGCTCAGGTTAAGTAACTAGCCCAAGGTTGCATGGCAGACTGTGGAGCTGGAGTTTGAGGTCGGGCAGTGCCCACTGTAGAGCTCCTACTTTGGCCACATGCTGTCCTGCTGCTTCTCCCAGAATCCTCAAGAGACTCCGGCCCCTTCCTTCAGCCCCGTCAGGGCTTGTGGGTCCTCAAGGCATTTTCCCTCTTGTCCCTTGCCTTCCCCCGCTTCCCTGCTTCTTGGGAGGAGGCAGCAGGTTTTTGAAGTCACCAAAGTCCGGAACTGCTGGAAGCCAGGCATCTCTGACTCCACCCTGATCCAGGGAGGAAGAACTACCAACTCTCTGTCCTGGGGGCCGGGGCCACCGTCCCTGGTTGGGTGCAGGCCAGAGCACAGTCCTGCAAGTGGCACTGTGACCACAGGCTCAGCTGATAAGGTGTCAGGAGGAAGACCAGCTCTGGGCCGCGGAGTCAAGTGAGGTCGGCGCCTCTCCCCCGTGGGGCTGGGTGGCCGGAGCACAGGCGATAACACCACTTCCACCTTCTCAGAATACTTGAGCAGCCCAGGAATGAGCTTTCATGCTGTCCTGGCAATGCTGCCTGGGACTTGGGAATTAGTATTCTGTCCCCAACCTCCCTGAACCTCAGGAACCTGTGATCTCTGCCCTGAGCAGCTCTACTCCCAGTTTACTCTCTGGCCTGGGCCCCGGGCCCTATTCCCTGATTCCAGCCTTGATCCTGTTGCCTGCCTGCTGGAGACTTGGCTCTTCCTAGGGTTGTGGCAGGAGCCGCTATACCCCATCCACGCTGAACACCAGGGTGACCCTGTAGGCCAACCTGCCTGCTTCCTGACATGGGCTGAACAGGGTGCCCTCAGCTCCTGACCTGGGAATGTGACCTTATTTGGAAAAGGGATCATTGTAGATGCCATCAACTTGAGATCATGAGATCCTCTTTGGGCTGCCTGGCTGGGCCCTAAATTCAATGACAGATGTTCTGATAAGCACGTGGCAGATGGGAGATCCCAAGACAGAGGGGCCATGTGAGGATTGAGGCCATGCATTGTATGATTTGACTCTCATAGTAACTGGGTGAGGTGGGTTCTATTTTGACCCTTGGTTTACAGAGCAGAGCTCAGGTTAAGTAACTAGCCCAAGGTTGCATGGCAGACTGTGGAGCTGGAGTTTGAGGTCGGGCAGTGCCCACTGTAGAGCTCCTACTTTGGCCACATGCTGTCCTGCTGCTTCTCCCAGAATCCTCAAGAGACTCCGGCCCCTTCCTTCAGCCCCGTCAGGGCTTGTGGGTCCTCAAGGCATTTTCCCTCTTGTCCCTTGCCTTCCCCCGCTTCCCTGCTTCTTGGGAGGAGGCAGCAGGTTTTTGAAGTCACCAAAGTCCGGAACTGCTGGAAGCCAGGCATCTCTGACTCCACCCTGATCCAGGGAGGAAGAACTACCAACTCTCTGTCCTGGGGGCCGGGGCCACCGTCCCTGGTTGGGTGCAGGCCAGAGCACAGTCCTGCAAGTGGCACTGTGACCACAGGCTCAGCTGATAAGGTGTCAGGAGGAAGACCAGCTCTGGGCCGCGGAGTCAAGTGAGGTCGGCGCCTCTCCCCCGTGGGGCTGGGTGGCCGGAGCACAGGCGATAACACCACTTCCACCTTCTCAGAATACTTGAGCAGCCCAGGAATGAGCTTTCATGCTGTCCTGGCAATGCTGCCTGGGACTTGGGAATTAGTATTCTGTCCCCAACCTCCCTGAACCTCAGGAACCTGTGATCTCTGCCCTGAGCAGCTCTACTCCCAGTTTGCTCTCTGGCCTGGGCCCCGGGCCCTATTCCCTGATTCCAGCCTTGATCCTGTTGCCTGCCTGCTGGAGACTTGGCTCTTCCTAGGGTTGTGGCAGGAGCCACTATACCCCATCCACGCTGAACACCAGGGTGACCCTGTAGGCCAACCTGCCTGCTTCCTGACATGGGCTGAACAGGGTGCCCTCAGCTCCTGACCTGGGAATGTGACCTTATTTGGAAAAGGGATCATTGTAGATGCCATCAACTTGAGATCATGAGATCCTCTTTGGGCTGCCTGGCTGGGCCCTAAATTCAATGACAGATGTTCTGATAAGCACGTGGCAGATGGGAGATCCCAAGACAGAGGGGCCATGTGAGGATTGAGGCCATGCAGGCACTACCCCAAGAACACTGGGAGCCCCTAGAAGCTGAGAAGACAAGGGAGGATCCCCATCCTGAGCCTCCGGCAGGAGCACAGCCCTGTGACACCTTGATCTTGGAATTCTTGCCACCAGAGCTATGAGAGACTTAAATTTCTGTTGTCTTAAGCCTCTACATTTCTGGTTATTTGTGTCAGAAGCCCCAGGACTCTAACACCTCCCGCAGTCACGGGTGTGGGGCCGGGGAGGAAGCAAGACTGGCCCTGTCCTGGCCTGGGAGCTTGATGCCCACCAGCTTCTTGCTCAACTGCACAGCACCCAGTCTGTACCAGGGGACCCAGTACAGATGAGCAGATGGGGACAGGGTGGACCTGGAGTAAATCAATGATTTAGAAGGCGGTCGTTGGGGTGTTATCTAAGTTTAGATCCTTCCTGGAATATTTGTTGGGTAAACATTTTTTTCCCCCAGAGGGTGGTTGAGGATCAAATGAATTAATAAATGGAAAATATCAGAGCAAGAGATAGTCATAGTACTTATTATTATCAGGGTGGAGCAGAGAGAAAGGTGGGCTAGGACACCTGGAACTCTAGAGCCCCTCTGCCCTGGAGAGGCCCCGGGACCTTCAGGTCCTGCCCTGTCTCAGCCCCTGCCTCGGTATGAGGGCCAGTGTGTCTGTTCCCCTCTGCTGCACAGCCCTGCTGTGAAAGTCAAAGGAGGAAGTACAGGAACAGGGCTCTCATGAACCATATAGTGTTTCATGAACCCAAGATATTTGTAATGCGATTCACACTGCATTTATCTGTGTCGCGGTTCATTTATACCTCATATCTTCGAATGTGCCTTTGAGTAATGCAAAGAGGGAGGGAAAGGTGGTTTCTAAGCTTTTAATGTTTTCAGGACTTAAAATGTGCTTAAAGAAACTTGATTGGTGTTGTTTAGTCGCTAAGCTGTTTATTTTGGTGACCCAAAAGAGTTGGACAGTAGCCCACCAGGCTCCTCTATCCATGGGATTTCCCAGGGAAGAATCCTAGAGTGGGTTGCTGTTTCTTCCTCCAAGGCATCTTCCCAACCCAGGGATTGAACCCGCATCTCCTGCACTGGCAGGAGGACTGGCTCAAACTGCAGATGCATGGTCCCTGTTTAGTGCCCTGGATTTTGTGGCAGGGTTCTCACTCTCCTCTATCCTCTCATGATCACCCTCTGGCTTCCAGCAAGACGTGCACTTTGTCTTTTGTGTCTGAACTGTTAGAGGACGGTGCTAATTGCACACCGACTTGCAGAGTTTGTGAGGAAGTTTATGGGTTTCCTGTGGCTGCCAAGACAAATAACCACAAGTTTGGGGCTTCAGCCAAACCTCACTCATTTCATTTCATTGTAGCCAAGACTGGCCCTGTCCTGGCCTGGGAGCTTGATGCCCACCAGCTTCTTGCTCAACTGCACAGCACCCAGTCTGTACCAGGGGACCCAGTACAGATGAGCAGATGGGGACAGGGTGGACCTGGAGTAAATCAATGATTTAGAAGGCGGTCATTGGGGTGTTATCTAAGTTTAGATCCTTCCTGGAATATTTGTTGGGTAAACATTTTTTTCCCCCAGAGGGTGGTTGAGGATCAAATGAATTAATAAATGGAAAATATCAGAGCAAGAGATAGTCATAGTACTTATTATTATCAGGGTGGAGCAGAGAGAAAGGTGGGCTAGGACACCTGGAACTCTAGAGCCCCTCTGCCCTGGAGAGGCCCCGGGACCTTCAGGTCCTGCCCTGTCTCAGCCCCTGCCTCGGTATGAGGGCCAGTGTGTCTGTTCCCCTCTGCTGCACAGCCCTGCTGTGAAAGTCAAAGGAGGAAGTACAGGAACAGGGCTCTCATGAACCATATAGTGTTTCATGAACCCAAGATATTTGTAATGCGATTCACACTGCATTTATCTGTGTCGCGGTTCATTTATACCTCATATCTTCGAATGTGCCTTTGAGTAATGCAAAGAGGGAGGGAAAGGTGGTTTCTAAGCTTTTAATGTTTTCAGGACTTAAAATGTGCTTAAAGAAACTTGATTGGTGTTGTTTAGTCGCTAAGCTGTTTATTTTGGTGACCCAAAAGAGTTGGACAGTAGCCCACCAGGCTCCTCTATCCATGGGATTTCCCAGGGAAGAATCCTAGAGTGGGTTGCTGTTTCTTCCTCCAAGGCATCTTCCCAACCCAGGGATTGAACCCGCATCTCCTGCACTGGCAGAAGGACTGGCTCAAACTGCAGATGCATGGTCCCTGTTTAGTGCCCTGGATTTTGTGGCAGGGTTCTCACTCTCCTCTATCCTCTCATGATCACCCTCTGGCTTCCAGCAAGACGTGCACTTTGTCTTTTGTGTCTGAACTGTTAGAGGACGGTGCTAATTGCACACCGACTTGCAGAGTTTGTGAGGAAGTTTATGGGTTTCCTGTGGCTGCCAAGACAAATAACCACAAGTTTGGGGGCTTCAGCCAAACCTCACTCATTTCATTTCATTGTCTTTCTCCTTTCTCCTCTTCCTCTTCCTTCTTCTGCCATTATAGGAATATTTTTATTAGTAATCATCAAATATAGTCATCAGATTTCCCTGGTTCTCTCATAAAATCTTATTATTATTATTATTATTTTCGCAGTGAAAAGCTTATTAAGGTAAGAAAGGATAGGGAAAAGCTTCCAGCATAGACACTGGAAGGGGATAGGGGAGTATCCCTCATAAAATCTTATATACTTGATAGGTTTGAATCAAGATCTCATTGTGGGCTTCCTGGTGGTCCAGTGGGTAAGGACACCACCTTGCAGTGCAAGGCGCGGTTTGATCCCTGGCCTCGGAAGACCCCACGTGCCGTGGAGCGGCTGGACCGATATGTCCAACTACTGAGCCAGAGCTCTGGAACGTGTGCGCCCAGAGGTGCTCTGCAGCGACAGAGGCCACTGCGATGGGAGGCCCACACAGGCCAAAGAACAAAGATAAATAAATGAAAGATCAATATAAGTGGCCAAAAAGAAAAAAAAAAAAGATCTCATTGTGTGTGTGGTCAGTCCCTCAATTGTGTCTGACTCTTTGTGACGTCATCGGCTGTAGCCCACCAGACTACTCTGTCCATGGAATATGGAGTAGGTCTCTCAGGGAATCTTTTACACAGGAACTGAACCCACATCTCCTGAGTCTCCTGCATTGGCAAGCAGATTCTTTACCACTGAGCCACCTGGGAAGCCCACCAAAGATCTCATTACCTCAATGAAAAATAAATCTAAAAGGAAGAAGGAGACATTAGAGGTACCTCAAACAACCACAATGCACAGGCCTCACTTGGCTCCTGATTCCATTTTCTTAACCCCTCCCTCCTGCTGGCATCCTTCCCAGTGACTATAAGCCCCTTAAAGGCAGAGGTGGCGATCATCATACTCAGGTGCACCCTTGCAGGTTAAGTCCTTGGCTTCCAGCAAGACGTGCAAACTGTTAGAGGAGTCTAATTGCACACCGACTTGCAGAGTTTGTGAGGAAGTTTATGGGTTTCCTGTGGCTGCCAAGACAAATAACCACAAGTTTGGGGGCTTCAGCCAAACCTCACTCATTTCATTTCATTGTCTTTCTCCTTTCTCCTCTTCCTCTTCCTTCTTCTGCCATTATAGGAATATTTTTATTAGTAATCATCAAATATAGTCATCAGATTTCCCTGGTTCTCTCATAAAATCTTATTATTATTATTATTATTTTCGCAGTGAAAAGCTTATTAAGGTAAGAAAGGATAGGGAAAAGCTTCCAGCATAGACACTGGAAGGGGGATAGGAGAGTATCCCTCATAAAATCTTATATACTTGATAGGTTTGAATCAAGATCTCATTGTGGGCTTCCCTGGTGGTCCAGTGGGTAAGGACACCACCTTGCAGTGCAAGGGGCGCCGGTTTGATCCCTGGCCTCGGAAGACCCCACGTGCCGTGGAGCGGCTGGACCGATATGTCCAACTACTGAGCCAGAGCTCTGGAACGTGTGCGCCCAGAGGTGCTCTGCAGCGACAGAGGCCACTGCGATGGGAGGCCCACACAGGCCAAAGAACAAAGATAAATAAATGAAAGATCAATATAAGTGGCCAAAAAGAAAAAAAAAAAAGATCTCATTGTGTGTGTGGTCAGTCCCTCAATTGTGTCTGACTCTTTGTGACGTCATCGGCTGTAGCCCACCAGACTACTCTGTCCATGGAATATGGAGTAGGTCTCTCCAGGGAATCTTTTTACACAGGAACTGAACCCACATCTCCTGAGTCTCCTGCATTGGCAAGCAGATTCTTTACCACTGAGCCACCTGGGAAGCCCACCAAAGATCTCATTACCTCAATGAAAAATAAATCTAAAAGGAAGAAGGAGACATTAGAGGTACCTCAAACAACCACAATGCACAGGCCTCACTTGGCTCCTGATTCCATTTTCTTAACCCCTCCCCTCCTGCTGGCATCCTTCCCAGTGACTATAAGCCCCTTAAAGGCAGAGGTGGCGTATCATCATACTCAGGTGCGCATGCTTAGTCTCCCAGTCGTGTCCAGTTCTTGCAACCCCACAGGCTGTAGCCCACCAGGCTCCTCTGCCTATGGGATTTTTCAGCCAAGAATACTGGAGTGGGTTGCCATTTCCTTCTCCAGGGGATCTTTCTGACCCAGGGATCGAACCCACGTCTCATAGGTCTCCTGTATTGCAGGTGGATTCTTTACCTGCTGAGCCATGGGGAAGATGAGTATCATCCTACACCCAGGACCTAACACACAGTGCCAGGGACAGCATCCCCAATCCTAAGGGTTTATGGAATGACTCATGCCCTGACATGGAGATTGAGGATGTTCTCACTGTTTATAGGTTTCAGCAGCAGGGAGTGTTGCCTAACTGCTTCCAGAAGATAAACAAAAGAGAAGGAGAGAGGTGGGTATGACCATTCCCTGTGTATAAAAACCTGACATGATTAATTCATTTACAATGTCAAAGTCGCCAGCAGTGGTGGGTGGACTGAAATGATTTGCAGAGGGGAGGAAAAGCATAGACAGGTGATCTTTCAGATGCTGAAGGAAATCAGAAATGGGGAACATAGGGTAGCATTGAATGGGAGCTAGGGGCACAGTGAGCATTGTCTCCAAGGGCTTCCTGTCCAGCTGGGTGGGTCAACAGAGGAGGCAGCAAGTGGTTAAAGGGCCACCTGGAAGCTCACAGAGCTGGCCACTCAGAGCTTCTTGGCCGCAGGACTCTGATCTGGTTTTCTGTCTGACCTCTGTCCCTAGCCCATTGTCTGACTTTGGGCATGTGACTCTCTAACCCCTGGTTTCACATCTCTAAAACAGGGACAATAATGTCTACCTCAGAGGGTTGTGGTAAGGACCAAAAAGGTCACAAGTGAAAGTGTCCAGGGGTTTCTGGCACCTACGACACATTTGCTCAGTATAAGTTTCTTATGCTTATTTCATAGACTGCTCTTCTGAACCTCAAGTTTTTCATCTGCAAAAATGGAATCTGTGAGAGTGCCTGGCACACTGCTGAAGCTCAGTAAAGGTTTATTTTTATTTTAAGCTTTTTATGACTTTTATTTTTGAAATAATTTTAAAGTTACAAAAAGTACTGGAGTTCTGTATCTTACACCCAAGCTTCTCCTCATGTTAAGATGGTACCTAATCAAATCAGTGGGCTTCCTTGCTGGCTCAGCAGTAAAGAATCTGCCTACAATTCAGGAGACTCAGGAGACATGGGTTCAATCCCTGGGTCAGGAAGATCCCTTGGAGGAGGGCATGACAACCCACGTCTCATAGGTCTCCTGTATTGCAGGTGGATTCTTTACCTGCTGAGCCATGGGGAAGATGAGTATCAGCCTACACCCAGGACCTAACACACAGTGCCAGGGACAGCATCCCCAATCCTAAGGGTTTATGGAATGACTCATGCCCTGACATGGAGATTGAGGATGTTCTCACTGTTTATAGGTTTCAGCAGCAGGGAGTGTTGCCTAACTGCTTCCAGAAGATAAACAAAAGAGAAGGAGAGAGGTGGGTATGACCATTCCCTGTGTATAAAAACCTGACATGATTAATTCATTTACAATGTCAAAGTCGCCAGCAGTGGTGGGTGGACTGAAATGATTTGCAGAGGGGAGGAAAAGCATAGACAGGTGATCTTTCAGATGCTGAAGGAAATCAGAAATGGGGAACATAGGGTAGCATTGAATGGGAGCTAGGGGCACAGTGAGCATTGTCTCCAAGGGCTTCCTGTCCAGCTGGGTGGGTCAACAGAGGAGGCAGCAAGTGGTTAAAGGGCCACCTGGAAGCTCACAGAGCTGGCCACTCAGAGCTTCTTGGCCGCAGGACTCTGATCTGGTTTTCTGTCTGACCTCTGTCCCTAGCCCATTGTCTGACTTTGGGCATGTGACTCTCTAACCCCTGGTTTCACATCTCTAAAACAGGGACAATAATGTCTACCTCAGAGGGTTGTGGTAAGGACCAAAAAGGTCACAAGTGAAAGTGTCCAGGGGTTTCTGGCACCTACGACACATTTGCTCAGTATAAGTTTCCTATGCTTATTTCATAGACTGCTCTTCTGAACCTCAAGTTTTTCATCTGCAAAAATGGAATCTGTGAGAGTGCCTGGCACACTGCTGAAGCTCAGTAAAGGTTTATTTTTATTTTAAGCTTTTTATGACTTTTATTTTTGAAATAATTTTAAAGTTACAAAAAGTACTGGAGTTCTGTATCTTACACCCAAGCTTCTCCTCATGTTAAGATGGTACCTAATCAAATCAGTGGGCTTCCTTGCTGGCTCAGCAGTAAAGAATCTGCCTACAATTCAGGAGACTCAGGAGACATGGGTTCAATCCCTGGGTCAGGAAGATCCCTTGGAGGAGGGCATGACAACCCACTCCAGTATTCTTGCCTGGAAAGTTCTACGGACAGAGGAGCCAGGTGGGCTACAGTCCACAGGGTTGCAAAGAGTTGGATACGACTGAAGTGACTGAGCATATATACATGCAATTGTATTAGTACCAGGATCCAAACCAGGAAATCAGCATCTCTCAACTAAATGACATTAACTAAACTATCAACCTTATTCAAGCTTTCCCAAGATGGCCTTTTTTGTTCCAAGTTCAAAATCAGGATCCCACATCCCCTTGAGTTGTATCCCTTAGTTTTCTGCGATTTGTCATGGTGTGTTCTGGTTTTTCATGATCTTGACCCTTTGGATGGGTGCTGTTCAATAACTTGGGTGAATCACTTCTCAACCAGGGTTTGCCTGGCATTTTCTCACAATTAGATGGAGGTTACTCACTCTGCAGAAATACTACAGCAGAGATACCGGGTTACTTTTTGTCTTTCTTTTGCCTTTATTGTGAGAAAATACACATGACATAAAAATGACCATTTGAACCATTCTAAAGTGTACAGTTCAGTGGCATTCAGTACTTTTGCAGTATTGTGTGAGGTATTGTGTGACTGTCAGCTCCGTGCAGTTCAGGAACATTCTCATCACCTGCAGTCCCTGGCAAGCACTAGTCTGCTTTCTGTCTCTATGGCTTTGCCTATTCTGGACATCTCATACAACTGGAATCGGATGATATGCAGTCTTTCCTCACTGGCTTTTTTTCACTTAGCATCATGTTTTCAAGATTCTCCCAGGTTACAGCTTGAATCAACACACCACTCCTTTTCATGACCGAATAATATTCCACGATGTTAACAAACCACATTTTACTTTATTTTCTAAGTCAGCAGTGAACCCTGAGGAGGCAAGGCAGTGGCAGACCTCGATTAATTGGCAGGAGGTACTATGAGGTGTGCAGAGGACAAAGGTCGGGACTGCTGTGCTGGGGAGCAGAGAACTGTGCTTTTCAAAAGCACTGGAGTTCTGTATCTTACACCCAAGCTTCTCCTCATGTTAAGATGGTACCTAATCAAATCAGTGGGCTTCCTTGCTGGCTCAGCAGTAAAGAATCTGCCTACAATTCAGGAGACTCAGGAGACATGGGTTCAATCCCTGGGTCAGGAAGATCCCTTGGAGGAGGGCATGACAACCCACTCCAGTATTCTTGCCTGGAAAGTTCTACGGACAGAGGAGCCAGGTGGGCTACAGTCCACAGGGTTGCAAAGAGTTGGATACGACTGAAGTGACTGAGCATATATACATGCAATTGTATTAGTACCAGGATCCAAACCAGGAAATCAGCATCTCTCAACTAAATGACATTAACTAAACTATCAACCTTATTCAAGCTTTCCCAAGATGGCCTTTTTTGTTCCAAGTTCAAAATCAGGATCCCACATCCCCTTGAGTTGTATCCCTTAGTTTTCTGCGATTTGTCATGGTGTGTTCTGGTTTTTCATGATCTTGACCCTTTGGATGGGTGCTGTTCAATAACTTGGGTGAATCACTTCTCAACCAGGGTTTGCCTGGCATTTTCTCACAATTAGATGGAGGTTACTCACTCTGCAGAAATACTACAGCAGAGATACCGGGTTACTTTTTGTCTTTCTTTTGCCTTTATTGTGAGAAAATACACATGACATAAAAATGACCATTTGAACCATTCTAAAGTGTACAGTTCAGTGGCATTCAGTACTTTTGCAGTATTGTGTGAGGTATTGTGTGACTGTCAGCTCCGTGCAGTTCAGGAACATTCTCATCACCTGCAGTCCCTGGCAAGCACTAGTCTGCTTTCTGTCTCTATGGCTTTGCCTATTCTGGACATCTCATACAACTGGAATCGGATGATATGCAGTCTTTCCTCACTGGCTTTTTTTCACTTAGCATCATGTTTTCAAGATTCTCCCAGGTTACAGCTTGAATCAACACACCACTCCTTTTCATGACCGAATAATATTCCACGATGTTAACAAACCACATTTTACTTTATTTTCTAAGTCAGCAGTGAACCCTGAGGAGGCAAGGCAGTGGCAGACCTCGATTAATTGGCAGGAGGTACTATGAGGTGTGCAGAGGACAAAGGTCGGGACTGCTGTGCTGGGGAGCAGAGAACTGTGCTTTTCGCGTGGCAGACAGAGCTCCCGAAGTTGCTGTGGCTCTGGAAACTACCTTTGTGGAAAGGGAAAAACAGTTGCCCCAAAGCAGAGGGAGACTACCCAAGGACAGGAAGGGAAACCCTCCCCGGGGCTGAAGAAGCTGGTTCTCAGGGGCACCAGCTTTCCAGGGTCAACCACGGCCTCCTGGAGGTCTGCCAGAGGCTGGGGCTTAGACTGAGCTGCAGTGGTCGCCCCAAACACACTCAGGGATGGCTAGGGTCCAAGGTGATACTTGTTAATTGCTTATGAAGAAAGGCGAGCCTCCTTCTTAGGCGCGGGCAATATAGTTGCCAACTTCCATTTATAAACAAGGTGTGCAGAGGGCGAGGGCAAACATTTCCGTGTCCCCAAAGTCGCACCTTTTACTGTGAAAGTTGTTCCCCCACCAGCAGACGCCCTCGGGTCTCCCGAGCCGTCTGGGGGCCGAGCCGCGGGGAATGGGGTCTCCCGAAAGAGCGCGCCGCCGGTCCTGCCGCGCCGCCCGCGGCCTGGGCGCGGGGCGGGGGGCGTGGCCTCGGCGCACGGCCCGCCCCTGTCCCGCAGCCCAGCCGTCCCGGCGCGCGCACCGTGCGCGTGCCCGGGGCCCGGCGGCGGCGTGCGCGGGCCGCGCGTGCGCGCTGCGGCGGGGCGAGGGGCGGCGCGGGCGCGAGGCTGTCAGTGACAGCGGGCGGGGGAGGGGGCCGGAGATGGCGGCGGTGGCGGCGGCGGCGGCCGCTCTTCCGACATGAGGCAGCGGCAGCGCTGGGCTCGGCGGCGGCCGCGGCCGGGGCGGTATCTCTAGCTCCGGAGGCCGCCCCCAGGCGTGGGCGGGCGGCAGGCGGGCGTCCCGGGTCGGCGTCGCGGGAGCGGGCTCTGCGGCAGCGCCGCGCACGGGCCGCCGGCTGAGGGGCCCGCGCCCGCCGCGCCCTGCGCTCGGCGACTGGCGGCTGCGGGGCGCGGGGCCTCCCCGTCCGCCGGGTCGGCCCCGGACGCCGGGAGGAGCCGCGCGGCAGGGCCAGGCCCCGCTAGACGGGCAGCGCCGACGGGGGCGGCCGCAGCGCCGGGGGCTCCGCAGACTCGCGCCGCGCGCCGGGCCTCTCCGCCCGCCTCCCGCGGGGCCGCCGAGCACGGGGCGGGGGCTCGGGGCCGGCCTTGACGCGGCGGAGGCGCCGCTCGGTGCGCAGCATGAGGGGCCGGCGGCCGCCGCCGGCAGAGCTGTGTTTGCGAGAGCGGCCCGCGGCGTGAGAGGGCTCGGCTGGACTCCGCTCGGGAGCGGGCGGCGGAGCAGGCGAGTGGGACGCCCCGCGGGCTCGGGCGGCGCTGGACGGGCGCGGGGGCGGACCCCCAGGGGCTCCGGGTCCGGCCCGGGGGCGGCGGTCGGCCTCGAGGCGGGGAAGGTGGAGCGGCGCTTGGGCAGGACCTGGCTGTCGTGAGCAGACGGTTGCCTTTCCCAGTAGACCGCCGGGGCCCTCACTGAGGAAGCCGGCGAGGCGGGTGGCCTTCGGGTGCGTGTACCTGCGGGAGCAGACCCCGGGGTGACTCTGGTCGTCTCGCCGACAGGTCCCGGTGACCCCGGTCGGCAGGGCCGCGAGCTCGGCAACATGGCTTCCCCGCCCCACCAGCAGCTGCTGCAGCACCACAGCACCGAGGTGAGCTGCGACTCCAGCGGAGACAGCAACAGCGTGAGGGTCAAAATCAACCCCAAGCAGCTGTCCTCCAGCAGCCACCCGAAGCACTGCAAGTACAGCATCTCCTCCAGCTGTAGCAGCTCCGGGGACTCCGGGGGCGTCCCCCGGAGAATGGGCGCCCGGGGGCCGCCTGCGCAGGAGGAAGAAGCTCCCCCAGCTGTTCGAGAGGGCCTCCAGCCGGTGGTGGGACCCCAAGTTCGACTCCGTGAACCTGGAGGAGGCTTGCATGGAGCGCTGCTTCCCGCAAACCCAGCGCCGCTTCCGGTACGCCCTCTTCTACATCGGCTTTGCCTGCCTCCTCTGGAGCGTCTATTTTGGGGTCCACATGAGATCCAAACTGATTGTCATGGTTGCCCCCGCTCTGTGCTTCCTCGTGGTGTGCGTGGGCTTTTTCCTGTTTACCTTCACCAAGCTGTACGCCCGCCATTACGTGTGGACCTCGCTCGTCCTCACCCTCCTGGTGTTCGCTCTGACCCTGTCTGCCCAGTTTCAGGTTTTGACGCCCCTCTCCGGACGGGTTGATCTTGATCGCTTCAATCACACTCGGGCAGCCAGGCCCCCAGACACGTGCTTGTCTCAGGTGGGAAGCTTCTCCATGTGCATTGAAGTGCTCTTTCTGCTCTACACAGTCATGCACTTACCACTGTACTTGAGCCAGGCGAGGGGGGGGACGGGCCCGGGGGGGCTCGGCGACCGGGCGGCGGAGCAGGGGGGACGCCCGCGGGCTCGGGCGGCGCTGGACGGGCGCGGGGGCGGACCACCAGGGGCTCCGGGTCCGGCCCGGGGGCGGCGGTCGGCCTCGAGGCGGGGAAGGTGGAGCGGCGCTTGGGCAGGACCTGGCTGTCGTGAGCAGACGGTTGCCTTTCCCAGTAGACCGCCGGGGCCCTCACTGAGGAAGCCGGCGAGGCGGGTGGCCTTCGGGTGCGTGTACCTGCGGGAGCAGACCCCGGGGTGACTCTGGTCGTCTCGCCGACAGGTCCCGGTGACCCCGGTCGGCAGGGCCGCGAGCTCGGCAACATGGCTTCCCCGCCCCACCAGCAGCTGCTGCAGCACCACAGCACCGAGGTGAGCTGCGACTCCAGCGGAGACAGCAACAGCGTGAGGGTCAAAATCAACCCCAAGCAGCTGTCCTCCAGCAGCCACCCGAAGCACTGCAAGTACAGCATCTCCTCCAGCTGTAGCAGCTCCGGGGACTCCGGGGGCGTCCCCCGGAGAATGGGCGCCGGAGGCCGCCTGCGCAGGAGGAAGAAGCTCCCCCAGCTGTTCGAGAGGGCCTCCAGCCGGTGGTGGGACCCCAAGTTCGACTCCGTGAACCTGGAGGAGGCTTGCATGGAGCGCTGCTTCCCGCAAACCCAGCGCCGCTTCCGGTACGCCCTCTTCTACATCGGCTTTGCCTGCCTCCTCTGGAGCGTCTATTTTGGGGTCCACATGAGATCCAAACTGATTGTCATGGTTGCCCCCGCTCTGTGCTTCCTCGTGGTGTGCGTGGGCTTTTTCCTGTTTACCTTCACCAAGCTGTACGCCCGCCATTACGTGTGGACCTCGCTCGTCCTCACCCTCCTGGTGTTCGCCCTGACCCTGGCTGCCCAGTTTCAGGTTTTGACGCCCCTCTCCGGACGGGTTGATCTTGATCGCTTCAATCACACTCGGGCAGCCAGGCCCCCAGACACGTGCTTGTCTCAGGTGGGAAGCTTCTCCATGTGCATTGAAGTGCTCTTTCTGCTCTACACAGTCATGCACTTACCACTGTACTTGAGCTTGATTTTGGGAGTGGCCTATTCTGTTCTTTTTGAGACCGTTGGCTATCACTTCCAAGACGAAGCGTGCTTCCCCTCGCCGGGAGCAGAGGCCCCACACTGGGAACTGCTGAGCCGGGCCCTGCTCCACGTCTGCATTCATGCCATCGGGATCCACCTGTTCATCATGTCCCAGGTGAGGTCCCGGAGCACCTTCCTCAAGGTGGGCCAGTCTATTATGCACGGGAAGGACCTGGAAGTGGAGAAGGCCCTGAAAGAGAGGATGATTCATTCGGTCATGCCGAGGATCATCGCGGACGACTTGATGAAACAGGGGGACGAGGAGAGTGAGAATTCGGTCAAAAGGCACGCCACATCCAGCCCCAAGAACAGGAAGAAGAAGTCTTCCATACAGAAAGCCCCCATCGCCTTCCGCCCGTTCAAGATGCAGCAGATCGAGGAAGTCAGTATTCTGTTTGCAGATATTGTGGGATTCACCAAGATGAGTGCCAATAAGTCTGCCCATGCCCTGGTGGGCCTCCTCAATGATCTATTTGGCCGATTCGACCGGCTGTGCGAGGAGACCAAGTGCGAGAAGATCAGCACCCTGGGAGACTGCTACTACTGCGTCGCTGGGTGTCCTGAGCCCCGGGCGGACCATGCCTACTGCTGCATCGAGATGGGCCTGGGCATGATACGTGCCATCGAGCAGTTCTGCCAGGAGAAGAAGGAGATGGTGAACATGCGTGTCGGGGTTCACACAGGGACGGTCCTGTGCGGCATCTTAGGCATGAGGAGGTTTAAATTCGATGTGTGGTCCAATGATGTGAACTTGGCCAATCTCATGGAGCAACTGGGAGTGGCCGGCAAGGTTCACATTTCCGAGGCCACTGCAAAATACCTAGACGACCGGTACGAAATGGAAGATGGGAAAGTAACCGAACGCCTCGGCCAGAGTGTCGTTGCCGACCAGTTGAAAGGTATGCTCGTTTCTTTGCCTCGTCATCTCCCTCCCCTATCCCGAGTGCATGGGAAAAACAATCTCTTTTCAGTATCTGTATCTGGAGGCAGATCAGCTGTGTCCCAGGGCCAGGGGGCCTTTTCCCTCCAGTGAGTCAGGTATCTCAGATCGGACTGACCCAGGTGACACCTTTAGAAAGAAGGAGTATTTTGAAAACATGTAGCCTGCCAGTTGACTGTTAATGTCTTTGAGATGCTGGGGCAGGTCCAACGAGTGTGAGGGGATCTGAGCCCTTCGGTGGTCAAAACATCAAAGCCCTATAAGACATTGACTTTGTGATCCATTTGGTTGCCCTTAAGCCCCATCAAAGCATTTTTTACACCTTTCCCTCTCTAGGGCTCACTTTGCTGGAATAAGGAAGTCGACTCAGCCGTGCAGGACCCTTGAGAATTAGATGAAATTATGTACCCCTAAGTGTACTGCCTTTTGCCTAAGTCTCTTTTCTGAACATGTTTGCATTTTCAGCTTTAAACTTGCATTTATTTTGCGATGGTTTCTTATCATGGTATTTCTCTTACCCTATAGACTGCAGAATTTTAGAATGTTGAACTTTTCAAGCCACCAGGTGATTTGAAAGTGAGACATGTATCCAGAGCAGTGTTTAGGCCTTCTTCCCCACCCCTCAGATTTGTCCCTGTTTTAAGCTTCTTACTGCTGTTCTTGATGTTTTCACCAAGCTGCTGCTTTTAATTTTCTTATTTTCACTTAGGGCAAAAATCTTTGAGGTCTAGGAAATGACGACTTCTAAATAAGTGGGATCAGAAGTAAGAATTCTAAATAACATCCTCTCCCCTTCTTTTTTGAAACAGTCCTTACATTAAAGAAGTCTTTGGGGTTAAGGAGAACATCTATTTTGAAAGTATGTAGAGAAAATAACACTGAGCTTTAGAAGCCAGCATTTGTAAAGCTGTATTGTGTTTTGTGGTTCCCTGTGTCGTATAATTACACGGTGAAAAGTCCCCAGAAGGGGAGTTCTCAGAAGGAGAAGTAACAGCTTAAATCAGAGAAACAATGGTGTAAATCAGTGCCTGCAAGTGGTTGGCTCTGAGGGCCTGGATGGGTCGTCAGCCTCAACACTGTCCCATGTGCACAGTAGATGGTTCCTTTCTCCACTTGTGGTTCGTTCTCCATGTCATTTACTTATTTGTTATCTGGCGAGGCTGCTTTATCCTTATCCTGATTTTTCTTTGTTCTGTGACTTTTGCTAACAATTGAGGAATTTGTGGGTAGAGTAGAAAAAATGTTTTCACCTGATAACTCTCTGCCTAGAGAGCTTTGTTATCTGTCTTCTACTAAATACTTTCTCTCCTTTCTTCCTCCTAGTATTTCTCTCTGTTTCTCCTTTGTGTTAGTTTTGCACAGCATTATAAACAGTGCCATAGACCAGGAAAGGGGGCTTCCCAGGTGGTAATAGTGGTAAAGAGCCCACCTGCCAGTGCAGGAGACATGAGACACTGGGTTGGGAAGATCCCATAGAGGAGAACTTGGGAACCCAGTATCCTTGCCTGGAAAATCCCATGGTCAGAGGAGCATGGCAGGCTGCAGTTCTTGGGGTCGCACAGAGTCGGACACACTGAGTGACTGAGCACGAGCAGAGAGCTTGCAGTGCTGCACTGATGAGGTCAGAAACTGCAGTTCACTGTTCACTTGAGAGGTCCTGCCGCGACGGGTGTCTTCATCTGTAGGAGGGTGGCTCCTGCTCTGGAGTCTGGAGGTGGCAGTGGAGTCAGGTGCAGATGCAACCCCTGCTTGACATGTTGGTACCTTTAGGATCTGGGTGTCCCCGACTCTGTCCTCAGGGATTGTGGGACCGAATCCAGAGAATGGAGCAGCTGTGCTACAGTAGATTAAGTATGACAGTGATAGCAGTTCTGTGAGTGCTGCTCAGAACAGTGTGTATTAACTTGAATTTCAAAGATAAAGACAGATGTAACCATTATGTTTGGAAACTGTCAGGTCTTTGACTCTTTGGCAGTAATTCGTTCGAGAACGTATGTAGAGAAAATAACACTGAGCTTTAGAAGCCAGCATTTGTAAAGCTGTATTGTGTTTTGTGGTTCCCTGTGTCGTATAATTACACGGTGAAAAGTCCCCAGAAGGGGAGTTCTCAGAAGGAGAAGTAACAGCTTAAATCAGAGAAACAATGGTGTAAATCAGTGCCTGCAAGTGGTTGGCTCTGAGGGCCTGGATGGGTCGTCAGCCTCAACACTGTCCCATGTGCACAGTAGATGGTTCCTTTCTCCACTTGTGGTTCGTTCTCCATGTCATTTACTTATTTGTTATCTGGCGAGGCTGCTTTATCCTTATCCTGATTTTTCTTTGTTCTGTGACTTTTGCTAACAATTGAGGAATTTGTGGGTAGAGTAGAAAAAATGTTTTCACCTGATAACTCTCTGCCTAGAGAGCTTTGTTATCTGTCTTCTACTAAATACTTTCTCTCCTTTCTTCCTCCTAGTATTTCTCTCTGTTTCTCCTTTGTGTTAGTTTTGCACAGCATTATAAACAGTGCCATAGACCAGGAAAGGGGGCTTCCCAGGTGGTAATAGTGGTAAAGAGCCCACCTGCCAGTGCAGGAGACATGAGACACTGGGTTGGGAAGATCCCATAGAGGAGAACTTGGGAACCCAGTATCCTTGCCTGGAAAATCCCATGGTCAGAGGAGCATGGCAGGCTGCAGTTCTTGGGGTCGCACAGAGTCGGACACACTGAGTGACTGAGCACGAGCAGAGAGCTTGCAGTGCTGCACTGATGAGGTCAGAAACTGCAGTTCACTGTTCACTTGAGAGGTCCTGCCGCGACGGGTGTCTTCATCTGTAGGAGGGTGGCTCCTGCTCTGGAGTCTGGAGGTGGCAGTGGAGTCAGGTGCAGATGCAACCCCTGCTTGACATGTTGGTACCTTTAGGATCTGGGTGTCCCCGACTCTGTCCTCAGGGATTGTGGGACCGAATCCAGAGAATGGAGCAGCGCTGTGCTACAGTAGATTAAGTATGACAGTGATAGCAGTTCTGTGAGTGCTGCTCAGAACAGTGTGTATTAACTTGAATTTCAAAGATAAAGACAGATGTAACCATTATGTTTGGAAACTGTCAGGTCTTTGACTCTTTGGCAGTACCCATTTTTGTTAATTTATGTGTAATTTTATTGTCTGCTTACAGCTAAAAGGTCTCAAAGACACCGACCCTCTCCTCCCCCCCCACAAAAGCTCCACCAGACTTTTAAAAGCCCACATAGTGTAAATTTGGTAAATTAGTTTCTTTAGCTTTGTGTACACTGTATATTTACAAGGAGAAGTTTTAGCGCTCAGTTGGAGATGGGGAAAGATGCAAGGCTTAGCCAATTTGGTGATTTTTTAAAAATATGATATTCTCTTCTTTAACAGCTTCCCTGAGACCGTGATTTTTGCCTTATTCAGCTCATTTTGAAACTCTCTGGACAGGACCCCAGTAATAGAGGATGTCTACACAACTTCCTGGCCTTTTTTTTGTTTGTTTGTTTAAAACTGCACAGTTCACTTCTCCTGACACTGTACAGATTTGCTCAGCTGAGATGATAGCATAGTTTGTAGAAGACCCTTTTCATACAGGGGGTTAAGGTTATATGTGGAAGGTTCCTTTTAGCCCATCTCTGGGTTTATGGCAGTTGTTTTTCTGTATGCAGTGCTGGATGTTAGCTTTTCCTCGCGTCCCCTTTTCTGATATTGGGGCTAAAAATACTCAGTAGAAGACTCTGTAGAAGTGAACATCCGTAAACTGGGGGTTGCAGCACTAGCCTGGCAGGGTGAGGGGAAGCTGCCACTCTGTGCTTTGTTTGAACGGGCTTTGTGGAGAAGGAACTGTCATTACTTTGCACGGCCACTCCCCCCGAGGACGTCTTTATGGCTCTCCCATGGCATCTGACCCTGGGGATGTACAGGTGGAGTTGTGATGGTTCCTGACCTGGGTTTCTTGTTCGTCATAAATGTTCGTCGAGTTCACAGAGGTGGCAGTGCGATAGTCTTGAGGGGTGGGTCTCGAGGTTGAGCAGTGGCTCTCCAGGGGGATGAAAGAAGAACACTCAGTGCCGTGGAGGAAGCGTGGGCAAAGGCGTGGGGTTACGTCTCTTGGCGAACTGGGGAGTTTCAGGGACTTGTTCATCAGGACAGGGACAGCTGCAATCACCTGGAAGGAGTTCAGGTTTGATCCTGTAGGTACTGGGGAGCCATGGTGGACTTCGGGCAGGAAGCTTAGGTGTTCAGATGTGCAGTTTTAGGAAGTTTAGTCATTCGGTTCCAGGGAGTGCGGGTGGGAGATTAGTCAACTGCTTTAGTAAATCCTTGGTGGCCTGGACCAACGTAGCAAGAATGGCGATGGAGATGAGGCGACCGATGTGAGCAGCAGTCAGATGAACTGGACTGGACTCAGAGCCAGGTTTAAACAGGGAAAGTGGGCAGGCGAGGGGCTTGATGGTTGGAGGGGCTTTTCAGGTTTTTGGAATTGATGTGGGGACTGTTTGGCGTCAGGAATGGGTGAGAGGCCTGTGATGTGAATGGAAAATGCTGACTCAAGTTGTAAAGAATATGAAATAGGCCAGGAAGCCCTGGTTTGTCTGTGCATTGATTTAATAAGTTATTTTGTGTGAGGCACATTTCTAGGCCCTGGGGGATACAGCAGTGAACAAAACACAAAAATTTCAACTCTCGTTGTGCTTCCATTCTAAAAAGATGTCAGACAGTAAACAGGTAAGTAAAAGCTAGTTTGTTTTGGGCTTCCCTGGTGGTCCAGTAGTGGGTAAGGACACTGCCTTGCAGTGCAAGGGGCGATGGTTTGATCTCGGGCCTGGGAAGATCCCACGTGCCGTGGAGCAGCTAGACCGATGTGTCCAACTACTGAACCGGAGCTCTGGAGCGCACGCGCCTGGAGCCGGTGCTCTGCTATGAGAGAGGCCACTGCGATGGCAGGCGCACATAACACAGGCCAAAGAACAATGATGGATGAAAATAGATAAATGAAAGACCAATAGAAGTGGCCAAAAAAAAGAGAGTTTATTTTGTGTTCAGTTCTGAGGAGAAGATATAAATCAGGAAAGAGATGGTGGAGTGTGTGTGTGTGAAATTTTAGAGAGATGGCCAAACACTGAGTGAGAAAGTTGAAAGAATTTTCAGCATAGGACTAGGATTTTGGAAATGATCCAGAAAGTGAGGGATTAGGGAGATAGTAGTCTGATCTGAGTGATGGGAAGAAGTGTCCTTCCACTCCATGTGGGACATGTCAGCGGGCCCGAGGATACTGGCTGTTCTGTTCTGCCTTGGGCCATGAGCAGAAGAGGTGAGGAGTATTGTCTGTTATTATAGTTTTTCCTCTCGTAGGCAGAGGGTCACAAGGGAAGTGACTCAGAAGATACCTACAGACATCTTATTTTCCTTTCTTAACTGTTGATACTAAGAAGATAAAACAAAGGTGCTCAGTCACCCCAAATCCACATCAACACTCATGTGTCTGCAGAGGAAAGATTGAGGGCAGGAGGAGAAGGGGGTGACAGAGGACGAGATGGTTGGATGGCATCATTGACTCAGTGGACTTGGTTTTTTTTTTTTTAAACTTTTATTTTATTTTTAACTTTTACAGAATTTTGTTGTTTACAGATATTTATGTTCCCAGATTAGTCATATGTATATCCCACCCATTCCACCCCTCTAGACTGTCACACAGCACCCCTGAAGGACCTCCTTTTCTCACATAGCAATGACTATAGCTATTTTCTTCACATATGATAGTACAGGCCTTCCTGCTACTTCCTTTATGCCTCCCACCCACTGTTCCTTCCCCACAAAATCCATATGTCCACTGAATGGACTTGATTTTGAACAAGCTCTGGGAGGTGGTGAAGGACAAGGAAGGTGGTCCAGTAGTGGGTAAGGACACTGCCTTGCAGTGCAAGGGGCGATGGTTTGATCTCGGGCCTGGGAAGATCCCACGTGCCGTGGAGCAGCTAGACCGATGTGTCCAACTACTGAACCGGAGCTCTGGAGCGCACGCGCCTGGAGCCGGTGCTCTGCTATGAGAGAGGCCACTGCGATGGCAGGCGCACATAACACAGGCCAAAGAACAATGATGGATGAAAATAGATAAATGAAAGACCAATAGAAGTGGCCAAAAAAAAGAGAGTTTATTTTGTGTTCAGTTCTGAGGAGAAGATATAAATCAGGAAAGAGATGGTGGAGTGTGTGTGTGTGAAATTTTAGAGAGATGGCCAAACACTGAGTGAGAAAGTTGAAAGAATTTTCAGCATAGGACTAGGATTTTGGAAATGATCCAGAAAGTGAGGGATTAGGGAGATAGTAGTCTGATCTGAGTGATGGGAAGAAGTGTCCTTCCACTCCATGTGGGACATGTCAGCGGGCCCGAGGATACTGGCTGTTCTGTTCTGCCTTGGGCCATGAGCAGAAGAGGTGAGGAGTATTGTCTGTTATTATAGTTTTTCCTCTCGTAGGCAGAGGGTCACAAGGGAAGTGACTCAGAAGATACCTACAGACATCTTATTTTCCTTTCTTAACTGTTGATACTAAGAAGATAAAACAAAGGTGCTCAGTCACCCCAAATCCACATCAACACTCATGTGTCTGCAGAGGAAAGATTGAGGGCAGGAGGAGAAGGGGGTGACAGAGGACGAGATGGTTGGATGGCATCATTGACTCAGTGGACTTGGTTTTTTTTTTTTTAAACTTTTATTTTATTTTTAACTTTTACAGAATTTTGTTGTTTACAGATATTTATGTTCCCAGATTAGTCATATGTATATCCCACCCATTCCACCCCTCTAGACTGTCACACAGCACCCCTGAAGGACCTCCTTTTCTCACATAGCAATGACTATAGCTATTTTCTTCACATATGATAGTACAGGCCTTCCTGCTACTTCCTTTATGCCTCCCACCCACTGTTCCTTCCCCACAAAATCCATATGTCCACTGAATGGACTTGATTTTGAACAAGCTCTGGGAGGTGGTGAAGGACAAGGAAGCCTGGTGTGCTGCAGCCCATGGGATCAGATTCGGATATGACTGAGCAACTGAACAACAGTAACTTGCCACTGTAGAGCTTGCTCATGGCTGACCTCTTGGTGTCCCCTCTTAAGTTCTGTTGAAGAGAGACTCCATGCTCAACTGCAACCTAGAGTGGACCCCTGTGCACATTGGAACAGCCTCTCAAGTAGCACTGGGGCAGAGATAAGATCAATCAGAAAATCTGGCTTGACATCTTGGATAAGAGATGACAAACAGCTGTGGAGTCAGTGCTCAGGCAGCCCCTGGTGATAGTTTATTCAAGTTCCTTCAAACCATATTATATTGCTTCCGGAAAGAGCACACAAGCTGTTGATCCTGAGAACCAGCTTTTGAGTAGAATTAGCCTTTGGCAAAGAAAGTTAAGGATATGGTTTGCTGAGTTGCAGGTGGAATGAAGGGAGGAGGGCAGTCGTCTTTTCAGGCAGGATAACTAACAAAGGGGAAAATTAAAAAGAAGCAAATAGAGGAAGTAATTTCAGGGTTCTCATTTACTAACCAGCCTTCAAATAATAACTGTGTTTCTGCTTACCTGTCTTGTCACCTATGAACTTTGCTCTGGAATAATCATCTTGAAAAGAAGAACACAGTGAATTTTCTCTTTTTTTGGCCACTTCTATTGGTCCATTTTTCATCTTAGTGTCTGCAGAGGAAAGATTGAGGGCAGGAGGAGAAGGGGTGACAGAGGATAGATGGTTGGATGGCATCATTGACTCAGTGGACTTGGTTTTTTTTTTTTTAAACTTTTATTTTATTTTTAACTTTTACAGAATTTTGTTGTTTACAGATATTTATGTTCCCAGATTAGTCATATGTATATCCCACCCATTCCACCCCTCTAGACTGTCACACAGCACCCCTGAAGGACCTCCTTTTCTCACATAGCAATGACTATAGCTATTTTCTTCACATATGATAGTACAGGCCTTCCTGCTACTTCCTTTATGCCTCCCACCCACTGTTCCTTCCCCACAAAATCCATATGTCCACTGAATGGACTTGATTTTGAACAAGCTCTGGGAGGTGGTGAAGGACAAGGAAGCCTGGTGTGCTGCAGCCCATGGGATCAGATTCGGATATGACTGAGCAACTGAACAACAGTAACTTGCCACTGTAGAGCTTGCTCATGGCTGACCTCTTGGTGTCCCCTCTTAAGTTCTGTTGAAGAGAGACTCCATGCTCAACTGCAACCTAGAGTGGACCCCTGTGCACATTGGAACAGCCTCTCAAGTAGCACTGGGGCAGAGATAAGATCAATCAGAAAATCTGGCTTGACATCTTGGATAAGAGATGACAAACAGCTGTGGAGTCAGTGCTCAGGCAGCCCCTGGTGATAGTTTATTCAAGTTCCTTCAAACCATATTATATTGCTTCCGGAAAGAGCACACAAGCTGTTGATCCTGAGAACCAGCTTTTGAGTAGAATTAGCCTTTGGCAAAGAAAGTTAAGGATATGGTTTGCTGAGTTGCAGGTGGAATGAAGGGAGGAGGGCAGTCGTCTTTTCAGGCAGGATAACTAACAAAGGGGAAAATTAAAAAGAAGCAAATAGAGGAAGTAATTTCAGGGTTCTCATTTACTAACCAGCCTTCAAATAATAACTGTGTTTCTGCTTACCTGTCTTGTCACCTATGAACTTTGCTCTGGAATAATCATCTTGAAAAGAAGAACACAGTGAATTTTCTCTCTTTTTTTTTGGCCACTTCTATTGGTCCTTCATTTATTTCCATCTTTGTGGAGTGGTCTCTGTCGCTGCAGAGTACCGACTCTGGGCACATGTACTCCAGAGTGCCGGCTCGGCAGTTGGCCACATCAGTCCAGCTGCTTCATGGCACATGAAATCTTCCCAGGCCAGGGATCGAACCGGCGCCCCTTGCACTGCAAGGCGGTGTCCTTACCCAATGGGCCACCAGGGAAGCCCGTGAATTTTCTCTTGTGTGCGCACATGGGCCTAATTTGCTGATTGGTGATTTCAGTATTGGTATTTCTGTTTAAATTTTGATATTGTGAGAGTATGGTCATTACACACATACAACATAAAATTTTACTGTATGAGCCTGTCAGCTGGGTTTTCTTATCTGCTTTGCATTGTCTGTTGCAGTATGTTGAAGAATGTGGAAAATCTGGCTCTCCAGAGATACATTGTTGGAAAGTGGAGGAGCATTTTCATAGCCATTTACACAGTTGTGGACTTTTTTGTTTAATACTGCACCAACACCTAAGAAGTGGTAGTTTATTACAATACCTAATCGGTTTTTTGTCTGCTGTCAAGACCCTGTTGGGTTTTTGAACGAACCTTTACCCAGGTGTGACTTTGTAACACCGTGCATTGGTCACTTGGAAAATTACAGTTTCTTGAGTTATGTAGATCTTCCAAATGTCAGCATAAGGGAAGTCTTTAAATATTGGGAAGATGTCAGCTTCATGGTGGTGGAGAAAAGTGTTCCAAAATTCTGGTTTCCACTTGAAAGTCTGAGTTCCATCCTTGGCAAGAAATACTCTCAGATAGTTTATTCAAGTCCTAAACTATTATATTGCTTCCGGAAAGAGCACACAAGCTGTTGATCCTGAGAACCAGCTTTTGAGTAGAATTAGCCTTTGGCAAAGAAAGTTAAGGATATGGTTTGCTGAGTTGCAGGTGGAATGAAGGGAGGAGGGCAGTCGTCTTTTCAGGCAGGATAACTAACAAAGGGGAAAATTAAAAAGAAGCAAATAGAGGAAGTAATTTCAGGGTTCTCATTTACTAACCAGCCTTCAAATAATAACTGTGTTTCTGCTTACCTGTCTTGTCACCTATGAACTTTGCTCTGGAATAATCATCTTGAAAAGAAGAACACAGTGAATTTTCTCTCTTTTTTTTTGGCCACTTCTATTGGTCCTTCATTTATTTCCATCTTTGTGGAGTGGTCTCTGTCGCTGCAGAGTACCGACTCTGGGCACATGTACTCCAGAGTGCCGGCTCGGCAGTTGGCCACATCAGTCCAGCTGCTTCATGGCACATGAAATCTTCCCAGGCCAGGGATCGAACCGGCGCCCCTTGCACTGCAAGGCGGTGTCCTTACCCAATGGGCCACCAGGGAAGCCCGTGAATTTTCTCTTGTGTGCGCACATGGGCCTAATTTGCTGATTGGTGATTTCAGTATTGGTATTTCTGTTTAAATTTTGATATTGTGAGAGTATGGTCATTACACACATACAACATAAAATTTTACTGTATGAGCCTGTCAGCTGGGTTTTCTTATCTGCTTTGCATTGTCTGTTGCAGTATGTTGAAGAATGTGGAAAATCTGGCTCTCCAGAGATACATTGTTGGAAAGTGGAGGAGCATTTTCATAGCCATTTACACAGTTGTGGACTTTTTTGTTTAATACTGCACCAACACCTAAGAAGTGGTAGTTTATTACAATACCTAATCGGTTTTTTGTCTGCTGTCAAGACCCTGTTGGGTTTTTGAACGAACCTTTACCCAGGTGTGACTTTGTAACACCGTGCATTGGTCACTTGGAAAATTACAGTTTCTTGAGTTATGTAGATCTTCCAAATGTCAGCATAAGGGAAGTCTTTAAATATTGGGAAGATGTCAGCTTCATGGTGGTGGAGAAAAGTGTTCCAAAATTCTGGTTTCCACTTGAAAGTCTGAGTTCCATCCTTGGCAAGAAATACTCTCAGTTGTTTTCCTTGAAGTGACAGACTCATTGCATTCTTTACTCAGAAACAGTCTGCCAGATACTCAAGTCTTAGTGACCAGAGTCTGTCCGAGTGTCCAGTGTAAATGACATCCTATCAAAGAAGCAGCACAGATAGGCGTGTGGGTGCTTCAGTGGACCACAGGTCAAGCGTTGGTTCTTAGGGCAGTGCTGGAGGTGCGTTCCCACCTCACGCCACAGAACACACTCAGGATTTAACACACTTACTCGATCTTACTGCTTCATCAGAGGACATTCTTAAGTGCAGATGACCTTTTCCTTCTGCAAGGGTGTGGTGCAACAGAGCTGGTTGATGACCGGCGGAGCTAAGTGCCCCTGCCCTGGTTCTTGCTCAGGCCCTGGCGGTCTCTTTAGGGGTCAGGATGAAGAATATCAGCCTTGTATCATCACATTTGTTTTTGTATCATCAAGGCCAATGTCAACACATGCCTGTGGGCTAAGTTGCTCAGTCATGTCTGACTCCTTTTGCAACCCTATGGATTGTAGCCCATCAGGCTTTTCTGTCCATGGAATTCTCCAGGCAAGAATACTTGAGTGAGTTGCTATTTCCTCCTCCAGGGGATCTTCCTGACCCAGAGATGAAACACATATCTCTAGCATCTTCTGGGGGGCTTTTCTTTACCACTAGCGACACCTGGAAAGCCCAGTGTCAACACTGAGAAAGGCGAATCGTGTCTTCATTTGAAAATAGTTTCAGCCTCACAGATGCCCTGCAGAAATCTTAGAGACCCCTAGGGGTCTGTGCACTGCACTTTGAGAACTGCTTCCTGAGTGGTAAGACAGGAAGAGCTTGGGGTTTATACCTACTCCCAGAATGCACATTCTCACATAGCTGGGACAGCTCATATTGGAATTGGGTTTTTGAACGAACCTTTACCCAGGTGTGACTTTGTAACACCGTGCATTGGTCACTTGGAAAATTACAGTTTCTTGAGTTATGTAGATCTTCCAAATGTCAGCATAAGGGAAGTCTTTAAATATTGGGAAGATGTCAGCTTCATGGTGGTGGAGAAAAGTGTTCCAAAATTCTGGTTTCCACTTGAAAGTCTGAGTTCCATCCTTGGCAAGAAATACTCTCAGTTGTTTTCCTTGAAGTGACAGACTCATTGCATTCTTTACTCAGAAACAGTCTGCCAGATACTCAAGTCTTAGTGACCAGAGTCTGTCCGAGTGTCCAGTGTAAATGACATCCTATCAAAGAAGCAGCACAGATAGGCGTGTGGGTGCTTCAGTGGACCACAGGTCAAGCGTTGGTTCTTAGGGCAGTGCTGGAGGTGCGTTCCCACCTCACGCCACAGAACACACTCAGGATTTAACACACTTACTCGATCTTACTGCTTCATCAGAGGACATTCTTAAGTGCAGATGACCTTTTCCTTCTGCAAGGGTGTGGTGCAACAGAGCTGGTTGATGACCGGCGGAGCTAAGTGCCCCTGCCCTGGTTCTTGCTCAGGCCCTGGCGGTCTCTTTAGGGGTCAGGATGAAGAATATCAGCCTTGTATCATCACATTTGTTTTTGTATCATCAAGGCCAATGTCAACACATGCCTGTGGGCTAAGTTGCTCAGTCATGTCTGACTCCTTTTGCAACCCTATGGATTGTAGCCCATCAGGCTTTTCTGTCCATGGAATTCTCCAGGCAAGAATACTTGAGTGAGTTGCTATTTCCTCCTCCAGGGGATCTTCCTGACCCAGAGATGAAACACATATCTCTAGCATCTTCTGGGGGGCTTTTCTTTACCACTAGCGACACCTGGAAAGCCCAGTGTCAACACTGAGAAAGGCGAATCGTGTCTTCATTTGAAAATAGTTTCAGCCTCACAGATGCCCTGCAGAAATCTTAGAGACCCCTAGGGGTCTGTGCACTGCACTTTGAGAACTGCTTCCCTGAGTGGTAAGACAGGAAGAGCTTGGGGTTTATACCTACTCCCAGAATGCACATTCTCACATAGCTGGGACAGCTCATATTGGAATTAAGAGGGACATGTGACATTTACTGTAGAAGTAGCAAGTGACTTCAGTTCATGCATTTCCTTTTTCTCAAAAAAAAAAAAATCCTTTGTGATTCTGCCAAGTCTCTGCTGCTGGTGTTTAGAGGTCAGGATAAAGAACGTCAGCTTTGTTTTTTGATTTATTTTTGCTGGGCTCTGCTTTGGCAGGATAGTACAGCGGTTGGTGCATGGGTTTTGGTGTCCCATACATTTGGACTCGGTTCTCAGTTCAGAACTGTGGCACACGGGGAAGCCAGCAATGATGGCATCTCTGTCAGATACCTGTTGGGAGACCCGAAAGAGATGATCATTCAGGTAATGCTCTTACTAGCATAGCCATCCCACTGCAGCAGGCGCTCAGTAAACAACAATCAACTCTTCTGCCTGAGGGGTCACGTTGCGCATTGCACTTAAGGGTGTGTGTTTTCTCCTGCCCTCTATTTGGTGCACCTCTTGTGTAATGGGGTACTGAAACCGAGAACACACCAGGGACTGGGACTGTGTCAGTTTCTTGAATGAAAAAGGGCAAGTGTCCAAAATACAAAACACGGATAAGTTGCCCTAGTTAAACTGTACCTGCCAAGTTTGGCAACTTCTTTAATGAAAGCTCGAGGGAGCTTAGACAGTATTGTTCTTGGGCTGTTCCTGGTCCCCAGAGCTTAGACGTGCTTAAGACAATGTGACCCTTGATAGCTGAGAAAATTACGGGAAAATCTTCAGCTCTTGGACTCGGAGGGTATGTGGGCGAGGTTGGTACCAGAGTAGCTCGTTGTCCAGCTCTGCTGTATTCAGCTCTCAACTCATTTACTTATTCGATAAATGTTGTTGTTTAGTCACCAAGTTGTGTCTGACTCTGCAGCCCTGTGGACTGCAGCATGCCAGGCCTCACCAGCTCCTGGAGTTTCCCCAAGTTCATGTCCATTGAATCAGTGATCCCATCCAACCATCTCATCCTCTATCTCCCACTTCTCCTCCTGCCCTCAGTCTTCCCCGGCATCAGGGTCTTTTCTAATGAGTTGGCTGGTGACATCACGTGGGCAAAGTATTGGAGCTTCAGCATTAGTCCTTCCAATGAATTTTCAAGGTTGATTTCCTTTAAGATTGACTGGCTTGATCGCCTTGCTGTCCAAGGGACTCTCGTTCAATAATTATCAAGTGACTTTTTTTTTCTTCTCTTTTACAATTTGCAAGACCTGGATAGGTTCAGGAGTTAGAGCGTGATGTTCTCTTAACAGCCTACAACCTAGAAGGCAAAACAGATATGAATCAAATAATCACCTAAACAGATGTGCTCTAGACTTGCTGCCGATCTTATTACAAAAAGACCTGGAGGCAGGGAGACTTACCATCTCCTTATAGGTGAAGAATATGAAGCACCAAGTGGTCAAAGGTTAAGTAACCTGCAGTGGTCACACAGGGAGAGAAGTTACTAAGTGGTGGAGCCAGCGTTTAGTTTCAAAGGACTGTATTAGAAAACACTGGTAGCCACTTCACAGAACTGTTGTAAGGATTAAAGGAGAAAATAATATCAAGCACTTAGAACAGGACTTGGCGCATAGTCACGCTCAGTAGAGATGAGATTCACTGACTAGTCTTGCTGAAAGTGTGGACTGTTTTCTTAGCAGCAGCAACAACAGGCAAACAGCTTTCTTTACCTTCATTCCATTCTCTCCTATTTACACTGTTTCCAGGCACGTTATTGTCTCAACCATTACAAGGATCTTGGGACCTGTGTATGTATAGAAGTTACTGTTTCATTTGCCTGATTCCCGTTGTGAAATCCGAGGAACTTGGGACCCGTGTATGTTTAGTAGTTACTGTTTCAGGGCTTCCCTGGTGGTCCAGTGGGTAAAGAGTCTGCCTTGCAGTGCAAGGGTCACCGGTTTGATCCCTGACACTGGAAGATCCCATGTGCCGCGGAGCAGCTGGACTGGTGTGTCCATTTGCGTACCAGTGCTCTGGGGTGCATGCACCCAGAGCCAGTGCTCCGCAATGAGAGAGGCCACTGCAATGGGAGGCCCACACAGGCCAAAGAATAAAGATGGATGAAAATAAATAAAGAACCAATAAAAGAGACTAAAATTTAAAAAAGAAAAAAAAAGGTGGAAAAAAAAAGAAGTTACTGTTTCATTTGCCTGATTCTTCCCATTATCCACCAGTTTTCAGGCTCAGTTGGTTTCTTAACAGCCTCTGAAGATTACTGGTGGCTTTTTTTTCCTCAAGAATCAATGTAAACTCTTGGATTTTAGCTTCTTCGGTATATTTCATTCTATTACAGACATTTTATTTTTAATGCTCAAATTGTGCCTTCTTGGGCCTGAGGGAGTCCTTTCACATGGGCCCCCATGTCCTTTTCGTACAAACTGTCAGTGTCTGATAGCTGTCATCCTTACCTCATAACATTTTTTATGGAGTATCGAAATTATAGGCTTGAAAAATCTCGTTAATTTGTTTGTCTGGTGTGTTTGTTGGGCGAGACTGAGCTAAGCTTTACCCTCTCCCTTTTTGAAAAGAAAATTAGTAGTATACATGTGTTTATATGGAGAAAGAGCACTGCCAAACACATGGTTCATGCTTCTTCAAGTTCCTCGGAAGCTTTAATTTACATTCTCACAATAGACAATTAAAGAGCCACCCAGTGCTTCTGTCTCCAGCATCTTCCCACTAATGCTTGTTGAAAGACAGGTGCCTGTTAATGTTGGTAAATAAGGATAAAGAATAAAGATGAAAAGCACCAGTTTGCAGAACAAAGTGTGCGCCCCTGTTCCTCCACTCCCATCCCCTGGTACAGCTGTGGAAGGTTCCAGGAGGCCCTGCTCTGGGAACTCCCTTCCCAGGCACCCTGTTCTGAATGGCAACTTCTGTGACAACTGCCCTGTTGCTCCCCTTTGACTCATTGTTGGATTTGACTCATTTGTTTTCAGTCTGTGTCTACCAAGCTTGAATGAGTCTTGAGAGCAGGTATTTTTGCATATTTTATTTACTGTTGTGTTCTTGGTGCTGGAAACCTAGCTGACATGTAGCAGGGGCTCAGTATCGGTGGTGTGAATGAACAGACAAAGGAACAAAGATGGTGGTGGTAGGTTGTTCAGTCGCTCATTTGTGTCCGACTGTCTGTGACCCTGTGGCTTGCAGCACGTCTGGCTTCCCTGTCCTTCACCATCTCCCGGAGCTTGCTCAAACTCATGTCCATTGAGTCAGGGATGCCATCCAACCACCTTACCCTCTTTCGCCCCCTTCTCCTCCTGCCCTCAGTCTTTCCCAGCATCAGACATGTGTGTGAAACCATGCCCCAGACATCTACATCAAAAGGCATAGGGAAGCAGCAGCTGGTTTTCCAGGAATAGTTGTATGGTTCACTAGGTAGAGGCTAAGGGTGGGGCCTCTAAAGGACATAGGGAAGGAGGTGGAGAGTACCTGGGAGGGTGGAATGGGGCCCATGGGCATGGGAGTGTGGGCACCCTTGACTCCGGACTTCCAGGCTCTGTGGGGAAGGCCTCCAGGCTCAGAGAATTGAAAACCCAAGTGTTTATTTAGGGCCCAGGAAACGTGGGGTTGAATGGCTTAGTTTAGGCAATCATTTTTAAGCTTTTTAAGACAGGGATTTCAATAAGTATATTTATCTTTAATAATACTGTAGTTCCTTACAAGTCTTATTCAATTATCATTTGCACACATGGAAAGCCAGCATATCCTTTTTTGGGCAAAGCACCAGCATAATCTTTGTGCATAATTTCCAGGATTTTTATGTAATGCTATTAAATTCTATTCATTTTTTTCTTCCAAGAAAAAATATGCTACTGAAGGCAGCTTTTGGATCGTTCATATTTGTGTTTGAATCATGTGGGAAATACAGACTTGTTTTTCACCTTGTAGTTTGTTGAGAGGAAGAAAACCCACATGCAGGTGATTTATTTTCTTGTTTATGGATATCAACATACAATATCCCATTAAGCCTTTGACATTTTAAGTGGGAGAGATTTGCATATGAATTTTCAGTCTGTGTCTACCAAGCTTGAATGAGTCTTGAGAGCAGGTATTTTTGCATATTTTATTTACTGTTGTGTTCTTGGTGCTGGAAACCTAGCTGACATGTAGCAGGGGCTCAGTATCGGTGGTGTGAATGAACAGACAAAGGAACAAAGATGGTGGTGGTAGGTTGTTCAGTCGCTCATTTGTGTCCGACTGTCTGTGACCCTGTGGCTTGCAGCACGTCTGGCTTCCTGTCCTTCACCATCTCCCGGAGCTTGCTCAAACTCATGTCCATTGAGTCAGGGATGCCATCCAACCACCTTACCCTCTTTCGCCCCCTTCTCCTCCTGCCCTCAGTCTTTCCCAGCATCAGACATGTGTGTGAAACCATGCCCCAGACATCTACATCAAAAGGCATAGGGAAGCAGCAGCTGGTTTTCCAGGAATAGTTGTATGGTTCACTAGGTAGAGGCTAAGGGTGGGGCCTCTAAAGGACATAGGGAAGGAGGTGGAGAGTACCTGGGAGGGTGGAATGGGGCCCATGGGCATGGGAGTGTGGGCACCCTTGACTCCGGACTTCCAGGCTCTGTGGGGAAGGCCTCCAGGCTCAGAGAATTGAAAACCCAAGTGTTTATTTAGGGCCCAGGAAACGTGGGGTTGAATGGCTTAGTTTAGGCAATCATTTTTAAGCTTTTTAAGACAGGGATTTCAATAAGTATATTTATCTTTAATAATACTGTAGTTCCTTACAAGTCTTATTCAATTATCATTTGCACACATGGAAAGCCAGCATATCCTTTTTTGGGCAAAGCACCAGCATAATCTTTGTGCATAATTTCCAGGATTTTTATGTAATGCTATTAAATTCTATTCATTTTTTTCTTCCAAGAAAAAATATGCTACTGAAGGCAGCTTTTGGATCGTTCATATTTGTGTTTGAATCATGTGGGAAATACAGACTTGTTTTTCACCTTGTAGTTTGTTGAGAGGAAGAAAACCCACATGCAGGTGATTTATTTTCTTGTTTATGGATATCAACATACAATATCCCATTAAGCCTTTGACATTTTAAGTGGGAGAGACTATTGCATATGAATTTAGTTTTGCCCTATCAAGTGTTAACATCCCAGGTGTGGCTCACACTACATTTGTAACTTCATAAAGGAGCTCTCTTCTCCAGGAGACATCCTTTTTGGTCATTAGTGTTAATTTTCGTTTTGTGAATGAGCTGTCAACAACAAAGGGAGGGAAATGTTTCTGAAAGGGAAGTATGTTTATAGAATTATCTGACTATTTGGAAAAAATCAGTTTGTTTAGTAGATTAGCTTTTCATCTTAAGATGTTTTCTCCACTAAGTAGTTAAGCACTTTTGGGAAAATAGCTTAATCTCTCTGGTTCTTAGTTTGCTCCTGTTCATAAAGCTTGGACTAGATGTGCTTTAAATGCCTCACCATTCTCTAAGAAAAGCTGAGCTTCTATGATTGGAACACAGCACCCATTCTCCATGTGAGAAACTGGTTTCTTCTTCTGTTTATTTAATTTTTGGCCTCTTTTTTTGGGGGGGCCACTTCTATTGATCTTTCATTTTTATTATTTATCTTTGTTCTTTTGGCCTGGGTGGGCCTCCCATTGCAGTGGCCTCTCTCGTCACAGAGCACCAGCTCTGGGCACATACACTCCAGAGCTCTGGCTCGGTAGTTGGACATATCTATCCAGCTGCTCCACAGCACGTGGGATCTTCCCAGGCCAGGGATCGAACCGGCGCCACTTGCAGTGCAAGGCTGTGTCCTTATCCACTGGACCACCAGGGAAACCTTCATCCATTTATTTAAACTATGAACCCTCATTTAGATAAATTTAGCATATGGAAACTCAGATTTACCTAACCACTAAATTGCAGGGCATGGTGAAATTCTTAATGTTCTAAAGGATTTTTTACTTCCTTTAAATATAAGCAAATAAGACTGAGTTATAGAAGTATAATTTGCACATGGGTTTTTGGATCACATTTGTTGTATAGAGAGAGTATCATTAGAGAAACCGCATTTGATTTTTTTTTTTTTCCTTGCTGGGGAGGGGGGCGGGTTGGGGAGGGAGAGGGACAGGCGGACCACTTCTATTGGTCTTTCATTTATCTATTTTCGTCCATCTTTGTTCTTTGGCCCGTGTGGGCCTCCCATCGCAGTGGCCTCTGTTGTCGCAGAGCACCAGCTCTGGGCGCATACACTCCAGAGTTCTGACTCGGTAGTTGGACATATTGATCCAGCTGCTCCACAGCACGTGGGATCTTCCCAGGCCAGGGATCGAACCGGCGCCCCTTGCACTGCAAGGCGATGTCCTTACCCACTGGACCACCAGGGAAGCCCCCCATTTGATTTTTTTTTTTTGAAATATTTATTTTATTTATTTATCTTTTGGGGGAGGTGAGGGAGGAGGACGGGCGGGCCACTTCTATTGGTCTTTCATTTCTCTATTTTCGTCCATCTTTGTTCTTTGGCTCCTGTGGGCCTCCCATCACGGTGGCCTCTGTTGTCGCAGAGCGCCAGCTCTGGGCGCATGCGCCCGAGAGCTCCAGCTCGGTAATTGGACATATCAGTCCAGCCGCTCCGTGTCACGTGGGATCTTCCCAGGCCAGGGATCGAACCAGCGCCCCTTGCCCTGCAAGGTGGTGTCCTTGCCCACTGAACCACCATGGAAGCACCCCCACCCCCATTTGATTTTGAAAGTTTGAGACAGTTTTGAAATGGTTTGGAGAAAATGTGATTACATTAAAAAATGTGTTTCAATTCCTGTTCGAACATTACTTCAGAGACAGACAGATTGAAAGGTTGGTTGCCAATAAAATGGATTTCACTTGTGTTGTTAAGTTCCTCACTCATAGAACAGAGCAAATTTTGGGTTAATAACGTTCTTACTGATTATTTCATTAATAAAAGAATGCTCCTGATGGTGGGTTCCTGGATTGGCTGACTGTATATTTAGGGCACCAGGGTCCTATATACTTTGTAGTTAGTGTGACTTCAGTAGCCCCCACATTAATCCACCTGGGAAGTGTCTACCTTAGACCTCTTAATTAGAGATTAGAGGTCACAGTGATAAAAGAAAATTTTTGGATTTAATTATAGGGGATTTATAGAGATTTGAATAGTTTTTTCTTATTCTTTCTTACAAATAACAAAGCCTTGCAAAGCAGCTCATGGAAAGTCATATGGCATTTTCTGTGATCTGTTTGGTTGGTGAAACAAAGGAAAAAGGAAAAACACTCTACTGTTTTGTCCTGAAAGACAGTGCTGACGCTGGGTACGTGTGTCCTCGGACCTGAGAGGGCATTTCCCCTCAACAAAGGCCCAACTTGTGAAACTGTAGCTTCCCTTAGAGAAGCCGTTATTCACAGCCTGCTGGAGTCATATGTTTTCTGCCGATGAAAGCTCCTGACTCAGTGTGTCAGTCATGGCAGGAGGTTAAAAACTTGTGAAACTACCATGCAAACAAAACATCTCAGAGTTCGCTTCTGGCCTCTCACACACATTTCCTAGTGACTTTCTCAGCTGGAATAACTTAATTAACTCTGTGTTCTTTCTGGCTCCTGAAAGAAATGGTGATTTATGAACACTCTCCGAGCCAACGATACTAAGATAACAACTTTGACCTTCTGCCACTTGAAGTTCAGATGGAAACCTTTGCTTTCACAGCTGTAGTCATGATGTTCTTTATTTAGTAGCTATTAAATTTCCAGTTCCATATACTGCCCTGGAGGTATTCCAGTTTGCACTAAGGTTTCTGTTTCTTTCAACAACATTGCTTATGGCATGTGGAACTTTCCTGAACAAGGAATGTGAACAAAGTTCTTAGAGTGGATGATTTTAAGCTTTTCCTGTGTTTTTTTTTTAACTTTATGTATTATTTATTTATTTTTGGTTATTCTGGGTCTTCACTGCTGCTGCAGGTTCTTCTCTAGTTGCAGGGAGTGGGGACTACTCTCTAGTTGAGGTGAGCAGGCTTTTTGTTGTGATGACTTCTCTTGTTGTGGAGCTCAGTCTGTAGGGCACACAAGCATCAGTAGTTGTGACCCCAAGGCTCTAGAGCACAGGCTCTGTAGTTGTGACTCATGGGCTTAGTTGCTTCGCAGCATGTGGGATCTTCCCAGGTCAGGGATTGAACTGGTGTGCCTTGCACTGCAAGGCGGTGTTGCTACCCACTGGACCATCAGGGAAGCCCAGAATATTCTTTTTTTATTTTTTGACTGCTCCTTGCAGCATGTGAGATCTTAGTTCACTGACCAGGATTAAATCCATGCTCCTGCATCTTATTGAGATTAGAGTAAAAAAAAAAAACTTATTCTTTCTTACAAATAACAAAGCCTTGCAAAGCAGCTCATGGAAAGTCATATGGCATTTTCTGTGATCTGTTTGGTTGGTGAAACAAAGGAAAAAGGAAAAACACTCTACTGTTTTGTCCTGAAAGACAGTGCTGACGCTGGGTACGTGTGTCCTCGGACCTGAGAGGGCATTTCCCCTCAACAAAGGCCCAACTTGTGAAACTGTAGCTTCCCTTAGAGAAGCCGTTATTCACAGCCTGCTGGAGTCATATGTTTTCTGCCGATGAAAGCTCCTGACTCAGTGTGTCAGTCATGGCAGGAGGTTAAAAACTTGTGAAACTACCATGCAAACAAAACATCTCAGAGTTCGCTTCTGGCCTCTCACACACATTTCCTAGTGACTTTCTCAGCTGGAATAACTTAATTAACTCTGTGTTCTTTCTGGCTCCTGAAAGAAATGGTGATTTATGAACACTCTCCGAGCCAACGATACTAAGATAACAACTTTGACCTTCTGCCACTTGAAGTTCAGATGGAAACCTTTGCTTTCACAGCTGTAGTCATGATGTTCTTTATTTAGTAGCTATTAAATTTCCAGTTCCATATACTGCCCTGGAGGTATTCCAGTTTGCACTAAGGTTTCTGTTTCTTTCAACAACATTGCTTATGGCATGTGGAACTTTCCTGAACAAGGAATGTGAACAAAGTTCTTAGAGTGGATGATTTTAAGCTTTTCCTGTGTTTTTTTTTTAACTTTATGTATTATTTATTTATTTTTGGTTATTCTGGGTCTTCACTGCTGCTGCAGGTTCTTCTCTAGTTGCAGGGAGTGGGGACTACTCTCTAGTTGAGGTGAGCAGGCTTTTTGTTGTGATGACTTCTCTTGTTGTGGAGCTCAGTCTGTAGGGCACACAAGCATCAGTAGTTGTGACCCCAAGGCTCTAGAGCACAGGCTCTGTAGTTGTGACTCATGGGCTTAGTTGCTTCGCAGCATGTGGGATCTTCCCAGGTCAGGGATTGAACTGGTGTGCCTTGCACTGCAAGGCGGTGTTGCTACCCACTGGACCATCAGGGAAGCCCAGAATATTCTTTTTTTATTTTTTGACTGCTCCTTGCAGCATGTGAGATCTTAGTTCACTGACCAGGGATTAAATCCATGCTCCCTGCAACGGAAGCATGGATTATTTTCTTTAAAAACTTTTTTTATTTGTTTTTATTTTTGACTGTGCTGCATCTTTGTTGCTGCTCAGGCTTTTCTCTAGTTGCAGTGAGCAGGCTTCTTGTTGTAATGGTTTTTCTTGTTACAGAGCACAGACTCTAGGGCACGCAGACTTCAGAAGTCAGCAACATGTGGGCTTAGTAGTTGCAGCTCCTAGGCTCTAGAGCCACAGGTTTGATAGTTGTGGTGCACGGGCTTAGTTGCTTCGTGGCATGTGGGATCTTTGTAGATCAGGGATTGAATCTGTGTCCCCTGCATTGGCAGGCAGGTTCTTTACCACTGGGAAGTGGTAATGCCATTCGGGAAGTTCCAAAAGTGTGACTTCTTGACACTGGACTGCCAGGAAAGTTCCTACTACACTTTTATTCCTCCCACGTGAGTCTCTGCACAAATTAACACTCACTCCCTATTCCTCTCTAAACCGCCTCACCCCTGGCTACCACTAGTCTATTTCTGTCTCCCTGGATTGGCCTGTTCTGGACATTTCGTTCACACAGCATCCAGAAGCATGCAACCTGACTTCTTCCACTGAGCACACTGTTTGCCAGGCTCACCTGTGTCATAGCTGTGTCATGACTTGATCTGCCTGTCTGGTCATATGATAGTCCATTGTGCAGACAGACCGTTCATTACTTGATGGAAAAGTGATTCAGTCAGACCGATTGTTTGAAAACAAGTTGAAATGATAAAAGTATCTTTTATTATTTAATAATATAACTCGACAAAATTTAGCTATTTTATTTTCATTAGTGTTTAGAAGTTTTCCTGAAAGACATAATTAAATGAGATTTAATACTGAATTGTAATTTATTGTAAATGCTTCACTTAATTAGCTTAGTTTTTTTGTTTTTTTTAAGCAGCTGTTCTCTTTTCTAAGCTTGGTTTACATTTATTAAATATTAAATTCTCTGATGCTCTTCCTTTCTCTCAGCCAGTTCCTTAGTAGATAAATTTGGGAGTAACCTGCGGTTGACTTTCAGACCAGCCTCATTTGATAATGTTGTTAGATACCAATATCAGATATGGTAAATCTCTCTGAATTTGTCAAGTTTTTTGAAGAGTCAAGGATTTTCCCCTTTAGTCAGTCAGATTTTTTTCCTGCTTTAACCAGTTTAAACATTTGGTTTTGTGTTTCTGAAGTGTATGAAACAGATTTTTTTTTTTAATCTTCAGAAAAATCCCAAACAAAATTTAATTTTCTTCTTGACTCAGTTATTTTTATTACTTGTTATTTGGCTTTTACTGATATAGCAATTTGCCTATAAAACTAGGAATTTTTGCTTTTTACTTTAAATAAACCAAGATTGTTCTGTTTTTCTGGTGTTTATGTTTTCAAATACTTTCTCTGTTTGTTCTCTTGCTATCAGCTTATGTAACTATCAGTATGCTTTCCTGTAATAACTTTACTCCTGGTTTTCGCTTTAGTCCATTAAAAAAAACCCCAAATAACCAAGCTCAATAACCCTGCAGCCACAGTTTGATTAAAAAGACTGATTTCTGGGCTCCCCTGGTGCTTAGTAGTAAAGAATCTGCCTGCCAGTGCAGGAGATGTGGGTTTGATCCCTGATCCAGGAAGATCCCACATGCTGCGGAGCAACTAAGCCTGTGAGCCACAACTATTGAGCCTGTGCTCTAGAGCCTCAGAGCAGAAACTAATGAGCCCATGTGCCACAGCTACTGAAGCCCGTGTGTCCTAGAGCCTGTGCTCCACAACAAGAGAAACCATGGCAACAAGAAACCTGCTCAGGTTGACTAGAGTGTAACCCCCACTCCCTGAAGCTAGAGAATAGCCTACCAGCAGCAACGAAGATCCAGAATAGCCAAAAATAAATAAAATTATTAAAAAGGAAAAAAAGACTGAGTTCCATCTTTGAGCAATTTTTTGGTCATCAGCTGTATTCTGAGTAAGTTGCCAGGTACTGAGTTCAGGATGAGTAAGATGTTATGACAATTATTTTTAGTATATTTTTAAAGGGGAGGAGAAAGGGAAATTGACTCAAATTCTCTGATGCTCTTCCTTTCTCTCAGCCAGTTCTTTTTTCCGACTTTCAGACCAGCCTCATTTGATAATGTTGTTAGATACCAATATCAGATATGGTAAATCTCTCTGAATTTGTCAAGTTTTTTGAAGAGTCAAGGATTTTCCCCTTTAGTCAGTCAGATTTTTTTCCTGCTTTAACCAGTTTAAACATTTGGTTTTGTGTTTCTGAAGTGTATGAAACAGATTTTTTTTTTTAATCTTCAGAAAAATCCCAAACAAAATTTAATTTTCTTCTTGACTCAGTTATTTTTATTACTTGTTATTTGGCTTTTACTGATATAGCAATTTGCCTATAAAACTAGGAATTTTTGCTTTTTACTTTAAATAAACCAAGATTGTTCTGTTTTTCTGGTGTTTATGTTTTCAAATACTTTCTCTGTTTGTTCTCTTGCTATCAGCTTATGTAACTATCAGTATGCTTTCCTGTAATAACTTTACTCCTGGTTTTCGCTTTAGTCCATTAAAAAAAACCCCAAATAACCAAGCTCAATAACCCTGCAGCCACAGTTTGATTAAAAAGACTGATTTCTGGGCTCCCCTGGTGCTTAGTAGTAAAGAATCTGCCTGCCAGTGCAGGAGATGTGGGTTTGATCCCTGATCCAGGAAGATCCCACATGCTGCGGAGCAACTAAGCCTGTGAGCCACAACTATTGAGCCTGTGCTCTAGAGCCTCAGAGCAGAAACTAATGAGCCCATGTGCCACAGCTACTGAAGCCCGTGTGTCCTAGAGCCTGTGCTCCACAACAAGAGAAACCATGGCAACAAGAAACCTGCTCAGGTTGACTAGAGTGTAACCCCCACTCCCTGAAGCTAGAGAATAGCCTACCAGCAGCAACGAAGATCCAGAATAGCCAAAAATAAATAAAATTATTAAAAAGGAAAAAAAGACTGAGTTCCATCTTTGAGCAATTTTTTGGTCATCAGCTGTATTCTGAGTAAGTTGCCAGGTACTGAGTTCAGGATGAGTAAGATGTTATGACAGTTATTTTTAGTATATTTTTAAAGGGGAGGAGAAAGGGAAATTGAATCAAATCTGTGCCTTAGTAAACGGAGCATGTTTTTCCACAAGACCAAAGTAGGTTTCTTTTGAGTGTGTAGAAATAGAAAATGAGAATTATAGATTAGATTCTCTAATTAAATGATGGATTCATTAGAATTCATTAACCATTAATTGTATAACTGATTGTATAATAAAGCTAAAAAATGAACGTTAAAATGGGGAAGCATTGATTTGTTGTTGAGTTTCACCAGAATTTTGGGAAAGTATTTTGCAGATTTTCCCAAGAAAAATCTGGTAAGGTTAGCTGCTCACATAGAAGTTGTGTGTGTCCTCGGATCCGCTGCCAGGGAAGGAGAGGCCTTGTCTCTTGCTCTTTGGTTTAAGCTGAATGTCTGCATGGGTCGGCACACCCCAGGCGTAGTTGTCCAGCCTCCAGTGTGACTCGTCTATGGCGGCTGTCTTAGCACAGTCTATTCTTCCTGAAGGGCCTGGCCGGGGCCCAGGTGCCCAGTGCAGGCCCGGCCAGTTCCAAAGTTACCTGACCCATGCTCACGTCTTCACTCCACAGGTTATGTTCCCATGTCTGCCAGGCCGAGGGAGGCATGGGCTGGCTCTCGCTTTCAGTGAGGCTATTCTCTGAGGTTAAACATCAAGGTAAAAAACAACAGCAACAACAACAACAAAAAGTGTTAAGGTAGACTCAATTCTTACGAGGATGGGTTATCAGCGTCTTAAATTGGCCAGATGGTCAACATGCTAACATATGCTGTCTGAGCATCAGTTTTCTCTTTAGGGAAGCCTGTCTCCTGACCTAAGAGGTTCTAGTTCCAGTCAGTCCAATTCTGTGGTCATGTGAGAGCACCTGGTGTGTGGTGAATGTTGGTTTTCACTCTGCTCCCCTCCCCACACCCTCTTTCCTCAGCGATGAGACCCATGCTGTTGACAATAATGTCAGATGTGGACTTCCCTCATACCTGGATGGAACTCATCTTTCATACCACATGGAGAACTTTCTAAGGGCTCTGTTCTGCCACCCACCCCATTTCCTGATGAGTTCTATTTACTTTAAAAAAAAAATTGGTGTGAAAGAGTAACCATTTTGAAGTTGACAATTCAGTGGCATATTGTGCATTCACAGAGTTGAATCCCAAGACTTTTTCATGGCTCCAGATGAAAACCCTGGGTTCATTAAGCAGTTGCTTCCCATCCTCCCATCCCGCCAGCATCTGCCAAGCACCAGGTTACTTTCCATCTCCATCTGAATGGACCGTTTATGGCCTTTGTGTTTGGCTTCTTTCACATAGGGTAGTTCAGCCACATTGTAGCATGTATCAGCACTTCATTCCTCTTAGAGGCTGAATAATACTCAGTTGGATGGGTGGACCACATTTTGCTTATCTGCTGAGGGACATTTGGGATATTTCCAACTTTTGACTCCTGTGAATAGTGCTGTTGTGAACCTTCTTGTATTTTTGAGTACATGTTTTCAATTCTTTTGGGTATATGCTTAGGAGTGGAGTTTCCAGGTCATAGAGGAACTTTATGTTTAACTTTTGGACAAGCCTCCACAACTTTTTTTTTTTTTGGCCACTTCTATTGGTCTTTCATTCATCTATTTTCATCCATCTTTGTTCTTTGGCCTGTGTGGGCCTCCCATCACAGTGACCTCTCTCGCTGCAGAGCACTGGCTCTGGGCACATGTGCTCCAGAACTCCAGCTCAGTAGTTGGACAAATTGATCCAGCCGCTCTGCGGCACGTAGGATCTTCCCAGACCAGCGATTGAACCAGCGCCCCTTGCACTGCAAGGCGGTGTTGCTACCCACTGGACCACCAGGGAAGCCCTCTGCCACTTTTTAAAATCAGAAACTTGTAAGAAGGACCGTGTTGTGAGTCACATCTGGCAGTCACATGTTTTGGCTCTTCAAAATTGAGAGCTGAGCTGGAAGAGGTCGCGAGGAATGAGGAATACTGATTGAAATAATGACTTTGTTCCCTGTGAGCTGGAGTGGTACTGTGGTTAGGGAAAGAGGGGTAACGTAGATGTCACGTGTTTAGAGGCCTTTTCTTTCTGATAAACGTATGGGTTAGGGCTGTCCCCTCCGGGCTGACATTGGATTTGGCGACTCTAAAATCATATGTTAGATAACAGTTGGTATCCAGGGCAAGCTTTAAAAAAAGTGCTATTTAAATATTGACCAAAACAAACAAACAAAAAAAGAATAAGCCCCGAACAGCTCTAGGAACTTTCTTGTTTGAATCCAAACTGTCTGAACACAGCATGGTAGAAGCAGGCTTCTCCTGTGCTTCTATGGGGCTGAGTGAGCCAGGGCCTCCTGTGCCGTCCAGTCACTCTGGTTAGTTGTCCTTCGAGTGTGGGGGTGTGGACGACTGTGCATGGCCAGCAGTGTTCCCACAGCATGGCCTTAATATAGAACATTTCTCCAAAAACAAAAATTTTCCGCCAAAAGAGTTCAGATCCCAAACTTGGTCATTGGTTCATAGTTCATTTTTATTTGTTTTTGTGTAGTTAAAACAAGAAAGGGTATGTGAACTTGTCAGTGTTACCAACCATCAGTAATAGGAGAAGAGAAAAGGGAAGAAGGCAGGAGAAGAGAAAGCGACTCTTTCTCCTTGGGGGCCAAGGAGGTGGCAGTGGGCCTCCATGGTGACAAGGGTGAGGGCTGATAGCTCAGATGGGTGGGCGAGATGCTATAGGGCCATACTGCCCTCCCCGTGGTGTGTTGATGAGTCCCCCCTGAGAAGTTGCCGTTGGGCTTGACTTGAAACACCCCATAGGGCAGCTGGATTATGTTGCTCGCCGATGGAGAGATTTGGTAGCTCATTTCTGCAGAGGAGAGGGAGATGAGGTGGACGAGGCTACTGCAGCCTTTTGGGAGAGCTAGCAATCCTGGGGGTAGTCCATGGGCTCCGGGTATCTGGTTCACGATCGCGGGTGTTCAGAACCTGCATTTCCATCAGTGTTCCGAGTTGACAAGTTTAGGATGACTGAGTCATGCCGGCCATGTGACTGGCATATAAGCTTGGGGCCAATGTGCTGGTTTACATGGGGGAATATTGTGTATTTTTCCAGAGGCTAGAATGTTCATATCTACTGTCCAGGGCATTTGATCCATGAAATAAAGATATATGCAGGCCTACTTAATAGGAACAGGGATGCTAAGGAGGGTAGCGCAGATGAAGGATCTTAAAGCATGAAGTATGGTGCCACGGGGGAAATCACAGTGTATACCTCTTAGCAGGACTTGGAGCACTTACGTCCACTAGATCGAGTGCCTTCCCCGAGCAGTGTAAAGTGCTGCCAGAGCTCCTATTGTGCGTTTTCCTCGAAGAGGGGGAGATGCTGCAAAATAAAACAAATATAGAAAAGCCCGCATAAGATAGAAAGCCTCCTCCTTCATTAGGGAGGCAAACCTACATGGAAAAGATTATCAGTAAAGCCAAGATGGTTTCAAATTAATAGTGTGTGAATTAATGAAGATCTAAGTAAAAGTAGCTAAAAAATAAAGGAATTAAAAAAAAAAATCTCAGATAACAAGAAGTGTGACAGTTCCAGGGTTGCTGAAGTCAGAGATTTGATGACATTTTCAAGGGCCCAGGTGCTGCCTTTGTTCTCTGCTTCCCCTGCTGTCTGGGAGATGTCTTCTCTTGTGGCACAAGGGGCATGCAGACATCCTAGGTGACACATGACATTCATCAAAGAGGCCTTTTCCTTCACATGCATGTCTTATTTTATTAGCAAGGAAGCTTTTCCTGGATGTCCCCGAGCTGACCTCCCTCAGGTCCCTTTGGCCAGAGCTGGACCATGTCCATGACCTTACCAGTCACTAGTAAGGGGTGTGAGACCCTGTTGGCCTGGACTTAACCTGCTTCATCTGCCTCGGCCAGATGAGGGGTGGGGTCTCTTTCTGGAACAAGTGGAAGGGAGATCCTCCAAAGAGTATCAGGCTTCTCTTGTTGATGATGGTTGGAGGTGGGACCTGAAGAAAGAAAACGGCCCTTTGGGATGCACAGCATGAAGGCTGGGACTTTAAGCAGTGCTTTTTTTTTCTTTTTAATTTTGGCCTTTTAAATTATTTATTTATTTATTTTCATCCATCTTTATTCTCTGACCCGTGTGGCCCTCCCATTGCAGTGGCCTCTCTCGTTGCAGAGCACCGGCTCTGGGCACATGCGCTCCAGAGCACTGCACTGCTCCAGAGCGCTAGCTTGTAATTGGACACACCAGTCCAGCCACTCTGTGGCACGTGAGATCTTCCGGGGCCAGGGATTGAACCAGTGCCCCTTGCATTGCAAGGCAGACTCTTTACCCAGTGGACCACCAGGGAAGCCCAGGTAGTGTTTTTAAGATGAAAAATATAGGTACTTGTTCTTAGGAGAAGCTTGTGAAATGTTCCTACAGCCAGCTCAGACTTTGCATTTCTTCTCTTCGTTTCCCTGAAGATGGGTCCAGTCCCCTAGACCTGGCACAGCAGTTCTTTCTGCTTTGAGCCTGCACCCTCACGACTTAAGGCTGAATTTTTTCATAGGACAGGGCTTCTCTGCAGTCCGCCCCTCTTCTCAGCCCCCAGAGTGGAATGACGTGTCCCTCCCCCAGCTCTCCTGGCCCCTAACCTCAGCTCTTACCTGCTCCCCCTCTCCCCCAAGCTGACAGCCACCCTCCCTCTGCCCCTGCTAGATGGGGCTCACGACAGGTATTCTGCCGTTGACCCCCGTGGGTGTGAATGAATGAAGGCAGATGTTTAGACTTGATGTGGTGAGAGGTAAAGCGCTCTTGAAGGTTCTGAGGGGTACTGTGAGTGTCACGATGAATATGGTTTTAATGTGTAGGAGATTTACTCCTTAGTAGTCACCTGCTAAGTGTCCTGGATTGCACCTCTTCAAAAAAAAAAAAAAAACAGAAGCCTTATATCAAATACACAAATCTTAAACTTTCGTTGGGAGCTGTGGAAAGTATTGGTTGTCCGGTAGGAATGTTGAAGTGCCTAGAGCGAAGCCAGCTCTTCCGGAACTGGGGAGCACTCCTGGTCCCCAGGATGGCAACAGGAGGAGGCAGAAGTGACTTCACAGTGGCTGTGAGCTGTTTACAGTATTTTCTCTAATGTTAAGTGAATAGATTCTCAAATACTTTGTGATTATTGATTCTAATTGGTATTCCATGAGAAAAAAATAGGTGACGTGCCACTGGCTCCTGGAGTATAAACATACAGTGAAAGTATTTTCCTGAGCCTCCCATCTAGGCCTCAGGCTGTTCCATCGACATACATTAGCACGCTTTTCTTCCTTTTCCATAGAGCACAGGCCTATAAATATTTCTCAGTTTAAAAATGTTTTCCCTACCGTGAGTCAAGGTTCAGTTCTCGTCTGTCTAATTTTAGTTCCTTGTTTTTGTGAACTTGCAAGTGTTTTCCTTAACCAGAAAAAAAAAAAAAAAAGCACACACAGAGATGAAGGAAACTTCTTGCTACGTTTCCCTGTAGTGTAGGCATTTCTGTGTGAGATTTGCTGTTTTGTTGGACAGTGTAATAGGAAAACAAAATTGTGAATTAAGGAGTTTAGAGAAGATGTGGGGAAGAATGCTATTGTTGGCCATTTGTTTCTACCTGGAGTGTTTTTAGAGAGTAATGTTAGAGGTCTATAGAATGCTAACGTGGTTCTGGAAAGTCTAATTTTTTGCCTCTGTTAAACTACTTTTATGTGAAAGTGGAATGAAAAGATAAAAACAAAGAATTATATAAAGTCAGGCAAAGACAACACAAAAAAAGAAAATTATAGGCCAGTGTCACTGATGAATCTAGATGCCAAAATCCTCAACAAAATCCTAGCAAACAGAATTCAACAACACATCAAAAAGCTCATACATCATGATCAAGTTGGGTTCATCCCAGGCATGCAAGGATTCTTCAATATCCGCAAATCAATCAATGTGATACACCATATCAACAAACTGAGAGAGAAAAATCACATGATCATCTCAATAGATGCAGAAAAAGCCTTTGACAAAGTATAGCATCCATTTATGATAAAAACTCTTCAGAAAATGGGCATAGAAGGAACCTATCTCAACATAGTGAAAGCCATCTATGAGAAGCCCACAGCAAATATTATTCTCAATGGTGAAAAACTCAAAGCATTTCCTCTAAGATCAGGAACAAGACAAGGGTGTCCACTTTCACTGCTGTTACTCAACATAGTCCTGGAACTTCTAGCAATAGCAATAGAGAAGAGAAAGAAATCAAAGGAATCCAGATTGGAAAGGAAGAAGTCAAACTCTCTCTATTTGCAGATGACATGATATTATACATAGAAAATCCCAAAGACACTATTACAAAACTACTAGAGTTAATCAGCAAATTCAGCAAAGTCACAGGATACAAAATCAATATACAGAAATCACTGGCATTCCAATACACAAACAATGAAAACTCAGAAAACGAAATCAAAGAGGCAGTCCCCTTCACCATTGCAACCAAAAGAATCAAATATCTAGGAATAAACCTACCCAAAGAAACCAAAGAACTGTACACAGAAAATTACAAGACACTCATGAGAGACATTAAAGAAGACTTAAACAGATGGAGAGATATTCCATGTTCCTGGGTCGGAAGAATCAATACTGTGAAAATGACCATACTACCAAATGTCATCTATAGATTCAACGTGATCTCTATCAAACTTCCAATGTCATTCTTCACAGAACTAGACCAAAGAATAATACAGTTCATATGGAAACACCAAAGACCTCGAATAGCCAAAGCAATCCTGAGGAAGAAGAATGGAGCTGGAGGGATCAGCCTCCCCAACGTCAGACTCTACTACAAAGCAATAGTCATCAAGATAGTATGGTACTGGCACGAAAACAGAACTATAGGCCAATGGAACAAGATAGACAACCCAGAGATAAACCCACGCACCTATGGGTACCTTATTTTTGACAAAGGAGGCGAACATATAAAATGGGACAAAGACAGCCTCTTCAACAAATGGTGCTGGGAAAACTGGACAGCTACATGCAAAAAAATGAAGTTGGAACGTTCCCTGACACCATACACAAAGATCAACTCAAAATGGATTAAAGACCTAAAAGTAAGGCCAGAAACCATCAAACTCTTAGAGGAGAATATAGGCAAAACCCTCAAGGACATCAATCAAAGCAAGATCTTCTCTGACCCACCTACTAGAATAGCGGAACTCAAAAGACAAATGAACATGTGGGACCTCATGAAACTTAAAAGCTTTTGTACAGCAACAGAAATAACAAAAAAGCTGAACAGACAGCCCACAGAATGGGAGAAAATCATAGCAAATGAAACAACAGACAAAGAATTAATCTCCAAAATCTACAAGCAACTCAGACAACTCAGCACCGGAAAAACGAAGAACCCAATCAAAAAATGGGAAAAGGACCTAAACAGACACCTCTCCAACGACGACATACAGATGGCCCAAAAGCACGTGAAACGATGCTCAATTTCACTTATAATTAGAGAAATGCAAATCAAAACTACAATGAGATATCACCTCACACCCGTCAGAATGGCCATCATCCACAAATCGACAGACAATAAATGCTGGAGAGGGTGCGGAGAAAAGGGAATACTCCTGCACTGCTGGTGGGAATGTAAATTGATACAGCCTCTATGGAAGACAGTCTGGAGATTTCTTAAAAAACTAAAAATAGAAGCACCATATGACCCAGCAATCCCACTCTTAGGCTTATACCCTGATGAAATCAAATCTGAAGGAAGCATCTGTACCCCAGTGTTCATTGCAGCTCTCTATACAATAGCTAGAACATGGAAGCAACCTAGATGCCCATCGATGAACGAATGGATCCAAAAGCTCTGGTACATATATACAATGGAATACTACACAGCTGTAAAGAGAAATGCAGAAGAATCAGCCCTAATGAGGTGGCTGGATCTAGAACGTATCATCAAAAGTGAAGTCAGTCAGAAAGAGAAGGACAAATACAGTATATTAACACATATATATGGAATCTAGTAGGATGGTGATGATGGCACACGCAGTGAAGCTACAGAAAGACAGACATGGACAGTGGACATATGGACATTGTGAGGAAGGAACAGAGGGTGGGAGGCATAAAGGAAGTAGCATGAAGGCCTGTACTATCAAAAGTGAAGAAAATCGCTATAGTCATTGTTCTGTGAGAAAAGGGGATCCTTCAGGGGTGCTGTGTGATGGTCGGGAGGGGTTGGGAAGAGGGGGATATACATATGACTAATCTGGGAACATGCATACTAGAATAGCGGAACTCAAAAGACAAATGAACATGTGGGACCTCATGAAACTTAAAAGCTTTTGTACAGCAACAGAAATAACAAAAAAGCTGAACAGACAGCCCACAGAATGGGAGAAAATCATAGCAAATGAAACAACAGACAAAGAATTAATCTCCAAAATCTACAAGCAACTCAGACAACTCAGCACCGGAAAAACGAAGAACCCAATCAAAAAATGGGAAAAGGACCTAAACAGACACCTCTCCAACGACATACAGATGGCCCAAAAGCACGTGAAACGATGCTCAATTTCACTTATAATTAGAGAAATGCAAATCAAAACTACAATGAGATATCACCTCACACCCGTCAGAATGGCCATCATCCACAAATCGACAGACAATAAATGCTGGAGAGGGTGCGGAGAAAAGGGAATACTCCTGCACTGCTGGTGGGAATGTAAATTGATACAGCCTCTATGGAAGACAGTCTGGAGATTTCTTAAAAAACTAAAAATAGAAGCACCATATGACCCAGCAATCCCACTCTTAGGCTTATACCCTGATGAAATCAAATCTGAAGGAAGCATCTGTACCCCAGTGTTCATTGCAGCTCTCTATACAATAGCTAGAACATGGAAGCAACCTAGATGCCCATCGATGAACGAATGGATCCAAAAGCTCTGGTACATATATACAATGGAATACTACACAGCTGTAAAGAGAAATGCAGAAGAATCAGCCCTAATGAGGTGGCTGGATCTAGAACGTATCATCAAAAGTGAAGTCAGTCAGAAAGAGAAGGACAAATACAGTATATTAACACATATATATGGAATCTAGTAGGATGGTGATGATGGCACACGCAGTGAAGCTACAGAAAGACAGACATGGACAGTGGACATATGGACATTGTGAGGAAGGAACAGAGGGTGGGAGGCATAAAGGAAGTAGCATGAAGGCCTGTACTATCAAAAGTGAAGAAAATCGCTATAGTCATTGTTCTGTGAGAAAAGGGGATCCTTCAGGGGTGCTGTGTGATGGTCGGGAGGGGTTGGGAAGAGGGGGATATACATATGACTAATCTGGGAACATGCATATCTGTAAACAACAAAACTCTGTAAAAGTTAAAAGTAAAATAAAGGTTTAAAAAAAAAAGAATGCTAATGTGGTTCTGGAAAGTCTAATTTTTTGCCTCTGTTAAACTAATTTTATATGAAAGTGTAATGAAAAGATAAAAACAAAGAATTATATAAAATCTGCTACCTGAAGTGATCTCTTTGTTAGACTGTAACTCCTTCCCATCCTTAGGTACAGGTGGTGATTTTTTTCCTTGGTTAAAATTGACGTTTCCCAGTTTGTGGTGTTAACTTCTGCTGCCATTTTATGTAGATCTCCTGTGTATCTCTTACTTGTAAGGAGGGCATAATATTCCTTAGAACGAATGACCATGTCTGTTTAACCGTGTCCTACCTGAGCTTTTAGACTCTTTCACGTTTTTCCTTCCGCCTGTCAGTATTGCATCTTTAAGGAATTGTGTGACTTTTGAAGACTTAGCCTTGGACAAATGACCAGGTGGATGCATAGCTTATATATTTTTAATAACAAAGGTGAAATATGTTTGTGGTCTACCTTTCAAGAAAGAGAGATGAGCTAACAAAAGATTAAAAAAAAGTGCTTACCACTCAGATATAGCTGCTGTGAACCTCTTGATATGAGGCTTTTTAAAGACTTTTTCAATGCAAGTATACATACCAATAATTATCTTTTCACAAAATAGTGTCACAGTAAGCATATTGTTTCATAACTTCCTTGTTCACCTAATAGATTATGAACATCTTTCCACTGTTAATATATGTCTAATAGATGTATATAGATGATATAGATGAATATCTAAGATGATGTCGATGATACATATACATCTACATCATAATTTTAAATGACTATAAACTTTTATCAGCAGTACGTGAACTGAGAACTTCCAGATGTACAAGCTGGATGTAGAACAGGCAGAGGATCTAGAGGATCTGGAGGTGGCCAGCACATGCTGGATCATAGAAAAGCAGGGGAATTCCAAAAAAAATCTACTTCTGTTTCACTGACTACGCTAAAGCCTTTGATTATGTGGACCACAACAAACTGTGGAACATTCTTAATGAGATGGAATACCAGAACATCTTACCTGCCTCCTGAGAAACCTGTATGCAGGTCAAGAAGCAACAGAGAACTAGACATGGAACAATGAACTATTTCACAATTGGGAAAGGAGTATGTCAAGGCTGTATATTGTCACCTACTTATTTAACTTATATATAGAGTATATCATGCAAAATGCTGGGATGGGTGAATCACAAGTTGGAATCAAGATGCTGGGAGAAATATCAGCAACCTCAGATATGCAGATGATACCACTTTAATGGCAGAAATGAAGAGGAACTAACGAGAGCTTTTTTTTTTTTTTTTTTAATTTTCGCTTCTTTGATTGTTTTTTTATTTATTTATTTTCATCCATATTTATTCTTTGGCATGTGTGGGCCTCCCATTTCAGTGACCTCTCTCATTGCAGAGCACTGGCTCTGGGTGCATGTGCTCCAGAGCACTGGCTCGTAATTGGACACACCAGTCTAGCTGCTCCGCAGCATTGGGCATCTTCCCAGGCCAGGGATCAAACCGGCGCCCCTTGCACTGCAAGGCAGACTCTTTACCCACTGGACCACCAGGGAAGCCCCTAAAGAGCCTTCTGATGAATGTGAAAGAGGAGAGTGAAAAAAAGATGGCTTAAAACTCAACATTCAAAAAACTAAGATAATGATATCAGATCCTACCACTTCATGGCAAATAGATGAGGAAAACGAGGAAACAGTGTCAGATTTCATTTTCTTGGGCTCCAAAATCAATACAGATAGTGACTGCAGCCACAAAGTTAAAAGATGCTTGCTCCTTGGAGTAAAAGCTATGACGAACCTGGACAATGTACTAAAAACCAGACATCACTTTGCTGACAAATATCTGTGTAGTCAAAACTGTGGTTCTTCCCGTAGACCTGTATGGATGTGAGAGTTGGGACTATAAAGAAGGCTGACCATGGAAGAATTGATGCTTTTGGACTGTGATGCTTAGAAAAGACTCTTGAGAGTCTCTTGTACAGCAAGGAGATCAAACCAGTCAATGATAAAGGTAATCAACCCTGAATATTCATTGGAAGGACTGGTGAAGCTGAAGCTCCAATACTTCGGCCACCTGATGTGAAGAGCTGACTCACTGGAAAAGACTGAGGGCAAGAGGAGAAAGGGATGACAGAAAGTAATATAGTTGAATGGCATCACTGACTCAATGGACATGAGTTTATGCAAACTTGAGGACATAGTGAAGGACAGGGAAGCCTGGCATGCTGCAGTCCAGTACAGAGGACTGACTTAGCAAGTATATTGTCACCTACTTATTTAACTTATATATAGAGTATATCATGCAAAATGCTGGGATGGGTGAATCACAAGTTGGAATCAAGATGCTGGGAGAAATATCAGCAACCTCAGATATGCAGATGATACCACTTTAATGGCAGAAATGAAGAGGAACTAACGAGAGCTTTTTTTTTTTTTTTTTTAATTTTCGCTTCTTTGATTGTTTTTTTATTTATTTATTTTCATCCATATTTATTCTTTGGCATGTGTGGGCCTCCCATTTCAGTGACCTCTCTCATTGCAGAGCACTGGCTCTGGGTGCATGTGCTCCAGAGCACTGGCTCGTAATTGGACACACCAGTCTAGCTGCTCCGCAGCATTGGGCATCTTCCCAGGCCAGGGATCAAACCGGCGCCCCTTGCACTGCAAGGCAGACTCTTTACCCACTGGACCACCAGGGAAGCCCCTAAAGAGCCTTCTGATGAATGTGAAAGAGGAGAGTGAAAAAAAGATGGCTTAAAACTCAACATTCAAAAAACTAAGATAATGATATCAGATCCTACCACTTCATGGCAAATAGATGAGGAAAACGAGGAAACAGTGTCAGATTTCATTTTCTTGGGCTCCAAAATCAATACAGATAGTGACTGCAGCCACAAAGTTAAAAGATGCTTGCTCCTTGGAGTAAAAGCTATGACGAACCTGGACAATGTACTAAAAACCAGACATCACTTTGCTGACAAATATCTGTGTAGTCAAAACTGTGGTTTTTCCAGTAGACATGTATGGATGTGAGAGTTGGGACTATAAAGAAGGCTGACCATGGAAGAATTGATGCTTTTGGACTGTGATGCTTAGAAAAGACTCTTGAGAGTCTCTTGTACAGCAAGGAGATCAAACCAGTCAATGATAAAGGTAATCAACCCTGAATATTCATTGGAAGGACTGGTGAAGCTGAAGCTCCAATACTTCAGCCACCTGATGTGAAGAGCTGACTCACTGGAAAAGACTGAGGGCAAGAGGAGAAGAGGATAACAGATGGTTGGATGGCATCACTGACTCAATGGACATGAGTTTGAGCAAATTCAGGGAGATGGTGAAGGACAGGGAAGCCTGGCATGCTGCAGTCCATGAGGTCACGAAGAGTTGGACATGACTTAGCAACTGAACAACAACAAAACTTTTGTCATAGGGGTGTACTATAACTTATCCAGGAAATCTCCCTTGTTGGAAATTCAGATTGTTTCTAGTTTTCTATTAGTGCAGATCATGATACTAAGAGATACCTTTTCCAGACATCCCTCAAATCAGGATGCATCACAGAATTTAGTGTATGTCATAGTTTAATGGACACTTCTGTCTTTTTATTCTGTAACATAACAAAATGTAATGAGGAATCTTTTCTCTTTTTTTAAAGCTTTTTTTTTCTTTTTCCCCCCATCATGCCTTTTATTTATATTTATTTTCATCCATCTTTTTATTCTTTGGTATGTGTGGGCCTTCCATTGCAGTGGCCTCTCTCGCTGCAGAGCACTGGCTCTAGGTGCATGCACTGCAGAGTGCTGGCTCGTAATTGGACACATTGGTCCAGTCGCTGCATGGCACATGGGATCTTCCTGGGCCAGGGATTGAACCAGTGCCGCTTGTGCTGCAAGGTGAACTGTTTACTCACTGGAACACCAAGGAAGCCCAATGATGAATCTTTTTTTTTTTTTTAATTAAAAAAATTTTTTTGGCCACTTCTATTGGTATTTCATTCATCTATTTTCATCCGTCTTTGTTCTTTTGGCCTGTGTGGGCCTCCCATCGCAGTGGCCTTGCTGGTCGCAGAGCACTGGCTCTGGGCATATGCGCTCCAGAGCTCTGACTCAGTAGTTGGACACATTGGTCCAGCCGCTCCGCAGCACGTGGGATCTTCCCAGGCCAGAGATTGAACCAGCGCCCCTTGCACTGCGAGGCAGTGTCCTTACCTACTGAACTACCAGCGAAGCCCCAATGATCAATCTTTTAATAGGAGTTTTATGTCTGGTGAAATTTGGTATTATAAACTGACAAACATCCTTACTGACCACATGAGTTACTAGTGAGGCCAGACCTTCATATGTGAATTTCTCTCTCATATTTCTTCTTTTATGAGTTGCCTATGAACGGAAGGAATTGGCTTTTTCTTATTTAAAAAAAAAAAATCTCTTTATTTATAAAAGTATCTTAGATTTTTGTCTTCCATATATGTTGTAAAAATGTTCCCCAGTTTGTAACTTGCCTTTCAGTCATGGTGTTTTTGACATGTGCAGATTTAAATTTCATATAGGCATGTCTGTGATTTTTTATGTTTTCTGCCTTTGGCGATGTGATTAGAAAAGCCTTCCCCACTCCAGAACTATATCCTAATGTTTTTGTATTTTTTCTTTTTTTTATACTGATTTATTTAAGCCATCTAACATTTATTTGAGGGGGCATGGGTGGTCCAGGTGACTAGACAGTGATTTTATACCATTTATTGATGGTACAGTTTATGCATTATATAATATATATTGATACATACCATTTATGACTATGTAGAATTCTGATTTATATGTTAAGTCTGTTCTCAAAGATCTTTCTTTCTGTTCTTATGCATTAGTTCAACCACTGCTGTCTCCTCACAAACTTCCTCTGGCATTTTGACTCAAGTTCTTTCAAGTTACAGACTAATTGGACATCTTCAGTGTTGGGTCTTCTTATCCAGCCAGCTGGCGTGCACAGGATCTCTCTCTGCATTTACACGAGTCCCTTGGATCAGATGTGAACTTGTCCTGGTGTGAAAATAATCACATTCTGTACATTCTTTATTTCTTAACCTGCTTGAATAATACATCATGGTATCCAAAGACTTTGTTTTCCCCACATGTAGAAGACATCGTAAACACCTTCAAATTTTAAAAGTGAAAAAGGAAAAAAGTGTTTCTGCTACTTTTTTTTCTTTCTAGCTTATGTAATGAAAGAAGGAATCAATTTTTCACCGAAGGTGCAACTGTAGAGTTTGTTCAGTTACCCAAAAGCAGGTTCAGACATTTGATTCTGTTCCCTTAGTGAAGAGGTACAAATTCACAAAGTAAATATTTGCATGCATTAGCTCACAGGGCAGGGATGAGGGGGGAGTGTGTCTTGGGCAGTGACATCTCACTACTGGTGGTGGAGAGCCTGTTCTCTTGATCAGCTTGAGCCCTGACTTAACCTGTTCCCCATGGTTACCTGGAGGCTGTGTTAGTTTTGAAACTCCTCTGGGGGCCCAATTATGTTTAGGACAGACCCTAAGTACAGCTCTCTGGGAAGCACAGGGTTACCCCAGAGCAGGCACTTAGCCTTGAAATTGACTGAACTGCCTGTGTGCAGAATGACTCAGTTGAGCCTGAACGATCTTAATTTGATAACTATCCTAATTGGAACCATAAGGCTTGGGTTTGACCCAGCACCATCTTGGTCTGCAGTGGAGCTGTGGAGTGTGTAATGCTGTCAGATTATGTTCATTGTTAGATATCTGGGGAGAGGAAATGACTTGCTTGACCAACACAGAAATAGCCATGGTACAAGAAGGATTTTTAAAATTAGTATTTTTATTTTGCTTGTGGAGTCATGGTGATTATAAATTCTGTTTCAATCTATTTCATAAATCCAGTTTTTCAAAAAATGTGCACTTAGGAGTTCATGTTTCTAACTTGGGGTGCGTTTTTCTTATCCCCTTTCCTCCTGCCCATTATTCTAATGAAAAAAAATGAATTATTGGTTCTTAAAAACTTTTTCATAAAAGCTAGGCGTCAGCAACGTTTTTCTCTAATTCTGTCTCAGATGATGGTTTTCAGTTTAATTGTATAACATATAAGGAAATTGCATAGTAAAGTCACATTTGCTTTCGTGTTATAAAAAATCTTTACTGCATCTAAAGAAAATGCAAGTCTTTTCTTTGAGTTGTATGTAAATGAGAAAGTTAAGATAGACAAGCTTAAGTTTAACCTGGGCATTTTCAAATTGCTTATATTTGATGCTAAGTTTTATGATATGATTTATTCATTGTTCTAAATAAAGAGTGATATTCATTTCCTCCTGGGTCTCATAGAAATGTTATTGGGCATATTATCTCTGTCATTAAAAAATAAAACTGTTGCTCTAGTCTAGGGAGAGAAAATTAAGATACAGTCAAGGGACTTCCCTGGAAATCCAGTGGTTAAGACTCTGTGCTTCCAATGCAGGGGTGTGGGCTTGATCCCTGGTTAGGGGACTATGATTCCATATGCCACAATACGTGGTCAAAAAAAAAAAAAAGTAGAGGGGAGTTTGTAGTAGTTGATTAAGATGAGAAAACCAAGTATGTTTTTTTCTAGACAAAAGATTATTATGTATTATAACAGAACTATTTAATACTTCTTAAAGCTGAGGGATTATATGTTTTTGTAAATCTGAGAATGTTCCATGATGAGAGGTAGATGGAACTTCCCAATTGCCCATCACAGATACTCAGGCAAATTCTTACCCATCTCTAGGCTAGGCCCCTTATCTGTTGCTCGGATGTGTCCCGTGCCTAGGGAGGCAGCAGCAGGAAATAGAAAACACATCCCACTTGTCGAAGTCACAGGCCTGTACAGGAGGCTGATTGCTGCTCTGTGACATTGGACTTAACCATGATTTCAGACTTAAGGGACTTAGCACACACATCCCTGTGGTGTTGTAAAGATTTTAAGAGGAGTTGAATAATACATGACAAATGTGAAGTATTGTTCCACTAGGGGAGAAAGAAAACTGGAAAGCACCAAATATTCTGGAGGAAACTGAAACACAGTTTGCTTTCCCTTTCGGCAAGGGCTTTATATTATGCATTTGGGAATAGAAAGTGAAAGGAATGTGCAGGTGTTCCAGACAGGATGGGGTGGGGCTAGGCAGTGAAGATGACAGCTTTAAAGCCCTGGATGCTTTGATCTTAGAGCACCACTAATTTGTACTTAGCTCAGATCCAAGTAAATTACGGTGCAGTTGACCTAACAATAGAGGGGTGTTTTGTAACAGACTCTGGTAACTCCCAGTCTGGCATATCGGTCATTAGAGACCGACACATGCAGTTGTGGCATGGCTGGACTCTGCCAAAAAACTTAAACCCGGTGATGGACTAGACTACAGGAACTGCTGTAACAAATGCTTCTGGTCTTTCACTTACTCTTCCTTTGTCCCTCTAAGTTTTCCCCACGCACCCATCCCTTAGCTGTGTGTACTGAGAGTGGACTTTGAGTGGTGATGAACCTATAGGTGAATGACATAGGCAGAGGATGGAGAGTGGAGTATCAAGGCAGCCCCTGAATTACTTGTTAATTTTTTTTTTTAAAGTTTTAAGATCTCATAGGCTTTGTTCAGTGATTGGTGCATGGGGAAGCATCTCATCTAGCAGAAAGAAAGGAGCTCTGTTAATGTTTTTAACAAACAAAAACCACTATGTTTTGGATAATTCCAAGCATGCAAAGATGAAGACAACAGTATAGTGAACTCAAGTACCCATCACTCAGCTTCAGACAGTTATCTTCTTATGGCCATTCTTGTCCATTTCCACAAGAAAAATGTACTGAATTGTGTTGAATCTGTAGCTCTGTATGGGGAGAGAACCCATCTTAACAATATTGGTTGATCCAATCTAAGAACCAGAATCTCTCCTTCTGTTTATTTAGATATTATTTAATATGTCAATAATAATATACATTTTTCAGCCTACTACAATTTTGCACTTCTCTTATTAAACTTATTCCTAAATGTTTATTAATTTTAATGCTGGTAGCTCAGTTGGTAGAGACTGCATGTCAATGCAGGAGGCCAGGGTTTGATCCCTAGGTCAGGAAGATCCCCTGAAGAAGGAAATGGCAACCTATTCCAGTAATTTTTTTTTTGGCCACTTCTATTGATCTTTCATTTATTTATCTTTGTTCTTTGGCCTATGTGGGCCTCCCATCGCAGTGGCCCATCTCATTGCAGAGCACCAGCTCCAGGCGCATCGCTCCAGAGCTCTGGCTTGGTGGTTGGACACATTGGTCTAGCTGCTCCGCGGCACGCGGGACCCTCCCAGGCCAGGGATTGAACAGGCAACCCCTGCACTGCAAGGCGGTGTCCTTACCCACTGGACCACCAGGGAAGCCCCTCCAGTATTCTTGCCTTGAAAATCTCATGGACTGAGGAGCCTGGTGGGCTACATGTAGTCCATGGAGTTGCATAAGCCAGACATGACTTAGTGACTAAGTTTCTTTTTTTCTGGCTGTTATAAATGGAGTTGTTTCTTAATTTTACTTTTGGATTGTTCATTGCTGGTATATAGAAATATAGTTGATTTTCAGATGTGAACTTGTTAAAATACACACATTCTGTAGGGTTTTTTTTTTTTTTTTTTTTTTTTTTTTGTAGCTACCTTAGAATTTTCTGTGTACGGGATCATGGCATACGTGAATAAAGACAGTTTAGCTTCTTCCTTTCCAGTCATCTATTAATATATTTAAAATGCTCTTTTCCTGCCATGGTGTATAGCCTAGAACCTCCAGGATAATGTTAACTCTAAGTGCTCAGAGTGGATATCCTTGCATTTCTTGACCATTTCCACAAGAAAAATGTACTGAATTGTGTTGAATCTGTAGCTCTGTATGGGAGAGAACCCATCTTAACAATATTGGTTGATCCAATCTAAGAACCAGAATCTCTCCTTCTGTTTATTTAGATATTATTTAATATGTCAATAATAATATACATTTTTCAGCCTACTACAATTTTGCACTTCTCTTATTAAACTTATTCCTAAATGTTTATTAATTTTAATGCTGGTAGCTCAGTTGGTAGAGACTGCATGTCAATGCAGGAGGCCAGGGTTTGATCCCTAGGTCAGGAAGATCCCCTGAAGAAGGAAATGGCAACCTATTCCAGTAATTTTTTTTTTGGCCACTTCTATTGATCTTTCATTTATTTATCTTTGTTCTTTGGCCTATGTGGGCCTCCCATCGCAGTGGCCCATCTCATTGCAGAGCACCAGCTCCAGGCGCATCGCTCCAGAGCTCTGGCTTGGTGGTTGGACACATTGGTCTAGCTGCTCCGCGGCACGCGGGACCCTCCCAGGCCAGGGATTGAACAGGCAACCCCTGCACTGCAAGGCGGTGTCCTTACCCACTGGACCACCAGGGAAGCCCCTCCAGTATTCTTGCCTTGAAAATCTCATGGACTGAGGAGCCTGGTGGGCTACATGTAGTCCATGGAGTTGCATAAGCCAGACATGACTTAGTGACTAAGTTTCTTTTTTTCTGGCTGTTATAAATGGAGTTGTTTCTTAATTTTACTTTTGGATTGTTCATTGCTGGTATATAGAAATATAGTTGATTTTCAGATGTGAACTTGTTAAAATACACACATTCTGTAGGGTTTTTTTTTTTTTTTTTTTTTTTTTTTTGTAGCTACCTTAGAATTTTCTGTGTACGGGATCATGGCATACGTGAATAAAGACAGTTTAGCTTCTTCCTTTCCAGTCATCTATTAATATATTTAAAATGCTCTTTTCCTGCCATGGTGTATAGCCTAGAACCTCCAGGATAATGTTAACTCTAAGTGCTCAGAGTGGATATCCTTGCATGTTGCTGATTGGAGAATGAACTTTCAGTTCATTGATTTTCTCAATTTTCTAATTTATTGATTTCTACTCTGATATTTACTCATGTCTGTCTTCTTCTTTGGGATTTAATTTGCTCTTTTTCTCGTTTCTTAGAGTGGCAGCTTATGTTACCAACTTGTGACTTCTTTTTTTTTTCCCCTCTCAGCTTTGTATAAAAATTATATATAAATTTCCCTCTCAGTACTTTCCGTTACTGTGTTCCATAATTTTGATCCGCTGTGTTTTAATTTTCAATCAGTTTGAAGTGATTTCTTCTTTGACTCTTGAATTATTTAGACATGTTTTCTAATTTCCAAATATTTGAGGCTCCCCCAAATGTCTCCCTGTTCCTGACTTCCAGTTTAGTTATGTTGTGGTAGACATCATACTTTACATGCTTTTAATCTTTTAACATGTATTGGCACTTACATATGTTTTTTGGCCTAGCCTGTTGTCTGCCTTGGAGAATGTTACACTTGAAAAGAACAGGTGTTCCACAGTTGTTGCTACAAGTGTTCTACAGATGTCAGGTCAGATTGGTTCTGCAAACCTGATCTGTCTTTGCTGGTTTTCTGTTTAGTTGTTATATCAATTAAAATATTGTTTTGAGTTGTCTGTTTCTCCCTTCACTTCTGTCAGTTTTTGCTTCATGAATTTTGGAGTTCTGTTTTGAGGTGTTTATGTGTATATAATTGTTTTATTTCCCTAATAAACAGATCCTTCTTCTTCTTCTTCTTTTTTTTTTTTTTGTTAAATGTTGACCTCTTTTATTGTTTACTTATTTATTTGTTTATTTATTTATTTTTTAAATTTTATTTATTTATCTTTTTGGAGGGTGGTGTGGGGAGGGAGAGGGATGAGCGGGTCACTTCTATTGGTCTTTCATTTCTCTATTTTCATCCGTCTTTGTTCTTTAGCTCCTGTGGGCCTCCCATCGCGGTGGCCACTGTCGTCGCAGAGCGCCGGCTCTGGGCGCAAGCGCTGCAGAGCTCCGGCTCGGTAATTGGGCACATGGGTCCAGCCACTCCGCGGCATGTGGGATCTTCCCAGGCCAGGGATCAAACGGGCACCCCTTGCACTGCAAGGCGGTGTCCTTACCCACTGGACCACCAGGGAAGCCCTAAATGGATCCTTCTATCATTATAAAAACTTTTTTTAATCTAACAACATTTTTTTTTTCTAACAACATTTTTGTCCTACAGTTGACTTTTCTAAGATTAATATAGCAACTACTGTTTTCTTGTTGTTTTGTTTGCACAGTATCTTTTCCCGTCATCTTATTTCAACCTGTTTCTGTCTCTTGTGTGTTTGGATTTTGTTTTTATTAATTTTTTATTCTATTTCTTACTGAAGTATAGTTGATTTACAACATTGCGTTAGTTTCAGGTGTACAGAATAGGAGTTCGGTTTTATTTTCCTTGAAGATTATATTCTGCTATAGATCATTACAAGGTATTGGATAGAATTCTTTGTGCCATACATTAAATCATTGTTGCTTTGTTCTTATTTTTTATCCAGTTGAACAGTCTTTGCCTTTTACTGGAGTGGTTAACTCAAACTTAGTGTATTCATTGATATGGTTGGATTGTGTCTATCGTTTTTCTGTTTGTTTTCTCTGTCTCATACCATTTTCTTGTTCTTCTGTTGCTCCTTTCTATCTTCTTTTGTGTTAAACGGTTACTTTCTAAGTTGCATTTTAATTAATACATTTAATGCTAAACAAATTAAATTTTAAGTTTAATAAAGCGTTTTCTCAAGTTTTATTTTTGGTGGTTAGAGGTCGCAGTATGTGTCTCATCATGATCTTTAGATTCATACTAATTCGTTTCCAGTAAGACAGAGAAAGTTTGCCCCACTAAATTTCTCTGTCCTCCTCCCTTCCTTTGTGTCCCTCTTAGTGGTATTATTGTCATAGTGATTACATCTTTATGTAACTGGATTATGAGGCCTGTAGTTATTGTTCTGTGATCATGTCTTTTGAATCAGTTACCTGTTGGGGGAAAGGCAAGAATGAACTCTTTTATATTGACCTATGCAATCAGCATTCCTAGTGCTTTTTACTCCTTTGTGTGGATTCAGATCACCATCTGGTACTGGCTTCCAGGCTGAAGGACGTCCTTTAGCAGTAGTAAGGCAGGTCTGTTGGCAGCCAACTCTCTCAGTGTCTGGGGTCTAGGAATGTCTTTATTTCTGCTTCATTCCTGCTGTAGATCATTCCCTGTTGCCAACCCTTCCAGATTGTCGCTGCTGACAGGTCAGCGCACTGCTTGCAGACCACAGCCTTTCTTTAGTCATCGTCCCTTGGTTGTGTCCCTTCTGCACACAGTGCCTTTGCCACAGTGGTTTTTTAACTCAGGGACTTCTTTTAGCTCCTTAATTCAAGGAGATAAACTTAATTAGCAATAACTAGTTGAACTAAAAGGAGACAAGGGACCCTCTCCTGGCAAGGACAGAACGCTCAGGCTGGTGCGATTTGTGTACTATGAACGACTCCGGTTTGCGTGCACTCGCCTGTCTGGTCCCCTCGCTGCAGTGTCCCCGCCCTGCTGCCCTTTATCCCACTGAGAGTGCATGCCTTCCCAGGCTCTGCGGGTAAGTGCCCATCAGTCATGTCACCTCTGATGTCATCCTGGTGTGACTGCATTTTAGAATTCTCGGAAAGAAGAGACAGCACTACGTAAGGTTAAGGCCTGAACTTTGGCGTCTCGCTGCTCAAGGTTCAGATTTCAGCCCTCTGTCCGCTGAGCCTCTGAGGCCTGGGCTTTCCTGCCTCTGCTGTGAGCCTGGTAAACCGTCCTGGCTGTCCTGGGCTGTGAGAAGGATGCAGTAGGATTCTCTAAGTTAACAGGCTTTGCAGCATCGCTTGGGCCTTTGGAGCACACAGCAAAGGCTTGGCCTGTCTCCCATCCTGTTGTCCTTTTTATTCATCGTCGTCTTCTTTTTTAAAGAATTACTCATGAGGAATCAGATAGGAGAGAGTATCTAAAGTGCTCACAGCAGCTTTGGAATTAGTTAAACCTCTGAGTGGAGTCGAGGCTTTCTTATTGGGCAGGGTGTGGAGGCATGAGGCTGGTGCTGGTGAGCACACAGCAGAGGCCCGTGGCCGGGCGGACCTGGGAGCACGTGCTGCTGCAGGGTGCAGGGCGTGTTTCCAGGTGGTGAGAACGTTCTCCATCCATGGTGCCCGTGGTCGCACAACTCTGAATACACTGAAAGCTGCTCACCTGTGCTTTAAATGAGTACATTTTGTGGTGCGTGAATTTTATCTTAGTAAAGCTACAATTTAGAAATGGGGGAAAGGAAGTAAGGGAGCTAAGAATGGTTGATCTCTCCTCTTGGGGTTGCCGATCATCTTAATTTTTTTTTTTTTAAACATGTATTTATTTATTTATTTTGGCAGGGGTGGGGAGGGAGGGGGTGTGGGCAGGCCACTTCCACTGGTCTTTCATTTGTCTAGTTTCATCCATCTTTGTTCTTTGGCCCGTGTGGGCCTCCCATCGCAGTGGCCTCTGTTGTTGCAGAGCACCGGCTCTGGGCGCATGCGTTCCAGAGTTCGGGCTCGGTAATTGGACACATCGGTCCAGCAGCTCCGCGGCACGTGGGATCTTCCCAGGCCAGGGATCGAACCGGCGCCCCTTGCACTGCAAGGCGGTGTCCTTACCCACTGGACCACCAGGGAAGCCCTTAATTTTTTTTTATTACACTGTATATTTTACTTTTTTAGGTATTTCTAGCCAAAAAAAAAGTATTGCCTTTAACATGAGAAAACAACCAACCATCAGGTTTTGTTTTGTTTTGTTTTTAAGGTTTATTTATTTATTGGCTATGGTGGGCCTTTGTTGATGCACACAGACTTTCTCTTTGCTGCAAGTAGGGGCTACTCTTTGGTGTAGTGAGTGGGCTACTCATTGTGGTGGCTTCTCTTATTTCTGAGTAGAGGCTCTAGGCACATGGACTGAAGTTGCAGCTCGTTGGTTCTGCTAGAGTGTAGGCTCAGTAATTGTGGCACACGGGCTTAGTTGCTCCATGGCATGTGGAATCTTCCTGGACCAGGGATCACACTGGTGTGGATTCTTTTTTTTTTTTTTTTATTTTGGGTGTGGGTCGGGTTGGGGAGGGAGGGGAGCAGGCGGGCCACTTCTGTTGGTCTTTATTTTCATCCGTCTTTGTTCTTTGGCTCCTGTGGGCCTCCCATCGCGGTCGTTGCAGAGCACCGGCTCTGGGCGCATGCGCGCCAGAGCTCCGGCTCGGTAATTGGACACATCGGTCCAGCCACTCCGCGGCACGTGGGATCTTCCCAGGCCAGGGATGGAACCGGCGCCCCTTGCACTGCAAGGCGGTGTCCTTACCCACTGGACCACCAGAGGAAGCCCTGGTGTGGATTCTTAACCACTGGATCACCAGAGAAGCCCCAAGCATCAGTTTTTAAAAAAAATCACATTATTTTATGTGCGAAAACCTATAAGAGACATAAAATAGTAACAATAAGATTGGGGTATGTTTCACCCCTGCACGTGACCTGAAAGAACGGAGGTCTCGGGCCAAACTCTCCTGGAACCAGCCCCACGGCAGCACCAGTGATGGCCCTCCCAGCAGGGCTTTGGGCCTTGTGCTTGTCTGATTCCAGGCCTGAATCTGGTCAGGTGGGGCAACTTCAGAAATCACAGGGACAGGGATTAGGCAAGAGAGGGATGGACTGCTTGTCAGTGGGAGCTGATAATAAAAACGCACACATAGATCTCTGCCTGTCTCTGACTTTGATTGTGCTCGAAGGTAACAAGTCTGTTTCTTGAGGACCCAGTATGTGCAGGCATGGCACTGCAATGCAGAGGTGAAGTGGGGTGTCTGTTGGTCTGGCCCTTACAGATCATGCACTGCCTCCCGGTGGTTCCAGGAGACCAATTTTGAGGTCATAATTCTGCTTTCTACAGTGAGGGCTGCTTCTGACTCCTGGGAGGACTACTGCCCCCCCTTAAATTTGCTTTGGAGCCACAGAATTTTGGTTCAGGTAGAAGGACAACTGTGCATGCGGCAGCTGGTCTATAAATGTTTGAGCTGTGATGGTGAAGTTATTCATGATCCCAGGATGTCATAAATTTTTCTGAAGATGACCTACAGGGGGGAAAGAAGAGTCTGTGGGAGAAGTTGACCTGCCTTCTCTCAGTTGACTTTCAGATTCCCAAACTTTGACCAAGAGCTCCCTGTCTGTGCGCTTCAAACACTGCTCAACATTGAACATTCAGAAATGACTTCAAAGCCATTTGCCAGAGGTCTTCAGCAAGCCAGTCAGCTCACTGACTACCTGCAGGGACTTTATGGTTCCTCAGGCGTCTTTGATAAGGAGTTACTCGCATTTAGGAAGCCACATCTTTATTCTGCTAGTGAATCTCCCCAACCCTCAAAAAAGCCATTTGTGAAGAGTGCCTTACCTGTGAATTTGCTGAGTAGAACCAGCTTTCTCAGTCTGGCCATGCATGTACAGTGTGGAAGGGAAGCTCAACAGAAGTCCCCAAGACAGCTCCCACCCTCTCTGCCCTGTGCCCTCTCCCCTTCCATTGGGGCCCTGATCTCTGCTTTTTCATGACCCTACAGAGTTTCTCAGTAGTGACTTGAATTTAACGGAGGTTTCTCGGGCCCCAAACTCTCCTGGAACCAGCCCCACGGCAGCACCAGTGATGGCCCTCCCAGCAGGGCTTTGGGCCTTGTGCTTGTCTGATTCCAGGCCTGAATCTGGTCAGGTGGGGCAACTTCAGAAATCACAGGGACAGGGATTAGGCAAGAGAGGGATGGACTGCTTGTCAGTGGGAGCTGATAATAAAAACGCACACATAGATCTCTGCCTGTCTCTGACTTTGATTGTGCTCGAAGGTAACAAGTCTGTTTCTTGAGGACCCAGTATGTGCAGGCATGGCACTGCAATGCAGAGGTGAAGTGGGGTGTCTGTTGGTCTGGCCCTTACAGATCATGCACTGCCTCCCGGTGGTTCCAGGAGACCAATTTTGAGGTCATAATTCTGCTTTCTACAGTGAGGGCTGCTTCTGACTCCTGGGAGGACTACTGCCCCCCCTTAAATTTGCTTTGGAGCCACAGAATTTTGGTTCAGGTAGAAGGACAACTGTGCATGCGGCAGCTGGTCTATAAATGTTTGAGCTGTGATGGTGAAGTTATTCATGATCCCAGGATGTCATAAATTTTTCTGAAGATGACCTACAGGGGGGAAAGAAGAGTCTGTGGGAGAAGTTGACCTGCCTTCTCTCAGTTGACTTTCAGATTCCCAAACTTTGACCAAGAGCTCCCTGTCTGTGCGCTTCAAACACTGCTCAACATTGAACATTCAGAAATGACTTCAAAGCCATTTGCCAGAGGTCTTCAGCAAGCCAGTCAGCTCACTGACTACCTGCAGGGACTTTATGGTTCCTCAGGCGTCTTTGATAAGGAGTTACTCGCATTTAGGAAGCCACATCTTTATTCTGCTAGTGAATCTCCCCAACCCTCAAAAAAGCCATTTGTGAAGAGTGCCTTACCTGTGAATTTGCTGAGTAGAACCAGCTTTCTCAGTCTGGCCATGCATGTACAGTGTGGAAGGGAAGCTCAACAGAAGTCCCCAAGACAGCTCCCACCCTCTCTGCCCTGTGCCCTCTCCCCTTCCATTGGGGCCCTGATCTCTGCTTTTTCATGACCCTACAGAGTTTCTCAGTAGTGACTTGAATTTAATTTACCTAAAATCAAGTTTCATGATACAGTGCTGTAAACCCCCCCAAAAGACCAGTACCTCAAGTGATTCATTTTATACAATTGAGTGTCCTTTTGCATAATAAGTTGATTTTTTCTTAATACTTGCTGAATTAGGGCCATGCTTTTCATTAGCGCCAATGCCTCCCAAGTCTGATGCCTCCAGCAGGGTTTACCCCATGGATAAACAGTGATCTGAAGAGTGTCAGAGCTACAATTTGAATGAATATGGTATAAGAATTGAGACCTGTGAGGTTGTAGTCTTTCCTGGTATTTTACCAGTTTGAGGACATCAAGTATTTATGAAGTCCATTTCTATTTTTTGCATGCTGTGAATGTGTCAACAAAACCTGAATATTTATGGTAAGGGGAGAATTCTGGTACCTAAACCCTGGCCCTCAGGATTCCCACGTGCTTCCTGAAACCCTTGCCTGCTACTAAAGTCACAGGGACACCCAGGTTTCAGTTCTGTAGATCCATCAGTGAAGAGAATAGACAGGCCACCCTGCCCTGTGTTTGTGGGCCACACGTGTAGGATGAGGACATAGAATGCGGACACACCTTTTAGGGACATACGTGGCATGTCAGAGACACTGCAGCCAGGGGCCAGGCTGGGGGAGCTGCAGAGCGAGGCAGTGAAGAGGCCGGGTGGGGTCCAGGGGGCGGGCGGGGTAGGGGGGTGGTTGCTGCGGGAAACCCTCCCTCCCTCAGGCCTTTCCAGTCAGGGAGACCTTCAGCAGAGGGTCTGACGCAGTTTCTTTACTAGGAAGGAATAGTATGTGAACGCCCTTGTGCAGATATTTTGTGCCACTGGCGTTGGTGGGAGGCTGTGCAGTGAGGCTCACTGGCCGAGGCCCAGGCCGCCGGGCAGAAGGGCCCATGACCGTGCACTCATTCCCGTGGCATCCAAAAATATTTCATGACCTTGCTGGTTGGCAACTTTTTAAATGTTATTTTAAATCTCCAAAAAAGGAAAACATCAAAGTGCAGGCTGTCCACGGCCACCCTTCTCAATCCACACAAACAGCTGCGCAATACAATCGCCCATTGTGATGCCCTGTGCCAGCCATTATAAATAGACCCGCGGCCCCACGTGAAACCCTCCCTAGAAAGGGCAAGTGCTTTCTTGATGAATGTGAGCCGCTGTTCCCATCGAAAGCCCTTCTCAGACATCAATATTATTTTATGTTTCATTGACTAAAGGACAAGAACGGCAACAGTGTTTCTGCACAAGCCTTGCATGGTTTAACCCCTTCCCAGCCTTCCTCACCACTCTGCTGAGTGTGGTGTAACTCGTGACTGGAAATGCACACCTGTTAAATATGGGCTTCATTCTCACCCCTATTCTAGGAAATATAGTTTACCTGTAAAAGGTCAGAATGATGCAAATTGTGCCATTCATATAGTAGGCTGTCAGTGATTTAGAGATTAGTTTGTTTCTTATTGAAAAATAAATACAGAGTACACATCTGACAGTTTCCACTCTTCCCAGAGCAGATTAAGAGCAACTCATAAAGAGACTTAAAGAAACAGCACTGGAAAGATAGCTAGTGTCATAGTGCTAAGGGAATAGGAGTGCTTACAATGGCTTGGGGCGAAGGTCTGGAGGGGTGGGATGGGGGGATCTGGGCAGGTGGGGACCATGGATATGCATATGACTGATCTGGGAACATACATGTCTGTGAACAACAAAACTCTGTAAAACCTTTAAAATAAAGAATAATAATTAAAAAAAAGAAACAGCACTGGGCTTCCCTGCTGGTCCATTGGGTAAGGACACGACCTTGCGGTGCAAGGGGGTTCGGTTTTATCCCTGGCCTGGGAGGATCCCATGTGCCGCAGAGCGGCTGGACCGATGTGTCCAACTACCGAGCCAGAGCTCTGGAGCGCATGTGCTCAGAGCCGGTGCTCTGTGACCAGTGAGGCCATTGCAATGGGAGGCCAAAGAACAAAAGATGAATGAAAATAAATAAATGAAAGACCAATAGAAGTGGCCAACCCCCCCCTCCCCCAAAAAACAGCACTTACGTGGTTTGTGGCATAAGATGCTATGTCAAATTCACTTAGTTAAAATAGAGTATGTCAAGTTATTTACCTTAATTATGTAAATCTGTTAAGTGAGCTCTTCTAATTGCTCAAAAAGCCATTTTACATATTGAGTCTTAGCTTCAGTCCCCGGGGCTGCTCTAAGAAAGCACTGCCGCTTCTGATGGTGGGAGTTGATCACAAGCCTTTTGCTCTAAAACTGAAGGGCCCCACAACCTGAATTATTTTATGTTTCATTGACTAAAGGACAAGAACGGCAACAGTGTTTCTGCACAAGCCTTGCATGGTTTAACCCCTTCCCAGCCTTCCTCACCACTCTGCTGAGTGTGGTGTAACTCGTGACTGGAAATGCACACCTGTTAAATATGGGCTTCATTCTCACCCCTATTCTAGGAAATATAGTTTACCTGTAAAAGGTCAGAATGATGCAAATTGTGCCATTCATATAGTAGGCTGTCAGTGATTTAGAGATTAGTTTGTTTCTTATTGAAAAATAAATACAGAGTACACATCTGACAGTTTCCACTCTTCCCAGAGCAGATTAAGAGCAACTCATAAAGAGACTTAAAGAAACAGCACTGGAAAGATAGCTAGTGTCATAGTGCTAAGGGAATAGGAGTGCTTACAATGGCTTGGGGCGAAGGTCTGGAGGGGTGGGATGGGGGGATCTGGGCAGGTGGGGACCATGGATATGCATATGACTGATCTGGGAACATACATGTCTGTGAACAACAAAACTCTGTAAAACCTTTAAAATAAAGAATAATAATTAAAAAAAAGAAACAGCACTGGGCTTCCCTGCTGGTCCATTGGGTAAGGACACGACCTTGCGGTGCAAGGGGGTTCGGTTTTATCCCTGGCCTGGGAGGATCCCATGTGCCGCAGAGCGGCTGGACCGATGTGTCCAACTACCGAGCCAGAGCTCACGGGCGCATGTGCCCTGAGCCGGTGCTCTGTGACCAGTGAGGCCATTGCAATGGGAGGCCAAAGAACAAAAGATGAATGAAAATAAATAAATGAAAGACCAATAGAAGTGGCCAACCCCCCCCTCCCCCAAAAAACAGCACTTACGTGGTTTGTGGCATAAGATGCTATGTCAAATTCACTTAGTTAAAATAGAGTATGTCAAGTTATTTACCTTAATTATGTAAATCTGTTAAGTGAGCTCTTCTAATTGCTCAAAAAGCCATTTTACATATTGAGTCTTAGCTTCAGTCCCCGGGGCTGCTCTAAGAAAGCACTGCCCCTAGATAGCTTCTGATGGTGGGAGTTGACTCTCTTGTAGTTCTGGCCAGAGTCAGGTTTCCTTCCGGAGATTCAGGAGAACCCATCCCAGGCCTGTGACCCAGCTCCCAGGGCTGCTGACCATCCAGGGAGGCTCCTTGGTAGATGCAGTGTTCTCCACCTTCGCATGGCTCACTCTGTGTCTCCATGTGTCCTCCTCTGACTCTTGCAAGGACACTCATTGGCGTTAGGGCCCATCCTAATCCGGTGTGATTTCACCTTGAACCTTAAAGAGTCACATCTAAAGAGAGAGAGAGATTAAAAAAAAAAAAAATGAAATAAAAAATAAAAAGAAAGAGTCACATCTGCAAGCATCGTGTTTCCAAGTCAGCCCACATCCCGACGTCCTGGTGGACATGAAGAGGAGACCCCCTTCAGCCCATGACAGCGAGCTTGCATGTAGTACACATTGGTTGGACACCACGCCATAAATGTAGTGTGGGGGCGGGCCTCAGATATAAATGACCTAGCTCATTGTGGTGGCTTCTGTTGTTGTGGAGTGCGGGCTTTTGCGCACGTAGGCTCAGAAGTTGTGGCTCATGGGCGCTTAGTTGCCCCGAGGCATGTGGGATCTTCCCAGACTAGGGATTGAACCCATATCCCCTGTATTGGCAGATGGGTTCTTTTTTTCTTTTTTTTAAATTTTGGCTTCTTTTTTTAATTAATTTTTTGTTTATTTATTTTCATCTGATTTTGTTCTTTGGCCTGTGTGGGCCTCCCATTGTGGTGGCCTCTCTACTTGCAGAGCACTGGCTCTGGGCACATGCTCTTCAGAGCACTGGCTTGTGATTGGACACACTGGTCCAGCCACTCAGCAGCACATGAGATCTTCCTGGGCCAGGGATTGAACCGGTGCCCCTTGCATTGCAAGGCAGACTCCTTACCTACTGGACCACCAGGGAAGCTCTAACAGGTGGGTTCTTAACCCCTGGACCACCAGAGAAGTCCCTTCCCTGTGTATTTCTTAAAAACAAGGACACATTCCTGTGTAGTCCCTGTACACCCACCAAGTCAGGAAATGAACATTCGCGTGTTCCTCCCAGCTCTTCCTAAGATGCTATGTCAAATTCACTTAGTTAAAATAGAGTATGTCAAGTTCTTTACCTTAATTATGTAAATCTGTTAAGTGAGCTCTTCTAATTGCTCAAAAAGCCATTTTACATATTGAGTCTTAGCTTCAGTCCCCGGGGCTGCTCTAAGAAAGCACTGCCCCTAGATAGCTTCTGATGGTGGGAGTTGACTCTCTTGTAGTTCTGGCCAGAGTCAGGTTTCCTTCCGGAGATTCAGGAGAACCCATCCCAGGCCTGTGACCCAGCTCCCAGGGCTGCTGACCATCCAGGGAGGCTCCTTGGTAGATGCAGTGTTCTCCACCTTCGCATGGCTCACTCTGTGTCTCCATGTGTCCTCCTCTGACTCTTGCAAGGACACTCATTGGCGTTAGGGCCCATCCTAATCCGGTGTGATTTCACCTTGAACCTTAAAGAGTCACATCTAAAGAGAGAGAGAGATTAAAAAAAAAAAAAATGAAATAAAAAATAAAAAGAAAGAGTCACATCTGCAAGCATCGTGTTTCCAAGTCAGCCCACATCCCGACGTCCTGGTGGACATGAAGAGGAGACCCCCTTCAGCCCATGACAGCGAGCTTGCATGTAGTACACATTGGTTGGACACCACGCCATAAATGTAGTGTGGGGGCGGGCCTCAGATATAAATGACCTAGCTCATTGTGGTGGCTTCTGTTGTTGTGGAGTGCGGGCTTTTGCGCACGTAGGCTCAGAAGTTGTGGCTCATGGGCGCTTAGTTGCCCCGAGGCATGTGGGATCTTCCCAGACTAGGGATTGAACCCATATCCCCTGTATTGGCAGATGGGTTCTTTTTTTCTTTTTTTTAAATTTTGGCTTCTTTTTTTAATTAATTTTTTGTTTATTTATTTTCATCTGATTTTGTTCTTTGGCCTGTGTGGGCCTCCCATTGTGGTGGCCTCTCTACTTGCAGAGCACTGGCTCTGGGCACATGCTCTTCAGAGCACTGGCTTGTGATTGGACACACTGGTCCAGCCACTCAGCAGCACATGAGATCTTCCTGGGCCAGGGATTGAACCGGTGCCCCTTGCATTGCAAGGCAGACTCCTTACCTACTGGACCACCAGGGAAGCTCTAACAGGTGGGTTCTTAACCCCTGGACCACCAGAGAAGTCCCTTCCCTGTGTATTTCTTAAAAACAAGGACACATTCCTGTGTAGTCCCTGTACACCCACCAAGTCAGGAAATGAACATTGTCGTCGTGTTCCTCCCAGTCCTGCTTCACATTTTGTCACTTGTCCAGGCGTGTCCTTTAAAGGACCAGGGGCCATTCGAAGTTCACATGTCACATCACTTGTCATGGCTCTTCGGTTGCCTTCAGTCTGAAACAGTTCCTTGTGTCTGTGTTCCATGACCTTGACATTTTTGAAGAGAATAAAGCAGCTCTTTTTGTATGCTGTCCCTCAGTTTGGCTTGTCTGATGTTCCCTCATAATAAGATGCAGGTGGTACATTTTTGGTTGCACTGTAGAAGTGGGGCTGTGTCCTCCTGAGTGTGTCAGTGGAAGGGCAGACAATTTTGATTTGTCCTGTTTCCAGAGATGTTAGTTGGCAGTTATCATTGGTTGAGAAGGTGTCTGCCAGGTTTCTTCACTACAAAGTTAATTAGCATTTTGTAGTTTTTTTAAAAAAATTAATTTATGTATTTTGGGCGGGGGTCACGTTGGGGAGGGAGGGGAGCGGGCGGGCCACTTCTGTTGGTCTTTTCATTTATCTGTTTTCATCCATCTTTGTTCTTTGGCCCGTGTGGGCCTCCCATTGCAGCGGCCTCTCTTGTCGCAGAGCACTGGCTCTGGGCGCATGCGCTCCAGGGCTCCGGCTTCGTAATTGGACACATCGGTCCAGCCACTCCGCGGCACATGGGATCTTCCCAGGCCAGGGATTGAACCGGTGCCCCTTGCACTGCAAGGTGGTGTCCCTACCCACTGGACCACCAAGGGAAGCCCCATTTTGTAGTTATTAAATAGCTATTTTAAAAAACTTTTATTTGTTTATTTATTTTTGACTATTCTGGGTTTTCATTGCTACTGTAGGCTCTTCTGTAGTTGCAGGGAGTGGGGGCTACTCTCTAGTTGAGGTGAGTAGGCTTCTTGTTGCAGTGACTTCTCTTGTGGAACAACAGGCTCTAGGGCTCACGGGCTTCAGTAGCTGCAGCACACGAGCTCAATAGTTACTCCAAGGCTCTAGAGCACAGGCTTCATAGTTGTGACTCACAGGCTTAGTTGCTCTGCAGCATGTGGAATCCTCTTGGATCAGGGATCGAACCTGTGTCTCCTACATTGGCAGGCGAACTCTTTACCACTGAGCTACCAGGAAGCCCTTAAATAGCTATTTGATAAGAAATATGTTGAGGCCATATAAGGTTACGAGGCTGTCTTTCATTCAACTTTTACCCACTAATTTCACCAGCTTTGATGAGTCTCTGAATCAATTGGTATGATGGTGGCCAAATGGCAGTTGCCTAATTGCATGGTTTATTTTGCATTTGTTGGTTGGTAAGGTGGAGTCTTTTGGCTTTTTCCCTCATAATAAGATGCAGGTGGTACATTTGGTTGCACTGTAGAAGTGGGGCTGTGTCCTCCTGAGTGTGTCAGTGGAAGGGCAGACAATTTTGATTTGTCCTGTTTCCAGAGATGTTAGTTGGCAGTTATCATTGGTTGAGAAGGTGTCTGCCAGGTTTCTTCACTACAAAGTTAATTAGCATTTTGTAGTTTTTTTAAAAAAATTAATTTATGTATTTTGGGCGGGGGTCACGTTGGGGAGGGAGGGGAGCGGGCGGGCCACTTCTGTTGGTCTTTTCATTTATCTGTTTTCATCCATCTTTGTTCTTTGGCCCGTGTGGGCCTCCCATTGCAGCGGCCTCTCTTGTCGCAGAGCACTGGCTCTGGGCGCATGCGCTCCAGGGCTCCGGCTTCGTAATTGGACACATCGGTCCAGCCACTCCGCGGCACATGGGATCTTCCCAGGCCAGGGATTGAACCGGTGCCCCTTGCACTGCAAGGTGGTGTCCCTACCCACTGGACCACCAAGGGAAGCCCCATTTTGTAGTTATTAAATAGCTATTTTAAAAAACTTTTATTTGTTTATTTATTTTTGACTATTCTGGGTTTTCATTGCTACTGTAGGCTCTTCTGTAGTTGCAGGGAGTGGGGGCTACTCTCTAGTTGAGGTGAGTAGGCTTCTTGTTGCAGTGACTTCTCTTGTGGAACAACAGGCTCTAGGGCTCACGGGCTTCAGTAGCTGCAGCACACGAGCTCAATAGTTACTCCAAGGCTCTAGAGCACAGGCTTCATAGTTGTGACTCACAGGCTTAGTTGCTCTGCAGCATGTGGAATCCTCTTGGATCAGGGATCGAACCTGTGTCTCCTACATTGGCAGGCGAACTCTTTACCACTGAGCTACCAGGGAAGCCCTTAAATAGCTATTTGATAAGAAATATGTTGAGGCCATATAAGGTTACGAGGCTGTCTTTCATTCAACTTTTACCCACTAATTTCACCAGCTTTGATGAGTCTCTGAATCAATTGGTATGATGGTGGCCAAATGGCAGTTGCCTAATTGCATGGTTTATTTTGCATTTGTTGGTTGGTAAGGTGGAGTCTTCTTCCTTTTTCACTCCCCTTCTTCCCAACAGCAGACTCATAAATCTTACTTTATTCAAGGGGTTAGAATCCTTTTCCATCACTGTCTACTGTGGTGCTGAGATTGTCCTGCCTTTGGCTAGGAGGAGTCACTGTGTACTTCTGAGTCATCTGCATCATTCTCAGAGCATGTCCTTCCTCTTTCAGCACAATACATTCAGACTTGTTCTGGTCTTTTTTCCCCAGTGCTGGAATCAGTCATTTTTCCAATAAGCTCTGGTTCCTTTGAGAGGAGACTAGTTCTCAGAAGCCAAGTTCTGAGTGCTGTGTGTGTGTGTGTGCTGCTACTGGGACATTAATGGGGGCTTTCCTGGTTGACTCAGCAGTAAAGAATCTGCCTGCCACTGTGGGAGACGCAGGTTTGATCCTAGGGTTGGGAAGATCTCCTGGAGGAGGAAATGGCAACCCACTTCAGTATTCTTGCCTGGGAAATCCCATGGATAGCGGAGCCTGACAGGCTACAGTCCGTGGGGTCGCAAAGAGTTGGACGTGACTGAGTAACACACACACTCTCACGTGCATACCCTGGGACACTATGGCAACTAAGCCTTTTCAGTGGATATAATTAGGAAACTCATGCATGTGTATACTCCCCTCCACACATGTGCACAGGGATATACATCGTGTATATGTGTGTGTGCACACGTGCATTTGTATTTCTTTACCTACTCAGAGTGTTATAAGAGTCACAGTGTTCAGGCCACAATTACAATTCAGGTCACATGGTTTATCTTCTCTTTCCCTGTTTCCCTCTTCCTCCCTTTCTTCTCCCATCCTCTGTGATACATTTGTTTGATCAGTCCCTCACATGTAACTGGTCTTCTCACAGTGAGGGTAATGTAGGCCTTGGCACTAACTCCCTAGCCCAAGACCTACCTGGGCCTCCAGTGCTGGGCAGACTCCCTCAGCCTGTGCCGGCAAGCAGTATACAACTCTTGCCTCAGTAAGCATTCTGTTAGTCTAGTGTTCTTTGTAGTGATAGCCTGAACAGAACGTTTCTAGTATAAGCTCAGCAAACGGTCTTCGTTATTGGTATTTATGTCTCATGCTTAGTCTCTCAGTTGTGTCTGACTCTTTGCTACCTCAAGGACTGTAGACTGCCAGTCTCCTCTGTCCATGAATTCTCCAGGCAAGAATACTGCAGTAGGTAGCCATTTCTTCTCCCGGGCCTCTTCCTGACCCAGGGATCAAACCTGGGTCCTGCATTGCAACCAGATTCTTTACTGTGAACCACCAGGGAAGCCCAGTCAGGCCTAAAGATGCTGACATTGGAAAGAAACAGCTGGCACTGCTAATGATGGGACATGACAGTGCCCTGGCAGAACTGGGTTGGAGCATGGACTGGGTTTTCTGGAGCATTAGAGGAAAATTTTGTCTGTACTCATTTTAAGCTCATAAGTGGCTCAGAGAGTTACTGCAGAGATTCCAGTGACTGTTTCTGAGGATAATCTGGCAGCAAGTGTTTCAGTGTTTTGTTAGCCAATGTCCTTGAGCTTGACTTGGGTTTGATGGGGTCAAGAATGCCTTGAGGGTGGTGTTCAGCTCCAGCCAGGGCGCCTGGGCCTGACTGAGTGGCCAGCTAGGTGCTGGCCCTTCCAAGCTGTGTCATGGCAGGGAAGACCTGGAACTGTATTTCCCTGGTCCTTTGCTCTGGCCTAGCTTAGATTCTACTCATCTGTGGGAGTTGCTGAGTTGTCCAAGGCATTGGAAGCAGACACATAGCAGGTGGCACCTCCCAACCTTTGCTCCTGTGGCTCCTGCTTCTGTGTTAAACGTCTCTACACGATTCAGTGCCCTACACATGTAACATGGATCTCATGCTCACAGTGAGGGTAATGTAGGGGCCTTGGGGCACTAACTTCTCCTAGTTTCCCTCTTCCTCCCTTTCTTCTCCCATCCTCTGTGATACATTTGTTTGATCAGTCCCTCACATGTAACTGGTCTTCTCACAGTGAGGGTAATGTAGGCCTTGGCACTAACTCCCTAGCCCAAGACCTACCTGGGCCTCCAGTGCTGGGCAGACTCCCTCAGCCTGTGCCGGCAAGCAGTATACAACTCTTGCCTCAGTAAGCATTCTGTTAGTCTAGTGTTCTTTGTAGTGATAGCCTGAACAGAACGTTTCTAGTATAAGCTCAGCAAACGGTCTTCGTTATTGGTATTTATGTCTCATGCTTAGTCTCTCAGTTGTGTCTGACTCTTTGCTACCTCAAGGACTGTAGACTGCCAGTCTCCTCTGTCCATGAATTCTCCAGGCAAGAATACTGCAGTAGGTAGCCATTTCTTCTCCCGGGCCTCTTCCTGACCCAGGGATCAAACCTGGGTCCTGCATTGCAACCAGATTCTTTACTGTGAACCACCAGGGAAGCCCAGTCAGGCCTAAAGATGCTGACATTGGAAAGAAACAGCTGGCACTGCTAATGATGGGACATGACAGTGCCCTGGCAGAACTGGGTTGGAGCATGGACTGGGTTTTCTGGAGCATTAGAGGAAAATTTTGTCTGTACTCATTTTAAGCTCATAAGTGGCTCAGAGAGTTACTGCAGAGATTCCAGTGACTGTTTCTGAGGATAATCTGGCAGCAAGTGTTTCAGTGTTTTGTTAGCCAATGTCCTTGAGCTTGACTTGGGTTTGATGGGGTCAAGAATGCCTTGAGGGTGGTGTTCAGCTCCAGCCAGGGCGCCTGGGCCTGACTGAGTGGCCAGCTAGGTGCTGGCCCTTCCAAGCTGTGTCATGGCAGGGAAGACCTGGAACTGTATTTCCCTGGTCCTTTGCTCTGGCCTAGCTTAGATTCTACTCATCTGTGGGAGTTGCTGAGTTGTCCAAGGCATTGGAAGCAGACACATAGCAGGTGGCACCTCCCAACCTTTGCTCCTGTGGCTCCTGCTTCTGTGTATTTAAAGCGTCTCTGATCTGCAGTTACTGTTTCCTTATTGGAGTCATAACTGACAAAGGCCCCTCAGTCATTTCAAGTCTTGATGGCCAGGGAGTTTCTGGTCACCTGACTGAGCTTTGAGTCATGATCTGGAGACTGGGGGACATTATTGAGTTTTATCCAGTGAGTGCCTGGAAGCCCTGCCCATGTGGCTCCTTGAGAGCCCCAGGGTTATGAGTGGTTTGGGGGCTGGAGCGGCCCTGTTGGAGGATAGTGGAAACGGCGGGAGACCAGCACTACTGAGTACTTGCTTTGCGCAGGACACTGAGGAATGCTGTGAAGAAGAGAGAGTGGTGAATCACGACACGCATTGCTAACTTCAGGGAATTCCTGCTCAATCTCAAAAGGGCAGAAGTGGGGCCTTAGAAGGCAGGGAGCAGGCTGTGGCTGTGAGCCGTTGCTCTTGCCTGGTCTTCCTCTGCAGGTCCAGCGAGCTGCCAGCTATGCTCGAGGCTTGTGCTGACGTTCCGTCCACTTCCTTTTCAAATCACAGGATGTAGGGCTGTGTTATTCTTCGGTAGGTTTTCATGGATCCATTTTCATAATAAACTCCATCTTGGCATTGTTCCACTGTTGGTTGAACAGAGAGAAGATCACATAAGCTACAGAAGGGTGAGAACACAACAGAAGGGTGAACCGCTGTCTGTCTCAGTGAGTGTGTGTAACCAGTTAAGGATGGTTCTTCAGCGTCGGACAAAGAGGCAGTTGAGATCTGAACAATGTGCAGTCACTCTCCTTTAATAGAGACTTCATTCTGCTTTAATAGAGACTTATTCATTAATGTTAGCTCCTTTTAAAGTGGCCGTGCAAATACGACTTTAAAGGGGTATTTTTGATTAATTAAATCTTTAAAAACATTTTTTCTTCTTTTTCCCATCATGCCTCTTTTTATTTATGTTTATTTTCACCCATCCTTTTTATTCTTTGGCCTGTGTGGGCCTCCCATTGCAGTGGTTCTCTCCGCTTGGCCAGCTAGGGGAAGCTGTCATTTCCCTGGTCCTTTGCTCTGGCCTAGCTTAGATTCTACTCATCTGTGGGAGTTGCTGAGTTGTCCAAGGCATTGGAAGCAGACACATAGCAGGTGGCACCTCCCAACCTTTGCTCCTGTGGCTCCTGCTTCTGTGTATTTAAAGCGTCTCTGATCTGCAGTTACTGTTTCCTTATTGGAGTCATAACTGACAAAGGCCCCTCAGTCATTTCAAGTCTTGATGGCCAGGGAGTTTCTGGTCACCTGACTGAGCTTTGAGTCATGATCTGGAGACTGGGGGACATTATTGAGTTTTATCCAGTGAGTGCCTGGAAGCCCTGCCCATGTGGCTCCTTGAGAGCCCCAGGGTTATGAGTGGTTTGGGGGCTGGAGCGGCCCTGTTGGAGGATAGTGGAAACGGCGGGAGACCAGCACTACTGAGTACTTGCTTTGCGCAGGACACTGAGGAATGCTGTGAAGAAGAGAGAGTGGTGAATCACGACACGCATTGCTAACTTCAGGGAATTCCTGCTCAATCTCAAAAGGGCAGAAGTGGGGCCTTAGAAGGCAGGGAGCAGGCTGTGGCTGTGAGCCGTTGCTCTTGCCTGGTCTTCCTCTGCAGGTCCAGCGAGCTGCCAGCTATGCTCGAGGCTTGTGCTGACGTTCCGTCCACTTCCTTTTCAAATCACAGGATGTAGGGCTGTGTTATTCTTCGGTAGGTTTTCATGGATCCATTTTCATAATAAACTCCATCTTGGCATTGTTCCACTGTTGGTTGAACAGAGAGAAGATCACATAAGCTACAGAAGGGTGAGAACACAACAGAAGGGTGAACCGCTGTCTGTCTCAGTGAGTGTGTGTAACCAGTTAAGGATGGTTCTTCAGCGTCGGACAAAGAGGCAGTTGAGATCTGAACAATGTGCAGTCACTCTCCTTTAATAGAGACTTCATTCTGCTTTAATAGAGACTTATTCATTAATGTTAGCTCCTTTTAAAGTGGCCGTGCAAATACGACTTTAAAGGGGTATTTTTGATTAATTAAATCTTTAAAAACATTTTTTCTTCTTTTTCCCATCATGCCTCTTTTTATTTATGTTTATTTTCACCCATCCTTTTTATTCTTTGGCCTCTGTGGGCCTCCCATCGCAGTGGTCTCTCCCGCTGCAGAGTACCGGCTCTGAGCGCATGTGATCCAGAGCGCTAGCTCATAATTGGACATACCAGTCCAGCAGCTCTGCAGCATGTGGAATCTTCCTGGGCCAGGGATCAAACCGGTGCCCCTTGCACTGCAAGGCAGACTCTTTACCCACTGGACCATCAGGGAAGCCCTTAAATCTCTTTTTTACATCTGACCATTCCTGATTGTCAGGTGTTTCCTTTTCCCTGAAAAACATCAGGAGACAGAAAACCATGAAAAGATCTCGACTTGGCGCATGTCCCAGCCTCAGACCAGATTCCACCTGGAACGAGCCTGGTGGAGAACTGGGGCCTCCCATGAGGCTTGAGAGGCGGACAGGGTTACAGGACCATGTGGGTCAGGATGAGGCGGGGAGCACAGAGGTATGGCTTGAGAGCTGCTTCACCTCTTGGTGAAGAGGCCTCCTTGTCACCCAGGTGAGTGGTCCAGAGGAAGGTTAGGGGAGATCTGCCACGTAAACCACCGCAGATGCTCCAAGGGATGCCAGTTCATCCCCAAATGGAGGTTGTTGCTCTTGTATTCTGGGTATCCTCTGCAATCTTCAGACACTGACAGCCAAGTCTGTGGGTAGCCCTTGACACACCTCCCACCCCACCATTCAGCAAAACGAGCTGTTTCCTAATCCTGGAACCTGCAGTGCTGGAAGCAAAGAGTGAAGGATGTCCAAAATGCTATGTAAGTTTGAAGAAGTATGTGCTGGAGCGGGTGGGACTGTGGTCACCTGGCTGCTCCCACAGGGAAATGTGTCTGCCCAAAGAAGCTTCTCAGTTCCCCGCAGACAGAGCTGTAAAGACCTGTGACCGTATACACCCATGTTATGTCACTTTGCATCCTGAGTGAACACGGGCATCTCAGGGGCCACCGGAAGTGAGCTGGTTGCAAAGGAAGCCTCTTTGTCGATCAATTGCCCTCATCCTCCCGACAAAACAAAACAAAACTGAAGATTTTTTTATGTATTGACTTTATAACAGATATATAAATCCCCTAGTTATTACCTGGAGAGAAATATTACCTTGATGAGAAGACTAGTAAACAGTCTTGGTTTAAGACTGTCTACAATGGTGACCTGTCTGGAATTTTTAGAGGCTCTTACTTTCTTTCCAGCTCTGCTAGAGAGAGAGAGAGATGTCCTAGATTTAAGTGAAAAGGCATTGAAACAGTTAAACTCAATCATTTTCCATGGAGTGTACATATTTAACATGGACTTGGAAATAACCGGGGCTTCCCTGGTGGTTCAGTGGGTAAAGAGTCCACTTGCAGTGCAAGGGGTGCCTGTTCGATCCCTGGCCCAGGAAGATCCCACGTACCGTGGAGCAGCTGGACCTGTGTGTCCAGTTATGGAGCCAGCGCTCTGGAGTGCATGCGCCCAGAACTGGTGCTCTGCAACAGGAGACGCCTCTGCGATGGGAGGTCCACGCAGGCCAAGGAATAAAGATGGATGAAAGTAAATAAATTAAAAAGCAATAAAAGAAGCTAAAAAAAAAACAATAAAAGAGGCCAAACAAACAAACAAAAAACCCTCAACCCTTTTCCATGGAGTATACACATTTAACATGGCCTTGGAAATAACCAGGGCTTCCCTGGTGGCTCAGACAGTAAAGAATCTGTCTGCAATGCAGGAGACCCGGATTCAATCCTTCGGTCGAGAAGATCTCTGGAGTAGGAAATGGCAACCCACTCCAGTATTCTTGCCTGGAGAATCCCATAGACAGAGGAGCCTGGTGGTCTGCAGTCCATAGAGTGGCAAAGAGTCAGATAAGACTGAGCCACTAATACACTTTGGAAATAACCACTGGACCACTCCTTTAAAATGGATTCCTTCTGTATGAGTGGAAACGCTGTTGGTTTTTCCATTTATATCATTAGTGCTTAAAATAACACACAGCACTATGCATACCCACAAGCAACAAAGTTGCCTGGCTGATTTTGTCCTTATTTAGAAAGCTAATATAAACATTGTAGCGGTGCTCACCCAGTGATGCTTCACAAAGTATATCTGTTAATATAAACATAGGAAATGCAGGAAAGCTTCTGTGCTTTGGTTCAGGCTAAGACCTGCCAAGTACTACCAAGGTGAACTTGGACAGTTACTTAAAGCCTAATCTCAGTTTCATCATTCACATGAAGTGCAAACTCATAAGGATTATCAAAGCTGGTGCTTACCTGAGGTCTTTTTTGTCTCTAACGTGAATCAAGAAAATTGGAAAGGAAAATTGGCTCCTCTTTAATTGAGTACAAACTGCTTACTCTTTTTTTTTAAAAAAATATTTATTTGGATGTGTGGCACGGGGTATCTCTCTTTAGATGTGTGTAGGACCTAGTTCCCTGAGCAGGGCGGATGAGGAGGGCCTCCTGCACTGGGAGCATGGAGTCTTGGCCACTGGACCACCAGGAAAAGCCCTCAAACAGCTTCTTACTTAGGCTTTGATGTTTTCTCGGTAACCATTTTATTTTGGTCTCATTTCTGTTTTCAGCTTCCCCTCAGATATCATGAAAGGGTCTAGAAGATGGAGCTGGGCTCTTCAGTTCAGGGCTTGCTCCAAAGTCACTTACAATGATTTATGATTTGTATTTATGCCCATAAATTGAGACATTTATATTTATAGGCATTTATTCTAACAAATATTGACTGTGTGCTTGCTTCATGGACAGTGCGGAGCCAGCACAGTGCAAATGATTTATAGTTGGTTAGGGGAGCTGGGAGTCAGTCACCGGAATGCTGGGGAGAGGAGTGTTTGTCTGGGAGAGAAACAGCTTGCACCAAGGGTGACAGAGATGGAGAGTCCACCCGCCCGGCTGCAGGGCTGAAGTGGCCTCCGATAAGGTCCCGGGAGATGGGTAGGACTTTAGATGCAGGCTCCCGATCTAGAGACAGTATTTAAATGTATTAAGGTTCCAGTCTGGAGATGGTATTTAAATGTATTAAGGTTCAGAAGTGATGCTCTCGCATTGTTTCCCTTCACACAGATCAGCCTTCTAATTTAGGATCTGTGAATATCCAGAGAGAAAGCTGATTTCCATGAAAAACACTGCAATGCCTCTGTTTCCAGGATTAAATGCAATATGTTTGTTGATGTTGAGCTGTGCTGTTGCTGGTGGATACGTTGGTAACAGTTTGATAACATAGGTTTATGAGAAGCCCAAGTGTCTAAAACAGGTCTTACTATCCAGGAGCCCTTTTAAAATTTCCTTTGACAGGCATTGCTAAACATCTTGGATGACAACAGCTCTATCAAGTCATAGAATTTTATTAATTTTATACATTCTTTTTAAAAAGAATTAATAAAAGGCATTTTGTAGTTGGATGATTCTAATTAAACTGTCTCATTTTTTTTAAAGGGAGAAACTGGGATCTGTAGAACTTCTGTGCCCTTCCCAAGGTCTCCCAGGTTTTTAGTAACACTATTAATTTACTCTTCCTTGTAATGAGCAGAAATTCTAGGTGAAGAATCAAAAGACTCCAAATTATTAAAAAATAAGAGAATCAGATTTCAAATTTGTTCCATTGGTACCTTCCTTTTCTTATGCTTTATGTCTGAATATATGATTATACAATAATCTAATAATAATGGGGGGTCCTATACTTTTTTCCATTTTCTTTTGTAAAAAGAATTCAGGGACTTCCCCAGTGGTCCAGTGGTTAAAACACCAAGCTTCCACTGTAGGGGGTTCAAGTTCAATCCCTGGGTGGGGAGCTAGATATATCTGCAAGCTGGAAAAAAAAATCTTTTTATTTTTTTTTAAGAATTCAGATACAAGCAAAAAGAAACTTTAAATTCAAAACTTTAAATTCAACTTTTTCTTCTTTACACATCGTTTTCTTCTTTTTTGTTACTTGCACGGCAGTAAAATCATAGAATACGAAGAGATAGAATTTGCTAAGTACTCTGTGATTTCAGAGTTATATGCTGCTGCAGTGAAGTGTTTCTTGAGTTTGGCCATAAACCTAAACATTTAGCAAAGACTCTAGCTATTGAAAGGGGAGAAAAAAAGGACAGAAACAGAGAATGACGAGTCGGGCAGCTCCCTCTTAGTGAGACGTAGCTCCTACCCAACCTTTGGACCTTCTGTCTCCTGGGAGCATGGTGACACTGCTGGCCTTCAGTGCTCCTGTGAGATTTTCCTCTCAGCCTTTATCCAGGATTAAATGCAATATGTTTGTTGATGTTGAGCTGTGCTGTTGCTGGTGGATACGTTGGTAACAGTTTGATAACATAGGTTTATGAGAAGCCCAAGTGTCTAAAACAGGTCTTACTATCCAGGAGCCCTTTTAAAATTTCCTTTGACAGGCATTGCTAAACATCTTGGATGACAACAGCTCTATCAAGTCATAGAATTTTATTAATTTTATACATTCTTTTTAAAAAGAATTAATAAAAGGCATTTTGTAGTTGGATGATTCTAATTAAACTGTCTCATTTTTTTTAAAGGGAGAAACTGGGATCTGTAGAACTTCTGTGCCCTTCCCAAGGTCTCCCAGGTTTTTAGTAACACTATTAATTTACTCTTCCTTGTAATGAGCAGAAATTCTAGGTGAAGAATCAAAAGACTCCAAATTATTAAAAAATAAGAGAATCAGATTTCAAATTTGTTCCATTGGTACCTTCCTTTTCTTATGCTTTATGTCTGAATATATGATTATACAATAATCTAATAATAATGGGGGGTCCTATACTTTTTTCCATTTTCTTTTGTAAAAAGAATTCAGGGACTTCCCCAGTGGTCCAGTGGTTAAAACACCAAGCTTCCACTGTAGGGGGTTCAAGTTCAATCCCTGGGTGGGGAGCTAGATATATCTGCAAGCTGGAAAAAAAAATCTTTTTATTTTTTTTTAAGAATTCAGATACAAGCAAAAAGAAACTTTAAATTCAAAACTTTAAATTCAACTTTTTCTTCTTTACACATCGTTTTCTTCTTTTTTGTTACTTGCACGGCAGTAAAATCATAGAATACGAAGAGATAGAATTTGCTAAGTACTCTGTGATTTCAGAGTTATATGCTGCTGCAGTGAAGTGTTTCTTGAGTTTGGCCATAAACCTAAACATTTAGCAAAGACTCTAGCTATTGAAAGGGGAGAAAAAAAAAAAGGACAGAAACAGAGAATGACGAGTCGGGGCAGCTCCCCTCTTAGTGAGACGTAAGCTCCTACCCAACCTTTGGACCTTCTGTCTCCCTGGGAGCATGGTGACACTGCTGGCCTTCAGTGCTCCCTGTGAGATTTTCCTCTCGGAGCCTTTATTTTCCTCCTTATCTTCCACGGTCTTTTCCATCCTGACATTCTGGATGGATATTTACCTCTAGCTTAAACCTGACCCTGGTAGTTAAGCCCTGCCCCGCCACCTCCTGGCGCTCCCATCTCTATTGGAGGCAGGATTATTTTCACCTATCTCATCGGAAAATCAGATGAGGTAATGGAAATGCAAAGTATTACCCAGGTCTAGTTAGTAAAGACAATTCTTTAAGCAGGTGAAAGGCTTGTTTTAATACTTTAACCTAGAATCAATATCTTGCACTCAGTAGACACTCTTTAAATGTTTGCTTAATTGAATGTCATTTTAATGAACAGGTCCTTTTTACGTAAGGAACCAGCAATATGATAGCACCCAGCAGCTTCACATGGCATTTGTCTTCAAAGCAGAGACACCCAGAGCAGGAGAGTATCACGTTGTAACATCCCTGCTCCTGCCAAAGAGGCTTTCTTGGTTAACAGACAAAGACAAAAGAGAGACAAAGCCTCAACAGTGTGACAGTGGACCACCGTGGTTTGAGCTAATTACATCGCTTGATGTCCTAAACCTCTTGTTGGGAGGGAGGGTGAGCATGGTTTTGGCTGTGAGAGGGGTGGTTGCATTGCATCAGGTGGAAACTTGACCGCTGACTTCATTTGGAAGTTAATTATGGTTAAAAAGAGGTGCATATTGGGACTTCCCTGGCGGTCCAATGGTTAGGACTCTGCATTTCCATTGCCGAGGGTGCAGGTTCGCTCCCTGGCTGGGGGAACTAACATATTGCATGCCACGCAGTGCAGCCACACACATGCACACAAAATGTATGTGTATATATGAGTGCCAGGTTGACAGGGTGGACTCTAGTGGACTCACACATCAACTTAGCGAGGTTGGATCTCTGCATATGCAGCTTTGGCCACAAGAGGTAATTTGTGCAAGCCCTGGAACCGAGAGGCGAAGAAGCAGCCACATTCTTCTCAGTGCAGGGGCGTCAGGCTCGCGGTCCTGACCTGCTGGCTTCTCTGGTCGGCAGGGGCAGCAGCTCCTCCAATACCATACATCTTTGGCTGGTCCTCCCATCCGCACTCGTGACAAACAGCTTTTGTGTGTCTTCATCCACCCTGTTGACCAGATGGTAATAGCGCTTACTACCAGGCCAGCATCAAGGACACAGCACTCTGTACTGTCTCGAGTGGCGGACTGCAGATATCCTGGTGTGATAGGAGCGGAAACACACATTTCCTGAATGCTTGCTACATGCCAGGCGTTTTCCATACATTATTCAGTCCTCACAACAGTCCTGTAACTCACAACCGTGATTGCTCAACCAGTGAAAGGCTTGTTTTAATACTTTAACCTAGAATCAATATCTTGCACTCAGTAGACACTCTTTAAATGTTTGCTTAATTGAATGTCATTTTAATGAACAGGTCCTTTTTACGTAAGGAACCAGCAATATGATAGCACCCAGCAGCTTCACATGGCATTTGTCTTCAAAGCAGAGACACCCAGAGCAGGAGAGTATCACGTTGTAACATCCCTGCTCCTGCCAAAGAGGCTTTCTTGGTTAACAGACAAAGACAAAAGAGAGACAAAGCCTCAACAGTGTGACAGTGGACCACCGTGGTTTGAGCTAATTACATCGCTTGATGTCCTAAACCTCTTGTTGGGAGGGAGGGTGAGCATGGTTTTGGCTGTGAGAGGGGTGGTTGCATTGCATCAGGTGGAAACTTGACCGCTGACTTCATTTGGAAGTTAATTATGGTTAAAAAGAGGTGCATATTGGGACTTCCCTGGCGGTCCAATGGTTAGGACTCTGCATTTCCATTGCCGAGGGTGCAGGTTCGCTCCCTGGCTGGGGGAACTAACATATTGCATGCCACGCAGTGCAGCCACACACATGCACACAAAATGTATGTGTATATATGAGTGCCAGGTTGACAGGGTGGACTCTAGTGGACTCACACATCAACTTAGCGAGGTTGGATCTCTGCATATGCAGCTTTGGCCACAAGAGGTAATTTGTGCAAGCCCTGGAACCGAGAGGCGAAGAAGCAGCCACATTCTTCTCAGTGCAGGGGCGTCAGGCTCGCGGTCCTGACCTGCTGGCTTCTCTGGTCGGCAGGGGCAGCAGCTCCTCCAATACCATACATCTTTGGCTGGTCCTCCCATCCGCACTCGTGACAAACAGCTTTTGTGTGTCTTCATCCACCCTGTTGACCAGATGGTAATAGCGCTTACTACCAGGCCAGCATCAAGGACACAGCACTCTGTACTGTCTCGAGTGGCGGACTGCAGATATCCTGGTGTGATAGGAGCGGAAACACACATTTCCTGAATGCTTGCTACATGCCAGGCGTTTTCCATACATTATTCAGTCCTCACAACAGTCCTGTAACTCACAACCGTGATTGCTCCCATTTTACCAGTGAGTCAGCTAGGGCCCAGAGACTGTTAAACAACAGGTAGTTTGAAGATGGTAAAACTGGGCCCTAAAGCCAGACAGCCTGGTGCTAGAGTCCACATTCTCAGATGGCAGAGCGGTGTGTGCCCCTCCAGAGCCCATTGCTGCAGGCATGATCCCTTCAGCGTCTTTCTGAGTGCGGCTGTTTGGCAGCTTGTTTCCATGCATCACCACTGCCCACTTTCAAGTGAATATGGTCTTCGAACAAAGCCTTGTAAGCCGTCTGTATGTGCCTGGCGTGATTCTCAGCACATTGTGGGCATTCACTCATGTAATCCTTAAAACAGCCCAGTCAGGTAGGTGGTGTCATGTCCTGTCAGGCTAAGACATGGAGACACAGAGAGGTTAAGTCATTTGCTAGAGATGCCACAGGCTGCACATAGTTTGGGGCCTGAATCAAGCAACTTGGCATTGGAGGCCGTGAACTGAAACAAAACATGAGTACTGTCTGTTGCCACTTGTCAGGAATGACTGAAGTGAGGGGCTGTTGACGGTTCCTCCATCTGTGCGTGGGGAGTGTTTGTTCTCAACGTGGAATCTTGCAGGTTTAGCTCTGCAGTAAATGAGTCTAAAGACTTAACTCGTTTGGAGTTAAATTCCAAGGCAGCTGTAAATAGTGCATATTTTGTTTCCAGTTATCTTCATGGCAGTATCAGAAGAGAATTAAGGACCAGAACCTATGGGAGTTTTAAGTGTTTCTTTTTTGCTAAGTTTTTACTTGTGATTTATGGGAACATGACTTCCTGGGAAACAATTTTGTTTCGTGAAAAAGAAAACCACCACCATCATGCAACACCTTTAATAAATCATCCTTCAGTGTAAGTTAGGTGTGTTTTCATAGCAACCAAGTTGTGAGAACAGTTGGCAGCAAAGGGACAGTGATGCTATTATGATTCTGTAACCATGCCAAGTGCGGCTATGCGGCAGGGCCTGCCCAGTGGCGGCAAGGCCCACAGAGCCAGAGCTGAGCGACCGAACTCCTCTCTTCATCCAGCTCGATTATAACTGCTTTGTTCACACCGCACACTCAGTTCTCCTCGGCTCAATCTCTTTTTTTTCCTGTAAAACCAGAACTTTATAAAAATCACGAAGCAGCATAGCTACAGAAGACTATAAGATACACTCACAGCCTGATTAAAGTGTCCACCCTGTGTCTGTGGATCAGGTTAAAGAAGAGAAAGCTGCCATTGCCGACATGCTTGCATCCTGTCTTCTCCTTCCAGGGGTCACTGTGGCGTTGCCCTCACCCAAGACCACTTCTCTTCTCTGTGGTTAACCTACTGAGTGTATGTGTGCATGCTTAGTTGCTTCAGTCATGTCCGATTCTGCGACCCCATGGACTGTAGCCCTCCAGATGCCTCTATTCACGGGATTCTCCAGGCAAGAATACTGGAATGGGTTGCCATTTCCTTCTCCAACCCAGGTATCAAACTTGAGTCTCTTATTCTGCATTGGTAGGAGGATTCTTTACCACTAATGCCACCTGGGAAGCCCTTTCTAACCAAGAGTGACAGCCGTTTCAATCATGAGTACTGTCTGTTGCCACTTGTCAGGAATGACTGAAGTGAGGGGCTGTTGACGGTTCCTCCATCTGTGCGTGGGGAGTGTTTGTTCTCAACGTGGAATCTTGCAGGTTTAGCTCTGCAGTAAATGAGTCTAAAGACTTAACTCGTTTGGAGTTAAATTCCAAGGCAGCTGTAAATAGTGCATATTTTGTTTCCAGTTATCTTCATGGCAGTATCAGAAGAGAATTAAGGACCAGAACCTATGGGAGTTTTAAGTGTTTCTTTTTTGCTAAGTTTTTACTTGTGATTTATGGGAACATGACTTCCTGGGAAACAATTTTGTTTCGTGAAAAAGAAAACCACCACCATCATGCAACACCTTTAATAAATCATCCTTCAGTGTAAGTTAGGTGTGTTTTCATAGCAACCAAGTTGTGAGAACAGTTGGCAGCAAAGGGACAGTGATGCTATTATGATTCTGTAACCATGCCAAGTGCGGCTATGCGGCAGGGCCTGCCCAGTGGCGGCAAGGCCCACAGAGCCAGAGCTGAGCGACCGAACTCCTCTCTTCATCCAGCTCGATTATAACTGCTTTGTTCACACCGCACACTCAGTTCTCCTCGGCTCAATCTCTTTTTTTTCCTGTAAAACCAGAACTTTATAAAAATCACGAAGCAGCATAGCTACAGAAGACTATAAGATACACTCACAGCTTGATTAAAGTGTCCACCCTGTGTCTGTGGATCAGGTTAAAGAAGAGAAAGCTGCCATTGCCGACATGCTTGCATCCTGTCTTCTCCTTCCAGGGGTCACTGTGGCGTTGCCCTCACCCAAGACCACTTCTCTTCTCTGTGGTTAACCTACTGAGTGTATGTGTGCATGCTTAGTTGCTTCAGTCATGTCCGATTCTGCGACCCCATGGACTGTAGCCCTCCAGATGCCTCTATTCACGGGATTCTCCAGGCAAGAATACTGGAATGGGTTGCCATTTCCTTCTCCAACCCAGGTATCAAACTTGAGTCTCTTATTCTGCATTGGTAGGTGGATTCTTTACCACTAATGCCACCTGGGAAGCCCTTTCTAACCAAGAGTGACACCTTGAACCCTTGGTTTTGCCAGATTCTTGGTTCCCTTTTACTTTTCCCCCAAATTTTTGTTTTGAAAAATTTCAGACCTACAGAAGAGTTGAAAGAATGGTATAATGAACACTAACATCGCCTTCCCCTGGATGAACCAACTTAATGTTTTACCAAAGTTGTTATCTTTCTCTCTGTAAATGTACGTGTATATGTATTTATACAAACGTGTACATACATCTCTGTGTCTATACACATGCTCTTTAATGTATGTGTGTGCACAGGTGTGTGTTTATATATCCTGTTTTTTCTCTGCTGAGCCACTGAACCCTTTGAGAGTAAGTTGCAAGCATCATGGCGCCACTCCCTTAAATTCCTTAGTCTGTACCTCCTAAGGATGAGGACGTTCTCCTGCATAGAAAGAATGATCGCATCAAGAAATGTAACATTGGGCTTCCCTGGTGGTCCAGTGGGTAAGGACACTGCCTTGCAGTGCAAGGGGCGCCGGTTTGATCCCTGGCCTGGGAAGATCCCACTTGCTGCGGAGCGGCTGGACCCATGTGTCCAATTACTGAGCCGCAGCTCTGGAGCACACGCACCCAGAGCTGGTGCTCTGCGACAACAGAGGCCACCGCGATGGGAGGCCCACACGGGCCAAAGAACAAAGATGGTTGAAAATTGACAAATGAAAGACCAATAGAAGTAGCCCGCCTGCTCCCCTCCCTCCCGACCCTCCCCCCACCCCCAAAAAAAGAAATGTAACATTAACACAGTGCTCTTAGCAGATGTGTTGTTCACAGTCGGCCATCCCCAGCTGTCCTGTGGTAGGTTTCAGAGCTTTTTTTACTTCCCTCCAGGGTCCAGTCAGGGACTGGACCATTTGTTGCATTAGTTCCTCATCTGTATGGTCTCCTTTGACCCAGAAGGGGTCAGATGTTACTCCGCCTTTTCTGTCTCTAATGATATTGGCATCATTTGGGTATTGTTTTTAAAACAATTTTAAAACAGATTTTGGGTATCTGTTTTTAAAACAAACTTCCACTTTGATGTATAATTTGCATAAATAAAAATGTACAAGTCGTAAGCATACATTTGAAGAATTATCGCAACGTGGACATTTCCACAACCAACCCCTGGAGGAGATGGAACGCTGCCTGCTTCCCTGAACCCCTTGTGCGCCCCTCAGTATTGGTGTCTCCGTTTTCCTGCAGGGGCCACCTCCTGACTTCTGGCCCCATCGACTAGTTTTGTCTGCGTGTGGATTTCATACAAATGGAACCTGCAGAATGTCCTCTTCTGGGGCTGCTCCTGTCACTCCACATTATGCTTTCGGGGTGGATGTCTATTGGGCTATCCACACGTCCATCACGGTGGTTGGTTGTCCGTTCTACGGTGTCCACTCACTACTGTGAGATTCTCTCCGTGTCTGTACTGCCATCTCTGTCTTGTTGATAGAAGTGTGGCTGGTTCATCCTGCTGAACTACTGTGAGCACATTTGTCTTGTGTCCTGGAAACACTTGTAGGCACTTGTTTTGGGTAAACAACCGTCCAGGGGTAGGAGTCTTGGGTCATAGAATCTTCAATTTTAATAGACAGATGACACCAAACTCTGTGCAAACCTACCGATTTTTCCTCCCACCCATGGCTCCTGTGGCCCCACATCCTCACGGGTGCTGTCAATCTGTCTGGCCTTAGCCACTCTTGGTTGGTGTGTGGAGTTTCTGTTGGTAGCTTTGATTTGTGATTCCCTGATTTGGTTTGTGTGTCCCTGGTTGAGTGCCTTTTCTTAACATCAGCTGGCCATCTCGTTTTGTTCTTTTGTCAAGTGTGTGCTTGAGTCGCTTGCCCATTTTCCATGGCGTGGTCTGCTTTTGTTTTGATTTTCTCATTGATTTTTACGAGCTCTTTATATTCAGGCTACCAGTCCTTTGCCAGTGATATGCAAAGCAAATGCTTTCTCCCTCTTTGGTCTTGCCTTTTTACTATGAAGTTGCCATTTTTAGAGATCAGAATGATTAAATACTGCCAGTTTCATGTGGTTCAATCTAGTATGAATTTTTATTTATTTATTTGGCTGTGTGGGGTCTTAGTTGTGGCACACAGGATCTTCATTGTGCTACATAGGCTTAGTAGTTGAGGTGCACAGGCTCCTTAACTCGGTTGTTGAGAGGCCCCACAGCATGTGGAATTTTAGTTCCCCTGCCAGGGTCTGAACCTGTGTCCCCTGCTTGGTAAGGTGGATTCTTCACCACTGGACCACCAGGGGAGTCCCAGCGGATGATGTTCATGTGCATTTCCTAAGTGGCTGATGATGCTGAGTAGCTTTCCATGTGCATATTTGCCAGCACAGGACGTTGGTGGGGGTGGTTGTAGAGGAAGCAGCAGATATCCACTGAATTGAGCACTGAAGGCCTCCTTTTCCCATGCTCTGAGGGTCACTTTTGTCATAAATTGCAACCCTGTACTTGAGTCTATTTCTGAACATTTTGTCATTTCATCTATTAATGTTTGTCTCCTCTTGTGCTAATACTCTGCTGACTTAACTGCCGTAGCTTTGTAAGACCTGTTGGATTCCTATAAAATAAGCCTTTCTCCTATATTCCTTCCGCGTGTGTTAGGGAAATGGAAGCATAGTATATGATCCTTTGTGATTGTTACCTTTCATTTAGCATAAGATTCAGGGTTCATCCATGGTGTAGCCTGGGTCAAAAATCCCTTCCTTTTTGTGGCTGAATATTTTATGGTGTGTCTAGACTTCATGACCATTTGATGGACATTTGGGTGGTGTCTGGTTTAGGGCTGTTACAAATAATGCTGCTGTGATGTTAATACACAAGTGTTTGTATGGACGTGTGTATCATCTCCCTTGGGCACGTACCTAGGCATAGAGTCACTGGGAACTCAAATTGTTTAACATTTTGAAGAACTGCCAGAGTGTTTCCTACAGCAGCTGCCCCATTTTACTTTCCCACCAGCAGTGTATAAAGACTGCAGCTTCTCTTCATTGCTGCCAATGCTTATATTGTCTTTTTATTTACAGCCATCCTAATGGGTGTGATGTGATATCTCATTGTGGTTCTGATTTTCGTTTCCCTGATGGCTGATGATGTTGACTGTCTCTTCATGTGCTTTATTGGTCCACTTGTATGTCTTCTTTGGAGAAACGTCTACTCAGACCTTTTGTCTTAAAAAAAAAAAAATTTGGGGTTTTCTGTTGTTTCACCATTCACCATGACAGCCCTTTGCATGCTTCACCTCCAGGCACCCACAGCCCATCACACGAGTCCTTTCTCCTCTCTTATCTCACTCTAGCTTCAAATAGGCTTCAGTTCGTCAGTTGGTTAGTTAGAATGTCAACTCGCCTGTTCACTCGTTCATTTTCTGTACTTGTTCAACAGGTGCTTAAGTGGCTCACTTGTGCCTTGGCTCTTTCTTTGCCCTTGAGTGCTGTCCTGAAAGAGCCAGCCCCACTGCTCTGTGTCTGGCAGGTAGCACTGGCACCTTCATAACTCTGGCACCCTCCCTTGAGAGCTTTTATGCCAGCTTGAACCCCATTTCCCGATGTGGCACCCTCTCAGCCACTGCCAAACCTCAAGACTCCTACACTCATTCCCACCAAACTTAACTGCTTTGTAAGACCTGTTGGATTCCTATAAAATAAGCCTTTCTCCTATATTCCTTCCGCGTGTGTTAGGGAAATGGAAGCATAGTATATGATCCTTTGTGATTGTTACCTTTCATTTAGCATAAGATTCAGGGTTCATCCATGGTGTAGCCTGGGTCAAAATCCCTTCCTTTTTGTGGCTGAATATTTTATGGTGTGTCTAGACTTCATGACCATTTGATGGACATTTGGGTGGTGTCTGGTTTAGGGCTGTTACAAATAATGCTGCTGTGATGTTAATACACAAGTGTTTGTATGGACGTGTGTATCATCTCCCTTGGGCACGTACCTAGGCATAGAGTCACTGGGAACTCAAATTGTTTAACATTTTGAAGAACTGCCAGAGTGTTTCCTACAGCAGCTGCCCCATTTTACTTTCCCACCAGCAGTGTATAAAGACTGCAGCTTCTCTTCATTGCTGCCAATGCTTATATTGTCTTTTTATTTACAGCCATCCTAATGGGTGTGATGTGATATCTCATTGTGGTTCTGATTTTCGTTTCCCTGATGGCTGATGATGTTGACTGTCTCTTCATGTGCTTTATTGGTCCACTTGTATGTCTTCTTTGGAGAAACGTCTACTCAGACCTTTTGTCTTAAAAAAAAAAAAAAATTGGGTTCTCTGTTGTTTCACCATTCACCATGACAGCCCTTTGCATGCTTCACCTCCAGGCACCCACAGCCCATCACACGAGTCCTTTCTCCTCTCTTATCTCACTCTAGCTTCAAATAGGCTTCAGTTCGTCAGTTGGTTAGTTAGAATGTCAACTCGCCTGTTCACTCGTTCATTTTCTGTACTTGTTCAACAGGTGCTTAAGTGGCTCACTTGTGCCTTGGCTCTTTCTTTGCCCTTGAGTGCTGTCCTGAAAGAGCCAGCCCCCACTGCTCTGTGTCTGGCAGGTAGCACTGGCACCTTCATAACTCTGGCACCCTCCCTTGAGAGCTTTTATGCCAGCTTGAACCCCATTTCCCGATGTGGCACCCTCTCAGCCACTGCCAAACCTCAAGACTCCTACACTCATTCCCACCAAACTAAATACACTCCCTTCCTGGGAAGCTTTTGAATAGTTGTCCAGTTTTTTTCTTCTTCCTTTTACAGAAGATGTCTGCCTCCTCCCAGTAATTCCCCAGCCCCTCCACCTGAGAGATGGATTCTATCCTCTCTCCCCTTTTCAACAGCACTGCTTCTTGAACTCCCTTCCTTTCCCGGCACTTGAGCCTCTCCACTCTGCTGGACGCCCCTGTCAACCCAAGCACTCTCGAGCAGCCCTGTCTTGTACAGAAGCCCCCCAGGATGCCACATCACCCCAGTTCTCTGCCTCACGTCGTGACCACACTTCTGAAGGACTGACCCATGCTTTCCCCTCTCTCCACTCAACCCACCGAGTCTGGCCACTCAGATCCGTTCCTGCTTGGCCTGACACCACCGGCCTCCATGCTGCCCAACCCAGAGTCACTCCTCGGCAGCATTCAACAGAGCGGCCCGCTCCTTTTGCTTTATTTGCCGAACGCCCCCCGCACCTCCCACACACCATTTCTTGATATTGGAGGTCCTCAGGCTTTCATCCACACGCCTCAAGTGGCTTCTTGTTCATGTTGTGTAAGGAAGGTTTACTGTCCAGTTCAGTCTCTCAAGAAGGTATAGTACCTTCAGTGCTTTGTTCTGCCCCCGCTTGATTTTCATGCTGTGGAAATGGACGGCTGCTGCAGGGATGTGGTCAGCTCCGGATGCGTCTGGATGCCGCGTGTGCTAGGCCTTCGGCCGGTGCTGTCAGTACTCAGATGAGTAAAGCAGAGGCAGCATACGGTATTAAGAGCATTGGTCATGAGCCTCGCATCATGCTTGGCAGATCTCAGGAGCTTGTGATTTGCTGAAGGAGTGTGAAGGATAAGTTCAGAAACTTTTCCTTTTAAAATTGTTGTGCACGCACCTACACACAAAAATAAATAAAATTGCTGCACGCACATACACACATTCTATATACAATTGGGTAATAGATGCATTTACAGGATCGTGGAGTTGTTTGGTCTTTCCTAATGCTCTTCTGGCCGGTTATGTCTCGGCAAGGGGAGGTGTGGGAAGAGAACTGTGGGGCTTTCGGCGGTTTGTGGCTCTGGGGCCCTGCTGTGGCCCAGTGCCCACTTTCCCAAGACCCCCTGCCATGTCCCAGGGTGGCCTGACACAGCGCAGCTTGTGGGGAGAGTAACAGAGGCACTGTTGATAGTCTCGGTGATGAAGCATTATGTCTTGTCCATGAATTTAATTATATTCACGAAGGTAAAGAGGACACTGCAAGTGAAGTCTGTAGTAAAAATGGGGAGACCTCGGGGCCAGTGGGCTGATGGGGTTGAGAAAGCCTGGCTCACTGTCTGCCCTCCCGAAGGTGTTATTAGGGGTCCTCATGGAATGTCAGCTATTTCAGAGGGTCCAGTGGTTATGCCGTGCCTCACAATGAGTGCAGACATGGGACAGCTTTGCACTGGGATTTGCCATAAGTGTGAAGGCCCCCTCCCATGGTGTTCGGCAGAGCCTGTGTCTGGACGTTGGTGACACAGGAGTTTCGGTCTGTGACCAGGAACCAGAGGTTGTCACTGAGCTTGTGTCAGGAAAGCACACCATGCAGGTCAGTCAGCTGCAGGGTGAGTTCCTTGATCACGGGGTGGCTGGCTTAGTGGGAGCAGGGCAGGTGTAGTCCCAGGGGGCGAAGGTTTACTGTCCAGTTCAGTCCTCAGAGTATAGTACCTTCAGTGCTTTGTTCTGCCCCGCTTGATTTTCATGCTGTGGAAATGGACGTGCTGCAGGGATGTGGTCAGCTCCGGATGCGTCTGGATGCCGCGTGTGCTAGGCCTTCGGCCGGTGCTGTCAGTACTCAGATGAGTAAAGCAGAGGCAGCATACGGTATTAAGAGCATTGGTCATGAGCCTCGCATCATGCTTGGCAGATCTCAGGAGCTTGTGATTTGCTGAAGGAGTGTGAAGGATAAGTTCAGAAACTTTTCCTTTTAAAATTGTTGTGCACGCACCTACACACAAAAATAAATAAAATTGCTGCACGCACATACACACATTCTATATACAATTGGGTAATAGATGCATTTACAGGATCGTGGAGTTGTTTGGTCTTTCCTAATGCTCTTCTGGCCGGTTATGTCTCGGCAAGGGGAGGTGTGGGAAGAGAACTGTGGGGCTTTCGGCGGTTTGTGGCTCTGGGGCCCTGCTGCGGCCCAGTGCCCACTTTCCCAAGACCCCCTGCCATGTCCCAGGGTGGCCTGACACAGCGCAGCTTGTGGGGAGAGTAACAGAGGCACTGTTGATAGTCTCGGTGATGAAGCATTATGTCTTGTCCATGAATTTAATTATATTCACGAAGGTAAAGAGGACACTGCAAGTGAAGTCTGTAGTAAAAATGGGGAGACCTCGGGGCCAGTGGGCTGATGGGGTTGAGAAAGCCTGGCTCACTGTCTGCCCTCCCGAAGGTGTTATTAGGGGTCCTCATGGAATGTCAGCTATTTCAGAGGGTCCAGTGGTTATGCCGTGCCTCACAATGAGTGCAGACATGGGACAGCTTTGCACTGGGATTTGCCATAAGTGTGAAGGCCCCCTCCCATGGTGTTCGGCAGAGCCTGTGTCTGGACGTTGGTGACACAGGAGTTTCCGGTCTGTGACCAGGAACCAGAGGTTGTCACTGAGCTTGTGTCAGGAAAGCACACCATGCAGGTCAGTCAGCTGCAGGGTGAGTTCCTTGATCACCGGGGGTGGCTGGCTTAGTGGGAGCAGGGCAAGGGTGTAGTCCCCAGGGCCCCTCATCCCATTGTCACGGGTGATGTCACAGCCCCCTGAAGCCCTTGGTTTCTTGGACACAGGTGGACGTTCACCAGCAGGTGGTAGGACAGAGGGGACCCGGAAGGAACAGAAAGAAGGGAGGTTGGCCTCCAGAGCCAACTTACCTGCTTCACAGACTTGCCCGGTGTTGTGAGGGCAGGTCAGTGACACGACTCACGAGACGCCTTCCTCTGGTCTGGCCTCGGCCACTTGTGCCAAATCCATTGGCATCATGGCCGTGTGCCTAGTTCAACATTCAAGCTGCCGGAATCAAAGAACCCCCCCGAAATGATTGTTTGTTCAGAGGTGTGTTTACTACATGTGTTGTTCCTAATGAGTGTGAAAGATCACTGAGTTCTTGTTCATTTCACACATGGCTTTTAGGAATCGTGCAGTAAAACTTGAAGGATATAAAAAGTGAAAGCCTGTCTTACAAATATTCGTATTAAAGAACATCTTTAGGAATAATATATGTTTAGTAAGGTTGAACTATATACAGATGGGCTCAGACTTAGATTTTTGAATCAGATTTCCAATTCACTTTAAGGTTTTTTATCTTTTGAAAAAAAAGCTCAATCTTTCCAAGGGCTCCCGTTTTTTTATCCTTAGAGGTTTGTCTACTGTTTTGTTGGCTAGAGTAACTATTTCTATCCTGTTTTCCAATTTTCCATTCCTGTTCTTAATGTACATATACACTATATAAATGCCATCTATAAAATATAAATGCCCTCTATAAAAAGATTCATACTGGTTTCACATTTAGTTTTCCTCTTTGCTCCATCCATTCCTTTTTATTTTTTTGTATGAGTTCTTAAACCTCTTCTGTGGTTACTAAAGGTAAGAAGGAGATTGCTGTTGCCAGTCTATTCTGGTTTTCCATTAAGAAGGATCTAGATCTTCACTGTTCAGTGTGGTAGCAGCGAGCCACGTGTAGCTATTTATAATTTATAATGAGAAAACATTAGAAATTTAATCCTTCACTCATCCAAGTCACATTTTGAGCACTTAGTGGCTTGTGGCTGCTGAACTGAATGCTGTGGGACATTTCCTTCATCAAAGACAGTTTTCTTGGTCAACCAGGGTCCCCTTCTTTACACACCCCGGTAGTCCTCTTCCTGTGTTAGCTCATCAACCCCCTGAAAGCCTCTTCAGTTTTCTGAAAACTTCTCCTCCAGTTCCTCCCAGCCCAGCCGTGCATGCCTAAAGAGTCAGGCAGAGCTGTGTGAGCCCTTGACCTGACTGGGCCCGGGCAGCCTGGTCTGGGTTTCTGCCTCCTTGGACTGCAGGGACTCCCAGTCTTCAGCGTCCTCCTCCCATGCTTCTAGATCTAAGAAACTTTGTCATAAACTCTAAGCCTCATGCTTATTTAAAACATAAACAAAAAATCCAGTATGGAAAGAGAATGTTTTCTGTAATTCTATTGCCCTGTGAAGATTCGGGTATATATTTTTTTTCCTTAATTTTTTTTTCAGTTTTACTGAGGTGTAATTGACAAGTAAAATTATAAGATTTTTAAAGTGTAAATTGTGATTTGATATATAAATACACTGTGAAAAGATTCCCCCATCTAGTCAATTAGCACGTTCATCATCTCACATGTTTATCGGCACTTAGTAGATTTCAGTTATACTATATGGCATTATCAGCGGCTGTCACTACAGTTTACATTAGCTCCTCAAACTGTATTTCAGTGTTTTTGACATGGTAGTCTAGTTGCTAAGTCACGTCCGACATGTTGCAAACTGTAGCCCACCAGGCTTCTTAGTCTGTGGGATTTCCCAGGCATGGAATGGGTTGCCATTCTCTCCTCCAGGGGATCTTCCCGATGCAGGGATTGAACCTGTGTCTTCTGCATTGGCAGACAGATCCCTTACTTCAGAGCCACCAGGGAAGCCCATTTTTTGGTATTACTGAGACTAATGCTTTGTTTCTTCCCTGCAGCCCTAGCTGCTCTTCATGTCTGCTTTGGTCCAGACACTCAGCTGTGTGGTTTGGGGCCAGCACCTCTATAGGGCAGGGACCTATTTGCTGGAGTGTCTGTCCGCACTCCCTGATAAGTCTGAGCCCCTGGCCTTCTGCCTGGGTCTGCCTCTCCTTTAGGATCTATAATCCAGCCCCACTGTCTGCCCTTGGACGAGGGGACCTGTCAAGGCTCATCCGTCCCCTTCTTGTGGATGAGAGGCTGTCGACTGCAGCTCCAGGCCACACTTTTATGGAGATTGCATTTCTGCATTGTCCCTCGACCTCACAGGTGGGCACTGACGGCTCACTGCCTGGGTTTTGCTTTCATTTTGCCTCTGTGAGAGTCTACCGCACAGCTGTGATTTTCTCAAGGCATGAATTAGAGAGGGAGGCTAGCTTGGGAGAGGGTGACCCCTGCATGGAGAGGTGGGCTCTCGACCTCTTGTCTGATGCCCAGCAACACTTTTCAGGTGACTAAGAGTACAGACCTAAAACACAGACAACAAACACAGTGCTGATTCTCCTGAAAAAGAAAAAAAAAAAAAACACTGCCCCTCGTGTTCACATGAAGTCAAGAGAAGCCAGAGATGGCCCTGAAGATAGTGCTTCCTGATCAGGAGGTAGAGATCAGGGTTTCCTGGTTCTAGACTTGCGCCTCTGTCAAGAAAATGCTGCCTAGGAAACCGTTTCTGGCGTGCTACAGCTTGTCTGCAAAACACTCATCAAAAGAGAGAAAACCTTGGTGTGACCTGAAACTGGTTGACTTGGGAAGTGAGGGCGAGTGAATGTGCTGGAAGTATGACTTGGGAGCCTGCCAGAGCCTGCATAAACATTCCCATGAAGGAACAGGTGGTGTCGGCCCGAGGGTTCGCTGCTAGGAAAGGCTTGTCAGGAGTGGGAAGAATTTGGGGTTTTAAGATTAAGTCTCCAGGTGAGGCAGGGAGAAGTTGTCCATGTTGCCTTTCATCGCAGCTGAAGACGCTCCCAGGAAGTGTAGGGGGTAGGGAGCGGTGCTCCTGGCTCTGCAGATGAAGGTCCTGGTGGGTGAGGGAAGCAGCCATGCTGGGGGTGCTGGCAGAGCCCCATAGTCGGCTGTGCTGTTTAGCTTTTCTCCCCATGTTTTTGCTTTGGTCCAGACACTCAGCTGTGTGGTTTGGGGCCAGCACCTCTATAGGGCAGGGACCTATTTGCTGGAGTGTCTGTCCGCACTCCCTGATAAGTCTGAGCCCCTGGCCTTCTGCCTGGGTCTGCCTCTCCTTTAGGATCTATAATCCAGCCCCACTGTCTGCCCTTGGACGAGGGGACCTGTCAAGGCTCATCCGTCCCCTTCTTGTGGATGAGAGGCTGTCGACTGCAGCTCCAGGCCACACTTTTATGGAGATTGCATTTCTGCATTGTCCCTCGACCTCACAGGTGGGCACTGACGGCTCACTGCCTGGGTTTTGCTTTCATTTTGCCTCTGTGAGAGTCTACCGCACAGCTGTGATTTTCTCAAGGCATGAATTAGAGAGGGAGGCTAGCTTGGGAGAGGGTGACCCCTGCATGGAGAGGTGGGCTCTCGACCTCTTGTCTGATGCCCAGCAACACTTTTCAGGTGACTAAGAGTACAGACCTAAAACACAGACAACAAACACAGTGCTGATTCTCCTGAAAAAGAAAAAAAAAAAAAACACTGCCCCTCGTGTTCACATGAAGTCAAGAGAAGCCAGAGATGGCCCTGAAGATAGTGCTTCCTGATCAGGAGGTAGAGATCAGGGTTTCCTGGTTCTAGACTTGCGCCTCTGTCAAGAAAATGCTGCCTAGGAAACCGTTTCTGGCGTGCTACAGCTTGTCTGCAAAACACTCATCAAAAGAGAGAAAACCTTGGTGTGACCTGAAACTGGTTGACTTGGGAAGTGAGGGCGAGTGAATGTGCTGGAAGTATGACTTGGGAGCCTGCCAGAGCCTGCATAAACATTCCCATGAAGGAACAGGTGGTGTCGGCCCGAGGGTTCGCTGCTAGGAAAGGCTTGTCAGGAGTGGGAAGAATTTGGGGTTTTAAGATTAAGTCTCCAGGTGAGGCAGGGAGAAGTTGTCCATGTTGCCTTTCATCGCAGCTGAAGACGCTCCCAGGAAGTGTAGGGGGTAGGGAGCGGTGCTCCTGGCTCTGCAGATGAAGGTCCTGGTGGGTGAGGGAAGCAGCCATGCTGGGGGTGCTGGCAGAGCCCCATAGTCGGCTGTGCTGGGTGAGGCTGCAGCCCTGGAGCTTGAGCAGCCTTGCTGTGCAGCACAGTGAGCACGTGTCATCAGGGGGGTGTTGCGTTGGTGACCCAGGAAGGCAGCCTGGGTGTCAGGCCAGCCCTGTAGCACTGAGTGTTGCAAACTTGACGATTGTCAGAGATATCTCATGAAGGTCAGACTTTTGTTGTGTTTTGCTTAATCTCTCCCAGACTTCTGAACTCTGGCCACGTTGAATTTTTAGTTCTTCAAGGCTGTTGAGCCTTATTTCTTATTTATATGTTTTTCCATCCTCTCTCTACTGTGTTATCTACTCCCAAGCCTTTCTTTGTAGTGTTTTTCTTTCACCTGCCACCGCCTACTCCTTTACCTTGAATTCCCAAGGACAGGGTATTTCTTCCTGGCTTTTTTTTCTTTCTCTTCTTGCATCTTGATGTTTGCGTAGTTTAACAACCTTCTTGAGGTATAATTAACATACTGTACAGTTCACCCTTCCAAAGTATACAAGCCAGTGTTTATTTTTAGAGTTTTCCTCAGTTGTGCAACTATCCCCACAATCTGACTGTAGAATATTTTCATTTTCTGCAAAGGGAACCCTGTACCATTAGCAACTGCTCCCCTTCCCTTCACTCCCAGACATCTGGCAGCCACTGGGCTACTTGCTATGGATTTGTCTATTCTAGAATTCCATATCAATGGAGTTAATTGTCAGAGGTGGCCTTTTGTGTCTGGCTTCTTTCATTTAGCATTCGTTAGCTTTATTTCTGTTTCAGTATATTGCCCATTTTGGTTTTATTTTTCCGTTAGTTAGCTACCACCTGTTCCCAGATCTTAAATTGAGTCTCTATTCATTTTCTTTCCAGAATCTATCTTCCATTGTCTATGTCCTGTATGCAAATCTGCAACTCTTAAAATTAGCTTTAAATTGCTAGTTTAACTATTAAGTAAAAATCTTAAAATTCGCTGTTATTTCTCAGTTCTCCAGGGAAAAGAATACAGTCTGTGGCTCCTCCCATAACAGCCCCAGATCTGGCCTGACGTGCTCCTGTGTCTGACAGCCGCTCAGGGTTACCACAAAGTGAATACGTAGCTCATTAGTTGTCAGTTCCTGACACCTTTCCTACTGGCTGTCTCGTCTCGTAGTCTCTTCTGATTATTTACATTCTGTCCTGTGTAGTATCCAAGATAGTTAGCATAGACCCTCACATCCTTTTTGTTTTCTAAAACTCAATTTAAAAACCTTCCAGCAGCACAGACTTGATCTTGTGTGATCCGTCTTCTGGTTGACCATTTCTCACTCACTGTCCTTGCCCTCACTGTCAGCCTCCCATCCTCCCATTTCACTCCTCGTGAGTGTTACTTCCTACCCTTCATCAGTCTGCTCTGAGTTCCTCATGCATGTTCCTGGAGTGTCCTGAGGTGAAGCACTGACTCCTTTAATCCTCAGATCAGTGCTATGAAGTGGGTCATCGTTGGGCAGCTTGGGTTTCCATTTCAGGTCACGGTTCTCATCTCACTGTTGCTGACACTGGAGTAGTCCTTTTTCTTACCCGTGTCTTTCAACACTAGGCCCAGGTCCTGCCCTCAGTAGGTTACTCAATGAATGTCTCATTTGCTAGGTAAGTGTTTGTGAGAATGAGCCAATGAATGAATGACATGGCTAGTGCCTGGCAGACTCTTTTCGTAAACAGCCAAATGCTGCCTTTCAGAGAACCCATTGCCGTATGACATGGATTTGTCTATTCTAGAATTCCATATCAATGGAGTTAATTGTCAGAGGTGGCCTTTTGTGTCTGGCTTCTTTCATTAGCATTCGTTAGCTTTATTTCTGTTTCAGTATATTGCCCATTTTGGTTTTATTTTTCCGTTAGTTAGCTACCACCTGTTCCCAGATCTTAAATTGAGTCTCTATTCATTTTCTTTCCAGAATCTATCTTCCATTGTCTATGTCCTGTATGCAAATCTGCAACTCTTAAAATTAGCTTTAAATTGCTAGTTTAACTATTAAGTAAAAATCTTAAAATTCGCTGTTATTTCTCAGTTCTCCAGGGAAAAGAATACAGTCTGTGGCTCCTCCCATAACAGCCCCAGATCTGGCCTGACATGCTCCTGTGTCTGACAGCCGCTCAGGGTTACCACAAAGTGAATACGTAGCTCATTAGTTGTCAGTTCCTGACACCTTTCCTACTGGCTGTCTCGTCTCGTAGTCTCTTCTGATTATTTACATTCTGTCCTGTGTAGTATCCAAGATAGTTAGCATAGACCCTCACATCCTTTTTGTTTTCTAAAACTCAATTTAAAAACCTTCCAGCAGCACAGACTTGATCTTGTGTGATCCGTCTTCTGGTTGACCATTTCTCACTCACTGTCCTTGCCCTCACTGTCAGCCTCCCATCCTCCCATTTCACTCCTCGTGAGTGTTACTTCCTACCCTTCATCAGTCTGCTCTGAGTTCCTCATGCATGTTCCTGGAGTGTCCTGAGGTGAAGCACTGACTCCTTTAATCCTCAGATCAGTGCTATGAAGTGGGTCATCGTTGGGCAGCTTGGGTTTCCATTTCAGGTCACGGTTCTCATCTCACTGTTGCTGACACTGGAGTAGTCCTTTTTCTTACCCGTGTCTTTCAACACTAGGCCCAGGTCCTGCCCTCAGTAGGTTACTCAATGAATGTCTCATTTGCTAGGTAAGTGTTTGTGAGAATGAGCCAATGAATGAATGACATGGCTAGTGCCTGGCAGACTCTTTTCGTAAACAGCCAAATGCTGCCTTTCAGAGAACCCATTGCGTAGCTTTTGAAGGCCCATGGTATTAAACCCTAGTTGAGGAGCTTATTAGAGGTGGAGGGAGTGGGAGTGGGGCTTTGAAAGCAGTTACAGTGTCCTCTCCCAAGGCTGGTTTCCAGCATTGAGCACGATAGCACTTCCTCATGCCAAGTAGGATAGTTCAGAAGAAGACAGCCCCCTGGAATGTGGTCACCAGGAGGCTTCTGGGTCACTCACCTTTGGCCATGATACGTATCCATTTCCAAGAAAAGATGGAGGCTGGGCCAGGGGCTCCTGCTGCAGGAGCAGGTCTGAGGTAGGCTGTGCACGTGTTCCTGCAGGCGTTTGTTGCTTGGGTTAACGGTGTCGTCAAGATCAAGCCACGCAGGCGTGGTGCCCACCACTTCACTTCTTAAGAAGAGGCTGTGTTTCACCCGCAGCCATGTGCTGTCTTAAGAGCTTGTGGTTTATTGTCAAGTATTGGGACAATCAGGACAGATTACCTCCTTGTACTTAATTAGTTGTTTCAGAAGTAATTAATAGGACTAGAGAGAGCTTTGGCCTGTCCACAATGTTTTTTTTTTTTTTTTTAAAGATTTATTTATTTATTATCTATTTTGGGCGGGGGTCGGGTTGGGGAGGGAGCGGAGTGGGCGGGCCACTTCTATTGGTCTTTCATTTGTCTATTTTCATCCGTCTTTGTTCTTTGACGCCTGTGGGCCTCCCATCGCGGTGGCGTCTGCCGTTGCAGAGCGTCGGCTCTGGGCGCATGCGCTCCAGAGCTCCAGCTCGGTAATTGGACACATCGGTCCAGCCGCTCCTGAACCAGCGCCCCTTGCACTGCAAGGCAGTGTCCTTATCCACTGGACCACCAGGGGAAGCCCTGTCCACAATGTTTTGATGCTAACAAGATGGAAAATACTCTTCTTTTTTTTCCCACCAAAACTTTTGGTCTTCTTAAGCAGAAGCAATAGATAGTTGTGAAATAGCAGATCTATAATTTTGTAGGCCTTGGTTATTTGGTAGATGAACACTTTTAGTCTTTATTTTCTGGGTTGACTGTCTGCAATTTTTACTTTAAATAGTCCTCATGCTATTTGGCTATGACAGACCTAGTTAGGAGGAAGCATTTGTTACAAAGTGAAGTGAGTTTTTAGACTGGTTGTGAAGTAGCCCAAGCCTCCCTTAACGTTTATTGTTTCAAATCCTTGGTGGTGCAGGCTCCCAGGCATCTGCTGTGTCACCCTTTGAACTCCCAAGGTCATGCCTCCAGGCATTCTTTCCTTCCTGATTAGTCTCCTTTCTCTGATGGGTTGACACTTGGGTCCTTGGTTCTTGGGTCGAGGATATCACCCTCCGGAGCAAGAGTCCTGCAAGAAAAAACCAAGATCAAGAGGCCAGATGCTCCTTTTTTTTTCCAAAATGGACTTTGGCACTACCTCCAATGACATTCTGCTCACAAAAACTAAACACAGAGCTATGTGCAAGGCTCACTTTTTCTCGTCAGAGAGTTAATGGTGGAGTGAAGACTGTTGACCCCATCAGCCTTCTGGGCACACACAGCCGCAGATGGCACTTCTGCCCGAAGGAGGCTTGTGGGAGCCCACTCACCCTTTTCTAGCTGCTGGAAAATTAAGCCAACAGAAGGCATCCACACTGGTGAGGTTCAAAGTCAACTACCAGGAAAGAATATAAGAAATCTTAGTAATCGTTCTCCTGTTTATACTGTAGGTAAGAAAGTGAGTAATTTAGCTGTCTTGTTTTGACCTTCTGCTCTAGGAAGAGAGCCATTCTAACGAACTTGGGCCCCAGTTCCTTGTGCGTGGTTACTCATTAAATCCTAAAACCTTATGAACTCTCCTGACTCAAGACTTTATTTATTTATCTTTAAAATTTTATTTATTTATTTTTGGCTATTCTGGGTTTTCACTGCTGCCACAGGCTCCTCTGTAGTTGAGGAGAGCAGACTTCTTGTTGTGGTGATATATCTTGTTGTGAAACTCGGGCTGTAGGGCACACGGGCTTCAGTAGTTGTGGCACATGGGCTCAATAGTTGCGGCTCTGAGGCTCTAGAGCACAGGCTCCATAGTTGTGGCTCATGGGCTTAGTTGCTCCACCACATGTGGGATCTTCCCAGATCAGGGATTGAACTCTTGTCTCCTGCATTGGTAGGCGAACTCTTCACCACTGAGCCACCAAGGAAGCCCTGACTCAAGACTTTAAATGGACTGCAGCCTGGTCACCTGGCCCAGTACTTTCCTTGGAACACTTCACATCTGGCCCGACTGTATCACATGGGTACCACTCCCGTTTTGGTAGAAGGTTTCACTTTAAATGTAAACTTTCCATACTGAAGCATAAACGAAGAGTTGCTCGATTTGGTCAGCGATTCTGCTTGCCATGGACACATCCATGTGTCTGTCCTTTGGAACACCAGCACTGTTGTGTCACTAACACAGGTTGATCACTAGGGAAAATTCAAGGTAGGAGCAGATTCAGAGCAGTTATTACAAATGCTTTAGTGCACAGAAGGAGTGTAAAACAAAAGACTCCCAGTGATCGGCAGGCCAAACACCCTGGCTGATGGTGAGAGCTGACGTTAGCTGGGTTTTTGCCATGTACCAGGAGCTGCTGCGAAGGCTGGGCATGTGCGAATCATTGAATTCTCGAGTCATCCCTGTGAGGTGCATCCTGTCCTCAGTGGGATGCAGAGCCGTGAAGTGTCTTACCCTGTCACAGTGTAGTGGGGACGGAGCCTGAACCCTGGGGCTCCTCTGCTCCTGGAGGCTACGTGCCCTCACCCATCACACCTGTGCCTGCTGTGGGAGCCTCGCCCCCAAGCCCAATTTAGGGAGCAGGCTTCTTCTCCTGCCATTGTTTCCCACCCTCCTTGCCCTTGGACTCCCTCCCCACCCACTTAGGTTTTCCAGGGCTCCCTGGCCTTTCCTCAGCTTCCTGCCTGCTCCTTAGGCCTTCTCCCCGTGTGCCCCCAGCGTGAAGGCTCCTGGAGCTGTTCTGCCTGGTGCCCTGTGGCCACCCCTCTCCCCTGTGCTCTCTGTTTGAGCCATGCAACACACACCTCCATCCCTGACTCTGCCTGCCAAACACCACCGTTTTTGAAGGCCAGTTCACTGACTATCCTGGCAATACCCCTGGTCTGACCACAGTTGCCCCAGCCCCTGGTCCCAGCAGCTCTAATGGGGCTGGCCTCTCTTTGTTGTGTTGCCATTGCTCAGCCTGGAGGGAATGTCACCCAGGAGGCCTCCCCAAACCCCTGAGTCTTTGCAGGAGCTGCCCGTTCCCCTCACCCTTGTCCTGCCCCAAGCACCTAGCACAGTGTGTTGTAGACAGAGGCACTTCATCCATGTTTACGCAGTGAGCAGCGGCTTTGTGTCCACCCCAAGGCAGGTGTCAGAGCTTGTGCCATCCCCAGGTAGAGGTGTTATAGTTACTGTTCCCTTTCAGCTTGATACACGCAGTTAGGGGTAACTATGACCGAGTCTGTATATCATCTGGAATGTTACTTTTGTTGGAAAAAATATATGGACGTTCAGAACCTTAAGTGAAGACGTGAGCATTTAACAGTCTCCTTTGGAGTCAGTCAGTGCCTAAAATTGTTTATCTCAATCTTTGGATTCGCACCTGTGAGTTGACTGCACTCCTGTATGTCTCTAGGTGTCCTTAGGTGTCCTTGCCAGATTCTTAGAATGGTTGACTTTAAAAATATGTGAAAAAACAAAACAAAAACACATGCCGTACAGTATTTTATAAGGAGAGAGAGACAGGAAGAAAGAGAAAGTGATGAAATGGTGGCTTAATTATAAAATGATTAAGGATTGTTGAGTAAACAGTCCCGGGGTCATCTAATTAATTATTGTTAGAGGATTAGTTAAATACAAAGTGAGTGGGAGAAGGTGTCTGTACTCTGCAGCGTAGATACAGGCCACCTCTTGATTAAGTCTCTCTGTGATGGCTTTCCTTTACCACCTCCTGCTGCAGCTTAAACTCTTTAAGACCCTTGGACTCCCTCCCACCCACTTAGGTTTTCCAGGGCTCCCTGGCCTTTCCTCAGCTTCCTGCCTGCTCCTTAGGCCTTCTCCCCGTGTGCCCCCAGCGTGAAGGCTCCTGGAGCTGTTCTGCCTGGTGCCCTGTGGCCACCCCTCTCCCTGTGCTCTCTGTTTGAGCCATGCAACACACACCTCCATCCCTGACTCTGCCTGCCAAACACCACCGTTTTTGAAGGCCAGTTCACTGACTATCCTGGCAATACCCCTGGTCTGACCACAGTTGCCCCAGCCCCTGGTCCCAGCAGCTCTAATGGGGCTGGCCTCTCTTGTTGTGTTGCCATTGCTCAGCCTGGAGGGGATGTCACCCAGGAGGCCTCCCCAAACCCCTGAGTCTTTGCAGGAGCTGCCCGTTCCCCTCACCCTTGTCCTGCCCCAAGCACCTAGCACAGTGTGTTGTAGACAGAGGCACTTCATCCATGTTTACGCAGTGAGCAGCGGCTTTGTGTCCACCCCAAGGCAGGTGTCAGAGCTTGTGCCATCCCCAGGTAGAGGTGTTATAGTTACTGTTCCCTTTCAGCTTGATACACGCAGTTAGGGGTAACTATGACCGAGTCTGTATATCATCTGGAATGTTACTTTTGTTGGAAAAAATATATGGACGTTCAGAACCTTAAGTGAAGACGTGAGCATTTAACAGTCTCCTTTGGAGTCAGTCAGTGCCTAAAATTGTTTATCTCAATCTTTGGATTCGCACCTGTGAGTTGACTGCACTCCTGTATGTCTCTAGGTGTCCTTAGGTGTCCTTGCCAGATTCTTAGAATGGTTGACTTTAAAAATATGTGAAAAAACAAAACAAAAACACATGCCGTACAGTATTTTATAAGGAGAGAGAGACAGGAAGAAAGAGAAAGTGATGAAATGGTGGCTTAATTATAAAATGATTAAGGATTGTTGAGTAAACAGTCCCGGGGTCATCTAATTAATTATTTTTAGAGGATTTATTAAATACAAATTGAGTGGGAGAAGGTGTCTGTACTCTGCAGCGTAGATACAGGCCACCTCTTGATTAAGTCTCTCTGTGATGGCTTTCCTTTACCACCTCCTGCTGCAGCTTAAACTCTTTAAGACAGGAACCCTGCTTTGTTCTGACTTCATTCTCTGTGTCCCGCATGCACCAGGCCTAAAATAAATGTTTATTGAATAAATCACATTGTCACTCCCTTTCGTAAATTTGCAGTCTGGGTCAAATTCCAGGAAGGACTAACAATGGATTTCTTGCAGTAAGGGCTTGCTTCTTTTTCAGAAAGCCCTTGAGCTCCATCTGGAAACACTGTTCTTGTTACCTTCTCAGCAGATAGTTGTGCACACCCAGAGCAGGGCCCACCACCTGTGACCCCTGCCTCCCGCGAGAGTGGGCATGGTTGCCACAGCCTCTAGGGAGATTGTAAAGTTGTAGGCTCATCATCCATTTAACCAGCTTTTTTTTTTTTTTTTAATGGAGATTTTGTGAGGGAATTAAGTTCATATAGACTACAGCTTGACATAAGCTGATGTTCCTGCCATGAATGTTTGGAGCCAGTAGAAACCTGACAAGTCTGAATCAAGGGAGGGCTTGGTTTCCCAGTGGTGAACATTTGGGCTCCCTCTTCACGGTGGTTGGCAGTCCCTGACGTAGGTAGCACAGTCTGTAATCACCCTCACATCTAGAACGATCGTTATGGATGTCGGTGGGTGATATCTACAGATAGAAACAGACCCAAGAAAAGGAGAGAGTCCGTGGTCAGTGGGCTCTGCTGCTGGCAGAAGGCCATGAGACTCTTCCAAGGAGGGACTTTTAACCCTCCCTTCAACCCCAGAGTGAGACACATGTAGCCACCACTCAGAGAGACACAGCCTGAAGACACGGTGTGTCTCAGAGATGGGTGTTCTCCCTGAGGCTGTGTGTCACTGGGAAGGTTACCGTGCGGTAGTAAAATATGACCTTTTCTCATTTTCCCTTTACTCTCAACTTTCCAGGAGCATATCCCGCATAGAGATCAAGATGGAGCTGCGTTTCAACCCCCACTTGTGTCCACCTGTGCTGACTGTAATTTTTATCCATAGGTTTGAAGACATACCTGATAGCGGGTCAGAGAGCGAAGGAGTCTTGCTGCAGCTGTTCAGAGGCCTTGCTTTCTGGCTTTGAGGTCCTTGATGGCTCGCGGGTGTCCTCAGGCCCTAGGGGACAGGGGACAGCGTCGCCAGGGAGTGTCAGTGACTTGGCGCAGACTGTCAAAACCTTTGATAACCTTAAGGTTAGTTTTTTTTTTTTTCCTACTTCTAAAACGTGATGTTAATTCTGCGTAGAACATGTGAAATAATTAACAGCCTTTGGGTCAGTGGCAGAGACTTGGAATGGCCTTTCATTTGATATATATTTTTTTTTTTTTTACTTTTTTTTACCATTTTTAACCTTAGTATAAAGTTAGCAGCCTTTTGCATTTTTATGCCTTTGCTTTTATGCCATTTTATGCACCTCCTTTTTCTCCTTACACACAGAGTTGCTTCTCACTCAAGTTATTATTTTCTTTCTCTGTGACCTATGATGTCTGCTGGAGAAGGAAACGGCAACCCACTCCAGTATGCTTGCCTGGAGAATCAGTCCCATGAACAGAGGAGCCTGGCGGGCTACAGTCCGTGGGGTCACAGAGAGTCGGACATGACTGAAGCAACTTAGCATTAGCATATGATGTCTCGGGGAAATTTCTGAAAGCTCACTTTCAGTGAGGATAGTCAGGGTGATTCTCCCAGCGTCTTGCTTGGAGGTCTAGCTTGTGTCTTATTTCAGAGACTACTTTCTCAAGTAATCTTTTCTCTTGAAATCCAGCGTTTGATAATTCTTTTAAATTTTGTCGGTGAGGGTGAAGCCTGTGCTGTTGTTCACTGGAAGAACAGTGCAACGGTTCATCATCCAGACAGAAGTCTCCTGGTGGATGGCTGCACCTGTTTCTGTCCTAACAGACCCTAAGGGTTTACCGCCATGGACCCTGAGCCAGAGAAGCCGCTCTAGGGTGTGAGTCGTTCCTCAGCTTTCACCCTCGGTGTAGTCCCTCCACTCCACTGGTACCTCTTGTTTATTTTTCACAGTTTAGATGTTTGCCATTTCCTTCTTCTTCTTTATTTTTTTTTAATAGTAGAGAGTTAAAACAGTTCCACTTGACTGTTTTGTGCTCTCAAATAGCACAGAGGCGTGTGGTCAGGAGGATGGTCTGTTGGTATGGTTGTAATCCAGTACCTTCCGGCGTGTCCACACCCATCCACACAGCTGAGAGCTGACGATTTGGGGGTTTCTCGGAGCAGCCCTTGGCTGCAGCGTCCAGCTGGTTTCACTGCGTTGGATGCCGCGGTGCCTCTCCTCTGGGTGCCGTGTGTGGTTCCCGTGTTCAGGTTTGTGGACCACACATGCATCGTTTTTATCCTGTGCTTTGTTCACACAGGGCAAGGTTTTGGCCTTGAGTCCATTGGCACTGTGGGTGGAGAGCCCTTTGTCAGGGGGCGTCCTGTGCACTGTGGGGTGCTGAGCAGCCTCCCCGGCCTCCACCCACCGGATGCCAGGAGTGTCCCCTCCTCCCAGGATGATACCCAGGGTCAGAGTCCCCCAGTGGGAGGGGAAGGGTACAGTCACACTTATTGAGGATAGGCTGTTAGGCCCCTGTGCCCTCATGCTCTCTGGCATGCATGTACTAGTGGGTGTGGCTGGGATTTCCATAATGCCTGCACACTTTGGAGCCAGCTTCTTTGCTCAGGCTGCTGTCTTGCAGGAGTCAGAGAAAGGAGACCCCACTCCCAGGCCAGCACCAAACATGGGCCGGACTGGGTAGAGGCAGATGAGGAGGAAATAAAAACGTGGTTTTCAAGTGCGGCCTGTGAACAGAAAAGAAAGTGTTTGCTCAGGCTTCCAGCTTGGCTGTAGTCAAGTAGAGAAACAGCTCAAGCCAGAAGTAAATGTTCTGTTGCATTTGTGTGCCGCTTAAGATGGAGTGTGTGTGTGTGTGTGTGTATTTATGAGGGTGGTGCCCACTGGACCTCACGGTGTTGCACGCCTGCAGCATTAGTGGCAGCCATTCTGCACTCAGTCACCTCATGAAGGTGTTCTCTCCCTCTGACAGGACATTTCTTATTCTAGTTATAAATCTATTTATGTGTTTTGGATCTGGTTGGGCAAAAGTGATTTAGCATGCTCTATTGCCCTGTGTGAGTTTTCCAGATAACCTTGTGATAGAGAAGGCTCTCTGTGCCCATCTTGGAGGGCAGGATGAGCACGTTATGAAGCTCGTTCATTTGGGAGGAAGACAGGATGTCTGAGAAGGGGATGTCCCTTAGAGGAGGGGCCTCAATTCACCGTTAGCATGGAAGGAGCAGGAGGAGATAGGAGACCTGGTCTCCACTCAGGGTCCCTCCTCACAGCCCTGTTCCAGGCCCTGGTTCCTGGGTTCCGTTCAGGCCAGGGCAGGCGGCTGAGAGTCATAAGCTGTGGGGACCTGAGTGAGTCACTGTAAACGATCATCTTAGACTTGAAAAGCAGAAAACTGAGATCTGCTCTCAAGATGATGTAGGTGATAATCTAGATTGACAGGCAAGGCCTCCCTTCGGGCAGGAGCCTCTGAACCAGGCACAAGGGCACTAGCTCTACTGGCCCAGGGTCTCCAGGAGGATTCCTTCTGTGAGCCAGACAGTGCCTCTCAGGCACCTCTGGTCTGTTGCCCCTTTGTCCGCACCGTGGGGTTTTCTAATTCCCTGAATCACAGGCAAGTTTCTCTCCATCCTTTCCCAGGATCTGCTGACTCTCTCTGTCAACAGACTTCTTTGCCTTTGTTGCTGCAGCCAGTGTGAGTTGGCTCCCATGGGGATTTCTGTTTCTCTCATCCCCCTTTCCCCCTTCCAGGGCAGGAAGTCCTGCTCAGCGAAAGGGGCCTGTTGTAGGGAGGGCTTCCTCAGGTAGGTTTCCTTGAGGAGGGCGTAGGTGTCAAGTACAGAAAAAGTGTTCTGCAGTCAAGTCAGTGTGGGTTAAAGGACACCAAAAGGGTTTCTTCGCTGCATGCCTTCCCAGAGCCTTTAGCGTGCAACCATGCACAGGTAGGTCTCCAGAGAGGGAAGTGGTATGCGGAGTTCCCTGGCCTCTTGACCACACATTTCTTCCTTGAAGCTTCATATTTGGGGTCATACTTGTCTAGCGGAAGGAGTTCTGTAACCAGGCGAAGGAGCTCCTGTGTCTGCAACAGAGTCAGGGTTTATCTGCAGGCACCAAGCAAGAGGGTGGGAGACAAGCCTCAGACCCACTCTCGCTTGGCCTTTGAGTTCAAGGGGGAAGAACAATGAAGCTGGGGTTAATGATCTTGTTTCTTAATCGTAGGGTCAGAAGTCAAAGTGTCTCTGGTTCATGAATCTCTGGCCTGGGGTCCCTGGTGGTCCATGGCCGAGGGTCTGTCGCTCATCTTGCTCAAGTATGTCCTTAGTGTGATATGACAGCAGTGGTTCACTAGCGTGCTGTTGACGCCTTCTTAGTCTCCTGACCCTGGCTGAGGAGTGTTCAGTTAGCACAGTGCAGAGGTCAGAGCAAACAGGAAAGGGGATAAAGTTTTAGACAGAGACATTGATCATAAACTCAGCAGGGGAGCTCAGCGTTAGAGGGACTCAGTTGCAGTTCCATGGAAGAACAAGGAACTGGAGGAAAGGCGTGTGCTAAGCCCTCATGGAGCGAATCCATGCACCTCGGTCCTGTTGCTCCTCTCCCGGTCACGCGCTTGCTTCCTTGTCCCCACAAGCGCCGCTCTTCCTGCTGCCTGCAGCCTCCTGTCACTCTCCTGTGACTCCTCCAGCTAGTAGTGCCGCCTGCCGTCTCTAAAGTCTTAGTTCAACTAGTCTGTACTGCTTGGTGGTAACACATGCCACCTGAAAGATGTGCTTAGATTTCTTACCCCCTTCCTGTGAGCTCCTTGAATGCAAATCCTGTGTGTTACATAACGTGTTTTCCCAAGTGCCTAGCACGGGGCCTGGCATGTGATAGATAATCACAACCTCCTTTTGGCTTTTGTAACTTTTCAGTGATGCACAGAGCCCTGTAGCTCTGCACAGCTAGACCAAGGACTGCACTGGAAGCCAGGGCAGAACGGAACAGAACCAAGGTGGCACCGGCGAAGTTCTGGTTTTCTGCTCCTGGCACTCACACCCATGTGTGTGTAAGCTATCTCCCAGTTCACGCTGGAGAACTGCCACCTGACAGTTCCTAAAGTAGTCTGAGTACTGAGATGACCTGCCTGGAAACAGTAGTGGTATCAGAAGTCAAGGGCTTTGGCCCTGGGTCAGAGGTCAGAGGGAACCCTTCATACCCAAGTATTGGTTTCTTGAGTGACTGCTCCTCAGAAAGGACCTGGCATGACGTTCTGGGGGAAAGGGACTCCCCCTGAGTGGTGGCACGCAGCTCCTTGGGCTGAGCTACAAAGATACCTGAGGATTTGGGGTGAGGAGTGAAGAAGGGAACAAAGGAAGGTGAGACAGGGACTCAGCATATCAGCATCACGGAAGGTAGCTTTGGTGTCTCCGAAAGGGCCAGAACCTAAAATCGCGGGCAGATCTGTCTCTGAGCCTTGGCTTTGGGATTGAACAGGTCACCTCATTTCTCTAGCCCACAGGGAAATGGCAGTCTCTCTGGACTGTTGTGAAGGTTAACTGAAGTCACGCCTGCGAATGCTGGTGTCAGAGAAGCTCAACTGACTCTGTAACCTCTGTAACTCATTCATTCACTCCTCATGGGGAGGAGGGTTGACGCGGTGGGAGCAGGGAGGACAGGAGGCAGAGGCGCTGTTTGATCTGCGCATACGGAGTCACTGGCTCTCATGGGAAGGTCCCTGTTTGCTCTGAGCTGAAGCGGGGTCCTCCAGTTGCTGCAGCTGATCACTGCTATAGGAACTGAAGCCACCCTACACAGGTGACCTGAGTGTGTAAGGTGTGGTCCCTGCCCTGCTGTGGTGTCTACTTCTCATCCATCGTGAACCCTATGGGTACTGGATGGAGGGAGACCACAGACCAGTGAAAATAGATAGGCTGATGTCTTCATGAGGAACAGAGAAACGCAACCCAAAGACGTGGCTGATGTGTTTTACCACATCTGTCCCAATCAGTGAGCCCAGAGGCCATGAGAGTGTCTTATGTGAGAGCATCTTATGCCGTCTCTGATAGTCTTCCTCGGGAGGAACCTGCTTGCCTGATCTTTGTTACTCTGCCTCAGTCCCTTCTTCAGAACCCAGGGCGTGTACTCATGGTGCTCTTCTCCCTGTTTGCAGTCACTCATGAGACTAGTGGTGTCCACATCGGGGCAATTCAGAGAGGATCTGTCCCAGCTCACAAGGGTTAAATTATACTTAGGTGGCACTAGTGGTAAAGAACCTGCCTGTCAGTGCAGGAGACGCAACAAGAGATGCTGGTTTCATCCCTGGGTCAGGAAGATCCCCTGGAGGAGGGCATGGCAACCCACTCTAGTATTCTTGCCTGGAAATCCCATCAGAGAAGCTTGGAGGGCCACAGTCCATAGGGTCGCACAGAGTCAGACATGACTGAAGGCACTTAGCATGCGCACCCAGCCCTGGGACCACCCTGCTGTGACAGTTGCTGTGGCTTTTTAAATGACTGTAAGAAAATTATCCCTTCTTTTATCTCCTTGTTATTTTTATGTGAAATTATTATAAATAATCTCAGTCAGTTCAGTCTTGTGGAAGTGAGGGCCTTTTATTTCATTATATCAACAGATGGAAAAAGTAATAGACTTCTCTCTCTCTATGTTTGTGTAGTTTAGATGTTAAGTGTGTATTGTAAATAATGGTCTGTGTTAGCACTGGTGATGGTTGCACAGTTCTGTGACTGTACTAAAGACTCCTGGACTATACACTTTAGATGGTGCATTGCATAGTGTGGAAACTGTACCTCCATAAAGCTGCTCTACAAATGAGTAAATGGTAATCTGAGTGCTGGTTCCGAAATGTGGATGTAAAGTAAGTGTTTTTTTTTTAAAAGGGACTTTTCAAAGAATAGGGATATGCTATTTAAAAAAAAAAAGGACTTTTCAAGTTGTGTCTATAGTTTTAGTTGTATGCATGTCTTCTTCAGTTAGGAGGAAGCACATCACATATAAGCCGACAGCTCTTCCTTGCAGAAGAATTCCAGCTGATAGATTGTAGAAGGGGTGAGGGAAAGAAAATCAGCTTTAGAGTACCATAGTATTAATTTCTTTAGGCAAGATCCATCGATGAATTATGACAGTAGGGGGTGAAAGTTTAAGGAGAAACAGGGCAACTGCATAGCCTCCAAGCATCTTTCCTCATTTTAAAGGGAAGGATAGTGAGGGAGTTCCCTGGTGGCCTGGTGGTTGGGCCTTTGCACCTTCACTGCTGTGGCCCAGGTCCAGTCCCAGGTCGGAATTGAGATCTCTCGAGCTGTGCTGCTCAGCCAATAAAGAAATGAATAAAGGGAAGACAAGTAACTTAACAGTGGAAAACCTAGTCGGGCCCATCTTTAGTGAAGGTTAGCTTCACAATTAATAAAACCAACAGTATTAATACCCACAGTGGTATTAATAAAACCAACCCCGCATCTTATGTGCAGAGAAGAGTGCATAACACGAGTCTTCACTCAAACCCCAAACCTCCGTTGGCTTCTGAGAAAACATTAGACAAGTCCAAGTGCAAGGACCAGGGCGCTTTAGAAATGTCTCAGACTGGAGGAGACTAAATGCATGGGGCATCCTGGAGCTAGAGATGGTCTTCTGAGTGAAGTCTGATTCGGAGACTTCCCTGGTTTCCCAGTGGTTAAGATTCTGAGTTTCCATGGCCAGGGCACAGGTTTGATCCCTGGTCGGGAAACTAAGATCCCACGCAGCCAGAATAAATAAAATAAAATATGTGCAGTGAAAGCAGATCTGTTGCAAATAGTGGAATGATTGACAAATCAGTACTGTCTAAAGACTCCTGGAAAAAACTGTGTTAGCACTGGTGATGGTTGCACAGTTCTGTGACTGTACTAAAGACTCCTGGACTATACACTTTAGATGGTGCATTGCATAGTGTGGAAACTGTACCTCCATAAAGCTGCTCTACAAATGAGTAAATGGTAATCTGAGTGCTGGTTCCGAAATGTGGATGTAAAGTAAGTGTTTTTTTTTTAAAAGGGACTTTTCAAAGAATAGGGATATGCTATTTAAAAAAAAAAAGGACTTTTCAAGTTGTGTCTATAGTTTTAGTTGTATGCATGTCTTCTTCAGTTAGGAGGAAGCACATCACATATAAGCCGACAGCTCTTCCTTGCAGAAGAATTCCAGCTGATAGATTGTAGAAGGGGTGAGGGAAAGAAAATCAGCTTTAGAGTACCATAGTATTAATTTCTTTAGGCAAGATCCATCGATGAATTATGACAGTAGGGGGTGAAAGTTTAAGGAGAAACAGGGCAACTGCATAGCCTCCAAGCATCTTTCCTCATTTTAAAGGGAAGGATAGTGAGGGAGTTCCCTGGTGGCCTGGTGGTTGGGCCTTTGCACCTTCACTGCTGTGGCCCAGGTCCAGTCCCAGGTCGGAATTGAGATCTCTCGAGCTGTGCTGCTCAGCCAATAAAGAAATGAATAAAGGGAAGACAAGTAACTTAACAGTGGAAAACCTAGTCGGGCCCATCTTTAGTGAAGGTTAGCTTCACAATTAATAAAACCAACAGTATTAATACCCACAGTGGTATTAATAAAACCAACCCCGCATCTTATGTGCAGAGAAGAGTGCATAACACGAGTCTTCACTCAAACCCCAAACCTCCGTTGGCTTCTGAGAAAACATTAGACAAGTCCAAGTGCAAGGACCAGGGCGCTTTAGAAATGTCTCAGACTGGAGGAGACTAAATGCATGGGGCATCCTGGAGCTAGAGATGGTCTTCTGAGTGAAGTCTGATTCGGAGACTTCCCTGGTTTCCCAGTGGTTAAGATTCTGAGTTTCCATGGCCAGGGCACAGGTTTGATCCCTGGTCGGGAAACTAAGATCCCACGCAGCCAGAATAAATAAAATAAAATATGTGCAGTGAAAGCAGATCTGTTGCAAATAGTGGAATGAATCTTGACAAATCAGTATTTTTTGAAAAGTCTGCAGTGTGGTTAATAGTCCAGTGCCAGTGTTAATCTCTTAGTTTTGACTCCTGGATCAGGGTTCACGTAAGATGCTAACTAACTTTAGAGTCAGCTGGGGTAGACTGATGGGACTCCCTGAACTGTCTTTGCTGTTCTGTTAAAGTCTAACATTGTTTCACAGTAAAATATTTAATATACATGTATAAAAACATTTTGTCTTTATTATTTTGTTATATAATATAAATAAAATGTGTATCACTTTTCTGATATAACTTTACCGCAGCACACTGACACTTTTCTTGCCTTATCAGCCTCAGTTATTAAGCACAGTAGTCCTTTAGGGCTCAGGAACCTGAGCAGGGTTCCAGGGTTCTACACTCGATGGCTTTTGCCTAGTTGTACAGGTGTGCGTTTTGTTTGTTTGTTGCTTTGCCTTTAGTACTTGCAGGCTGTCTGCTTTCTATTCTTAGTGCTTCCAGATGCCTTTCACTTTCCGTAATAGTTACTGCTTCTGTATTCATCTAATATTTGGTTTCTTCTTTTCCCTAGGATTCTGTTAGGAGCAGTCATCCTTTGGGAAGTGTGCATGGCTGTCCCAATCTGCTAGCTCAAGGAGGGTACCTGGCCCACCTGGGGCAGGTTGTAGCCCGGGCGGCCCCTGCTCCACATGGCAGGCAGTCCCTGTTCACCCAGAGATGTCACGTGCATGTTTGGGGTCCAGAGTGCTGTCCCAAACTGATTTTTTTCATCGGGTGGGATACGAGTCTTCACCCAAACCCCAAACCTCCGTTGGCTTCTGAGAAAACATTAGACAAGTCCAAGTGCAAGGACCAGGGCGCTTTAGAAATGTCTCAGACTGGAGGAGACTAAATGCATGGGGCATCCTGGAGCTAGAGATGGTCTTCTGAGTGAAGTCTGATTCGGAGACTTCCCTGGTTTCCCAGTGGTTAAGATTCTGAGTTTCCATGGCCAGGGCACAGGTTTGATCCCTGGTCGGGAAACTAAGATCCCACGCAGCCAGAATAAATAAAATAAAATATGTGCAGTGAAAGCAGATCTGTTGCAAATAGTGGAATGAATCTTGACAAATCAGTATTTTTTTGAAAAAGTCTGCAGTGTGGTTAATAGTCCAGTGCCAGTGTTAATCTCTTAGTTTTGACTCCTGGATCAGGGTTCACGTAAGATGCTAACTAACTTTAGAGTCAGCTGGGGTAGACTGATGGGACTCCCTGAACTGTCTTTGCTGTTCTGTTAAAGTCTAACATTGTTTCACAGTAAAATATTTAATATACATGTATAAAAACATTTTGTCTTTATTATTTTGTTATATAATATAAATAAAATGTGTATCACTTTTCTGATATAACTTTACCGCAGCACACTGACACTTTTCTTGCCTTATCAGCCTCAGTTATTAAGCACAGTAGTCCTTTAGGGCTCAGGAACCTGAGCAGGGTTCCAGGGTTCTACACTCGATGGCTTTTGCCTAGTTGTACAGGTGTGCGTTTTGTTTGTTTGTTGCTTTGCCTTTAGTACTTGCAGGCTGTCTGCTTTCTATTCTTAGTGCTTCCAGATGCCTTTCACTTTCCGTAATAGTTACTGCTTCTGTATTCATCTAATATTTGGTTTCTTCTTTTCCCTAGGATTCTGTTAGGAGCAGTCATCCTTTGGGAAGTGTGCATGGCTGTCCCAATCTGCTAGCTCAAGGAGGGTACCTGGCCCACCTGGGGCAGGTTGTAGCCCGGGCGGCCCCTGCTCCACATGGCAGGCAGTCCCTGTTCACCCAGAGATGTCACGTGCATGTTTGGGGTCCAGAGTGCTGTCCCAAACTGACTCTGGGCCGGCCCCTTCTCTCTGTGCCTCAGAGCCCTCAGGTGGGAACTGGGCTGATTACAGCGTTGTCTGCTCCTGGTGCTTGTGAGGATTCAGCACAGGCCCCTGTGGGTCGTGCCTGCTCTTGCTGCATGCTCTTGTCTGTCACGTTCTGCCTGAGTTTCGACTTGGGGAAGCAGGGGGCTCTTCTCCTGGTCTGAGGAGGCTTGCTGAGACCAAGAAGGTGAAGCAAGACTTTCCTCATGTTTCCTCCTCCATTCTTAGAAGAGAGGCCTCCCTGCCTCCCCCTCTCCTCTCAATTGTTAGCTAGAGAGAAGTAGCCTTGAAGAAAAAGAAAAAGTATCTTATAGCTCGCTGCCATTTATTTTGAAGAGAATGTTGTGGGGCGGGGGGTTGAAATGTGTTAAAAACAAATGCAGAGGCACCCAGACATGTTAGAGGAATAGTTACAACCTTTTTCCAGAGCTCTTGTCCCCTATGGGGGTGGCCTAGAGATAATCTGGGAAGATGCAGAGTTTGCTCCTGGCCCTTCTCCAGGGGATCTTGGGTTTCCCAGGCAACAGCCAGAACAATCCTCGGCGGGACAGTCCCCTGTCCTGGGGATCTTAGCTGGTCTTGGTGAAGCTTCCTTGGTACCACTTAAAGGAGCCGGGAGGCGACTCTAACAGCCTGGGTCATTTAAGGAGAGCAAGGCGGAGGAGATCAGAGCACCAGGATTATTCCTGGTCCTCTTTGTGCCAGGAGAGGAGACAGAGAGAGGCTGCCAGGAGCCCTGTGGTCAGACCTCTGCTGTGGACAGTCCCTTCTGCCTCGCAGCAGCAGCAGGAGGGTTAACGGACATCAGGCGCATGAGACCTCGGGCGTCGCGAGGACAAGGACCTGACCAGGTGCACTGGCACGTCCTGGGCACGGCCACATCTTGGCAGCTGCTGTTGTTAGAACAGCTGCTATCATCTGACCCACTGCGCCTGCAGAGGGGCTGCCCCGCAAGTCAGCTGCTCAGTTCAGACGTTCCCCCTCAGAGCCCCCAGAATCTGAACTCTTCTTCCCAGTGAGGGTTTCTGAGGGTTGGAGATTCTGGCAATAAACAGCTCAGGGAGAGAAACAGGCCTTTAATTGGTCTGGCAGACATCTCACAGCGCTATCTATGCTTGACAAAAACCAGTATGTGAGGTGTTTTAATTCTATCAGAACAAAGCTGGCAAATAGTTAACGGAAAGTTGCTGTGTGTCTGGTGGGCAGGGGAACGCACCCACCCACCGTTACTTGGTGAGATCCTCACAGAGCACGAGGGCCTCCCCCCAGAAACCCAGGGAGTGTTGAGATATGAGAATGTCTGCATCAGGGCAGACAGATTTCTCTTTTGTTTCATTTGTTTTAAAGTTAAAACCAGCACAGGAAAGGGATTTGAACCCTGGTTTGTGAGAATTGAAAATTTTGCCCTTTCTGTTTGGTTGACCAATAAGATCGTTCGACTTTTCTGTCCAATGGTATGGAAAATCTGAACAAACTTTTTGGCTAACACATTACCATTACTTGTTTAAAAAATTTTAGTTGCTGTACAGTATTATATAAGTTACAGGTGTACAATATAGTGGTTGACCATGTTAAAGGTTGTATTCTGTTTGTAGTTATTGTAAACTACAGGCTGTATTCCCAGTGTGGTATCAGTACTGTATCAGTGGTGGGTCTTTTTGAGGTCAACCAATTCCTGCAAACCTGTGAGAAGGGCTGGGTTTAAAACCCCTGTGCTTTACAAGAACAGCTCATGTTCACAGGGAACTCTAGAACCATCACTTAGGGTTCATGTGTGGGTGAGCGACTAGGTTTTTTTTTTTCCCCAAATTTTGCCTCTTTTATTGGTCCTTCATTTATTTATTTTCATCCATCTTAATTATTTGACCTGTGTGGGCCTCCCATCGCCGTAGCTTCTCTCGTTGCAGAGCACTGGCTCTGGGCGCATGCGCCCCAGAGTGTTGGCTTATACTTGGACACCAGTCCAGTCACTCTAGGGCATCTGGGATCTTCCCCTTCCAGGGATTGAACCGGCGTCCCTTGCAATGCAAGGCAGACTCTTTACCCACTGGACCACCAGGGAAGCCTGTGAGTGACTAGTTTAACACCAACTTTATTAAGATATAATATACATACCATAAAATTCATCCTTTTAGAGCGTCTGATTCAGGGGTCTTCAGTATGTTCACAAGGTGGTTCAGCCATTGCCATGGTCAGTTTTAGAACATTTTTCATTACCATGAAAAGAAACCCCACACCCATTCAAGTTACTGCCCATCCCCACATGTCTCTTGTTCCTGCCAGCCACAAGTCTCCCTTCCATCTCTGTGAACTCACCTTTTCTGGACATTTTATATGGATGGAGTCCCATGGTATGTGTCTTCTTGTGTCTGGCTTATTTCACTGAGCAAGTTTCCAAGGTTCATGCATTTTGCCATGTGTGTTAGGGCTTCATGCCTTTGGAGAGCTGAATAATATTTCTTTCTGTGGACATTCATTTCATTGCCAGTCACCCATGGATGGACATTTGAGTGTTTCTGCTGAAGAGCAGATGCTGTTAGGGCACCTTCACAGATAGGCCTTCATGTGGCCGTGTTTCCTTTTTTCACACTGCCCGTTCCTTTGTAACTCACCCCGAGAGGTTCAGCAAGCCTGCTGTTAGGTTGCGCGGTTCCGTGTGACACAGATTGCAACAGCAGTGGACTCACCTGAGTTGCATAGTGAGGTGGAGTTGCCTGAGCAAGCCCCTCCGATCTGTGTTCTTCTTGTAGACCTGCCCATCGTGTGGGATCACCTTCTCTCCCAAGTTGGAAGCTGGCGCAGAAGGCGGAGCGGTCCAGAATGGCCATCAGGAGGAGCCCAAGAATGGCGCCAAGGTACTGGCTCTGGCTCTGGTCCCTCCCAGGGCCCCTCCCGGTGTGCCCACCCGAAGGTTTGTCCTGTTGGGTCAGCTTCTCAGTCCCCACGGTAGCTCCTCCTGGGTACCGCCACCGCATTCCTTCTAGTCCTCTGGGTTTTGGACAGATGGGTAAAGAGCAGGATGGGTGCTGACCTGGTGGGATGCTCTGATGGCAGTGAGCCCTGAGGACGTGGGGCTGAGGGGCAGGGGAGGATCCGTGGGGCTGGGAACTGGACTCGGCTGCTGGTGTAATGTGGATGTCAGGAGAAGAGGGGTCCTCAGGGTGAGAGGTGGGAAGCTCCGGGAGCCTCACCATCTCCTGCTTCAGGCTGCCCCCACCTCCTTACTGGCTTTTCCTGAGATGCTACTGTCCCGGTCGCCTGGAGGTGTGTTTGGAGGAGCCGGGGGATGAGGAGAAGCAGATGGTCCTACATGAAAAGAAACCCCACACCCATTCAAGTTACTGCCCATCCACATGTCTCTTGTTCCTGCCAGCCACAAGTCTCCCTTCCATCTCTGTGAACTCACCTTTTCTGGACATTTTATATGGATGGAGTCCCATGGTATGTGTCTTCTTGTGTCTGGCTTATTTCACTGAGCAAGTTTCCAAGGTTCATGCATTTTGCCATGTGTGTTAGGGCTTCATGCCTTTGGAGAGCTGAATAATATTTCTTTCTGTGGACATTCATTTCATTGCCAGTCACCCATGGATGGACATTTGAGTGTTTCTGCTGAAGAGCAGATGCTGTTAGGGCACCTTCACAGATAGGCCTTCATGTGGCCGTGTTTCCTTTTTTCACACTGCCCGTTCCTTTGTAACTCACCCCGAGAGGTTCAGCAAGCCTGCTGTTAGGTTGCGCGGTTCCGTGTGACACAGATTGCAACAGCAGTGGACTCACCTGAGTTGCATAGTGAGGTGGAGTTGCCTGAGCAAGCCCCTCCGATCTGTGTTCTTCTTGTAGACCTGCCCATCGTGTGGGATCACCTTCTCTCCCAAGTTGGAAGCTGGCGCAGAAGGCGGAGCGGTCCAGAATGGCCATCAGGAGGAGCCCAAGAATGGCGCCAAGGTACTGGCTCTGGCTCTGGTCCCTCCCAGGGCCCCTCCCGGTGTGCCCACCCGAAGGTTTGTCCTGTTGGGTCAGCTTCTCAGTCCCCACGGTAGCTCCTCCTGGGTACCGCCACCGCATTCCTTCTAGTCCTCTGGGTTTTGGACAGATGGGTAAAGAGCAGGATGGGTGCTGACCTGGTGGGATGCTCTGATGGCAGTGAGCCCTGAGGACGTGGGGCTGAGGGGCAGGGGAGGATCCGTGGGGCTGGGAACTGGACTCGGCTGCTGGTGTAATGTGGATGTCAGGGAGAAGAGGGGTCCTCAGGGTGAGAGGTGGGAAGCTCCGGGAGCCTCACCATCTCCTGCTTCAGGCTGCCCCCACCTCCTTACTGGCTTTTCCTGAGATGCTACTGTCCCGGTCGCCTGGAGGTGTGTTTGGAGGAGCCGGGGGATGAGGAGAAGCAGATGGTTGCTCAGGTTAGAAAGAGACTCAAAGGTGCAGGCTGAGGTGTGGGGGGCGCAGTCCAGGGGCCTCTGGCTTGGCTGCATCAGGGGACAGCACTGCTGTGGCCCACATGCCCATGCTTCAGCCCCTGTGCGTGACCCCCACCCCATTCTGATACAGGTCTCTGGAGGACCCAGCTCCAAAACGCAAAACGGACTGCTCAGCCCTCCTCCAGAAGAGAAGCTCACCAACAGTCAGACCTCCCTGTGCGAGATCTTACAGGAGAAGGGCAGGTGGGCAGGTGTGAGCTTGGACCAGTCGGCTCTCCTTCCGCTGAGGTTCAAGAACATCCGGGAGAAAACGGACGCTCACTTTGTTGATGTTATCAAGGAAGACAGGTAAGACAGAGCAAGGGTTTTGAGGTAGAACCCCCCGCCACCCACCTTGAGTCACCTTGCCCTTGTGTGTTTGCCTCCAGTGGCAGTGTATTTTTAAGTAATTTGAAACTTTCAGGAAAGTTGCATGAACAACACAGAGGATTCCCTTTATACCCTTTGCCTATTTCAGCAGCTTTTAACAAGTTGGACATGACTGAGCAACTGAACTGAACTGAACATTTGATGGTGTTTATTTCATTTTCTTTTCTCTCCCTGTGAAATTTATGTATTTTTTTCCTAAGCTATTTGCAGTAAGTTGGACGCATCATACTCTCTGCCTCTTAAAACCATAGTACCTGAAAACAGGAGTGTTCTTATATATCGTCATTGTTACCCACTTCAGGGAATCTGACGCCATTGAGATATTTCACCCTGGCTGCAATTCCTGTTCTGGTTTTGTCAGCTGACCTCCTGTGTTCCTGATAGCACATCCTCTCCCTCTGGTCCAGGACCTGGTCTGGGGTCACATGCTCTGGACCAGGCTACTTCAGTCTTTGAGTCTGGAGCAGTTCCTCAGCCATTCTTGATCTCCTGTGACAAGGACACTTTTGAAGCATGTCGGCCAGGCTCTTTTATAGTCTTCCTGAAGCTGGATTTGTGTAACGTCCCGGTAGCCTGGAGGTGTGTTTGGAGGAGCCGGGGGATGAGGAGAAGCAGATGGTTGCTCAGGTTAGAAAGAGACTCAAAGGTGCAGGCTGAGGTGTGGGGGGCGCAGTCCAGGGGCCTCTGGCTTGGCTGCATCAGGGGACAGCACTGCTGTGGCCCACATGCCCATGCTTCAGCCCCTGTGCGTGACCCCCACCCCATTCTGATACAGGTCTCTGGAGGACCCAGCTCCAAAACGCAAAACGGACTGCTCAGCCCTCCTCCAGAAGAGAAGCTCACCAACAGTCAGACCTCCCTGTGCGAGATCTTACAGGAGAAGGGCAGGTGGGCAGGTGTGAGCTTGGACCAGTCGGCTCTCCTTCCGCTGAGGTTCAAGAACATCCGGGAGAAAACGGACGCTCACTTTGTTGATGTTATCAAGGAAGACAGGTAAGACAGAGCAAGGGTTTTGAGGTAGAACCCCCCGCCACCCACCTTGAGTCACCTTGCCCTTGTGTGTTTGCCTCCAGTGGCAGTGTATTTTTAAGTAATTTGAAACTTTCAGGAAAGTTGCATGAACAACACAGAGGATTCCCTTTATACCCTTTGCCTATTTCAGCAGCTTTTAACAAGTTGGACATGACTGAGCAACTGAACTGAACTGAACATTTGATGGTGTTTATTTCATTTTCTTTTCTCTCCCTGTGAAATTTATGTATTTTTTTCCTAAGCTATTTGCAGTAAGTTGGACGCATCATACTCTCTGCCTCTTAAAACCATAGTACCTGAAAACAGGAGTGTTCTTATATATCGTCATTGTTACCCACTTCAGGGAATCTGACGCCATTGAGATATTTCACCCTGGCTGCAATTCCTGTTCTGGTTTTGTCAGCTGACCTCCTGTGTTCCTGATAGCACATCCTCTCCCTCTGGTCCAGGACCTGGTCTGGGGTCACATGCTCTGGACCAGGCTACTTCAGTCTTTGAGTCTGGAGCAGTTCCTCAGCCATTCTTGATCTCCTGTGACAAGGACACTTTTGAAGCATGTCGGCCAGGCTCTTTTATAGTCTTCCTGAAGCTGGATTTGTGTAACGTCCCCTAGGGTTCTCTCCAGGCTGTGTATGTGTCCAGATCCCATGGAGGGGCGTGTCTTCTCTGGCCCTCTCAGACCCAGAGGCCTGTGGCGCCCCTGTGGTGACCTTCATCGGGTAGTGAGGTTGGTCACCCAGGCGAGTGTTGCCAACTTCTCCAGGTGGTGTGTGCCGTTTCCTCCCTGTGACTAGTCAGCCAGCCATGGGATCATGTAGAGAGCCCATTACTCACCACATTTCCCTTGACCTTGTCTCTACCGTGGCTTTTGTCTATGTTGGTCAGCATGGTGATCATCCTGCTTCAGGGCTGACTGCACATCCACCACTGGGCGCTTGGCATTCTGCAATGAACATCCCCCCTCCCCACTTACCACTTAATCTGTCCACGTGTAGACATAGAAATCCACATAAGCCTGCATCACTGATCACTGTCCTAATGAGAGTGTGATGTCCTTGCTATCCTGAATCTGGCATTGGAGTGCCCCCCGCCGCCCCCACCACTTCAGACTGACTCCTATGTCCTTTTGAAACAGCGCCTTCGTTCATTTTGAGCCACGTCTTACCTTCTCCAGCACAGCAGGCTCATTTTATGTCTTCTCTGCTCCAGCAACAGGCATCAACCATTTCTCCAAAGAGCCCTGGCTCCTTTTAGTGAAAAACAGTGCTTTGATATGTTAGTCATTAATGTTTGATTTAGTGTCTTTGTAGTCAGAGGCATACACTATGGGACTTCATTCTTTTCAGTCACTGGAACTTGTTCTGTGGTTTTGTGTGTTTCACATGTGGTCTGTCTTGGTGAACGTACAGTGTGCACTTGAGAAGGATGAATACTCTGCCTTCTTAGGATGTCACGAGCCCCTAAACATCGGTTAGGTCCAGGTGGTTGTCAGCCGTGTTCAGATCAGCTGTCTCTTTAGTGATTTGGGGGGAGTGTTTTTCCATCAGTGACTTGAGATAAGGATGTTAAGCTGTGGTTATGGAATTGTCTGTATCTCTGTCCCTCTCTCTGTCTCAAGTGTTTTGAAGCTCTTTCTTAGTACATACACACTTGTGAGTGTTACGTGTTCCTGATAATTCACCCTTTTACTGTTTTGAAGTGTCCCTCTTTTTTACCCGGTATTGCTCTGTCTTTATCTGATACTAAAAGTCACTCCAGCCTGTTTGTGTGCTCTGTCATTTTCCATTAAAAAAAAAAAAATACCTGTGGGGAAGTGTGGCATAAAGGAAGTAGCATGAAAACCTATACTATCATATGTGAAAAAAACAGCTATTGTCATTGCACTGTGAGAAAAGGGGATCTTGCAGGGATGCTATGCTACAGCCTGAAGGGGTGGGATGGCGGGGGATATACATATGACTAATCTGGAAACATATCTGTAAACAACAAAACTCTGTAAAAGTAAAAAGTAAAATAAAAATTACAAAAAAATTCTAACCTGGGTCTTTATATTTCAAATATATCTTTTGTGGGTCTTGTTTTTTAAATCAGTCTGATAATCTCTGTCTTTCTTTATATTTTAATACATTTGCTTTTAGCCATGCATCTTTGCCTTGTTTTTCTTTTAGTGGTTGCTCTAGGCAGTCTTACATTTTTGTGGTCCTCTTATAGTTTACATTGTATCATTTCACTTTAAGTGTAGAAATGTTCTAACAGTGTAGGTATGTTACTATTCTCATTCCTTATGTTATGGTTTTCACATGTATTACATCTATATACGTTATAAACAACCACTTCCAGTTCCAACCTCTTGGTGACCTCAGGTTGGTCTCTACTGATAGCTTTTTGTTGAGGGTGGATCGTGTTTTCCTGTTCCTTATGTGTCTGATAGTTTTGGATTATGTTGTGCACACTGTGTACACAACTCTCCCTTCTGCTACATTCCTTTGAAGAGTGTCGACCTGTTTGTTTCAGCGGACAGTTGACTGATATGAACTCAAACACCAGACTTTGTCTCTTCTGAGGTGGGCAGTGGCTGTTCTTTCTGCCTTAATTCAGGTGTTTGGAGTCTGCGCATGTGTATTTCACGGGCCAGCCAGAGACTGGAGGAGAGCCTGTGTGCAGAATGTGGGGCTCCCCCTCCTCTGATCCTCTTCTTCTGGTGTTTCAGCCTCATGTTCAGCCTGTCGGCACGCTGAGCTCTGTCTCTGGTTTTCTGTGTCAGCGAGGCTGTAGCTTTCTCTCTGCATTTTAGCCATTGTACACACAGTGCTTAATAATGGCTCTCTTCAAAAAAAAGAAAAAGAAGTCAGCTTCTTCCAAGTGTAACTCCGTTATTTTCTTATGGCTTCAGTCAATCTCCAGTGCCTTCCAGTTGTTTATATATTTTGTTTAGGGTTTACCTTGTGGCTTAGATGGTTAAGAATCTGTCTATAATGCAGGAGACTCTGGTTTTATCCCTGGGTTGGGAAGATCCCATGGAGAAGGAAATGGCAACCCTCTCCAGTATTCTTGCTGGGAGATCCATGGACAGAGGAGCCTGGTGGGCTAGAGTCCATAAAGGTTGGCTACGACTGAGTGACTAACACTTGAAGGTGTGTAGTCACTGTCTGAGACAGGTGTGATTGAACCGGAGCACATCTCTGTCCGCAGATGTGGAAGGCTCCAGTATTCATCTCAAATGAGCAGCTCAGCTTGCAGTGTGGATCCTGCCTCTTGACTGCAAAAATGAAGCCATTCTGTTTCCTCCTTGTAGCTGCTTTATTGGTTTCCCCTCTGTCCACACTCAACAAGTGGAAAGGAGGACTGGGGTGGGGAGACAGTCAACATTTGGGGATGCCATTTTCTGTCTTCTGAGCCTGAGAGCCCAGTAAGGGATCACACACTTGCCCCCAAGAGTCCAGTCTGACCAGGGAGAGAAGGATGTGTAGAGGCCCATCCTGTGTCGGGCCCCTGGTAGACATCTTATGTGTCTCATCTGTTTTAATTCTAGAAGTTACTGTGTGAGGGAGAGGTATATTTCACAGATTTGTATCTTGCATTTGAAAATTATGTTAGCGTCCCCTTAGATTTATAGTGATTTTCTGTGGGATAAAAAGGAGATGACTGCTAGGCATCCACAAGAGAATGAGAGAGCCACATAAAGCAGGCTCGATTTCTCTGCCATTAAAGCCATCGAGCGTTGTCATTTCTCAGGTTTCACAGGTGGTTGGCACAGGTGACAGCAGCACCGGAATCAGCCTGACTCTAGCACAGTCTTTTTTTTTTTTTTTAAACCTTTATTTTACTTTTAACTTTTACAGAGTTTTGTTGTTTACAAATATGTATGTTCTCAGATTAGTCATATGTATATCCCCCCCTTCCCTCCCCTCCCGACCATCACACAGCACCCCTGAAGGATCCCCTTTTCTCACAGAGCAATGACTAGAGCTATTTTCTTCACTTATGATAGTACAGGCCTTCATGTTACTTCCTTTACGCCTCTCACCCACTGTTCCTTCCCCACAATGTCCATATGTCCACTGTCCATGTCTGTCTTTCTGTCGCTTCACTGCGTGTGCCATCATCACCATCCTACTAGATTCCATATATATGTGTTAATATACTGTATTTGTCCTTCTCTTTCTGACTGACTTCACTTTTGATGATACGTTCTAGATCCAGCCACCTCATTAGGGTTGATTCTTCTGCATTTCTCTTTACAGCTGTGTAGTATTCCATTGTATATATGTACCAGAGCTTTTGTATCCATTCGTTCGTCGATGGGCATCTAGGTTCCTTCCATGTTCTAGCTATTGTATAGAGAGCTGCAATGAACACTGGGGTACAGATGCTTCCTTCAGATTTGATTTCATCAGGGTATAAGCCTAAGAGTGGGATTGCTGGGTCATATGGTGCTTCTATTTTTAGTTTTTTAAGAAATCTCCAGACTGTCTTCCATAGAGGCTGTATCAATTTACACTCCCACCAGCAATGCAGGAGTGTTCCCTTTTCTCCGCAGCCTCTCCAGCATTTATTGTTTGTCAATTTGTGGATGATGGCCATTCTGACGGGTGTGAGATGGTATCTCATTGTAGTTTTGATTTGCATTTCTCTAATTATTAGTGAAGTTGAGCATCGTTTCATGTGTTTTTGGGCCATCTGTATGTCATCGTTGGAGAGGTGTCTGTTTAGGTCCTTTTCCCATTTTTTGATTGGGATAAAAAGGAGATGACTGCTAGGCATCCACAAGAGAATGAGAGAGCCACATAAAGCAGGCTCGATTTCTCTGCCATTAAAGCCATCGAGCGTTGTCATTTCTCAGGTTTCACAGGTGGTTGGCACAGGTGACAGCAGCACCGGAATCAGCCTGACTCTAGCACAGTCTTTTTTTTTTTTTTTAAACCTTTATTTTACTTTTAACTTTTACAGAGTTTTGTTGTTTACAAATATGTATGTTCTCAGATTAGTCATATGTATATCCCCCCCTTCCCTCCCCTCCCGACCATCACACAGCACCCCTGAAGGATCCCCTTTTCTCACAGAGCAATGACTAGAGCTATTTTCTTCACTTATGATAGTACAGGCCTTCATGTTACTTCCTTTACGCCTCTCACCCACTGTTCCTTCCCCACAATGTCCATATGTCCACTGTCCATGTCTGTCTTTCTGTCGCTTCACTGCCTGTGCCATCATCACCATCCTACTAGATTCCATATATATGTGTTAATATACTGTATTTGTCCTTCTCTTTCTGACTGACTTCACTTTTGATGATACGTTCTAGATCCAGCCACCTCATTAGGGTTGATTCTTCTGCATTTCTCTTTACAGCTGTGTAGTATTCCATTGTATATATGTACCAGAGCTTTTGTATCCATTCGTTCGTCGATGGGCATCTAGGTTCCTTCCATGTTCTAGCTATTGTATAGAGAGCTGCAATGAACACTGGGGTACAGATGCTTCCTTCAGATTTGATTTCATCAGGGTATAAGCCTAAGAGTGGGATTGCTGGGTCATATGGTGCTTCTATTTTTAGTTTTTTAAGAAATCTCCAGACTGTCTTCCATAGAGGCTGTATCAATTTACACTCCCACCAGCAATGCAGGAGTGTTCCCTTTTCTCCGCAGCCTCTCCAGCATTTATTGTTTGTCAATTTGTGGATGATGGCCATTCTGACGGGTGTGAGATGGTATCTCATTGTAGTTTTGATTTGCATTTCTCTAATTATTAGTGAAGTTGAGCATCGTTTCATGTGTTTTTGGGCCATCTGTATGTCATCGTTGGAGAGGTGTCTGTTTAGGTCCTTTTCCCATTTTTTGATTGGGTTCTTCGTTTTTCCGGTGCTGAGTTGTCTGAGTTGCTTGTAGATTTTGGAGATTAATTCTTTGTCTGTTGTTTCATTTGCTATGATTTTCTCCCATTCTGTGGGCTGTCTGTTCAGCTTTTTTGTGATTTCTTTTGCTGTACAAAAGCTTTTAAGTTTCATGAGGTCCCACATGTTCATTTGTCTTTTGAGTTCCACTATTCTAGTAGGTGGGTCAGAGAAGATCTTGCTTTGATTGATGTCCTTGAGGGTTTTGCCTATATTCTCCTCTAAGAGTTTGATGGTTTCTGGCCTTACATTTAAGTCTTTAATCCATTTTGAGTTGATTTTTGTGTATGGTGTCTGGGAACGTTCCAACTTCATTTTTTTGCATGTAGCTGTCCAGTTTTCCCAGCACCATTTGTTGAAGAGGCTGTCTTTGTCCCATTTTATATGTTCGCCTCCTTTGTCAAAAATAAGGTACCCATAGGTGTGTGGCTTTATCTCTGGGTTCTCGATCTTGTTCCATTGGTCGATATTTCTGTTTTTGTGCCAGTACCATACTGTCTTGAGGACTGTTAGCACAGTCTTGTGATAAGAATCAGTTAGCGGTGATGGTGGTGACTCCTGTCAGTGCACCGAGTGACAGAACAGCCAGTTGTGAATTAGGTTTGCAAGGAAGCCTCCCAACCAACATTGGTGTGATCCATGCAGGGACCTGTTGGTCCTTCAGAGGGGAACGCCTCATGGAACAAAAACAGCTGCCGCCGCCTAATTCTGGATGCCAAGAATATGTTTTCACAAGCACGGCTTTAATGCCGTGTGTTGTATTCCTGGTGAATGGGCATTCTTCGTGATGGTGCAGCCTGAAATGGGATGACGTTTAGGAGCATGAAGGACTTTACGGAGTCGAGCTGTAAAGGGGTGGTTGAGCAATGTCTATTGTGCTTTCAGGTACAGCCTCTGTGACATGCTTCACGAATGGTGTCTCTGTGGCTAACTGTGATTTTTTACAGAATAAATGTAATGGTTGTGCTGCACGTTGATTGACTGCCCTTACTGTCTCTTCTAGCCTGATGAAGGATTACTTTTTTAAGCCGCCCATTAACCAGTTCAGCTTGAGCTTCCTGGACCCGGAGCTCGAGCGGGCCTACAGGACCAGCTATCAGGAAGAGGTGAGTGTGTCCTCATAAGGTTACTAAAGATGTGTCGTTTTCACCGGATAGTTCTTGGTTAGCCTTGTGCTTGTGGAGCCCTTTTTGTTTTCCTGAGCAATAGGGAATTGAAGGCTTATGTTGATTTCCCCAAGTCCATACATAAGCCCTGAATTTCATCTGTACGTGAATTTTTCTCCACAAAGGAGAAAGCCCTGATCTCTTTACAGCAACCCATCTTGTCCCTCCTGGTCCCCTTCCCTGCAGCTGGTGCGTCCCTTGGCTCCCAGGTTGTGCTCCAGCCCCCGGAGACTTGCACGGGGAGGGGACGCCCTAGGCCCGCCTGTTCTGTTCTCCTTCAACTCCATTTGTTCATACAGCAGCCCTTGTCCACTCCTGGTCCCCTTCCCACCCTTTGGGTGCTTTGTCCCATTTTATATGTTCGCCTCCTTTGTCAAAAATAAGGTACCCATAGGTGTGTGGCTTTATCTCTGGGTTCTCGATCTTGTTCCATTGGTCGATATTTCTGTTTTTGTGCCAGTACCATACTGTCTTGAGGACTGTTAGCACAGTCTTGTGATAAGAATCAGTTAGCGGTGATGGTGGTGACTCCTGTCAGTGCACCGAGTGACAGAACAGCCAGTTGTGAATTAGGTTTGCAAGGAAGCCTCCCAACCAACATTGGTGTGATCCATGCAGGGACCTGTTGGTCCTTCAGAGGGGAACGCCTCATGGAACAAAAACAGCTGCCGCCGCCTAATTCTGGATGCCAAGAATATGTTTTCACAAGCACGGCTTTAATGCCGTGTGTTGTATTCCTGGTGAATGGGCATTCTTTCGTGACGGTGCAGCCTGAAATGGGATTACGTTTAGGAGCATGAAGGACTTTCCGGAGTCGAGCTGTAAAGGGGTGGTTGAGCAATGTCTATTGTGCTTTCAGGTACAGCCTCTGTGACATGCTTCACGAATGGTGTCTCTGTGGCTAACTGTGATTTTTGACAGAATAAATGTAATGGTTGTGCTGCACGTTGATTGACTGCCCTTACTGTCTCTTCTAGCCTGATGAAGGATTACTTTTTTAAGCCGCCCATTAACCAGTTCAGCTTGAGCTTCCTGGACCCGGAGCTCGAGCGGGCCTACAGGACCAGCTATCAGGAAGAGGTGAGTGTGTCCTCATAAGGTTACTAAAGATGTGTCGTTTTCACCGGATAGTTCTTGGTTAGCCTTGTGCTTGTGGAGCCCTTTTTGTTTTCCTGAGCAATAGGGAATTGAAGGCTTATGTTGATTTCCCCAAGTCCATACATAAGCCCTGAATTTCATCTGTACGTGAATTTTTCTCCACAAAGGAGAAAGCCCTGATCTCTTTACAGCAACCCAGCTTGTCCCCTCCTGGTCCCCTTCCCCTGCAGCTGGTGCGTCCCTTGGCTCCCAGGTTGTGCTCCAGCCCCCGGAGACTTGCACGGGGAGGGGACGCCCTAGGCCCGCCTGTTCTGTTCTCCTTCAACTCCATTTGTTCATACAGCAGGCCACTCCTCAGTGTCTGTTACATCCAGGGCAGGACTAGGCCCAAGAGTCCTGGTGAACCAGACAGGGCAGTTCATGCCCGTGGAGGTGGGTTTCATCAACCCCCTGGGGAGTGAATGCCTGTGAACACCCCAGGAGCGGCTCCCTCATGTGAACTTGGAGTTGGTTGGTACCTGGAAGGCAGAGCGTCATCTCATTTAGTCCTCACGGCAGCCCTTCAAGGAAGCTGATGACCATCCTCGTCTTAACCAAAGAAAGCTGAGGCCAGGGAGGGCTGAGGGGCCAAGACCCCATTGTTAGGGCTGGGCACCCCCCATCCCCAGGTGCTGAGCACAGAGCCTTCCCAGCAGCAGGCATGGGCTGCCGACTGCTCTTGTCCCCATATGCTCCCTGAGCGTCTACACCACCAGCCCTGCTCCTGGGGCTGGGGTGTAGAGACGACACTCTCTTGGAGAAGCAGTAACCCTGAAGACGTGTGATTCCAGACCTAGGGGCCCCAGAAGGCCCTCAGAGCACACCGACCCCAGGTTGAGGGCCCAGAGGGAGTCCCTGTTAGTGGGAGGGCTGGCAATTAACCTAGTGAAAAAATGTTCCAGAGAGGGGCCAGCAGCTGTAAACCTTGGAGACGAGACAGAGCCTGGGTGTATCCAGGGATCTGACTGTGGGTGCTTCCATCTGAGGGACGGGTGGGAGTGGTGAGCAGGCAGCTTCCCTCACGGTGGACGTCATGCTGAAGGCCAGGGGAGCTAGGACAGGAGGTGGCCCCATCAAACTGTGTTGTGTAATGGTCACTTGACTGGGTTGTAGAAGGTGCCAGGAGAGGCTAAACCTGAGGCTGGTGTGCACACGGGACGCTGTCCCTGAAATGTGCCTGGGGGTGGCGAGGAGAGGGCTGTAGGAGCGGTGGGAGGCTCCTGGCTGCCCTCACTCAGCCCCCCACAAGGCTCAGTGCTTTCCCATGGAAGCATCACCCTCACCCATCAGGCTCAGGTCCCGAGTTTATCCCTGCTCCCAGATAAAGATAACAGGGGCAGAGGGGCAAATCAGGCCGCTGTCCAGGGGACCCCCCAATTGCACGGGAGGGGACGCCCAGGCCCGCCTGTTCTGTTCTCCTTCAACTCCATTTGTTCATACAGCAGGCCACTCCTCAGTGTCTGTTACATCCAGGGCAGGACTAGGCCCAAGAGTCCTGGTGAACCAGACAGGGCAGTTCATGCCCGTGGAGGTGGGTTTCATCAACCCCCTGGGGAGTGAATGCCTGTGAACACCCCAGGAGCGGCTCCCTCATGTGAACTTGGAGTTGGTTGGTACCTGGAAGGCAGAGCGTCATCTCATTTAGTCCTCACGGCAGCCCTTCAAGGAAGCTGATGACCATCCTCGTCTTAACCAAAGAAAGCTGAGGCCAGGGAGGGCTGAGGGGCCAAGACCCCATTGTTAGGGCTGGGCACCCCCCATCCCCAGGTGCTGAGCACAGAGCCTTCCCAGCAGCAGGCATGGGCTGCCGACTGCTCTTGTCCCCATATGCTCCCTGAGCGTCTACACCACCAGCCCTGCTCCTGGGGCTGGGGTGTAGAGACGACACTCTCTTGGAGAAGCAGTAACCCTGAAGACGTGTGATTCCAGACCTAGGGGCCCCAGAAGGCCCTCAGAGCACACCGACCCCAGGTTGAGGGCCCAGAGGGAGTCCCTGTTAGTGGGAGGGCTGGCAATTAACCTAGTGAAAAAATGTTCCAGAGAGGGGCCAGCAGCTGTAAACCTTGGAGACGAGACAGAGCCTGGGTGTATCCAGGGATCTGACTGTGGGTGCTTCCATCTGAGGGACGGGTGGGAGTGGTGAGCAGGCAGCTTCCCTCACGGTGGACGTCATGCTGAAGGCCAGGGGAGCTAGGACAGGAGGTGGCCCCATCAAACTGTGTTGTGTAATGGTCACTTGACTGGGTTGTAGAAGGTGCCAGGAGAGGCTAAACCTGAGGCTGGTGTGCACACGGGACGCTGTCCCTGAAATGTGCCTGGGGGTGGCGAGGAGAGGGCTGTAGGAGCGGTGGGAGGCTCCTGGCTGCCCTCACTCAGCCCCCCACCAGGCTCAGTGTTTTCCCATGGAAGCATCACCATCACCCATAAGGCTCAGGTCCCGAGTTTATCCCTGCTCCCAGATAAAGATAACAGGGGCAGGACCTGTGGGTGACATGATCAAGGTCCACAGCCCTGGCTGGCTCCTCCTTGCCTGTCACCTCGGGTGGCACCTCGCCTTGGCCCCAGCCGGTGCCCTGAGATGGGGAGCACTTCCTCCTCGAGAGCTATGTGAGCGTTGAGGTCATGCCCCAAAGCGTCTGCATGTCTGGAGCCGGTCTCTCTGGGCTCTTGAGCATTGTCGTCATCTTATCCCTCCTTCCTGTGACTCCCTGACACATCATGCGTGCCACTTTGTGACACTGACCACATCACCATCTCAGACTCCGTCTGTCCCACCATTAGGCTGCAAGCCCCCAGGGCCGTTGTTTCATGCCTGTTTGTCCCCGCAGCCCCACGCAGAGCCAGGCCCGGAGCAGACTCTTGCCGTCACCATTACCGTTGACCTGCTTCTGCTCCAGCCCCACCTTCTGCTTCCATCTAGAAGCTCCGAGCCTGGGTCCCAGCTTCTGGCACGTGGCTTTCCTGTCTATGATGTCTTTCAGGCTCAGTGTATCTCGTGCCTGTGAGAATTTACTGGTTTGTGATCGGTTGCTGTGGGACCTTGGACAAGTTTCTGTACTTCAGCTTCCTCACTGTTGGGGTGGGGAGCGAAGAGTATGGAGACAGCCAGGTGAAGCACTCGCCCTGCTCCTGGTCCGCAGGAGGCGTGTCCTCAGCAGGCATCCACTGGATGGATGGATCTCCGCCTGGATCCTCTTCCTCCAGCAGCATCTGTTGATACCCCCCTCAAATCCCAACAGGTGGTAAAGAATTCTCCCGTGAAGACTTTCGCCAGTGCCACCTTCAGTTCCCTCCTGGATGTGTTTCTATCGACAACAGTGTTTCTGATTCTCTCCATCACCTGCTTCCTGAAGTATGGGGCTGCCTCCATGCAGCCCCCACCAGCCGCCCTGGCGGTCTTTGGTGCAGCCCTGCTGCTGGAGGTCCTGTCCCTCGTGGTCTCCGTCAGGTAAAGGCTCCCCAGCTGTTAGCCTTCAGCTCCCTCTGCTGGCCGAACTGCCCGCCGGCTCCCTGAGCACCTTTCTGGACGGCCCTCTTTTCTTCCCTCCCCCAGCCCCCCAGCCCTGCTCATCTCTCTTGCATGCTGGCCCTCAGCCCAGGGGGTCCACGCCTTACCAGCAAATCAGTGTCCTCTATGGCCTCACCACCACCAGATAGTCGCTTGAGCTCCCAAACTAGACGCTTAGAAAGTGGAAAGGTAGAAGTAGGAGTAAGAAAGCAGAACTGAGAGAGACGAGAGAGACGTGTGGGGTGCCACTGGGAGGGGCCTCCCCTGGATGTAAGAGTGGAGCTGTAAGCCCCAGAGGGTGTGCAGGCCCAAGTCCATGGGCTTGGGTCAGGCTGTGGATTCTTAGAGGTGACCCAGAGAAGACAAAGTAGTGAAGGTCATGCCCCAAAATTCTTCAGAATTTAAAACTTCCACGTTTCAACGAACACCATCATCCCTTCTTACCCTCAAGTGAAAGAGGACCTACAAGATGGAGGAGGATGGATATTTGCAAGTCGTACCCATGACAAGGCTCTACTATGTAGAACGTCAGCTCAGTGATACAAAGACAGCTGGTCATTTAGAAATGGACAGAGGGTCTGAAGAGACAGCAGGCCCCTCAGGACCCTCCCAGCCTGCCTTCAGGTTCGCTCCCGCCCCCAGGAACTCACAGGGTTTCTGCTAATGGAAGTGATGCCCCAGGCCCACCCCTTCCTCCAGCCCTGCCACCCTCAGCAGGACAGCCTCACGGTGGGGTCAGAGAGAAATGGGGAGACGGGCCCTCACAAATTTCTGCTCCACCCCAACATCTCAGGACAAGAAACCCTCACTTTGAGTCTGATCCTGAAGCTTCCAATGCACAACCCCACCCTTTGAAGTTGTCAAGCTACACGCCTGCCCACATGCCCACCCACTCCCTTCCACACTAACCCCCTAGACTCCCCCAGAGGCCCCTTCGGCTCCTTGCCAGGCATTTTGCTGCCCTGCTCACAGCAAGTGACTCCTCAGTGCAGCCCCACACTGGGCCAGCCTCCCTCCATGTCTCAGCTCCATGTTCCTCACCAAGCTGGAGGCCCACTCCCAAACCAGCTGCACCCTCTGTGGGCCTGCCTTTGGCCTGGAGACCCTAAGGAGACCCAAACACCTGTCTCCGTTTCTCCCCGCTCTCCCAGGATGGTGTTCTTCCTAGAGGACGTGATGGCATGCACCAAGCGCCTGCTGGAGTGGATAGCTGGCTGGCTCCCACGCCATTTCATCGGGGCCGTCCTGGTGTCCCTCCCGGCCCTGGCGGTCTATTCTCATGTCACCTCCGAATTTGAGACAAATATACACGTAAGTAGAGTCTTGATGATTTTGTGTCCAGGATCCTCTGGGCTCCCTGATCGCTTCTTTTTTTAAATTAAACCTGTTGGTTTGGGATGGCAATTTAAATACCAAGGCCCAGACCCTGTCAGTCCTCTGAACTTGTCTTTTTAGAAAAGACTTTCCTGGGACAGAGGAGCAGACTGGGAGGTCGGCCTGGGGCCTGCCCTGGGGAGAGTCCCCGGTGGGCCTGGGTTCTCTCCCACCCTCTCAGGGTCACCAAGTCCGAAGTTAATTAACTTCTTACATGTTTTATGAAGAAGTGTCTGTCCCACATTTCCAAATTATACTGGGTAGTATGCTGTTGTCCATTGACTGTACATCTTTTTAAAAGAAAAGTAAAAACAATGATAATAATGTCTGCAGAATTGGCACCAACCACCCATTGGCACCTGAATTGGGTGCTGGTGATCAGGGAAGGCCCTTCCAAGTTAAGCCCATAAAGAGTGAATTCACGCTGCTGTTGAAGGTTGTATTTCCGGTGCCAGCGAGTGTAGCATGAAGCCCTGGTGGGCTGGCTGCAGTTGATACTCACACACCCAGTGCCATTTCTGCTCCATGCAGCAGGGTGCATGTAGGACGGGCTTCAGGTAGGGGATGCTGACAGGGGGACGCCTGCCTTTCCTCCACTCCAAGGTGGCGTGTGCCTTTTCCACACATCGGAGAGGGCCCTTAGTACCTGGGGGACCCTTAGGGCTGGGGAGGCCCTTAGTGCCAGGGAGAAAACTGCGGGGTAACCCATTAATCCAGTGGTGTCCCTGAAGCCCAGGTATTCTGCTACACACAAGGACTAGTAAGTGAGCGTGCTGTCTGCTCTCAGGGAGCCCAGGTGGAGGGGAGGCAGGTGGGCGCTGGGGTCCTCATGAGCCTGCCCCTCTCTGCAGTCCACCATGTTCACGGGCTCGGCCGTGCTGATTGCTGTGGTGCACTATTGCAACTTCTGCCAGCTCAGCTCCTGGATGCGCTCCTCCCTGGCCACCGTCGTTGGGGCGGGGCCCCTGCTGCTGCTGCTCCACATCTCCCTGTGCCCGGACAGGTATGCGCGCCCTGCCCGCCTCTCATACCACCTGCCCTGTAATGACTAAATATGTGTGTACATTGTGAAGTGATCACCACCGTATGTCTAGTTTAGAGTTACTCTCGGGAATTCCCTGGCTACCCAGTGGTTAGGACTTGGTGATCTCGCTGCTGGGGCCCAGGTTCGATCCTTGGTTGGGGAACTAAGATCCCATATGCTGTGAGGTGAAGCCAGAAACAAAAAGAGTTACCCTCTCATCACCTTTCAGATATACAGTACAGTAATATTAACAGTAGTTACCATGCTGTACGTTAGTTACTTCCTCAGGATGTATTTATTTTGTAACTGGAGATTTGTGCCTTTGACCACCTTCACCTGTTTTACCACCTCTTACCACTGCCTCTGGCAACCACCAGTCTGTTCTCTGAAGAGTTCATGGGGTTTTTTTTTTTTCCTACATGTAAATGAGATCATATGGTGTTTGTTTTTCTTGGTATTCTTTCACTTAACATAATGCCTCCAAGGTCTGTCCATGTTGTCACAAATGGTGGGATTTCCTTTTTTTGTTGTTGTTATGGCTGAATAATGTTCCATAGTATATGTACCACATCTTGATCCATTCTTCCATTGACAAACACTTAGCTTCCTTCCCATCTTGGCTACTGTAGATGGTGCTGCAGTGAACTTGGGGGTACAGATGTCTTTTTTTTTTTAACTTTTATTTTACAGATGTCTTTTTAAGTAACTGTTTTGTTTCCTTCAGAGATGTCTGAAGTGGCACTACTGGGTCATAGATAGCTGTGTTTTTAACGTTGGGGGAGCCGCCATAATGTTCCCCATAGTGGCCGCATTTGTTTACTTCCCACCTGCTGTGCACCAGGGTTCTCTTTTCCTCATGTCTTCAGTGTCACTTGTTAGTTCCTATCTTTTTTATGACGATTGTTCTAACAGGTGTGAGGTGACCTTGTCCCTCATCTACAGTTCCCTGAAGACTAGGGATGTTGAGGAGTGTCTCGTAGACCCTGTGAGCTGTCTGTGACTGTTAACCCTTTGGAAGAGTGTCTAGGCCCTCCACCCGTCATTTAATCAGTTTGCTGGGTTTTGCTGTTGAGTTGTGTTCGTCACTTGTACTTTCTCATCAGCACTAGTGCCTTCCACCCCACGAGACACTGTCACAACCTGAAATAGCTTTCAGCATACATAAAGTCAACAGCTTGATGAAATACCCCAAGAGGCATCCGCAAAGGAAAGAAAAGGGAAATAATTTTTAATAACGTGTTTGCCTGTAGACCTCCCAGGGTGGCCACTCCCAGCCAACGTCATACAGTAGTCACATGCTAGGACTCAGCAGTTGTCCCTCGGTATCCACCGGGGGTTGACCCTCAGGTCCCCCTCCCCCATATCAGCATTCAAGGATGCTCAGGTTCCTTGTATAAATGGCACAGCATTTGCATATAACCTCCACGTGTCCTCCTGTATACCTGAAACGTCAGCTCTAGACTGCTTATAACACCTAATACAGTGTATGTACGCCACTGTCCCTTGTCATCACGTGGCAGATTTAAGTTTTGCTTTTCTGGAACTCTCTGGAAATTTTCTTCATAGTATTTTTTTTTCCCTGCCTTTTTTTTAAAAAAATTTTTTTTGGGGGGGAGCACTTCTATTGGTCTTTCATTTATTTATCTTTGTTCCTTGGCCTGTGTGGGCTTCCCATTGCAGTGGCCTCTTTCGCTGCAGAGCACCGGCTCTGGGCGCATGCACTCCAGAGCTCTGGCTCAGTACTTGGACACATTGGTCCAGCTGCTCCGTGGCACGTGGGATCTTCCCAGGCCAGGGATCGAACCGGCGCCCCTTGCACTGCAAGGCGGTGTCCTTCTCCACTGGACTACCAGGGAAGCCCTTCATAGTATTTTTGAACTGAGGTTGGTTGAATCCACAAATACAGAACCTGTGGATGTAGAAAGCTGATTGTACTTACGATGACGAAGTCTGAATTTAAGAAAGTAGGACTAGAAGCCATTTAATACAAGACTATCAGGAAAATGAAGTGATAGAGGTGAAGGTGACATGCAAATGAAGAGAAGAAGCTGGTTCTGACGTTTGGTCGTAGGGCCCATATGCTGAGACAGGTTACAGACGGTGGAAGTGCAGGAGTTGAAGAAGTGTGGTGGTCTTGCAAGTGACCTGGCCTTATTCGTCAATAGCATGTCTTAACAGTTTTCCACATTATGACGTGAAGTGTTAGAGCAATGATGAATCCTATCTCATCTCAAGATGGAAGCACATCTCCTATCTTGAAATCCTTCCACATATTGAAGATTACATTCTACTCCAGTGGCCTTCAGAGCTGTCTCACTGGCGGTGTGGGGAAAAGAAACGTGAAGACCCCTGGGGACAGGATCTGTTCTGTGCTACGAAAAATTTAACAATTTAAATACATAGGATGGTGCTGATGGACGACATGTTTAAAACAACCTTGGTCAATGAACCCACCAAGACGCCTGCTTTCCCCGTGTCCTGCTGATTAAGTCATGTTTGGTTGTCGGTTGTTCTGATGAGTCTGAAATTACCTGTTGCACATTTGCAGCTGGTTTTGTGGCCTTTAACCTTTTCAACTAAATGTGTGGCTGGAAATAAGATGCTTCCTTGGCCAGCAGAGTGCACATAGTAGTTTTTTCAGAAATTTGAATGGAATGTATCAAAGCCTTTAAGCTTCTGTTTCTGTAAGAGACTTCTGCTAAGTGTTGGACTTTCTGTGTAACTGCTTAGGAAAATGTTTTGTCAGCACATGTTAAAGAACCATGTATTTATCATTACAGTGGGTTTAGGTTAGCAGGATACTTCAAAGTTACACGGGACATGTCTCCCTTATGCTCTGCAGGACACCTAACATTCCTGGCTCCCTGAATTATTAGGACGACCAGAAGGGACCCGGTGTTCCCAAAATGCTCCACTAGGAGAGGTATTACCACTGAGAACCATTGCTTTCATGAATTCAAAAGTAGAAAATGGTCCAATTTGTCTCAATATACAGATGAAATCACCTTAGTGCATTTTGGATATTACCAAAGCAGTGGTCAGAGCGAGTGTCCTTTCTCAATTTACTTAATAAAATAATAATGACATGAAAGATGTTCAAGTTCTCTGCAAATTAAGATCAAAGAGGGGATTCAAAGTAGCACTGTTATTCAACACTTGAAAGGAAACTTTAATGAACAGTTAAATTACTTCAAGCAAAACAGAGTGTTCCTTTATTCTTTCTGAAGGTGCGACCTCCTGGAATTACGGTTTTTTATAAAGTTCTTTCCCAAGAGCATGAAGTTCAGCAATCTGCCTTTTAAGCTTTTAGATCCATTACAGGTACCCCATCAGCCAGCCAATCACTGGGGCGGGCCTTTTCTGCTTGAATCCAGAGAGCCATAGCAATGGGGAACCCAGAAATCAAACAGCAGATCTCAAAGTGGGGGCTGACAGAGGAGTCTCTGCTGGACCCATACATGAGAATCCTCTCAGCCTGTCCACCCTGTCACTGCTGAGCCGAACCAGAGTGGCGAGCATGTAGGGAGGACAAAACATGAACTCAACTCCTGTGAAACAGGGGGACTCTTCCAGCTTTGGGGGGAGAGTCATGTGGGTTAGAGCAGAGTCACAGTCACAGTCACATCTGGTCAAATTGAGAAGCCTTAGAATTTGCATTTTGTGTGTAGCGCTCGCTTTCCTCTGTGAAGTCACCTTTGGTAACCACATAAGCTGCTCCAAGCCCTCACTGGCCCGTACTGCGTGGGAGGGCTGTTCCCATATGCTCTGAGTCGTCCCCTTTGCAGGGAGCAAGGCTGGGGGCCCTGGAGGATGAAGCATCAGGGCCCTTGCCTGGGGTCGGGGGGAGGTTTGGGTGACCTGTGGGTCCAAGTGGACACTGGGTGTAACAAGACCCCAAAGGAAGCCATGCAGTGCTCGGAGAGGATAGGGCTGCATGTCTTGAGCACTTTCCCCAGCACCAAGAGAGGTCATTAGTTACGTGTGGTTTCAGCGGCCTAAAATTGGGATTCGATTGCTTTGGGCACCACCAGTAACAAAGTCCAGTTTTCCCAGTATGTAATCTGTCAGTGCCTCCAGCAGGGCCTTTTGAAGTTGATTCTTTGTCAGTAGACCTTGCTGTTTGAACACAGCCGAAGTTTCCAGCCTGTAGGACACCACGGACGCGTCCTTAGCTGCAAAATGAAGACCTTACAGAACTTTCTTGATGACAGTTTAAATTAAAAAACTGTTCAAGTCTGCAAATTAAGATCAAAGAGGGGATTCAAAGTAGCACTGTTATTCAACACTTGAAAGGAAACTTTAATGAACAGTTAAATTACTTCAAGCAAAACAGAGTGTTCCTTTATTCTTTCTGAAGGTGCGACCTCCTGGAATTACGGTTTTTTATAAAGTTCTTTCCCAAGAGCATGAAGTTCAGCAATCTGCCTTTTAAGCTTTTAGATCCATTACAGGTACCCCATCAGCCAGCCAATCACTGGGGCGGGCCTTTTCTGCTTGAATCCAGAGAGCCATAGCAATGGGGAACCCAGAAATCAAACAGCAGATCTCAAAGTGGGGGCTGACAGAGGAGTCTCTGCTGGACCCATACATGAGAATCCTCTCAGCCTGTCCACCCTGTCACTGCTGAGCCGAACCAGAGTGGCGAGCATGTAGGGAGGACAAAACATGAACTCAACTCCTGTGAAACAGGGGGACTCTTCCAGCTTTGGGGGGAGAGTCATGTGGGTTAGAGCAGAGTCACAGTCACAGTCACATCTGGTCAAATTGAGAAGCCTTAGAATTTGCATTTTGTGTGTAGCGCTCGCTTTCCTCTGTGAAGTCACCTTTGGTAACCACATAAGCTGCTCCAAGCCCTCACTGGCCCGTACTGCGTGGGAGGGCTGTTCCCATATGCTCTGAGTCGTCCCCTTTGCAGGGAGCAAGGCTGGGGGCCCTGGAGGATGAAGCATCAGGGCCCTTGCCTGGGGTCGGGGGGAGGTTTGGGTGACCTGTGGGTCCAAGTGGACACTGGGTGTAACAAGACCCCAAAGGAAGCCATGCAGTGCTCGGAGAGGATAGGGCTGCATGTCTTGAGCACTTTCCCCAGCACCAAGAGAGGTCATTAGTTACGTGTGGTTTCAGCGGCCTAAAATTGGGATTCGATTGCTTTGGGCACCACCAGTAACAAAGTCCAGTTTTCCCAGTATGTAATCTGTCAGTGCCTCCAGCAGGGCCTTTTGAAGTTGATTCTTTGTCAGTAGACCTTGCTGTTTGAACACAGCCGAAGTTTCCAGCCTGTAGGACACCACGGACGCGTCCTTAGCTGCAAAATGAAGACCTTACAGAACTTTCTTGATTTCCCTCTTTGGTGGTTGTGCCTACCTTCCACAGCTGATCCACAAGTTTTTGTTGTTTCTATTATTTATTTATTTAGTTGATTGTGCTGGGTCTTAGTTGCAGCATGTGGGATCTTTACTTCGGGCATGCAGGATCTAGTTCCCTGACCAGGGAACCCTGGCCCCCTGCCTTGGAAGCAAGGAGTCTTAACCACTGGACCACTGGGAAAGTTCTCATATAAAGGCTTTTATCATCATTGTCTTTACCTTTTTGTTATTCTTCATTAACACACAGCATCAAATTGTAATTAATGTTTCCTATCCTTAACTGTCTACCTTGAAAATAGGAAAGCTGTTTTTATTTAAACTTTTCTCAGGCTGCTTTGTATAATGCCTTCTGAGCTTTTCATAGTAATTGCTTTCTGCATTTTCATTTCAGTTCCATTGTAAGTTCGCACCTTGATGCAATGCAGAATTCCAGGTAAGCTTTCAACACTGTGCCTACGCCTGAATAAAGGAGAGTAACTGTGTTCCTGTTGGTTATCTCTAAGATTCCTGAAAACAGTTGTATCTTAAATAAAAGGAACAACATAGGCACTCTTAAAAGAGGAAGCGGAAAATATTGGTTTGTTAGAATGCCAGATCATACTTAGAATATCTTATTGGGGGCTTCCCTGGTGGTCCAGTGAGTAAGGACATCGCCTTGCAGTGCAAGGGGCGCCAGTTCGATACCTGGCCTCGGAGGATCCCACGTGCCGCGGAGCGGCTGGACCCATGTGTCCAATTACCGAGCTGGAGCTCTGGGGTGCATGCGCCCAGAGCCGGTGCTCTGCGACAACGGAGGCCACCGCGATGGGAGGCCCACACGGGCCAAGGAACAAAGATGGATGAAAATAGACAAATGAAAGACCAATAGAAGTGGCCCACCCGACCCCCGAAATAAATAAATAAATAAATGTGTTTTTTTTTTTTTTTTTAAAGAATTTCTCTTTAAAAAAAAAATATCTTATGGGAAAAAATGAGTGATCATTGCGGCGTAGGCAGGCTTCCCCTGCTCTCTAAAAGTCTTGTCAGTAGACCTGGGAACACAGCCGAAGTTTCCAGCCTGTAGGACACCACGGACGCGTCCTTAGCTGCAAAATGAAGACCTTACAGAACTTTCTTGATTTCCCTCTTTGGTGGTTGTGCCTACCTTCCACAGCTGATCCACAAGTTTTTGTTGTTTCTATTATTTATTTATTTAGTTGATTGTGCTGGGTCTTAGTTGCAGCATGTGGGATCTTTACTTCGGGCATGCAGGATCTAGTTCCCTGACCAGGGAACCCTGGCCCCCTGCCTTGGAAGCAAGGAGTCTTAACCACTGGACCACTGGGAAAGTTCTCATATAAAGGCTTTTATCATCATTGTCTTTACCTTTTTGTTATTCTTCATTAACACACAGCATCAAATTGTAATTAATGTTTCCTATCCTTAACTGTCTACCTTGAAAATAGGAAAGCTGTTTTTATTTAAACTTTTCTCAGGCTGCTTTGTATAATGCCTTCTGAGCTTTTCATAGTAATTGCTTTCTGCATTTTCATTTCAGTTCCATTGTAAGTTCGCACCTTGATGCAATGCAGAATTCCAGGTAAGCTTTCAACACTGTGCCTACGCCTGAATAAAGGAGAGTAACTGTGTTCCTGTTGGTTATCTCTAAGATTCCTGAAAACAGTTGTATCTTAAATAAAAGGAACAACATAGGCACTCTTAAAAGAGGAAGCGGAAAATATTGGTTTGTTAGAATGCCAGATCATACTTAGAATATCTTATTGGGGGCTTCCCTGGTGGTCCAGTGAGTAAGGACATCGCCTTGCAGTGCAAGGGGCGCCAGTTCGATACCTGGCCTCGGAGGATCCCACGTGCCGCGGAGCGGCTGGACCCATGTGTCCAATTACCGAGCTGGAGCTCTGGGGTGCATGCGCCCAGAGCCGGTGCTCTGCGACAACGGAGGCCACCGCGATGGGAGGCCCACACGGGCCAAGGAACAAAGATGGATGAAAATAGACAAATGAAAGACCAATAGAAGTGGCCCACCCGACCCCCGAAATAAATAAATAAATAAATGTGTTTTTTTTTTTTTTTTTAAAGAATTTCTCTTTAAAAAAAAAATATCTTATGGGAAAAAATGAGTGATCATTGCGGCGTAGGCAGGCTTCCCCTGCTCTCTAAAAGTGCAGCATTTCTGGGAGAACTCTCCTAAGCCACACAGCAGAGAAGCAGTTACCTTAGAACCCAGTGTATGATGGAGGCCCGTGGTGAGCCCAAGGTAAAGCCCGAGGCTCACACTTATTAGTGGTGGGGCTGATGCTGCGGTGCTGAGAGTGGTCCCGGGAGGAACTCCTTTGCTCAGCGCAGCGCTGCCTTGGTAAGGCTTGCTGCAGAATAGACGCTGGACACTGTTTCTGCTTAGACCAAAATCCCCTTCAGATTTCTTTCATTATCAAAAGCAGGTACTAATGTAGGCCTTTCATCCAAGTGAGCGAAGCACCAAAAAATGATCTTTCAAAAAGTAAGGGAGGGGGCTTCCCTGGTGGTCCAGTGGGTAAGGACACCACCTTGCAGTGCAAGGGGCGCCGGTTCGATCCCTGGCCTGGGAAGATCCCATGTGCCGTGGAGCGGCTGGACCGATGTGTCCAATTACTGAGCCGGAGCTCTGGAGCGCATGTGCCCAGAGCCGGACAACAGAGGCCACTGCAATGGGAGGCCCACACGGGCCAAAGAACAAAGATGGATAAAAACAGAGAAATGAAAGACCAATAAAAGTGGCCCCCCCACCTCACCCCACCCCCCCACCTCCCCCCACCCCCCCCCAAAAAAAGTAAGGGAGGGCTTCCCTGGTAGCTCAGTGGTTAAGAGTTTGCCTGCCGATGCAGGAGACACCGGTTTCATCCCTGATCCAGGAAGATCCTGAATGCTGAGGAGCAACTAAGCCTGTAAGCCACAACTATGGAACCTGTGCCCTAGAGCCTCGGAGCCGCAACTATGGGGCCCATGCACTGCAACTACTGAAGTCTGTGTGCCCTAGAGCCGGGAAATTTCCCCAACAAGAAAAGTCACCATAACTAGAAGCCTGCTCACCTCAACGAGAGAATAGTCCCAACTCCCTGCAACTAGGGAAGAACCTGGAACAGCAGAGAAAATTCAGAGTGGCCCACCCACCCGAAATAAATAAATAAATAAATGTGTTTTTTTTTTTTTTTTAAAGAATTTCTCTTTAAAAAAAAAATATCTTATGGGAAAAAATGAGTGATCATTGCGGCGTAGGCAGGCTTCCCCTGCTCTCTAAAAGTGCAGCATTTCTGGGAGAACTCTCCTAAGCCACACAGCAGAGAAGCAGTTACCTTAGAACCCAGTGTATGATGGAGGCCCGTGGTGAGCCCAAGGTAAAGCCCGAGGCTCACACTTATTAGTGGTGGGGCTGATGCTGCGGTGCTGAGAGTGGTCCCGGGAGGAGCTCCTTTGCTCAGCGCAGCGCTGCCTTGGTAAGGCTTGCTGCAGAATAGACGCTGGACACTGTTTCTGCTTAGACCAAAATCCCCTTCAGATTTCTTTCATTATCAAAAGCAGGTACTAATGTAGGCCTTTCATCCAAGTGAGCGAAGCACCAAAAAATGATCTTTCAAAAAGTAAGGGAGGGGGCTTCCCTGGTGGTCCAGTGGGTAAGGACACCACCTTGCAGTGCAAGGGGCGCCGGTTCGATCCCTGGCCTGGGAAGATCCCATGTGCCGTGGAGCGGCTGGACCGATGTGTCCAATTACTGAGCCGGAGCTCTGGAGCGCATGTGCCCAGAGCCGGACAACAGAGGCCACTGCAATGGGAGGCCCACACGGGCCAAAGAACAAAGATGGATAAAAACAGAGAAATGAAAGACCAATAAAAGTGGCCCCCCCACCTCACCCCACCCCCCCACCTCACCCCACCCCCCCCCAAAAAAAGTAAGGGAGGGCTTCCCTGGTAGCTCAGTGGTTAAGAGTTTGCCTGCCAATGCAGGAGACACCGGTTAGATCACTGATCCAGGAAGATCCCACATGCTGCAGAGCAACTAAGCCCGTGAGCCACAACTATGGAACCTGTGCCCTAGAGCCTCGGAGCCGCAACTATGGGGCCCATGCACTGCAACTACTGAAGTCTGTGTGCCCTAGAGCCGGAATTCCACAACAAGAAAAGTCACCATAACTAGAAGCCTGCTCACCTCAACGAGAGAATAGTCCCAACTCCCTGCAACTAGGGAAGAACCTGGAACAGCAGAGAAAATTCAGAGTAGCCATAAATAAATAAATAAAAATTTTTAAAAAAGAATAATTAACAAACCAAAAAAGCAAGGGATTCCGGTATTAGATTTGGTTTAATTTTATGTAAAATTTTAGACTGTTACAAAGGAAATCTCACAAATCAAAGAAAAGTATTTTCTTACCTAAAATATTTTGAAATAACTGACTAGAAATTTGAAAAAGAAAAAAAAGTTGGGCCTTTATCTTCCTATAAACATCAAAATGAATTCTAAATAAATTGAACTCAATACTTTGTTTAATTATATAAAACTGTATTAACATCTAGAAAGAAATAAAATTAAGTCTCTAAGACAGAGATAACTTTCCAGTCTTGCAAATAATAAAGAGAACCAACAATCACAAAAAAATAAGACTGTCTGAGGGGGTGGTACCAGCAGATTGAGAAAAATACTTGTGGGACTGTTATGTAAAGAGCTAATTAAGACCTGCATAGATAAAAGACAGAAAAATCACAAAAGAGGAAGTGTAGTAGAAGATAAACAGGCTACTACCCAAGTCATTGCACAATCAAGTGACTACAGAGCTCCCTCTGAGCTTCAGCATCGTACCTTCAAAACCTTACCATGGGAATGCCCAGTGCAGCCCAGGGCATGGCACATTTATGCATTGACAGTGGTGGTTAATGTAGGTTTAGTTAATTTACACAGTAACCTGATGCATTAGGAGACTTTGTCCCTATTTTCCAGATAAGGAAGCTGAAGCTCAGAGAAGTTTAGGAACCTGCCTGTGGACACACAACTAATTACTGGCAGTGTTCAAACCTTGTCCCCTCCCCCTCACCTCGTTGCCAACCCATGCTTTTTCTGCCGTGCCTCATGACTTTTCAGTAGTTTTGGAAAGTAATTTGACAATCTGTGAAAAATAGTCATTAAAAATGTTCATCACCGGGCTTCCCCTGGTGGTCCAGTGGGTAAGGACACCGCCTTACAATGCAAGGGGCGCTGGTTCGATCCTTGGCCTGGGAAGATCCCACATGCAGCGGAGCGGCTGGACCAATGTGTCCAATTGCCGAGCCGGAGCTCTGGAGCACATGCACCCAGAGCCTGCACTCTGCAACGACAGACGCCACCGCGATGGGAGGCCCACGGGAGCCAAAAGAACAAAGATGGATGAAAATAGAGAAATAAGAGACCAATAGAAGTGGCCCGCCCCCTCCCTCCCCAACCCGACCCCCTGCCCAAAATAAAATAAATAAATAAATCTTTAAAAAAAAAATTGTTCATCACCTTTAGTCTAATCATTTTATTTTTTACTTATCTGCTGAAGAAATAATTCAGCATTTGGTAAAAGTCACATGCCCCCAAGTAGTGATTGTTAGTATCAGAAGTTCATCAGCAAGTTCTGTTGTCAGTAATAAAGAAACTGATTAGTTATGATACATGTACCCAAACATTGCAGCTGTTAAAATATGGAACTGTGGAAAGCATTCATGATTTCATCTTTCATTTATTATGTGAAATTGCTTATGTCTTATAACTACAAGTAGGTATTTCATTATATGTTTTTAAAAGTAAGATATGTAGTACTTATGATCTAATGGTAAGTAGGGGTATTTTTTTCTCTGTACAATTAAAAAATTAAATATCTGTGTTCATTTAGATGTTGGGAAGGAGAATTAAAGTGATGATAGAACAGAAGCAGAATACATATGCTGTAAAGTCCTTAGATGAGGAGAACTGCTCAGTGAATTTTCACAAGTGAACCCACCCAAATGGCTGCCCCGCCCCTGTCCTGCCTGCTGAGTCGCTTCAGTCTGTCTGATTCTGTGTGGCAGCACAGCTGTGGGTTAGAATTGTACAAAAGCTTGCCTCATAGGAAAGACACTTATTTTCTGTTGTTTATAATGCTTTGAGTTTCTTACAATGTGTTAGTCTTAAAAGTATATGTTTTACATATTCTTTTAAAAAATGTTAACCTTGTCCTAAATGACTGGTAAAACAGAACTGACCCCAGGGGAGTGGGAAGAAGGGGGCAGGTGGATTGTATCAGAGGAGGTGAAGTGTCTTGGGTGTGGCCGTGGGGTATGGCTCCCAGGGAGGTGTACTTGCTCTTAGGACACAGGTTCTGATCAGTTCTGGATTGAAGTGGCCCTGCCTGCAGCTTACTTTCAGACTGTTCAGCTGAGTGTGTCTGTGTGAGGATGTGTACACTTGTGGACACCTGTGCACACTTGTGTGCAGTGTGTGTTGACAGAGGAGGAGAAAGCACAGTAGCACAATGTTGACAACTGTTTCATGCAGGAGGAGAGTGTACAAATGTGTTTTGCTAGTCTCTTAACCTTTTTGTAAGGTGGAGACTTTCCAAAATAAAAAGTTGGGAAAACAGAAAAGATTTTAAAATCAGGATGCTAAAGGCATCTGAAAAGCAAGCACTTGTTCCAGGAATCTTACAGGAGTGACCGTATCTTGCCACATTGTTCTGAACAGAAGTAGGTCACTCAGCAGCTGCAGGTGGCCTGAGGTTCAAGCCACACAGAATTCTGTGCAGGACACAGGTTAGCTGGGCTGAGTTGGACCTGGAAGTGCCAGGCAGTGACCTCTCCTTAAAGATGCATTTTTCAGGAGGCATGTCCTCTCTCCTCTCTTTCCCCTCTAGCTCCACAAGGAAGCCGTGCAACACCTCTCTGCCGCACGACGGCAGGAGCCCAGCCAGCCTGCTCGGCCAAGAGGTGATTCTCATCTTCTTCCTCCTGCTCCTGCTGGTGTCTGAACCGCGACGAGCAGAATACATATGCTGTAAAGTCCTTAGATGAGGAGAACTGCTCAGTGAATTTTCACAAGTGAACCCACCCAAATGGCTGCCCGCCCTGTCCTACCTACTGAGTCGCTTCAGTCTGTCTGATTCTGTGTGGCAGCACAGCTGTGGGTTAGAATTGTACAAAAGCTTGCCTCATAGGAAAGACACTTATTTTCTGTTGTTTATAATGCTTTGAGTTTCTTACAATGTGTTAGTCTTAAAAGTATATGTTTTACATATTCTTTTAAAAAATGTTAACCTTGTCCTAAATGACTGGTAAAACAGAACTGACCCCAGGGGAGTGGGAAGAAGGGGGCAGGTGGATTGTATCAGAGGAGGTGAAGTGTCTTGGGTGTGGCCGTGGGGTATGGCTCCCAGGGAGGTGTACTTGCTCTTAGGACACAGGTTCTGATCAGTTCTGGATTGAAGTGGCCCTGCCTGCAGCTTACTTTCAGACTGTTCAGCTGAGTGTGTCTGTGTGAGGATGTGTACACTTGTGGACACCTGTGCACACTTGTGTGCAGTGTGTGTTGACAGAGGAGGAGAAAGCACAGTAGCACAATGTTGACAACTGTTTCATGCAGGAGGAGAGTGTACAAATGTGTTTTGCTAGTCTCTTAACCTTTTTGTAAGGTGGAGACTTTCCAAAATAAAAAGTTGGGAAAACAGAAAAGATTTTAAAATCAGGATGCTAAAGGCATCTGAAAAGCAAAGCACTTGTTCCAGGAATCTTACAGGAGTGACCGTATCTTGCCACATTGTTCTGAACAGAAGTAGGTCACTCAGCAGCTGCAGGTGGCCTGAGGTTCAAGCCACACAGAATTCTGTGCAGGACACAGGTTAGCTGGGCTGAGTTGGACCTGGAAGTGCCAGGCAGTGACCTCTCCTTAAAGATGCATTTTTCAGGAGGCATGTCCTCTCTCCTCTCTTTCCCCTCTAGCTCCACAAGGAAGCCGTGCAACACCTCTCTGCCGCACGACGGCAGGAGCCCAGCCAGCCTGCTCGGCCAAGAGGTGATTCTCATCTTCTTCCTCCTGCTCCTGCTGGTGTGGTTCCTGAACCGAGAGTTCGAAGTCAGCTACCGCCTGCACTACCACGGGGATGTGGAGGCGGACCTACATCGCACCAAGATCCAGAGCATGAGGGACCAGGCCGACTGGCTGCTGAGGAACATTATCCCGTACCACGTGGCCGAGCAGCTGAAGGTCTCCCAGACCTACTCCAAGAACCACGACAGTGGAGGCGTCATCTTTGCCAGCATTGTCAACTTCAGCGAGTTCTACGAGGAGAATTATGAGGGTGGCAAGGAGTGCTACCGGGTCCTCAACGAGCTGATCGGGGACTTCGACGAGCTCCTGAGCAAGCCAGACTACAGCAGCATCGAGAAGATCAAGACCATCGGGGCCACGTACATGGCTGCATCGGGGCTGAATGCCACGCAGTGCTGCGACGGCAGCCACCCACAGGAGCACCTGCAGACCCTCTTCGAGTTCGCAAAGGAGATGATGCGTGTGGTGGACGACTTCAACAACAACATGCTGTGGTTCAACTTCAAGCTCAGGGTGGGCTTCAACCACGGGCCCCTGACGGCAGGCGTCATCGGCACCACCAAGCTGCTGTACGACATCTGGGGGGACACAGTCAACATCGCCAGCAGGATGGACACCACGGGGGTGGAGTGCCGCATCCAGGTCAGCGAGGAGAGCTACCGCGTGCTGAGCAAGATGGGCTACGAGTTCGACTACCGAGGGACAGTGAATGTCAAGGGCAAAGGCCAGATGAAGACTTACCTGTACCCCAAGTGCACGGACAGCGGAGGGGTGCCACAGCACCGGCTCTCCATCTCGCCCGACATCCGCGTCCAGGTGGATGGTAGCATCGGACGCTCCCCAACGGACGAGATTGCCAACCTGGTGCCTTCTGTTCAGAACCCGGACACGGTGTCCCTGGGTTCCGAGATCAACGCCCAGACCAGGGACTCTCACCCATCAGCAAAGAGGCCCTGGAAGGAGCCTGTCAGAGCCGAAGAAAGGTGTCGGTTCGGCAAAGCCATAGAGAAAAGCGACTGTGAAGAAGCCGGGCTGGAGGAAGCCAATGAACTCACCAAGCTCAACATCTCAAAGAGGGCGTGATGCAGCCCAGCCCTCCTGCGGTGCTCCGTCCGCCCACGCGTCTCTGTCCCCGGATGTGGCGCCGTGTGGTCACCGCAGCCCTCACTTCTGTGTGGATCACAGTCATTCAGGGTTCACTTCCATCCGCCTTCCTCCTCTCCCCTCCCCCATTTGGTGTGACCCTCAGCAGCGTGGTGAACAAGTGCCTTCAGGGGCTGGGGTGGCCTGGCGTCCAGGGAGGCATGGCCAGGGCGTGGCCTGGGTGGTGGTGGATGTTAAAACAGAAGCTGTGGCTGAAATATGATTTTTATTGCTTTTTCTCAAAAGACACTTATTTTTTTTTTTTTTTTTGCTAATACAATGTTTTTGAGGGTTTTTTTTTCTGTGTACATACTAGTGTTTCTCCCATGACCTGACCTTTCTATGTAAACACACACATGCACACACACTTGCATTCATGAATCTGAAATCAAGTGCCAGTAACTCACTGGGCACGGTGCTGGGGGGCGCAGGCTGAGGACCACAGGGAGCCGGCACCCCCCTACCAGCTCTTTCCACAGTGGCCCAGCCCTTGAGAGCTGTGGCTGCACCCACCGCCCGCCCCCCACCCAGTGGCTTTAGGGCTTCCTCCTTGTGCAGGCCAAGATTCCAAACGCCAACCTGTCTCACAGCTTGTGAACCCAGGCCTCAGGTATTTAAAAGCCCTTCTCCATTCTGCCCCCACCCCGAGGGGTCTTCCAGCCGGAACGAAGGGGCTCATCTTTGAAGCTGACTCGTCCCAGAGAGAAACACAAAATAAACATCCGAGGGTTGCATTTATTTATTTATTTATTTATCAGGAAATGTGTGTGTCACGTGAAGGGCTAAGGGAACTTGGCTTGCAGCGAGGAGAGGTCACAGTGGAAAGATGAGGAGGGGTTCCTTAAGCTCCAGCCACTCTAGGCCACGGCCCCCTGCGGAGCAGGACCCTAGTGGGCATGGCCTGCGCTCTGAGTCGGGGCTCCGTAGGTCACCACTTTGAAAGTGGAAGTCCTGCTCCTGCCCTTTGCCCATGGGGTCTCCCCACAGCAGGGATGGGGTCAGAGGGGCTTGGTGTGAAGCAGGTCTGGGCAGAGCACCAGGGCCAGCGGGCAGTGCTTGGTTTCCGCTCTTGAGAAGCTCCTCCATTCTTTCTGTTCTCACTCTGTGCTGGCCTGTCTGCAGCGGGACTGGACCTGGCACATGGGCCCCAGTCCTCTTCAGGTGGAGCTCTTACCCTGTAGGGAGGGGTGGAATCCCTTGAATGCAAATGAGGTGTCCGAGGGTGGGGGGATAAGGGAGGTGCGAGTACAGAAAACCCCAGGAAATCGCCTCTGTGCCCTTTGTTACGAATCCCATGAGCCTGCTTGTAATTTACGTTTTGCCACCTTGTGTCTGAAGTTTATGTAGGCTTGAACTCAGGCCAGAGTTGTCTTGTCCCAGTTACATGAGCCCTCATCCTTAAGGTGGCTGCCTCTCACGGGGCAGTGAAGCACTAGCTTCTTCCCTTCACTGATGTGCCCTGTGCGTTTTCCTGCCCCCGGCAAATCTCTGTGTGGCTTTCACATCTGCACCAAGTCCCGTTGTTGCTCCTCCTCACTGAACTCTGCCCTTCCCCGGCACCGTGAAGTATTGACTCCTATCAGCCAGCTCCCTGGCGTTGTGCCTGGGATGGCCCCCGGCAGCACCGTCGTAGCCAGGATCGCCAGGTCCAGGGGATTTACCTTCAGGTTTTACTGTCAGACTGTTGGTCTTCCAATGCCGGAGAAAGGACGGCTGTGACAATACCTCTTGCTTCTAACGAATGTATTCTTATAAATTACTGCAGAATTTTTATTTTTTTTTTCTTAAAAACACTACCTGAGGCTCTACCTGTCCATCGGAATTGTGGGCGTGTCAGGGGTTCCTTCCATCAGTATTAAGGCATGTGTCAAGCGTGGCCCTCTGCCGCCCAGCTCCAGACTCTGCAGCTTCGATGGTGGCCAAGGGCCAGGCAGTTACCAAGCCCTCTCGTTCTGCTCAAAACGTGCTCCACAAAGTTCATCTCTGCACATGTTTCCTCCTTTGCAGGCTCTTTCCTGACCCTCCTCCAAAGGTTGTTTGCGATTTCTGGGAAGCCAAGAGGCTGCAGACACGGAGTGTGTGGTGATCCCTGCTGGTCCGATTCAACCTTGTGCAAAGGGGAGCCTCTGACAGCTGGTTTCATGTGTCTTTAAAAAACACCCTGAGCCTTCCTAAGCAACTAGTACAGGTGTTTCCTCTGGGCCACCCTTGACTTGGGTCCCTCCTGGCGCCTGCTCGCAAGCACATCTCAGCGCAGAACTAGAGTGTCCGCAGCGGCTGCGCAGGGCCTCTGACCCCATCAGCACTGAGCGGATAGTTGCTGAAGACAGGCTCCTGGATGGCACACTCAGGCACTACCGATTCGGTGGAGAGGTCTTTCAGAGCAGCCGTACCTCCTGTGAACTTAGGGCAGGAAGCAATACTTCAGAATTGAATGTGTGTAAATAGTTGCTTTGAGTTGCAATTGCTGTTTTCTTACTGGCCTCAGGTCCGATCAAAGTCTACATGAATAAATCTATATCAATAAGCACACGGAATTGTATCCCACACAGACCCAAATGGAGAGCACCTGTTACGAAACACTTGCAGAGCCCTGAGTCTGCCCAGGGCTCTGGTAACCTGACTGCGCTGTGGAGGCACCCACACATTTGCATTTGGCACCGAGAGCCAAAGGGCTGCGTGCTTCCCGTGACACGGGCTGTCGTGATTTGTCGTTTCCAAAGGTCTGCCCACGTTTGCCTTTCTGGATTTCGAGATAAGCACTTTTTGGTGGTGGTTTCGGAAAATCACGTCAGGCCTCGAATCTGAAATTCAATTTGTGAGGACCGTGTGTGTTCTCCACCGTTCCTTTGTTCTACCCTTTCTAAATTGTTAATCCTGATAATTTCAAAATGCACCACCACCACCCCTCCCCCGAAGAAATGGACATTAAAATTCTCTAAAATCTCAACACTGACTGCCTGGTCTGGTGTTTCCCTGTTCGACAAGATCGGTACCACCTCCAACATTAGGGGCGTTCCTCGATCCCTGCCATCAGTGGCTGAAATAGGGTTTATGGGTGTTTTACATCGTGACTTTGAAAAGGCAACTAAAAACCCTGTGCTGTATGGTGTGTGTGTGTGTGTGTGTGTGTGTGTTTAAAATGGCCACATTTGCTATAGTTAACTTTGAGAAGTATTTATTTCTACAGGGGACTTTTAACAAAAGCAGATTACAGCACACATTTTGCTTGCAACCATATCCCAATTTTATCAGGCCTCCTCAGTAGTTTCTCCCTGCAGTATCTTAAGCAACTAACTAAGAAAATGAAGTAAGTGTTCTAACATGCCACACAGCCTCCACTTAAAGAGTCCTGGGAGGCCCACGTCCCGGGGAAGGTCATAAACCTAGTTTAGAATCTGTCTAAAGTCAGGGTGTCTTCTCTTGAAAACATACACACCATTTGACATGTCACGGGCTCACGGCACCTCCATCCCTGGAGCCCGAGGCTGGCTCTGCTGGGGCTTAGTGCCTTGCTGCAGGGATTTTCCTGGCCATAAGTTATGTGCAACCTCAGAACAAGGCCCCTCCTGTCGACTCAGCGAAGGAGGATGCAAAAGTGAGCCGTGCTGTTGTTCATCCACTCCAAGGGATCCAGCTTCCAGGTGGCACCCCTAAGGATACTGCTCCTTGATGAGGGTGCTCTTTTCTGCCAATCTGCATGGCAGGCATCTTCAGGAACCTTCCAGGAGTTGAGGGAACAGCGGTCTTTGTTGCCTTTCTTTCCTAGAAAGGACACCCAGGGACTTTCAGGGGTTTCTCAAGCAGTCTCGAAAGGCAGCCTCTTAATTCTTGCAGTGAGCCTCAGGACCTCTCATTTATGGTTTTGCTTTCACTTTTTCATCTGTTCTTTTTTTAAAAAAATTTTAGCTCTCATTTTAGAGAGAGCTAAGTAAGTAAAGAATGGACCTTACTCAGTTTGAGGACTAGCCTTTCTGGCTCTCTTGGGAAGGGACCTCTGAGCTCTTGGAGCGTCTGTCACATCTGCCAAGTGTCTGCATAGCTGGCGACTTTGGGCCTCACCAGCTCGTCCAGGGTTGCAGGTTAGTATGGTCGTCACGTGGACCTCAGGAGGAGCTGGAGATGAGCTCTCTCAGCCAAAATCTCTCACACGTGGTGGCTTTTCTCTGCTGTCATGGGAATCTGTCATGGTGGCCATCTAGGATGGATCCCAAGTGCCAGGGAGAGGAAGCTGCCTGGGGCAGGAGATAAGCAAGAGGAAGTGATTAAGAAAAGGTGTGCTCACCGTGTAGGCATAAACTCAAAATCTCCCAAAGTGTCTATTTTTATACTCTTCCTTGGTAAAAAGTGATTTTTAAATAACATGACTCCAAAGAGCTTACCGTAACCTCGGCGTGGGGAATTCTCACATCCCTGCTGGGCCTGAAAGTTGGAAGGAATTATGCAGCCAGGCATTGAGCCACCTGAGCACCTCCTGAAATCTCAGTCTTCAATAGTGGTGATTTTTAACCATTTGAAGGGCTCACAGAGCCTTGGACAGTTTGATATAAGCTGTGACTCCTTTCTCCAGAAAAAAGGAATGCACGTAAAAATAAACGCACTTCATGTTCCTCAATCCAAACCGAACACCCATGATCTACGGTAACAGAAGGAATGGTGATTGGTAATTATAAGTGTCTGCAGGTGAGGTTTCCACACTTTTCTGGACTCTCTACTGGAAGCATGAATCAACTGATGAATGCTGCTTGTTTCTATCTGTGCATTTCCAAGTCCATCTGAAGAGCCCCTAGAAGAACTTGTCAGTATCAAGACAGCGTTCGTCAGTCTTTCCACCGGATATGTAACATTCAGGCAGCATGCGCTGAGTACCTACTGTGTGCCAAAGCTCCGTCAGGTGGTGGTGGTGGCATGCCACTTGAGGACATTTGAGGAAACCTTGGGATCAGTCGCTGCTTTTTCTGACTGCTCTCCCTATTTAGGAATCCCACCAGGAAACAGAAAGGAGTTTCGAGACACCTCTCCCTGTGTTGACATTTTTCAACAGAGGCTCTTTAGTGTTGCCTGTAACCTTTGAGCAGTGCTTTTTGTGTTCATGGTCTCATGGAGTATTCAGTCTCTCAAGAAAGAGCAACTGATGAGGACCATTCAGAGAAAACCCGCCTCCACTAGTATTGGGTTGGTCCCTCCATGAGGGAGGGGCTGCTCCACATGGTTGTATATTTTATTTTTAAAACCATCCTCTCGTGAGGGCCACTGGGGCCTCAGCTGAGCAGAACCAGACACTAGCTTGGACAGACGGGCTTGGAGGAGCCTTTCAGAAGCCACCCTCCCCAGTCCCCGGCCCCCGCCAGTGAAGCCCGGGAGTTGGAGGACCTTGGGCTCTGCCGACCGCACCTCCTCTCGAGCAGGACTCCCAAAGTGTCTATTTTATACTCTTCCTTGGTAAAAGTGATTTTTAAATAACATGACTCCAAAGAGCTTACCGTAACCTCGGCGTGGGAATTCTCACATCCCTGCTGGGCCTGAAAGTTGGAAGGAATTATGCAGCCAGGCATTGAGCCACCTGAGCACCTCCTGAAATCTCAGTCTTCAATAGTGGTGATTTTTAACCATTTGAAGGGCTCACAGAGCCTTGGACAGTTTGATATAAGCTGTGACTCCTTTCTCCAGAAAAAGGAATGCACGAAAAAATAAACGCACTTCATGCTCCTCAATCCAAACCGAACACCCATGATCTACGGTAACAGAAGGAATGGTGATTGGTAATTATAAGTGTCTGCAGGTGAGGTTTCCACACTTTTCTGGACTCTCTACTGGAAGCATGAATCAACTGATGAATGCTGCTTGTTTCTATCTGTGCATTTCCAAGTCCATCTGAAGAGCCCCTAGAAGAACTTGTCAGTATCAAGACAGCGTTCGTCAGTCTTTCCACCGGATATGTAACATTCAGGCAGCATGCGCTGAGTACCTACTGTGTGCCAAAGCTCCGTCAGGTGGTGGTGGTGGCATGCCACTTGAGGACATTTGAGGAAACCTTGGGATCAGTCGCTGCTTTTTCTGACTGCTCTCCCTATTTAGGAATCCCACCAGGAAACAGAAAGGAGTTTCGAGACACCTCTCCCTGTGTTGACATTTTTCAACAGAGGCTCTTTAGTGTTGCCTGTAACCTTTGAGCAGTGCTTTTTGTGTTCATGGTCTCATGGAGTATTCAGTCTCTCAAGAAAGAGCAACTGATGAGGACCATTCAGAGAAAACCCGCCTCCACTAGTATTGGGTTGGTCCCTCCATGAGGGAGGGGCTGCTCCACATGGTTGTATATTTTATTTTTAAAACCATCCTCTCGTGAGGGCCACTGGGGCCTCAGCTGAGCAGAACCAGACACTAGCTTGGACAGACGGGGCTTGGAGGAGCCTTTCAGAAGCCACCCCTCCCCAGTCCCCCGGCCCCCCGCCAGTGAAGCCCGGGAGTTGGAGGACCTTGGGCTCTGCCGACCGCACCTCCTCTCGGGCGGCCTCCAGCAGGCTGCAGTCTTCTCAGAACTGTGCTTCCTCGTCTTCCTCCTCCATCCTTTCAGCAAACAAGATTCTTACCCCAGAGAGCAACAGGGCAAGCAGAGTGATGGCAGGAAGAAGGAACTGTTTGGACTTGTCCATGTGATTCCAGGACAGAAGCAGAACGGGAGTGATGTGGCTGTGCACGCTCCCCTGGGAGTCCCCTGGGCACGGACCCCTGGTGCCCAAGGCATCGGTCTCCAGCCCTCCCACTTCGCAGCCTCCGGTCCCCAGCTCTGGTCTCCGTCTCATGGAGGCCACTCCTCTCCAGGGGCCCCTGTGCCTCGCTGCTCTCCACCTGTGGCCTCCTGACCCAGCCCACCATCACCTTTGACCTCCAAGTAGGTTTCCATGCTCCACCACCTCACTCCCAAACCTCACTAAAGGCGGTGGTGTTTTCTTCTACCCAACAGATTCGAAAACTCAGGTTCAGAGTCGATGGGCAGCTTGCCCCTCCTTGGCCGGTCGTTGCCAGTGACTCCCAGCCTCACAGTGAGAGACGGGTCCCCCGGCCAATCCAGACCATCCCATGGCTGAACACCTCCTTCCTTTGCAAGAAAAGAACAAAGAATCCAGGTGGTGGGGTGAGACACTGTGCATTTAAATGGTGAGATTGGGCAGTAGATCAGCAAGTGACTGGCTAGGTAAATCCATCTCATCTGCCCTTCTTTCCCTCTCCCCTTCCTTTTTGTATTTCTTTTGTGTAAAATGTTTAAGGTATTGTCTCGTGTCTGCTTAGAATGGAGACGTTTTCCAGTTACTAAGTGTCTGTGTGGACTGTGTCCATCTGCCAACCAAGACCATCAGGGAACTGAGGTGAAGTTTGCAACACATGGGTGCCTTCAGAAAGGTCTGTGTAAAATAGATAATATTGGTGTCCCATACATCCTGCTAACATCCCTTTAACATAAGATCTGGGTTTTTTTTTCCCCTGCAACTGTTGATAACACAATAAACTTGTTATTATATGTAATGTTATGCAACTTCTGAAATGCCTTCATACATCTGTACATCTCCAGTATTTCAGGGAAGTATTAGAGGGGAAAGAAAAAACACTATTATTTGGCCATTTAACTTTAAATATCCTAAAGTGTAATTCACTATTTCCACGCCCAACCCAACTTTGTGGATTGTTTACAAAGAACAGAGGAAGCAGATGGTTTGACTTTTAGACACACATCTCTCACTATGGTGAGTTGATGAGACTTGTCTTTGGTAGTTTTGATCTGCTGGAATGGTGTCTCTTCTTCCTCTAGAGTAAAAGTTTCTGGTGGCGTCACAGAGGCCTTTAGAGTGCTCACTTAGCCCAGAAGAGCGTGGCGGAATGTCGGCCTTGGCCTCCTGTCTCTATTATTAATTGCATGATAAGTTGTTTTTATGAGATCTCCATCAAGGACTGTGGCCTCCTGACCCAGCCCACCATCACCTTTGACCTCCAAGTAGGTTTCCATGCTCCACCACCTCAAAAAAGGCGGTGGTGTTTTCTTCTACCCAACAGATTCGAAAACTCAGGTTCAGAGTCGATGGGCAGCTTGCCCCTCCTTGGCCGGTCGTTGCCAGTGACTCCCAGCCTCACAGTGAGAGACGGGTCCCCCGGCCAATCCAGACCATCCCATGGCTGAACACCTCCTTCCTTTGCAAGAAAAGAACAAAGAATCCAGGTGGTGGGGTGAGACACTGTGCATTTAAATGGTGAGATTGGGCAGTAGATCAGCAAGTGACTGGCTAGGTAAATCCATCTCATCTGCCCTTCTTTCCCTCTCCCCTTCCTTTTTGTATTTCTTTTGTGTAAAATGTTTAAGGTATTGTCTCGTGTCTGCTTAGAATGGAGACGTTTTCCAGTTACTAAGTGTCTGTGTGGACTGTGTCCATCTGCCAACCAAGACCATCAGGGAACTGAGGTGAAGTTTGCAACACATGGGTGCCTTCAGAAAGGTCTGTGTAAAATAGATAATATTGGTGTCCCATACATCCTGCTAACATCCCTTTAACATAAGATCTGGGTTTTTTTTTCCCCTGCAACTGTTGATAACACAATAAACTTGTTATTATATGTAATGTTATGCAACTTCTGAAATGCCTTCATACATCTGTACATCTCCAGTATTTCAGGGAAGTATTAGAGGGGAAAGAAAAAACACTATTATTTGGCCATTTAACTTTAAATATCCTAAAGTGTAATTCACTATTTCCACGCCCAACCCAACTTTGTGGATTGTTTACAAAGAACAGAGGAAGCAGATGGTTTGACTTTTAGACACACATCTCTCACTATGGTGAGTTGATGAGACTTGTCTTTGGTAGTTTTGATCTGCTGGAATGGTGTCTCTTCTTCCTCTAGAGTAAAAGTTTCTGGTGGCGTCACAGAGGCCTTTAGAGTGCTCACTTAGCCCAGAAGAGCGTGGCGGAATGTCGGCCTTGGCCTCCTGTCTCTATTATTAATTGCATGATAAGTTGTTTTTTTATGAGATCTCCATCAAGGACTCCCAGAGACTATTAAAGATCCTAATCCACCGTGATGCCTGGAGAGCTTTTGGATTTGGTTGGTGGTTTATTTTTTTCATCCTGAAGAATGTGACTTGTGTGAGCTTTCAGGAAATTAATTCAACTAAAACCTAAACTGAAGAAGATAAGGTGAAACTACTTGGGAAAAAAGCATTTGAAGCACTAGTCCAGATACTTTAGGATAAAAGCATCCTTTTTCCAAAAGTATCTCATATGAGACAAAAATGAACTTATTGCAGGAATCATGTGGACAGTGAGCCACCTTCTTCACGTCACTTTTCTCATGTAGCCAAGACAATGGGCCACTTCAGCCCCTTCAGCATCTCATTTCCAAAGGTCCTCATCTCCTTCTGCCACTGTCGATTCTGCTGGCAGAATTACAATCGACTCAGACCTGTGTGCTTTGAGAGAAAACCTGACGTGTCCTTGTGAACTACACACTCAGTAGTTACTGAGACTCCAAAAGAGTTTGCTGTGTTCCTCCTGACCAGTGGGTCCTGTCACTGTCTCAGACATAGGACCTCCTGCGTCTGTTCCCATAGCCACAGCCCCAGGGATGACCTCTGGCAGGAGCTCTGTAGCGCCAGCGTGACCATCCCACATACCCAAGACAGTCTGGCCACCAGGTGGAGACCGGCTTTCCTTCCTCTCATTCCTCTGAAGTGCAGAAAGGCAACCCCACGCACCGGCCCAGCTTGAGATGCTCCAAACCCCTCCCCATAAATTGCTGCCAAGTCTGGGACAGGTCTGTAGCACCCACCACCCTTCAGAAGACCATCTGCAAGTCCCTTCCAGTGTGGGCCTCAAGAAGCTGCCTGCGTAGCTTGCTGGTGGGGCCCAATCCAGGCTCACAAAGAGGCTCTTCACCTTTCAGTCCTGGGCTGGCCCAGACAGCCATAAAGCCAGACTCTCAGACCAGCATGGAAGCCAAACAAATTCTCACCAATCCTACACATGGTCCTGGAATTCCTGAAGCCGTTCTTGGACCCGGGGGTGGCCAGGAACAGAGAAGAGGACCAGTAGGGAACACCCAGAAAAGTGGATGTCGGCGAAATGGGGGCACCAGCATTCTGTGACCTAACCTAGCAGGGGCCCAGCCCCTCGGGTGCCCCCACTGCCCCCACATCACAAGCCATTGGATGGGTTGTGCCAGGTGAGGCCTCCAGGCACACCCGCTTCATGCCACTGCATTCAACTGAAACACCAATAACACAAAAGAGCACCAGTGAAAAACCCAAAGCCTTAACACCCCTCTAGGAAACCCTGTGTGGACTTCACGATTCGTACCGGACGTTGTCTTAGGACAGACTGTCCCTGAGATGATGTGGTTACTAAAGTCAACACCCACCGGCTCGATCCACGCACTCATCCTCCTCATTCACCAGTTCTGTGAGGCTCTCCAGTCGTGATGCAATGCGGCAGGGCCGCGTGGCCCCATCCTGACAGCTTGGTCCTGACAGGTCTCTGGAGCATGTTTTCCTTGTTCACGCCACCGTATCCCCACTGAGGGGCAACAGGCAGCGGTTGTGTTCCAGCAGCGTTTTGGCCCTGGGTCGTTGTGCGCTGCATCCTAGAACGGACATTCTTGCACGTTGCACGTGCTTGTGGAGAACAGACCACACTCATGGAAGGGAGTGAGTTGCCCTTCCGTTCCACAGCATAGATAGTTTCCTTTTGTTAATCGTCACATTTTATTGAACCTCTCTTCTCCTCCGATCTTCTTCTCTTCTGCATCTCCCCACCGTCTCTTTTCCACCAGGTGAAATCACTGCGGAGAGTCCTCTCCATTTCCTTCTACATAAAGGGAAGGGGCCTACTTGTACATTTTAAACACAGTGTAAGAAACTGCTTATGTTCTGTCAACAACCCAAAACAGGAAGACTTGTTATCTGTGAACTATCAAGCTGTAAATAGATTAAAAAGCACATTATCTGTAATTCATCACTACAGACCTTGTAATCTATTGTATATTCAAATGTTTTACTGTATCCAAGAAAACATCATGCGATACTCGCAGAAAAGCTGGGAAAAGAATTCAAAATACAGTATAATTAGCTCCAGTTGTGTTGTTTATTTATTCTGGGCATGGCATAATTTCAAGTGGATAAAATGAGCTTAGTATAAATTATCAACCAGAAAATGAATTTATCTGCAAGACTTCTGAGGCCTTTTTAATATTTTTATTGGGGTATAGTTGCTTTACAATGTCGGGTTAGTTGCTGCTCTACAATGAAGTGAATCAGCTATGTGTGCTAAGTCGCTTTGGTCATGTCTGACTCTTTGCGACCCCAGACTGTAGCCCACCAGGCTCCTCTGTCCATGGGGTTTCCCAGGCAAGAAGACTGGGATCTTTCTCCAGTGAATCTTCCCAACCTAGGAATCAAACTCGCATCTCCTGCATTGGAAGATGGGTTCTATACCACTAGTGCCACTTGGGAAGCCCCATGTATACATATGTCCCCTCCTTCTTGGATCTCCCTCTCCCCCAACTCTCTTGAAACCTCTTTTTAATGCAATGCCATTCAAGAGCTCACAGTGTTGGGGGATCATCAGGCAGCCTAAGGGGTCAAAATATAGTTGTTCCAGTTTGATCCAGATTCAGGCATTTCAAGGAGAAAGTACTGCGGCCTGGGTCTACCCTGTCTCCTGCCAGGCCACTGTCAGTTCCTTATAGCTTGAGAAAAAGTGTCCAGAACACAGAGTGGCTGCAGGTGTCCAGGACCTCGAGTGCCACTCAGGATTGGAAGGTGCAGGAATTCCTTTCCTCCAGTAGGATGTGTGCAGACGGACAAGTAAAGAAAGACAGGAGAGGCCTCCGTGGTAAGAAACAAGGATGGTGAGGGGTGAGCTTTCACTGTGGTTTTGCTGGAGTTTGTTCAACCTGGAGCTGAGCTCATTTCCTTCTACATAAAGGGAAGGGGCCTACTTGTACATTTTAAACACAGTGTAAGAAACTGCTTATGTTCTGTCAACAACCCAAAACAGGAAGACTTGTTATCTGTGAACTATCAAGCTGTAAATAGATTAAAAAGCACATTATCTGTAATTCATCACTACAGACCTTGTAATCTATTGTATATTCAAATGTTTTACTGTATCCAAGAAAACATCATGCGATACTCGCAGAAAAGCTGGGAAAAGAATTCAAAATACAGTATAATTAGCTCCAGTTGTGTTGTTTATTTATTCTGGGCATGGCATAATTTCAAGTGGATAAAATGAGCTTAGTATAAATTATCAACCAGAAAATGAATTTATCTGCAAGACTTCTGAGGCCTTTTTAATATTTTTATTGGGGTATAGTTGCTTTACAATGTCGGGTTAGTTGCTGCTCTACAATGAAGTGAATCAGCTATGTGTGCTAAGTCGCTTTGGTCATGTCTGACTCTTTGCGACCCCAGACTGTAGCCCACCAGGCTCCTCTGTCCATGGGGTTTCCCAGGCAAGAAGACTGGGATCTTTCTCCAGTGAATCTTCCCAACCTAGGAATCAAACTCGCATCTCCTGCATTGGAAGATGGGTTCTATACCACTAGTGCCACTTGGGAAGCCCCATGTATACATATGTCCCCTCCTTCTTGGATCTCCCTCTCCCCCAACTCTCTTGAAACCTCTTTTTAATGCAATGCCATTCAAGAGCTCACAGTGTTGGGGGATCATCAGGCAGCCTAAGGGGTCAAAATATAGTTGTTCCAGTTTGATCCAGATTCAGGCATTTCAAGGAGAAAGTACTGCGGCCTGGGTCTACCCTGTCTCCTGCCAGGCCACTGTCAGTTCCTTATAGCTTGAGAAAAAGTGTCCAGAACACAGAGTGGCTGCAGGTGTCCAGGACCTCGAGTGCCACTCAGGATTGGAAGGTGCAGGAATTCCTTTCCTCCAGTAGGATGTGTGCAGACGGACAAGTAAAGAAAGACAGGAGAGGCCTCCGTGGTAAGAAACAAGGATGGTGAGGGGTGAGCTTTCACTGTGGTTTTGCTGGAGTTTGTTCAACCTGGAGCTGAGCTCATGGACAGGAGGGAGACAAAACTTATTTTATTTGGATTGTTTTGAGCCAAAATAGAAGAGAGGGGCTCTCTTTTTCCAGTGGGTTTTTTTTTTTTTTTTTTTTTGATCAATAGCACAGATCCAAAGTAAGCGTTTTATTCACTGGCTCAGTTCCCCAATCTTCATGCTTAGAGGCATGCAGCCAATTCCCTGGGTTGTAAGAATACCCTGAAAACAGCCCACTACCCGAGGCACCCAGGAATCATAAAACATCCTTTCCCAATGCGACTGGGTCAGGATTCCTGCACCAACACGGAAGCATGTCGTTCTTCACTCTGAGCTTGACGCTTTTTTAGCTGGTATTTGGGAAACAGGTGTGTGGAGCTGGTTAACAAGCACCATACCCAGAGATGCGGCACTCCTCCTCTGCGAAGACCCAATGAACTCGTTTGTGGTTTTTAAATTCAGACCAACCGTCTATTGGGAGAAGAGTCTTACCTTCCTAGCCAGTTAGCGATGTGCAAAGGAGAAGGGGAGAAAGGTGTTTAAATGTGTGTATTAACAAATGCACCCTGACAGCGAAAAGGTTTTGTCCACAAAGGAAACATTGTTCACCTCTTTTTGTTTTTCCTTCCAGTTTCCAAGCTCCTGTGGAAGTCAGAAAGCATTGCTTTAAGTAGCATTCCTTGACATCCCTGTGGGTCTCATTGCACTAGGACTGTCACCTGGTGGCCCCACAGACCTCCGTGTGCTCGGAGATGGGGAAGCTCCTGGGAGACCCCATTGCCAAATACGGACAGTGGCTGCAGGTTTTTTCCAGTTTGACCATCGGGAAGTGCCTGGGTCTACCCTGTCTCCTGCCAGGCCACTGTCAGTTCCTTATAGCTTGAGAAAAAGTGTCCAGAACACAGAGTGGCTGCAGGTGTCCAGGACCTCGAGTGCCACTCAGGATTGGAAGGTGCAGGAATTCCTTTCCTCCAGTAGGATGTGTGCAGACGGACAAGTAAAGAAAGACAGGAGAGGCCTCCGTGGTAAGAAACAAGGATGGTGAGGGGTGAGCTTTCACTGTGGTTTTGCTGGAGTTTGTTCAACCTGGAGCTGAGCTCATGGACAGGAGGGAGACAAAACTTATTTTATTTGGATTGTTTTGAGCCAAAATAGAAGAGAGGGGCTCTCTTTTTCCAGTGGGTTTTTTTTTTTTTTTTTTTTTTGATCAATAGCACAGATCCAAAGTAAGCGTTTTATTCACTGGCTCAGTTCCCCAATCTTCATGCTTAGAGGCATGCAGCCAATTCCCTGGGTTGTAAGAATACCCTGAAAACAGCCCACTACCCGAGGCACCCAGGAATCATAAAACATCCTTTCCCAATGCGACTGGGTCAGGATTCCTGCACCAACACGGAAGCATGTCGTTCTTCACTCTGAGCTTGACGCTTTTTTAGCTGGTATTTGGGAAACAGGTGTGTGGAGCTGGTTAACAAGCACCATACCCAGAGATGCGGCACTCCTCCTCTGCGAAGACCCAATGAACTCGTTTGTGGTTTTTAAATTCAGACCAACCGTCTATTGGGAGAAGAGTCTTACCTTCCTAGCCAGTTAGCGATGTGCAAAGGAGAAGGGGAGAAAGGTGTTTAAATGTGTGTATTAACAAATGCACCCTGACAGCGAAAAGGTTTTGTCCACAAAGGAAACATTGTTCACCTCTTTTTGTTTTTCCTTCCAGTTTCCAAGCTCCTGTGGAAGTCAGAAAGCATTGCTTTAAGTAGCATTCCTTGACATCCCTGTGGGTCTCATTGCACTAGGACTGTCACCTGGTGGCCCCACAGACCTCCCGCGTGTGCTCGGAGATGGGGAACTCCTTGTCCATCACCACTGGGAGAGACGCAGCCCGCTTACTGAGGCCATGCATCCTGGAAAACAGGAATGTACCTTGTGTAACGAACTCTCGTAGCCAAAGGAATCTGACAAGAAAGGTTAAAACTGAAGGATCCCAGTCTCCATTTTTAAAAGGGTATTAGTTTGAGGTTTGGTTAGTCAATGAGTTTTTCTGAAAGACTTTTTCTTTCCCCCAATCAAATTACTCACTCTGGTCTGTTGTGAGGCAGTCATTTTATTTTTATGGCTTTTGTAAGTTTACAGGAACATAAAATTTTGACGCCAGTGAGACTGATTCGAAGTCTCCATTTTCCAGTGGATTTAGTGCCCATCTGTCTGGCATATGTTTCCAGTGGTGGCTGACATTGGGCCTTGCCATCCATTGACCACATGCCCGTGTGTCACGCATACAGGGACACGCACAAGCATGGGGACCCAAGACCGGCCGTAAAATAAGGTCATCCCCTACTTGGATCCAAACCCCACTTGGCCCTGAGCCAAGGACCAACTGGTGTGCTCTTGATAGTAGACTCAGAAACAATCCTGCCAGCTCAGCAAATGTCACTCTGTTTCTGTCTGCTCTCCCTTTCCTTTGCAATAAACCTGACAGAATGAAAATGAAAAAAACTTCCAAAATGAAAATGAAAAAGTTCGCGCTGGAAGGAGATGCTGGCAGGCAGCCACAGACTCTGAGGACAAAAGCTCATTTTGCTCTTGTATTTCTGCCAATGACTCCTTGGGCCCACGCGCTCTGTACAGGCCAGGCCCGAGGGGGATCCTGACCGGGCAGTGGCTCGAAGGCCACAGAAAGCCCCAAGTGGGTAAGGGAGCTTCCTCAGCTCCAGAACAAACCAGCCCCTCCTTGTTGGGGCCACTCAGCATGCTGAGCCTGGAGATCCCACCTCCTCGGGGCGTCAGCTCACTCCATTTGGGCCCAGGGGCGTCCACATACATCGGGCCTCCCTGACCGCTCTGTGGTTAGGGGATCCTTCACTTTAGGGGATGAAGGAAGGTTAGATAGAAGGAAGGAATGAAGCAAAAAAGGAAGGAAATCGAGAGGGAAGGAGGGAGGAGAAAAGAGAGAGAAGGAGAGAAGCCAAATCCTTTTACTGCTTTTAAAGTAGATGTGACTTTTAAAATCCGTTTCTGGATCCCATTTTTCAGAACACGTCTCCTGCAGTGAGTGTCCTGCCGCCGGTGACACAGTTTCACACCCTGTTGCCGGGAGCAGGGAGTCCTGGGGCTGGAGAGAGGGAGAACAAAGCGGGGAGTCCCGGCGGCGGGTACAGAGGAGTGGGGGAAAGAGTAGGCCAGGGAGGCTTCTCCCGCAGAGTTTTAAATGAATTTTTTTTTTAATTTGGCTTCTTTTATTGTTTTTAAATTTATTTATTTTCATCCATCTTTATTCTTTGCCCTGTGTGGGCCTCCCATCGCAGTGGCCTCTCCCATTGCAGAGCATTGGGCACACTGGCCCAGCCACTCTGCGCCACACACGGGATCCTCCCGGGTCAGGGATCGAACCGGTGCCCCCTGCACTGCAAGACAAACCGTTTACCCACTGGACCACCAGGGAAGCTCCCCACAGAGTTTTAAGCTGAAACCCAGAAGGCAGCGAGGTTAGCTCTTTCCCTCCACAACTGATGAGGTGCCCCCACTTCGGATGGAGGATGGTGAAGGGAGCACCCTAGCTTTCCGGAAAGAGGAGCAAGACTAACTTGGGCCTAACAGGGCTTGGAAGAAAGACTCAAGGCGCCTGAGGGACGCTGCCATCAGGCCCACTAGAAGAGGGGTGGGTGAGGGGTGAGGAACTTTCACAGGGCACGGCAGGGGAGGCCCGAGGCCAGGACCTGCACCAGGCGTGGGAGAAGACTGGTGGGCAGGCTGGCGGTCTCTTTAGCCAGAGGCCCTGGAGATCCTAAAAGGGTGGGGCCAGGACTACCACTGCACATTCCAGGAAGAGACTGAATGCTCCTCAGCCTCCGCTTCACCCAGAAGACTGCCTGGTGGCTGAGGGCCCAAGGACCCAGGGCCCAGCCCGAATCTGGTGAGAAATACACTCTCATCTCCTCATACTCTCTCTTCTCCTCCAAAGCCCCTGAGAGAGCAGAAGTCACACACAGAGAGGTGAGCCCTAGGAGGCAGTTCTGCAGGAGACACCCCTCCCAGACCCCAGCCACATGTAGCCCAGCAGTGGACTTGGAATGCTCCAAAAACACTAAAGCTGGGGGTGTGGGGAGAGCAGCTCAGAGGCTGAGTCGAAGGCAGGAGGAAGAAGCCACTGAAGGAGGCTTTCATGAGGAGCACAAGGCTATAAATAACCAGGCAACTGCTCCCCAGCTGGTGCAGAGCCCTCCAGGCAGCGGGGAGGGCAGGGCAGGGAGACCGCAGTCCCCCTGCACCTCTGAGTTGCAGGGCATGTGGGGAGGATCCTGGACAGGGGAGAGACCGCCTGGAGCCGGCAGCTGGTCAAGACAGAACTCAGAGACACAGAGCCTACAAGCCTGCATTTCAAGAACTCTCCTGCTGCCTGGCCCTGCTGTTCACGCATCTGTGTTGGTGTTAACAAAAAAAAAAAGAAAGAAAGAAAGAAAAAGCACCTCTTTTTATTGAGATATAATGTCAGTGAAGCACACACACCTGGGGTGAGTTTTTAATGTAAGTATAACCCACCTAAATATCATACGAACCAAAGCATTTTGAGCATCTTAGGGACAATCTTGTGCTGTGTCATCAAAACCCTCACCATCCAAGGGAACCTGAGGTGCCCCCACTTCGGATGGAGGATGGTGAAGGGAGCACCCTAGCTTTCCGGAAAGAGGAGCAAGACTAACTTGGGCCTAACAGGGCTTGGAAGAAAGACTCAAGGCGCCTGAGGGACGCTGCCATCAGGCCCACTAGAAGAGGGGTGGGTGAGGGGTGAGGAACTTTCACAGGGCACGGCAGGGGAGGCCCGAGGCCAGGACCTGCACCAGGCGTGGGAGAAGACTGGTGGGCAGGCTGGCGGTCTCTTTAGCCAGAGGCCCTGGAGATCCTAAAAGGGTGGGGCCAGGACTACCACTGCACATTCCAGGAAGAGACTGAATGCTCCTCAGCCTCCGCTTCACCCAGAAGACTGCCTGGTGGCTGAGGGCCCAAGGACCCAGGGCCCAGCCCGAATCTGGTGAGAAATACACTCTCATCTCCTCATACTCTCTCTTCTCCTCCAAAGCCCCTGAGAGAGCAGAAGTCACACACAGAGAGGTGAGCCCTAGGAGGCAGTTCTGCAGGGGAGACACCCCCTCCCCAGACCCCAGCCACATGTAGCCCAGCAGTGGACTTGGAATGCTCCAAAAACACTAAAGCTGGGGGTGTGGGGAGAGCAGCTCAGAGGCTGAGTCGAAGGCAGGAGGAAGAAGCCACTGAAGGAGGCTTTCATGAGGAGCACAAGGCTATAAATAACCAGGCAACTGCTCCCCAGCTGGTGCAGAGCCCTCCAGGCAGCGGGGAGGGCAGGGCAGGGAGACCGCAGTCCCCCTGCACCTCTGAGTTGCAGGGCATGTGGGGAGGATCCTGGACAGGGGAGAGACCGCCTGGAGCCGGCAGCTGGTCAAGACAGAACTCAGAGACACAGAGCCTACAAGCCTGCATTTCAAGAACTCTCCTGCTGCCTGGCCCTGCTGTTCACGCATCTGTGTTGGTGTTAACAAAAAAAAAAAGAAAGAAAGAAAAAGCACCTCTTTTTATTGAGATATAATGTCAGTGAAGCACACACACCTGGGGTGAGTTTTTAATGTAAGTATAACCCACCTAAATATCATACGAACCAAAGCATTTTGAGCATCTTAGGGACAATCTTGTGCTGTGTCATCAAAACCCTCACCATCCAAGGGAACCCCTGTTTTGATCTCTATCATGGTAGATGGCTTCTTCCTTTCAACCACACCGCTGAATCACCTCACCAGGAATCCCACAGGAAGCAGTGCTTTGTGTCTGGTCTCCTTCAGGCCCTGACAAGCCTGTGAGATCCCTCCACCTCGGGCGTGACAAAGCTCTGTCCCTTTTCGTGGCTGGGTAATATTCCACTGTTTGATGAGACTGGTTAATTTCCCCTTTCTTCTGCTGAGGGTCACTGGATTGTTTCCACTTTGGAGCTTTGATGAATAACACTGCACTGGGCATTCTTGTCAGAGCTGGCATATGTCAGAGCAGGTTTGGAAATAAATTCTGTTTGTTGAAGATCTGTCTTCAACATGGATGGCAGTTTGGCAAAATTAGAAAAAAAATTAGAAAAAAAAAAAAAAAAGCCAGAGAAACTGTTACAGTCAAAAGGAGCCCGAGGAGAGACATGACAACTAAATGTAACAAGGTGTCTTGGATGGGACTCTGAAAGAGAAGAGGGGCTTCAGGTGAAAACTAAGAACAAAGTGTTAATGTCAGTTAATTGTGGCAAATGTACCACAAGTCACGTCAGGTGTTAGCAACTGAGGAAACTGGGTGTGAAGTACATGAATAGTCTGTACTCTCATCACGACGTTCCTATAAATCTAACACTATAATAAAACCCAAAATTTACTTTTCAAAATGGACAAAAGATTTGAATGGACATTTCAACAAAAACATGCAACTGGCCAATAAGCACAAGAAAAGATGCTCGACCTGATCATTCATTAGGGAAATGTAAGTTAAACCTCCCGGTAAGTGGGAGTTCCTGGCACGGCAGTCCAGTGCCCAGAGTTCTATGCTTTCACTGCCAAGGACCCAGATTCAATCCCCAGTCAGGGAACTAAGATTCCGCAAGCCTCATGGCATGACCAAAAATAAAGAAGTAAAATAGACTTAAAACTACAATTAGAGGCTTCCCTGGTGGTCCAGTGGGTAAGGACACCGTCTTGCAGTGCAAGGGGAGCCAGATCGATCCCTGGCCTGGGAAGATCCCACGTGCCGCAGAGCAGCTGGACCCATGTGTCCACTTACCTAGCCGAAGCTCTGGAGCACATGAGCCCAGAGTTGGCACTCTGCAACAACAGAGGCCATTGCAATGGGAGGCCCACACGGGCCAAAGAACAAAGATGGATGAAAATAGATAAATGAAAGACCAATAGAAGTGGCCCCTCCTCCCCCCTCCCTCCCCAACTCCCCCCTTCAAAAAAAAACTACAATTAGGTGCCTCTTTCCACCTACTAGGAAGGTTATAATCAGAAAGAAATCAATGTCGGCAAGGATGTAGAGGACTGGAATGGTTATGCATCGCTGACAGGAATTTAAAATGGTACAGCCACTTTGGGGAAAAAAATGGCAGTGTCTAAAAATGTTAAGCATAAAGACATCATAATATCCAGTCATTTCCTCTTCTAGATACTTACCCAAGAGACGTGAAGGGCAGCAGTGATGGCAGAGTGGTGAGCGTAGTGGCCTTTTAAAGAGACATGAAAACATCTGTCCACACAGTGACTTGACTGTGAGTGTTCACGGATGCATTACTCATAACGACTCCCACATGGAAATAACCCACACGGGTCATCAGCTAATAATGGATAAGCAAAATGGAGCCCATCCATCCAATGGAATATTATTCATTCATGAAGAATAAAGCACTGACACTTTCTACAACATGGATAAACTTTGCAAACACCATGCTCAGAGAAAGAAACCAGACACAGAGGACAGCACATGCAGTACTTCCATTACCATGAAAGGTCCACAGAGAGAGAAGGAAGATCAGTGGTTGCTGAGGGCTACAGATGAAAATGAGGACAGACTGCACACACTCAGGAGTGAAACTGAGGGGACAGAAATGTTCTAAAATTGGACTGTGAAGATGCAATAGGTGAGTGAGTGTTCTACTATTTATGTATTTTGAATGTGTGTTTTCTAGGGTCTTACTCAGAGATGGGCAATTAAGTGTTAGTCTAAGAAATTCCTAAAATATTATGGGAAGGGAGAAAATAAGAAATAACTAGTCACCTGAGAAAGACCATTTTGCAAAAACGAACTCAAGTTTCTCAAACGGAAATAGTGTAAAGTATTCGGAACCACAAGATGGCACCTTACTTTCAAATGTGTTTGGCTGTTGGGTTTTCTGGGATGTTCTGCAATTAGGGAGGGCCACCGTTAACAGCAAGTACACGGATGTTCCCTGGTTCTAAGATAGAGGACTGGACCAGGGCCAAAGAACAAAGATGGATGAAAATAGATAAATGAAAGACCAATAGAAGTGGCCCTCCTCCCTCCCTCCCCAACTCCCCTTCAAAAAACTACAATTAGGTGCCTCTTTCCACCTACTAGGAAGGTTATAATCAGAAAGAAATCAATGTCGGCAAGGATGTAGAGGACTGGAATGGTTATGCATCGCTGACAGGAATTTAAAATGGTACAGCCACTTTGGGGAAAAAAATGGCAGTGTCTAAAAATGTTAAGCATAAAGACATCATAATATCCAGTCATTTCCTCTTCTAGATACTTACCCAAGAGACGTGAAGGGCAGCAGTGATGGCAGAGTGGTGAGCGTAGTGGCCTTTTAAAGAGACATGAAAACATCTGTCCACACAGTGACTTGACTGTGAGTGTTCACGGATGCATTACTCATAACGACTCCCACATGGAAATAACCCACACGGGTCATCAGCTAATAATGGATAAGCAAAATGGAGCCCATCCATCCAATGGAATATTATTCATTCATGAAGAATAAAGCACTGACACTTTCTACAACATGGATAAACTTTGCAAACACCATGCTCAGAGAAAGAAACCAGACACAGAGGACAGCACATGCAGTACTTCCATTACCATGAAAGGTCCACAGAGAGAGAAGGAAGATCAGTGGTTGCTGAGGGCTACAGATGAAAATGAGGACAGACTGCACACACTCAGGAGTGAAACTGAGGGGACAGAAATGTTCTAAAATTGGACTGTGAAGATGCAATAGGTGAGTGAGTGTTCTACTATTTATGTATTTTGAATGTGTGTTTTCTAGGGTCTTACTCAGAGATGGGCAATTAAGTGTTAGTCTAAGAAATTCCTAAAATATTATGGGAAGGGAGAAAATAAGAAATAACTAGTCACCTGAGAAAGACCATTTTGCAAAAACGAACTCAAGTTTCTCAAACGGAAATAGTGTAAAGTATTCGGAACCACAAGATGGCACCTTACTTTCAAATGTGTTTGGCTGTTGGGTTTTCTGGGATGTTCTGCAATTAGGGAGGGGCCACCGTTAACAGCAAGTACACGGATGTTCCCTGGTTCTAAGATAGTTAAAAAACACATAAGGCACTTTGCATGAAGGTAACTGAACAAACAGGGTCCTTTTTGAGGCGGGACTTTACAGTGTCTCAGCGTCCCCACAGTGATGCTCCTCTCCTTTCACTTGAGTGGAGAAAATTGCCTTTGGTTCAGATACATTTCCTGTGCTTTAAAAATGTGATTTTCTTGCCAACTGATAGTCCTCTGTGGCATGTACTGAGCTGGAAAACTTTGAAGACTCTTCCAGATTTGCTAACAGAGAGGGAGAACTCACCTAAACACACACACACACACTCCCCCCTTGCAATAAGAGAAGGCAGGAGGGAAGGGAGTTAACACGCCATCCATCTCCTCCAGGGGTCAGGCAAGGGCTGGCTCTTGAGAAATTCTTGCACGGAATCCTCCCGACCGTCCTGTTTAAGAGGCGAGGGGCCGGGATCCCTAGCGCCCAAGGGCGTCCCAGCAGCGGGCCGGCTTGGCCCTCCGGCGCCACCTGGCGCTGGGCTCCTATCAGGTCCCACCTGCCACCCTTACAGCTGCCAGAGCAACTGAACAACAAAGCTCCTTTTAATTTGCTGAACCAAGTTTTCCTATGAAAACACATTTAAATCTTCAGTTCCACGAGTTTTGACGAACGTATGTACATCCAGGTAACCACTGTCATGATCTAGGTATTTTCACCCCTGCAGAAAATGCCCTCATTCTCCTGTACAGTCAAGTCCCCCACACCGACCTCTGCTCCAGGCAACGATGGATCCGATTGCTAAGGCCTGTTCTAGAGCGCTGTATAACTAGAATCACTCTGTGTGTACCATTTTCTTTTGCTCAGTATAGCCTCTCTGAGACATCTATCTTTATTCTTTGGCCTGTGTGGGCCTCCCATTGCAGCGGCCTCTCTCGTCGCAGAGCACCGGCTCTGGGTGCATGTGCTCCAGAGTGCTGGCTCCTAATTGGACACACTGGTCCAGCCGCCCCGTGGCATGTGGGATATTCCCGGGCCAGAGATCGAACTGGCGCCCCTTGCGCTGCAAGGCAGTGTCCTTACCCACTGGACCACCAGGGAAGCCCCCAACCAAGTTTTTGTGTCTCAGTCGTTCTTTCCCTTTTTACTACTGAGCACAATTTTTGTGGTGTGGATCTATGATGATACGTGTATTCTTTCACCAGTTGATGGACATCTGGATTGTTTCCCCTTTGGGGTTGTCATAAGTAATGCTGCTATGGACATTTCCTCTAGGGTGAATACCTACTAGCGGAGCTGCTGATCTCAGAGGGGTGTCTGGCTAATAGGATAAGAAACGGTAGTTTCTCCGCAGGAGTGGTTCCACTTCACACGCCTCCAGACAGTGTTGGTGAGTTGTGGGTGCTCTGCAATGTCCCTGGTTCCTTCCGAAGCCAAGCCCAGGCCTGGTCAGGGACCGGGAAGAAGGGCCGGGAGGAGGCTCAGGAGGACGTCCAGGAGGAGGAGAAGGGTCAGGGCAGCCCTCCGAAGACAGGGCCGAGACGACAGCCTGGCGGTCGCGCTGCGTCCCTGGTCTGGCTGGAGGCAGACGCCAGCGTTCAGGTCCAGCGGAGTGAAGACAGCGTCAACCACAGCACGGCCCTGCGCGAAGAGCTTGCCTACTCAACGCCGGCGTGGATGGCTTGGAGGAGAGAAGCCAGCAACAGGCGACGAGCTGGCGAGATATCGCGAGAGCCCCGGCTCGCGCGCGGCGCCTCGCGCTCCTGCTGGAGGCCGCGCCATCCTCGCCATCCTCCCTGGCACCGCGCCTCCCTCCGCCGTAGGAGGCCCGGCGGGGATGGCCTCCTCCTCAAAGGTGCCTCTGGGCCGGCCGAGTGTCCTCTGTCCTGAGCAGGCCGAGCGCCGGCGGAGATGCCGTCCTGACGCGCAGCCCTGCGCTCCAGGTAGGCCCGGGCAGCTGGCAAGCATGCCTCGCAGGGGTGGGGAGCCCAGTTGAGGAAGAGCCCCCTCGGAGCAAAGGCTTCCGTTTGTTTTTTAAAAGGAATATAAATGGATGTATCTATGTTTTGGCTGCGTCTGGTGGTAGGGGCCGTGTCAGGCTCTTAGCTCCCAGAGGAGGGATCAAACCGGCGTCGCCTGCATTGTTGGCAGGTGGCGTCCTAACGAGTGGAGTCCACCCTGAGTCAACACTCTTAGTCAGAGGCTAAGACCAAGCCTCGTGCACGGTTGGAAGGAAGGGAAAATGGGGCACGGCCTGGGGAAAACTGTTGCTGGAACCGCCCGCCCCCTCTCCCGGCCCCCAGCAGCCTCGTGTCTGCGTGAAGATTCTGAAGGAATGGAGAGCAGGGTCTCTAAGAGGTGCTCATACTCGCTTGTTCCCAAAGGCACAGTCCACACCGGCCCCGGCAGCAGCCCACGCGGCACGTGGCCAGCTCCATGGACTGCAGCCCGCCAGGTTCCTCCATCCATGAGATTCTCCAGGCTAGAATCCTGGAGTAGGCTGCCATGCCCTCTTCCAGGGGATCTTCCCGACCCAGGGATTGAACCTGGGTCTCTCACATTGCAGGCAAACACTCTGCCACCAAGGAGGTCCCCCTGACCTTAAAGAATGCTTGCAGAGAGCTTCACCCAGATCATCCCATTGAATCCTCACCATTGAGGACATGGGGACTATCTCTGTCATTGCCAAGGTCCTGATGAGGAAGCTGCCCCGTGTCACTGTGCTCTCAGGTGCTCAGCCTCAGAGTGCACACTCAGAACCCCTGTGCCTGTGGTGGGAGGGCATCACCCACTCAACGGGCGTGAGTCTGAACAGGCTCTGGGAGATGGTGAAGGACAGGGAAGCCCAGTGTGCTGCAGTCCATGGAGTGGCAAAGAGTTGGGCCAAGCTTACTGACTGAATGACAAGAGTATCAATCGGAAGTAACTTTATTTCTTTTTCATGCCTTATTGTAGGGGATACAACCTCCAGTGCAATGTCGACTACTAGAAGCAGTGAAAGCAATCATCTTCCTTCTCCCTGATACAGGGGGAAAGGACTCAGTCTTTCACTGTCAAGTTCGATGTCCATTGCAGGTTTTTTCATAGGTGCCCTTCCATTCTTAGTTTGCTGAGATTTTTTTCCCTCATGAATGTTGATGAATTTTGTCAAATGCATTCTCTGAACTTACGGAGATGATCATATGGCTTTTCTCATTTATTCAACTGGAGTGGATTACATTGATTGTTTTTCAAATGTTGGCCTCACCTTATATTTCCTGGGATAAACCTCATATGGTTCTGATCCTTTGACTATAGATTTTTATTTGCTATCATTCTGTTGAGGAATTATTTGTGTTTGCATTCATGAAGGATATGGGTCTTCTGTTTGTTTGTTTAATAATGCCTTTTTACAGAGCCCTACTTCCTTCTTAAGTAAAAAATGTAAGGGTTTGGGAACCTCCCCACAGAGGTTATTTCCAAGCCTAAGCCCAGGTAGGTCTCTATGCCCAGATGTGCCCTGTGTAATAACTAGCCAGTGTTGATGAGATGAGATATGATGGCTCAGAGTTCCACCTGGGTCGCTTAGTATGTACATGGGATGGGTAAAGTTGGGACCAAAGTCTGAGCTCTCCTATACAGATTTAAGAATTCAGTTGTTTTTTAAAAATGTATTTATTTATTTGGTTATTCTGTGGTTTTTCATTGTTGCCACAGACTCTTCTCTAGTTGCAGGGAGGTGGGGCTCCTCTCTAGTTGAGGTGAGCAGGCTTCTGGTTGCAGTGACTTCTCTTGTGGAACTGGGACTCTAGGGCACACGGGCTTCGGTAGTTGTGGCACACGGGCTCCATAGTTGCAGCTCTGAGGCTCTAGAGCACAGGCTCCATAGTTGTGGCTCATGGGCTTAGTTGCTCCGCAGCATGTGTTATCTTCCTGGATGAGGGATCTAACCCGCGTCTCCTGCATTGGCAGGCAAACTTGTTACCACTGAGCTGCCAGGGAAGTCCAGGAATTCAGTTTTAGCAGATCAGCCAGTGGTGTTCATTTCCTAGGAGATTGCATCACACTGTACAAGCCTATGGAGTCTAAGTGATTAGATTGGTGTCATTTTATTAATTTCTAATAGTAATATACCTTTCCTGAAATCCAGATATTCATGCTTCTTACGGAACTTGCTTCCTGACTTGGTCTCTCCATATTCAAGAAACTTCCACGGAGATGATTTCATAGGTGCCCTTCCATTCTTAGTTTGCTGAGATTTTTTTCCCTCATGAATGTTGATGAATTTTGTCAAATGCATTCTCTGAACTTACGGAGATGATCATATGGCTTTTCTCATTTATTCAACTGGAGTGGATTACATTGATTGTTTTTCAAATGTTGGCCTCACCTTATATTTCCTGGGATAAACCTCATATGGTTCTGATCCTTTGACTATAGATTTTTATTTGCTATCATTCTGTTGAGGAATTATTTGTGTTTGCATTCATGAAGGATATGGGTCTTCTGTTTGTTTGTTTAATAATGCCTTTTTACAGAGCCCTACTTCCTTCTTAAGTAAAAAATGTAAGGGTTTGGGAACCTCCCCACAGAGGTTATTTCCAAGCCTAAGCCCAGGTAGGTCTCTATGCCCAGATGTGCCCTGTGTAATAACTAGCCAGTGTTGATGAGATGAGATATGATGGCTCAGAGTTCCACCTGGGTCGCTTAGTATGTACATGGGATGGGTAAAGTTGGGACCAAAGTCTGAGCTCTCCTATACAGATTTAAGAATTCAGTTGTTTTTTAAAAATGTATTTATTTATTTGGTTATTCTGTGGTTTTTCATTGTTGCCACAGACTCTTCTCTAGTTGCAGGGAGGTGGGGCTCCTCTCTAGTTGAGGTGAGCCGGCTTTTTGTTGCGGTGACTTCTCTTGTGGAACTGGGACTCTAGGGCACACGGGCTTCGGTAGTTGTGGCACACGGGCTCCATAGTTGCAGCTCTGAGGCTCTAGAGCACAGGCTCCATAGTTGTGGCTCATGGGCTTAGTTGCTCCGCAGCATGTGTTATCTTCCTGGATGAGGGATCTAACCCGCGTCTCCTGCATTGGCAGGCAAACTTGTTACCACTGAGCTGCCAGGGAAGTCCAGGAATTCAGTTTTAGCAGATCAGCCAGTGGTGTTCATTTCCTAGGAGATTGCATCACACTGTACAAGCCTATGGAGTCTAAGTGATTAGATTGGTGTCATTTTATTAATTTCTAATAGTAATATACCTTTCCTGAAATCCAGATATTCATGCTTCTTATTCGAGGAACTTGCTTCCTGACTTGGTCTCTCCATATTCAAGAAACCAAGTTAGTCATGCAGAGGGGTCTTAGCACACCGAGAGGCAGAGCCCAGGAAGCTGGTCAGTGCTCTGTGTGTTTTGTCCAGGCTGAGGTGAAATGTGGAGTCTTCCCCACTCCTGGCTGATGATCCTGTGCCAGTTGGAGTCCCTCTGCCATTGTTAGTACTGAAAAAACAACAGTAGATTCTTAGCCTTCAACAGTCCATGTCTTAGCCTCTGTCAGGTTGCAGTTCATTGAGCAACTGCTGATTTCACATTTGCTTTCATTTTGCCTTCCTGATGGAGACTTAAGACATCCTGAAATGGGGACAACAAATATTCTACTTATCTTTCAAAGGTCATTTGTGAAAAATAACATCCACACAGAAAAGTGCACAAAAGAAAAAAAAAAGGAACTACCAGTGACTAATCATAAAGCAAATACTTGCACAACTGCTATCCAAGTCCAGAAGTAGAATGCGGGCTGCCCACCAGGACCGCTGTGTGACCTTTCTGTTACTAACTCCACTCCCATTTTAATTTTTCTTTCATCTCGTCTTTGTGTTTACCTGTAATTTCCCACAAAACATGCATTCCTAAGTCTTATGACTGCATGTGTGCGTGTGTGTATGCACACGTACATGCATGCAGGAGTGCAGTTTCTTCTTGAAAATCATTCATGTTCTTATACGTTGTTTATTAATTTTCCTTCCATCCTTTGGATATACCACAGTTTATTCATCCATTCCTCTGTTGGTAGTTAAAAAAAATTGGTTTTGGCCATGCCCAAAAACATGTGGGATCTTAGTTCCCTCACCAGAGATCCAACCCATGTCCCCCAAATGGTAAGAGTCTTAACCGCTGGACTGCTAGAGAAGTCCCTGGTGGAAAAATCTTTGGATTACCAAAAATCCAAATATTTGTATTTTTTATTTATCCCTCCATATATTTGAATTATTTCCATTTTTGAAGTCAGTTTGTCAAGCTCTATTTTTTTTTAAGTGTTTGAGATTTTGATGAAAATTTTATTGTATCTGCAGGTCACTGTGAGAATACTTAACATTACTGAGTCTTCTTATCCATGAATGTATTTATTTAGGTCTTTTAAAATTTGCAATGACTATTATTATTATTATTTTTTTTTAGTTTTATACTCAGAGGTCTTCTTTTAAAGTTTTGGGAGTTAGGAAGACAAATGTTGGTATCTAACTCATATTGCCTTTTAAAAAACACTGTATATAAAACTACACCTTTAAAAAAAAAATTGGCCTCTTTTATTGGTTTTTTATTTATTTATTTTCATCCATCTTTATTCTTTGGCCTGTGTGGGCCTCCCTCTGCAGTGGCCTCTCTCATTGTAGAGCACTGGCTCTGGGCACATGTGCTCCAGAGCGCCGGCTCATAATTTGACACATTGGTCCAGCCACTTCACGGCGTATGGGATCTTACCGGGCCAGGGATCGAACCGGTGCCCCTTGTATTGCAAGGAGGACTCTTTACCCAGCAGGCAAGCCCCCAAACTACCCCTTTAATGACATTTTACACAGAAAAGTGCGCAAAAGAAAAAAAAAAGGAACTACCAGTGACTAATCATAAAGCAAATACTTGCACAACTGCTATCCAAGTCCAGAAGTAGAATGCGGGCTGCCCACCAGGACCGCTGTGTGACCTTTCTGTTACTAACTCCACTCCCATTTTAATTTTTCTTTCATCTCGTCTTTGTGTTTACCTGTAATTTCCCACAAAACATGCATTCCTAAGTCTTATGACTGCATGTGTGCGTGTGTGTATGCACACGTACATGCATGCAGGAGTGCAGTTTCTTCTTGAAAATCATTCATGTTCTTATACGTTGTTTATTAATTTTCCTTCCATCCTTTGGATATACCACAGTTTATTCATCCATTCCTCTGTTGGTAGTTAAAAAAAATTGGTTTTGGCCATGCCCAAAAACATGTGGGATCTTAGTTCCCTCACCAGAGATCCAACCCATGTCCCCCAAATGGTAAGAGTCTTAACCGCTGGACTGCTAGAGAAGTCCCTGGTGGAAAAATCTTTGGATTACCAAAAATCCAAATATTTGTATTTTTTATTTATCCCTCCATATATTTGAATTATTTCCATTTTTGAAGTCAGTTTGTCAAGCTCTATTTTTTTTTAAGTGTTTGAGATTTTGATGAAAATTTTATTGTATCTGCAGGTCACTGTGAGAATACTTAACATTACTGAGTCTTCTTATCCATGAATGTATTTATTTAGGTCTTTTAAAATTTGCAATGACTATTATTATTATTATTTTTTTTTAGTTTTATACTCAGAGGTCTTCTTTTAAAGTTTTGGGAGTTAGGAAGACAAATGTTGGTATCTAACTCATATTGCCTTTTAAAAAACACTGTATATAAAACTACACCTTTAAAAAAAAAATTGGCCTCTTTTATTGGTTTTTTATTTATTTATTTTCATCCATCTTTATTCTTTGGCCTGTGTGGGCCTCCCTCTGCAGTGGCCTCTCTCATTGTAGAGCACTGGCTCTGGGCACATGTGCTCCAGAGCGCCGGCTCATAATTTGACACATTGGTCCAGCCACTTCACGGCGTATGGGATCTTACCGGGCCAGGGATCGAACCGGTGCCCCTTGTATTGCAAGGAGGACTCTTTACCCAGCAGGCAAGCCCCCAAACTACCCCTTTAATGACATTTTATTTCAGTGAAGGTACTTTAACATTGACTTTTTATTTTTATTTTTTAAAGATTTATTTATTTATTCTTTAGTGGGGGAAGGGTGGGGAGGGAGGGGAGCAGGCGGGCCACTTCTATTGGTCTTTCATGTGTCCATTTTCATCCGTTTTTGTTCTTTGGCCCACGTGGGCCTCCCATTGCGGTGGCCTCTGTTGTCACAGAGCACCGGCTCTGGGCGCATGCGTGCCAGAGCTCTGGCTTGGTAGTTGGACACATTGGTTCAGCCGCTCCGTGGCACGTGGGATCTTCCCAGGCTAGGGATCGAACCGGCGCCCCTTGCAGTGCAAGGCGGTGTCCTTACCCACTGGACCACCAGGGAAGCCCAACATTAACTTTTTAAATAGTTGATTTATGTCATTGTTAGTTTTGGATGTACAGCACAATGATTCAATTATATATATATGTCTACGTGCCTGTGTTCAGTTGTGTCCAACTCTTTGCTATCCTATGGACTATAGCCTGACAGGCTGCGAGATGTCCTGGGATCTCATTCTCTGACCAAGGAAGAGCCGTATAAGTAAGGATTTTTTCTTTCTTCAGTGGTTGGTAGGATTCCCCACTGAAGACATTTGAGTCTTGAATTTTCATCATCAGATTTTTTAAAATTACAGATTTTTTTTATCGTTATAAGATTTTCTGTTATTTATTGTGTCAGTTAGGTTGTATTTTTCTGTGTGCGTGTGTGTTAGTTGCTCAGTCGTGTTGGACTCTTTTTAACCCCATGGACTATAGCCCTCCAGTCTCCTCTGTCCATGGAATTTCCCAGGCAAGAATACCAGAGTGGGTTGCCATTCCTTTCTCCAGGGGATTGAACCTGGGTCTCCTGCATTGCAGAGCACTGGCTCTGGGCACATGTGCTCCAGAGCGCCGGCTCATAATTTGACACATTGGTCCAGCCACTTCACGGCGTATGGGATCTTACCGGGCCAGGGATCGAACCGGTGCCCCTTGTATTGCAAGGAGGACTCTTTACCCAGCAGGCAAGCCCCCAAACTACCCCTTTAATGACATTTTATTTCAGTGAAGGTACTTTAACATTGACTTTTTTCTTATTTTTTAAAGTTTTATTTATTTATTCTTTAGTGGGGGAAGGGTGGGGAGGGAGGGGAGCAGGCGGGCCACTTCTATTGGTCTTTCATGTGTCCATTTTCATCCGTTTTTGTTCTTTGGCCCACGTGGGCCTCCCATTGCGGTGGCCTCTGTTGTCACAGAGCACCGGCTCTGGGCGCATGCGTGCCAGAGCTCTGGCTTGGTAGTTGGACACATTGGTTCAGCCGCTCCGTGGCACGTGGGATCTTCCCAGGCTAGGGATCGAACCGGCGCCCCTTGCAGTGCAAGGCGGTGTCCTTACCCACTGGACCACCAGGGAAGCCCAACATTAACTTTTTAAATAGTTGATTTATGTCATTGTTAGTTTTGGATGTACAGCACAATGATTCAATTATATATATATGTCTACGTGCCTGTGTTCAGTTGTGTCCAACTCTTTGCTATCCTATGGACTATAGCCTGACAGGCTGCGAGATGTCCTGGGATCTCATTCTCTGACCAAGGAAGAGCCGTATAAGTAAGGATTTTTTCTTTCTTCAGTGGTTGGTAGGATTCCCCACTGAAGACATTTGAGTCTTGAATTTTCATCATCAGATTTTTTAAAATTACAGATTTTTTTTATCGTTATAAGATTTTCTGTTATTTATTGTGTCAGTTAGGTTGTATTTTTCTGTGTGCGTGTGTGTTAGTTGCTCAGTCGTGTTGGACTCTTTTTAACCCCATGGACTATAGCCCTCCAGTCTCCTCTGTCCATGGAATTTCCCAGGCAAGAATACCAGAGTGGGTTGCCATTCCTTTCTCCAGGGGATTGAACCTGGGTCTCCTGCATTGCAGGCAGATTCTTTACTGCCTGAACCACCAGGGAAGACCTGGTATTTTACTGTGAATCTATCCATTTTGCCTAAATTTTCAAGTCTTTGGCATAGAGTTGTCACAATGTCCTCTTACTTTTGCAACAATCTCTTTTCATTTTTTATACTTCCTATGTGTGCCTTCTCTTTTCTTTTTAATCATTCCCAGTGGGGATTTATTGATTTTGTTAGTCTTTTCAATTTTGGTTTTGTTATTTCTCTTTGTTGTATATTTTCTTTTATATTTATTTATGATTTTAAATTATTTCCTCTCATCTACTTCTGTTGATTTATTTTGCTATTCTTTCTCTAACATCTTAAAATGAATGCTTAGCTCATTGTACTTCAGCCTTTTTCTTCCCTAAAATGTGCAGTTAAGGCTATAAATTTCCCTCCAAGCACTGCTTTATCTTTATTTGACAAATTTCATTGTGTTGTATTTTTTCATTATATAAAATTTAGTTCAAAATAATTCTAATTTACATTTTTATTTCTTCAGAGATCATGCATTATTTAAAAGTATATTTTGGAAGCATATTACTCAGCAGTGTAGTTTTCAAAGATAGAAGGATTTTCCAATTATAGTTTTGCTATTGATTCTTAACCTATTCACAGTGTGGTTAGAAAACATTATCTGCTTTATTTCAATCCTTTGAAATTTGTTAGAATGTGAATTTTGACTTGACACGTAGTCAAATTTTAAAATGGATTATATCTTCTTGAGAATAATGTCCTGGGATCTCATTCTCTGACCAAGGAAGAGCCGTATAAGTAAGGATTTTTTCTTTCTTCAGTGGTTGGTAGGATTCCCCACTGAAGACATTTGAGTCTTGAATTTTCATCATCAGATTTTTTAAAATTACAGATTTTTTTTATCGTTATAAGATTTTCTGTTATTTATTGTGTCAGTTAGGTTGTATTTTTCTGTGTGCGTGTGTGTTAGTTGCTCAGTCGTGTTGGACTCTTTTTAACCCCATGGACTATAGCCCTCCAGTCTCCTCTGTCCATGGAATTTCCCAGGCAAGAATACCAGAGTGGGTTGCCATTCCTTTCTCCAGGGGATTGAACCTGGGTCTCCTGCATTGCAGGCAGATTCTTTACTGCCTGAACCACCAGGGAAGACCTGGTATTTTACTGTGAATCTATCCATTTTGCCTAAATTTTCAAGTCTTTGGCATAGAGTTGTCACAATGTCCTCTTACTTTTGCAACAATCTCTTTTCATTTTTTATACTTCCTATGTGTGCCTTCTCTTTTCTTTTTAATCATTCCCAGTGGGGATTTATTGATTTTGTTAGTCTTTTCAATTTTGGTTTTGTTATTTCTCTTTGTTGTATATTTTCTTTTATATTTATTTATGATTTTAAATTATTTCCTCTCATCTACTTCTGTTGATTTATTTTGCTATTCTTTCTCTAACATCTTAAAATGAATGCTTAGCTCATTGTACTTCAGCCTTTTTCTTCCCTAAAATGTGCAGTTAAGGCTATAAATTTCCCTCCAAGCACTGCTTTATCTTTATTTGACAAATTTCATTGTGTTGTATTTTTTCATTATATAAAATTTAGTTCAAAATAATTCTAATTTACATTTTTATTTCTTCAGAGATCATGCATTATTTAAAAGTATATTTTGGAAGCATATTACTCAGCAGTGTAGTTTTCAAAGATAGAAGGATTTTCCAATTATAGTTTTGCTATTGATTCTTAACCTATTCACAGTGTGGTTAGAAAACATTATCTGCTTTATTTCAATCCTTTGAAATTTGTTAGAATGTGAATTTTGACTTGACACGTAGTCAAATTTTAAAATGGATTATATCTTCTTGAGAATAATGTATTCTGTGGCTATTAGGTGCACATATGTTCATAAAGTCAAATTTGTTATTTTTCGCATCTTCTATAATGTTACCAATTTCTTGTCTGCCTGCTCCACTTCCTACTGAAAAACGTATGTCACAATATCTCACTGTAACTATGGACTTACCTGTTTCTCCATATAATTCTATCTACATTTATGCTGTGTATCATGTTATTAGGTTCATACAAATTTAGAATACTATTTTTTTTTTAATTTTGGCCTCTTTTATTGTTTTTTTTTTATTTATTTATTTTCATCCATTTTTATTCTTTGGCCTGTGTGGGCCTCTCATTGTAGTGGCCTCTCTTGTTGCAGAGCACTGGCTCTGGGTGCATGCACTCCAGAGCACCGAGTTGTAACTGGACACACCAGTACAGCTGCTCTGTGACGCATGGGATTTTCCCGGGCTGGGGATCAAACTGGTGCGCCTTGCACTGCAAGGCGGACTCTTTACCCACTGGATCACCAAGGAATCCCAGAATACTCTTTCAGTAAAAATTTTTTTTGTCTGCGCTGTGTGGTGTGCACAATGGTTCCCCGTCAGGAAAATCAAACCTGGGCCTCTGCAGTGGAAGCTCTGAATCCTAATCATTAGGCCACCAGGGAACTGCTGGAACACTTTTATTATTATAGAGGGCTGCTTGCTCAGTCGCTTCAGTCGTGTCCCACTCTGTGATCCCATGGACTAAAGCCTACCAGACTCCTCTGTCCATGGGATTTTCCCAGCAAGAATACTAGAGTGGGTTGCCATTTGCTTCTGAGTATCTTCCCAACCCAGGGATCGAACGTACATCTCCTGCATTGCAGGTGGATTCTTTAGCTGCTGAGCCATCAGGATTATTATAGAGTGATGCTCTTTAATTCTAGTGATGCCTTTACCTTAAAGTGTATTTGTTTGATGTTAGGGCTGTGACATCATATTATCCTCATAGTATTTCAGTGGTATGTGATTTTTCATCATTTTTTTGTAGTCTTTCTTGATTCTTCTGTTTTAGATGTGTCTCTTGTACTTAGCATATATAGGATTTTGTTTCTATCCAGTGTGATCATCTTTGATTTTTGGCTAGAGTAACTGACCTTGTTACCTTTAATGTAATGGTCTTCTTATCTTGCTGTGACTGGGCTTTCTGCTCATCTTGCCTCTTCTTTGTTCCTTTATCTATTTTTTTCTTTGCCCTGTTTTAGTTTGATTCAGTTTTTAAATTTTAATTTTGTTTCTCTGTTGGCTCAATCTTTTTCAGGCTTCTACCATTCTTTTAGTGATTATTTTAGAAGTCACAACATGGCAACCTTGACTTATCACCCAGTAGGAATTATTACCTTTTCTTCTCTCCTAGAAAAGTCAAGGCATTTATAAAGAACATTTACAGTTCTACCATATTAGAGGTTTTATTTTTTTTTCAAAACCAACAACTCTTTATTAAAATATAGTTGATTTAAAACATTGTGTTAGTTTCAGGTATACAGCAAACTAATTCAGTATATATCTTATTTCTTAAAATTCTTTTCCATTATAGATTATCAGTACAAGATATTGAATATAGTTCCCTGTGCTATACACTTAGTCTTTGTTGTTTGTTTTATACATTGTAGTGTGTACCTGCTAATCTCATAGTTTATCTGTATCTGCCCATTTCCCCTTTGGTAAACATAAGTTTGTTTTCTGGGTCTGTTAGTCTGTTTTGTAAAGAAGTTCATTTGTATTGTTTTTCTAAATTCCACATATAAGTGATATCATATGATATTTGTCTTTCTTTGAATCATTTCATTAAGCATAATACCCTCTAGGTTCATCTGTGTTGTTGCAAATGGCATTATTTCATTCATTTTTATGGCTGAGTAATATTCCAGTGTGTGTGTGTGTGTGTGTGTGTATACAGAAAAGCAGAGACATCGTTTTGCCAGCAAAGGTCCATATAGTCAAAGCTGTGGTCTTTTCAGGAGTCACGTACAGTTGTGAGAACTGGACCACAAAGAAGGCAGAGCGCCAAAGAATCGATGCCTTTGAACTCTGGTGCTGGAGAAGACTCTTGAGAATCCCTTGACAACAAGGAAATCAAACCAGTCAACTCTAGTGATGCCTTTACCTTAAAGTGTATTTGTTTGATGTTAGGGCTGTGCATCTATAGTTTGGTATGTGATTTTCATCATTTTTTTGTAGTCTTTCTTGATTCTTCTGTTTTAGATGTGTCTCTTGTACTTAGCATATATAGGATTTTGTTTCTATCCAGTGTGATCATCTTTGATTTTTGGCTAGAGTAACTGACCTTGTTACCTTTAATGTAATGGTCTTCTTATCTTGCTGTGACTGGGCTTTCTGCTCATCTTGCCTCTTCTTTGTTCCTTTATCTATTTTTTTCTTTGCCCTGTTTTAGTTTGATTCAGTTTTTAAATTTTAATTTTGTTTCTCTGTTGGCTCAATCTTTTTCAGGCTTCTACCATTCTTTTAGTGATTATTTTAGAAGTCACAACATGGCAACCTTGACTTATCACCCAGTAGGAATTATTACCTTTTCTTCTCTCCTAGAAAAGTCAAGGCATTTATAAAGAACATTTACAGTTCTACCATATTAGAGGTTTTATTTTTTTTTCAAAACCAACAACTCTTTATTAAAATATAGTTGATTTAAAACATTGTGTTAGTTTCAGGTATACAGCAAACTAATTCAGTATATATCTTATTTCTTAAAATTCTTTTCCATTATAGATTATCAGTACAAGATATTGAATATAGTTCCCTGTGCTATACACTTAGTCTTTGTTGTTTGTTTTATACATTGTAGTGTGTACCTGCTAATCTCATAGTTTATCTGTATCTGCCCATTTCCCCTTTGGTAAACATAAGTTTGTTTTCTGGGTCTGTTAGTCTGTTTTGTAAAGAAGTTCATTTGTATTGTTTTTCTAAATTCCACATATAAGTGATATCATATGATATTTGTCTTTCTTTGAATCATTTCATTAAGCATAATACCCTCTAGGTTCATCTGTGTTGTTGCAAATGGCATTATTTCATTCATTTTTATGGCTGAGTAATATTCCAGTGTGTGTGTGTGTGTGTGTGTGTATACAGAAAAGCAGAGACATCGTTTTGCCAGCAAAGGTCCATATAGTCAAAGCTGTGGTCTTTTCAGGAGTCACGTACAGTTGTGAGAACTGGACCACAAAGAAGGCAGAGCGCCAAAGAATCGATGCCTTTGAACTCTGGTGCTGGAGAAGACTCTTGAGAATCCCTTGACAACAAGGAAATCAAACCAGTCAATCGAAAGAAAATCAATCCTGAATAGTCATTGGAAGGACTGATGCTGAAGCTGAAGCTCCAATATTTTGGTCACCTGATGTGAACAGCCAACTCACTGGAGAAGACTCTGATGTTGGGAAAGACTAAGGGCAGAAGAAGACAGTGTGAGAAGATGAGATGGCTGAATGTCATCACCAATGCAATGGATACAAACTTGGACAAACTCCAAGAGATAGCGACGGACACGGAGGCCTGGTGCGCTGCAGTCCATGGGGTCGTGAAAAGTCAGACATGACGGGGCAACTAAACAACAACAATATATATATTCTTATGTGTGTATATATGTGTGTATATATTTATGTGCCATATCTCCCTTGTCTACTTGTCTGCCTATGTCAGGAGGTTGCTGCCATGTTGGCTATTGCAAATAGTGCTGCTATGAACATTGGAGTATGTGTGTCTTTTTGAATTATGGTGTGTTTGATATATGCCATGAGTGGGGTTGCTGGATCCTATGGTAGCTCTGATTTTGTTTTTGAGGAACCTCAGTATTGTTCTCCATAGTGGCTGTACCAGTATGTATTTGTACCAGCAGTGTAGGAGGGCTCTTTTTTATATACACCCTTTCTAGCACTTATTATTTGTAGATTTTTTGATGATGACCATTCTGACCAGTGTGAGGTGGTACCTCACTGTAGTTTTGATTGCTTTAATAATTAGTGAAGAACAGAAGAGCCTGGGCATGCTGCTGTCTGTGGGGTATCAAAGAGTCAGATACGACTTAGCCACTCAACAACGACAATAATTAGTGACGATGAACATTTTTTCATGTGCATATTGGCCATATGAATGTCTTTGGAAAAATGCCTTCTGCCCATTTTTTTTTTTTTTTGGCCACTTCTATTGATCTTTCATTTATTACCATCTTTGTTCTTTGGCCTGTGTGGGCCTCCCATCGCAGTGGCCTCTCTCACTGTAGAGCATCGGCTCGGTAGTTGGACACATCAGTCCAGCCGCTCAGGAGTCACGACAGTTGTGAGAACTGGACCACAAAGAAGGCAGAGCGCCAAAGAATCGATGCCTTTGAACTCTGGTGCTGGAGAAGACTCTTGAGAATCCCTTGACAACAAGGAAATCAAACCAGTCAATCGAAAGAAAATCAATCCTGAATAGTCATTGGAAGGACTGATGCTGAAGCTGAAGCTCCAATATTTTGGTCACCTGATGTGAACAGCCAACTCACTGGAGAAGACTCTGATGTTGGGAAAGACTAAGGGCAGAAGAAGACAGTGTGAGAAGATGAGATGGCTGAATGTCATCACCAATGCAATGGATACAAACTTGGACAAACTCCAAGAGATAGCGACGGACACGGAGGCCTGGTGCGCTGCAGTCCATGGGGTCGTGAAAAGTCAGACATGACGGGGCAACTAAACAACAACAATATATATATTCTTATGTGTGTATATATGTGTGTATATATTTATGTGCCATATCTCCCTTGTCTACTTGTCTGCCTATGTCAGGAGGTTGCTGCCATGTTGGCTATTGCAAATAGTGCTGCTATGAACATTGGAGTATGTGTGTCTTTTTGAATTATGGTGTGTTTGATATATGCCATGAGTGGGGTTGCTGGATCCTATGGTAGCTCTGATTTTGTTTTTGAGGAACCTCAGTATTGTTCTCCATAGTGGCTGTACCAGTATGTATTTGTACCAGCAGTGTAGGAGGGCTCTTTTTTATATACACCCTTTCTAGCACTTATTATTTGTAGATTTTTTGATGATGACCATTCTGACCAGTGTGAGGTGGTACCTCACTGTAGTTTTGATTGCTTTAATAATTAGTGAAGAACAGAAGAGCCTGGGCATGCTGCTGTCTGTGGGGTATCAAAGAGTCAGATACGACTTAGCCACTCAACAACGACAATAATTAGTGACGATGAACATTTTTTCATGTGCATATTGGCCATATGAATGTCTTTGGAAAAATGCCTTCTGCCCATTTTTTTTTTTTTTTTTGGCCACTTCTATTGATCTTTCATTTATTACCATCTTTGTTCTTTGGCCTGTGTGGGCCTCCCATCGCAGTGGCCTCTCTCACTGTAGAGCATCGGCTCGGTAGTTGGACACATCAGTCCAGCCGCTCAGTGGCACGTGGGATCTTCCCAGGCCAGGGATCGAACCAGCGCCCCTTGGCTGCAAGGCGGTGTCCTTACCCACTGGACCACCAGGGAAGCCCTGCCTATTTTTTAAAGATTTTTTTCCTTCTAATTTTATTCATTTATTTTTGGCTATGTTAGGTCTTCATTGCTTTTCTCTAGTTGTGGTGGTTCTCACGGGCTTTTCTCTAGTTGTGGTGCACAGACTTCTCATTGCAGTGGCTTCCCTTGTTACAGAGCACGAGTTCTAGGTTCAAGGGCTTCAGTAGTTGTGGCACATGGGCTCAATAGTTGCAGCTCCCGGGCTCTAGAGCAGAGGCTCAATAGTTGTGGTACATGGTCTTAGTTGCTCTGAGGCATGTGGGATCTTCCTAGTTCAGAGGTCAAATCCACGTCTCCTTCACTGAAGGTAGATTCTTTACCTCTCAACCATCAGGGAAGCCAGTTTTAAATTTTTTTAAAAAATTTTCTCTACCCACTTTTTGATTTTTTTTTATATTGAGATTGTTGCTTTTATTGTTTTGTTTTGTTTTTTCATCCATCTTTATTCTTTGGCCTGTGTGGGCCTCCCATTGCAGTGGCCTCTCTCGTTGCAGAGCACTGGTTCTGGGTGCATGCGCTCCAAAGTGCTGGCAGGAAATTGGACACACTGGTCCGGCCACTCCGCGGCACGTGGGATCTTCCCTGGCCAGAGATCGAACCGGTGACCCTTGCACTGCAAGGCAGACTCTTTACCCACTGGACCACCAGGGAAGCCTGAACCTGTTGCTTTTATTGTCTTTTGTTGGCAGTGTTTTTTTTTTTTTTTTTTTTGGGGTGCACCTTCACGAAAGGCATGTGGGATCTTAGTTCCCCAACCAAAGACTGAACCCATACCCTGCCCTTTGTTAGAAGCGCAATATTAGCCACTGGATCACCAGGGAGGTCCCTTTTATTCTTTTGACTTCCATTTTCTCTGTGTCATAAGACCAAAAGGACATTGTTTGATAACGCCAGTGTTAATTTGGACTTGCTCTCTCATTTGACATTCTATCCCCAACCTCCTCTCTGGACAAATTTTTCTTCAGACTGAAGAATACCTTAGAATTTCCTTTACTTAAGGATTTCTTTTCTTTTCTTTTTTTTTTTTACCAAATAGGAAGCTGGGTTGTCCAGTTTGCTGTTATTGTGTTAATTTTCTTTCTAACACATTGGCAGTATAAACTACTTCTGGCTTCTCTTGTGGCTGCTGAAAAGTCAGTAAAACTTGCACTTTTTAAAGTCTTTAAATTTTTTAAAAATTCATTATTTTATTTTGACTGTGCTGGTTCTTCTTTGTGGCCCACAGGCTCTTCATTGCAACACTCCTCTCTTCCTAAAACCCCAATAAGGGGCTTCCTTGGTGGTCCAGTGGGTAAGGACACAGCCTTGCACTGCAAGGGGCGCCGGTTCGATCCCTGGCCTGGGAAGATCCCACGTGCCGCGGAGCGGCTGGACCCATGTGTCCAATTACCGAGCCCGAGCTCTGGAGTGCATGCGCCCAGAGCCGGTGCTCTGCGACAGCAGAGGCCGCTGCGTTGGGAGGCCCACCCGGGCCAAAGAACAAAGATGGATGAAAATAGACAAATGAAAGACCAATAGAAGTAGCCCGTCTGCTCCCCTCCCTTCCCACCCCACCTCACAAAAATAAATAAATAATAATAATAAAAAAAACCCAATAAAAATTATGTTAGGTGTTCTTTCCATAGAAGGGAAAGAGTTTTACTATTCTACTATATTTTTCTTTTGTTTGTCTCATCATACTTCACTCTAGATTATTTCATTCTAAGGATTAACTCAGAGTTAGTCATAAGAACTCAAGCTCCGGGCTTCCCTGGTGATCCAGTGGGTAAAGAGTCCGCCTTGCTGTGCAAGGGGCACCGGTTCGATCCCTGGCCTGGGAAAATCCCATATGCCGCGGAGCCACTGGACCAGTGTGTCCAATTACGAGTCAGCAGTCTGGAGCACATGCGCCCAGAGCCAGTGCTCTGCAACAAGAGAGGCCACTGCAATGGGAGGCCCACCCGGGCCAAAGAACAAAGATGGATGAAAATAGACAAATGAAAGACCAATAGAAGTAGCCCGTCTGCTCCCCTCCCTTCCCACCCCACCTCACAAAAATAAATAAATAATAATAATAAAAAAAACCCAATAAAAATTATGTTAGGTGTTCTTTCCATAGAAGGGAAAGAGTTTTACTATTCTACTATATTTTTCTTTTGTTTGTCTCATCATACTTCACTCTAGATTATTTCATTCTAAGGATTAACTCAGAGTTAGTCATAAGAACTCAAGCTCCGGGCTTCCCTGGTGATCCAGTGGGTAAAGAGTCCGCCTTGCTGTGCAAGGGGCACCGGTTCGATCCCTGGCCTGGGAAAATCCCATATGCCGCGGAGCCACTGGACCAGTGTGTCCAATTACGAGTCAGCAGTCTGGAGCACATGCGCCCAGAGCCAGTGCTCTGCAACAAGAGAGGCCACTGCAATGGGAGGCCCACACAGGCCAAAGAATTAAGATGGATGAAAACAAATAAATGAAGAGCCAATAAAAAAAAAAAAAGAGGCCAAATATTAAAAAAGAAAGAAATCAAGCTCCCGTACTGATGGAAGTTACTGATCTTACACACACATACACCTTCACCTCAGCAGAGAACAAGTCAGTGGAGAGGGAGAGGGGTTAACTGGCAGGCACACACGGTCTTATCCCTTAGTTTTCCCCTCTAGGCAATGCTGACTCTCATCTGGTCATCAGTGACCTTTACCAGCAGTATGTCCCTTCTCCATCCTTAAATCTGAGTCTCCTCCTGGTCTCTGTGTTGGGAGCTTCAAAAGAGAGATGTGGTGCTCTCCAGAGAAATGCAGGGAGATCATTATTCCGTGCCAAGTGACGTTGGGCTGAATATAGGTTTTATGCTAAAATTTCTACTGGGAAATTAGAGGTTATATTAATCAGGACTTTTAGCATAGTTTTTTTGTGCCTCCTTAGGCTCTTGCCAATGCAAACCTCTTTTTAATATTAATCTCTCTTCATGTAAACATATTTTCCTTTCTTAAAAAGTTTCCTCAAGAGTATCATGTTCAAAAACAAGTTTCCCATACACACAAGTTTCCTATATACACTTTTATGGCATTTTTAAGGAACAGACTGTTTCTACTATCACAACGTAAGATGAAAACACACCACCAAAAGATGTTCACTATTGGGAGGAAATTATACATGCTTCACAAATTCTTATATTGATCACACACCACACAGAGAACTTTCATTTTGCTAGTTCTCTCTTTAGCTGTAACTCAGTCCAGTTCCGTCACTCAGGCATGTCCGACTCTTTGCAACCCCATGGACTGCAGCATGCCAGGCTTCCCCATCCATCACCACTAGCTGTGTCTAATTTTTGCTAAAACCATTGAGTTTTTAATTCCGATCATGATGTATTGTTTTAGTTCTGAAATTCATACTTGATTCTCTTTCAAAACTTCTCATGGTTCTGAAAAAATACTTTCAAAATACTTCCCTGCCAACTTTTTCAAGCCTTTTTAAAAAATCTGCTTAAATGTAGCAAGCAAAGTTGTAATATTGTCTGAGTCTGATTCTGGGAGCTCCACAAAGCTCTGTCTGTGGTCTGTTCTTTCTACTGATTCTTGTTCTTACTCTTAAGTTATTTCATGAGCCTGATTATCTCTGTGCTGGATTTTTGAAAGTTACGTATAGGATCTTCTGGAGCCTGAAATGATGCTATCTTACTCCAGACATGCTATCTTTTTCTTTTGCTAGGTGCCTGGGAACATTAGCAATGTGGAACCTCCTTGTCTGTGCTATCTAGTGCCTTTGCTGTGGGGCCACAGTCCTGCAGTTGCTCTGTTACTTCCAGGTTACCCTTTCTCCTAACACACAGCTCTTTGAAATCAATCCAAACCAGGGTCTGTTTTCCCATGGCCTTCCCATTGGTGACGCCCTGGATACTGACTTTTTCCCCACAGCCCCATGAACAGTGGGTTGAGTTGAGCTGAATGCAGCTTGGCTTCTCAGCCATTTCTTTTTGGGTGGGGGTGGGGTGGGGGAGGGAGGGGGACGGGCGGGCCACTTCTATTGGTCTTTCATTTCTCTATTTTCATCCGTCTTTGTTCTTCAGCTCCTGTGGGCCTCCCATCGCGGTGGCCTCTGTCGTCGCAGAGAGCTGGCTCTGGGCACATGCGCTCCAGAGCTCCGGCTCGGTGACTGGACACATCAGTCCAGCCGCTCCGCGGCACGTGGGATCTTCCCAGGCCAGGGCCTGAACCGGCGCCCCTTGCACTGCAAGGCAGTGTCCTTACCCGCTGGACCACCAGGGAAGCCCACAGCCATTTCTTAAGATTAGCAAACAGCCCTGGATGAGAGCAGCCACGATGCCGAGCTTGCCTCTTTGATCTCCAGTCTTCTCGGATATTGGCCCAGGGGTCCTCACAATCTTGCCTGATACTGACTCTTTTCTATCTTTTGTCCAGCCTTTCTGGTTGTTTCAGTTGGGCAGGATGGTACCCATTACCTAGACCAAAATAATTGGAAGTAGAAGTACCCACCTCACTTTTTTTTAAAACAAGTATTTATTGTGTGCTGCTCATACTTGAAATCCGTCAAAAAAAGCCAACTTTTTCAAGCCTTTTAAAAATCGCTTGTAAAATTATTGTCTGAGTTTGATTCTGGGAGCTCCACAAAGCTCTGTCTGTGGTCTGTTCTTTCTACTGATTCTTGTTCTTACTCTTAAGTTATTTCATGAGCCTGATTATCTCTGTGCTGGATTTTTGAAAGTTACGTATAGGATCTTCTGGAGCCTGAAATGATGCTATCTTACTCCAGACATGCTATCTTTTTCTTTTGCTAGGTGCCTGGGAACATTAGCAATGTGGAACCTCCTTGTCTGTGCTATCTAGTGCCTTTGCTGTGGGGCCACAGTCCTGCAGTTGCTCTGTTACTTCCAGGTTACCCTTTCTCCTAACACACAGCTCTTTGAAATCAATCCAAACCAGGGTCTGTTTTCCCATGGCCTTCCCATTGGTGACGCCCTGGATACTGACTTTTTCCCCACAGCCCCATGAACAGTGGGTTGAGTTGAGCTGAATGCAGCTTGGCTTCTCAGCCATTTCTTTTTTTGCGGAGTGGGGTGGGGAGGGAGGGGGACGGGCGGGCCACTTCTATTGGTCTTTCATTTCTCTATTTTCATCCGTCTTTGTTCTTCAGCTCCTGTGGGCCTCCCATCGCGGTGGCCTCTGTCGTCGCAGAGAGCTGGCTCTGGGCACATGCGCTCCAGAGCTCCGGCTCGGTGACTGGACACATCAGTCCAGCCGCTCCGCGGCACGTGGGATCTTCCCAGGCCAGGGCCTGAACCGGCGCCCCTTGCACTGCAAGGCAGTGTCCTTACCCGCTGGACCACCAGGGAAGCCCACAGCCATTTCTTAAGATTAGCAAACAGCCCTGGATGAGAGCAGCCACGATGCCGAGCTTGCCTCTTTGATCTCCAGTCTTCTCGGATATTGGCCCAGGGGTCCTCACAATCTTGCCTGATACTGACTCTTTTCTATCTTTTGTCCAGCCTTTCTGGTTGTTTCAGTTGGGCAGGATGGTACCCATTACCTAGACCAAAATAATTGGAAGTAGAAGTACCCACCTCACTTTTTTTTAAAACAAGTATTTATTGTGTGCTGCTCATACGTAAGGTGTGGTTTTTTTTTTTTTTTTTTTTTTTAAGCTGCGTTGGGTCTTCATAGATTCTTTCAGGTTTTCTCTATTTGCATCAAGTGGGGGCTCCTCTCTAGTTGTAGTGTGCAGGCTTCTCATTGCAGTGGCTTCTCTTGTTACAGAGCAGGGCATGTGGACTCAGTAGTTGTGGCTTGTGAGCTTACTTGCCCTAAGGCATGTGGAACCTTCCCAGACTAAGGGTCAAACCCATGTCCCCTGCATTGGCAGGCAGATTCTTAACCACTGGACTACCAGGGAAGTCCTAAGTTACTACTTTATAGAGACACCAAGTACTGGATGACGAATGAGAAATGTCTATCTAGAGGAGCATGGAGCTTCCTGGAGAAGAGAAACTTACTCAGCTTATTCACGAGCCAGAGAGCAGGACGTATAGTGGGGCTGTCAGGAGTGCATGGGGGCCATGGAAGCCTTGGGGGCTGCAGGGAGGACCAAGCCCGCCAGGCAGAGCTGCTCAAGATGAGCCAGGACCTTAGGTTACTGCAGGTCACCATCCTCTCGCTCTGTGTGGAGTCTTGTTAGTTCTAAATGTCCAGGTGCAGTTTTCTTTTCTAATTCTCACATTCTATGGGTGCCTCAGTGTGGAACCTGTACCCTTACCTCACACACTTCTTACAGTAAGAAAGTCCTTTATTGTTCACCTGGTCTGGCTTAGGTCCATCATTTCACAGACCCCTTGGAGGCTGGAGGGGTTACAGGAGATCCCCCCTCTATGTACTGACAAGACTGGGGCCCGTCAAAACCCTTGTCCTGATGAGGCAGGCCAGGCGGATGCCGAGCTTGCCCCCCTTCTTAAGATTAGCAAACAGCCCTGGATGAGAGCAGCCACGATGCCGAGCTTGCCTCTTTGATCTCCAGTCTTCTCGGATATTGGCCCAGGGGTCCTCACAATCTTGCCTGATACTGACTCTTTTCTATCTTTTGTCCAGCCTTTCTGGTTGTTTCAGTTGGGCAGGATGGTACCCATTACCTAGACCAAAATAATTGGAAGTAGAAGTACCCACCTCACTTTTTTTTAAAACAAGTATTTATTGTGTGCTGCTCATACGTAAGGTGGGGTTTTTCTTTTTTTTTTTTTAAGCTGCGTTGGGTCTTCATAGATTCTTTCAGGTTTTCTCTATTTGCATCAAGTGGGGGCTCCTCTCTAGTTGTAGTGTGCAGGCTTCTCATTGCAGTGGCTTCTCTTGTTACAGAGCAGGGCATGTGGACTCAGTAGTTGTGGCTTGTGAGCTTACTTGCCCTAAGGCATGTGGAACCTTCCCAGACTAAGGGTCAAACCCATGTCCCCTGCATTGGCAGGCAGATTCTTAACCACTGGACTACCAGGGAAGTCCTAAGTTACTACTTTATAGAGACACCAAGTACTGGATGACGAATGAGAAATGTCTATCTAGAGGAGCATGGAGCTTCCTGGAGAAGAGAAACTTACTCAGCTTATTCACGAGCCAGAGAGCAGGACGTATAGTGGGGCTGTCAGGAGTGCATGGGGGCCATGGAAGCCTTGGGGGCTGCAGGGAGGACCAAGCCCGCCAGGCAGAGCTGCTCAAGATGAGCCAGGACCTTAGGTTACTGCAGGTCACCATCCTCTCGCTCTGTGTGGAGTCTTGTTAGTTCTAAATGTCCAGGTGCAGTTTTCTTTTCTAATTCTCACATTCTATGGGTGCCTCAGTGTGGAACCTGTACCCTTACCTCACACACTTCTTACAGTAAGAAAGTCCTTTATTGTTCACCTGGTCTGGCTTAGGTCCATCATTTCACAGACCCCTTGGAGGCTGGAGGGGTTACAGGAGATCCCCCCTCTATGTACTGACAAGACTGGGGCCCGTCAAAACCCTTGTCCTCTCAACAGCTTTATTGAGGTACCATCCACATGCTGTGCTGTTCAGCCATCTGTGTGTGCAATTGAGTTGCTTTTAGTTTATTCACAGAGCTGTGCCTCCACCACAACAGTCCTCTTTAGGACATTTTCATCACCGCCCAAAAGAAACTCCATACCGTTCATCCTCCTTTCCCCAACCCCAGTCTAGGCAACCACCAACCTGCTTCCTGCCTCCATGGATTTACCTGTCCTGAACATCTCACAGTGGTGGAGTCCTACAGTGTGTGGTCCTTTGTGTCTGACTTCTTTCCCTGAGCATCATGGATTCAGGGTTCTTCCACGTTATAACCCGTGTTGGTGCTTCATTCCTTTTTACAGCTAAATAATACTCCACTGTGTGGTTAGACCACATCGCATTTATACATTCACGAGCCTATGAACATTTGAATTGCTTCCACTTTGAGCAATTGTGGATAATGCAGCTGTGGACCTTCAAGGACAACTCATTGTATGGACATAATTTTTAAATTTTTCTGGGACTGTACCTAGGAGTGGAATGGCTAGGTCCTGTGGTGAGTCTGGGTTTACCCTTTTAAGGAACTGCCAGACTGTCTCCCAAAGCAGCTGACCATTGTGCAATCCCACCAGGAGTGTGTGGCAGTTTCAATACTTCCACATCCTCATCGGCATTTATTATTCCCTATGGTTTCATTATGGCCACCCTCGTGGGTGTGAGGTGTGTCTCAGTGTGGCTCTGACTTGTGTTCCCTGATGACAAGCGACCTTTTGTTTTGCCTTCAGGTTCTGCTTTCAGCTTATCCTCCATCACCCTTGTCCACCCAGACACAGGGAAATCCACTGAGCTCTTTCTGCTAACACTTTATTCCTCCTTGTTAGAACTTTCTTTCCCTCTCAGCTTTCCCATTAGGGGCAGTGTTCACAGGTGGTGCTTTAACCCTTAGTTGCTCTCCTCATCTCTCCCCACTTTCCCCATGAAACATGTGCCTCTCCCCCAAGTTTACGGATGCTTCTACCTATCTCCCTGCTGCAGGGTCAAGACCAGAGTAGCAGAGACCACCCCATCCAACACGGAGTCTCCTCCTCTGAGCAGGGCTCCGCACAGCCCAGAACAGGTTTTCCTAGTTCTGTGAGCCAGCTTCCTCGCCCTCTGTGGGCTGTGGCTCTGCTCCCGGGCATGTGCTCTGGGTCAGCCAGCAGGCTTATTTCCTGTGTGGTGATGGGCAGCATGTGGACCCGCTGGCTCTGCCCAAGTTGTTTGTGGCTGCTGAGGATCGCCCACCGTGACAGTTCAGGGACGGGAACACCAGCCTGTGTGCTTTCACCCAGACTTCCACTCCGGACTTGTCTTCAGCTCCCAGAAAGGTGCATCCTGAGAGTATCTGGCCCACACCTTCCCAGGTTAGGCAACTGAGCAAGAGAAGCCCTCTAGGGATGTCTCCGGTGGTCCAGTGGTTAAGAATCTGACTCCCAGTGCAGGGGACGCAGTTCCATCCCTGATCGGGGAACTAAGATCCCACATGCCATAGAGCAACTAAGTCCATGTGCCACGACTACTGAGCCCATAGGCCACAACAAGAGAGTCCATGAGCAGCAACGAAGATCCCGCATGGCGAAGCTAAGACCCAACAGCCACATAAATAAATAAAAAATTAAACCAGTTTTAAGTGAGACTCAGTTAAGGCTCTCAGTTATGTACTGTGAGAGGGACAGGTCCTAGAAGGCAAGCCTTGGGAGGAGAGGTCGGTGCTGGAAAGGCCTCATCCGTGCAGCAGTGCACCGTTTGGCGGGCTTCCACTGCACTCAGTCTGCACTTCCAGGTGCCTTGGGGTGCAACTTGGCCTCTTAGATTCTCTGGCAGGATTTTGTATCCCTTGCAGCCAGTCTTGTGGGCTCTCTTTGCTGCAACAAGAGGGAACTGCTAAGCGCCTTCCAGAGAAGCCATGTTTTCCTGACCACAAGAGTGGTACCCACTACTGGAATTCACAGGCAAGGATGGGGTGATGGGATCCACAAGAGGCATTTGGGGTCCACTCACTCGTTTGCTCATCTGTCCAGTGGATATTTAACAAGATGTTGATAACGGAGCGGTGAACAACAGTAATCCGGACCCTCTGGACTGAGTCCACGGGAAACTCTCATATCTATGGAATTAGGAACAGAGATACGTGTGAGCAAAGTAAGGCCCTGCAAGAGGGTGAGTTTGGTGGGAACCAAGGAAGCTGGACCGGCCTCAGGGACAGGGAAGGCCCCTGAGGATGAGATGGCTGAGCTGATCTTGGAAGGATAAGGAAGGTTTGGGGGTCATGGGGCTTCTAGGGAGAACAGAGACTCCCTAGACCTCCATTTAGCACTTCAGGCACTGATGGAAGGCCAGGGTGATTGGACACAGAAAAGCACATGGTAACTTAGGGGCCAGACCTGATCTGCTGAGGTGGGGTCTGAGCCCAGCTGGTATGCACTGGCAGGTCTGCTCCAAGCAGTAGAATCTGAATGTTCCCGTGGCCTCTTGGCCAGCTCTTCCCCTCCCCAGGCACCCCCTGGACCTCCCTAGCTCCAGACAACAACGGCATGTCTGATGGAACTAAGATCCCACATGCCATAGGCCACATGTGCCACGATACTGAGCCCATAGGCCACAACAAGAGAGTCCATGAGCAGCAACGAAGATCCCGCATGGCAAGCTAAGACCCAACAGCCACATAAATAAATAAAAATTAAACCAGTTTTAAGTGAGACTCAGTTAAGGCTCTCAGTTATGTACTGTGAGAGGGACAGGTCCTAGAAGGCAAGCCTTGGGAGGAGAGGTCGGTGCTGGAAAGGCCTCATCCGTGCAGCAGTGCACCGTTTGGCGGGCTTCCACTGCACTCAGTCTGCACTTCCAGGTGCCTTGGGGTGCAACTTGGCCTCTTAGATTCTCTGGCAGGATTTTGTATCCCTTGCAGCCAGTCTTGTGGGCTCTCTTTGCTGCAACAAGAGGGAACTGCTAAGCGCCTTCCAGAGAAGCCATGTTTTCCTGACCACAAGAGTGGTACCCACTACTGGAATTCACAGGCAAGGATGGGGTGATGGGATCCACAAGAGGCATTTGGGGTCCACTCACTCGTTTGCTCATCTGTCCAGTGGATATTTAACAAGATGTTGATAACGGAGCGGTGAACAACAGTAATCCGGACCCTCTGGACTGAGTCCACGGGAAACTCTCATATCTATGGAATTAGGAACAGAGATACGTGTGAGCAAAGTAAGGCCCTGCAAGAGGGTGAGTTTGGTGGGAACCAAGGAAGCTGGACCGGCCTCAGGGACAGGGAAGGCCCCTGAGGATGAGATGGCTGAGCTGATCTTGGAAGGATAAGGAAGGTTTGGGGGTCATGGGGCTTCTAGGGAGAACAGAGACTCCCTAGACCTCCATTTAGCACTTCAGGCACTGATGGAAGGCCAGGGTGATTGGACACAGAAAAGCACATGGTAACTTAGGGGCCAGACCTGATCTGCTGAGGTGGGGTCTGAGCCCAGCTGGTATGCACTGGCAGGTCTGCTCCAAGCAGTAGAATCTGAATGTTCCCGTGGCCTCTTGGCCAGCTCTTCCCCTCCCCAGGCACCCCCTGGACCTCCCTAGCTCCAGACAACAACGGCATGTCTGATCCATAGGGAGTCGCCAGAACCCTGTTTCCCTGCCTCAGCCAGGCACCTTCTGGTTGGTTCTGCCCACGCCTTACCTGCGCAGTTCCCGCTTGCCCCCTGGGGTACCAGCGTGGCTGGCCCCAAGTGTCTGGCACTGCCCTTGCAGCAGCAGTGACTTCATGCCTCTCTGCTGAAGCTGCTCCCACCCTGGCTCCACACTCAGAAGTGGGAACACACAGGGCACCCCGTGTTCAGCCACATGAAATGCCACCAGAAAGCCTCAAGTTCAAGCAGCTGCATTCAGTCACTTTCTCAGGGCCCCTTTTGGGCCACAGCCTTTAGTTCTGACCCCCCCCATCCTCCCCATCCTCCCCAACTCTTCCCCTCCCCTGGCTAAACTGGGGGCCGCAGAGTGCCATGACCCCGGGACCCTGCTGGGACCCATTTCACCTTCCCCACCCGGACACTGTCTGGGTGAAGAAGGATGCTGGCCAGCAGGACACCTGGACACAGCTTGCACCATCTGCACTCACTGCACACATCCGCCCACCAGGAGACACAGCCCAAGGCTCCCTCAGACTCCCGTCACCCAGCTGCCCAGTCATTACTGCATTTCCAGTGGTGACAGCCTGGCTCTTGCAGCTTCCTATTTACTTATTTTATTATGTATTTGGCTGCCCTGGGTCTTAGTTGTGGCATGCAGGATCTATTTTGTTGCAGCATGTAGTCTCTTAGTTGCGGCATGAGGGATCTTGTTCCCTGATCAGGGATTGAACAGACCTCCTGTGTTGGAAGCGCAGTCTTAACCACTGGACCATCAGGAAGTGCCCCTGAGGATGAGATGGCTGAGCTGATCTTGGAAGGATAAGGAAGGTTTGGGGGTCATGGGGCTTCTAGGGAGAACAGAGACTCCCTAGACCTCCATTTAGCACTTCAGGCACTGATGGAAGGCCAGGGTGATTGGACACAGAAAAGCACATGGTAACTTAGGGGCCAGACCTGATCTGCTGAGGTGGGGTCTGAGCCCAGCTGGTATGCACTGGCAGGTCTGCTCCAAGCAGTAGAATCTGAATGTTCCCGTGGCCTCTTGGCCAGCTCTTCCCCTCCCCAGGCACCCCCTGGACCTCCCTAGCTCCAGACAACAACGGCATGTCTGATCCATAGGGAGTCGCCAGAACCCTGTTTCCCTGCCTCAGCCAGGCACCTTCTGGTTGGTTCTGCCCACGCCTTACCTGCGCAGTTCCCGCTTGCCCCCTGGGGTACCAGCGTGGCTGGCCCCAAGTGTCTGGCACTGCCCTTGCAGCAGCAGTGACTTCATGCCTCTCTGCTGAAGCTGCTCCCACCCTGGCTCCACACTCAGAAGTGGGAACACACAGGGCACCCCGTGTTCAGCCACATGAAATGCCACCAGAAAGCCTCAAGTTCAAGCAGCTGCATTCAGTCACTTTCTCGGGGCCCCCTTTTGGGCCACAGCCTTTAGTTCTGACCCCCCCCATCCTCCCCATCCTCCCCAACTCTTCCCCTCCCCTGGCTAAACTGGGGGCCGCAGAGTGCCATGACCCCGGGACCCTGCTGGGACCCATTTCACCTTCCCCACCCGGACACTGTCTGGGTGAAGAAGGATGCTGGCCAGCAGGACACCTGGACACAGCTTGCACCATCTGCACTCACTGCACACATCCGCCCACCAGGAGACACAGCCCAAGGCTCCCTCAGACTCCCGTCACCCAGCTGCCCAGTCATTACTGCATTTCCAGTGGTGACAGCCTGGCTCTTGCAGCTTCCTATTTACTTATTTTATTATGTATTTGGCTGCCCTGGGTCTTAGTTGTGGCATGCAGGATCTATTTTGTTGCAGCATGTAGTCTCTTAGTTGCGGCATGAGGGATCTTGTTCCCTGATCAGGGATTGAACAGACCTCCTGTGTTGGAAGCGCAGTCTTAACCACTGGACCATCAGGGAAGTCCCTAAAGCATCATGTTCTTCCTCTCACTCGGTGTGGTCTGAGCACCAGGGCCGCTCCCCTCCAGGTGTGGCAGGAGGAGGACAAGCAGTATCCCCAGAAACTGCAAGAATCAAGCCCACGTGTCAGAGCTGAGGGTTTCGCAGTCCTGGGCCCCCCACCTCCTATGAGACAGGAGTGAGAGATGATGCTGGCACAGGGATTGAACTAGGCAGGAGGGCTGCATGGTCTCTTTCAGGAGATGAGGGGGAAACAGCCTTGAGTTCAGGGAACAGCCACGGCCAGGGTTGGAAACAGCATAGCAGCAGCCAGCAGCAGGGGGCTGGGGCTGGGCCTGGAGATGGAGATAGGTCTGTGTCTTGAGAATAAGGGGGTGATTACTTCAGGCAGAGGAGTGATGGGATCTCCTTTGTACTGATAGCAGATAACTTGTTCATGGTTGGTACCAAGAGAAGCAAGGAGACCAGTCCGTGCCAGGGTTTCCATGAGCCTTGCAGCTCCCCATTCCCAGAGCAGGAACAAACAGGGTCCTCTGCTGGTTGGCCCTGAAGGCCAAGGCCATCTCAGCTACTGGACGGTGACCTGGTAGTCAGTTCAGTCCTTTGCTCTGGACTCACCCCACTCAGCCCCATGCTGGGTGCCCTCCCTTCTTCCAGCCTCCAGGACCTCAGAACATTCTGGCTTCTTCAGGTGGCCCCTTCCTAGTCCCTGCCCTCTTGGGGAGTATCGCAGAGCCATGTAGTCCTTAGACCTCCACTCCTTGCAAAGGGACAGCTGGCTGGGCAGACCCATGTGAAAACCTAGCCAAGGGGGGAAAAAAATCAAGGTGTTCCATTCCCTGTACATTACCTGGAACCAAATCAGAGAAATCAGAACACAGGCGTTTCAAAATCCCTAACCCTTCCTGGACCATGATGGTCATGGTGTAGGTATGAGCCGCTGTTAGAAAGTCTGGAGGTGATTCTTCCCTTGATGGAAGGTCTTCCAGAGCGTTCCTCATGAGAGATGCCTCCAGACCATTCAAAAGGGATTTGATTGATGTTCAGGGAGTCATTTGCCCCACAAACATTCCAGCCCCTGGAATTATCACAGCAAAGCTCTGTTTTCCAGCAATAAGGGGGCTTCAACCAATAAACAAGGCATCAGGTCATTTTAGCTGGTTATGAAAAGGATGAAATAAGATACCGTGCTGGGTGTGGTCCAGAGTGGGACTTTTAAGGAGGCAACACCAAGTGGAGCTGAAAATAATGGAGGAGCTGCCCTATGAAGGTCTGGGGGAAGAACAGTCCACAGGCAGAGGTTTGGCATGTTTGATTGGCATTTGAAAGATGGGAACCTGGAGCATAATAATGAATCATACGGTGGGGGTGGGGCCTATCACAGGAGTCTTGTAGCCATGGTAATGAGTTGGAATGTTTACTCGTAAAGTGAAGCTGCTGGGGGAAGTGGCTGTGTCTTGAGAATAAGGGGGTGATTACTTCAGGCAGAGGAGTGATGGGATCTCCTTTGTACTGATAGCAGATAACTTGTTCATGGTTGGTACCAAGAGAAGCAAGGAGACCAGTCCGTGCCAGGGTTTCCATGAGCCTTGCAGCTCCCCATTCCCAGAGCAGGAACAAACAGGGTCCTCTGCTGGTTGGCCCTGAAGGCCAAGGCCATCTCAGCTACTGGACGGTGACCTGGTAGTCAGTTCAGTCCTTTGCTCTGGACTCACCCCACTCAGCCCCATGCTGGGTGCCCTCCCTTCTTCCAGCCTCCAGGACCTCAGAACATTCTGGCTTCTTCAGGTGGCCCCTTCCTAGTCCCTGCCCTCTTGGGGAGTATCGCAGAGCCATGTAGTCCTTAGACCTCCACTCCTTGCAAAGGGACAGCTGGCTGGGCAGACCCATGTGAAAACCTAGCCAAGGGGGGAAAAAAATCAAGGTGTTCCATTCCCTGTACATTACCTGGAACCAAATCAGAGAAATCAGAACACAGGCGTTTCAAAATCCCTAACCCTTCCTGGACCATGATGGTCATGGTGTAGGTATGAGCCGCTGTTAGAAAGTCTGGAGGTGATTCTTCCCTTGATGGAAGGTCTTCCAGAGCGTTCCTCATGAGAGATGCCTCCAGACCATTCAAAAGGGATTTGATTGATGTTCAGGGAGTCATTTGCCCCACAAACATTCCAGCCCCTGGAATTATCACAGCAAAGCTCTGTTTTCCAGCAATAAGGGGGCTTCAACCAATAAACAAGGCATCAGGTCATTTTAGCTGGTTATGAAAAGGATGAAATAAGATACCGTGCTGGGTGTGGTCCAGAGTGGGACTTTTAAGGAGGCAACACCAAGTGGAGCTGAAAATAATGGAGGGGAGCTGCCCTATGAAGGTCTGGGGGAAGAACAGTCCACAGGCAGAGGTTTGGCATGTTTGATTGGCATTTGAAAGATGGGAACCTGGAGCATAATAATGAATCATACGGTGGGGGTGGGGCCTATCACAGGAGTCTTGTAGCCATGGTAATGAGTTGGAATGTTTACTCGTAAAGTGAAGCTGCTGGAGGGTTTTAAGTAAAAAGTGGTGTGAACTGATTTACAGCTTGGACATCCCACAGTGCTTTTGTGCCGAAGGTGATCCTGGGAGGAGAGGCATGTACACGGTATTTTTTTGTTGTTATTTATTTTTTAAAACATCTTCATGTTTGGGTTTTAAAAATATTTATTGTTTATTTGGCTGTGCCTTGTCTTAGCTGTGGCATGTGAGATCTTTAGTTGTGGGATGTGATATCTTATTCTCTGACCAGGGATTGAACCCAGGCCCCCTGCATTGGGAGCATGGAGTCTTAGCCACTGAACCACCAGGAAATCCCCTGACATAAGATTTGGATTGAACTGAATGCCGACCAATTTCTTTAATCCTTTGTATAAAAGAGAGAGCAGTCCTCCCCCAGGGTGACTGTCTCTGGTAGGCACGGCAGGAGGCCTGCTGAGGGGAAAGAGAAAGCCTGTTCTCTTTGTGAGTCTTTTTGTGTTTCATAGATAAGTTTATTTCTGCCATATCCTAGCTTCCACGTACAAGTGATGCCACATGGTATTTGTCTTTCTCTTTCTGACTTCCTTTACTTAGTGTGATCATCTCTCATTGCATTCTTGTTGCTGCAGATGGCATTATTTCATTCTTTTTTATGGCTGAGTAGTACTCCACTGTGTGTACACGGACCACATCTTCTTCATCCATTCACCTATGATGGGCATTTCGGTTGTTTCCAGGTCTTGGCTATTGTGAATAGTGCTGCTATAAATGTAGAGGTGCATGTATCTTCCTGAATTATAATTTTGTCTTGGAGTGGGATTGCTGGATCCCATGGAAATTCTACTTTTAGTTTTCTGAGAAACTTCATACTGTTTTCCATAGTGACTGCACCAACTAATATTCCCAGGTTGGAAATCTTTAATGAACTTTCCCTGTATCACACTATAGGAAATAAACCTGGGATTAGCACACGGAGCTCCAGAGCCTAAGTCCTTCTCTGGTGCCATGCTGCCAAGGGAAACTTTTTCAGAAGTTTATTGACTTCTGCAGCTAGTTTCTGGTGGGGCTAGACCCATCAGCTCGAATTTATGTTTCCAAAAATGTCTGAGTCCAGCCACAGGCCTGGCCTATGTCCCAAGCTAAGATTTCCCTACTAGGGTAGGGAGTTGGGGTCCAGGCTTCCCACCCAGCTTTAGACACAAGTACAAGTCCAGATGCTGCCAGCAGTGCATGGTCAGGGTCAGGGCTGCCTCGTGGCTGGGAGGGGCCCATCCACCTGGGCGCTCAGCAGAGGGGAGCTGGGACAGGACGGTGGGGCCAGAGGAGGAGCCGAGGCTGCTGTCTCTTCCTCTCCCTGCAGAAGGAGGTGTTGCAGAGTCTTCCAGGACCGAGGGCATTGCGGGGATGGTATGTGATAGAACTCGTTTGGTCGCTCCCAGCTCTGCAATTAAGAGCAGATTCACGCTCTGGGGAACCCACGTCCCTGAGGAGCTGCCTCTGCAGTAATGGGACCAGATGCTTTGACTTCCGGGTCAGCCGTGCCTGACCTAGCACAAGTTTCCGAGCTTCAGGTGATCCATTTGTAAAATGGGAACAATGGGAACAGCATCTACTCCCCAGGGCTGTTGAGAGGATTAGACTTGATAAGGTGTGGAAAGCACTAGGCTGGGTCTTGGCACATAGTCAAGCATTCAGTGGGTGTCAGCTGTCTGAATTCATTGTCACTGTTCAGAGTGGTGGTCACACTTTATACACTGGGCATCACTGTGCTAGTCATGGGAATGTCTTTATGGGGCCGGCTGTTCTCCCATCAGGGGATGCTGTGAGGCCGTCAGTATCCGCTCATACTCTAACTGGCCTTCAGGTTGCACTGTGGGTGATCTGGACACAGAGGGAGGGAGGGAGTTGGGGCTCTTACTGGGGGCAAAGCAAGAACCTCTGAAGGTCAGGAGAAAGCAGGCCGACCTTCCTCAGACATCACGTCCATCCCGATGGCCAGTCTGTGTATTTGCCTTTTGTATGTACCCCCCCAGGGAGCACCTCATTCCTATGTAGGCCAAGCCCACCATGACCTGTGGGAGAGCATGTATGTCCTAGTTTACCTGTGGCTATTTGGGAGTGTCCGGAGCTGTCAAGAGGGAACAGAGGCACCCATTGAAGTTCATGGCTAGATGTAGGTGGGTTGGAGGGGGAGAGGGGCGGTAGAGAGAAGTGTCAAGAGGAACAGAGGGACATGAAGGAAAGCAGAGGCCAACAGGTCGCAGGAGAGTGTGACTAAGGATGTGGAAGTTTTGGATGCTGGTCCTGACTCCACCTGCCAGAGAAGTCAAGCCCCGATGACTAACTGTTTTCTACCCCGCCACCGAGATGGAAGGACACAACTCCACTCCCACCTCACCCTCCCACCTGACCCTCCCAGAGACAGAGCACCTCCAGCCTGTGTGGGGCAGTGAGGCTTAATAGTGCAGTACAACATCAGAATCCCTGCTCATCTGCTTTTGGCCACGAAGCCCTCACTTTTCATCCCCAAGATGCAGAGCAGGCCATGCGTCTGTGCGAGGATGTGTGAAGGCCAAGCTGCGTATGAAGCATTTTAAAAGCTTCTGTGTCTGGTGAATCATGTGGACCAAACGTGACTATAGCCCTTCTTTAGAGTCCCGAGTAGGCAGGACTTGGTGGCTTTAGCTGGGACTGGCCTTAGGCAAGTTGTTAAACAGCCGTGTGCCTCAAAGTGAGTGAAAAACAGAACACGCAGTGAAGTAATGACCAAGACACCCTCATGGATCCCTGGCCTCACCTGGGCACCTTGCAGCCATCCTATGGCCACCCAACTGGGGACGTGAAGACAGTCCATCCTGCATCACTACTCCTACAGTGGTGGTCATTGCATTTATCTTGTGATTTTTAAAAAAAATTTGTTTTCTAAAGCTACACAAGTGACATAGGATTTGTTTGTGTTTAGTCTTTTTCCCTTCAGTTTTTGACTCAGGTACAGAGGATTAGGAGACTCAGGCCCTGATTCATCTCAGCACTGGTCTGTGCAAAGCATCTCTTCTTTGGTAAAGACGGCGCTGGTGTGCAGCCTACAGGAAGATGGTTTCTGCTTTTCCCACATCTGAGACCCTGTTGTGAGCCGTGGCCAAGATGGCAGCATTGTCACAGCTTCTGTAAGGAGGCCTGTCCCTAGGAAGTTGAAATTCCCAGGCCACCTTTCATGTCCTGACTTGACTGGGTCTCTGGAATCAGTTGGGGCTTTCCTGGTGACCTAGCACTAAAGAATCTACCTGCAGTGCAGGAGACCCAGGTTCAGTTCCTGGGTGGGGAAGACCCCTGGAAAAAGAAATGGCAACCAACTCCAGTATTTCTGCCAGAAGAATCCCATGGACAGAGGAGCCTGGCGAGCTATAGTCATGGAGTCTCAAAAGTTGAACACAACAGTAACTAAACCACACCATCTGGCTTCAGTTATGCCAGCCTATGGAAGTGGCAGAAAGCATGGAGATAGAATGCTGACCCTGGCCTTCAGGGTCTGTGTTGCTAGAAAAACCCCACATCTGGCAAAAGAGAATGGATGATTACTTATGTTCCATGCTCTGTCTCCTGCCAGTAAGAAGTGACCTTTTGGAGGGGCTTTACCTCAATACCCAACACAGATGTTTCCACAAGGGACCCCTAACCAGGACCTTTGAGAACAAAGTCTGGGGTAGGGGGTGTTGTGGTGAGACCAGACCCACTGACCAGGGATTAGCTGCTCTGTCAGGACATCAGAGTGTGTGCATTGGCAACCAGGCTTTCCCTATCTCCCCCTTCCAGGTGAGAGTTATTTGGGATGGTTTTACCAGTCTCTTTCTAGAATACTCTGCTCATGTGCTAGGGTTGGTCAGATTCATCAGTCAGTCATGGGGCCTGACCACAAGGTCCCAGACCCCAGCAGAAAAGACAGCTGTTCACCAGAGACTGTCTTATAGTGGGAACTGGCTGGAGGACGCTCTGGGAGAGAGCAGACATGTTTCATCAGTACGTGTGTGTGTGTGCTCACTCGCCCGGTCGTGTCTG